>OY728135.1:1640463214-1642963214 GCA_963277665.1 Viscum album | reverse complement strand
TGTCATACCGGGATCTAGGATTATTCTTAAGTCTATACAATGAATTGGTATATTTGAAAACATGTTCAGGATGTCTTGAATCTTCAAAACAAAGTGGTTTTTCAAGAAAATAATCCTCTTGATAAAACCCATTAAGGAAATCACATTTAATATCCATTTGAAAATGTTTGAAGTCAAAGAATGCCGCAAAGGCAAATAGAATATGAATACATTCATGTCTAGATACTAGAGAATAGGTTTATTTATATTCTATTCCTTCTTTTTGATTATAGCCTTTTTCAACTAATCTAGATTTATTTGTTACTATGATTCCATTTTCATCACACATATTTCTGAATACCCATTTTACTCCAAAAAAAAAGTTTCCTTATTTATTTCAACCATGGTCCAGACATTATTACTTTCGAATTCATTTAGCTCATATTTCATAGATTTAATCCAATCATCATCACATTTAGCTTCATCAATGCTTTTTTGGTTCTAATTAGGAAAAGAAATCTAGATGTTCTACTACATTTCTTAAGGGACTTTTGGACCTCACAGGATTATTTACATCACCAATGATACTTTCACCAGGATGATTCTTAAGAAACAACTGATTTGGGTTTTGTAAAACCTGTTCATCAATTGTCGGTTGGAAATCTTCTTGGGTAAATGATTCAAAAACATTTTCTATAACATATTCCTTTTCATAAGGATCTTCTATCAAGGGTTGATAATCAGTTTTGGAAAAAACATTTGAAGATGTGGGTTGATGTTGTTTAAAAACCAAGGGATTGGATTCATAAAATCTAACATGTACTATTTCTTCATCATAAAATTGTTTTTATTGAAAAATATATAATCCTCATAGGTTGTGGAGTAGCCTATGAAAATTCCTTCATCAGATTTCAGTGAATTTTTTTTAGATTATCTTTAGTATTAAAAATGAATACATTGAAACCAAAACCTTTTAAGTAGGGTAGTCTAGGTATTCTAGAATTCCATAACACATATGAAGTTTTATTAAGAAAAGGTCTATCCAAAACACAATTTATAGTATTACAAGAAGTACTTACAAATTCAACCCAACATTCTTGGATACCAAATATTCACTCAACATGGTTCTTGTTATCTCTTGAAGAATTGTATTTATTATTTCATGAACCCCATTTTATTGAGGAGTTCTTGATGCTGAGAATTTATTAGTAATTCCATTTATACTACATATGGTTTCAAAATTAGAATTTTTAAATTCTCTTCCACGATCACTATGAATTTTTTTCAAATTAAGGTTTTTCTCATTTTTAACATGGGCTATAAAACTTTTCAAATACCAAAAAGCTTCATATTTCATTGCTAGAAAATAGACCTATGTAAATCCAGTGTAATAATCATCTATAGTAAATGAATAATATTTTCTTACAGTCCTTCGAGTCTGTGTTTGACCAAAAAGATCAATATACACCAACTGTAATGCATCTGTAGTTGAGACTTCACTGACTGATTTAAAACATGATTTATGTTGCTTTCCATATTGAAAAGGATCATAACTTTTGAATAATCAAATATATGCTCTGGTATATCCATAACAAGTCTTTTCATATAGAGTTTCCATAGGTTCCTAAGATTACATTGTCCTCACCTTCTATGCCATAACTAAGAATCATCATCCATTTCACTAAGAAAAGGTAGATCTTGGCATCTATGTTATTCTATGTTTAGTGTGTATACATTCACTTACCCATTGGCAGAATGAATAATCTCTTCCTTGGAATTGTGTACTAAGAACTTTTCATTCCTAAAATTCGCATGGTAACCTTCATCACATAGTTGAGTTATGCTAAACAGGTTGTGCTTAATACCATTAAAAAATAAAGCATTTGAAATCAATGTTTTTCCAAGAAGAACAATGTTACCAATACCAATAATTTCTCTCTATTCATTATCTACGAAAGTTACTTTTCCTCACATTATCTTGATAATATTTTAAAAAAAATTCTTTTCTAGTCATGCACTAGGAACATCCACTATCAATGTACAATGAATTTATATTGGTAATATATTTACATTCCTAAAAATAAGAGTGTTAGTCTATTGGAACCCAAACATTCTTGGATCCGAAAACATCAGAATTCAAAAATTTGAGAAACACTTCCTCAAGGAAAAAATGTCTGACTTTACTCTAATAACTATGTTCTTATCCACAAAAACATTAGTTTAAGCACTAGAGTTAGGCTCTAAAACAATTTTCATTGAAATTAGTTTTTTATATCCTTATAATGAATATCATTATCAGAATTAACATCCTCAAGGGTTTTTGAAACATTTTCAAAATCATTATTTTTCATATCAAGATCTTTAGAAGGATCTGATATTTCCATAGTAAGAATAGTAATTCTAGAATTGTCCATATCAATATTTTTATTGACTTTAGAATTTTCATTCCCAAGGAGCATAGAAAACCTATAAACGTCATCATAGGAAGATAAAGTATTATCTTTCTCAGAATAAGATTCTTCATCTGAAGATTCATAGTATTTACTATCACTATAATTAGTATTCATGGATACATTGGTTATAGATTCATTATTATGTAACTTGGCCATTAAACAATGATTTTCAATAGGTAACATGACATCTAAACCAAGATTTCTCTGATTAGAAGATTCATACTCTGAGGATTCATCAGAAGAGTCACCACCACTAGCACTCTAGGTGTCATATGATTTCAAAAACATTCTTAGCCTTATTCTTGTAGTATTTCTTCCTATTCCTCTCAAAATGCTTTTCCTTCCAATCTTTTCTCTTAAGAATATGACAATATAGCCTTATATATAAGGACCTGGCCTTAAACATTACTTAATATTGAATTAAATGAATAATTCACATTGAGGATATTTTCAGGTTATGAGTTTTAGAGAATTAGGACATAACTATTACATCTCAAAAGATTACAAAGTAGTTACTTCTACTAAATTTACATATAAAAAAACTCTTAAAAAGAAACATGTCTAGTTCCATGTTTTAGGTAGCATGACTTTCCCTTGATCCCATCCTTGACCCTATTTCACATTAAGTCCTGTGAAAAACATTTCAAAAACATGGGATGAGCATAAAAAGCTCAGTAAGGGATACACAAAGAATAAAAACTGTTAGTTTTTCAAAACAACAAGTAAACAATGTATACTTTATCAAAGTAATACTTTTCACCTTTTCGAAGTAGAAAAACTCTTCACTAAATAAAAGTTCATTAATTACCTTTCTGTAACCAATAGATTACCATAAATCCCTTATAATGATCACATAACATATAAAGGTATCTTGGGTCATAAACATACATAAGTGTAATAACCTTAAGGTCGACTTCCACACATATAACTTAATGGAATAGCCATTCGTCCAACTTCCATACATACTTAATGGAATAGCCATACGGCCGACTACCATACCCAATGAATTAGAGGTTATAACGTAACCACCCGTCCTGGTATTCACTGCACCACCCGTCATATGGTTTATCACGTAACCACCCGTAAAATGTCCAAGTACCATTATAAAATTATAACACATAAAACCAATATAAAGGAATCATAACATTTCCACATCACAATATATCATTTAAATATATTGACTAAATAGAATCCTATATCAAAACCATTTTCAATACCAAAATACATAAAAGAGTATATGGTATTTATTTTATTTTAAAAACATTACTTCTTGTTGAGGAAGACAAATATCAAATAATACTCGCGGCAGCGGAAAATATCGTTGTCACCGCATACGTTAAAAGAAACATTCTTTTTTGTCATTTAGTAAAACACTTCTTAGAAAAAGATTCCAATTGTATAAAAGTAAAAGTCAAAGGGTTTTATACACCGTATAAAAGAATGTTGTGTATAAAATGAAATATGCCTCAATGAAAGGAGATTGAGACGAAGTCCCTTACAAAGACGACATCCTTGGTTTAAGGATAAATCAATTACATAATTATGTGTGACAAACGAATAAACCAAATACAAGTGGATATTAAGTGTAAAAAAATCAGAGGTTATTCATACATATCTATAGAACGACATATTCAAGGAGTATAAGTTTGTCCCAAAGAATCAAATTTGGGTTAAGAAGTTCCATTGCAATAATTTGACATCTTAATGTCGTCACTACAAAATTCAGAAAATGAGTTGATGAGAGATAAAAAGGGTATATCATCACATGGAAATAAAATTTAAATCAATAAGGATATATAATAACATATCCTAACATAATATTATGTGAATTAAAAGACATAACAAAATTAGTCTTTTAAAAAGAGGAGGGTGAAAGGTTCCCTTACCGACATGGGTATCTTTCGAAACATACACCCTGTGAAAGAAGGACAATACAACATTGATGTAAATACTCATAAATGAAGGTATATTAAACAATGAGTAAAATAATGGGCAGTGCATACACCACTCAAAGGAAATTGTGGCAAATGTAGCATAAATCTCACGGGAATAAAAGTGAGATGAAAAATCCCTTACGAAAACTCGGCAGCAAAACGGTGCCATATAAAACATACAAAAATGGATTGATGAGAGAGAATAGGGTCTCTCATCATATGAACATAAAAATTATAGTAAGAGTAATATAAAATAACATCCCAATTACAAGAAATATGATCTTTAAAAGGAATGAAATAAAAGACCGTACTTAAAAAGAATGAGAGGAGTAGGATCCCTTACCTCGGGTCCGACTTGACTCGATCGTTCTTTAACATCCTGAATAATAAACTTGAGTTAATTTCTACTTTATTAAGAACCTTTATCATGTTCATTATTTCTTCTATATCAATTATTGACATGTTATAAACATTATGTAATCATTTAAGTTAATAATGTTTGTTTTGTCGATATTTTGTTCTTAAGTCAAAAGTGGTATTCTTACAATTACATGTTGTTCGTGTGGTCAAGGGTTCTTTATATCCAGAATGACATTCCTGATTCGGATATCATATATATCATATATATCCTGCATATACATGTATTTTTAATATTACATAATCATTTATAGGTAAGAAATGAAATGCACCGTTCATGGAGACGGTAAGCCGTACGTACGTATGAACGCTACTTTCATTTCTTTGTCATATTAATGGAATCAAAACTAAATGAGAGGTATATATATTTAAATTACAGAATTATATTCATAATTTATATGTATAATTCATCAAATATATCCATTATATACATGTACTTATAATAGTACATTACATTTGGGGATAAGAAATGAAATGCACCGTTCATGGAGACGGTAAGCCGTACGTACGCATGAACGCTACTTTTATTTCTATCTCATACATTAATGGAACGAAAAAAATAATTATATAAAGGTATATTATAATTCCATTATAACATCATATATAATAACTTTAAATCCATCCTTTATACATACCACATATGGAATTAACGAATCAAATCACTTTGAGGGGGCGGTAGTCCGTACTTCCTAAATTGAAGATATCGAGTATACCCATAATGGAAGCCATAAAGGTTTTCCAAAAATGAAAAATATAGAAGCTTAAGTAAAACAGAAAAATATTATATATCATATAAAAACATAGTGACATCTTAATGTCCACCTTTGAAGGTGTGTTATATGAGTGTTGAACAATCATCGTTTTGTGAGGCAGAAATTCGCCATCCACAGAAACAGTATGTTCTTTAACCATTAGATGAAAGTGTGTGTAAGTGTAGCTAGAATATTTATTATAACAACATCCTAGTATATTTAAGATACTGGAGTTGTTACAAAATAAGTGAATAAAAAGAGTTTAGGGGGTTGGAGAAGCAAAATAAAACAAAAGAGCACAAGTGAAGACGTTACCTTAAAATAGGGTAACTCCCTTTAGTTTGAACCAAAAGGGTTTCTTGAAGAGCTTAATACCTATGTTAAGGCTTCTAGGATGAGGAGAGGGATGTGGAGAGAAAACATGATCAGATTGTGGCCGAACCAAAGGCTTGAACGGTGTGGGTAAGGTGGTAGAGGTGGAGGCCTTTTATAAGAGGAGAGGAGGGGCACTCTTGGAAAAGTATAAAATGTTACTTTATTTTCAAATGTTTTTCGTATTTTAATGGTCCCCCATTGATGTGTTTCGAGGCTAAGGTGATAAGGGTTCTAAATCCACCCATAAAATAGGTTTTTTACATTTGTAGGTCCTAGATTTTGCATTATCCTTCCATTTTATTTAAATCGTTAAATAATGAGGTCATCGCTGCATCATCATGATGTCATAAAGCATTTAATTTATTTAATGTATAAAAATTATAAAAAAATTACTATGATGTAGTAAATCTTTTTAGATTTCCAATTACTATTTATAGTTAAAATTATGACTTGTGTAACCAAATGTAAAAATTGTTTTAGTAAAACAAATCATGTTTGTGACATTTTTATTTTAACATTAAATAAAAGGCATAAATGTCATTATCATACCCAGGTGGATCCATGGGGTACCAAAAATCGACCCATGGGTTGTATTGGTCGTCCATAACTCATCCAATAGGGTTAGGACAAGTTTCAATATATTTTAATTTTATTATAATATCATTTTTACCATAAATCACACTATTACCTTTAATCGTGATTAATAAAACTTAAAAGGTATTTTTCATAAAAAATTATTTTCATCCCATTGAACCACATTTTACTTAACAATTAAAATCATTTAAATTGGATTATTTAAATTCAAATCACAGAAGTGGTAATGTCCCATTTAAACGAAAAATCAAATTTTGGAACCACCACTTTGTGGTTTCACTATTCATCAAAAATAGATGTTTTTCAGAAAAATACCAAAAATTCACCCTAAGATATATTTGATTTTCTGAATTCAAAAATGATGTCTATTTTACCAAATTCATTACATAGAAGTTTCATTAATTAATTTTATAATTAAACCCCACTGTTAAAACAAATAGCGTGTTTTTAAGAAACAATTTCTTTCAAAAGATTGACACTCGTTTATGTCCAACCTTAAAGTGGTATTAAATACAATGTCCACCATTGGATTAAATGGTAAATATATATTCTATTTACACTTTAAAACCAATTAGAAAGATAATCTAGTTATATAAATAAATTACATTAAAAATAGGTTTTGAATTAAAATATAACAGTTTCACTATTCATTAAAAAATATGAACTTTATCAGAAAACTACCAAATATTTACACAAAGTAAATTTTGATGTGCCTATTCTAAAGAAGAATTTTATTTTGTCAAATATAACACATAAAATTGTCAAAAAGTGGATTTAAAAGAGGTTCGCCATCAAAAGGCAGTTAATCGGCCTTTTAAAGAATATTAGACTGTCTATGCTTAAAATTGTATTCATTCGCATTTATAATCCTCTAACATTTATTGTAAAGAGTAAAAATATTTGACAAACATATATAATAATTTTGTAGTTAGTTTTGTTCATTCCCTCCATTACAATGGCTAGGCATTAACTACAATTTAAAATAATATTTTTTTATTATTAGAGTGCAACATAAGATTCCCAAATAACTTGTTGTTGCGTGTTGGGTACGCCATCGAGCATAGCGTCCCCTTTAAAGTTATTTTAATATTTTATTCACAAATATGGATAAATGTGAAAATGTCATACTGTTTATTTACCTGGGGTGTTACATCCTTCCCCCCTTTTGGGAATTGCGTCCTCGCAATTTTAAAATTGGGCTTGGATACTTCATTGAAAGCCCCACATCAGAAAAGGAGTAAATTAAACTATCACTTTATAAGAAAGAAAGGAAAGTACAAAGGTCACCCAAGTTAACCCATACTAGGATTCCAAGTATGAAAATATGGACATGGAGGAAAAAACAAAGGGTCATGTTCTCATAGAGAGTGATAGTAAACATGTCTAGGAGAAAGTTAACTATAAGAAAATCACAAACTTGTGATGGGTTAAATGGTATTCGATTCCCCAGTAGGAAAAGTTAACAGACAACATTTTTTTTAAGTTTATTTTCATGGAAGAATTTATTTTTGAGCTTAACTAAATAATAATGAAACATACTTACTTGTCATGTAGACTTTCAACTTTTACTAGATTCCTTAATCAAACTCATATTTTCTCCAAAAGATGGGTATTTGGGAAGACTTGTTCGAATTAAGAGTACTATAATCAATTTCTAGAGAATCACCTAATCCACAAAAGAGAACTATAAACATCCCATGTCTTTAGACTCTAACCAAAACCAAAACCAAAAAGGTTATTACAAGATCAGATAATCCAGAAAAGGATAACCCATTATAAAATGAAAATATATTCTTAATCTCCAAAATTTGTCCAACAAAACCCAAAGTTCAACGAGGACCATTCGATAAACAATTTTTCCATAAAATTTCTCAAAGTAAACAAAACTAAGATTGAAACCCAAATATTTGAAGGATTTTCTCACATAGTCTTCTAGGTTAAATCATAACATTTATCTCCAAACAAAATCAGTTGCTCCTAAAGTCTCGTATTGAAAATTAATTAACCTAATCACATATCCTCCATGATAGGTTAATAAATTTCCATAAATGTCCCAAAATCAACAAACTCTTAATTCATAAAATCATTTAAATAAAATGAATTAGTTAAACTAACTAGGGACTTCACGTAGTCCAATGGTCGGCAATAAATACCCATTGCACTTTGGTTGTGGGTTCGATTCCTGCAGCCTTGTCCGACGCGACGGGTTGTCACACGGTCTGCGTGTTGTGCTTTTTCCAAAACTACATAATTCTCAAAACATTCCCCAAAACGAGATAAAATCTCCAAAAATAATCATAACATATTTTAACCTCAAGTTTATCTCATGCCTTTCATTTTACATCATATAATATAATAACCCATAATTTCCTCAAAAATAAGGATCATATAAACTCTAATGGTTACCTTTATAATTATTACATAAACTTCCACATCGATTGGTCATCTCGTACATGATGCATTACAGAACATACCATGGTTAAAGTGGTTGATCATGAATCCTTGATAGTTGGTTTTGAATAACTACGAGTTTCCTCATTGAATACCCCATTTCATCCAGTCTCTTAATCAGAGAACCACCATAGTTTCCTTCAAACCTATTGTCACTTTGGTTCCTGCTAGATCCATCCATTCACTAAAAACAGAAATGTCAGTGTGACTATATCAATAATACCATCATGTACTAATGAAGAAGATAAACACTAATATATACTTACTCATTCACTTTATCTAAAACTAGGACTCTTTCTAAAATCCTAACCATTATGGTAATGTCACTTATGCTTAGAGGATACCATAACCTCTAAAGTTATCTAAACCGACCTATGATACCAACTATAAGGCCCCGGCCTTAAACCTTACTTAATATTGAATTTAATGAATAATTCACATTGAGGATATTTTCAGGTTTAGAGTTTTAGAGAATTAGGACATAACTATTACTTCTCAAAAGATTACAAAGTAGTCACTTCTACTAAATTTCCATAAAATAAAAAAAACTCTTAAAAAGAAACATGTCTAGTTACATGTTTTAGGTAGCATGACTTTCCCTTGATCCCATCCTTGACCCTATTCTACGTTATGTCCTGTGAAAAAAATTTCAAAATCATGGGATGAGCATAAAAAGCTCAGTAAGGGATACACAAAGAATGAAAACTTTTAGTTTTTCAAAACAACAAGTAAACCATGTATACTTTATCAAAGTAATAATTTTCACCTTTTCGAAGTAGAAAAAACTCTTCACTAAATAAAAGTTCATTACATACCTTTCTGTAACCAAAAGATTACCATAAAACACTTATAAAGAACACATAACATATAAAGGTAACTTCGGACATAAACATACCTAAGTGGAATAACCTTAAGGTCGACTTCCACACATATCACTTAATGGAATAGCCATTCGGGAAACTTCCATACATACTTAATAGAATAGCCATATGGCTGGCTTCCATACCCAATGCATTGGAGGTTGTAACGTAACCACCCGTCCTGGTACTCACGGCACCACCCGTCATATGGTTTATCACGTAACCACCCGTAAAATGTCCAAGTACCATTATAAAATTATAACACATAAAACCAATATAAAGGAATGATAACATTTCCACATCACAATATATCATTTAAATATATTGACAAAATAGAATCCTTTATCAAAACCATTTTCAATAACAAAATACATAAAAGATTATATGGTATTTATTTAATTTTATTTTAAAAACACTACAGCTTGTTGAGGAAGACAAAGATCAAATAATATTTGTGGCGGCGGAAAAGGTCATTGTCACCGCGTACGTTAAAAGAAACATTCTTTTTTTCGTTAAGTAAAACATTTCGTAGAAAAATATTCCTTTTGTATAAAAGTAAAATTCAAAGGGGTTTATAAACCGTATAAAAGAAAGTTGTGTATAAAATGAAATATGCCTCAATGAAAGGAGATTGAGACGAAGTCCCTTACAAAGACGATATCTTTGGTTTAAGGATAAATCAATTACATAATTATGTGTGACAAATGAATACACCAAATATAAGTGGATATTAAGTGTAAAAGAATCAGAGTTTATTCACACATATTCATAGAATGACATATTCAAGGAGTATAATTTTATCCCAAAGAATCAAATTTGGGTTAAGAAGTTCCCTTGCAAAAATTTGACAGCCTAATGGCGTCACTACAAAATTCAGAAAATGAGTTGATGAGAGATAAAAAAAGGTATCTCATCACATGGAAATAAAATTTAAATCAATAAGGGCATAGAAGAACATATCCTAACATAATAATATGTGAATTAAAAGACATAGCAAAAGAAGTCTTTTAAAAAGTGGAGGGTGAAAGGTTCCCTTACTGACATGGGTATGTTTCGAAACATACACCCCGTGAATGAAGGACAATACAACATTGATGTAAATATTCATAAATGAAATTATATTGCACAATGAGTAAAATAATGGAAAGTACATACACCACTCAAAGGAAATTGTGGAAAATGTAGCATAAATCTCAGTGGAATAAAAGTGTGATGAAAAAACCCTTATGAAAACTCGGCAACCTAACGGCGCCACATAAAACTTACAGAAATGGATTGATGGGAGATAATAGGGTCTCTCATCATATGAACATAAAAATTACAGTAAGAGTAATATAAAATAACATCCCAATAGCAAGAAAGATGATCTTTAAAAGGAATGACATAAAAGAGCATACTTAAAAGGAAATAGAGGAGTAGGATCCATTACCTCAGGTCCGACTTGACTCGATCATTCTTTAACGTCCTGAATAATAAACTTGAGTTAATTTATTCTTTCATAAGAAACTTTTTCAAATTAATTATTCCTTTTATATCAATTATTGACATGTTATAAACATTATGTAATCATTTTATTTAATAAAGTTTGTTTTGTAGATATTTGGTTCTTAAGTCAAAAGTGGACTTCTTACAATTAAATGTTTTTCATGTGGTCAAAGGTTCTTTATATCCAGAATGACATTCCTGATTTGTATATCATATATATAATATATATCAAGCATATATATGTATTTATAATATTACATAATCATTTAGAGGTAAGTAATGAAATGCACAGTTCATGGAGACGGTAAGCCGTACGTACGCATGAACGCTACATTCATATCTTTGTCATATTAATGGAATTAAAACTAAATGACAGGTATGTATATTTTAATTCCAAAATTATATTCATCATTTAGATGTATCATTCATCATATATAAACATTATATACATGTACTTATAATAGTACATTAAATTTGGGGATAAGAAATGAAATGCACCGTTCATGGAGACGGCAAGCCGTACATACACATTAATGCTACTTTCATTTCTATCTCATACTTTAATGGAAAGAAAAAAATAATTATAGAAAGTTATATTATAATTCCAGTATAAAATCATATATAATAACTTTAAATCCATCCTTTATACATCCCACATATGACATTAACGAATCAAATCACTTTGAGGGGGCGGTAGTCCGCATTTCCTAAAATGAAGATATCGAGTATACCTTTAATGGAAGCCATAACGGTATGCCAAAAATGAAAAATACAGAAGCATAAGTAAAACATGAAAATATTATATATCATATATAAACATAGTTACATCTTAATGGCCACCTTTGAAGGTGTTATATGAGTGTTGAACAATCATCGTTTCGTGAGGCAGAAATTCGTCATCCACAGAAATAGTATGTTCTTTAACCATTAGATGAAGGTGTGTATAAGTGTAGCTCGAATACTTATTATAACAACATCCTAGTATATTGACGATACTGTATTTGTTACAAAATAAATGAATAAAAAGAGTTTAGGGGGTTGGAGAAGCAAAATAAAATAAAAGATCACAAGTGAAGACGTTACCTTAAAATTGGGTAACTCCCTTTATTTTGAACCAAAAGGGTTTCTTGAAGAGCTTCCTGAATAAGTTAAGGCTTATAGGATTAGGAGATGGATGTTTAGAGACAAAATGATTAGATCGTGGCCGAACCAAAGGCTTGAGAGGTGTGGGTAAGGTGGTAGAGGTGGGGGCCGTTTATAAGAGGAGAGGAGGGGCACTCTTGGAAAAGTATAAAATGTTACTTTATTTTCCAATGGTTTTCGGATTTTAATGGTCCCACATTGATGTTTTTCGAGGATAAGGTGCTAAGGGTTCTAAATCCACCCATACAATAGGTTTTTGACATGTGTAGGTCCTAGATTTTGCATTATATTTCCATTTTATTTAAATCATTAAATAATGAGGTCATCACTGAATCATCATGATGTCATAAAGACTTTAATTTATTTAATGTCTAAAAATTATAAAAAAATACTATGATGTAGGAAATCTTTTAATCATTCCAATGACTATTTATAGTATAAATTATTACTTCTGTATCCACATGTAAAAATTGATTTAGTAAAACAAATCATGTTTGTGACATTTTTATTTTAACTTTGAATAAAAGGCATAAATGTCATTATCAAACCCAAGTGGCTCTATGGGGTAACAAAAATCGACCCTTGAGTTGTCTTGGTCGGCCATAACTCATCCAATAGGGTTATTACAAGTTTCAAGATATTTTAATTATATTATAATATCATTTTTACCTTAAATAACACTAATTACCTTTTATCGTGATTAATAAAACTTAAAAGTTACTTTTCATAAAAAAATTTATTTTCATCCCATTGAACCACATTTTACATAACAATTAAAATCATTTAAATTTGTTTTTTGAAATTCGAATCACAGAGGTGGTAAAGTCCCATTTAAACGAAAAATCGAATTTTGTAACCACCCCTTTGTGGTTTCACTATTCATCAAAAATTGATGTTTTTTAGAAAAATAATAAAAATTCACCCTATGCTATATTTGATATTCCGAATTCAAAAATGATTTCTATTTTAGAAAATTCATAACATAGAAGTTGCATTAATTAATTTTATAATTAAACCCCGCTATTAAAACAAAGAGCGTGTTTTTAAGATACAATATCTTTCAAAAGATTGACACTCGTTTATGTCCAACCTTAAAGTGGTATTAAATAAAATGACCACCATTGGATTAAATGGTAAAAATATATTCTATTTACACTTTAAAACCAATTAGAAAGATAATCTAGTCATATAAATAAATTATATTAAAAAGAGGTTTTGAATTAAAATATAACATTTTTCACTACTCATTAAAAAATATGAACTTTATCAGAAAAATACCAAATATTAACACAAAGTAAAATTTGATGTTCTGATTCTAAAGAAGAATTTTATTTTGTCAAATATAACACATAAAATTGTCAAAAAGTGGATTTAAAAGAGGTTCACTATCAATAGGCGGTAAATCGACCTTTTAAAGAATATTAGATTTTCTATGCTTAAAATTGGATTCATTCACATTTTTAATCCTCTAACATTTATTATAAAGAGTAAAAATATTTGACAAACATATATAATAATTTTGTAGTTAGTTCTGTTCATTCCCGCCATTACAATGGCTAGGCATTAACTACCATTTAAAATAATATTATTTAATTATTAGAGTGCAACGTAAGATTCCCAAGAAACTTGTTGTTGCGTGTTGGGTACGCCATCGAGCATAGCATGCCCTTTAAAGTTATATTAATATTTTATTCACAAATATGGATAAATGTGAAAATTTCATATTCTTTATTTACCTGGGGTGTTACATTATATGCCATAATCTTTTTCATTCATAGAAAGTGACTTCTGAGACATTCTTTTCCTTTCATTATTTCTTCTTGTATCTAGATTGAAAGTAATTCTATCCAACAATCTTGTTCATCCTTCGAGCAAGATTGGATAACTCATTTTCTGAAGATTGATTTCCACTAGATTCGTATTGAATAACAACCTTCTTAGATTGGGATCTTCTAACTCTCTCAAGAGTCTTGGATTTCATATGATTTTATGTTATTGTAAAATAAACACTTCCATTTCCATTATTCTTATGAATATTCATTGTATCTCTCTCCATTATAGTTTCATGTTGATGAAGAGTTCCAAAATGTTCATCAAGTGAAATATGAGTAACTTTTCTATTCTTATCTATAGTTGTCCTCTTATATTCTCATTTGTTTGGAATGATGTCTATGTTCATGTCCACAATAGCTTCATCATCTAAACCTTTCTCACCCAATGATTGTAAACTATTGAAAATGGTCATGATTCTTTGTTGTACCTTAAAAATGGGTCCTCCATAAAGAAATCAGAAACCATGATATTCATCTCTAAGCATAGCTCTTCTAGTTTCAATGACCTCGGAAGTTTCAAAGTGTGTTACTTCAAACTTCTTCCAAATAGTATTTTCTGCTTCACAAGATGAAATTTGGCTATATATATTCCAAGTCATGGTGAAGTGCACTGTGTTGCATTTGTTGTCAATGAGGCATGAAGTTGTCTTGGAATGAATGGAAGTCAAAGAATGTCAAGATGTGAATGACAAAGGTTGTGATGGTGTCGGTAAAGAATGGAGAATGGCCATGGAACTTAGAGGAATGTCACTTAGGAGATTCACTAAGTGGCATTGGAGAATATGGTTGAAAAATTCTCCATGAACATCAGACGATTGCTGAGCTAATCTTTAAGTTCATAGAACTTGTATCCTGATGATACAAAGTCACAACATTGATTGAAGACCATGCATTGTCTTCAAAATGCATGAGGAGTTGAAAGGAGTTCCATTCACAACTACTAAGTGGATGATGTGCATTAATGAAGTCCATGCACTATCACTTGGTGCATGTGAACATGAAGATGATCCAATTGATCTCTAATTGGATCAATGAAGCACATTGAAGAAATCTTTGATTCAGGAGAATCGGTTGATGGAAGAACCTTCAAGAATTCCATTCTTAAATGATGATTATATGTTGAAGAAGGATGATGAATTCTAATGAAGAAGAAGAAATAAAGAAGATGATGAATGGCATTTGAACTTGGTTACTTTGTTTTTAACAAAGTACTTGTTCTATATACTTGCAAAAAATTAGCCATCTCAAGCCAGCCTTAAGGGTTCAACCCCCAAGGCACATGTGGGCCTAAGGCGCCACGCCCAAGGGGGGATCCCATGTGGCCAGCTCGAGCGGCAGGGGCCGTGTGTAAGCCCCCGAGGACATGCGGTGGTGAAACCCGCGCGCCCGAGGTGCATAGTGGGCGCTAGGAGCGTGCCCGCAGGGAGCAGAGTGGGCGCAGAGCGCGCCCGCAGGGAGAACACGGTGCGGGGTGGCACCGTAGAGGAGGAAGTTCAATTGAAGTGGGGATGGGAGCGGCATATTGATAAACCGCAGAAAAACCGCGCGAGGATTCGATGTGGGACGCAGATTTTTCACCGGGAACGAATCCCATCCGCTCATCTGATCTTGCGGACGATCGGCGCCGTTCATCTAATCCGCCGCGCCCCCGATCTGATCTAGGCCGTCCAAAGTCTTTTGATCGGCTGATCAAACGGCCCAGCGACTGTCTTCTTCCCCGAGCTCGCACGAGGCCACCCGCGAGCTTCCTTCGAACCAGAGACCTCCCCGAGGATAGAAATGGAGTGTCCGACCACCTCCGGCCAATCTAATTGCTCCAACGAGTTCGTCTGGCCACACTGAACACGATCATGCTTAAAAATGACCATGCACGCAATGTTTGAAATAATTCGAAGTTCGGCCGAGGCAAACCAAAGGTGCCGAGGCCACGTGTGTTCGTGGTTTGCATAGATTGGAAGAAAAGAGGCCGTGCATGTGTTCTAAGTCGCATGCACGTGAAGAAGACCGAAGAAAATAAATACACGCGTGAACCGAGGATAGAAACCAGATTTAAAGGATTTTTAAAGATCCGAAATCTTCGGTGATTCAAGATTTATCGCACGCGGATAATCTGAGGCATCTCTGCCTATAAAAGGAGAGGTCGAGACCTCATTGTTTCTTGCTGAAGTTTTCTTGAAAATCAGAAGACCCGCGTGTCCTCTTCCTCGCGAAGTTGAAGCCCCCGTGCAAAATATATTTGTGCGGCTGAAGTCCTCGGTGCCATCCTTGGCCCGAAGGAGTCCCTTGCGCGCTACCTCTTTGCGCGACAAGAAGAAGGAGGAGGAGGAGTCCCCTGCGCGCCTTCCCCTTGCGCAGTAGGAAGACCCGTGGCCGCAACATCTTGCGCGCCCACGGTTGAAGCCCGAGGTGCCTTGCACCCGAGGCCTTGCGCGGCCCTTGTGCCCGCAACATAAGTTACTCAGGCACCCTGCGCGCTGCCTTACACCAAGCACCCTTGCGCGGTTGAAGTGTGGAGTTTGCTGCACCCCTTGCGCGCCTTCACTAAGGCAGGGGCTTGTGTTGAGAAAACCACACCCTACGGGTTGTGGGTGCTTGGCAAGGAAGAAGGCCGAGGTCTTGCCTCGTGTGTGTGCCAAGTGGAGAAGAAGAACCCGAGGGCCATGTGTGTGCACAAAGAACAACACCAAGTGGTGTGTGCCAAGTGAAGTGGAAGACCACACTTTGTGTGTGTGTAAGAATTGAATAATCCATAGTCTTGGTTGTGCATTTGAACAAAGAGGAACACACTTTAAGTGTGTGCATTTGAAGAGGCCGAGGGTTGTGACCTTGTGTGTGCACACTTCGAAGAACAAATTAAAAGAACACTAAAGTGAGTGTGTGCAACAAGAAGAGGAGAATAGGCCAAGTTTCAAGTGTGTGCAAAATGAAACAAGTGTGTGTAAGGAGACAAGTTGGACGAACCTAAGTGTGTGCACTAAGAAGTGTGTATACACTTAGAAGAAATAAGGAGTGACCCACACTAAAGTAGAACACACTCTAAGTGTGTAAACAAATTGGATAAAGTGTGTGAAGGAGGAAGAAGGTGTGTGCTTAAAGTGTTATACCATTTGTGGGTTTACTGCACCAAGAAGAGAAAGAGGAAGTGCATGCATGCATGCATGCACATGCGCACGTAAACAAAGTTTAAATCAGTGGTGTGAATTTGAGTTGACCAAGACCAGGAGGTTCTTGAAGAATTGAGAAGGTCATGCTATCAGTGCATGAGGATGAAGAGCTGCCATGCACTCAGTGCATGAAGTTTAAGTGACTGAGACTGGACCAGACTGAAGTTAAAGACATCATTTGTCTGAGTATTCAGTAGTTGGAGAGAAGTCGGGTCATCCTTAGAAGAAGGTGATAAAGCCCGAGCAAGACGAGAAGACTGTTCACCACAAGTGATCAGAGGTACAGAGCAAGACCAGCAGTCTTTATCCCAGGATGCTGAAGATACTTGAAGAGCTGAACAAGAAGAAGAGCTACTCGTGTGACTCGAGGAGCCAAGAGAAGACCCTGTGGGACTCAGGGAGAAGAAGTCTTCAGTGGGATTCTGGAGCAGGCCAGTGGGACTCTGGTAACACTGTGTGAAGCAGTATAAAGACCCTCCTGTGGGACTCAGGAGAGATACAGTGAGACTCTGTATCGACCATTGTAATTCTAACAAGTTATAATGGGAGAATCCATGCTGGGAGAGCATGGCAAGGATGTAGGCCTTTGGTGCCGAACCTTGTAAATCCTTGTGTCATGTGCCTTTTCATTACTGCATCATTCGGGAAAGGTTGAGAGATACAAGAAGAGTGGATCGAGGCTTTAACCAGCCATAGAGGTTTAATTGATAAGAATCAATTAGTAAAAAGTTTTAAGGGATCACTGATTCACCCCCTCCCCCTCTCAGTGATTCACACTGATCTGGGCACTTCAATTGGTATCAGAGGGAAGGTTACCTCTAAAAGATCCAAGGGAGTCTTTATGGAGTGAAGATTTGAGGAAATGAGTGACCAGCCTCAAATGGAGATATCTGCCAAGACTCAGAAAAATAGAAAGAAGAAACAGGCAAAGAAGATGAAGAAGAAGGCTGGTGCAATCAGAGAAACTCCTTCTATGGAAAGAAATGTGAAAGTCACATCAGATGACAATTCCTTTTATCATTCTTCTGATGAAGCCTGCTCTAGATGTGATGAAGATGGAAGAAACAATGATCTTCTAAATGCAATCAAATATCTTCAGAAGAGAGTCCCCAAGGAAGTTGCAATGTGTATAGCTACAGGCCTCCTTGATCTTCAAGAAGAAAAATTACAGCTAGAAGATGAAGCCAATTCTCTGGAAGTCCAATTGGCAAAAAGGGTTGGCATAACCAACACTCTCAGAAAGCTGGTAAATGCCAAAGATGAAACAGTATCTCTTTGCAATGAAAGATATGAAGACACTGCTGAAGAATTGCAAAGAAGCCTTTCTAAGAATGATTTCTTTAAGATAATGGTCAAATAAGTGTTCCATGCACTGGAGAAGCTGCACAGAGTCTCAATGATTGTCAAAGATGCTCAACTAGAAGATAAAGTCAAAAGGGTGAAGGAGCTTGACAACTCAATGCTTGAAATCAAGAAGGTGCATGAAGACCAGTTAGAACAGCTGAAAGAAAATTGGGAAGGAAGGCTAAGAACTGTTGAGGATGATAAGAACTCCCTTAACATGAAATGCTTAGAACTAGAGGTGATATTGGAAAATCTTCAATCACCCAAAGCTGAATCCTCCCAGTCAGCTGCAAGAAGACATGTTGCTACTCAAGTATGCATTGAGAAGAATGATTCTAAAAGAAAGACATCCTCTAGTGAAAGTGAAACAACTTCTAAAAAGAAGGTACCATCCATACCATCTTGTACTCATGTTTCTAAATGTGTTTCTACTAAAAGTGCAGGATGGAAGAATAAATCCAAACAAGTATGGATGAAGACGGTGAAGAAAGAATGCTCTCCTGAAACAACACAGCAGTTCAAGAAAAGTACCCTACAATCAGAAGGACTGAAGAGGTCAAGATTTGTGGGTCAATGTTGGTGTTGTAATAAGTATGGGCACTGTGCAAAGGATTGTTGGTACAATCCACTGAATGTCAAAGCACAAAGGAAGCCCATGCCAAGGGGGAGCAAGCCAGAAGAAAAGAAGCAGCATCCACAGGTCCAGAGACATCTGTTTACTGCTAACAGATTTGGATTACTTGACAACATCTGGGATGGTTGCAAAAGTGGTCAAAAGAATGATACATGTCAATCTCCAACTGTATCCAAAGCTAGAAAGAAGAAAAGATCACAGAACCTAGCTAAATTGGAAACCTTGGGAAGCAAGCAGAAGAAAGTTGAAGATTCTCCCAAGAATATTTTGTCAAAGGAAGAGAAGTCCTTGTATTTGAAATCCAAGAAGGGTGATGCATCGAGAAGGACTACCAAGAAAACATGCTTCTACTGTGGAAAGAAAGGACATATCATGGATCTTTGTAAAGAAGCCATGAAATTAAAAAGAAGCAGACTGGACTCAAAAAGACAATCAATCCAGAAGAAGAAGGGATTGATTGAAAACAAGTTGCCTAAGAGAGGTAGCTTGACAGAATCAAAGGAACCATGTGGAATATCCAGAACTGAGGCCACACTTCCAAGTGACTTACTAGTCATATGGCCAAATCAGTTGCAACTTGCCAAAGATCTGAAAAGAGCTGAAGATGAAGTTCTGGCAATTGCTAAGGCAAGAGGGAAGAAGAATATTTCACATGAAGATGTATTGAGATCCACACCAGCACAATCATCAATGAAGATCAAATGTGCAAGTGTAAAGACTTGTGAAAATGGGACATCTCGGTTGAGAGAATCTTATCAACCTTGTTGTTCACATTGATGAACCAAGGAGGTTCCATCTTATTCCCTTATACTTCTGGTATTTACATGTGCTGACATTGCAGGGAATTGAAGATGATGATCATTCTCAACTGGAGGATGGTTTGGACAGAATGGAGTGCACCCCTTGAGGGGGAGCCAATCTGGAGAAGATGATGTTCTGAAATTAATATCATCTTGAGAAAGTAAATGAATGGGGGAGCTTTATCTGTGCACCTGAACTTTCTAATGAGTTTTGTGGAGTATGTGCAGGATTCAGCAATTCATTGTTATATTTGAAAAATTTCAAACCCTGAAGCAGGATCTCACATGTATAGTGAAATGTGTACAGCATTGAAAAATCTTGGTTATATCACTCTTGTTTTCTACACCGGGTTAGCCCAAGTAGACTTAGAGTTGATTTACTAAAGGTTCTTTGCTAATGAAGAACATGTGACATCATCCCTCTCTTAGTGATTTTCAAGAAGATGCTATTCAAAGGGAGGAAGATATTTTTGAAAGTGAACCACACCACACCTTTGCATTTGATTGCCAATAAGGGGGAGAAAAGATTGGCACACATATTGACCCATTCATATGTGCTGAAGAAGTGTATTGACAACAAATACAAAGGGGGAGATTGAAGTGCACTGTGTTTCATTTATTGTCAATGAGGCATGAAGTTGTCTTGGAATGAATGGAAGTCAAGGAATGTCAAGATGTGAATGACAAAGGTTGTTATGGTGTCGGTAAAGAATGGAGAATGTCCATGGAACTTAGAGGAATGTCACTTAGGAGATTCACTAAGTGGCATTGGAGAATATGGTTGAAACATTCTCCATGAACATCAGACGATTGTTGAGCTGATCTTTAAGTTCATAGAACTTGTATCCTGATGATACAAATTCACAACATTGATTGAAGACCATGCATTGTCTTCACAATGCATGAGGAGTTGAAAGGAGTTCCATCCACAACTACTAAGTGGATGATGTGCATTAATGAAGTCCATGCACTATCACTTGGTGCATGTGAACATGAAGATGATCCAATTGATCTCTAATTGGATCAATGAAGCACATTGAAGAAATCTTTGATTCAGGAGCATCGGTTGATGGAAGAACCTTCAAGAATTCTATTCTTAAATGATGATTATATGTTGAAGAAGGATGATGAATTCTAATGAAGAAGAAGAAATAAAGAAGATGATGAATGGCATTTGAACTTGGTTACTTTGTTTTTAACAAAGTACTTGTTCTATTTACTTGCAAAAAAATAGCCATCTCAAGCCAGCCTTAAGGGTTCAACCCCCAAGGCACATGTGGGCCTAAGGCGGAACGCCCAAGGGGGGATCCCATGTGGCCAGCTCGAGCGGCAGGGGCCGTGTGTAAGCCCCCGAGGACATGCGGTGGTGAAACCCGCGCGCCCGAGGTGCATAGTGGGCGCTAGGAGCGCGCCCGCAGGGAGCAGAGTGGGCGCAGAGCGCGCCCGCAGGGAGAACACGGTGCGGGGCGGCACCGTGGAGGAGGAAGTTCAATTGAAGTGGGGATGGGAGCGGCATATTGATAAACCGTAGAAAAACCGCGCGAGGATTCGATGTGGGACGCGCATTTTTCACCGGGAATGAATCCCAACCGCTCATCTGATCTCGCAGACGATCGGCGCCGCTCATCTAATCCACCGCGCCCCCGATCTGATCTAGGCCGTCCAAAGTCTTTTGATCGGCTGATCCAACGGCCCAGCGACCGTCTTCTTCCCCGAGCTCGCACGAGGCCACCCGCGAGATTCCATTGAACCAGAGACCTCCATGAGGATAGAAATGGAGTGTCCGACCACCTCCGGCCAATCTAATTGCTCCAACGCGTTCGTCTAGCCACACTGAACACGATCATTCCTAAAAATGACCATGCATGCAATGTTTGAAAGAATTCGAAGTTCGGCTGAGGCAAACCAAAGGTGCCGAGGCCACGTGTGTTCGTGGTTTGCATAGATTGGAAGAAAAGAGGCTGTGCATGCGTTCTAAGTCACATGCACGTGAAGAAGACCGAAGAAAATAATTACACGCGTGAACCGAGGATAGAAACCAGATTTAAAGGATTTTTAAAGATCCGAAATCTTCGGTGATTCAAGATTTATCGCACGCGGATAATCTGAGGCATCTCTGCCTATAAAAGGAGAGGCCGAGACCTCATTGTTGCTTGCTGAAGTTTTCTTGAAAATCAGAAGACCCGCGTGTGCTCTGCCTCACGAAGTTGAAGCCCCCGTGCAAAATATATTTGCGCGGCTGAAGTCCTCGGTGCCATCCTTGGCCCGAAGGAGTCCCTTGCACGCTACCTCTTTGCGCGACAAGAAGAAGGGGGAGGAGGAGTCCCCTGCGCACCTTCCCCTTGCGCAGCAGGAAGACCCGTGGCTGCAACATCTTGCGCGCCCACGGTTGAAGCCCGAGGTGCCTTGCACCCGAGGCCTTGCGCGGCCCTTGTGCCCGCGACATAGGTTACTCAGGCACCCTGCGCGCTGCCTTGCACCAAGCACCCTTGCGCGGTTGAAGTGTGGAGTTTGCTGCACCCCTTGCGCGCCTTCACTAAGGCAGGGTCTTGTGTTGAGAAAACCACACCATATGGGTTGTGGGTGCTTGTCAAGGAAGAAGGCCGGGGTCTTTCCTCGTGTGTGTGCCAAGTGGAGAAGAAGAACCCGAGGGCCATGTGTGTGCACAAAGAACAACACCAAGTGGTGTGTGCCAAGTGATGTGGAAGACCACACTTTGTGTGTGTGTAAGAATTGAATAATCCATAGTCTTGGTTGTGCATTTGAACAAAGAGGAACACACTTTAAGTGTGTGCATTTGAAGAGGCCGAGGGTTGTGACCTTGTGTGTGCACACTTCGAAGAACAAATTAAAAGAACACTAAAGTGAGTGTGTGCAACAAGAAGAGGAGAATAGGCCAAGTTTCAAGTGTGTGAAAAATGAAACAAGTGTGTGTAAGGAGACAAGTTGGCCGAACCTAAGTGTGTGCACTAAGAAGTGTGTATACACTTAGAAGAAATATGGACTGACCCACACTAAAGTAGAACACACTCTAAGTGTGTAAACAAATTGGATAAAGTTTGTGAAGGAGGAAGAAGGTGTGTGCTTAAAGTGTTACACCCTTTGTGGGTTTACTGCACCAAGAAGAGAAAGAGGAAGTGCATGCATGCATGCATGCACATGCGCACGTAAGCAAAGTTTAAATCAGTGGTGTGCATTTGAGTTGACCAAGACCAGGAGGTTCTTGAAGAATTGAGAAGGTCATGCTATCAGTGCATGAGGATGAAGAGCTGCCATGCACTAAGTGCATGAAGTTGAAGTGACTGAGACTGGACCAGACTGATGTTAAAGACATCATTTGTCTGAGTATTCAGTAGTTGGAGAGAAGCCGGGTCATCCTTAGAAGAAGGTGATAAAGCCCGAGCAAGACGAGAAGACCTGTTCACCACAAGTGATCAGAGGTACAGAGCAAGGCCAGCAGTCTTTATCCCAGGCTGTTGAAGATACTTGAAGAGCTGAACAAGAAGAAGAGCTACTCGTGTGACTCGAGGAGCCAAGAGAAGACCCTGTGGGACTCAGGGAGAAGAAGTCTTCAGTGGGATTCTGGAGCAGGCCAGTGGGACTCTGGTAACACTGTGTGAAGCAGTATAAAGACCCTCCTGTGGGACTCAGGAGAGATACAGTGAGACTCTGTATCGACCATTGTAATTCTAACAAGTTATAATGGGAGAATCCATGCTGGGAGAGCATGGAAAGGATGTAGGCCTTTGGTGCTGAACCTTGTAAATCCTTGTGTCCTGTGCCTTTTCATTACTGCATCATTCGGGAAAGGTTGAGAGATACAAGAAGAGTGGATCGAGGCTTTAACCAGCCATAGAGGTTTAATTGATAAGAATCAATTAGTAAAAAGTTTTAAGGGATCACTGATTCACCCCCTCCCCCTCTCAGTGATTCACACAGATCTGGGCACTTCACATGGAATAAAGAAAAGTATGTTTTACCTTAATGTTCAGCTAGTATTCCACAATTTCTATATTAGTAAAGGTTATATGTTCCTTATCAGGAATCTTATAATCTTCATTTAACATGATGTATTTTTCAACACATTTGTTTATCACAAAGGTCTTTATATGATATCTCTAATACTCATAGTCATTCCCATCAAAAATTGGTGGCCTAGTAGGATTATGATTTTCAATCGAACCATCATTAATTCATGCCATCTCAATGAAAATATCTTTCCAAAGAAACTTGTTAGTAATAAATGATTGTAAACAATTATAAAAATCCTAAGCATGGAAAATATATAACAATAGAAACTTAAGCAAGAAAAAATATATGTGAATATAATTATTTTGAGAGAGCTCCTCTGGTACCAATTGTGGGATCGCTGATACCTATTTTAGTATCAGAATATGATGTAGATACTTAATATACCATAGGGGTGAATTGTATATTTTAAAAATTCCTTTGGAACTTTTAATGTTGATATAAAACATTCAATTGTTTAACAAATTTAAAAAAGGTAAATTCAAAAAACCTCTTGGATGTAAAAACATGATAGATTCCAGAAATGCGGTTCTGGAAATGAAACGAGTTCTAAAAAATAACTAGATTCTAGAAATATGGTTCAGGAAATGAATCATTACAAAAGTTTACATGGACAACGATTCTACCATAAAGGGTATTGATTTTAACTTAATAAGTGTACAAGTACATGAAAGTTTATGATAGTTATGCTTTCCTTATTAATCAAATATATCAGAAAACAAACATGAATCAAAACAAGTAACAATTATGAAATCTTTTAACCCAAAGAGTAGGGTATCCAACAACTGTGGATAAAGGGTACATTGATTTACTCTTTCAAGAAATATTGTCCTACCAACACTAGGGTAAGAGCTCGATAAGACTATCAGAGTTTGTATTGCTATCCCCACAAGCCCTTGATTTTCAAGATAGTTGGAACCTCTGTCTTCTTATCCCCGGAAGCCCTCGATTGTACTCATCAACATTCGGAGTCGCATGAAGCAATCTGAACATGATGTTCAGTACACACAAAGCTTAACAGTCTCTCTCTAGAAATAACTTCAACACCATTTAATATCTAGAGTCGTAGAATGGTCATAAAAGTTACAACCTTGAGTTCATTCTAATGAGCTCCTATTTATAGGTACTTCTCCAACGGTCAGCTCCCTCCTCCAACGATCTTATTTTTCCTTGGATATCAGAGGGACCTATATATGTGTCACTCAAACCATTGTTAGTTAGAAATAGAAAACATAAATTCATTTCATAACTATAATAAAGGTAAGAAAAAAATGGTTGCTCATACAAATATAATTTTCTAGAGTCTCGTGAAAATAATGTTTGGAGTCTAAAAACATTCGGATTCTATATTTCATGAATACTCAGATTCTTTTTTTCAGGGAATTAAGAAAAAAATTCTATATATTTTGGAGACTGAATTATAAGTAATTCAGAACCTGATTTCTAAGGCATTCAGAGTCTGAATTCTAGGGTATTCGGAAACTGAATTCTATGGAATTCAGAGTCTGAAATATAATTAATTAAGAACCTCAATTCTATGTAATTCAGAACCTAAATTATAAGGAATTTGAAACCTGAATTTCAGGGAATTTCGATTATGAATTTCAGAGAATTCGGAGTCTGAATTTCAGATAATTCAGAGCCTGAATTCCAGAGAATTAGGAGTATGAAATTTAAATAATCAGGAGTCTAATTTTCAGAGAATTCAGTGTCAAAGATTCAAATAATTCATCGTCTGAATTTTAGAGAATTCAGTGTCTAAATTTCAGAGAATTTTGAGTCTGAATTTCAACGAATTCGGAGTCTGAATTTCAGAGAATTCGGAGTCGGAATTTTAGAGAATTCAGATTCTAAATTTTAGAGAATTTGGAACCATAATTTGGATCCTGAAAACATAATACTATATATGTAAGAATTTATATAATTCTGAATTTTTATACGTGAAACCAAATTTTATACTTAGGAATAAAAAGAGTTAGATTTAGTACAACTAAAATATGAACAATGAAAACAAGGTAAGGATAAATTTTCCTTGGGGAAGAAAAAATTTCCTTATTAAGGAAAATAAAATTTTCCATAATATAGGATGTTTATGATTTTCAAAACATGAAGAAATGAAAATATCATAAGGAGACGTTATTGACTAAAAAGATCTTGCCATGAATAAATTCAAACTGAATCAAGAAGCTTGAATCCAATCATATAAATAATATCTAGTCAATTATCCATCAAAAAACAATAAATAAAAACTATAATCAGATGAATATGAGCTATTTTTACTCATCTTAACCAATACATGTCACTCCTACTCCACTATGTAGAG
Source organism: Viscum album (assembly GCA_963277665.1). Taxonomy (NCBI): domain Eukaryota; kingdom Viridiplantae; phylum Streptophyta; class Magnoliopsida; order Santalales; family Viscaceae; genus Viscum; species Viscum album. The sequence continues at coordinate 1,642,936,645 of OY728135.1, read as the reverse complement.
TAAAATCTTTCTTCTTGACACTTATATCAACCATCACAATATTTCTAGGATCCCATAAAATTTCTCCACATGTAACAGACCATCAATATTTCCCCATTCCTCCAGCCCATTGCTAGTCAAATCATTCCTACTATGGAAGAATATAAATTAGTCACATTAAGGATATAATTTTTCAAGAGAATATAAAATTAATAAATTTATTTTCTGCACAATAAAAATCTATGATCATGGTGTTATGGATTTCAAGCCTTCCATAATCATGAATTATCTCATTTAAAAAAAATTAATTAACAAACTGTTTTTTCAATGTTAAATTAACTAGTTAATTATGCTAGGTATTTTAAATTACAAAACCAATATGCTTTAGATAATAAAGTCTAGTAAAATCATAAACATGCATAAAGAATCATCCCTTGTTTAAACAATTTCAGGAAAATAAGTATTTATTCTTCTTATGCCTCTATAATTTAAATTATAGAATTATACTGTTTCATGTTGTTTATTTTTTGAATAAATTAAACCATACGGAACAATATTAATAATACACAGCCTAGATGATGACACTCTATCTTGTAAATATCAATGGAAAACAAAAACATAATAAAAAAACAATTGATCACATAAAACAATACCATTTATTTAATATCTAACAAGGAATATAATTTATATATATATGACATGATTATCCAAGTGTAATTATAAAATAACTATATCATACATAATTCTCATCATAAAGTAATAAGTCGATACATCATAGTATGTGATAATGTAATTATTATTTTATATTATTTTCTATGAATTAAAATTAATAATTCAATTTGTGATTATTCTTATTATATTACATAGATAAATACTAGAATAAATAATTATCCTTATTTATATATGACATGAAATAATAAAATATTCCTTTATTTATCTATAAAATAAGATACTATTATTTACAAATTTCATTCTATAAAATAATACAATGATATTTATGCATTTTTTGAAAATATTAAATATTATTTGAAAATCATATTATTAACCCGTTTCCCTCTCTTCAATAATCCTTGAATTGTGAGTTAATAATACCAATTGAAGTATTTCATTTTTTTATTTGATAAAAAAATTTAATAATCTATTTTATAATTAAATATAATCTATTTCAATTTTTGAAATAATAACAATAATTTTTTAACTATATTATTTTGTAAGTGATTTGTAAAAGAATAAAATAAAAAAAATATACTACAAATAATAGCTCATTAATATTAATTAAATTAACTTTCATACTATGATTTATAATCAAACAACAAGTGATAATAATTTATTCCTCTGGCAACTTCCAGTTTATCCAAATAATGATATTGTATGTGATAATAATTTAACTACCTTTGATAATTTAAAAAATTATTATCTTGTTACTTTTAGTCACATTAAATAATAAATAGGAAACTACCTAAAGATAAATTAAAAAATTACACATAAATTAATATTGAGTTAATTTAATACATTACCAAGAAAATGAGGACTTTAAAAATATACTACATTAAAAAAATGGGAGAGATAATAAATAATTGGTTTTGAATTTAGAGAAGGTATCTAATGAATTTATATAATTATTATAGATCATGAATGAAAAATTTTAGATATAATAATCATGAAGGAGAAGACAAGGTTTTATGGTGGGTAAAAACATAATGTACGAAGATACATTTATATCACGTAGTCTCTCTATAATATTTCTATAAATATAGTCAAGAACACAATTATATCCACCATAATTTAATTTAAATTTAATTTTCACACTCAATCTTGTTTCAATCATTCAAAATTTAGGAATGATTTTCCTAAGTGAAAATAATTATCTTATATCATGGTTTTATTCATAATTTTCGACAAATTTTATTAAATAAAGTCATAGAAAAGATATACAGAATAAAAATGGGATTTATTGATTCAAACTGATACCCTTACATGACACATGCTTGTTGTGTATGAGTAAACTGATTTATCCTTACATAGTTTGGCCTATGATGGTTCTAACATAAATGATATTATGGAAAACATATAGAACATTAATAAAACTATACTACCTACATAAAGATATAATTTGACACTTCCATGTGATCAAATGAGAGAATATTCATTAGGTATTCAAAAACTACCCCTAAACAGTACATCAAAACTAAATGATTCCCAATAATGATCCTTATGATCATAAGAAACATAGAAAAGGGACTCTAGAATTAGTGGGGGTCATTTTTTCATTTTTAACATACCAATTATCCCCTACAACTTGTTATATTTTTATGCTTATCAAATTTAAATAAAAATATCACAATCATGCAAAGATACTAAATTGTGGTTTATAAAAAATAATTTATATGTTTTCCCCCTTGTATAGGTGAGTACATATCTTCCATGGAAACTCTAATTCAGTCATGGAAATTTAGTATAATAGAATAGTGAAAAAATGTGAAACTCCAATTATAATTATTATATCATTAGACATGAAAGAATATTCTGAATCGCAAAGGTTAGAAATTTTTATTATTCAAATAATGAACTATAAATTGGGAAACATTGTAAATGTCTCCGAATCAAATAATCAATAAATTACCAGTTTTATTTCCATCCTATAATATAGTTATATTTGTTATGACATGCATCATTCTAGTGCACCCTATCTAGATAAACACAATATTTATCCTTATGTGTTGTGTTCTATCCATTGAAAATAACTTCAATGCCTCAAATCTTTTTCGATAGCTCTATCTGATACAAACTATATCTACTATCCACCATACTCTAACTAGTGACTATGTCCAATATCACTTCTCAAAATATCTATATAAAAATAACTATTGAAATCCTATATATTGAAACTATTATAACAAAAAATATGTCCCCTATACTTCAACCTCAACTAAAAAAATCCTTGTAGGAAGATCATATAATTCCAAAAACAATATCTTGTCAACCTTTTCATATGGGTGAAATGTGTTAGTATAGTTATATTTTCAACTAGTTTTTATATATGTTCTTAAAAGAAAGGGTTGAAAACTATATTTTTCTCGCACTAATTGAAAACTCAAAAATCAAAACTCTTGATCATTATAATTTTATTGAATGCTTCTTCAAGAATCAAAGAGTCTTATTAAATATTCTTGAAGAGTCATGAAAACTCAATATCAACACACATTCTCAAACCTAAAAAACCTTCTTGTTAAAGAAATTAATCAATATTACTTATTTCATAAAGATATATAAATGTTGATAGATAAACTTAGTGTCGTAAATGTAAATAAAATTTTAAAAAATATGAAAAGTACTTCAAAAATTATGTCTAATGAGTTCATTAATAACATTTCATATGGCCATATTCTGTCTTTATTTTATCTGATCATCCTGACTAAACTAAAACTATACTAAAATACATTCAAGAATTATACATATGATGAAACCATGAATATTTTATATTGTTCATCCGTCTAATGGATATCAATTCGATGGATATTCTTCCAATGTATTTGTTCTAATGACCTTCTATTAGCATCCCACTCCATCATTCTACAACCTCTTACTTTATACAACATACAAAAAAATTACACTTAAATGAAAATGAAACTTCATGAATGAATAATTCATTAGACAATGTACCGTATTCATGTTCCATTTTCGCTTTGATAATATTACTGCAACTTTTAAAGACATTAGTTAAAGAGAAACTCTTGTTCTAGTTATTTTCCATCTCTTGTATTAGAAATTAAAATTTGTATCCCCACTCAAGAATTAATTTTCCAAAACCATTTTACATTCTCCCCCTTTTTTATTATTATATTTTTTATAAATTTGAATAAACTAATACACACCTATTTCTTACAAATCTTCATTCAGTAACATTAAAAACATTTCATAGGGTATTAGTATCTAGTTTCTTTAGGAACATCATTTCAATCACGTTTACTCATTGGGAATACTAACCATATGTATGACCCATGTTAGCTTTATGAATGCTTCATAAACATAGGGTGGTCCTTACATTGGCTATAAGAATTCAAAGTGACCCTTATATAGCCTTTGTGATGCTGATATAATTTAAAAAAAATTCTGTAGAAAGATAAATTTGATGAACTTTTATAAGTGACATGAAAATTGAATCTACCAAATATAAGTTTTATATCATCAAACACAAATAATCAGGTGATAAATACAAACATTTCTCCATTTATTTGAAGATGTAAAACTTTAGTGTGGTTCATGAAATTATTCATGATTTTTGGTTGTTTCTATTTTCATATCATCATATGATATAGGAATGTTTTTGTGTCATTGTTAAGGAGAACATTCTTAATATAGTTAAGAAATATTTCTTTTCCCCGTCAAAAAATCATTTTTGAAATTTTACTAAATTTTATAAAGAAATATTTCCTAAAGGAATTCAAAAATATTTTTCACCTATTAATAACAACATTCATAACAATGTGGGTCGTCAAAAAATAAAAACACGTGTTTTAAAAAAAATTCATAGGATATTAAATTACCCCATTTAGATTTTTTAAGAACTTTATCAGGAAAAATTTAACTACTCAAAATTGTTTACAGATCATTTTATTAAATTTATCAAACCATATAATTTTTTATAATTAATATCCTGACACTAATCTACTAGATATAGTTACCTTTTTTGATGGAATACCACGCCTTAATAGATATTTTTTATCCATGTTAAGATACCCCCACCCAATTTGATAATGTCTCACACATTTAATGATAAAACTAGGTTTTTATTCATAAAATGTTTTTAAAGATCTATAGTGTTTCCCCCTTTAAAAAAATTAAAAACGATCTTTCCAGTCATCCATATTAAATTTAGAAAGTATTATGGGCATGATTAACATATAGTTGGAGAATCAGTTGATCAAACCATTACCTTGGAATAACTTTAGTGATAACATAAACAATTTGATACATTGATGAAATATACATAATTCAGACATATCCACTAGAAACGTTATCCTCAATGATGTTATATGTAATATAAATGAACTTCTATCCAAAATATATTATTTTTTTTTGAATGATCAATGAAATTTCTATTATCACAAAGGATCTTGATAACTTTTCTATCATTTTATACATCTTCCACCTAAAAATTCATCAGTATAATTTTTAAAAAAATAATTGGTGGTTGAAATATATTATTCTTATATTATACCGAAAATAAAAGATCGTTGTTCCATACTATTCAATGTGACAAAACATTCACACATGAATAAGTTCCACCAGATATGGATTTTATTTCAGTGCAATATACATCCTAATAAGAATCAGTGTATCTATAAATATTTACGTGATGAATTAAATTATAGAAAACCTCTATTAATATATTATATTTAAATTATTTTGAATTATCTTTAATCATGAATATTTAATTATTTTTTTATCACTCTGAAATCTTGTATATGAGGTAACATCAAAAACATTTATAGGTTTTGAGCTATATTATAGACCATGCATCTTATGATCACATGTATTCATTTTGAAATGATAAATTTACCTAATTTATCATTAATATTCTTCATTGCAATAAAAATAGTATTGTAAACATTTTACAAATATTCTACGCCAATATTTTATAGTAACTCACTGATGCAATTTTTTATAATATAAAAATATCTCATTTTTTAACGTGGAATACTAGAAAGAATAATATTTATTCGTGTATAAACATTTCAATGTTCTTCTTCATTTGTTAATAAATTTCATCAAAAGTTTTGTCCTTGACATATAAAGGCTATATCACTAATGTAAATTATTCCATTGCAGGTACAGGTAACCATTTTTCTAACATAAAGGCATGTATCAACTTTTCCGACAAAAAAAATCATCTATTTTAAGAAATTTTCATGTTTAGTAAAACATGCATGGGGAGAACGTTTCACTAAAAAACTATCATTATTCATTTACACACCACATTTATTTCATTATTGAGTAATAATACTCTAGATTTATCAATATTAAATTCTTATTAAATTTTAATATAAAAGAAAACTAACATGACATCCAAATGATAAACAATGCATAAAATATATTCAAAAACTTATAAAAAGATTATTATAATTTCAAATATCACAATATGGGTCAATTATTAATCAAAATAAAAACCTTACACCTATGAATTACCGTTAAAAACATGTTCTTTGTTATTTTGTGAAATTTATTTATGTCCATTCCTCTTTTTTCTAAACACCAACATTGTTCTTTTGACAATCCTTCTTAATGTTCATGGAACATGATATCAATTTTCATTTTTCTTAATTTTATCTAACTCTAGATTCGATGCATATGACCCATATTTATATTCATCCTCCACTAAAATGGATCTTGATTAACTTAAGATATAAGTAATTTATAATGTATTAACCACAATTTTTTTCTCCTTTAAAAATGAGTTTCATACTTTCCACTTATTTTTTTTCAAATTAAACCTATTTTTCTATGGTATAAAATTTAATAGAGTACCCACATGCCACAAATTCTTCATCACATGAACCATCCAAGACACATTTTTCAAATTTTTTTCACATAGTCATCATCACTTTATTAAATTTTTTATATGTCTTCTATCATTTAGTTATAACAAAATTAAAAATTATTCTTAATTAAGTGGATTATAATGAATTTTTCCACCATAAGACTAAATAGACATAGGATATTGTTTATTATAATATTTTAAACTTCTTTTATATTTTTAGTAACCCATAAAAATCCATTTATTATACTTTTCATCAAACACTACAAGATCAATATTTTTTATCTTTACTATCTAAGGTCTCCCAAAAACGTGATGTATTTGATTGATGGAATTTTTTTATATCAATTCTATGAAGGAATCATTTTAGATTTTATCTACAATGATATTATTTTTTGAACATGAAGAATGGTAAAATTATTTTATCAATAGAAAAAAATTAAATTTTATATTCATCCATTAAATGTCTTCCCTTATCTACTAAACATCTATTTTTCATTTCCACCACTCAATTATGATGAGAAGTATATAGATCATTTCATTGATGTTTGATTTCATATTTCATCAGATATAGTTCAAATGTATTTATTTCATACACATTTACATTTCATGTTCTTAGAATTAGTATATAAACATAGATCTCTCAATCAACATCCCTTATCAAATATCGTAATATTTCTATAAACTCTGATTTATGTTTTTTGGTTCATTTTTTATTTATTCGTGAATTTTTATGATTAATGGTAATGACATATAAATAAAAATTACTTAATGGATATATAATAGAAACATAACTATTAGATTTAATGAGCTCATGGGGTCTGGTGTATTAGATTTGAAGATTCATATTACTTCCACTAACCATATTCCCTCTCTGACATATTTTCCAAATAACACCATCTTTTATTTTTAGTGGTTGAAAGTATCAAATAGTTTTAATAGTAAAATCTGTGATCCTATATTTCTTCCCTTGATTCCCATGTATTTTATTCCAACATCATATTTTTATCATCAATTATTAAATAGAAATAATTTGCAAGTATATTAGTGTTGGAAATGATTTCATCTTGTTTTTTCTCACTTATTATCAATGATTCTATCATTTAAACATCTAATGTTACTAGAACCTCTCCTTAATATATATTCTATAATATAATAACAATGGTGGGTAATATGTTTGATCCATAAATCATATACAAATTTATTTTAATTTAGTCTATGTTATCTTATCTTAACTATTCTGGTTCCTAAAAATTTTAATGAATTAACACTTCTGAAATTTATTGCGCTACGTTTTTGTTAATAAACATTTTTCAATAATTTCATATCACCTATCATGTTTAAGGAAAATCCAATGTAACGAATAAAATAATTTTTTTAGTATTTTATAGATGTCTTAGCATCAAATTATATTTTCAAAATTTTTATCATTCTGGATTTGTCACACCTACGTTTTTGTTTTTGTCCTTGGTTCTGGCTCAATTTTTTATCATGGGTCTTCACTTTAGTTTTTGGTTTGACTAGTTTAAATGTTTTATGTGATTTTTTTCTTATCCCTAGTCAAGAAGATGTTATATATCTTCTATTAGATATTCCGGTGAAAATCAAAAAATTGGGCTATGTAGTAGGTGTCACATGGTCAACGAACTGATTTCCAAAATATTTACCCTTCCCCATGAAATAATTTCACCAAATGGTGTTTTAGGACAGAGGAATTTAGAACATATTGAGTACAATTTTAAAAGTGTGTAGCCTCCCCAGGTGTTTCTAGTAAGGGAATCATTATAGGAACATGTTTTGTTAAACCATTCATCCAAATCATGTGCACATCCTATATATAAAATTTTATAAAATTCCTTATGTGGTCCCTTGGTATTTTTAACCCTAAACACATCCCCTCTCATCCCCTTGGTTTATGCGACCTTATGGGGCCTCTCTCCATTTTTTCGAAGATTCATCATCCCTCCCATTTGGTTGATCTTTGATTTCTTTATTTTTTAGGGCTTATATTTCTCAGAGAAACACTCTCCTCTATTCTCCCTACTACTCATTCTTTCATTTTCCTTTTTGATTTCCTTCTCCACATCCATATGGACCAAGGTCTTGTATTTACCTTGATTTATATAATGGATTAATTATTTTAATGTTCATATTTTTATATATTTTCTCTTGGAACCCTCATAGAGTGGTTTTGGGTGTACATAGTTAATGTACCACGGTTTTGAGGTAGGTTCCTGTTTTCACATCCCCAGATAATTTAAGATTAACTGGTTTTCAGATTTTCACACCTGTCTTGTATATGAAATATTGATATTTGACATTCAAATTGTGTTTTGTGAAAAAATTATTGATTTCCTCCTAGTTTTATGATAAATAATTTTTTAAAATATTTCATACCAAATGTTTGATAAAATGCCCTATTCGAATTTTTTAGTGTTTTTTAATATTTAATACATTGTTTGGATTTGTAAATGATTTTTTGATATCTGAAATTATATTTTTTGGTCATGAAAAAGGTTTCAAAGAGTTTTTGAATTTAAATTAATGTTGTATTTAGATTTCAAAAATGTTTTGGCATGTGTAACTTTTTAATGGCCCATTGGCATTTTTATAAAAACGTCTTCACGTGAAGTGGAATATTGGTGTTTTAAATAGATTTTAAAATGATTTGAAATGGAAAATGGGGTATTTTTACATATTTTGAAAAGGTTATTCAATTTATTGATAAATTTTGGTTTTTTGAAAAGAACTTGAGTCATGTTTATAACATTAATGAAAGTGATAAAGGGTTTATTATTAATCCACCCCTTAAACAATCAAATTTACTTGTTTATGTAAATATTTACTAGGTGGGATGTACATTTTGAGGAATACCTGTGATCAATTTACCTTGCATGGAATGGGAGATCCTAGTTATAGAATCATTTAATACATATGAGTTTTGTAGAATGTTTTTGGTCCTTAGGGTGATAAGGGTGATGTCGGTTGTGTGCACTATTATATATTTACATGTTATTTGATGCTTGTTTGGAAATGATTGAATCAATATATTATATATACCTGGCATGGAGAACCTATATTTGGTATTGAATTATCGTAAAATAATTGTTTATGTAGTTAGGTTACTCACTAGCTAGTGGCCCATAACAGGTTATATTTGTTATTATTACTATTTATTGTAATCCACATTCTGTACCATGTGGTTTATGGCCATGTATGTGGGAATATTTGATTTCATCATGTCTGGAATGATTATTTGGATGAGTAAAGATTTATTTTATTGTCCTAGATTATTCACAATCCCCATGGTTCACCCATGTCTGTTAGAACATAGTTTCTTTTAGTTAATTATTATGAAATATTGTCTGTTGGTTACTCTTGTAATCTTATTCATGTTTCCCTTAATGTGTGTTTGTAGTTCTTACATCTTGAGTAGTCTTTATTGATGTAAAAAATGTAAAAAAAATTCAAGTGTTTGTGAAATATATTCCTAAAATGATTATACACTCCTTATATCATTTTAAATAAAAATCATCACATTCCTTCTTCAAAATATAAATGGTTTCTCCTTAGAAATGAAAAATTATTTTCAGAATAAAAAGAAAAATGGACATTGATTTATTTTAATGTGGAAACTTGTGTGGAAAAATATTTCTTTTGATTATTTTATTTCTTACATGAGGTTGATGTTTATTTTATTTTAAATTATATGGATTTTTAATAGACAATTCATGAATGCCTACAGAGTTTTAATATGCCCAACTATAGTTCATTTTTGTTTTTATATTTTTATCCAGGTTTTTTGGCATTGATCAGTATGCGATATGGTTGTTCTTAGCATAAGAGTTTAACCCATGAGATATCATGGAGTGGTGTGGTCATCTAGTGCAGTTTGTTTCTGTTGTTAAACATTCAACATGATGTTATTAATCTCATAAATTTCCACATGATAATTATAAAAAAATTATTCTTTCTTATATGAAACATTACCCTTTTATTCATAAAAATATAGATATATTTCTAGAGTTTTGTGGTTTGATCAATACATGACACAAGTTATTATCTCAATTGATACTCCATGTATATTTCTCCACCATCACCTTCTTACTCACTTTAGGAATTATATTACTTTCTATTATCAACAGAAATGAAATTTCAGAAATTTTTAGTGCATAATTTTCATGTGAAAATTTATAATAATAAGAATAACCAAACGCATAATCCACCTACATATTTTGATTCCATTGAATATTTTTATATGTATGTTTTATTTCAAAAATTATTTGATGTTATATTCACCTTCATAAAATAGTATTTTTCTTTAGAGTCATTTTCTATTATCCAGTATTTTTGGTAGGAAAATTCATTAATTAATTTCCAATAACTATAAACATGAATAATTTATTTGAGTGTTTTCCTTTTAACTTATTAAACCATTTTGGTGTTTTTTGGATATATGAAAAATGATTATATCATTAATTTTCACCATAAACATCATTGTTATTAGATTCACTGAGTTCTATTACCTCATGTTCTATTTCATAAAAAATTAATATTATTCCTATATTAAAAATATAATTTTTTTAATATTACATTCCATCTATAAGGATTTCCTCATAACATGATGCAAAATAAGTATATGAAATTGATTATTAGATAAATAATATTTATATTTTATGGTAGAAACATTAGAATCATACTTTTAAATATTGTTTATCATTAGTGTCTTTACAATGGTTGAATCTTATAAGACACATCAAAGCCCACTAGTGGTAGAAAAAACTTCATTATCTTAGGTGAAATTCCCATCAAATGGTTTCATTATCTTCCATTCTGATATCTTTTAACTATCATTGTCATATATTTAACATTTCATCCTTTACATTGATAATTCCTTTGAATGTGATTTAGTATTTGTCCTGAATTTCTTTAGATGTCTTATGACCCGTCACCTTTAAATTTTTTTTGAAAATAAAATAAGAATTTAATTTATAGTTTTCACATATATAACAATATTTATATTTTCAATAAATATCATGGGGGAATTTTTTTCCTTTGGTTTTAAACCCAACAATACTGGTGTCAATTACCACTAGGAAAAAAATGTAAAAACACAGTTCTTATTTTCGAGGTACATGCTTCTTAGTTTTCCTTTTCCTTAGGTGTTTTTGAGAAAATATGGAAAGTGGGGAAAAATCCTAAATTTTGGAACTACACGCCTTGTACTTTTTCCACACGCCGTTTACTTCTGGCTGTGTTGGGATGAGTACACGGGGCGTGTAGCCATGATGGCAACGAAGGTTGTAGGAACCAACTACACGTCGTGTAGTGTTACCTTACACGCCATGTAGTAAGTCGGCAGGACTAAACAGTAAGGCTATGGAGCAGACGGTAGTTGGTCGATAGTACACGCTGTGTGCATTAGAGTACATGTCGTGTACTCATGTCGATGGTTGAACAGTGTGGTGGTGCCACCAAATGAACAGTTAAATGAAAGAAGTACATGCCGTTTAATCAGATGTACACACCGTGTACTTTGTTTTTTTGGCTTAAAATAGGCAGTAGCCGCCTCATTTGGAAGAGGGGACACTTGAGCTGATTTGGAGCCAAAAGAGGAGGTCAGACATTTGAAGATCCACTGGGTGGTTGTCTGGAATCTGTTTCCACCTCAGACGATCCCGTTGGAACCAAATGGGTAAGGGCTTCCACCTCCTTGGCCGGTTCATACCAATTCTTCTCCTAACAGGAGTTATTTAAGTTTGAATGTTTTTTGTTCTTCTTCAGATTTACGTCATTCTTGCGTGTTTCTCGAGTCAGTATTCGGGTATAACGTTCGTTGGTGTATATTGTATGTGGATTGGTGTTTGTTTTTCCAACTCTCGTGTGTCTTGTGCATTTTTGTGCCACGAACCCATGTCGGGGAGTCGTGTGGCTGAGGCCGTTGCTATATATAAACACCTAAAATTGATTAGGTATTTAATTATGATAATAAAATGTTGGTTGGTATCATTTCTTGGATTCGGAACATCCCCGGGGGTGTGTTCCACTGTTTATCCATTTGGCCATGATACCCGAGGGTATGCCTTCAAAGTAGTAATTGTAGAATTTCCTTGAGAGTATTTGCTTGTTACTGCTTGTTTACCTGTTTAACCTGAGGGCATTGCTGTATTTATCCTGAGGGAGTTGTTGTGATTAGCCTGAAGGCACTGCACTATTTATCCTGAGGGTTGTAGTATTTCTCTTGAGGGAAACCTTTCGTGCATGAGGGCTTGACTTCTGTGCTTGAGGGCGACACTTTTTACGCTTGAGGGAAATTTCTGTTACGCTTTAGGGATATATATGTGGCTTGAATTCTGCTTACCTGAGGGTAAGGTTTTTCTTGTCTGAGGACGTGGACTCTTTACATAGAAATACATTGTAGCGATTTCTAATATTTAATGGATTAAATAAATAATAAAATGGCAATATAACTGGTAATTAATTACTTTTGAGTACTACTTACTTTATTGCATTTTACTATTTTACACTGTTGTTGGATGCTTACACGCAGTTGGGAACGGGCCTTTGGTGGTTTCCTACTGAGATATATTTCTTACACCCTGTTTGGGTCATGCCTTTCGGCCCAAAAAGATTATGTTTCTGAAGGTGTGGATAGGGGAAAGAGTCCCTATACAGGTACTTGACTGTTGCTCTGGAGAAGGAGGGCATGGGACCGAGCCTAGGATCGCAATGCCGCTGCCAGCTTTTTGTTTTTCGTTGTTGTACTCTGCTTTTGTTGTACTAAATTGATGTATAACATGTTCTGGATTTTTTTTCGAACATGAAACATGTAGAATAATCAATTTTATACTATTGGTTATATCCACTACTGTAGTTTATTTCAGATGTGTATGGTTTACTGCTTCCACTGTTTGTTGTATGCTTGATTTCAATTCCGCTGCACTACACTTTGACAAATGAGGGCATAGTTTCCCCACTATAAGACCTGGGCCCTCACTGCTAGTTGGAAACCTCTGGCATTTGGAGAAATGCACTTGAGATCACATGGTGAACCGGGCTCGGGGCACCCGTCACGTGGCACCCGGGTCCGGGACGTTACAAAGTGGTATCAGAGGGGTTTCTTTTCTTTGACTTACTATTTGGAGCCATGGTCATGGATAGGACGGAACGGTGGTTGGTAATAAGCTGTGCCCGGGCATAGCTAACCCACATACCGGGAAAAGCCAGTCTACCTCGTAGTTTTCATTCTTTTGATTTTGAAAATTTTACGGTTGATATGTTTTCACTGTTGTGTGACGCACATTGTGATTGTGCAGTTTATATTTTATCTATGGGTTCTATTTAGTTGCAACCCGATGAGATGAGGGTATGCCATCTCATGCATCATATAGGAACATGCTAGATATCACATGCCATGCATAGTTTTCATTCCATGTAGGTGATTTAGAATTTTCATGTTGTTGTGATAATAAATCATGTTGTTGTTATCGCTAGTTGATAAATACCTACATTGTGATATGGAATGTTTGTTTGACCTAGTTTATAGAATGGACGCCAAAATTTGGTTTCTGGGGAGTATGGGCCCCCATTGACCGGAATTTGGTGGATCATTGACTGTTTATTGGCTATAACACATATAAGATGTAAAACTTTGATTCGTGGGAAGTATGGGCCCCCACGGGACGGAACTTGACACTTAGGTGTTAGATTCAGTGTTTTCAGGGTTCCAGGGAAGTTTCTTAGGCATACTGTCCAGTAACCCAGAATACATGCCGTTTAGTATTTTTATACACGTCGTGTATGCTCTTCTGTTTGGGAAGACAAATGAACATTTTGAGTACACGCCGTGTACCCTGAGTACACGCCGTGTAGTCTCTTCCCATGTCACAAACCGTGTGGGCGGTGACACAGGGTAGGGTAAGGCTTGGGTAAACCAAGCCGTGTACCGAGTGGACATGCCATGTAGTGTGACCCAGAGTTCGGCCGTGTATCTAACAACAGGGGTCGGTGAACTCCTTGACAGAACACATCATGTCAATTATAGACATGTTGTGTAGTTTGACCTGGGGAATCAGTTGTGTAACTAAAAACACGGGACGGTGTCACCTTTCTCTGAACACACCGTGTACCTGTGGGACACGTCGGGTATTCTTGTCCGAGGATAGAACGTGTGGAGTTAGCCGTGTGGATGGGAAACGAGGTGGTGGACAAGCCCTGTGCGGGTGTAACACGCCTTGTAGTGTCATGCTGAGTAGTCGGTCGTGTCACAGACGACACAGGCAGTTGGAAAATAACACCGTACACACCGTGTAGATATTATACACGCCGTGTAGTATCCTTTGATGAATTTCATGTGTCTTAGCCGTATGTAAGGACCTGGGTAGGGGAAGAGAAGTCAAGTACACACCCTGGAGTCAGTTTACACGCCGTGTAGTTTTTTTTTTGAAAATTTTGAAATGTATTCTTCCTCTTGTTCCTTTGTGGTTCCTTCGTTTCAGTTTTAATAATATTGAATCTAAGGCATGCTTTTGTCCATGTAGTGTCATGCCGCCTAGACGACCATGAGTTGTTCGCCAGGACAGCGGCGACGATTATACTGTGGAGATGGTGGGCCATGGGCTACCAGTTGATCCACCAGCAGAGCCAGATGCGGCACCAGCTGTTATACCAGACACAGGCGCGGAGGTGTAGTTCCGTAGGGCTTTATGCGGTTCATGAAAACCATTCAGGGAGAACCACAGGATGCCACATCTATGGCCGAGCTGACACGTATCATTCAGCAGCAGCATCCGCCTATGTTTTCAGGGGACAGCGGACCACAGGCTGCAGAGTCTTGTCTAGGATCGATGCAGACTATTTTCGAGCACTTGGAGACGCCTCCAGGGTGGAGGGTCAAGCTCGCGACTTACATGCTACGTGATTCCTCCAAAAGGTCGTGGGATGTTACCACCCAGACAGAGCATCACTGAGACATGGTGTGGGAAGATTTTCAGGCAGTCTTTTATGACTTCTTATTTCACGAGATGATGAGGGAAGATAGTGCTGAAGAGTTCATGAATCTGCAGTAGGGTGCTATGTCGGTGGTGGAATATTCTTCTCGTTTCACCGAGCTTTAGCGTTCTTCACCCGTTCTGGTGTGTGATGAGACATTTAGAGCAATAATTTTTTAGGATGGTCTTCGTTATGACATCCGAGTGCTGGTGAATGTTTTCAGATTACCTTATGTACATGCTATCGTGAACTAGGTACTGATTACTAAGTGGAACCTACGAGAATTTAGTGGTTTGGGCCAGGGCGGTTCAGCACCAGTTACTGGTATTATTTCTACTAGAAATAGGAAGAGATAGATATACTTCTCTCATGGTGGCAGTACCAGCCCGGAATCTTCTTCAGGTGGACCGATTAGGTGCTACTTGTGTGGCAAGATGGGTCATCTACAGCGCTTTTGCAGGGTGTTTCCACCAGTGGCTAATGAGAGGGGTTCGGTACAGACTTTGCGTGTGAGAGCAGGACCAGTCGCTTCGTAGCAGTCATGGAACTGTAATACGTCAGGGCGTGCAGGTAGAGATGGTGGTCATGGTCGGGGTAGCCAGACACCAGGATCTTAGAGGCAATAGGGCGGGACAGCTCTGGGTAGCCAGGCTGTGTCACATGGCCGCGACACTGGGCAGGCATATGCTGTGCAATAGACCCAGCAGGAGCAGGATCCCGGACATTCGATAGTCAGAGGTACTATTCTAGTAGCTTCGGTCTTATCTTCAGTACTTTTCGATACGGGTGCTACACATAGTTTTATATCTGTGCCCATTGTGGAGAGCCTTGGGCTCTGTGTTTCTTCTTCATCAGATATCATGACTCTAGACACTCTGTTGGGGACTAGGACGGCTGGTGTGCGTTAATGTATGGAGTTCCCCCTTGAGGTTTGAGGGTGTCACTTTCTTTGGAACCTCTATGTCTTAGAGATGATAGCTTATGATGTCATTCTCAAGATGGACTATTTGGTTCCATATCGAGCCTTTGTAGACTGCTATCATCGCAGGGTGTGTTTCACGTCACCAGAGGGGGGAGAGTTTCAATACAAGGGCGAGTGGAATGTTCAAGAAAGTCGAGCTGGACCAGAGCATCATGGGCGAGGTGGAGTCACATCCCAGATTGCGAGTTTATATCTGGATGATCAGGGGACTTTTCAGACATATTTCCCTCCAGTTGTTGATCGTTTTAGGGATGTCTTCCCCGATGACTTTTCGGGTCTACCTCCGGTGCGTGAGGTAGATTTTTCTATTGAGCTTGTGCTAGGAGCAGCACCGGTGTCCATTACTCATAATAGGATGGATACAGCTGTAAAGTCCCATAAATTCTAAGGAAATGCTTTTCTTAATTTTCTTTGGAATTATACAAGATCGCAGTTTCTGACGGAACCTGATTCCGAGGCCCGGTGTGCCCGAAATCATTTTCCGAAGTTTGGCTCGGGTACGTTTAGTGAACGAACGAGTGGGTTTTTCTAACATTTGAATCGGTGTTCGGAATCAAATTCTGAGGGCACCGATGGGATCGCAGCGCCGGTATTTGCTTAGAAACGCCTCTTCCGGAGTTGTGTTTTCTCGGGTGTGGTTTTTAAATTTTTGGGGTTAGATTAAGAAATAAAATAAAGTGGTGCAACAATTTATTTTTATTTCACTTAAAGCCACTTAAAAGTCACTTAAAGCTGCTTAAGCTGAGTTGAAGCGTATAGGGTGCAATTCAAAATATCCTACCCTCTTGGTAGGATATTTGTGAGGTGGGTCCCGCACGACCCCCACCGTTTCTTTTCCTCTATGTAACGCACCTGCGAAAACTCATCTTTAATGAAATTCAACTGACGCGTTTTTTCTAAATTCTTAACGCCCCTTTTAATTGGGTGGTTAATTTCATTACAATTAATTCTATGAATTAATTTGTTCGTTTCTTATCTTTGTTTTTCAAATTCTTCAGTTGATAATAAAATAAGATGATGACTTATTTTATTATCTGCTTTTTGTGTTAAACCTTTGGAGAATCTCTAAAGATCTTCATCCTCCTACACGAAGAACGTGAAGAACGCGAAAAACGCCGGCCTCCAACGAAGGGCGACAAATAACGCCGGACCCCCGGAGATCGATGTGATACTGACGCTTCTTCCGCGACGTTCCATCCCCGCGACAATCTTCGATCGACATCTTGAGGTAGGGGATTGCGGTCCTTTTAATTATTTGTGTATTATAACACCAAAATGGATTTAATTGTTATAACTAAATCTGTATGTTCTTGATCCTCGGAGTTTGTCTACGCGACGCCCAGTACCGCGTGACAACAACGCCCTTCCGCGATGCGACGATCCTTTTCTTCCACGACCGTCAATTCTGCGATGAACTCGTGTCCGACGACGACGTTGAGGTAGGAGTCATTTTGAAAATGTTAATAACCATGTTTATTTTCCTCCATGGAAAGAACGCGGACCAACCAATTAACAAGTTGGTCCGCGGATTATTATTGAGGGTTGAGGTTTATCAATTGCTGGGAATTTTTGTGTTGTTCAAACCGCTAACGCGGTGGGTGCGGACCAACGAACAAGTCCGAACCCACCACCCTTTGTTTCTTGGTGTGAGGAACGGCGGATGATGACAAAACGGGCCACAGAGACGATTTGTTGATTCCGAAGTGAAGAACGGGGCCCGGGATGAGTTAAGGCGTAGACATAAATGAAATCGGACCACCGGAGCAACTCCGGTGGCCCGCAGACTCCACTGGCGGCGCGGGTCGCCGGCGCGGCGGCCAGAGGCGGCGGTGCCCCAGTGCTCCGCCGGACGGAGCCGCCGCGGTGGGGTGCGGTTCCGCGAACGAGAGAAACAGAAGGCAGGACGTGGCCTTTCCGCATCCATTGGTGAGAGGCGGCCCCCCACGCGGGGGTCGCGGAGTCATCAAGGGGGGGCGGTGCCCCCTTGCACCCGCTCGGCCATCACGGTCGAGCCGCCAGGCAGCCAGGCGCGCCCGCGCCGGCCAGGTCCGACCCGGACCCAGGTCGGGTCAACCCGGTTCGGGCCAACCCAGGGGGGGTTGGGCCGGGTCGGTCCGGGCCCAGACACCCCGTTTCCTGACCTTTTCGGTCATTTGCTCAGAACATGAGCTACGAGCCTCTGAATGACATGCCGTTAGCGTTGATGCGATCCTTGGATCGAGACGGTCATTTCGGTATATCACAATCAAGGTTTTGGAATTCTTTGGGTTCGGCCGGGTTGGTTCGTACACGAAACCAACAGGGCCCTCGGAGCGGAAACGCTCATATCTTGAGCTTTGGACGTCCGATTGACGTGCCGTTGACTTTGTTGAATTACTCTAAGTGAGACGGATCTTTTAGATTACTCGACCCAAGGTTTGGATGCAGGTGGAGTACGGTCGGATTGGTTTTTCCTTAAAAACCAACCGGGCCCCTGGGACAAAAAGGCCAATAACTCTTAGACCGGGCGTCCGATTGACGCGCCGTCTACGACGTTGAGTTCCTATTAATGATACAGAACTTTTGGATACATAAACTCTGGACTATGTGTCAGTTGATGTATCAGCCTCTCGGCTCATGGAGCGGACCCTCCTGAACGAGCTTACTATGTGCGGGAACCCTAGAGCTGGCTGTGACTGCTACTGTGGCGACGACGACTGTACAGAGATCCTCAGTGGATTCGACGGCGGCGACTACAACATTAGCGATCTGTTGTGGGTCAGTGCTACCGATCTTGTGTGGGTCCGATCCTATGTGGGTCAGCGCTCAGTGGTCCTGTGTGGTCCAGCGCCTACAGATCCTGTGTGGGTCTGATCCTGTGTGGGTCTTTGCGGGGGTTAGTTACCTATCGATCCTTTGTGGGTCATATCCATTGGGGTCATTGCGGGGGTTAGTTACCTATCGATCCTTTGTGGGTCAGATCCTTTGTGGTTCATTACGGGGGTTAGTACCAATCGATCCTTTGTGGGTCCGACGGCTTAGATGAATGAGTGGAAATATTTGGTCATCTTTATCGTCATATGAAGAAGTATACCTGTGTGAGCTGAATCCTGTTTTACATTCCTTTGTGGATTGTGTTGTGTTATCCTATGTGGATTTACATTTTTCTTTCCTGTGTAGACTGGGTTGTACTTGAGATCGGATGTTGGAGCCGAGTGAGAATTGATGACTTAGGTAGATGTATGGGCATATACCTAAGTAGTGTCGGATGTTACTTCGTGATTGTATCTTTCCTTTGTGGTTTATCCTTTGTGAATTCTAGGAGACCTTCGGGGGTCTCGGGGTCCCTACTGAGTAGCTTATACTCACCCCTGCACGAGATATGCCCGAAATACATTGTGTTGGTTGTAGACGACAGATAGCACTGAACGTGGTGGAGGCTTGTGGAGAAGGACGGTACCTGGAGTTGGACAATTGGGCGGGACGTACTCGGAGCGGTCGGCTGGACCTGAGGAGCAGTGGAGGCTTTCTGTACCCACCCTTCAGGTGGGATTTCCAATGGATAGCTCGACGTTGCGGCTTTACTTTTTAGTTGTTGTTTTCCCTTTCCAGTTTTACATTACTTTCAGTTTGGGTTTGTATACTGGCCCACATACTTTTCCGCACATACTGTTGTACCAGTTTTTACATAGTGTTTACTTCTTCTTCTTTCTTGCTCTGCGGTGTTTGTTTACTTTAAAAGGGCAATGCCTTCCATTTTTCCGGGATTTATGCCTTGGTGCTAGTCGCCAGCCCCTGGCCTTTGGAAGGCGGGCTTGGGGTAGTCACGGCACGGGCCCCGAGGACGGGTCGTGACAAATTGGTATCATAGGAGTTCGGTTCTACCGCAGAACATGGGAATCTGATAATTCTTCTATGTGAAGAAATAATGTTATGCATATTGACTGTGGTTATCAGTCCAGGGAGCCCAGTGTTGGTGC
Source organism: Viscum album (assembly GCA_963277665.1). Taxonomy (NCBI): domain Eukaryota; kingdom Viridiplantae; phylum Streptophyta; class Magnoliopsida; order Santalales; family Viscaceae; genus Viscum; species Viscum album. Next base: position 1,642,916,196 of record OY728135.1, on the reverse strand, counting down.
GGCGGCCGACGTATCCGTACACCAGGACCCTGACTTCTGATTTCTGACTTAATACACGAAAACATTGATTGCATGTGTGTTTCATGTTTTCCTTGTGATTAGTTGTATCAGCTCACTAGGTATAATGTTATGACCGTGGCGCACCTATTTCCTTTTCAGTATGGCCCTACGATGGCAGCCAGCTAGGGTTCCGAGAGTTGAGCCTGACGACATCCCGCCGAGCGACGAGGCCTCGGTACAGGGCCCTTTGACAGCTGAGGCACCAGCGGTACCTCTACCCGCCGAGCCACCGATGCTTCCAGCCCCAGCCGCTGACGATGCATGTTGCCTTAGTGCACTGCATGAGTTCCAGCGCCAGCGACCACCCAGGTTCCGCGGGGAGACGGACCCCCAGGCAGCCGAGGACTGGTTGGAGGCAGTTGTACGAGTTTTCAGGCTAGTGAGGACACCAGTAGACCTCATGGTGATCCTCGTAGCGATCCTACTGCACGCAGCAGCAGGTGGATGGTGGAGCTTGATGCTCTAGGTGCCCGATGAGGCATCTCTTCTCTGGAAGGACTTTGTGATCCTCTTCCACTCATAGTTCTTCCCAGCCACCCTCCGTGCGGTGCGCATCCAGGAGCTCCTCCAGCTGCGGCAAGGCAGCTTGACGGTCGCATAGTACTCGGCGAGATTTACCGATCTCTCGCGCTACATGACGGACATGGTACGAGACCCATTCTTCTGGGCCTAGACCTTTGAGCCGGGATTGAGACAAGAGATCAGGACATCGCTGATCTCCCTCAGTATTCCGACTCAGGCAGGAGTACTGGAGCGCGCCCTTTTGATCGAGAGCTTCCTTGCTGATTCTTCATCAGCAGTGAGACCTACCGCGGGGAGGCATGTAGCAGTGTCTTCTGCAGCAGGCAGTCGATGGATGACTCAGGGGTCCAGGCAGAACAGACCCTCACGCACACGACCTCAGGACACTGGCTCAGCAGTGCGGGGCACACAACGTGGATCCAGTCTTTCGAGAGGCAGGCAGTGCTACACATGCGGCGGGCAGGGCCACATGGCTTGTGACTGTCCGACCCACCGTGCCGAGAAGTAGCAGACGGTTGAGGGGCTACCCAGGCAGAGGTAGAGGGTCGACCGTGGCCATTTGCAGGGAGGAGGTGGATGAGGCAGAGGAGATGGACGAGCAGCAGGTGGTGGGAGACGCTTTGAGGCTCTACCACCACCACCATCAGGAGGTCCACCCCGACCACAGGGAGCTGGCGTGCAGAGACATGCACAGCTCAGGCAGCGGAGGCCTACGACCACGGCGCACTTTAGTTGAATCGAGGTATGATATGTGTCTATTCCACCTTTGCTGTAGTTCTTATAGACACAAGAGTGAGTCACTCTTTTATAGCCGCTGCCTTTGTTCGGAGCTCGGAGATTCTGACAGAGCTGTTGGATCGATACTTACGGCTAGAGACTCCTACGAGAGCGGACTCGATGATTACACACTGGTTTCGGAAGTGTGAGCTTACTCTAGGAGGTGAGAGCTTCGGTTGGGATCTTCTTGTAGCGGCGTCGAGGCCTTACTACGTCATCTTGGGCATGGATTGGTTATCTACATTCCATGCTCATATTGACTGTATTAGGCGCAATGTGAGATGTGTACGCATCGACGGTAGCAGGATCACCTTCATTGGTGAGAAGGGAGCCTTCGTAGCACAGGATGGACTTCCACAGAGGAGAGGAAATCCCATCACTCATCAGTTGGATAGCCTCATACTAGGAGCAGTTGACGTGCGGAGTCCTAGTTTTCTAGTAGTGGTGGATCTGTATGCAGACGTCTTTCCCGACGACATTCTTGGACTACCTCCTCACAGAGAGGTAGAATTTTATATTGATCTGTACCTCGTGACAGCCCCAATATCCACTCCTGCATATCGAATGGCCCCTGCTGAGCTTTGAGAGCTACGAGTACAGTTGGGGGACTTGCAGGGCAAGGGATTCATTCGACCCAGTGTTTCACCCTGGACTTCCCCGATATTGTTCGCCAAGAAGGCGGACGGGAGCTTGCGACTATGTGTCGACTACCATCGCCTGAACCAGGTGCCAGTTAGGAACAAGTATCCACTACCGAGGACTGATGTCCTCTTCGATCAGCTCAAGGAAGAACGGTGGTTCTCAAAGATAGACCTCAGGTCAGGCTATCATCAGCTCAGAGTTCGGGACGAGGACGTGCAGAAGACGACCTTCAGATGTCGGTATGGCCGCTATGAGTTCTTGGTTATGCCGTTCGGCATAACTAATGCTCCAGCGGTGGTCATGAGCCTCATGAACAGGATCTTTCATCCATACCTCGATCGATTTGTTGTAGTGTTCATCGACAACATTTTGATTTACTTGACAACTGAGGAGGAGCACACCTACCACTTACGGGTTGTATTAGACACACTCTGAGAGCACCAACTTTATGGAAAGCTCTCAAAGTGTCAGTTATAGATATGTGAGGTCCACTTCTTGGGGCACGTCATCTCTGAGGCGGGAGTTGCAGTGGATCCGGCGAAGATCGAGGCAGTGCTAGCTTGGGATCCACCCAAGAGCGTGACGGAGGTGCGGAGTTTCTTGGGACCTGCTGGATACTATCGGAGATTTTTTCCAGACTTCTCCAAAGTTGTGGCACCACTCTCAGCTTTGGAGAAGAAGGGGAAACCCTTTGTGTGTTCAGACAGATGGCAGCAGAGCCTCCAGGAGCTAAGACAGATATTGACCAGCACACCTATCTTGAGGTTGCCTGAGGAGAGAGTAGGGTACGTAGTCTACTGTGATTCATCAGGTACTGGACTCGGATGTGTCCTAATGCAGGAGAGGGCAGTGATCACCTATGGATCACGTCAGTTGAGGCCGCATGAGCAGAACCATGCTACCCATGACCTGGAGTTAGCAGCAGTGGTCTTCGCTCTGAAGACATGGCGACACTATCTGATGGGCGAGCACTTTACAGTCTTATGCTGACAGGAGGCGGAGGCCACTATAGTTCAAGGATGGAGACCACGTCTTCTAGCTGGTCTCACCTTGACGTCGTTTACAGAGATTTGGCCGAGGCGGAAAGTTGTCTCCATGCTTCATCGGACCATTCCAGGTTCTCAGCAGGATCGGCGAGGTGGCTTATCGCCTGGCTCTACCACCTCAGTTGCACCGGGTGCACGATGTTTTCCACGTATCTCAGCTGAGGAGATATGTGCACGACCCAACGCACATCATTGACCATGGGGAGATAGACGTTGATGAAGGGGAGACTTTTTCGGAGGTCCCGGTGGAGATCGAGGATCGACAGGAGTGGGTCCTACGTGGATGATCGATTCCTCTAGTGCGCATCATATGGCAGCATGAGAACCTCCAGGAGAGCACTTGGGAGTGGGAGGCTCAGATGCGTGCTCAGTACCCACATTTTTCCCCTAGTTTATGATGTATCTTTATGGGGACGTAAATCCCTGAGGTGGGAGTGATGTAAAGACTCGTAATTTCCAAGGAAATTTTTTTCTTAATTTTCTTTCAAATTTTAAAAGTACTCAGTTTCTGACGGAACCTAATTCTGAGGCCCGGTGTGCCCGGAATCATTTTCTGAAGCTAACATTTGAACCGGTTCTTGGAATCAAATTCTGAGGGCACCGATGGGATCGCAGCGCCGGTATTCGCATAGAAACGGCTCTTCCGGAGTTGTGTTTTCTCGGGTGTGGTTTTTAAATTTTTGGGGTTATGTTAAGAAATAAAATAAAGTGGTGCGACAACATAATTTTTATTTCACTTAAAGCCACTTAAAATCCACTTAAAGCTACTTATGCTGAGTTGAAGCGGATAGGGTGCAATTCAAAATATCCTACCCTCTTGGTAGGATATTTGTGAGGTGGGGCCCACACAAACCCCACTGTTTCTTTTCCTCTATGTAACGCACCCGTGAAAACTCATCTTTAATGAAAGTCAACTGATGTGTTTTTTCTAAATTCTTAACGCCCCTTTTAATTGGGCGGTTAATTTCGTTGCAATTAATTCTATTAATTAATTTGTTCGTTCCTTATCTTTGTTTTTCAAATTCTTCATTTGATAAAAAAATAATATGAGGAATTATTTTATTATCTTCTTGTTGTGTTAAACCTTTGGAGAATCTCTAAATATCTTCATCCTACTACGCGAAGAATGTGAAGAATGCGAAGAACGTGAAGAACGCGAAGAACACCTGCCTCCGATGAAGGGTGACGAAGAACGCCGGACCCTCGGATATCGACACGACGCGACGCCGACGCTTCGTCCGCGATGTTCCATCCCCTCGACAATCTTTGATCGGCATCTTGAGGTAGGGGATTGTGATCCTTTTAATTCATTGTGGATTATAACACCAACATGGATTTAATTGTTATAATTAAATTTTTATGTTCTTGGTCCTCGGAGTTTGTCTACGCGACGCTGAGTACCGCGCAACAGCGACGCCCTTCCGCGACGCGATGATCCTTTTCGTCCGCGATGGTCAATTCCGCGACGAACTCGCGTCCGACGACGACGTTGAGGTAGGGGTCGTTTTGAAAATGTTAATACCCATGATTATTTTCCTCCAAGGAAAGAACACGGACAAACCAATTAACAAGTTGGTCCGCGGATTATTATTGTGGGTCGAGGTTTATCAGTTTCTGGGAATTTTGGTGTTGTTCAAACCGCTAACGCGGTGGGTGCGGACCAACGAACAAGTCCGAACCCACCTCACTTTGTATCTTGGTGTGTGGAACGACAGACGATGAAAAAACGGGCTGTAGAGACGATTTGTTGATTCCGGAGTGAAGAACAAGACCCGGGATGAGCTATGGCGCAGACAGAAATGAAATTGGACCTCCGAAGCAACTCCGGTGGCCCGCGGACTCCACCGGTGGCCGGAGGCGGCGACGGGGTGCGGTTCCGCGGCCGCACGGAACTGAAGGCAGGACGCGGCCTTGCCGCGTCCTTTGGCGAGAGGCGGCCCCCCACGCGGGGCCGCGGAGTCATCAGGGGGGGGGGGGGCCCATGCACCCTTTCGGCCATCACGGCCGAGCCGCCAGGCGGACGGGCGCGCCTGTTGGGTCGGGTCACGCCCAGGCCGAGCCGAGTCGTGTCGGCCGGGTCCGACCCGGACTCGGGTCAGGTCGACCCGGGGGGGGGGGGGGGGGGGGGGGGTTGGGCCGGGTCGGTCTGGGCCCAGACCCCCCGTTTCCGGACCTTTTCGGTCTTTTGCTCATAACTTGAGCTACGGGCCTCCGAACGACGCGCCGTCAGCGGTGATGCGATCCTTGGATCGAGACGGTCGGTTCGGTATATCACACTCAAGGTTTAGGAATACTTTGGGTTCGGCCGGGTTGGTTTGTACACGAAACCAACCGGGCCCTTGGAGCAGAAATTATCATATCTTGAGCTTTGGACGTCTGATTGACGTGTCGTCGACTTTGTTTAATTCCTCTAAATGAGATGGATATTTTGGCTTACTCCACCCGAGGTTTGGACGCAGGTGGAGTACGGTCGGGTTGGTTTTTCCTTAAAAACCAAACCGGGCCCCTGGGATGAAAAAGACAATAACTCTCAGACCGGGCATCCGATTGACCCGCCTTTTTCGACGTTGAGTTCCTGTTGATGATAAGGAACTTTTGGATACATCAAATCTAGTCTATGTGTCAGTTGATGTATCAGCCTCTCGGCTCGTGGAGCGGACCCTCCTGAACGAGCTTACTGTGTGCGGGAACCCTAGAGCTGGCTGCGACTGCTACTGTGACGACGAAGACTGTACAGAGATCCTCAGTGGATTCGACGGCAATGACTACAGCACTCAACGATCCTTTGTGGGTGAGTGCTACCGATCATGTGTGGGTCCGATCCTGTGTGGTTCAGCACTCAGCGGTCCGGTGTGGGCCAGCACCAACAGATCCTGTGTGGGTCCGATCCTGTGTGGGTCTTTACGGGGGTTAGTTAACTGTCGATCATTTGTGGGTCAGATACTTTGTGGGTCATTGCGGGGGTTAGTTACCTATCAATCCTTTGTGGGTCAGATCCTTTGTGGGTCATTGCGGGGGTTAGTACCTATCGATCCTTTATGGGTCTGACGGCTTAGATGAATCAGTGGCAATATCTGGTGATCATTATCGTCATATGAAGAAGTATACATGTGTGAGATGAATCCTGTTTTACATTCCTTTGTGGATTGTGTTGTGCTATCCTGTGTGGATTTACATTTTGCTTTCCTATGTGGACTGGGTTGTACTTGAGCTCGGATGTTGGAGCCGAGCGAGAATTGATGACTTAGGTATATGTATGGGCATATACCTAAGCAGTGTCAGATGTTACTTCATAATTGTATCTTTCCATTGTGGATTATCCTTTGTGGATTCGGGGAGACCTTCGGGGGTCTCGGGGTCCCTACTAAGTAGCTTATACTCACCCCTGCACGGGCTATTCCCGCACTATGTTGTGTTGGTTGCAGAAGACGGACAGAGCTGATCGTGGTGGAGTCTTGCGGAGCAGGACAGTACCTAGAGGTGGACCACTGGGCGGGACGTACTAGGAGTGGTCGGCTAGACCCGAGGAGCAGTGGAGGCTTTCTGTACCCACCCTTCAAGTAGGATTTCCAGTGGACAGCTCGACGTTGCGGCTTTACTTTTCAGATGCTTTTTTCCCTTTCCAGTTGTACTTTACTTTCAGTTTGGGTTTGTATACTGGCCCACTTACTTTTCCACACTTACTATTGTACTAGTTTTTACTTAGTGTTTACTTCTTCTTCTTGCTTGCTCTGTGGTGTTTGGTTACTTTTCAAAGGAAATGCCTTCCCTTTTTCCGGGATTTACGCCTTGGTGCTAGTCGCCAGCCCCTGGCCTATGGAAGGCAGGCTTGGTGTAGTCATGACACGAGCCCCAAGGACGGGTCGTGACAACACCTGAGCTGTAGGATCTCAAGAGGCAGTTGGAGGAGTTTCATGAAAAGGGCTTTATCTGACCCAGTACTTCTCTTTGGGGTTCTCCGGTCCTTTTTGCAAATAAGGAGGATGGTACCCTCAGACTTTGCATGGATTATTGAAAGGTGAATCTGTTGATGGTTAAGAACCAATATTCCTTGCCGAGGGTTGATGAACTTTTTGATCAGCTTCGTGGAGCATGAGTGTTCTCGATGTTGGACTTGAGATCCGTATATCATCAGCTGCGAGTTAGACTATCTCATATACCCCTCACAGCTTTCAGGAGTAGGTATGGTCTATATGAGTATATGGTTATTCCCTTAGGACTAACGAACACGCCGACAATTTTCATGGATCTGATGAATCGTGTGTTCCATCTGTATCTTGATTCTTTTGTGTTAGTATTCGTGGATGACATCTTGGTGTACTCTCGAACTCGACATGACCATGCCACCCATCTTGAGATCGTACGGAGTACACTGAGAGAGCATCGACTATATGATATGCTCTCAAAGTTCCACTTTTGGAAGGACCAGATTCACTTCCCGAATCATATCATCTCAGAGGCCGGAGTTGCAGTAGACCTAGAGAAGGTGAGAGCAGTAGTTTCCTGAGAGCAGCCTAAGAACGTGTTCGAGATACTATGTTTCTTAGGGTTGGCTGGTTACTACATAAGCTTCATACATGACTTCTCACGCTTAGCAGCATGGTTGACAGGTCTGACTAAGAACGGTGTGATGTTCTTTTGGTTAGAATCTTGCGAGACAGCTTTTCAGGAACTGAAGAGAAGGTTGACATCAGCACCAATACTGATACTCCCAGAGCAGGGGAAGAGCTATACAGTTTACTTTGATGCATCAGGGATTGGGCTGGGAGCTGTTTTGATGTAGGGTGGTCGAGTTGTTGCGTATGGGTCTCAGCAGTTGAGGCCACATGAGAGGAATTACCCGACACATGATCTCGAGTTGGATACAGTTGTGAATGTGTTGCGCTGTTGGAGAAATTATCTATTAGGGGAGTATTTTTTGGTTTTCACCGACCTCAAAACCCTTAGGTATATCATTAATCAGCGTGACCTGAATCTGAGGTAGAGGAGGTTGGTCGAGTACCTACAGTCCTTCGATTTTGAGCTTGACTATACACCTTGTAAAGGTAATGCAGTAGCTGATGCACTAAGCAGGAAGACTCAGATATAGGTGGTGTAGGAGGCCAGTGGTGAGTGGGAGATCATGGCCTTATTCACTGAGATGCATCTGGAGGTGCATGACAGTTAGGGGCAGACTTATCTTTCTTCTTTTGCTGTGACTTCTACCCTCTTGGATAGAGTGAGGATGAAGAAGCTATCTGATTCAAAAGGCCTCGTTCTACGGGAGTCGGTGGAAATTGAGGACCCTCCTCACGGTTGGACGATAGGCGATGATGAGGTTTTGAATTTTCATGGACGACTATGGGTTTTAGGGGATATACGCGAGGATATGATGTGGGAGTTTCATGCTTCAGTTTGGGCAGTTCATCCCAGGGTTACCAAGATGTACCGTGACTTGAGGCATCAATACTAGTGGCCGGGTATGAAGAGAGATGTAGCTAGTTTTGTTACAAGGTGTTCCACATGTTAGCAGGTTAAAGCATAGAATCATAGACTAGCTGGGCTGTTACAGCATTTACCCATTCCAGAGTGAAAATGGGATGATGTCGCGATGGATTTCGTGATGGGATTGTCAAGGTCACCTCGTGGCAATGATGTTGTGTGGGTTGTTGTGGACAGACTCACGATGGTAGCTCACTTCTTACCTATCAAGGAGACCTTCGGTGTAGACGAGCTCAGAAGACTGTATATCAGATAGATCCTACGTCATCATGTGCTCCCTCGTTCTATCGTTTCCGATAAAGATGCCTTCTTTACATCTCGTTTCTGGTAGAGTTTTCATAGGGCACTGGGTACACAGGTTCTTTTGAGCACATCATACAACCCTCATGCAGATGGCCAACCAGAGCATATGATACAGGTTCAAGAGGACATGTTTCGTGCATGGGTCCTAGACTTTGGGAGCTCTTGGGAGAATCATATACCCATAGTTGAGTTTTCCTATAACAATAGTTTTCAGGTGACTATCGAGATGGATCCATACGAAGCTTTATATGGTAGGCCATGCCGATCACCTTTGTGCTGGTTGGAGGCAGGTGATGCAGCTTTACTGGGGCCACACCTCGTGCAGGAGATATCTTACTAGCTCCAGTCGATTCGGAAGCCCATGGCTACCGCGCAGTCTCGTCTGGAATATTATGTTGATCACCGTAGATGACCCTTGGAGTTCGTGGTTGGGGATCAGGGTTTTCTACGTGTTTCTCCGAGGTTGGGACACAAACGGATCAGGAGATAGTGTAAGTTTTCACCGAGGTATGTGGGGCTATTCGAGATTCTGGAGAGAGTCGGGTTGGTTGACTATCGGTTGTAGTTACCGCGAACGGTACTGAGCCATGCACGATGTCTTACACGTGTCTCAGTTGCGTCACTATCATTCGGACCCGTCTCACGTCTTTCAGCCAGAGGATGTTGATCTGGAGGTAGATGCGTCCTTTGAGGAGCATCTGATTTGTATTGTTGATAGTAGCACTAAGGATCTCTGGGGCCGGTTAGTTCCTCTTGTATGGGTGTCATGGCAGCGTGGCCAAGTGCAGGATGAGACCTGGGAGCGGGAGGCCGACGTACATGCTCAGTGGCCAGAGCTATTCTGACCATTATCTTCACCACCCTGGGAAGGGAAATTTGGGGATGAATTTTTATAAGGGGGGGAGTTTGTAAGAACCCGGTTCTTATTTTCGAGGTACTGGCTTCTTCTTTTTCCTTTTCATTATATGATTTTTATAAAATATGGAAGGTGGGGTAAAATCCAAAATTTTGGAACTACATGTCGTGTACTTTTTCCACAGGTCGTGTACTTCTGGCCGTGTGGGGATAAGTACACGAGGTGTGTACCCATGCCAGTGACGGAGGGTGTAGGAACTGACTACATGCCGTGTAGTGGTACCTTACACACCGTGTAGTCAGTCGGCAGGCCTAAACAGTAAGGTGGTGGAGCAGCCGACAGTTGGGCGACAGTACACGCTGTGTACTTTAGAGTACATGTCGTGTACTCGTGTCGACGGTTGAACAGTGTGGCAGTGCCGCCAAATGAATAATTAAATGAAAGAAGTACACGTCGTGTACTCAGAAGTACACATCGTGTACTCAGAAGTACACACCGTGTACTTTGTTTTTTCGTCTTGAAACAGGAAGAAGCCTCCTCATTTGGCAGAGGGGGCACTTGACCCGATTTGGAGAAAATGGAGGAGGCCAGAACTTTGAAGATACATCGGGTGTTCGTCTGGAATCGGTTTCTTCCTCAGACGATCCCGTTCGAACCACATGGGTAAGGGCTTCCACCTCCTTGGCTGGTTCTTACCAATTCTTCTCCTAATAGAATTTATTTACATTTGCATTGTTTTGTTCTTCATCAGATTTATGTCGTTCTTGGGCGTTTCTAGAGTCGGCATTCGGGTATAACATTTGTTGGAGTATAAGGTAGGTGTCCTGTTGTTTGTTTTTTCAACTGTCGTGTGTTTTCTGCGTTTTTGTGCCACGAACCCATGATGGGGTGTATTGTGGATGAGGAAGTTGCTATATTTAAACACCTATAACTGATTAGAAATTTAATTATAATAATAAAATGTTGGTTGGGATCATTGCTTGAATCTGGAACCACCCCGGGGGTGTGTTCCACTGTTTAGCCATTTGGCCAGGATACCCGAGGGTATGACTTCAAAGTAGTAAATGTAGAATTTCCTTGAGAGGAATTTCTTTTTACTACTTTTTTACCTGTTGGGCATGGCCCGGTTACCTGTTTATCCTGAGGGCGTTGTTGTATTTAGCCTGAGGGTGTTGTTGTGATTAGTCTGAGGGCACTGCACTATTTAGCCCGAGGGCTGTAGTATTTCCCTGAGGGAAACCTTTTGTGCCTGAGGGATTGACTTCTGTTCCGGAGGGTGACACTTCCTATGATTGTGGGAAATTTCTGTTACGCCTAAGGGATATACCTGCGGGTTGGATTCTGCTTACCTGAGGGTAAGGTTATTCTTTTCTGAGGACGTGGACTGTTTACTTAGAAATGCACAGTAGTGATTTCTAATATTTAATGTATTAAATAAATAATAAAATTGAAATATAACAAGTAATTAGTTACTATTGAGTACTGCTTATTTTATTTCATTTTACTGTTGCACACTGTTGTCGCATGATTACACGTAGTTGTGCACTGGCCTATGGTGGGTGCCAACTGAGTTATATTTCTCACACCCTATTTGGCTCATGCTTTTTGGCCCAAACTGATTATGATTCTGCAAGTGTGGATAGGGGAAAGAATACCTATATAGGTACTTGACTGTTGTTGTGGAGTAGGAGGGCATGGGACCGAACCTAGGCTCGCGATGCCACTGCCAGCTATTTGTTTTTCTTTGTTGTACTCTGATTTTGTTGTACTGCATTGATGTATAACATGTTCTAGATGTTTTCTTAGAACATCAAACATGTAGCATCATCATTTATATACTATTGGTAATATCCACTGCTGTAGTTTATTTCATATGTGTATGGTTTACTGCTTCCTCTATTTGTTGTACGTTTTATTTCAATTCCGATACGCTACACTTTGACAAATGAGGGCATAGTTTCCCCACTATCAGACCTGGGCCCTCGCTGGTAGTCGTCATCCTCTGTCGTTTGGGGAAATGTGTTTGAGGTCATGTGGCGAACCGGCTCGGGGCACCCGTCGTGTGGCAACCGGGTCCGGTACGTTACAAAAAATATAGATGATAGGGTATCATCTATTTTTTTATACATGATAATTTTTGTCCATAAAATGTAGGAATACCTATTCTTTTTACATAGTTGATATTCTCCTTAATAAATATATAATAGGGGGAACCTTCTCTTTGATACAATTTAATGATTTATAGGACAGTAATAACCACTAAAAAGTGAGGTTGAAAAAGTAGTGATATGTTTATAACTTCATTTAACACAGAAATTAACCCATTTGACTTGTGAAATTTTTTTCTTAAAAACATTATACAAAAATATCATATTCATGAAATTATTGGATTGAAATGAAATGAACATAATATTTACAAGTTTCTCCTATGGTTTGGTTGAATACATCCTTTCCATGAAAACTCTCATAGATCCATAGGAATTCACTATTATAGATAAGTAAATACAATGATCCAAATCATATTATACTCTTTCTATATCATTATTGTAAATATTCTACCAACTCCCATATATTATAAAAATATTATTGTCTTACTGAGACAAAACATAATGTGATTCTTTGAAAAAAAAACTCTTAATAGTATATTGAGAATGTTATCCATCAGATTAATTTTTTCCAGTAAGTGTCTATATGATATTCTTTTAATATGTTTTTAGTACTACGTCTTATCTATATCATTTTTTGTGGATGTATATTGGGTTTTATTCATTTTAGAAAACCAAAACCCCTTAAAAAATATTCAACAGCACTTTTTGATACAAACTATGTTTTTTTCTAGCATAATATGACTAATTACATTATCTGATATCACAACTCCAATTATTTATCTAATATTAAAAATTGGCTCCTTTTGACATGTAATTATCTTCACTAGAACTCTGTATATTTTACTCCAAATTAGATATAATATCAAACTCATTGGATACTCGTACTTCTAAAAAACATCAACATTTTACAATTTTAGTATGGGAGATAAATGTTAGTGTGGATATACTCGCACACTATATTTATCGGTGCACTCATTTGAGAAAGTGGGAGAAAAAAAATTAAATTTACCTCTTAATGAAAATTCCAATATAAAAATATTTCTCAATATAAAATCATATAATTTCTATTCATCTTTATTAAACCTTCCTGAATACTCTTAAAGAATCATAAAAACTCAGTGTCTCCAATATTACTTCAACATCATTAACCACATAGTTAAATAAATTCTCCAATATTCTTTTTCTATGATTTATAAGTAATCATCGATAGATTAGACCAGTGTTGTCATTGTAAAGGTGACATAAAAAGTTTAGTAAAGATCCTTAAAAACTACTTCAGACATATGATTTTCTAATTTATTCATTATGAAAATTTCATCTAACTTTTCTCTATCTACATTCAATTTAATCATCCTACATAAACCGAAATTCATCTCAAAATAAAATTATTAGAATCATCTGTCTAATAAAATTGTAAATATTTGTAGGATTTTCATCTATTTGATGTATGATCATCCAATGGATCTTCAACCATTGGACTTTATCTGATATGATTCCATCACCAAAAAACTCCATGAATTTCTATATTAAACCATATAAATCATATAACAAGAAATTTTAAACAAGAAAAACAAACAAAATGTCCATGTAAAATCATTATTAACCACTTCCCTATAAACCCTATCCATTTTATGTCTGATAATACTTTCAACTTCTATATAATTTAGTCAAATAAGTATTATATATCTGGTGATATTATCGAATCATTATTTCATTTTAATAATTATATTATCACCAGAACTATAATTTTATATTTCAATTTACTTTATCCCCATTTTAGACTTCCTATAGATTATAAAAATGTTTATAAACTCAACAACACCTATTTCATAGAAATATTAATCAAGTAATGTTAACTATTTTGATTATGTATCAATATATTGTTTCTTATAGAACTAAAACATATTTACCTTTATGAATTTATAAAAATAACCTCACATTGTTCATTTGTTAAATTTAAAAAAAATCAATAAACTTTGGGTAACTAATATGTCGGCTTTAGGAATTTTAGGTGACCCTTACATATCATTTCTACTACGTCCCAAATATTGTACAAATTGATTTACAAAAAAACTATATATAGTGAATTATTTCATGTGATTTGAACATATATACTGCAAAATATCTATCCAATTTCTTCATCCCGTGACTATTAGGTGAACTAGTTATACATTTAACCCTTTGTTGGATGATATACAACATTATCATGTATCGTGACATTCTTCATGATTCATTGACCTTTTGGATCATGTTATCCTCATTTGACATAAGAAATTATTCCAAACATAATCAAGGAAAACATTATTAATATAGTTATGGATCCTTCCTATATCTCTGTCAAAAAAAATAATAATGTTTCTCAACCTTCAAAAACAAAAATTTCTTACAACTTCAAAAACACTTTATCTCCTATTATAAAAAACAATAAAAAAATTCAATTGATAGAATATAAAAACCATGTTATAAAAAAAATTAAAATGATCTCAATCCATTAACAGTGTTTAAAAATAACCCACATACCATTAATCATGGGAGGGGTGATGAGTTACAGTAATAGAAACATTAAAAAATAATGTTTCAACAAAAAACTTATAAATACTTATTATTTGTCATCAAATTTTTTTAACTCATAAAAAAACATTTAAATTGAATTGTAAAAGAAATAAAAATATTTTTAAGATTTATTATAATTTTCAATTAAACTCAAAAACTCACATTTTTCATTAAAACAATAATATTATTCATAATTTATTAATTACATTTTAAATGATTAAACACCCTAAATTCAATTCCCAAATCCATGATTACTATTAAAATAACTTATCCATATCAAAAATAAAAAACTAATTTCTCAACATAAATTTATTATAAATTTAAAAATAAATTTATAAATCAAAAATTTATTTAAAAAATCAATTCATAATTTTTCAAGAACTCTTCTTTACCACCGGACACCCCGATCTGGGAATGTGATAGAGAATAATCTGTATACCTACAATATAATGATACAAGGGGAGAAATAAAATAATATAATATCACACATATATAGAATACCCTACTCATTAATGGTTTATTTAACAACCATATTTCTTAAACACATTGTGTTCGATGGTGTATACAACACATAACACTGATCCTAAATGATCGATAAAATAATGTTATTTTAAATTTGATCTTGTAACATAGTTGTTGAATTGGAAGGTATGAACATGAGTAATAAAATTATAAAAATTACATAATATGATCCTACTTGATAAAAATGTATTGATTATTTCTTAGAAAAACTATCACTGAATTTTTAATGTAGTGATATAATTATTGAAAAATTCAATTTCTCCAAAAAATAGTTTTTATTATCATTATGAGTGAATATTATAATTAATTTTTATAACTTTTAAAAATATTATTTGATAAAAAGCTTATTAGTTTTAATATATCAATATTAAAATTATCTTACAATGACATTTTAGAATTGTTTAAAATGATTATTTTTATGTGAATAGTGAAAAATACAAAATTTTAGAAAACACCTTTTCTTCAGGTTTTGTCAGATTTTTTAGAAATAAACTCCTATAAAATATAGAGATTTAATATGATAAAATGGATTCTATGTTTTAAATCACATTATTATTATTTTTTAAATATGATAATTTTTTTCATAATGAATAGTAAACATAGTAAATACTTTTTACCCTAGAAAGTGTAAATATGGTAATTAATGTTTAAAATAATGTGATAAGTCCTTAAAAAACAATATAAAAACAATATTATTTCTTTTGGGAGAGTTTATTTCAACCACCCATTTATATATTCAAAAATATAAAAATTGAGTTCAAATTTTCATTGAGAAATACCATTATTTTTTTTAAGTAATAGTCAATGCCAAAATTTCACTTGCATGATTTTAATTTTCTTTCTAATTTCATATTTTAATAAATAGATATTATTCAAAAATTTAATATTATTTTGGATATTAATTTATTATTTTAATTTTTTCAAATAATTTTTAATTATTACCGGTGGTACAATTACCTTAAATTCTTACATAATGAAGACATAGTTCGTGTCAAAATAAAATAAAAAACAAAGTAAATGATTTAATGAAATCTAAATTTAGTAGTGTTTAGATGAATTTTGGTGTCAAATATATTTTGCTGTTAATAATAAAATTTTATTTAGGGTTAAAAATTTTCTATTTCAATTCACTATCATTATTGATTTCTTTAAAGCATAGATATATAAATAGTTCTTAAAATAACATTAATGATATTTTATTAAATATATATATTATCAAATAATTTAAAAATCATAAAAATAATGAAAGAGAATAATGGGGATGGTATCTGGTCTAACATTTTGACCATTGATTATTTTTAGCTACTTTTTACCACATAAAGAAATTTTTAACCCTTTGGGTTTGAATGATGTGCTGCGATTGTTAATGATAGAATTTGTTAACAAACATGATAAACAAAAAATAAGGTTTAAAATAACTCATAAAACTCTCCAAATTTAATAGTTTTAATGTTTTTAAAACATTAAATTTATTATTTGAAAAATTCATTACACTTTTTAACTACTTAAAATGACCATGAATTTATTATGTTTAAATAATTTTAGTATTTCCAAGTGCGACAATTAATTCACTATAAAAGGTCACGACCTATACTCTATTATTCACAATATCTTGAAACATATATCTCTAAAAACCCAAATAAAAAAATATTTAATAAATCCTTATACAAGTTATAGATGTTTTTTACTCTCAAAATACAATCCCTTTGGTTAATAAGGATAGATCTAAAGGAGGGTCTTCCAAGAGGAGGTAATCGTTTCAATAGGGCATTTTCATTTTACTTCCTTTTCTACCTAAATCAAATCATTCATAACTATTCCAATGTAATTAAATCAATATATACCAATTAATTATATGTAATTATATTATTTTCATAATTTTATTCATCTCCATTCAATCTTATGGGGAACAAAAAAATTCTTCATCTGTATACCACCTCCACGTATTGATGTGCTTCATTTTTCATCACCTATTTAAATGGATAATTATTATGATGTATTTAATAAATATATAAGAAATTCATGAAATAATAATTATTATATAAATATAATTTATTACTTATCTTCTTATAGTAACACCTATTAAAAAGTAATAGTGTCTCTCATGCATACATTTGAAATTGGACCTCAATGAAGAGTGGTGAATTATTTTTCATGCTCTCTATTCATGGTTGATTATAAAACCATGTTTGATATCTATGAATTTTAATTATTTAATTATTATTATAATGGAGATTATGGAATAATTAACACTTTTTGTGACATCTTGACTTGGGTTCCACTCAAAGCTTTCTAGAAGGAAGTTGGAAACATGGCCTTACGCGCGCCTCATTGTATACCAGAGGTTTCTGAATAGTATTAAGGGATGAGTGTGTGATCATGGTGATACTATTCTCTCATAACCATATTAGGACATTGAGGATAAGTAATAATAGGTAAATTTAATAATCATTTATAAACAAATTTCACAATATAAACCTACACTATAACAATATGACCAATAATCTGTCATAAAAGAATCATGATATAAACACCCAAAAAATAGACAATAATCAAAATATGGAATTGTATCATATAAATAAGCTAATAATTATGTATGTAATGTCTCTAGAATGAATAAAAATAGTTATAAATGGAAGTAGGAAATACATTCCATAAAAATCTCATGGAAAAATCTATCAAGTGTCCCTAAGATCTGGCCATATCATCTACTGCCAAGATAAATCCCAAGAGAGTAAGAAATAAGTAGTTCTAAAATCTTTATTGTTCACATTTTATGAATATTAATATATATAATATTCCCATGTTCCAATGGTGGACCCGATAAGGTGTTAGAAAAATCTCATTAGGCCACATCTAACGACATCTATAACATCATGCCTGTAAATATAAACTGATAGTGTGTTGGTATATAAAAATTTAATGTAATACAAAAAAAATTAAAAACCATGATACATACTTCTACCTTAGTAGATATGTATCTATATATGTAATAATTTAATTAATTAGTTTTTGATAAGTTTATATAAATTAGTCACATGAGGTCAACTAACACTGATAATATACCATTTTTATAATTATAATAAATGATCCAATTTATAACGTGGAATACTGTAATGATGATAATAGTAGAGGGTATCTAAGGAAAAAACCAAATTCATCCATGACCTCAAGGGTTGATCTAACCCAGTTATAACCAATATCTTTTCTATAAGGGATATGACTGTAATCCAAGGGGCATCAACCAAGTCATACCTATGTAATATATTCTCACCAAGTCCAATGATATCTTCCAATGTAAAATGTGTTGTCTTCGATGGGCCTAACCGGGTCAATCCCTAGACTCACATGTTCATATAAATAAGTTTGGATTTAAGGATTGTATCTATTTCATCCAAATATCCTATAGATATTGAAAAGTAATATAATTTCATGGTAGGAATCCATTACTGTACAAGGTAAAACTTCCAAGGTGGGTATTTGTCTTTGAAAATAGCTCCTAGAATCAAAATAGTTTCCTCTACATGCTCATGGAATTCCCTCTGGAATCCAAGGCTGGCGCATGTCTGGCCACTCATATAAAGATAAAAACATATATATGAAATAGGAACCTTATACATATATAATTTTCTAATTAGGCCATGTATTACTTAATCCATTCATTAATTTAGGTGGTTCATTACTTTTTTTATGTCATGATTTTTTGGGAGATTTAGTCGCACCAGAAATATATGGAAAGATGATATTTGTTTCCATGGTATTCATATTTCTAATTATTAGTAATAGTGGAGTGGACCTGCTCAGGGTAGTCTAGTTGTAGCACATGTCCATGTATCAGGTCAGTTGCATGAATCATATCTGATACATGAGGATCAGAGTGAATGACATGTATAAGAATAAAAAAAGTTGTTTTCCGTAAATACTATTAAGAAAGAATCCATATTGGGATTGAAAAAAAATTCCTCGAAGCCATAAAAATGGTCACAAGAATTGTAAGACCGAATAGAATTATAATATACACATATAGACCATACTTACTACAAAATGTAATACTAGGTATGTTTTCAGGGTTGAATCATACTTGATGACAACTCGATCTCAAGTCAACCGTTGAGAATACCCTATCTCCTTAATGCCAGTAGTGGAGATCATCAATTTATAGATGTGGATAGTAGTTATTTATCTTAATCTATTTCATCAATTGATACTCCGTGATTAACTAGAGTGTCCCATCCATGATAATGTCGAAAATAATGGGTAAACCACAAGAAGAATTATTGGGTCTTATAAACTCATAAGACTCGAGGACTAGATATTGTCTCTTGAGAACTGGGAGCTTAGTAGGTTCCATTCAGTATGTTGTAATAGACATAGGAGATACTCTAGGAATTATCCTAATTTTAAACACTACCTATCTTTAATGAGGTAATCAATAAAAATCATCAGGAAAGACGTCCCTAAAACAATCTACTACAGGATGAAAATACTTATGAGGTGAACCCTACTCTACTATGAAACGACTAGAAATATGGGCATTCCCTTCAACTAGACCATGATGCTCTGGTATATCTATATCATTCTAGAAATTTCACTCATACTGATGTAGATAACTGCTTCTCAATGTTGATTTAAACAACACCCTTCGTTGATAAAATTAAACATAGTCATGATAGGAAACCAACCAGTCCATTATGAGAATGAAAATAAGTCCCTTATATCGATGTAAAATAGGACCCAAAAAAATTGTAACAAAATACCTCAAAGGGACAGTCCCTGTATTGGCATATTTTATTTCAATGTACTCCCAAAAATTTATTTGGGGTCATCATACCACACTAATTCTAAATTTAGAGCCAGGGACTCTCTAAAGTCAATAAAGAGATAAAGGAGTGTGTCACAACTATATCAAATATGGTAGATTCAACAATATAGGATACTATAATAGTACATCATACAATATATGTTCATTCAATATGATCCTCATGTATCATATATGATTCATGAAACAGAACTGATACATGGCCCTGTGATACAGCTAGACTACCCAGAGCAGGTCCACTCTACTATCACTGATAATCAAAAGTCTGACTACCATGGAAACAAATTCCTTCTTTCCATATATTTCTGGTTCTACTAAAACTCCCCACATGTCATGACATAAAATATGTTTCTACTAAAGGTAGTGAAGATGTGGAGCCTCTTCCACTAAAATCATATGGAATCTTACAAAATAATTTCTAAAAATTCCCTATATAGATGTAATCATGACACTCTATCGAGTCTTTATCACCACAATGTTTGAGATACCCTTCCATCCCCACTAATTTCATATAACAATGTTTCCAATGTGGAAAATCTGATGACTAATACTATGATGAGAAACGTCAATGGAATTCTTCTAACTACATGAACAATTATTGGCCTTCCATGAATCTAAACCTTTTTGCGTAGTAATATCGCCTTCCCCACATGTATTAGATATGATGCATGAAACTGACCTGATGCGTGTCCTTGTCCTAAAGCAAGACCAACATTTTTGATTTTAGGGAACTCAATATTTACAATGAACATGGTTTTTATACCCCCATTCATGACTTTTAACCATGTTCCAATTCATTCCTAACATCATATATATTGTTTCAAAATAGTAAGGGAATAAGAGAATCCTTTGAAACCAAATTGTGTCATCATGGCATGGGTGACACTTAAAGGCGACCTGTACTTGGCTGGACAAATGGCCTCAAGAATGCCTTCATGTACACCAGACATTGTCGACTTGAAGTGGGGGCCTAAGGTGACTCTGTGGGGAGACTATTCCATCATAATCCAAGTGAAGAATCATGGATATGTAATAAGAATGAAGCAGATGAAGAATATTTAAATAGATGTAATAGATGAAACATAAACTATAATAATAAGACCAGTAACCCACCATAGGAGAAACATGTTATAAACATCCTTGAATAGATAATAATAAAAATATGTAACTATGTCACATATAAAGAATAATGATGATGTATTTCATTTATATAGAATGCAGGATAATATATATAAATGGTATATGGAAATACATTCTATAAAAAATAATCAAAACGGTGAAACAATATCCTTTATCATGAGAACTGGACTATTCATCTACTACAATGACCATTCCTAAGAAAGAAAGACAGGAAAGGTGTCCAAAGCAGTACAATGACCCTTGTTAACACATGAGTACATATAACATAAACGTATACCAATATTGACCATGATAGGGTGTCAGAAAAATCTCAATAGGACACCACCAATGACCTTTATAGAATATAGTATATGAATATTAACTAATAGTGTGCATGTATAGATAAATGTAGTGTAGTACAAAATTTTAAATACATTGATACATATGTCACCCTCAGCTGGTATGTCTCTCAACCTGTAATTATTTAAACAATTCATTTTAGATAAGTATACATAAATAAGTCACATGAGGTAAACAATAACTAATAGTATATAATTATTATAATTATAATAAATTATCAAATGTATAATAAGGTATCATTTAATGATGATAATAGTAAGGATGATTCAGGGTAATAACCAAAAAAACCTCGACCTCAGGGGTTGATCCAACTTAGTAAAAACCTAAAATTGGATAAAATGGGGTTTGAGTGTAGTCCAAGGGTAATATCCATATACATTCCACTATAATAGATTATAGTTGGGTCCAAGGATATCATCCATGATAAATAGGTAAGCCTGATTGGGCCCAATGGGGTGAATCAATGGAACTATTTTTTTTTTTTGAAAACAGCAGGTTGGCTCCAAGGAGTGTATCCAAGGAATCCTAATATCCAGAAGATAGTGTAAGGATCCTAATATATCATTAAATTCATCTAGAAATAGGTAATAACTATTTCCATGGTGGGTTTCTCCCTTAGAAAACAACTCCATAAATCAAAATGGCTTCCTCTAAGTTCGCATTGAATTCCATTGGGAATCCAAGGGTGGATAAAATATATCCACTTCTATAAAAATGAAATGGTAGATTTCAAAATATTAACCATATTATTATATCATTATTTTATTAGTCCATTTCATACTAATGAAATTCATCATTTCATCTAATTCATTCCTTTTCCTTCCATAACAAGTGACAATGATGATTAGGACACACACCCACACTGTACATTAATTACATAATCATTAATCTGGTTCACTCTACTTGTTTTAATTAAAATGGAATGGTATGCCACTTATATGAAATATATTCATTCAATTACATTTAATTAGTGCAAATGATACTTATAATATACTTTGAATTTATATTTTATATTCATTTATTATATTGTGATTGTCACTTTAAAAGGGTCTTATGGAAACAACACATTTGAGACTTTAGTATGTCATAATTCATTAAATTTCAAAGGTATTTCCTTTAGTAGTGTCAATAAACAGCGTTGGGTAGTGTCATAGGTAAACCCGCATGGGTCACTAAGTCAGAACTAAGGAAGATCCCTACTTGTGGTGGAATGCATTCAGGTCCCATCATTCAATGGATTGATGATCATATATCACAAGGGATCAAGAATAAAATAATGATGATTATATGTATGAAATATTTATTAAATAATAAATACACAATGAAATCAGCATGTACTCAATGACAAATCTAATCCAAATTGTGAGATTTTAGGGATGACTCACAGACCACCTACTATATTCTTATAAAACTATATTTATCTAGTATCATACTTTAGATTTTCATGGATTGAGAGAAATTTTATGAAAGGATCCACACCCTCAAAATAGGGAATAATAGCATGGATATCAACAACTCCATTTAGGAGAAGGGAATCAAAAAAGAGATTGGGGAATTTAGAACATATTATAAATAAACAAAAGTGTTGATTAAATCTCAAATTTAAGTCTGGATGGTGTTGCAATCGAATAACCTAGATTAGATTTGATGGAGGGTCTCTATAGGGGAGGAAGAAATCAATTATATCAACTAGAAGAAGGAAGAAAAGAGAAATAAGTTTAAATTATTTTTAAGGGTGAATGATCATTTTATCCAAAAAAAATTATGTGTCACATGGTTTGGCCTCATGGTTGGAAAAACCATGTTCCAACCATGTACCCCCCGATTTTCTAATTGGATCCCCACACAGTTCATTTACACAAGTTGACAAACAATGTCTCAAGATCGATCCAATGATGTACATCCCCTCTCACTTGCATTGCATAATGTGGCATAGTTTCCTCCAATTTTGGGTCATTCTGCACACCACTGTCAAGTCCCACACTGTTAGGAGTAACTATTTGCCTTATCTCGCATAATTTATAATAATCGTGCGACCTACCTTGTTTTTCTAAAAGACCGAGCTCCAATCTCCTAAAAATCCTTGTACACCCCCATAACCTCAATTTGTCACATTAGGCATCCAAATTACGCCCAAATAAATAATTAGACCAAAATTTAACGGATCCATACCTCATAAAAAACTGTTTTCATTCATCTTTTACAATCCTCATCCCATCAAATTCATTTTAATTTATCAACCAATCTCCCTCAAAACAACCGATGTGCATGTAACTAATTAAAGACTCAAATATATAATTGAAATAAATGAAATAAATTATCTAATGATCATGTATTAAACATGAAAAAGGTTTTTAATAGTGTAAAATATTACTAAATGTAGATTATATAGGTGTTGTGGAATATATATAGTGCTTTTGTAGATGAGGTAAAAGATTTATATTCAAAATTCCCCTTTTAAGAAATAAGATACTTTCAAAACATGTTTCCTTTTTTTCAGGTATAAAATTACTTATAAGAGGATTTTACCATTCATTATACAATATATTTTTATATAAATAAATAATATGATCTTTCCACCAAAGGTTCAATTGTTCAAATATTTTCACATCCCAATGGACAATTTTCCTTAAAACCTCATTTTAAACATTTTAACATTTTATTTTACATATCCCTTTCCTCCAATTCCATATTATTGAAATAGTTTTATGGATATATTTATATTTACACAAATAAATAATAAAATAAATTTTATATCCATCCATACATTAAATCAATTATTTTCAAAAGGAATATTTTCTGGTATTTTATATAGAATGATTTCACATTATTTACAAAAGGAAAAAAAATAATATTTTATTTTGACATATAAAATATCAATGACCATTATTACCTCCAAAACTACTATTTGTGGTTTTTAATGCTTTACAATATTCCATATTTTCAAGAAAAAACCACTCATTCCCTTTATTCTTCAAATTTTAGGTCAAAGAACTATGTTTTAACGAAAAATGGATACATCAATATCTCAAAATGTGTTTCATATTGATTCAAAGTATGTTTTTGTTTTTTGATTTTGTATGTAAAATATTTTAGGTGTTTTATTCATGTTATAATCAATGGTAATTTATTTTCATTATGTATGTGCGTGATATAGCGCTCAAATTCATTGGGAAATGATTATGTTCTCTAGAAAATTGTGTTAGAAATAACCAAGTAGGATATTATATTTTTAAGGATAATGTAAATATGGCATCCAAGGGACCTGGATGAATTTTATATACTCTCTAATGACTTATAATTTAAATAGTTTTATTTAATAGGGTTTGACAATGAAGTTTTTTAAAGCAATGATTATTCATTTTTATGGTAAAAATATTTTTTATAATAAAATGATATTAACGGGTTCTAGGTTTTCTATGAAACAATCACGATTACGATCATTACTATATATTTTCTTAAATTGTGTATTATGAATAACATAGAAAAATAATTATTATTTAATGCATATTTGAATTTTCATGTATGTTGAATCATTATTATGTTGAAAAACACTATTATATGATCTTATGGTTTGGAGGTACACTGATGATTTTATTTTATTATTTTTATATTTACATTACTAAGATATATTATTATCATCAAACATTTTAAAATTATTTTCTTATAAGGATTCAAAATTATTAGGGTATTTAATAAAGTCATAATTACATATATAGATGTTACCTTTAATGATGTAAGACAATAATTATAAATAACTTTTTTCTGTGGAAAAAATGGGTATTGTGTGTAAATGTCTTCTTTGAAAGAGTTTTTATGAATTCAATAAAACTCTAATCATTAATGGTGCTCGGATATATGAGTGGGTAAATATTTACATTTGAAGTTGTTAGATTTGGATCACTAAAATTTGGTCACATTTACTAGTATCAGTGGTAGAACCATAATAATTATATGTTTATAATCATATTTAGGAGTGTGGGTTTGAGGATGTAATAGTTTGTATTAGATAAAGGTTTATGTAACCTTAGAAATTAATATTTTTTCTCGTGATGTTAACATAAAAGTTATCAATACCATGAAGCATTTATAAGAATACAGAAAATCATAATTTCAAATCTA
This sequence comes from Viscum album, assembly GCA_963277665.1. Lineage (NCBI taxonomy): Eukaryota > Viridiplantae > Streptophyta > Magnoliopsida > Santalales > Viscaceae > Viscum > Viscum album. The sequence continues at coordinate 1,642,890,906 of OY728135.1, read as the reverse complement.
TAGACACCACTTTTGAGGTTTTAAGTGATGGTATTTTTATATGATTCATACTATTTTGGGAGACATTTATGGAAATCCAATACTATCATTTATTATGTATTTTGGTGAATATTATATTTGATTAACAATGATGTTATTTTTTTTAAATTAATGGTATTAAACACATATAGGGTTAAAATGATATTTTATATTGATTTAATAATGTTTAATTGGGATAAAAGGGTTATTACATGTTGTAAATATATAATTAATCTCATAGATAACCTTATAATTGAAAAGTGACTTGGAAATTAAGTGATTAATTTTATTTTTGAGAAATTTTTTTATTCTAGGACCAATATATGACTAATTTTAATAGAAATAATTTTGGAAAAGAAGGGATTTTTACTTTTGAATCAAATTGTTAATTATCTTGTGGTATATATAACATTTTATTTTTCCGTTATAGTAATTTATGTTATTTATGGAAAATATTAATATAATTTTGACATTATACAATTATAGGATATACAATATTGGTATATGAATTTAGTAGTGATTGATTTTTAGAGATAAATGTTTTATTTATATTGGAAGATTATATGTTGAAATCTTTTTACTTTTTATGTTTTGAACATGGAAATGCATATTTTGAGTATTTTTGAGGTAATATATTTTTGAAATGATTTATGATGAACTTTGGGTGATATTGTAATGGTATTACCGATTTACACTTCATTATATGATTTTTGTAAATATTGGATAATATATTACCCTCTGAAAATCATTTTAGTTTTGGGTAGTTTCAAAAGAAAAAAGGGATAACCTGTCATCATTTTTGGATCTTATTACCCATTAGAAGTTAATTTTAGTTCACCATGCATGAAAAACTCATTTTAAATATTTATTTATTTGGGTCATAGATGAGATAGAAGTATAAACTTATTGAACCAAAAAAATGAATAAATTGTACATATGAAATGAAAATAAATCACGTAATTTTTTTTAAAGGTGAGGGAAGCCTATTTATTCATGAAAAGCAAAAAACATAGAACATCAAGGGAATGGGGTCAGACAAGACGAAAAATGCCCTCATTCTAAAACATAAACTGTCAATGACATCAGTAATCAAATTCAAGAGGATTATACTCATCATAATCCCAATCAGACTCATCATCCAAGGGACTGAAATAATTGCCTCTAGCCTTTCTCCCACTGGATATGGATCTAGTCACCATAGTGGGCTTCAAATGTGAGTAGTCCTTCCTTGGACAGGACTTTGTCATTGAGGGCGAAAAGCCTTCAATGGAAACTGATTTTCCATTAACAGCGTCTCGATATGAACCTTTCTTTGGAGAACCATCATTCTCTGTGTCAGACCATTTTCCCGCAATATTCATTATTCTCCACTGCTTGTTGAGTTCCTCAATAATCTGCGAGCCTGCATCCGAAGATTTGCAAGCATCTATGTCAGGGTTAATGATAAAGGCATCATCCTTTGCCTGTGTTTCATCATCATTTTCCTGAGTGGAGTCCACCAAGACTGCATCTAATTTGTACTCTTCATGTGCAGATGGGCCATGCAGAGGAGACATAGGCCCCGCCAGTTTGTCAACAGGTCCCTGCAACTCCACGGAATGGCCGCAGACCTCATGCTGATTCACAACCTTAAGATCAGAACAATCGTCTGGAAGAATTTTTTTCATCCACAGCTTGTTGTGACTCCTCAGAGGTGCACCAATCCTCCTGCTGAGATATGGTAGCCTGCAGCTGTGTTGGACCAGACCCATTTCCTTCATTGGCATCACCCAATTTTCTAGTTTCTGGAAAAGCTTCTCCATCTTTATGCTGTATTTTATACATTTTCTTACATACCTTCTGGTTATGACCCTTGATAGAGAAATAATAGCAGATATCATTTCTAAAACAGTTCTGCTTTTGATGTCCAATGGTTTGACATTCCACACAAAATTGAGGTAAATTTTCATACTTAATCTCCAGATTAATATCATCCGCAGATGTAGAAAGAAAAACTTGCTCAACTAAGTCATAATTTAGATCAATTTCAACAAGAATCATAGCAAAGTAGCCATACTTGGCCATTTCTGTGGATCTGTCCATTTTAATGGGAACACCCACACCCAAAGCAATGTCAAACAGTATACGAGGGTGCCAAAAAATCCAGTTTATGCCAAGAATTTTTATCCATACCTGGACCGTGGTGTTCTTGAAATAAAAATGTTATTATTTTACCTTTATTTCTAATTAATTGATTGTATTCTATATTCCCTTTACTTATTTATAGTTTTATGGTCATCTGTTTTCTCATGACTGCATTATTTATTACTCACAATAATTATTTAGATATTATATTACTCTTATATTTCCATATTTTTATTCCCATCTAATGATATCTTATTTAGAAACCATGTATTGTTCTATTATAGATGAAATTCATATTTTCATTTCCTTATTTTCAAATGGTTATTCTATTAAACATTTCATGATGTGGTTTTTCAAAAAATAGATATTTAGATGTCATAACCATAATTACCACTATGAAGATTAAATTTTTAGGAAACTATTTATCCAAAGTTAGAGGGGGTGTAACACCTTGATATTTTAAAATAACAGTATGTTTGATAATGTATACATCACACAACACCACACATAAAAAACAAAAAATAATATTACATTAAATACTACTATTATAACTTATTTACATAATTGGGGGGGTATGAGAAGGAGTAACTGAATTATGAAATATATATAAAATAACTTAATAAATAAAAATTTATTGGTTAATTATATGTAAATAAAAATCAAATTTTAGATTAGTGATTTTATTATTTGAAAATATGTTTTCTTTAAAATTGGTGTTTTTATTTTTAATTAAATATTATAATTAATTTCATCCAATTATTGAAAAAATATTCTATATAAATAATATTATTTTCAAATTCAACATATTATAATTTTCATACGGTGAAATTGTGTGGATTTTGTTTTAAAAATATTAATTTGTCAATGAATATGGAGAAATATGGATTTTATAGAAAATTATCTCTTCAATTAGATTATTAACAAATTAACTTTTTTAGTTTATTTTAATATTTAATTAATTCATTTTGATTAAAAATAATACAATTAATCTTATTATACTCTATATTATGAATAATTTTTTTAACAAATTTTTTCTTAAAAATTCAAAATTCTAGAAAATAGTTTTTCATCATGGTTTGTGGATTGATTTAGAAAATAGTTTATGAAATTTATAGTGATTTAATTTTATAAAATTCATTCTATATTTTGAATAAGATTGTGTAAAATTTTAAAATATTACATCTTTTTTTTATTAATGAGTATTAACCGTTATAAATATTTGAAAACATTGTAAGTGTAAATCAGGTAATTATGGTTAAAAATAATGTTATAAGGATTTTATAACATATCTTACTCTTGATATATTTCAATTGGCATAGTTTAAAATATGTCCTTTTAATTTTTCATTCATAAATCCCATTATATTATTATATGTAATGAAAAATCCCAAAACGTCACTCCCTTGCTTCTAATTTCTCTTTTTTTGATCCCATAGAGATACTAATACTTTATTAATTAATATAATATTTTATTTATGATATTTTTTAAATAATTATTATGATTAAGATTTCTATTTAATTTTTAATGATGGTACAATTTACATTTTTCCTGACAAAATGATGATACATTACTTGTGAAAATAATATAAAAAAATTAAAATGAATTCAAAAGCATAAAAAGTAATAATTTTTAGATTACATATTATGTCACCTAACTATTATGTTTTATAATAAATTATAATTTATGGTCAAATAGTTAGAATTCTAATTCCATATCATTCATGGTATAATTAATGTGAAGATATATAAACAGTTATTAAAAATATTTTAATGGATTTTTATGATAAATAATATGTTATTAACTGATTTAGAAATCATTAATATACAAGAAATAGGGAAATGGGTATGTGATATGATAAAAAATTTTACCCAATGAATATTTTTAGAGAATTTGGATAATAGAAATAAATTTATAACCCTCAAAAAATATAAAATATATTACTTTATTCATTGTTAAAATTTGTTAACAAAGCGGTCTAACACAAAGATAACATTTAAAATGTCCAATAAATATTTAAAAATTTGATTTTTGAGATTATTTTAACATTAAACTATATTAGCATCCAAATTTTTAAAAATTGGTTCTACATTCACACGGAAATGATTTTACAATATTTTAATCATTTATGTAATTCCAAGTGTGTCCTTTCTTTCAATAGAAACAGACATCATCTCTCCTATATTATTTACACCACCATGATCTGCATAGATAGTAAAACCATTGATAAACCAAATTCAAAAAATAATTACTGTGTTTTTATAGGTTCATTTACTATAACAAGAAAACCCCCAGGGTCATTAAAAAAATATCCAAAAAATAAACAAAGAGGATGTAATCGTGTCAACCCAGAATTTTCATTTTACTTCTTATTATACCTCCTTCAATTTTATAGTACCCATAGAAATATAATAACAATAGAATATCTCATATTTTGATATGGTATTATGTTTATTTAATAAAAATATTCATCTTCTTTTCTATTTGATGATGAAAGAAAACATTATTTTTTTATATGTTTAGACTACCACCTCAATGAAGGGACGTGTTTTATTATTAATCACTGAAAAACAAGGACAATTATTATATAATATTTCATAAATTTAAATTAAATTCATGAAATAATTATTATTTGATAAATATAATTTATTACTTACCTTATTAACCATCCTCCCATTAAAAACATATAATGTCTCTCATTCTTACATGTAGAATACCACCCCAACAATGCAATGTGATTCACTTTTTAGATACACCTTTCATGGGTGATTCCAAAATTGTATTTTTTGTAAAAATGGATAATTATTTCATGAAAATTATTTTAGACTGGATGGAATAAAAAATATTTGACCCCGGTCAAAACACTGAGGAAATTTTTCAATTATGAACTGAACATTATCAAAATTCATATTGTGGTCTTAACTGATAATGTATATAAATATTTATTTGAATAAAATGAATGAAATGATTTAATTATAATATATTAAACTAGATAATGTTGTTATGAAATTAAATAACTAACAAAATCTCATGAAAATGAGTTATATAACGTATGTGGATGTTCGAGAAACATGTCAAGGGTTTTCTAATCTCAATTGCATTTATTAAGATATAATCTATCATGGACACAAATTTTCTATTTATTATCTATAAAATTCAGTATGGATGTATTTATAATTCCATTCCAAAACCAATGTTTTTAAAAATACATTCCATTTTATTTAATTTAATATTTTATTTGTTAGGAATTTATCACATTACAAGAGACACAATACCTTAAAAACTCAATTTAAATTTTAACATATTTAATTTATAAAGAATTTTCCAATATTTCCAAATTTTTTTTATTAATTTATTAAACCATTTATATTGAAATAATTATATTACAATAGTAATTTTATGTAACTTTTAACTCACTTTTAAATATTTTAAAAATTAATAGTTCCATGTATTTTATAACTAAAGTGTTCACTTTATTTATAAGAGGAAAAACAATGTTCTATTTTAACATATTCCACATCAACGAAATTTCCCAACACCACAAATTTTATTTAACGTATGGATTCAATTACAAGATTCAATTATTTATTCCAATAAATATATTGTTATAGGAATTTTTGTTTTTAAAATTGGTTTTTAATTAAAAAATATATAATAATTTATAAAAATTATTTTCTTATAGCTTTAAATGTGTATTTATATGTTTTTAGTGATGGAACTGCAAGAAGTTATATTTTTTATGAATGTTATAGTCCTTCAGAAATTTTGAAGAGGATATTTTGGAAAAATATATATAACTAATACATTGGTTAATGTTTATGTTCTATAGAGAATTTTGTGGGAATTAGCTACATTTTTTATTCAATTTATATGTTTTCATGTAAGGGTTCTTATAAGGGTATCATGAAAGTGATGTCCCAAAGAACAGTCATGAATTTTTAATTCTTTCTAATGAATTATTATATAAATATTTTATTTTCATAATTTAATATTACTCTATTTTTATTAATGGAATAATTATTCTCTTTTATTTATGAAAATATATTTTTTAGAAAATAATTTTCATTGGTTCACATGTTTTCTAATTAACCATCAGGATTATGATTTTTTCTTTATGTCTTATTATAAAATGTTCTGTAAAAAAATTAGGGAAATATATTAATTTATTATATAATTAAACAATTATTTAATCTCAAATTAAATTATGTGAAAGTAAAACCATATTTTATGATCTCATGATTTTTAAAAGGACTAATGGAATTATTTTATTTATATGTACCTTACTGAGATTTTTTTTCACATCACACATTTTAAAATCATTTTCTCACTGGGAAATAATATGAGTAGAAATGTTAATAAATTAATAGTTCTATATATAAAATTTTCATTGATCAAATATGTTCTATCATTATAAAGAACATATTTCATGTGATAAATGGATAATTTGTATAATTGTCCTCTTTGAAAGAGTTGGACTGTAAAGACCCGGAAATTTCAAGGAATTTTTTTGTTAATTTCTTTGAATTTTACGAGTCTGTAGCTTCTAAAGTCACTCAATTATGAGGCCCGATGTTGCTGGAATCAATTTCCAATGTTTATCTCAGGTACGTTCAGTAAACGAATGAGCGGGGTTTTTTATCTTTTGAACCGGTGTTCAGAATTCAAATATGAGAGCACCGATGAACTTGCAGTGCCAGTAATTGCTTAAGGGGACCTTTACCGTAGTCGCGTTTTCACGAGATGAGAAGTTATTTATTGGGGTTTAATTAAAGAAGTAAATAAAACTTTTTTCACAATTTTATTCTATATCTAAGGAGGTGAATTCCTCCAATTGGAAGTTGCTGTTGGGGCCCACATCCACCCAACTTCCCATGTGTGGATAATTGAATGGTGGGGCATGTAACGACCCAAAGATTCATTAATGGAAATCTCTCTTGATCTAATTAAATTTCACTTTTTGTTTATAAAAACATTCAACATCTTTGGTTTTATGTTAAAAATTTTTACCGTTGTTAATGTAGTCGTTGAACAGTGATCACATGATTAATATAAATATAGGGTTTTAACAAATCTAATTTACTCAGCCAAAAGAAATGATGGCCTCATCCACTAGAATTTATCCATACAAAGCCCATTTGTCGGAGCTCGGAAGAGTGGTGGCGTCCTTGGGCTTCGCTCTTGACCAAACCGATGTTGAGCTTTATCATGTTAAGCTCGAACCGGACCGTCTACGGGAGAATTGGAAGTTGATAGAAATTACCACTCGAGCGATGTTATCTGAGCCACCCCAAGAGTCTGTCACCATCGCACATGTAACATTCCAGGTAATTAAAGAATAATGAATTTTCATATTTATTAATATTTACAAATTAAATATTAATTTTAATTAAAAGGGGTTTCTACGTTCGATAGCGTACTCGATACACAACGATGAGTTTCTTTGAAAACTTACGTTGCACACAAGTAATAAAATAATATTATTTTAAAAGTTAGTTAACAAGTAGCCGTTGTACTAGCGGGAATGGATATAAATAACTAAAATATTATTATACATGTTTTTAAAGGTTTTTACATTTACCCAATAAAGGATAAAGGCTTAAAATACGGAAAGAATTCAATTTTAGGCATTTATACCATACTTTTCACTAAGGGTTCACTTATCACCTTTTGATGGTGAACCGTCATTAAATATAGTTTTTATAAATCATATAAATTATATTGGACCAAAAATAACTATTCTTTAGAATCGGGACATCAAAATTTACTTTGTGTAAATTTTTGGTATCTTTCCGATAAAGTTCTTTTTTTTAATGAATAGTGTAAAATGTTGTATTTTAATTCAAAACCACTTTTTAATCTAATTTATTTATATTATTAGATTATATTTTCAATTGGTTTTAAAGTGAAATTAGAAAATATTTTTACCATTAAATCCAATAGTGGTCGATGGAATTAATTTCACTTTGAAATCGGACTTAAACTAGTGTCAATCTTTTGATACTTATTGCTTCATAAAAACACGCTATTTGCTCTGACAGCGGGAATTAATTATTAAATTAATTAATGTGACTTATATGTTTTGAATTTTGTAAAATAGACTTCACTTTTTAATTCGTAATATCAAATATATCTTAGGGTGAATTTTTGGTAATTTTCTGAAAAACTTCAATTTTTGATGAATAGTGAAACCACTAAGTGGTACTTATAAAAAACTGATTTTCCGTTTAAATGAAATTTTTCCATCATTGTGTTTTGATTTTCAAAAAATCCGACATACATGGTTGTCATTAAGAAATAAAATGTGGTTCAATGAGATAAAAATATTTTTTTGGTGAATAGTAACCTATTAAGTTTTTAATCGCGATTAGTGGTAATTAGTGTAGTTTAAGGTAAAAATAATGTTTTAATAATATGAGATGATATTGACACATGTCCTACCCTCATTGGTTGTGTCATGGCCGACCAATACAACCCATGGGTAGATTTAGGGGACCCCATGGAGCCACTTGGGTGAGATAATGACTTTAATGCCTTTTTTTAAATAAACGTAAAAATGACACAAACATAATATGTTTTATGAAAACAATTTTTACATGAGGTTATAAAGATCATATTTTTGATTATAAATATTAATTGAAAAGATAAAAAGATTTCCTACATCATAGTATTATTTTTTATAATTTTTAGACTTTAAATAAAATAAATTATTTATGACATCATTATGATGCAGCGATGACTTCATTATTTAACGATTTAAATAAAATGGAAAGATATTGTAATATATAAAACCTAAACATGTCCAAAAACTATTTGATGTGAATATTTCGAAGCCTTATCACCTTATCCACGAATTATATCAATGTGGGACCTTTTAAAACCGAAACACATTTTCAAAAAAAGTAATATTTCTTTAATTTCCAAAAGTGCCCCTCCTCTCCTCTTATAAAAGGCCCCCACATCTACCTCATTTCACACACTCCTCAAGCCTTTGGCTCGGCCATACCCTGCCCATTTACTCTCTCCACATACCTCTCCTCATCTTAGAGTTTTCCCTTTGGGTAGAATCCTTTCAAAGGAATCCTTTAGGCTCAAATCAAAAGGAGTTACACTTTTAAAGGTAATTCATTCTCTCTTGTTCATTTGTTTTATTTTGCTTCTCCAACCCCCTAAACTCTTTTTATTTACTTATTTTGTGACAACACCAGTATATTAAATATACTGGGATGTTTTTATAAGATTTATTTGAGCTACACTCTCACAAAACTACATCAAATGGTTAAAAACCATACGGTTTCCGTGGATGGCAAAATTCTGCCTCCTGAAACGATGATTGTTCAATACTCATTTAACACCTTCAAAGGTGGCCATTATGATGTCACTATTTTTATATATGATATATAATATTTTTATTCTTTCCTTAAGCTTTTGTATTTTTCATTTATGGCATACCATTATTGTTTCCAGTATGGGTAAACACGATATCTTCATTTTTGGAAGTGCGGACTACCGCCCCCTGAAAGTGATTTGATTCGTTAATACCATATGTGGGATGTGTAAAGGATAAAGTTAATGATATTATATATGTTATTATACTGGAATTATAATATAATATTATATCATTATGATTTCATTCTATAAAATATGAAATAGAAATGAAAGTAGCGTTCATGCGTACGTACGACTTACCGTCTCCATGAACGGTGCATTTCATTTCATACCTCTAAATGATTATGTAATATTATAAATACATGTATATGCTGGATATATATGATAAATATGATATCAAAATCAGTAATTTCATTCTGGATATAAAGAACCTTTGACCACATGAACAACATGTAATTGTAAGAAGTCCACTTTCGACTTAAGAACCAAATATTGAAAAAACAAACATCATTAACTTAAATGGTTACATAATGTTTATAACATGGAAATAAGTGATATAAATGGAATAATGAACTTTAAAAAGGTTCTTAATCAAGTATAAATTAACTCAAGTTTATTATTTAGGACGTTAAAGAACGATCGAGTCAAGTCGGATCTAAGGTAAGGGACTTCGTCTCAATCTACTTTCATTGAGGCAAATTTCGTTTTATACACAACTTTATTTTATACGGTGTATAAAACCATTTGACTTTTACTTTTATACAAAAGGAATCTTTTTCTACGAATCGTTTTACTAAATGACAAAAAAGGAATGTTTTCTTTAACGTACGCAGTGACAACGACCTTTTCCGCCGCCGCGAGTATTATTTGGTCTTTGGCTTCCTCAATAAGCCGTAATGTTTTTAAAATAAACTAAATACCATATACTCTTTTATGTATTTTGGTATTGAAAATGGTTTTGATAAAGGATTCTATTATGTCAATATATTTATGATATATTGTTATTGAAATGTGGAAATTTTATCATTCCTTTATTTTGGTTTTATGTTTTATAATTTTATTGGTACTTGGAAATTTTAACGGGTGGTTACGTTATAAACCATATGACGGGTGATGCCGTGAATACTAGGATGGGTGGTTATGTTATAACCTCCAATGCATTGGTTATGGAAGTCGGCCGTATGGCTATTCCATTAAGTATGTATGGAAATTGGCCGTATGGCTATTCCATTATGTGATATGTTTGGAATTCGACCGTATGGTTATTCCACTTAAGTATGTTTATGTCCCAAGTTACCTTTATATATGTTATGTGTTCTTTATATGGGTTTTATGGTAATCCTTTGGTTACAAAAAGGTACGTAATGATACTTTATTCAGTGAAGAGTTTTTAATACTTCATGAAGGTGAAGGTATTACTTTGATAGGGCATACATGGTTTACTTGCTTTTGAAAAACTAACAGTTTTCATTCTTTGTGTATCCCTTACTGAGCTTTTTATGCTTACCCCAAGTTTTTTAGAAATGTTTTTCACAGGACATAATGTGGAATAAGGTCAAGGATGGGATCAAGGGAATGTCATGCTATATAAAACCTGTAACTAAAAATGTTTCTTTTAAGAGTTTTTATTATTATTGAAACTTAGTAGAAGTGACTACTTTGTAATATTTTGAGATGTAATAGTTATGTTCTAATTCTCTAAAACTCTAAACCTGAAAAGATCCTCAATGTGAATTATTCATTTAATTCAATATTAAGTAATGTTTAAGGCCGAGGCCTTATAGTTGGTATCAAAGGTCAGTTTAGAAAACTTTAGGAGTTAGAAAAGTGTTAAATTATAATATGATTGAAATTATATAGCATTTACGGATTACCATGTTGCTTCGCCTAAGATATTTCTGTGTTCAGAATGGTTTTCCGTAGAGGAAACAAAGAAACTATGTTGGGACGACATCAAAAGGAAGACAGCCTTCCAAATCAGAAACCCGAGATGGTCGGAATCGGAACTGAACAGTTTGTTGCAGTGATGGCACAGTTGACTCAGGCTATAAATGGTGGTGGTATCCATGCACAAGATCATCCAGATCAACCGCAGAGGAACATGTCAGTGGTAGAACATTTCATGAGGCAACATCCCACATCATTCAGAGGATCATCTGACCCTGTGCAAGATGAAGGGTGGATTAAAGCACTGGAGAAGATTTTTGATGTCATGGGGTGTTCAGAAAATCAAAAGGTTAGTCTTGTTGTTTACCGTTTTGAAGGTGAAGCTGATCAGTGGTGGTCGATGGTGAAAAATATCAGGGATAGTGATGAGATTGAGGATCTTCACTGGGACGAATTCAAAGGTATGTTTCTTGAGAAATATTTTCCTAAGGTGGTTCGTCTTAGGATGGAAAAACAGTTCCTAGAATTGAGGCAGGAGGATGATTCAGTGGCTGCTTATGATGCAAAGTTCACTCGATTGGCAAGGTATGCTCCAAACTTCATACGAGATCTTGATAGTAAAATAAACCATTTTTACTCAGGGTTAATGCCAAAGTATCGAAGGGATTTAGCTTCTCGTGAGTTCAAAAGTTATGAAAAACTTTTTCGATGTGCGGAGAAGGTGGAAATGGAGTTTGCCGATGATCAGGAGTTATATGAAAAACAACAAAATAAGAGGTCTAGTTGGCATGGAAAGGGGAAGAATTCATCAAAGAAGTAAGGAGGTAAGAAAACCAAATATCCATCCTATGAGAAGTGTGGTAAAATGCATCCTGGAGAATGTTTATCCAAGTCTTGTAAGTGCTTTAGGTGTGGTAAGTCTGGTCATATTTCTCGTAACTGTAAGGAAGATGATCAAGCAGGCAATGAAAAGCCAACGGTAAGATGTTTTAAGTGTAATGAAATGGGTCATTATGCAAACTAGTGTCCAATGAAGAACTCAACTGGGGGAATGCAGCCAGACTACAAGCAGAAAGGGGTGGTGAAATCCTTTGCAACAACTTCAGCAGATGTTGGGCCATCGAATGAAGTGGTATCAGGTACACTGTTTGTTTGTTCAGATTATGCCAATGTGTTTTTTGATTTAGGGTCTACACACTCTTTCATTTCTGAGAAGTTTTCTAGTAAATTGGAAATTCCATCTCATGATATGAACCCTGAACTTATGGTAAAAACACCCGGAGGGAACGTTGAGACATAAAAAGAATTATAAGAACCTTCCTATCCTTGTGTGTGGAAAGAATCTACCAGAAAACCTTATTGTTTTGCCTCTAGTAGAGTTTGATGTTATTTTGGGCATGGATTGGCTTTCTGTTTATCATACTAAGATTGACTGCAGAGCTAAAATGGTTTCTTTTCAGAAATATTTTCAGTTTGTGTACAAGAATGAACCCTTGATTTTGATAACATATCAGGAAGTTGAGAAACTAGTAAAAGATGGAAATGAATGTTACCTTGCACATATTGTTGAAAATAAAGGAACTGTTCAGATTAATGATGTACCAGTGGTAAATGAGTATCTTGATGTTTTTCAGATGAGTTGCCTAGTATTATTCATGATCGGGAAGTTGAATTTACTGTTGACTTAGTTCCTGATTCTAAGCCATTTTCAAAACCCCCTTATCGAATAGCTCAAGTTGAACTTTTAGAGTTAAAGAAACAATTGCAGGCATTATTAGATAAAGGTTTCATTCGACCTAGCACATCACCATGGGGTGATCCTGTCTTGTTTTTTAAAAAGAAAGATGGATCAATGAGACTTTGCATTGATTATAGAGCCTTGAATAATATTACTGTTAAGAACAAGTATCCTTTGCCTCATATCGATGATTTGTTTGATCAGCTCCAGGGAGCTCAGTATTTTTCGAAGATTGGCTTGAGGTCGGGGTACCATCAGTTGAAAGTAAAAGAAGAAGACGTTCTGAAGACTGTGTTATGTACTAGATATGGCCATTATGAATTTGTAGTTATGACTTTTGGGTTAACCAATGCACCTGCTGTATTCATGGTCCTTATGAATATAATTTTCCATGAGTTCTTGGATAAGTTTGTGGTTGTTTTCATCGATGATATTTTGGTGTTTTCTAAATGTAAAGAGGAGCATGAAAGTCATTTAAGGGTTATCTTGCAAACCATAAAAGAAAAGAAACTATATGGAAAATTTAGAAAGTGTGAGTTTTGGTTACAACAAATTTCTTTCCTGGGTCACATTGTTTCAAAATATGGCATAACTGTTGATCCTACTGAAACAAAAGTTGTTGAAGAATGGCCAAGACCCACAAATGTAACCGAGATCCGTAGTTTTCTTGGTTTGGCAGGTTACTACCAAAGGTTTGTTGAAAAATTTTCACGGTTATCTAGTCCAATGACTAAGCTAACTCATAAGGGTGTTAAGTTCATATGGACAAATGAATGTGATGATTGTTTTCAGGAGTTGAAGAGAAGATTGGTGAATGCTCCAGTTTTGGAAACTTCCTTCCAGGAATGGTGAGTTTGTTATATACATTGATGCTTCGTTGAAGGGACTTGGCTGTGTCCTTATGCAGAATGATCAGGTAATTGCTTATGCTTCACGACAGTTGAAAACTCATGAGGTAAATTACCCTACCCATGATTTAGAATTAGCTGCTGTTGCTTTTGCTTTAAAAATTTTGATACATCATTTGTATGGAGTAAAGTGTGAAATATATACTGATCACAAAAGTTTAAAGTATATATTCACTCAGAAATAATTGAACATGAGACAGAGAAGCTGGCTGGAATTAATCATGGATTATGATTGTACAATTCACTACCATCCGGGAAAAGCAAATAAAGTGGCTGATGCTTTGAGTCGAAAAAGTAATGATTCATTAGAAATGATGCACTTGGAACGAGATCCTTTGGTTTTTTATTTGATGAAATTTGGCATAGAAGTTGTTGGTGTAGGAACTTATTCTGTTTTGTTTCAGGTATCAGTGAAATCTTCTCTATCATACAGAATCAAGCAAGCACAGAAGCAAGACAGTGAGTTGCAGAAAACGGTAGAGCTGGTTCAGAAAGGTAAGTTTCCTGAATTCAACATTGATAATGATTGCGTTTTGAGATTTGGGAAGAGATTGTGTGTGCCTTGTGATTCATCAGGTAAAGGTTTTGTGAAAAAACCATGTGATTGAAGAGGCAACGTGGGAATCTTAAAATGCTATGAGGGATAAATACCCTCACTTATTTTGATAAGTGAATAAAATTGCGAGGACGCAATTCCCAAAAGGGGGGAAGGATGTAACATCCCATGTAATTAAAGAATAAATAATTTTCATATTTATTAATATTTACAAATTAAATATTAATTTTAATTAAAAGGGGTTTCTACGTTCGATAGCGTACTCGATACACAACGATGAGTTTCTTTGAAAACTTACGCTGCACACAAGTAATAAAATAATATTATTTTAAAAGTTAGTTAACAAGTAGCCGTTGTACTGGCGGGAATGGATAGAAATAACTAAAATATGATTATATATGTTTTTAAAAGTTCTTACACTTACCCAATAAAGGATAAAGGCTTAAAATACAGAAATAATTCAATTTTAGGCATTTATACCCTAATTTTCACTAAGGGTTCACTTATCACCTTTTGAGGGCGAACCGTCCTTAAATATAGTTTTGATAAATCTTATAAATTATATTGGACCAAAAATAACTCCTCTTTAGAATCGGGACATCAAAATTTACTTTGTGTAAATTTTTGGTATCTTTCCGATAAAGTTCATTTTTTAATGAATAGTGTAAAATGTTGTATTTTAATTCAAAACCTATTTTTAATCTAATTCATTTATATGATTAGATTATCTTTTGAATTGGTTTTAATGTGAAATTAGAAAATATTTTTACCATTAAATCCAATAGTGGTTGTTGGAATTAATTTCACTTTGAAATCGGACTTAAACTAGTGTCAATCTTTTGATACTTATTGCTTCATAAAAACAGACTATTTGCTCTGACAGCGGGAATTAATTATTAAATTAATTAATGTGACTTATATGTTTTGAATTTTGTAAAATAGACTTCATTTTTGAATTCGTAATATCAAATATAGCTTAGGGTGAATTTTTGGTAATTTTCTGAAAAACTTCAATTTTTGATGAATAGTGAAACCACTAAGTGGTACTTATAAAAAAGCAATTTTCCATTTAAATGAAATTTTGCCATCATTGTGTTTTGATTTTCAAAAATCCGACATACATGGTTGTCATTAAGAAGTAAAATGTGGTTAAATGAGATAAAAATATTTTTTTGGTGAATAGTAACTTATTAAGTTTTTAATCGCGATTAGTGGTAATGAGTGTAGTTTAAGGTAAAAATAACGTTTTAATAATATGAGATGAGCTTGACACATGTCCTACCCTCATTGGTTGTGTCATGGCCGACCAAGACAACCCATGGGTCGATTTAGGGGACCCCATGGAGCAACTTGGGTGAGATAATGACTTTAATTCCTTTTTTTAAATAAAAGTAAAAATGAATCAAACATAATATGTTTTTCAAAAACAATTTTTTACATGGGGTTATAAAGATCAGATTTTTGATTATAAATATTCATTGCAAATATAAAAAGATTTCCTACATAATAGTATTTTTTTTATAATTTTTAGACTTTAAATAAAATAAATTATTTATGACATCATTATGATGTAGTGATGACTTCATTATTTAACGATTTAAATAAAATGGAAAGATAATGTAATATCTAAAACCTACAAATGTCCAAAACCTATTGGATGGGAATATTTAGAAGCCTTATCACCTTATACACGAATTATATCAATGTGGGACCTTTTAAAACCGAAACACATTTTCAAAAAAGTAATATTTCTTTACTTTCCAAAAGTGCCCCTCCTCTCCTCTTATAAAAGGCCCCCACCTCTAACTAATTTCACACACTCCTCAAGCCTTTGGCTCGGCCATCCCCTGCCCTTTTACTCTCTCCACATCCCTCTCCTCATCCTAGAGGATTCAATTTGGGCAGAATCCTTTCAAAGGAAGCCTTTAGGATTAAATCAAAATGAGTTACACTTTTAAAGGTAATTCAATCTCTCTTGTTCATTTGTTTTATTTTGCTTCTCCAACCCCCTAAACTCTTTTTATTTACTTCTTTTGTAACAAAACCAGTATCTTAAATATACTAGGATTTTGTTATAAGATTTATTTGAGCTACACTCTCACACAACTACATCAAATGGTTAAAGAACATAAGGTTTCCGTGGATGGCGAAATTCTGCCTCCCTAAACGATGATTGTTCAATACTCATTTAACACCTTCAAAGGTGGCCATTATGATTTCACTATTTTTATATATGATGTATAATATGTTTATTCTTTCCTTAAGCTTATGTATTTTTCATTTATGGAATACCATTATTGTTTCCATTATGGGTAAACACGATATCTTCATTTTAGGAAGTGCGGACTACCGCCCCCTGAAAGTGATTTGATTTGTTAATACCATATGAAGGATGTGTAAAGGATAATGTTAAAGATATTATATATGTTATTATACTGGAATTATAATATACTCTTATATCATTATGATTCCATTCTATAAAATATTAAATAGAAATGAAAGTAGCGTTCATGCGTACGTACGGCTTACCGTCTCCATGAACGGTGCATTTCATTTCATACCTCTAAATGATTATGTAATATTATAAATACATTTATATGCTGGATATATATGATATATATGATATCCAAATCAGGAATGTCATTCTGGATATAAAGAACCTTTGACCACATGAACAACATGTAATTGTAAGAAGTCCACTTTCGACTTAAGAACCAAATATTGACAAAACAAACATCATTAACTTAAATGGTTACATAATGTTTATAACATGGAAATAAGTGATATAAAAGGAATAATGAACATTAAAAAGGTTCTTAATCAAGTATAAATTAACTCATGTTTATTATTCAGGACGTTAAAGAACGATCGAGTCAAGTCGGACCTGAGGTAAGGGACTTCGTCTCAATCTCCTTTCATTAAGGAATATTTCGTTTTATACACAACTTTATTTTATACGGTGTATAAACCCCTTTGACTTTTAATTTTATACAAAAGGAATCTTTTTCAATGAAGAGTTTTACTAAAAGACAAAAAGGAATGTTTTTTTAACGTACGCGGTGACAATGACCTTTTTCGCCGCCGTGAGTATTATTTGGTCTTTGGCTTCCTCAACAAGCCGTAATGTTTTTAAAATAAAATAAATACCATATAATCTTTTAGGTATTTTGGTATTGAAAATGGTTTTGATAAAGGATTCTATTATTTCAATATATTTATGATATATTTTGATTGAAATGTGGAAATTTTATCATTCCTTTATATTGTTTTTATGTTTTATAATTTTATTGGTACATGGAAATTTTAACAGGTGGTTACGTTATAAACCATATGACGGGTGGTGCCGTGAATACCAGGATGGGTGGTTACGTTATAACCTCCAATGCATTGGGTATGGAAGTCGGCCGTATGGATATTCTATTAAGTATATATGGAAATTGGTCGTATGGCTATTCCATTAAGTGATATTTGTGGAAGTCGACCGTATGGTTATTCCACTTAAGTATGTTTATGTCCCAAGTTACCTTTATATATGTTATGTGTTCTTTATATGGGTTTTATGGTAATCCTTTGGTTACAAAAACGTAAGTAATGATACTTTATTCAGTGAATAGTTTTTACTACTTCATGAAGGTGAATGTATTACTTTGATAGAGTATACATGGTTTACTTGATTTTGAAAAACTAACAGTTTTCATTCTTTGTGTATCCCTTACTGAGCTTTTTATGCTCACCCCATGTTTTTTTGAAATGTTTTTCACAGGACTTAATGTGGAATAAGGTCAAGTATGGGATCAAGGGAATTTCATGCTATATAAAACATGGAACTCGACATGTTTCTTTTAAGAGTTTTTTTATTATGGAAACTTAGTAGAAGTGTCTACTTTGTAATCTTTTGAGATGTAATAGCTATGTTCTAATTCTCTAAAACTCTAAACCTGAAAAGATCCTCAATTTGAATTATTCATTTAATTCAATATTAAGTAAGGTTTAAGGCCTGGGCCTTATAGCACACCTTACCCTTAGGTCTTATGCGGCTGTTTTAAGGGGTTATGTAACAAATCGATAGTACTATGTTCATGTACATTATTTTTTTGTATATAATAATATATATACTTTCGTGTTATTATTGATACATTGTAAATAGTTTTTAAAGTACAAATAATGTTTTTAGTTATTATTTAACTAAGAATTATATTTTATTAAATAAATGGATTTTTGAATTAAATAATATTTTAATTAAATATTATTATTATTATTAAATAATTTTTTATTAAATATTAATGATCTTATAATTTTATGAATGCAATTATAATTTTTATTAAGGTTTGATACTCATTTATGTCAAAACCCGTGAATTTTTTTATAAATGTCAGTTTTTATTTTAAAAGTGAAAATTAACATATTTTGAAAATTATTTACATAAAATAAATGTTATTTCTAGAATCAGGACGTCGAAATTATCCAATAGTGAATTTTTCATAATTTTCTGAGACAGTAAAATTTTTGGGTAAAAATTAAATACCGTTTAAATATATAATGTGTTTTATGACATCATAATGATGCAATAGTGATGTAATAAAATACTATAAGGTTTATGTTCGGCCAATATATGCTTTACTGTTAAAATAATGTGATTTTGGGTTTGTTTGACATTCTTTTCAAAACATTTATGGACCCATCAAGACTTATTAAACACCATGTCTTTCTAAATTGTTTTGAATAGGAGTGTGACTCACCTCCACATAAGAAACCCTATTATTTTAAGAAGTTCGGACATTGGCCTTATAAAATATGGTTTTTTTCTTCCATTTTCTAATAACCATGGGGAAAAACCATTGGATGGTTTGTGATTTGGATTAATTTAGTATAAGGTGTCCCAAACCTAAATAATAAAGAATTCTCTCAGCTTTCCTATATAAACCCACCCAAGCTCCCGCTTTCTCCTCACTCAAAGCCTTTGGAGTTCATCCAACCCCTTACCTACTCTCTCTATAATCCGCTCAAGTTTCCCCAAGCTCCCAAGAAGCTTCTCTCAAGCCTCTATCAAGCCTTTGGAAGCACACTTCCATGTAAGGGTTTTTTCTTCCTTTCTCATTTTTGTCGAAATTTCTTTAAGTTGTTTTTCCTATTTAATTTCAATTATGAATGTTGGGGTATGGTTTCAAACCTTCCTAATACTGACCACTTTATGTTTTAATGATGGGAGACTCCTTTCTACCTCATTAAATGCTCCCATGTACACCAGTTACTATGCCGAAATTCCGAAAATAATTTATCTCTCCTCATTTACATCCAAGCAATACCTTTGTATCATGAATATAAATTCTATTACAATTGTTGGTACATATATCTATAATACCTCATTACTGTTCATTACATGTAAATACGATGGGGGAACCCTTACTCTATCATCAACCATTTTTATGAATACTTATATCACATCGTTACCCTTCCGAAATTGTACCGATTTTCTAAGCCAATGCCTTTGTGTAGTGAATACCATTCCCATTTCACCATCAAGGGTATTCACCTTTATGCACATTTACATATTGATTATAAAGTTTTATGTATGAATTCAACATTACTTTATCGTGAAATAAATGATTATGTTTAATGAATTCATGTTTTATGATCCATGTCACACACTTATGCATGAAATGAAATTTTTAAGAATGGTGCGCCCTTATAGCGCTCCAATGCATTGGGTATAGTATAGTATCATGATACATCACGTGCAATGAGTTTTGACTCATTATAATTCAAGTGAAACGATGGTTTACTCATTCTTCATGTGCAATGAGGATTTAATCATGATCTATGTGCAATGGGCCTTGGCTCATGCTAATTTCTTGTTAAGTGTTGTTTCCACATTTCCATTTATGATTATCATGCTTTATCATGCCTTTATTTTCATGTTTCTATTGTGATCTATTGATATGCCTAATTTCTATCATGTATTGTACTTATCATGTTATTCAACGTGTATTCCCTTACTGGGCTTTATAGCTCACCCTTTTCTTATGCATGTCCTTAGGTTATCCCATGCATTGCTAAGTACGAGGGAATGTAGTGGTCATCTAATAGATGTTTTCAATAAAGATTTTGTCTTTCATGTTTCAAGTTTTTATGTAATGATCCTAATCGCCAAAGACACTAAACCACTTTATCTTTTTTGTTGTATCAAGTGAAGTTTTATGTAATAAATCAGGTTTATGTTTGTAATAAAAGTAGGGGTGTCATAGTTGGTATCAGAGGATATGTTTAGTTATTTTTTGGATTAGGAATAGAAAACCATAGTAAAGACATAGAGACAAGACTAAGTATAATAAAAACATGGCGAGTATTGAGTAATTGGGTTATCAAGCAAATACATCGATGTCTGGATATGAAGAGGTAGAGGCGGCTCTGGCATAGATGTGTCCAAGGGGTAAAATCCGAAAAAACCGCTTTGAGCTAGAATCGAACAGGAACTAGTGCACGATAACAGGAGTTGCTGCACTCTTCGTTATGACACTCCCAGGGGATATGTTTTGATAAATTCACAGTCTTAGTATGATCCTTTATTAAGGGAATTAAAAAAACCCCTAAGATTATATGTTAGAAAGTAGATCATGAAAAGCCTAGATTGAAGCCTATAGACAGATGAGTTAATAAAATTAATGTTTATTTATAAGTCATCAACTTTTGTCTTTGGATTACCCTTTGTGTGTTACCCCTAACATTCCTTTTATTTCGGCCAATGGATGTTAATAGGAGGACTCGTGCTAACAGTTGATGTGAAGATCAGTGTGATGACTGTACTAATAAGATGCCCAATCCAATGCGAGCGGCAGTCACGAACTATGTCACACTTCTCTCTCAGCTAACTCATGTTTTTAATAGAAACACGGGTCAAGAGGAACGTTCAACCCCCCCCCCCCCTCCATAAAAGAACAATTCGCTATCAAGAGATTCATGAGACAAAGTCCTTCTTTTAGTGGATCATCTGATCCCATGATCGCTGAACAATGGATCAACTTCATTGAAAAGATCTTCTCCCTCCATCAATGTTCTGCACAAGAGAAGGTTCTCCTGGCCGCCTATCATATGTAGGGTGAAGAGGATCAATGGTGGACGTTGATCAAAAATCAGAAGCCCGTGGAGGAGATCGAGGTGTTGGAATGGAAGGATTTCTGGAAGATGTTTTTTGAAAAATATTTTCCGTGCACCCTCCGGCTGAAGATGGAAAGGGACTTCCTTTCCCTCAAGAAAAATAATGAAGAATCTGTTGGACCGTATGAGGAAAACATCACAAGGCTTGCATGATATACTTCCGGATTTTTTGTTACCCATGAATGCAAGGTTTACCGCTTCTTTGGTGGGCTGAAGCCTAGCCTGTGCAATGCATTGGCGATCCGTGACTTCAACAGCTATGAGGAAATTGTCCGATGTGCCCTCAATGTCGAAATAGAGATCATAGAATCACATGGGTATCATGGGGATACGAATCATAAGGTGGACTTCAATTCTGGTGGTCCGATCGATAAATCCAACAGTGCAAAGAAGATCTAGCACCCCACTGGCCAATAGCGCAGAAAGTAGAACTATGAAAATTGCCTTAAGGGGACGAGGAAATGCTTCATTTGTGGAAGAAAAGGGCACCTAGCTGTTAACTGTCGGCATGAAAGACCCGCGGTTGTGACCGAGGAGAGGAACGCTCCGTTCGAACCTCAACACGTTGTTCAATGATAAAAATTCAAATAACCGAGGCATTTTTCAAATCAGTTCCCAGATCCAAGGGCTTTCGGAGGCAACCAACAACCTCCAAGGTAGCAAAGAAGAGCTTTTTCCATCACTTCTGCCAAAGTGAACCCCAAAAATGAATTGGTGATAGGTACTCTAGTTATTCATTCAAGAATAGAGAACATACTTTTTTATTCAGGTTCTACACATTCTTTTATATATTGAATGTTTAGTAGAACAATCCCAGCACCACCACAAATCATGGAAGTGAATATTTCAGTGAGTACGGTAAATGGGGCAATAATTTCATCCCATGAATATAAGTCCTCCCGTATTATAATCTTTGGATTGAATTTCCCGGCGAACCTCGTCATACTCCCTCTGGTGGAATTTGATGCAGTTCTTTGCGTGCATTGACATTCCTTATATAGAGCCAACATAAATTTTTAGGAGAGGTAAATCACACTCCATATGGAGAATAGACCCTTGATTCTTTACAAGTGTAAGGAGGAAGATGAATCTCTTTTAGCTCCATCATCTCAATCATGGATATTACTGCCCTATGATCACGCGTATCTGGCTCAGATGATTGATTCCAAGGAAGAAAACATCCTTGAAGACATGCCTATTGTGAGGGAATTTTCCGAAGTATTTCCCAAGGAACTGTCTGGTCATCCTCTTAGAAGAGGTGGTGAATTCTCAATTGAACATATACTAGGGGTTCTACCAATATCCAATAATTCATATAGAATGGCTATTGCAGATCTTGAACAGATGAAGAAACGACTATAGGAAAATATGGATAAAGTGTTTATACACCCATGTGCTTCACCATGGGGTGCACCAGTCCTCTTCATTAAGAAGAAGGATGTGTCAATGCGGTTTTTCATCAATTATTGTGAACTTAACAAAATCAAGATAAAGAATAAGTACCTCTCCCACGAATTGATTACTTGTTCGATCAGCTTTGTGGAGTACAATACTTCTCTAAGGTGAATTTGTGGTCAGGATATTATTAAGTAAGGGTGAAGAAGGAAGATATCCCCAAGACCTCTATTCGCACAAGATACGTGAACTATGAATTCATAGTTATGCCTTTCGGACTCACTAATGCTCTAGAAATATTCATGGACATGATTAATAGAGTCTTTAGAGATTACCTCCACAAATTTCTGGTAGTCTTTATTGGTGATATTCTAATATACATCAAAACCAAGGAGGATAATGAGGAGCATTTAAGATCTGTACTATAGACATTGCGCAATGAGAAGCTCTATGCAAAGTACAACAAATGTGACTTCAGGTTGATGGAGGTATCATTCTTGGGACATACCATCACAAGCAATGGGATATCTATGAACCCCTCCAAAACAGACGAAATTGAGGGATGGCTGAGGCCAACATTGGTAACAAATATCCGTAGCTTCTTGCGATTAGATGGAAATTATTGACAATTTGTGAGAAATTTCAGCTGATTTTCCAACCCTCTTACCAAGCTAACTCTAAAGGGAGTAAATTTTTCTTGGAGTGATGAATGTGAAGAAATATTCAAGGAGATTAAAATGAGGCTTATCACTGTGCCCGTGCTCACTTTACCCACAAGTTGGGAACTTTTTGTGGTATTCATTGATGCTTCGAGGAAGGGTTTAGGTTGTGTGCTAATGCAGAATGATAAAGCGGTAATCTATACCTCAAGGAAGTTTAATGTACATGAGTGAAACTATCCAATGCATGATCTGGGGTTGGCAGCGGTGATCTCTGCTTTTAAAATCTGGTGGCATTATCTCTATGTGGAGAAAAGTGAGATATATACTGACCACAAGAGTCTTCAATATATATTCACACATAAAGAGATTAATATGCTCCAGATAATATAGATAGAGCTCATCATGGATTGTGATTGTTCAATACATTACCTCCATGGGAAAGCGAACAAGGTGGAAGATGCCCTATGTATGAAGGACCCAGTGATTCTCTCAATGATGAGAATTGAGAAGGATCCAATATTCTTCGACTTGATGAAGATGGGCGTGGGAATCATAAATAAGGGAACATTATCAATCCATTCACAAATGACTACTCAACCGTCTCTTTTGAAAAGGTTAAAGGATGATCAAAAGGATGATGTGGGAATTTAGGAAAAAGTGGAAGCTATCAAAAAAGGTAAATCATCGGAGTTTAATGTTAATGAAGAAGGAATTGTGCAGTTTGGGAAAAGAATATGTGTTCCATCAAGTCCGGAGCTGAAGAAAGAACTTTTGGATGATGCACATAGATCAAATTTTTTTTATTCACCCAAAGGGCACAAAGATGTATCAAGATCTCTGAGAAAACATTTGGTGGGATAATATGAAGAAGGAGATCGCTGAATATACATCAAAGTGCATGGTGTGTCAGCAAGTGAAGGCAGAGAGGTAGAAGTCTAAGGGGATGATGCAACCATTTCCCATACAAGAATGGAAATGAGAGAACATCACCATGGACTTTGTCACCGAACTTCCAAGGACATCCAAAGGCAACAATGCAATCTGAGTTTTTGTGGATTGTCTTACAAAGATTGAACACTTCATTGCTATTCGGGAGGATTTCTCGTTGGATCAACTGGCACATATATATATCAGGGAAGTGGTAAGGCTACATGGAGTACAACTATCTATTGTGTCTGACCAAGATCCATGATTCACCTCTATGTTTTGGAAGAGTCTTCAAAAATCTCTGAATACTGAACTGAACTTCAGTACGGCCTATCATCCTCAAACTAATGGCCAATATGAGCAGACTATCCAAACACTTGAGGACATGTTGAGATCATGATCAATGGACTTTAAAGGAGGATGGGACCAACATCTTTCTCTAGTTGAGTTCTCTTATAATAATAGTTTCCACTAGAGAATCCAAATGGCACCATATGAAGCCCTTTATGGGAAAAGGTGCAGAACACCGGCGTGTTGGGACGAGGTCGGTGAACGTAAGCTGCTTGGACCATAAATGGTCAAGGAAATGGTGGAGAAGGTGAAAACAATTAAGCAGCATATCAAGGTAGCCCAGAGTCGACAGAAGAGTTATATAGATAACCGTTGATGAGACCTTGAGTTTAAAGTTGGAGACATGGTTTTTCTACACATATCTCTGTGGAAGAAGGTCATGAGGTTTGGAAGGAAAGGGAAGTTAAGTCCAAGGTACATCGTCCCCTTCATGATTCTTGATCGTGTCGGGGATGTGGCCTATATACAAGCATGTCCACATACCATTTCCAAAGTAAATTATGTCTTTCAGGTATCCCTCTTAAGTAAGTACATACCGGACCCTTCACATGTACTCTCTTCTGAGGTGGTACAGTTGGAGGATGATATTTCTTATGAGGAGAAACCAGTGAAGATCTTAGATCATAGAGAAAAAGTCCTACGAAATAAGACAACGCCCCTCGTCGTGGTGTTGTGGAGAAACCAAAATTTTGAAAAAGTGACTTGGGAATCAGACGAAATGATGAAGCTGAGTTACCCAGATCTGTTTTAGTGTGGGAAAAGAAAATTTCGAGGGCGAAATTTCTTAAGGGGGGAATATTGTAACGATCCAAAGATTCATTAATGGAAATCCCTCATGATCTAATTAAATGTATCTTTATGTTTATATAAAATTTCAACTTCTTTGGTTCTATGTTAAGAATTTTGACCGTTGCTAATATAGCCATTGAACTGTGATGACATGATTAGTATAAATATAGGGCTTTAACAAATCCAATTTACTCAGACAAAAGAAGTGATGGACTCATCCAATAGAATTGCTCCATACGAAGCCAATTTGTCAGATCTCGGAGAAGAGTTGGCGTCCTTGGGCTTCACTCTTGACCAAGCCCAAGCTGAGCTTCATTATTTCATGCTCGAACAGGACCGTTTACGGGAGAAGTGGATGTTGGTAAAAATTACCACTCGAGCGATGTTATCCGAGCCACCCCAAGTGTCTGTCACCATCACACACCTTACCCTTAGGTCTTATGCGGCTGTTTTCAGGGGTTATGTAACAAATATATAGTACTATGTTCATGTATATTATTTTTTTATATAATAATATATATACTTTCATGTTATTATTGATAAAATGTAAATAGTTTTTAAAGAAAAAACTGTGTTTTTAGTTATCATTTAATTAAGAATTATATTTTATTAAATTAAGGAATTTTTGAATTAAATAATATTTTAATAAATTATTATTATTATTTTTAAAATAAGTTTTAGTAGATATAACTGATCTTACAATTTTATGAGTGCAATTATAATTTTTATTAAGGTTTGAAACACATTTCTGTCAAAACCCGTAAATTTTCGATAAATGTCGGTTTTTATTTTAAAAGTGAAAATTAACATATTTAGAAAATTATTTAGTTAAAATAAATGTTATTTATTGAATCAAGATGTTGAAATTATCCAACGGTGATTTTTTTATAATTTTCTGAGACAGTCAAATTTTTGGGTAAAAATTAAATACCGTTTAAATATATAATGTGTTTTATGACATCATAATGACCCAATAGTGATGTAATAAAATACTATAAGCTTTATTTTCGGCCAATATATGTTTTACCATTAAAATAATGTGATTTTTGGTTTGTTTGACTAACTTTTCAAATCATTAATGGACCCTTCAAGAATTATTAAACACCTTGTCTTTTTAAATTGTTTTCCATTGGATTGTAACTCTCCTCTACATAAGCAACCCCACTATTTTAAGAAGTTTGGACTTTGGCCTTATAAAATATTTTTTTCCTCTTCCATTTTCCAAAAAATATGGTAAAAAACATTGGGATGGATTGTGGTTTGGATTAATTTAATATAAGGGGTCCAAAACCTAAATAATAACGAATTCTCTCACCTTTCCTATATAAACACACCCAATCTCCCACTTCCTCCTCACTCAAATACTTTGGAGTTCGTCCAACCTCTGACCTAATCTCTCTAGAATCCTCCCTAGGTGACCTAACCCATAAGAATCCTCTCTTAAGCCTCTCTCAATCCTTTGGAAGCACACTTCCAAGTAAGGGTTTTTTCTTCCTTTCTCATTTTTGTCCAAATTTCGTTAAGTAGTTTTTCCCATTTAATTTCAATTATAAATGTTAGGGTATAGTTTCAAACCTCCCTCATACTTCCCTATTTATGTTTGAATGATGGTAGTCCCATTTCTCTCTCATTAAATGTCCCCCATGTAAAGGATTTTTTCAATAAAGATGTTTAATATCATGTTTCAGGTTTTTATGTAATGATCCTAAGCCCCAAATACACTAAACATCTCGATATTCTTTTTTGTATCAAGTGAAATTTTATGTAATAAATCATGTTTGAGTTTGTAATAAAATCAGGGTTGTCATAGGGCCCACACGAGCCCCAACCTTTCACCTTCCACTAAACTCCTTAACCCTCTTAACCCCCCCCCCCAATAAACTCCCATGTTAATGTTGAAAACTCTCCCAAGTTTGTGTAACTCTTCACCATTCCATACCACCATAAATTCATTCCAACATGCCTTAATTAATGATATGAGTAACTTTATTTAATTAATTAAGTGGTTTGATTTTAAATTTTAAAATCATTTTGGTGTGAATAAAAATAATATCATGAGATATTATTTTGAGTTGGATTTTTTGGTGTGTGGAGAAATATTGGTGAAGTTCTTGAGTTTTTGAGAGAACTCTTGTGTGATAAAGAAGATAAATTCTCTATCAATGAAGAATGACGCCTCTTCAATGAAGAATTCCGGTTCCACAAAGATCGACGACACACTTCCTTTTCTTCCTCCACATCAAGGGAGGAAATTTAATTGCGGGGAACTCACCAACGACGAGGGTTCATTCCCGATGTTGACGGAGCGACACCACTTTCTGCATCTATGACGAACGAACCATAATTGAGGTAGGAGGATTTTGTATATTTACGTTTACATTTTTTATACCCTCAACCATGGGAGATTATTCTGTTGGGTGTTTATTTGAGCCTCTAACGTGAAGGGAACGACTTAACGAACAAGCTCGGACCCTCCGTTGGTTGTACGTTTGTGCGTGGAATGAAGGGTGATGTGAAACGGTGACGTAACAGTGATTTGAAGTCGTCGCAATGAAGAATAGGTCCCGAGAGATCCACATACACATACGGTGGGTGAATCGGACCACCGGAGTGCGTCTAGTGGTCAGTGGAAGACGCTGTCGGCGGGCCTTGCCGGCGACCGGAGACGGCCGCCGGTGCCGGCCGGCCGCCGGGATTCGGCGGCGCCTCAGCGCGCCGTCATAGGAGAACAATTGTGGAAATAAACGCGGTGATGACATGGAGGATCCCGTGCCCACACGGGATCCGGGTCTACCGGGGGGTGGCGCCAGCCGGCACCCCCGATGACGATCAACGGGGAGGTCGCGCCTCCCCCGCTCCGCATAACGCTCTGCCCGGCTGGCCGAACCGTGGTCGGCCGTAGGCTGGGCCGCACCTGCCCCACTGGGCTACACCCGACCGGCCCGGACCCGGACCTGGGTCAGATCGACCCGGATCGGGCCTCCCGGGTTGGGCTGGGCCGGGTCGGACAGGGCCCAGACCCCCCATTTTCGGACTCTGTCGGTTAAACAAGCATATCTTGAGCTACAGACCTCCGATCGAAACACCGTCAGTTGCGTAGAGTTCCTCGGATCGAGACGGTCGATTTTATATATTACAATCATGGTTTCAGATATGTTTGTGTATGTCCGGGTCGGTTCGAACACGAAACCAACCGGGCCCTCGGAGTGGAAACATTTATAACATAAGGACCGAACATCCGATTGATGTGTCGTCGACATTGTTGGATTATTATTTGTAAGACGGTTCTTTTTGAATACTTAAACTGAGGTTGGGGAGTAGTTGGAGTGTGGCCAGATTGGATTTTACCTGAAATCTAATCGGGCCCCTAGAATGGAAATGCTAATAACTCACAGACAGGGCGTCTGTTTGACGCACCGTCTGTTGCGTTGTGACCCCTATGACAAAGAGGTCCTTTGAGATGCATCCAAATGAGAATAAATAACACATGGAAGTATCATCTAGTGGATCATGGAGCGGATCCTCCCGGAGGTGAGCATACGGATTACAATGACCTTGTAGCTGGATGAGACCTGATGACTGCTTGTCCGATTCGATTCGGAGTGACATGAATAGCCCCATGGGGAGAAATACTTTGTGAGGTGGCAGACCCATGGCAGAGGAGCACTAATTTTTGAGGTGGCAGACTCGTGGTACTCGATTGGAGGTGTACCTCTGTAGGATATAAGGGGGAGCACTATTGTAAGAGGTGGCAGACCCATGGCGGGGGAAGCACTACATTGTGAGATGGATGACCTGCGGTAATCGATCGGAGGAGTACCTAAATAGTCTAAGGATAGTGAGTGGCACCTTAGATTCATGACAGGACTACATCGCTCAACAGAGGAGGAGTTCTCCAGCAGCCGTGTTTTCGTCATCGTGAATAAAAACCCTGGTTTGAGCTGAGTCAATGACCTTTGTTTTTTCCTCATGATTTAGATGAGATATTTGATAACATAGTTATATTTATGGGAATATATTTAAGTAAAGGTTATATATTGATATATTTCTTTTTGGTGTATCCTTCATGGATATAGAGAGACCTAGAGGGTCTCGGGGTCCCTACTGAGTATCGTTATACTCACCCCTGCATGGGCTATGCACGCCCATTGTTGTGTTGGATGCAGACGACAAACAATGCTGACGGAGGCCGAGTGTATGAGGACTGGACGGGACCTGAAGGTGGTCCTCACGACAAGTCGGAACCCAGAGGAGGACCTCACGACGAGTCGGTACCTGGAGGAGGTTGACGAATGAGGGCGCTGAGGAGGTTATATGTACCTACCCTTCAGGTAGGATCCGTGGTGGAAAATCTATGAGGTACACTATCTAATCCTACCCTTTAGGTTGGATCCATGGTGGACGATCCAGGAGCTTCTTGTCACCTTCCTGTTGTTTTTTCTTTTACCGTGTACTTTACAGTTGGGCTTGTATTTCCAGCACCTTACTTTCATCACTACTTTTGTTTTCAGTTTTACATATTGTTTTCTTCCGCTTGTACTCTAGCTGTGTGTGTGTATGGTTATGTTTCATAAAGGTAATGCCTTCTTTTTTTATCAGGATTTATTCCTTTGGTGCTACTAGCTATCCCCTGGCCTATGGACTGCGGTCTTGGGGTAGTCACAACATGGGCCACGAGGACGGGTCATGAAAAATTGGTATCAGAGGAGTCAGTTATACCGTAGAACTTAAGAAACTGATATTTTATTACTGTGAAGCTATAGTGTTAAGGGAATTAAGTGTGGTCTTCAGTTCAGGGAGTCCAGTGTTGGTGCGGGCGGCTGACGTATCCATACACCTAGACTATGACTTCTGATTACCGACTCATTGCACGAAAACACTGATTGTGTGTGTGTTTTCAAATGTTTCTTTTAAATCATCTCAAACTAGGACAGCTCACCAGGTATAGTCTTTTGACCATGTCAAAACTGTTTCTTTTAGGATGTCTTCACCCAGTCAGTCAGCGTGGGTACCGAGTGGAGAGCGTGATGATAACTCACCGAGCAGCGAGGCCTCAGTACAAGGCCCTCTTCTAGTTGAGGCACCAGCGGAGAGTCCACGCCGCTTGAGCGCATTGCATGATTTCTAGCAACAGAGGCCTCTGACATTTCTAGGTGAGTCGGATTTTCAAACGGATGGGAACTGGGTAGAGTTTGTACCACGAACTTTCCACACAGCTGGGACACCCACTGCCTTGATGGTGTACCTAGCTGTTAGTCTCATTCAATGAGCAACTGAGAGGTGGTGGAGCCATATGCTCCGGTTTAGTGATGAGACGACCTTCACCTGTGGAACTTTGAGACATTTCTCCAGGTGGAGTTTGTACCAGCGACTGTACACTCTGAGCATTATTAGGAGTTGCTGCCTTCTCCATAGGGTTTTCCATCAGTAGTAGGGTCATTTTTAAGTAGTAGATGGATGATACAGAGGTCCAAGAGGACCATGAAAATAGGTGGGAGACCTCAAGATATGGGCTCGGTAGTGCGGGGAACCCAGGGTGGAGTCAGAGCCAGTCATACCAGGAACACACAGTGTTTCTCCTGCGGCGGGCATGGTCACTTTTCACGTGACTTTCCAACTCCCCGCACAGTTGATCCATAGGCATTGAAGAAGACACTGAGAGAGAAACAGCGATGAGAGATGGAGCAACAACTGAGCTGTTTACAAGGTAGTGGAGCTCCGGAAGCAGGTGGACAGGAGCGAGACTAGTTCCAGGCTTGGTGGCCTTTGTTCTTGGGGCTTGTAGTTTCCATGTGGTTGTTGTTGTATTTTCATTGTGTCTTTTTACTTTTATCTGCAGCAATAAAAAACACTTTTCATTGTGATGTTTTCTTTCCTTCCTTTTTCTGTACTAAGAGGATCATGTTTAAAACTTTTGACTTAACACTATCTTTTGATATTTCTACTGGAGGAGACCCAGTAACCACACACTGATGCCGATAGTGTGACTCAACCCTTGGAGGCGAGAGTAATGGTTTGATCTTATAGTAGTAGAATCGATGCCTTACGACGTCATCCATGACATGAATTAGAAACATTCATGTCAGGATTGACTATATTAGGAAAAAGACGTGGTTCATATAGGGGATGAAACTGATTTTCTATTTTTAGCAGTGGAGAAATCTTAGCAGCTCTTGTAGAACATAGACGAAGAAGGGTGGAGATGATTTCTTTCAATTGGATAGTCTCACCAATTGTACATTGAGAAAACGATTTATGGTTCTCTCTAACTTAATTGTCTCAGGTGTATCTTCCCTCAGAAGGACTTGAACCTGAGATAGCAGTGAAGGCTTGAATTCCGTCAGGACTATGACTTTGAGATAATTTATATTCCTGGGAAGGGGAATGTTGTAGCAGATTATCTTAGTAAGAGATCGAGAATTCATCTGTTAGGAGTTTCCAGACAGTAGATGGATGCGTTTCAGATATCCTTTGTGGTTAGTGATGGAATTAGAATGTGTAGAACCAACGATGGTTCATGCTATGACATAGAAGGTGCATATCATCTAGGAGAAGATGGAGACTGCACAGAGAAGACAGAAGTCCTTTGCAGATAGGAAATGAGACTACAAGAGTTCGAGGGTGACGATCACATATTCTTACGGGTCTCACCTCGATGAGGTCATCATAGATTTGGCCAAGGCGGCATGTTATTTCTACGTTTCATCAGACCTTTCCAAGTCCCAGGCAGGGTAAGAGAGGTGGCTTACTGTTGTTCTTTCCACCTCAGTGGCACCGGGTGCACAACGTCATCCATGTAACTCAGCTGAGGAGATTTGTGCATGACCTACCCATCATCATCGAACCCTGAGAGCTGGACATCGATGACAGGGTGACTTTCACGGGGTTCCAGTAGAGTTTTAGGATCGAAAGGAGTGGGTCATATGGGGATGGTCGGTTCCTCTTGTGCGCTTTCGCTGGAATTATGGGAAACCTCTAGGAGAGCACATGGGAGTGGGAGGCTCCGATGTGTGCTCGGCACATCCTTTTGTTTCCCTAGTGTGTTTTGTAGATTTACGAGGATGTAATGCCCTGAGGCGGGAGTTATGTAAAGACCCCGAAATTGCAAGGGATTTTTTTTCTTAATTTATTTGTAATTGTACGAGTCTATAGCTTCTGACGGAACTCGATTTCGAGTCCTGGTGTGCCCGAAATCAATTTCTGAAGTTTAACTCAGGTACGTTCAGTAAATGAGTGCGCGAGTTTTTATATCCATTGAACCGGTTCTCGGAATTGAAATCTGAGGGCACCGGTGAACTCGCCGTGTCAGTAATTTCTTAAGGGGACTTTTATCGTAGTCACGTTTTCATGGGAGGAGATGTAATTTATTGGGGTTTAATTAAAGATGTAAACAAAATTGTTTGTACAATTTTATTCTATATCTAAGGAGGTTAATTTCTCCCATGGGAAGTTGTTGGTGGGGCCGACACCCACCCAACTTCCCATGTGGGGATAATTGAAAGGTGGTTCCCACACGATCCCCAACCTTTCACCTTCCCCTAAACTCCTTAACCCTCTTAACCCCCCCTCCCCATTAAACTCCCATGTTAATGTTGACACCTCTCCCAAATTTTTCAACCCTTAACCTTTCCCTTCCACCATTAATTATTTCCAACATGCCTTAATTAATGAGATGAGTCACTTCATTTAATTAATTAAGTTTTTTGATTTTGAATTTTAAATTATTTGTGGTGTGAATAAAAATAATATCATGAGATATTATTTTGAGTTGGAGATTTTGGTGTGTGGAGAAAAATTGGTGATGTTCTTGATTTTTTGAGAGAACACTTTTGTGAAAAAGAAGAGAACTCCTCTCTTGATGATGTATGAAACATCTTCAACGAAGAACGTTGGTTCCACGAAGATCGACGACATGCTTCCATTTCTTCCTCCGTATCAAGGGAGGAAATATAATTGCGGGGAACTCACCAACAACGACGGTTCATTCCCGACGTTGATGGAATGAAAACTCTTTCTGCATCTACGACAAACGAACCATAATCGAGGTAGGGGGATTTTTTATATTTACGTTTACGTGTTTTATACCCTCGAGCATGAGAGATTATTCTGTTGGGTGTTTATTCTAGCCTCTAACACAGAGGGCACGGGCTAACGAACAAGCCCAGACCCTCCTCTAGTTGTAGGTTTGTGCGCGGAATGACGGGAAATGTGAAGAGGGGGACATCGGTGATTTGAAGCCTTCACAGTGAAGAACAGGTCCTGGGAGTGTCGTAGGTGCAGACGGTGGGCGAATCGGACAACCGGACTGTGTCTGGTGGTCCGCAGAAGACGTTGTCGGTGCCGAACGGCCGCCTGGATGTGGCAGCGCCCCAGTGCGCCGCCGGAAGAGATCTGCAGTGGCAATAGCCGTAGCGGCGATGTGGAGGATCCCACAACCGCGAGTGATCCAGGTCTACCTGGGGGGTGGCTCCAGCTGGCGCCGCCGATGCCGATCAATGGGGATGTTGTGGCTCCCTCGGTCCACGTAACGCGGGGCCCGGCCAGCCTAGCCATGGATGGCCGCGGGCCGAGCCGCACCTAACCTTTCCGGAACCAAACCCGAGTCGGGTCGCCCCGGTTCGGGCCGACCTAGGGTGGTCTGGGCCGGGTCAGACAGGGCCCAGACGCCCCATTTTCTGACTGTTTCATTTAAACATACATATCTTGAGCTACGGACCTCTGATTGACACACCGTCAGTTGCGTAGAGTTTTGTTGATCGAGAAAGTCAATTCTATATATTATAGTCAATTTTTTGGCAATTTTTTTATGTCTAGGTTCATTTGAACCCGAAACCAACCAAGCCCTCAGAGCAGAAACGCTTATAACGTAAGGACCAGTCATCCGATTGAAGTGTCATCGACTTTGTTGGATTCATCCTGGTAAGACGGTTCATTTGGCATACTTCACCTGAGGTTGGGTAGTAGTTGGAGTATGGTCGGGTTGGATTGTACCTGAAATCCAACCGGGCCCTTGGAACAGAAATGCCAATAACTCA
The DNA here is from genome assembly GCA_963277665.1 of Viscum album. Classification (NCBI taxonomy): domain Eukaryota; kingdom Viridiplantae; phylum Streptophyta; class Magnoliopsida; order Santalales; family Viscaceae; genus Viscum; species Viscum album. The sequence goes on along the minus strand of OY728135.1, from coordinate 1,642,855,978 downwards.
CAGACCAAGCATCCGTTTGACGCGTCGTCTGTTGCATTGTGACCCCTATGATGAGGCGATCCTTTGAGATACTTCCTCGTGATAATACATAACACTTGTAAGTATCAACCAGTGTCTCATTGAGTGGATACTCTAGGAGACGAGCATACAGTGTACGGTGACCTTGTAGCTGGCGGAGACCTGATGACTGCTTGTCCAATTTGATTCGGAGTGACTTGAATAGCCCAGTGGGGAGCACTGCTTTTTGAGGTGGCAGACCCATGGAGGAGGTGCAATACTTTTTGAGGGGGCATACTTGCGGTACTCGATAGGAGGAATACCTCTATAGGCTCTGAGGGGGGAGCACTATTGTGAGAGGTGGCAGACCCATGGCGGGGGAAGCACTACTTTTTGAGGTGGCTGACCCGCAGTACTTTACAGGAGGAGTACCTCAGCAGTTGAAGGTTAGTGAGTGCCACCTCGGAGTCATGACAGGACTACTGAGTTTGACATAGGAGGAGTTCTCGAGTAGCCATGTTTTTGTCATCATGAATAAATATATGGGTTTCAGCTGAGTCAATGACCTTTGTGTTTTCCTAATGATTGAGATGGGTTACATGATAACGTAGGTATAATATGGGAATATACCTAATTAATGTTTATATGTTGAGATAATTCTTTGTGGTTTATCCTGGATGAATTTTGAGAGACCTTGAGGGTCTCGAGGTCCCTACTGAGTATCATTATACTCACCCCTGCACGAGTTATGCCCGCACCTCGTTGTGTTAGATGAAAATGACGGACAATGCTGAAGGAGCCTGAGTGTATGAGACTAGATGGAACATGGATGTGGACCTCACAATGAGTCGGTACCTAGAGGTGGACCTCATGAAGAGTCGGTACCCGGAGGAGGATGACAGACGAGGGCACTGAGGAGGCTATCTATACCAACAATTCAGGTAGGATCCGTGGTAGACGATCTAGGAGCTGCACTATCTGTACCTACCCTTCAGGTAGGATCTGTGGTGGATGATCCAGGAGCTACTTGTCACCTTCTAGCTATTTTTTCTTTTACCTTTTACATTACAGCTGGGCTTGTATTTCCACCCCCTTACTTTCAGCACTACTTTTTTTCAGTTATACTTAGTCTTTTCTTCCGCTTGTACTCTGGGTGTGTGTGTCTCTGTGTGTTTACATTTCATAAAGGCAATGCCTTCCATTTTTATAAGGATTTACACCATTGGTTCTAGTAGCCATCCCCTAGACTATGGAAGGTGGGATTGGGGTAGTCATGGCACGAGCCCTGAGGACGGGTCGTGACAAATTGGTTCCAGAGGAGTAGGTTCTACCGCAGATCATAGGACTATAATATTTTATTACTGTGAAGTAATAGTTTTAAGGGTACTAATTGTGGTCTTCAGTTCTGGGAGTCCACTGTTGGTGCGGGCGGCCGACGTATCAATACTCTAGGACCACGACTTTGTATTTTTGAGTCAGTGCACAAAAACACAGATTGCATGTGTGTTTTCAAAAGATTCTTTTAAATTAGCTCAAACCAGGTCAACAAACTAGGTATAGTCTTTTGACCGTGTCACAACTGTTTCTTTCAGGATGTCTTCACACAGGCAGTCAGGATGTGTACCAAGTGGAGAGAGCGATGATAGCTCACCGAGCAGTGAGGCCTCAGTACAAGGCCCTATTCTAGTTGAGACACAACTGGAATGTTCATGCCGCTTGAGCGCATTGCACGAGTTCCAGCGACAAAGCCCTCTGACGTTTCTAGGCGAGTCAGATTTTCAAACGGATGGGCACTGACTGGAGTTTGTAGCACAAGCTTTCCACACAGATCGGACACCCACTGACATGATGGTGTACCTAGCTGTTAGTCTCATTCAGGGAGTAGCAGAGAGGTGGTGTATCCATATGCTCCAGTTTTGCAACGAGATGGCCATCACCTGGGGGATCTTCGAGACTCTTTTCAAGGTGGTGTTTGTACCAACGACTCTACACTAAGAGTGTGATCAGGAGATGATTTCTTAGCCGCAGGGTTTTTCGTCAATAGCCGGTGATTCTTTAGGCAATAGACGGATGATGTAGAGGACCAAGATGACCATGCCAATAGGTGGGCGACCTTGAGATATTGGTTCGGTAGTGCAGGGCACCCAGGGTGGAGTCAGTGCTAGGCATACTAGGAACACACAGTGTGTCTCCTGCGGTAGGATTGGTCACATGCCACGTGACTATCCGACTCCCCACAGAGTTGATCCTCATGCATTGAAGGATCCACCGAGACAAAAACCATGGCGGGAGCTTAAGCAACAACCGAGCGGTGGACAAGGCAGTAGAGCTCCGGAAGCAGGTGGACAAGAGAGAGACTAGTTCCAGGCATGGAGGCCTTTGTTCTTGGTGCTTATAGTTTCCTTGTGGTTGTTGTTTTGTTTTCTTTGTGTCATCGTACATTGATCTACAATAATAAAAGACACTTTTCCTTGTGATGTTTTCTTTACTTTATTTTTGTGTACTAAGAGATTCCGGTTTAAACTGTTGACTTGACCCTCACTTTTTTTATTTCTACGAGAGGAGACCCAGTAACCACAAACTGATTCCTACAGTGTGACTCGACCCTTGGATGCGAGATTAATAGTTGGATCTATTAGCAGTAGCGTCGTGGCCTTACGACATCATCCTTGACATGAATTAGAATCATTCATGACAGTATTGACTGTATTTGGAAAAAGACGTGGTCCATCCAGGGGACGATACCAGTTTTCACTTTTTGGTAGAGGAGAAATCTCAGTTGCTCTTGTAGAACGTATATGAAGAATGGTGGAGATGAGTTCTTTAAATTGGATAGTCCCACCCATTGTTCGTTGAGCGATCGATTTAGGGTTATCTCCAACTCAATAGTCTAAGGTGTATCTTCTCTTAGAAGGACCTGAACCTGAGATTGCAGCGATGGCTTGAATACCTGTACAACTATGACTTTGAGATAGTTTATATTCCTGGCGAGGGAAACGTTGTATCAAATTCTCTTAGTAGGAGATCGAGGATTCTGTTGTTTGGAGTGGCGAGACAGAAGCTTGATGCGTTTCAGATATCCTTTGTTATTAGTGATAGAATCAGCACGTGTAGAACTAGAGATGGTTTAGTCTATGAAAGCGAAGGTGCAGATCATCCAAGAGTGGATGTCGACTACAGAGAGCAGATAGAAGTCCTTTGTTGATAGAAGACGAGACCACTGGAGTTCAAGGATGATGACCACGTCTTCCTATGGGTCTCACCTCGACGAGGTCTTCAGATATTTGGCCGAGGTGAAAATTTATCTCCACGTTTCATCAGACCTTTACAAGTCCTCATCAGGGTAGGTGATGTGTCTTACTGTTGGACTTTCCACATCAATTGCACCGGGTGCATATCGTCATCCACATATCTCAGCTGAGGAGATGTGTGCAGGACCTACCCGTCATCATCGATCACTAAAAGCTGGACAGCAATGACAGGGAGACTTTACCAGGGTTCCAATAGAGGTTGAGGATCAACAGAAGCGGGTCATATGGGGACGGTCGATTCCTATTGTGCGCTTTTGCTGGAAGCACGTGAAACCTCTAGGAGAGGACATGGGAGCGGGAGTATCAGATGCGTGCTGAGTACCTCCTTTTGTTTCCCTAGCATGTGTTGTAGCTTTATAGGGACATAAAGCCCTGATATGGGAGCAATGAAATGAAGTGGAAATTTCAAGGAATTTAGTTTAAATTTATTCGGAATTTTACGAGTATGTAGATTTTGACGACACTCGATTCCGAGGCACAGTATGCCTGGAATCAATTTTCGAATTTTAGCTCATGTACGTTCAGTAAACGAACGAGCATGTTTTTCTATCATTTGAACTGGTTCTCGGAATTGAATTCTGTGGGTACCAATGAACTCACAGAACCGGTAATTGCTTAAAGGGACCTTTAGAGTAGTCGCGTTTTCATGAGAGGAGAAGTTGTTTATTGGGGTTTAATTAAAGAAGTAAATAAAATTGTATGTACAGTTTTATTCTATATCTAAGGAGGTTAATTCCTCCCATGGGAAGTTGTAGGTGGGGCCCACAGCCACCCAACTTCCCATTTATGGATAATTGAAAGGTGGGGACCACACAAGCCCCAACCTTTACTAGTGCAGAAAACGTTTTTTACGTCACCATTTTTTACGTCGGTTATATAAAACCGACGTCATAATATGTAAAACGAGGTTTTTTACGTCGGTTATTTAATAACCGACATAAAAACCTGTGTTTAGTACACCTTTAACATCGGTTATTTTTATAACCGACGTTATTAATCGCGCGGCTTCATTTTTTACGTCGGTTATACATTAACCGCCGAAAAAAAAAGAAGCGGGGGGCGTTTTTTACGTCGGTTATTCAATAACCGACGTAAAAAACCGCGGTTTTTGAAGGCCTTTTTACGTCGGATATTTTATAACCGACGTAAAAAAAGAATCCGCAGATGTTTTTGACGTCGTTTATGGAATAACCGACGTAATACAACGCGGATTTTGAGCCCTTTATAACGTCGGTTATAAAATAACCGACGTAAAAAAGAATCGGAGGAAGGTTTTTACGTCGGTTATTGAATAACCGACGTTATAAATGTTTTTAAAAAAATTATAACGTCGGTTATTGAATAACCGACGTGATAACTCATTTAAAAATTTACCTAGGCCCATGGATTGTCATTCGCGAGTTTACCTTCGACAGTCGTGACTCGTCTCTCTCGCGCGTAAACCCGAATCGGATCGTCCATTTCGTGGGTTTAGATTCGTTTTGCGATCATCGTTTCTCATATTTAATCTCCTCGGATCAATCATCCAAACTCATAGCACTCAGGTAATCCTCCCACTCGTTCGTTTTTTTTTGCGGATAGTATATATATATGTGTTGTGATTTTTTTGTTGAAACTAGCTAAGATTCTTCGATTGCGAACCCTTTTAACTCGTTTTGGCACCATAATCTTATTTATCATCCCTAGATCTATTAGTTCGACTTGCAATATTGACTAATTTTATGATTTCACTAATTTTTCATCGTTTTCTATAAATCCCCGAGAGGGTTGGGGCATGTCCAGGGGGGTTTACAAGGGGGTGGGTGGGTGTGGGGGGCTGTCCAAGGGTGTGGGTGGGTGTTGGGGGTGTCCAAGGGGGGTAGGGGTGGGGGTGGTGTTTAGGAGGGGTGGGGGGGCTGTCCAGAGGGTTGGGGGTGTCCAGGGGGGTGTCCAAGCAGGTCGGGGGTGGGGGGTTGTGTCCAGGAGGGGTGGGGGTGCTTTCTAGAGGGGTCGGGGGCTGTCCAGAGGGGTCGGGGGTGTCCAGGATGGTGTCCAAGGGGATGGGTGGGTGTGGGGGCTGTCTAAGGGGGTGGAGGCCTGTCCAGAGGGGTCGGTGGGGTGTCCAGGGGGGTGTACAAGGGGTTGGATGGGTGTGGGGGGCTGTCCAAGTGGGTGGCGGCCTCTCCAGAGGGTATTTGGGGTTGTCTGGGTGGGTGGGGGGTTGTCCAGAGGGTTGGGGGATGTCCAGGGGGGTGTCCAAGGGGGTAGGGGTGGGGGTGGTGTCCAGGAGGGGCGGGGGGCTGTCCAGAGGGGTCGGGGGGTGTCCAGGGGGGTTTACAAGGGGGTGGGTGGGTGTGGGGGGCTGTCCAAGGGTGTGGGTGGGTGTTGGGGGGTGTCCAGGGGGTGTCCAAGGTGGGTAGGGGGTGGGGGTGGTGTTTAGGAGGGGTGGGGGGGCTGTCCAGAGGGTTGGGGGGTGTGCAGGGGGGTGTCCAAGCAGGTCGGGGGTGGGGGGTTGTGTCCAAGAGGGGTGGGGGTGCTTTCTAGAGGGGTCGAGGGGTGTCCAGGGTGGTGTCCAAGGGGATGGGTGGGTGTGGGGGGCTGTCCAAGGGGGTGGCGGCCTGTCCAGAGGGGTCGGTGGGGTGTCCAGGGGGTGTCCAAGGGGTTGGATGGGTGTGGGGGGCTATCCAAGTGGGTGGCGGCCTCTCCAGAGGGTATTTGGTGTTGTCCGGGTGGGTGGGGGCTGTCTAGAGGGTTGGGGGATGTCCAGGGGGGTGTCCAAGGGGGTAGGGGGTGGGGGTGGTGTCCAGGAGGGGCGGGGGGCTGTCCAGAGGGGTCGGGGGGTGTCCAGGGGGGTTTATAAGGGGGTGGGTGGGTGTGGGGGGCTGTCCAAGGGTGTGGGTGGGTGTTGGGGGGTGTCCAGGGGGGTGTCCAAGGGGGGTAGGGGGTGGGTGGTGTTTAGGAGGGGTGGGGGGTTGTCCAGAGGGTTGGGGGGTGTCCAGGGGGGTGTCCAAGCAGGTCGGGGGTGGGGGGTTGTGTCCAGGAGGGGTGGGGTGCTTTCTAGAGGGGTCGGGGGCTGTCTAGAGGGGTCGGGGGGTGTCCAGGGTGTTGTCCAAGGGGATGGGTGGGTGTGGGGGGCTGTCCAAGGGGGTGGCGGCCTGTCTAGAGGGGTCGATGGGGTGTCCAGGGGGGTGTCCAAGGGGTTGGATGGGTGTGGGGGGCTGTCCAAGTGGGTGGCGGCCTCTCCCGAGGGTATTTGGGGTTGTCCGGGTGGGTGGGGGGGGGGGGCTGTCTAGAGGGTTGGGGGATGTCCAGGGGGTGTCCAAGGGGGTAGGGGGTGGGGGTGGTGTCCAGGAAGGGCGGGGGGCTGTCTAGAGGGGTCGGGGGTGTCTAGGGGGGTGTCCAAGGGGGTAGGGGGTGGGGGTGGTGTCCAGGGGGGGTGTTATATCTTACTATATTTTGTTTAAAAAATAATATTCAAGCATATTTTTTTAAATACACATCGATTTGTTTTATATTTCAAAATTGTTTACATTCAAATTATGATTTTTTTCATATAAACATATATTTTTATTATCTAAAAAATATATATATTTTTGCTATTTGTTATAGGTAATAATGAGTCGAAGTTGGATTACGACACATCGAATGAGCAATGAATATGAGGAAGGTGTTGATGCCTTTTTGGAATTTGCTAAACGAAATGTTCCAAGTAGTGACATTTTTTTCTGTCCATGCCTGCAATGTCTGAATATGAAAAAGTTGATAAGTAGAGAGATAAAAGATCATCTGATTTGTCAAGGTTTCAATCCGAGTTACAACCCTTGGATTTGGCATGGTGAAACAGGACAGAATGTCACTGATGATAATGAATCGCAAGATGGTAACTCCGATGGAATTGAAGAAATGATTCGCGATATTGTAGCAGAACAAATTGAGATAGAACCGACAGTTGCACGTCTATATGGTGATGCCGAAAAACCATTATATCCTGGTTGTACAGATTTTACGGTTTTGTCGGCGGTGTTAAGATTGATTAACCTGAAGGCGAAACATGGATGGAGTGACAGAAGTTTTACAGAGCTGCTACAATTGATGAAAGACATTCTTCCAAAAGATAACGATCTTCCAGATTCACATTATAAGGCCAAAAAAATATTATGCCCGATTGGATTGGGATACAGGAAAATACATGCATGTCCGAATGACTGCATTATATATAGGAAGGAATATGAATTTCTGAAAGAGTGTCCTAAATGTGGGACATCACGGTATAAGGTGAAAGAAAAATCACAAGCTGATGTAGTGATTACAAAGCTCCCTTCAAAGGTATTTTGGTATCTTTCTATAATTCCTCGTTTCAAACGTTTATTTGCTAATTCACATGATGCAAAAAAGGATAAGATGGCATGCTGATGAGCGGGTATGTGATGGAAAAATACGTCATCCAGCTGATTGTCCACAATGGGAGAAAATTGATGCCCAGTACCCTACATTTGGAAATGAAATTAGAAATCTGAGACTAGGCTTGTGCACAGATGGAATGAATCCATACCGAACCCTCAGTAGCACACATAGTTCATGGCCTGTTTTATTGGTAATTTACAACCTCTCTCCTGAAGTTTGTATGAAGCGCAAATATGTCATGTTGAGTATCATGATCTCTGGTCCAAAGCAACCCGGCAATGATATTGATGTATACTTGTCACCGCTGATTGATGATTTGAAACTGTTATGGGCTGATGGTATTAGGGTGTATGATTCTTATAAAATGGAATATTTTCAACTGCATGCAGTGCTTCTATTCACTATAAATGACTTCCCAGCATATGGAAATTTGTCTGGATACAGTGTTAAAGGGCATAAAGCCTGTCCAATTTGCGAACAACAGACGTCATATTGTCAATTGCATCATGGGAGGAAAACAGTGTACATGGGTCATCGATAGTTTTTGCCTATGGATCACCCTTATAGAAGATTAAAAAAGGCATTCAATGGCTCACAAGAATTTGATACTGCTCCAAAACCTTTATCCCCAGATTTGTATTTTGAGAGGGTGAAAAACATTGATGTGACATTGGGAAAGACACAGAAATCTGGTAATGATAGACATATTTGGAAGAAAAGGTCAATAGTTTTTGAGCTACCATATTGGAGGTATCATGAAGTCAAACATAATATTGATGTCATGCACGTGGAGAAGAATATCTGTGATTCTTTGATCGGAACATTGCTAGATATTAAAGGAAAGACAAAAGATGGGTTGAATGCAAGGTTAGACCTACTATCAATGGGAATACGTTTGGAGTTAGCTCCCACTCCTAAAGGAAGACGAACATTTCTTCCCCCGGCTTGTCATACATTATCGAAGAGGGAGAAAAGTATCTTCTGTCAGTGTCTTCATGATATCAAAGTGCCTCAAGGTTATTCTTCAAATGTAAAAAATTTTGTCTCATTGAAAGAATTGAAGTTGATAGGTATGAAATCACATGATTGTCACGTCATGATGCAACAAATTCTACCAGTTGCACTGCGTGGAATATTTCCCATCCGTGTCAGAAAGACTATAATGAGGTTGTGTTATTTTTTCAATTCAATTTGTAACAAGGCGATTGTTGTGAATGCTTTGAACATTTTGGAAAAGGATGCAATTTTTATACTTTTTCATTTGGAAATGTATTTTCCTCCAACTTTTTTTGATATGATGGTGCATTTAATGATTCATCTGGTTCGAGAAATAAAGCTTTGTGGACCTGTATATCTTCGTTGGATGTATCCTTTTGAAAGGTATATGAAAATATTAAAGGGATATGTTAAAAATCTATATCGACCTAAAGCCTCCATTATTGAAAAGTATATTTCTGAGGAGGTAGCAGAGTTTTGTACGAGCTACATGGATACGGCGCAACACATAGGTTTGCCTCCATCTCGCCATGAACGGGTTAATAATGAGGGAAAGGGGATTCGTGGCTTGAAAGTCAAATCACTGTCAGCTGAACATATGAAGAAGTTAGAATCATACATCTTGAATAACATAGCTGATGTTCAACCGTATATCACATTGCATATTAATGAGTTGAAACAATTTCATCCAAAGAAGAAAGAAATGTGGATTTTGAATGAGCACAACAAAACTTTTTTGCCATGGTTTAAAAAGACCTTGCTTGGTAGATCAGATGTATCAGAGACATTAAAATGGATAGTGGGTGGTCCATCTTTAAATGTGATAACATGGTCCGCTTATGACATTAATGGCTATACATTTCATACGAAAGCTCAGGACAACAGAAGTGCAGTTCAGAATAGTGGTGTATTGGTGTTTGCAGAAGCAATGCATTTTTCGAGTGCTAAGGACAGAAACCCAATTTCGGCATCAAGTGCATATTATGGAGTGATTGAAGACATATGGGAGGCTGATTACTTTAAAATTAAAGTTCCTGTTTTTAACTGTAAATGGTTTATCGGTAACAACAGTGTCAGACACGATGAATTTGGAATGACACTTGTTAATCTGAATAGATTGGAAGACACAGCTGATTCTTTTATAATGGGAACACATGACAAACAAATTTTCGATGTAGTAGATCAATCAGATATGCAGTGGGCTGTTGTTTTACAAGGGAAAAAACAATATGTTGGTGAGGATGAATTTGATGAAGATGCTGATTTATGTGAGATCCCTACTTCCATGGAAAGATTAACAGAACATAATGACGAGTATGTTGAAGACATGGTTTGTGCCATAAGGAACGATCACGACAAAGGAATTTGGGAAAACAATCCAACTGTACATTCCTAAAATTACAGGTAACACATGTTTATTTCTTGTTTACATTTAGTTTTTTCATATAATGTTAGATATTGTAAATTTTTTACTTATTAAAACATGTATCAAACCAAAACGATAAAACAATAAAAACCGTAAAGAGGAGAAGTCATGGGCGCACCGGCTGGCCGGTGGTGGATCACTGGTTGGCCGGTGGTCTAGAGAAAAGCTATGTCTGGTCCACCGGCCGACCGGTGATGAGCCAGCGGCCGGCCGGTGGTCCAGACAGAGAGGAAGGCTCTCTGTCTGGTCCACCGGCCGGCCGGTGGTGAGCCAGCGGCCGGCCGATGGTCCAGACAGAGAGGAAGCCTCTCTGTCTGGTCCACCGGCCGGCCGGTGGTGAGCCAGCGGCCGGCCGATGGCACCAGGCAGTGGGCAAGTCTACTGCCTGGGTCCTCCGGCTGGCCGTTGAGCTCACACCGGCTGACCGGTGGACTCAGTGAGTCCACTTTTCAGCTTTCTTGGGCCAACTCCTTGGCAACCTTTTGCCTGTGTTTACCATGTTTATCATTGTTTAACATGCTTACCATATTACCAATGTTTACTATTATGTAATTTAGTACACTTTTCTATTTTCTGATTAAGTAGTATTACAATATTTGAATTTGTATATTTGTGAACTAATGTTTGTTTTTTTGATTTGAAGGAAAATGACAGATTAATCAGTTGATCAGCCACATGATTCTGGAGATGAGCATATTGGTCATACATCTGGGGAGGAACATTCACATGCTCCTATTATGAAAAAGAGTTCAAAGGTTGGTAAGCGTGGGTGCACACGTTTACCAAAATTATCACTTGCCCGTACGAAGGAGGAGAGGATAGTCGTGGAGTTTGATGATGATGGTCTTCCTAGAGGTCCAAATGCTAAAGATTTTAAGGGTTTTGTATCAACTCAGGCTAAGAGAAAAGTAAGCATTCTCTATGATGATTGGAGAAGTGTGGATAAGGCGATAATTTCTCAGCTGTGGGAGACCATTTTGGTAAGATCTTTTTCTATTGTTTGACTGTTCTTTAAATGTTTCTAGTATATATAATATTTTTAACCTCTTTTTTATCAGATGACATTTGATATTCCTGACACTGGAGGAGTCAGGAAGAAATGATTATCATTGGCTGCTAGGAGATGGAGGGATTTCAAATCAACCCTCTCATCTGATTTCATTTATGGTCATAGGAGTCGTGAGAATCCATGTCGTATATATCCTTTTATAGATGAAGACACATAGAGACAATTTTTTTAAAGTAGAAGAAAAGAATCATTTTTGGTAAGGGCAATGTAAACTTTTATAAGATTTCTTATATAAATGATCTTATTATTGTTTTTTTAATGATTACTTATTCTTAATTTATAGCAAACAAGGAAAGCTCATCAAGAGATCCAATCTAAAAATGTATACCCTCATAGTTTATCTCGGGGAGGGTATGCATTATTGGAAGAACAAATGATGGCAGAAAAATTTCAACAACTAAGAGCTGAGTCTTCAAGCTCTTGAGAGGTGGCCCCTCCATCCCCTCTATCTATACATGAGAAATGGAAAAGAGCTCGGAAGGGCAAAAAAGGACAATATCGTTCGGAAGAATTGAGACTCGTAGTTGAGGGGATTGTAAGATATCTATTTTATTTATTTAAGTTTACTATTTTCGTCATATATTTCCAATCATTATAGAAATGTTCAATTAATTATTACAGGACTCTCTTGAGGAGCAGAGTTCACAGGGGACATTTACACCATCTGGGAGGGAAGATATTTTATCTGTGGCATTGGGAAAGCCCGAACATCCTGGCCGTGCAAGGGGATATCCGGCAGGTGTATCGGTAAGAAAAGTGTTGCCACGTTCCTCAACTTCTAACGTTGAGGGAGTTTATAAAAAAAAATAGAATCCTTGGAGGCTGAATTCCATAATATTAATGCGACAATGGAGGACAAGATTAGAGCATTGGTGCAGTTTATGTTTGCAGACTTGCTAAGACAATTTCAGGGTGCATCTCCCACTCCACCTCTCCCAGTAGCTCCCACTCCCCCACCTCAGCCTGTGGACCCCATTTTTGATCCTCCTCCTCCGCCGAAGCTACCTACTTATTGTGAGTTGTATTTTGATGATCCTCAACATCATATAGTTGCATATGGGATGGTATATTGTATAAGAGATATAGTTCATCATCAACAGTTAGAGGTAGAGAATCAGAGGGTCACTGTACATGATATTATAGATAGATCAGCTCGGATACCATTACCTACAGATGAGGTGACGACAGTTGGACATAGTATCAGCCATTTTTTACTTTGGCCATCCAGACTTCTTCGACTCATTACCATAGAGGTATGGATGTTATATCTTTTATTTTATATTTTTATTAATGTTTTATCATTTGAAAACTAATATATTTTTCAATTTATTTTTACAGGAATACTTCAAAGGTAAAGAAATACTGTATAGACAACAACAAAGAAAGATAGCTATGACATCAGATGGAGATACTAGTAGTCTTGACAAATTGTCAAGATATTCAAATCTGTTGGCGGATCATTATGACTTTACAATGGAAACTCATGTCTGTGGACGTGAACTAAGTGTGGGGATTATGAAAACTGATATCATGGAGTTTGTCACTGGAGATAAGTTGGGCATCAACGTGGTGCAAATTTTTATCATGTAAGTCTTAACACCATTTCCTTGCGTTATATTTATTAAAAATGTATACTTATGTCTGCTTTGTATTAGGTATCTGTATAAAATTTGTGAGAGGAATGAGCTGACAGATGTATATGGATTCGTGGATCCACAATTGATTTCCCCTGAAGCATGTGCATTGGATGAGGAACAAAGAATGCTTTATATTGCTGATAGATTTGAAAAGAATGTAATCACACAGTGTTGGATGATGCCTTTTTGTGAGAGGTATGAAACACATCCCTCTCAAAGAGTTAATTATCTTTTAACATAAAAAACCACTAACGTTAAATTTCCTTTTATCAGGGATCATTGGATGTTAGGGGTTTTTTGCCCTAGGGAGAAAACACTTTATTGGATATGCTCTCTCCATGATGATGTGCGAGAAAGTTTTAAGAATATATTGGAAACGTAAGTTTCAATTTCACAATAGTTTTATATATTATAATGAATTTTAAATTTACCCCATTTGTATTATTTTCTAACAGGGCATGGGTCCACTTTCGAAAAAACGCAAAGAAAAGGAATTTCAAGATCAAATATGTACATGCGAAGGTAAATATCCATTAATAATTTGTACATTTTGATTTATTACATAAAAATAATATATTGAATTTACACTCATTCAAACAGAAATGTCATTAGCAACAAGGCATCATCGAATGCGGATATTACATGTTATGATTTATGTATGAAATAATAACAACTGGGACAGTTCTGAGTTTTGACCTGGTAAGATTTCCTCTTTCTCATAATATTTCAATTTGATTTATTCACTATACACGTTGACTACTATCCTTTTCCTTTGTAGATTTTTGATGACCCTCAACCCTTTACTGCTGAAGATATCAAACACTTACAAGTGGAGTGGTCAAATTATTTTATAGGTTTGATTGACTTTTAGTTGTTTGTAATGTAAAATGTAATTTTGAATATTGTCAATGTAATTGTGTATTTCGTAGTCGTTTAGGTTGGATTTAGTTTTTTTTGAAGTTGACAGTGTAAGTTTTGAATGTTATAGAAGTGAATGTTTAATTTTTCTCTACTTCTTGTTTTGGTCTACTGTTGATGGTTTTTCTGGTCTAGATTTTGGTATGGGGGGAGAGGTTCCAAGGGGGTGGGTGGGTGTTTGGGGGGTGTCCAAGGGATATGGGAGGGGTGTCCAAGGTGTGTTTGGGGATGTCCAAGGAGTCGGTTGGGTGTAAATGAGGGTGGGGGGGGGGGGTGTCCAAGTGGTGGGGGGTGTCCAAGGGATATAGGAGGAGTGTCCAAGGGGTGTTTGGGGCTGTCCAAGGGGATGGGGGGGTTTCCAAGGGGTATGGGGGTTTCCAAGGGGTCGGGGGGTGTCCAGGGGGTGGGGGGGGGGGGGCTGTCCAAGGGGTGGGGGGGGGTGTCCAAGGGGTGGGGGGTGTCCAAGGGATATGGGAGGGGTGTCCAAGGGGTGTTTGGGGCTGTCCTAGTGTTCGGGGGGTGTAAATGAGGGTGGGGGGCTGTCGAAGGGGTGGGGGTGTCCAAGGGGTGGGGGTGTCCAAGGGATATGGGAGTGGTGTCCAAGGTGTCTGGGAGTTCTGTCCAAGGGGACGGTTGGGTGTAAATGAGGGTGGGGGGGATGTCCAAGGGGTGGGTGGGTGTCCAAGGGGTGGGGGGTGTCCAAGGGATATGGGAGGGGTGTCCAAGGGGTGTTTGGGGCTGTCCAAGGGCTCGGGGGGGTGTCCAGGGGTCGGGGGGGTGTCCAAGGGGTCTGGGAGGGCTGTCAAGGTGTGGGGGGGTGTCCAATGGGTGTTTAAGGCTGTACTAGGGGTCTTGGGGGTGTAAATGAGGGTGGGGGGCTGTCCAAGGGGTGGGGGGTGTCCAAGGGGTGGGGGGTGTCCAAGGGATATGGGAGGGGTGTCCAATGGGTGTTTGAGGCTGTACTAGGGGTCGTGGGGGTGTAAATGAGGGTGGGGCTGTCCAAGGGGTGGGGGGTGTCCAAGGGTTGTGGTGGGGCTCCAATGTGGTGGGGGAGGGCGGGCCAGGTTGTTAGGTGGGTATAGATGAGGGTGGGGTTCAGTTGGGGCTTGGGGGAGGGCTGGCATGGTTATTTTTGTTTGGTTTATGGTTGCTTTTTGGTGAGAGCAGTGCAATTATTTTAAAAAAAATCTCTTTCACGTCGGTTATTTTATAACCGACGTGGTAAATAAATCGGTAGGGGTTTATCACGTCGGTTTTTTCGAGAACCGACGTGATAAACCGTTCCCGGGCCTTTTATCACGTCGGTTCTTAATATAACCGACGTGCTAAAAGGCCTGGGAATCGATTTACCACGTCGGTTATTGGATAACCGACGTGCTAAAACATTTCCCAGGCCTTTTTATCACGTCGGTTATGTCATAACCGATGTGATAAACGATATCCCAGGCGTTTTATCATGTCGGTTTAGAAAATAACCGATGTGATAAACCCCCCCCCCCCCCCCCCGCATATTTATCACGTCGGTTATTAATGAACCGACGTGATAAACACCGTGATGTTAGGGATGTTACGTCGGGTTTTAAATAACCGACGTAAAAAACTTTATTTATAATGTCGTCCGTATTAATGTCGCCTAAAAACCGACGTAAATAATGAAAAATAACCGACGTAAAAAATGTTTTCTGCACTAGTGATTTCACCTTTCCCTATAATCCTTAACCCACTTAACCCCACCCCCCATTAAACACCCATGTTAATGTTGAAAACTCTCTCATATTTCTGTAACTCTTCACCTTTTCCTTCCACCATTAATTCTTGCCAACATGCCTTAATTAATGAGATGATTCACTTCATTTAATTAATTTTGTGGTTTGATTATGAATTTTAAAATAAATGTGGTGTGAATAAAAATAATATCATGAGATATTATTTTGATTTGGAGCTTTTGGTGTGTGGATAAGCTTTGGTGATGCTCTTGAGTTTTTGAGATAACTCTTGTGTGAAGAAGAAGAGAACTCCTCTCTTGACGAAGAACGATTCCTCTTCAACGAAGAACTCCGGATCCATGAAGATAGACGACACTCTTTCTTTTCTTCCTCCACATCAGGAGAGGAAATATAATTGTGGGGAACTCGCCAATGAATACGGTTCATTATTGACATTGACCGTGCGACAACACTTTCTGCATCTATGAAGAATGAACCATAATCGATGTAGGGGAATATTGTATATTTACTTTAACAAGTTTTATACCCTTGACCATGGAAATTATTTTTTTGGGTGTTTATTCGAGCCTCTAACACAGAGTGCACATGCTAACGAACAAGCCCGGACCCTCCGCTAGTTGTACGTTTTTGAGCGGAATGACGGGCGATGTGAAATGGAGCCGCATTGGTGATTTGAAGTCCTCGTCGTGAAGAAAATGTCTCAGGGGAGCCGCATGAACATACGGTGGGCGAATCGGACCACCAGAGCGCGTCCGGTGGTCCGCGGAAGATGTTGTCGGTGCGCCTTGCCGTCGTGGCGGCGCTGGCGACCGGAGACGGCAACCGGCGCTGGTCAGCCGCCTGGATGCAGTGGTGCCCCATCATTTCACCGTAGGATATCCTCTATGGAAACCTCCGCGGCGGCGATGCGGAGGATCCCGCAGCCGTGCAGGATTCAGGTCTACTGGGGGGGCATCGACAACTGGCACCGCCGGTGCCGATCAAGGGGGAGGCCATGCCTCCCTCACTCCGCGTAATGCGGGGCCCATCTGGCTGAGCCACGACAGGCTGTGGGCCGTGTCGGTCTGCACCCAACTAGGCTGGACACGGACCCAGGTTGGGGCGACCTGGTTCGGGCCGACCCAGGGTGGGCTGGGCAGGGTCGGGCCACGCACATACCCCCCATTTTCGGACTGTTTCGGTTAAACAGACATATGTTGAGCTACGGAACTCCGATCGACACATAGTCAGTTGTTTAGAGTTCATTGGATCGAGAAGGTTGATTTGGTATATTACAATCAGGGTTTCAGCAATGTTTGGGTACGTCTGGGTTGTTCGAACCAAAAACCAAATGGGCCCTCTGAGAGGAAATTTTTATAACTTAAGTACCAGATGACTGATTGAGGTTCCGTCCACTTTGTTGGATTCCCCTTGGTAAGACGGTTATTTTAACATACTTCACCTGAGTTTGGGGGCGCAGTTGGATTATGGCCAGGTTGGATTGAACCCGAAATCCAACCGGGCCCTTGGAACAGAAATGCTAATAACTCACAGACCGGGCGTCCGTTTGACACACTGTCTCTTGAGTTTTGACCCCTATGACGAGGATGTATTTTGAGATACTTCCACGTGATAATACGTAATAATTTGAAGTATTTACTAGTGGCTCATGGAGCGGATCCTCTTGGAGACAAGTATACGGAGTACGTTGACCTTGTAGCTAGCTGAGACTTGATGACTTCTTGTCCGATTTGATTCCGAGTGACTTGAATATCCTAGTGGGGAGCACTACTTTGTGAGGTGGCAGACCCATGGCAGAGGAGAACTACTCTGTGAGGTGGTATACCCGCAATACTCGACAAGAGGAATACCTCTGTAGGCTATGATGGTGGAGCACTACTGTGAGAGGTGGCAGACCCGTGGTGGGGGAAGCACTACTTTCTGAGGTGGCTGACCAGCAGTACTCGACAAGAGGAATAGCTCAACAGTATAGGGTTAGTGATTGGAACCTCGGAGTCATGGCAGGACTACTTTACTCGACATAGGAGGAGTTCTCCACTAGCTGTGTTTTCATCATTGTGAATAAAAATCCTGGTTTGAGCTGAGTCAATGACCTTTGTGTTTTCCTCATGATTGAGATGGGTTACTTGATAACTTAGGTATATGTATGAGCATATACCCATGTAAAGGTTATTTATTGATATCATTTTTTTGGTTTATCCTTGATGGATTTAAAGAGACCTTGAGGGTCTCGGGGTCCTTACTGAGTATCGTTATACTCAGCCCTGCATGGGATATGCCCGCACCTCGTTGTGTTGGATGCAGATGATGAACATCGCTGACAGAGGTCGAGTGTACGAAGACTGGACAGTACCTGGAGGTGGACCTCACGACGAGTAGGTACCCAGAGGTGGACCTCATGACGAGTTGGTACCCGAAGGAGGTTGACGGAGGAGGGCGCTGAGGAGGCTATCTGTACCTACCCTTCAGGTAGGATCCTTGGTGGACGATCTAGGAGCTGCACTATTTGTACCTACCCTTCAGGTAGGATCTGTGGTGGACGATCCATGAGTTTGTAGTCACCTTCCAACTATTTTCTCTTTTACCTTCATCTTTACTATTGGGCTTGGATTTCCGGCCCCTTACTATCAAAACTACCTTTGATTTCATTTTTACATAGTGTTTTCTTCCACTTGTACTCTTGTTGTGTGTGTGTGTGTTTACATTTCATAAAGTCAATGCCTTCCCTTTTTAACGGGATTTATGCCTTTGGTGCTAGTCACCAGCCCCTGGCCTATGGATGGCGGGCTTGGGGTAGTCACAGCACGGGCCCCGAGGATTTGTCGTGACATGGTCATAATTCTATGAAAATATAAATTTAAATAGTATCTAAGTATGTAATTTGTCTAATAATTCATTTTTATGTTTTATGTTTTGTATATAATTTTTTTACACATTTATCAGTATCATAACCATTAATGTAATGATTATATATTTATCACCAGATACCAATCTGTCAATTTGGGTCTATTGTAGGCTTATTCTCCATAATTTGTAAAGAATGAGAAAACATCATTAAGTGATCATATATGTTGAATTTTACATATTATAATTTCATTAATGGATTGTAATATGACAAAAAAATCCATTTAACTAGAGATATTAGTCTATTACCTACAAATAGCTATGACACTCTGAGTTATACCATGATATAACCCTACTAAACTATATGAATGAAAGGGGTTTTGAAAACACTACGATACATCGTAGTCTAATTTTGATTAACTAATGATTAATAGATAAGAATATATCATATCACCACTTATTAAATAAGTTTTGAAACCATGTGAATTTTATATATATATATATATAATATATAATTAACTGTCATAGTCCTCCCAAGAATTTTATCCCCATCATATATGTGTCATAGAATATATTTTTTTCATTAATTATAAACATTAACATAATATCACTCACTCATTGAAGTATAAAGTAATAGTTGGAGGTATTGGGACTACACTATTCTTATCATAAAATATATCTACTTATAGATTTATGAAGAGACCTATGAGATTTTATTAATCATTATATTTATGAATAACCTCTAATAGAGATTTCTTATTTATCACATTGAAATAAAGATTCATATATATTGGGGGTATACACCATATCAATGTCAAAAAGTACACACACTCTACCCAACTCGTATACTAACGTCCAATATGAAACTATGATGAACTATTTAAAACTCATGTTCTATGTGTAATAAAAAATATCAATAAAAAAATATTTACCAAAACATATCAAAACATGGAAAAAAAACTACTAAATCAATGTCGTGAGTCAAATAAATACTTTGTAGAGGCCTAGGATACTATGATCCATAATCCATAACTACCCTATAGTATAATAATAAACCACCAAACCCCCTCATGATGAATAAAAATATATATCACAATTCATACTCATCTAGGGTAAAATAAAAATTATTAAAAATTTAAATAAAATCTTTTAAACCTAAAATGTAAAATTGTTTATATCAAAAAATATAAATTTCTATTTTTATTGGTAAAAGATATGTTCTATGTTTTAAAACATGAAAAATCTTAAATAATCCAATAATAATTACCCACAGGTTCTTGAATGAACCCAATTAAAGATTCATTAATGGCTACTACAAAAGGATTCATAAACATCTGTTTCTATGGTTCAATAAAAATAATATATTCAAATAGAAAATTCCTATAAAATTTCTAATATATAATAAAAAAATATCATTTCAACTACATGGAATAATTCTTATGAGTCTCTAATGTATCAAATACCATACATGACATTATATCCCAAAATCCCAATGGTATAGAAGAAAATTAATTTTTTAGTGAAAAAATTAAATTAAAACAATGACCTAACATAGAGGAATTCAAGACTCTCAAAAATAAATATGGTCACTCTAATCCCTAAAAAATTTAACATTAGTAGAAAAACATTTTAATTCCCAATTTTAATTAACCATTTTACTATTCATAGGTTTATAGAACTACCAAACTCATAAGAAATTGGTAATAATAATTAGAAAACAACCATAATCAAGCTCTATGAATTGTACATATATTTATATGTGTTCCATGATGAATTATAATTTATATCATGAATCATACATTAATTACATAATGTTATACTATTTTAATTTTTTATTTGTTTGATTCAAATATCCATGCTACAAAAACAAAAAAAATCACCAAATTACATATAAAAATTCCAAATAAATAAAGAGGTAATATTAAAATATCAAAAAACAAAACAATCAAAATAAAATAATACAATTTACTTAATCTATGTCAAAAAAAATATTTATCTACATATAAAATCATTTTCCCATTTCTGTACATCAATAATAGAATTTTATTATAAATCTCTTCAAACATAATTAATATATTCACTACAGCATGTGATACTCTGTTATTTTAGATTCCATTACCTGAAAAAAGATTATTAATATTATATGTGGATATTTTTTACATTTATATATAATTACCATATTTAATAATTATATTCATCTTGAATATAATGAGATAATAACATTTCCCAGTAATTATTAAGAATATAATAAACTATTATTAACTTATTCCATGAAATAAAATACTAACATCAATATATCATTTGTTATAATTCTATTATCTAAATTACTCAATATTCATACAAGGGAATATAATAATAATCAATATGTAATCACTAAATATGAAACAATGACCATAATAATGATCTATATGTGATAACGAATTCTTTATCATTGATGATTATGCACTATCAAATAATAATAATTCATTTAGTATAATAAAATTTTTCAAATTTTAAATGACAATATAAATCTTCTAAAAATAACTATTATTTCCATTTAATTAGATTAACTTCCATATTATGAAAATATTAAAAACCCATATGTGGTAATATCTTATTATTTTTCCAATTATTTCATGTTTGATATCTTTATTAAATATGAACCCATATTTTCATCCATAAAAATATAAATAATTGTTTAATGAAATTTTCGTAAATAAAAGTGATATATACATATTGACATTCTAGAAAAAATATTTACATGTTGCAACATCTAGAGGAATAAAATATAGAAGATGATTAAAATTTTATAGCTAGAAATACCAAGGTATTGAATTTGGGGAATGAGTTAGATGATCATAAAAGAAAATCAAGACATGATTTTCAATGGATGGTTTTCCTAGACTCAAAGTATAAAAAAGTATAATCATTTGAAGAAATAATCTAATTTATGATAAACATATAATGTTTTAAACTAGATTCTAAAATACTCCTAAAACATTTTTAAATTAATATTCAATTAATGTTTTCTGTAATAATCCTCTCATAATTAAATTTATTCACCTATATCTTTTAATGTCAATGATTTTAATAAATCATCATAAAATACTAGAAATCCATTCATTTATTTCATAAAAACTCACAGTGAAATTGAAACTATAAAAATAATAATTTAACCTTAAAAAATAAACTACCCCTATATAACATATATTTCGTACATAGGGTTATGTTTAAAACAACCCACTCATAGATTCAAAACAATGAAAAATATTTGAAGTGGCCTTCAAGTAGTGATAAAAAATGACACGTACACATAAATTCAAACCACCTATGCATGTGGTGGTGAAAATAACCTTATGTGACATAAAAACCCGACATTTTAAAGTGGTAGTTGAACCTTCATGTAACAATATAAATTAATAGATTACATTTAAAAAATATTTGAAATATTTCCCTTATCCTTACACGACATTCTACCTTCACAAAGGGGGTTTCATCTATGTAAGGGTTTATTTACATCCAAAATTGATTTAATTTCAATAAAATAAGCTTATAAATATTTCAAAAAAAGATTTAATTAAACTCTTAAGTCCCAAAATTTACTTTGGAAAAAATTAAATCACTTTAAAAATCCTTGATTAGTTCAAGAATATAAAAAATAATTTTTTAATGTTATAAATTACATTCATAAATTTTAAACCATTTACAGAAAAAATCTAAAATTAAAAAATGTTTTCTAGAAATATAGAACACCTTTGAATGACAATGTGTATCCTGAGAAAATTTTAGATCATTACATTACATTATTTAAAAAAATTAACCCCATGAATTACGGAGTTATTTGGTAGAAATAGTAAGTTATTAAAATAAAAATTCTTGATATACCTCCGAAGGATCTTGATACATCCGGAATAAAACTGACACATAAATTAAAAAAGTGTATAAATATACCACATAGTCATATTTAAATTTAAATGATGTAGAAAACATTTATAAAACATCGAGTTAAACATCCAATATAGATAATATATAATAGAATGTGGTACTCTATGAAACCTTACTATTTAATTAATGTATATTCTAAAAATATGTCCAATAGTGAAATTTTCTCAAATATAAATAATGTGTAACAGATTCATAATGTGATCAAATGCATCTAAAATATCATTATGGACATTAGATGTTTTGTAATGTTTGATGAAAAAATAAATGGCAATGTTTTCCCATTTCTATTCTCGCATGGTTAATTATTTTAATATTCTTTTAGTATTCCATATCTAATCCATTACTTGATAATATATGAAGCATTGAGATACTTACTAACCAATATCTCTCTTCATGTTAACATACCAGAACCACTGTTTTAGATCCTTATACAATATCATAATTGTAGGATGAATTCATAATGAGAAACTATAAAATGTACCCAAAAGATTAATCATTAAATATTGTATGGGACATATACATTCATCATTATCCTAATCATTCAATCAGAATAATTATTAATCATTTATTGATTTGTTATTATTTTTAACCCTATACAGTCTGATTTAATGAATTTAATATTCCCAATGAAAGATGGTTTAACACCCATTTATGTAATATAATATTTATACCCTTCCATTAATATTTATAGATCCATACATCTTATATCTAGAAATATTGTATTATTTTTTCTTTATCATAGACATACTAGAATGATCATTTCAAGTCAGAACATATTCCACCTTGTTCTCTTTCCAAATGGGATTATTTATTGAGCAGTCATAATGATTAATTAACTCAATGAATCTCTTTTGGTTCGTATAAATCTATTTATGAGTGAATACATATTTTATATATTTATGGTCAGTATATATGGAACACATTTCTCTATGAAGATAATTCCGTTATATGTTTCATGAAAAATCATCACATCTAACTCTATATCTTGAGTTGGGTAATATTTCTGATGAATGATTAATTTTCATGTGGCATAATATATCACCATATCATCCTGTAAAAGGATGTAGCCCAATAAATTTTTTGATGCATCACAATATATCATAATCCCTTATCTATTATAGGTTAGTGTAAAAAATGTGAAATGACTAACCTTCTCTTAAGTCCCTTGAAATTTTCCTCACATTGACCTTTCCATTGAAACTTAACTCCCTTTATATTTAAATTGGTGAGTGTATTATAAATAAATGTTGAATTCACTATAAATAAACAATAATATACATCAAGACCAACAAAAAAGTGAATCATAATCCTAGTGGTTAATCCTAGACAATGTTCAATGACTTTAATCATTGATGGATCCCTCGATATACCTCCAATATTGTTTTATATTTTAGAGTAAATTCACTTTTTTTCAGTGGAAAGCATATATATTTTTAAAGTACATATAAACCTTACATCCATTAATAAAAAAAATCTATCCTAATACCCAAAATAAAAAATCAAACCAAACCTTGAGAAAAAAACATCAGAAATTCAAATTTAAAATAAATAATTTCAAATTAACTACATTATGTACTATTCAAAATCAAATTTCAAGAAAAATGATCATAGTTACACCATATATTATGAGACACAAAATCCCATGTACCTAATTTTAAATCCACTCTAATCCTCACCAATCATGTCGGTGAGACAATCCAATGGAATCATGAACTCAAAAATTTCAAAATGATCAAAATAAAGACACCCAAACACAAAATAAACACTATTGTTTAAACCACTGGGAACTACTACCATAGAAGAGAATCATACATGATAAAACACCATATCATTAATATTAGAGTATCATATAATATGGAACACCAAATACTTATTTTTCATTATGTACGTAGTGCATGAAAAATACATTGAACAAAACCACTAAAGATAAAGAATAATAAGAATTGTTAAAAAAACTAAAAAGTGTGGGAGATCACCAAGATGAGGTTGAACAATTGTAACACCAGATTATTAGTAGTATAATAACCTCAAGAAGAATAATATGAACATCAATGTCAACCTACAAGACTATTACAGTCCCAAACTACCATAATCTCCCTCATACAAGACCAAGATTGAGGTCAGGAACAAAGAGATTGGTAGTAAGAGAATAAGAATTAGTGATCATCAAAATGAGGTAGGTACCACCAAAAAACTCATCCTTAAAAACCCCAAACATTGAAGAACCATGAGTAAAAACCAGAGTGGTGTTTCAAAATTATTTCATAGGTTATAATAGTATGAAAGAGAGCATTCCATACACTGAAAAAAAGAGAGCTGACAAAACAATAGATGGAAGATGCCACCAAATGAAACCAAAACACCTTCCTAAACCACTTGAGCTCCTCCTTATAAAACCATATATGATTAAGCATGATTAATATATAAATAAAATAAGGGAGTCAGTGTTTTATATGTTAAGACACCAAAACAATACCCCCACCAATGAGATATGAGGGAACTCGAAATGGCGAGTGAAAGGGGATGTGGAAAGGAATCATTGAAAAGAATCACTAACTATCTCAGGAATGAAGAGGGAGAGAATAGAGATATGGGGAATGGATTATAAGAACTATCAATAGGTCCTCAAGGATATTCCAGATGAAACCCTACTGGATGATTAGTAGATAGTGTGTGAGAGATCTAGGGGAATGTTCAGTCATCTCGATCCATAGGTATACCATCGCTTGAGATTATATAACCAAAAAATGAAATTTTCTACTAAAAAATACACACATAGTAATTATTTTAAAAAATTCACGCTTCCATAATATATTCACTATATTGATCAATTTTTTTTAATTATCATATTTTTTCATAAAATATATAATAATAGCGTCATTGATTTCTTCTAAAAAACTGATCATGGTAATCAATAAAGACTTTATTCATTAATTATATGATTATAATAGGATAATTATTAAGACTAAATAGAATCTATATAAATTAATAGTGTATATAGTTTGTAAAAAATGTTTTCCTAGGTATGTATTAAAATTTTCACCTTAGATGATAATATCTAGATTGGATATCAATCTTGTAAAAATATTACTCTCTTAGAACATGATCGAAAAAATTATTAATAGGGGAATGATGATAATTAAACATGATAATGATCTTATTTAGTTCCAGATAATCAATAAAACATCACATTTATCCATATTTTTCTCAATAACAGAACAAGTGGATCCCATTGTGATGAACTTGGCCAAATGAGTCACTTATAAACACTATACAATAGTTTATTCATCAATTATTATAACTTATTCGAAGACATTACCTAAAAAGTTTTATCAACAGTTTTTTCACAATAAATGTGTTCTATTAAATACATATCATCGCAATTTGAATGAACACTGGGAACAAATTATGGATATACATCAATAAATTGCCTTATAAATGTAGTATATTCATTCATGACTTTCCCCCAAAAATTTTAAGATTAAAAAATAAGTAAAAATTTATATTCATATAATAGATATAACTTGAATTAGATTTTAATATTTATTTTCACAATGTTATATGTTCATAACTTTATTTAAAATATTAAATTTAACTCCCCATCCATAGAAATTGATATAGAGTTTATATAATGAAATTAAATCCATGTCCAAAATAGCCTCAAAAGTACACCATATAGATAATAAGATTTTTTTTAAGAAGTATATTCCCATAAAAGTAAATTGTAGAAGAATCACAGACAAATGATGTGTTCATCATACTGTTGAGAGATTACATGACTTATTTAACATTGTATAATTTAGGTATTATTATGATAATTTCAGAAAATAATTCAGTTATAAAATATCTATAAGATCTATAATCTATTAATACATTTTTACTTATATAGTGTATGTGAACTGTACCTTTCACAACTATACTATCAACATAAAAAATATTTATCATGTTATATTTCTATATATCATTAATATTAATAGGTTTGGGTTTTCAATCATCATAATTCACCATCATAAATGAGAAATTATTTTCATAATGTCAATACTCCTTTCATTTGAAACAGTATAGTGTGGGTGGTTCATTTTTTATTGCATTATATCCCTCATTAAATAACTGCCTCTTCCCTTTACATTATAATTTGATTTTTATATTACCATTATTTCAAAACATAAAACATTTACTGTTACCATTGATAATATTTCTTACATGTTTCTTTCCACATATTGAAAATAGATAAATAATCATCTTCTCATGTCTACAATTTTAATTATTATAATTTCCGTTCAATTATATATTTCATTTATAATAAAGACCTTGGGATTTATTTGTAGTTACAATATATATCTCCATATTGATTTCACAATGAATGATTTATTCATAGCTACTAACACACCTTATGGATAACTGACCTTAGAGAATTGGTTTTACACCATTAAAGAATCCATAAAACATAGATTCAGGTTAGATGATAATACTATAAGTGTTCCTAATAGGTTGTATATCATTTTCCATATAGCTACAATTGGATTAGTCATCTTTGTTCATTAGATCAAGGAATTATTTATCCATTTCTATACAATGAAAATGAGAAATTAACTTATTGGAAAAAAATCTATGATCATCCCTTCAAAAAGATTAAATTTCTTCCCATTTTAGAGTTTTCTGGATAATATCCCCCCATACATCTTATTAACCATCTAAATAAGCTATAAATTAAAGAAATATTTTCATATTGTGAACCATATTTAATTAAAAATATATTTTCAATGGTATTGATCCATTAAGCCAGAAGTAATGGGTTATCAAAAAAAATAAAAAAAGATAGTTATTTTATAATAAATAGATCGATAGAACATTATTCTATACTTTTATTATTTGGAATCTCAACAAGATTCATAGCATGAGAAACATGGACAATCATAACTAGAATAATATCCATTTAAACCCCAATAAAATGTTTTTCTCATGAGTAAAATCATTTTTTTGTCCATAAAATTCATAACTAACATGGTTCCATTGGGTTCAATCCAATACCTAAAACTAGAAAAAACATTGAGTTACCAATAATAATCATAGTGGAAACTCATATATTCATGAATAATCATTTTTGGATTTCTTTATATTGACACAATCATTTCCATATATGACACTCTAGGTTTAACTGTGGTTATTGAGGGTCCGATTATATTTCATTCCATCATAATGGTTCATAAGGAAACTATAAATTAAGATAATAATATCCATAGAGAGTGCTAAATGAGGTTCCAAGTAAGGGGAAACATTCCGTGTACCAGAATGATGGTCGATATATAATTGAGAAAATATTTTCTGGTTTATTACACCTAGATGCATTAGTTCTAAAATAACATCAACATGTAATATCTATACGTATATATATTGCTCTGAAAACTGGATAATCTATCCCTTAAGATATTTTTGGGATGCTATCCTATAATTAAAATTATGCCTAAGGTTTTTTCCAATGTTATTTAATCATAATCTCAAAATATTAACAAAACCCTTAACAATTTACAAACTATATTTCCCCATAATAGTTATAAATAAATAAAACAACTTAATAAAAAATATAATTATTATTTAAAAATATATACCTAATGACCATAATGGTTAAATGACTTTGTAGACTGGTTACATAATGCTATTATTCCATGACAGCTCCCCAAAATATCCCATAAATATATTTTCACATAGTAAAATTCTTAAAACTACACTAAATAGAAAATTTCATCATTATTGGGGAAATGAAAAATTAGAAAGGACAAGCTCAGGTTCTCAATAATGGTAAACAAGGGAGAAATAAATAATTACTTGATCCTAAAATGTTTATAAGGGTATGATAGCATGATATCAACAATTTAAAATCATCCCATTTTATCGTATATCATAATATTGAATCATGGAAAACATATTGGTAGTTGATAATATAATAATTATAACGGAATCAAAGAACATGAACCATGTAATATTAACATTTCAAAAAAGATATTTTTTTAGCATATACATAATCATAGAAAATCGTTTCCTCAGTCAAGGATCACATCCAGGAATATCATTTTGGATAGGGTTCACTCTATATTATACTATATCCTTAATGAGTTCCAACTATAAAGACTATAATAGTAGATAAATCCACTTATTGATGTTGGTTTACTCTCCAATTGAGTACTTATTATCTCATGAGATATCCATATTTACTAAATGCATTTTAGGGATATATAATTATAGTACCACCCATCACATATTCATAATACATTCATATGTTTTCTAAATGATTATGCAAAATAGTTATTGCATCATAAAATAATCCCTAAAATGGAAATGGGTTTTGTTAACATTTCATCAAATTATAACCAATAGAATGAAAATGGGGTTCATAAACATTTGATCATACCATAACCCATGGAAATAAATTTTTTCCATAAAAATTTTATCATCCTAATCCTAAACATTCATAATAATGAATAAATATTATTTATTTGGATCATATAACCAATAAAGGATATGTTATATCGAATGATGATATCAAAGATGAAAAAATTCATTAAAAATATCGTGTGGATGTTTATTGGTGATAATAAACATTTTATTTTGAAATTAATTATTTTAAAATAAAATATTACCAAAACAGTTAAGGAAATAATTTTATTTGAAAAAAACTATAGAAACTTATAAATGGACAATTATAATATTTACTGGTCATGATTGTGGGGAATTATGTTCAATTTGAGTGCATTAAAATAAAAATTCCTTTAACATTTCCAAAAAACAAAATTACCTGATTCATAAATAACAATAAGACTCCTATTAAATTTTTTTGTAAAAACTTAAACATGTGTGAAAAATAATTTAAAAAATCATATGTGAATATGAAAATTATTCATAAAAATATTTTAAATAAAAAATAAAGGTATGAGAAATGATTCTAGAATAAATAGGAAATAGTTTTTGTTTTATGTAAAAACATTTTCTTGTTAATTTTATGTTACATTGATAAAAAATGGTACTATTATAAAAAAAAATCGATGAATAATCCATGTATTATAAAATTATGGAGATTATTTATTTTTTTTATAATTAAATTTAATTATCGTAAATATAATCACAAACAATCCAGGAAAACAATCTTATTTTAACAGATAACATTTTCCTCATGTTTGACTTGATTTCAAATCATAATAACCTTTTTTATAAAATTTTAAATTTATTATATATATTTTAGAATCACATACATACTTATAATATCAAATATTATCCACTTATAACATTTCAACACCCGTTTATTAAGAATTATATATTACGATTTTCACTTCCAGGTGTTAACTATTTCTTTTTTCTTAAAATTTTATGTTTTGGTAATTCAGGACAATGTAATTTGATCATTGTTCTATAATATCCATAATTTCATTCATAATACAAAATTACTATATATTCAAATAAAATATGTTTTTATTATTCCATAAGAAGGTACATAAAAAAATGATTTACAATGTTCATGGTGATGGTAATCTATACGTACATAGAAATGTTGTTTTCATTTTCTAACAGATAGATGAAAATAATGATTAATATCAATTTATCACTCCATAAACATAATTATATAATAAATAATATATATATATATATATTACATATATCCTTTTTACTATCTATTTAAAAATGAAATGAAAACAAAACAAAAAACTTCATGTAGTTTGTAGTCCAAAAGAATGCTTAATAGATGTTATTGTTTTTGAAAACATTAGAAGGTAAGAATATATACATGGTATTATAAATATAGAAACAAAATTTCAAAAATATCATATATAAAAATTAAATCCATCATACCAACCATCCATGGAATATTGTGATGGAAAATTAATTGTATAACTATGTGGAGGCGGTGGTCCATATATATGCATGATCGATAATTTTACATCCAAATTAAGGGAAAAGAGATTGAATAATATAGTTATATAATCATAATAAAATTTAAATATATTTATTTAAATTAATTTAAAATATTATGACCAATACCATATGTTTATTGGAGGTCTTGTATGAAATAATTTTAAAGAGATTAAATAAGAAGATTACATATTTTTCAATAGTCCTCCATTAAATACATTTTTATGGACACTTGGAATTGTCTTTTTAATAAAGAAAACCCAAAAAATTTTATATATGGTTGTTTATAACTAAATTGGGTTGGTTTTTTTGAGATATATGGATCAATGTGGTGTAAATAAGAGAAAGGATATGCGCCCTTTTATAATTTTATGAGAGTACACATTTACAATTTCTTAAATGATTAAAAATTTATTAAATTCATAATCAACCCAAATGATTCATAATGGAATTATATTCAAATTTTGAATATCTTTAGGTGGAAATATGGTCGGAAAATAGGATTTAGAGATGTTTAATTTTTAAATATACCCATATCTCTTTCCACCCCCTTTCAATATAAATGTTTTAACCTTAACCATGGTAATAATTTGTTAACTATATTATTATTCATAATTAAAAAAATTAAATGACCTTCATATAAAATTTTAATCTTTTTCATTTCAATTATGGTATCCATTTTATAAAATTTAATTTATAGAAGTTGTTTAATTTCATTTAAAATTAAACACAGAAAACACAATGATAAATTTTTTTATATAAAAATGTTTTCTTATATATAAAGTAATTTTATACTGAAATCCATCATAAATTGATTCCATTAAAGTTAAATGTATTATTAATAATATATAATAAATACTTATTCTTTAAAATAATTATAATATAAATTTTATCTTTTGGAAAGCATGAAATAAAAAAGGTAATTTTTTAAAAACTATTTTTTCCATTCATTGAAAAAAAATATTTCGATAATATTCTATAATATTTACCATAAACTAATTATTAATTTATTAATAAAAAAAATTAATTATTTAAACTATTTTTCAAAAATTGTTAAATAATTAACAGTATTATTTTCCCATAAAAATCAATAAAAACCATTCTTTGGGAAAAATGTATTTTTGATGATTATAATGAGGTTAAAAAAAACATTAGTAATTTTCAATCTTTATCTTAAAAAATTATACATATTTTTTAAAATTTTATTTTTTTATTCATACTATCAATTTAATGGATATTATATAATAGTATACCATATTATAGTTCATTTATTCTCATGGTAGCTTGTATCGCATGTTATCGAAGAAATTATCTTAATTCGATGAGAAATATATCATAATATCTCAGAGTGTTATGAAAACATTGATAATACCTCTACCAACCCTAGTAATACACTGATATCAAAAAATTATGGGTACATTTCCCTAAAACCATCACCTAAACATTCTTTAGATCCACTGATATTCTAATATTAGAAACCACATGCCCTATGAATTTTATCTATGGAATCCAAAAGTCACAATGTGAAATCATAACATATATTCATTATTCTTGATATATACTCATGACTATATTTTTATGTTTACATGATTCTATATGGTATTTTAGTAAATTAGAATATCATAAATGATTACTATTATGAACAAATAGATATACATGTGGAAGGTCTTATTCGTGACAGTGATGAACACTTCCATTATGTTCGTTCATCCAAACAATGTCACCAAGTACTCATATAACCCATACCTACACCTAGAAATATTCTTAAAATAATATTTATACTTAACCTACAACTTTTTATAGTGTTATATTAATCTATAAAAAAAGAATTAGGCTCCCTAATCTAATAAAAGGGGTCAACTATCTAGGGAAAATGGTACATATTCTTCATATTCACCTAATTAAAAATTTAATTATCTATGAATATGTGAAGAACATTCGCATCCTTGTTGAAAAACATTTCACCACATAGTGATTTACTTTTCCTAATAAAACAATTTTCTTCCACAATTGATTTTTACATTAAATCATTACACATAGATAGTGTTGTCTGATAGCGAGGTATCAAAATTCATAGTGCAGTTGGCAGGAGTTCTATATAACACTCAAATATTATAATAAGGGGAATACTTTTGATTTAAAATGGAAAGAAACCGTAATTGAGATCCAAAACTAAAGTAAAATTTAAGAGGCCAACCACTATTTCTACTGAAATATCCATGATTGAAATCAACAATATAATCTACCTAAGATATATCATGTTCAGAACCACTTTACCAGCTCCCAACTTCCACTCATGAGTAATCATAAACTTCTATCCCTTGGGATATGTAAAAAATACACATATCTCATAGAAATAAATATTGTTTCCAAATATGGTCAGTCAATCCATGTTACTAATAAAATAAAATCATTTCATATCAAGAATCATAAAGTCAAATAGATGTCGATTTCTAATGATAAAAAAATAAAACATTGGGAATTGATGAAGATTGTCCACTTTTATTAACAATATTGAGCTAATGTAAATAAATTTAGATGATAACCGGACCAGAATATAATGACCAATAATAACTTCTATTGACAGAAAAAATTGGAAGCACCATTATCAAAAAAATTAATTTGTTGTGTCAAAGTGATGAAGAACATTATAGTCACTAAAAACATTTAATAACTCCTTAATTGTTTGTTTTATATGAAATAATGTAACATCTCATACCAGTAGGCCATTTCTGATACATGTGAGAAAAATGTAAAACTCCATGTAATTGGGTGAAACTATTTATCTCCATAGACACATGTAATACACATTGAATGTGATGTTGAAGAAACCATGTTTTTTAGGGATTATAGGTGATACAAAATACTGAAAAATATTATTGAGTGGAATAGTTTTCCCATTTTCATTAACCAAAATATTGTTGTTATATAATTTTTCTCATGAAAGGAGTTGTTTGGACAACTACATTATGAAACCTACATTCACAAAAAAGGAATGGGGATCACACAAAAACTTTTCACGACATTGGTAGGGTTAAAAGCATTAATCCATCCATTTTCCTAAAAATATAGCATACCACAATAGGGGATGTAGCTCTATATTTTGATTCACCAAACATTTATCACACAATCACATATTATACAAAAATCTTAGAAAATAGTTTCTAATGGATACCAAAAGTTAGAGAACATGCATGATAGACATCACTTGATCCATAATATTTCATGCATCATGTTTGACATGTCCTAATGAAATTACATGATATTATTTGATTGTGCACGTAAAAGAACCATAATTATATTTACGTTGAGTTTAATGTGACCCAAAAGTTTGTTTAAAAATAGGAATATAATATCCCTATAAATCCCTTATTCAAGAGATAATGGTTAATTAAAACCTTCTTGGACATGAAACTATATAGTTTTATGCCACAAACTCCATGTACTGGTCTCAATTTCATTTTCTTCCCAATGCATTTTCACACTAGTTGAGTTATCAGGTTCCCCAAACATAATCTAACTAAGTTTTACAACACCTCTATCACTCATTATACTCATTTCATTGACCATCATGTCTGGCCTCTTTGCACACCCTATATTATTTTATTTCTTCTTGCTCCTACGAATATTCTCAATAAAGCTACATTCTCTAACTCATAGAACACTATTTTTTGGGATCCCTATTTTCTACTTCACCATGATAATAATTATGGAATTATCCACTTAGATTAATATGTGTAGAACTAATTCAAGCTCTAAGTGTGTAATTTTCAAGGGAAACTTACCACCATTAATGTCAGAGAGAGATACTATTGAAACATTCTATCATATATTGTAATGGTCTCTTTGGCTCTAGGTCCCACCAATTTTTGATATGTATGATGTAAAAATTCATAAAATAACATCCTCATCACATGAAATTAAATTGTTTGAAACCCTCATTAATATATGTAATTAAATAATAACCTTACCATTTGGGTTTGATAATGGATGACCCATGTCAAATAAACATGCAATTATAACTCATTCTCCACCAATGATTAAACCTCAACACCAGTGTAGACCACAATCTTGAGCCCCACTCTATAAACTATTGTCTCTACTTCCATGATAGAGGCATCCTTAATACATTATTATAAACTATATATACATATCTCTTCATATGACGTTATAATACACAGACAAACAATTTTTATGATCCCTATCTCTTCATAGGGTAACTAGGATTCCTACCTAGGGTCCGCTCTTGGAACCCATAAGATTCCTCCATGAGGATAAATCTGGATACACCGAATTCTACATAAAACTAAATTTCATCCCCAGGGTAGAACACAGTTCTAAATTTTGACCATCCCCTTCATGTGGCACACTCAACCCATCACCACTACAAATCATCAAGTCTCCCCCCACCCTCGAGGGTGACAATTTAATGTTTGATAATGTTAGAACCAATGTTTTTAGGAATTATTTATTTAGTAAAATTAAATTTCATTGATAGAATACACTACACAAAAAAGACAGTAATTATTTTACTATACGTAACAACATGTTAGCATTCACAACATGAAACAGTTGGATAACTTGTGTTACACACGATACTGAGTTTTAACAAAACCAAGATATATTATCAATTTTATATAAACATGACCATTGTATCATTAACATTCAACCAAAAATAATGAATAATATTAACTAAATTGAAAAAATTATGTTTAATGGTTTAATATAAATGAATCTTCATGATAAAAAATACATAACGTTTTTTTCAATTTCTTTATATGTTTCTTAAATAATATTTTCTCAAGAAATCATTTTATTTTTTTTGTTAAAATTTTTGAAAAATTTATAATATTATGTTGGTAAAATGAAATTAATTTATCAAATTATCAATTAAAAATTATCTGAAGATAGTATTTTCTATTCTTTCTAAAAGTATCATTTTGTTGATGAATATTGAAAAATACGAAATTCTAATTGTGTATTTCCTTTTCATTTAATTTATTTATAAAGATAAACATTATTTTAAATTAAATTTAAAATAAAATTAATTTAATTATAAATATATTAATACAATTTTTTACATTATAAAAATTTTAATGTTGAATAATTTTATAAAAATGATGTATACTTTTGTAACTTTTCATCATGAAATCCAACATTCTAATCACATTTGCAAGATTATTTTTAAATTAATTTCTACCACTTCATTAAATTAATTTTTTAAAAATAGATTCCATATTTTGATTAATATTAATTTATATTTTATATGAATGTTAATATAATTTGTTACCTTAACAATTAGAAAAAATAATTAAAATTAATTACAATGATTAATGTTAAAACACGGGGTTTCCCATTACATGAGTTTGTTTTAAAATTAATGTTATACACACATATGATTTTTTATTTCCAATTTTTTTCATATTTTGAATCATTTTGTATAAATTATCTACCAAAAAATGTATTTTAATTTCCAAATCATAAATTACCAAGGTTAAGAATAGTATACAAGTTAGCGTGGTTAAAACATAAAGGTTAAAATTGAGTAAACATAAAGTCCAATGAATAAGATGATAAAAATATGTATTTATTTTGTATGGTAGAGGTTTTTATCAACCAAATCATTAGTGAAAACATTTTCTAATCTATTTTTAGTGACATTACGTACTAGTGAACTCCCAATAGTGAATAATTTTGGGTATTTACAAAAATCTCACCGCTCCTCGATTATAATAGGGCAGTCACCCCATCCCCAAACTTAATAAAACACTTAAAAGCCATTGTATCAAGAAAACCACAACAATTTAAATTCATAAATTTCCTCCACTCATACTATTATCCTTATGTTGTATATAATAACATCCTTGTATGTTTTAGGTGAAAACCTAAAGAGGATACCTGAAGAAAAGGTAACATTTATCAATGCGAGTTTTTGTTTTATTTCATCCTCCAATATTTATAATATTATTAAAAAAATAAACCCATTAAATTCTGTGTAAATATTTTTTTTTAATAATTACCTAAACCCTTTTTAATATCAGTAAAATGAGATAAGAAGTCGTATTTCATGTGTAGGGAAGACTATTGCCTCACGAACCGATGTCGTTCATTTTTCCAATACCACATATAAAGGACGGTGATAATAATGGATCTATTATTTTTATATTATATTAATTATTTTATTGTTATTATATAATTATTATATGAATCATACCTTTATACTATCCATTTTTTTGTAATATGATAATGTAATTCATGTGTACGATAGACTATTACCTCATGAGGAGATGTTATTCATTCATGCTTTACCTGGAATGTATTAAGGATGAATTTAATGATAATATTTGATATATATGACATAAAAATGATCCTATAATAATAATATATCATTTATATTTCATTCCATCAATCCTAAATTTAAATGGAAACAACGTTCATGCGAACGTACGACCTACCATCTCCATGAATGGTGTATTTTATTTCCTATCACTAATCCTTATGAA
This sequence comes from Viscum album, assembly GCA_963277665.1. Taxonomy (NCBI): domain Eukaryota; kingdom Viridiplantae; phylum Streptophyta; class Magnoliopsida; order Santalales; family Viscaceae; genus Viscum; species Viscum album. The sequence goes on along the minus strand of OY728135.1, from coordinate 1,642,819,341 downwards.
TTACTATAAATACAAATATAATGATTATATATTATATTTATATACATGATATAATTTTGGATACTATGAAATAATAATTTTAGTGAGAGTAAAAAAATTACAAGTCAAAACATACATGAAAAACAAAGAACTTATTTCCCAAAACATGACATTAACATGGGATTGTTAAGAAAAGGGAAATAAAAGGTCACATGAAAAAATATGTGGTTCGATATATATGAATATGGTTTTATGATATATTTATAATAAACCTATATTTATTATATATGAGGTTTTAATGTGTACAAAAGAAGTCAAGACTTAAGGTAATGGAATTATGTCTCGCTTTTCATTCATTAAGACATATGTTATGTTATGCACCTGTATTATTTTATAATGGGTATATATAGAATATTTGAAATTTAATATCATGAATTTATTTATCTTCATTATATTCTAGTGTTTCATTTTATTTTATCCATTAAACATTCATATTATTTAAGTTTATCAAAGTGGAAAGAGTTTTATGTTATAGTCTCATAATTTATCATTATGGATTATGATTATTTCTCCAATGTTGAAATATAATGATCTAACTCTCAATAATTATAATTAATTTTCTTACCCTCTGATTATTAATGATATATTATAGTGATAATACTATTTTACCACTCTTAGATACTTACAAAAATTGGGAAATAGTTTTTTGAAAATTCACCAAAAACAATCTCTTCGGTCAGAAATTAGTTTTCCTCAAAAGCCATATTGTTTGAAATGTTTTAAAAACAGTTTTTTATTACCCAAAATATTTATTAATTAATATTTTACCAATGTTTGACTTTTTTAATTTTTTAAAAGAATCTTCATGAATTTTTCCATGCAATGCAAATTTTGATTTTTCTAAAAATATGAAAGGAATCATTGTTTTAACCTATATGACATTAATGGAATTTTCTTAAACAGTGATCAATGTTTTATTAAAATCAATATTTTTATGTTTTAATGTTTATTTAATGTGAAAAATATTTTCATTGTGTTTTATGTTTTATTTTTTTCAAATAGGAAAATAATTTTCACTCCCTAAATGATTAAAATTATATTTCAAAATTCATTTTCTATATAATATGAAATCCATTGATGTTACCTATTTATTTAAATAAGATATGATCCATAGATACCAAAAAAATTATATCTCAGATAGGGGTATTCTTATAGTGGGATATTTTTAATGAAAACAATTTATCTTCCATAGGTGATACCATGTGTAAATGATTATGAAATCCGCTTCATTTCAAAGATTAATCAATGATGAGATGATTATAAATCGTTTATATATTTTCATGGGATATGATATGATGAAATTTTTATAATTGAAATTTAATAAAATTGGTTATTATGTGATGAATATTTATGATTTTTTGGTACATGTAAATATGGTTATTTTAACTATCTCTTACGAGCACTATTCTAGGGAGGGTTTTTTATAGATTCTGATAGATATCATGGTCTGCCATGAGACAGGTTGGTTCGACTCTCCCTATAATTAGGGACATTGACAACTATCCTGGGCCACTATGTGAGAAATAACATAACTAATTTGTTTCCCATCAACACCATAAATAGAGAGTGTGGCCCTTTCTATGTCAAAGACTTCCCCTACCCCTCACATTCATCCTAACGATGGATGATAGAAAACCATCATGGGGGATATGCCCATGGCACTGGCCATAGAAAAAATATAAGGAATACATGAATAACTCTTGTTATTTCACATGTCTATCTACCACAACATCATAGGAAGGAATGAAAAAAATAGTTTCACTATCATCCTCTCAGATTCAACAGCGACATAAGACTCGATAAGAACACCTCCACTCTTATCAACAAAATAGAGGTAAAATATCCTAAAATAATTCCTAAAATCAAGAAATATGGGGTCAAAAAGGTATGATGGTACTAAACTATTATTTCTAGGTCTATTATGTCCTAACCTCAATCAGGGACTCATGGCGAAACCATATCTTCCACCTTTAGCTTCCATCCTCTATTCCTCCACATTAGATCTGGGAGAGACATTAGGATTAGGGATATCACCCCCGAACAATGGTGAAAAATACAATGAGATATAGGTGGATGTTTTAACCTAAATCTTTATTAGTACAATAATACACTATACTAAATTGATATGGTGATTAAATTATCCACTCCCCTGAGAGACACCTTGACGTTTGAGGGAAGATTGGATCATGTATCACATCATTTTATAGATAATATGTAGGAGAGAAGGTCCCTGTCCATAACAAAACTATTTTATAGTCCTAAAAAGATTACATATTAGAGTTATTAGGAACTATACTACCCTTTGTAAAAGTATAACTATGAAGATATTCAGAAGATCATGATCATTGACTAGTTACCTATTACGTTCTGAACTTCCAAATCCATGTGCGTTACTGTCCTAGAATCTATCAACAATGTTCATAATTCATGTATTTTCCTAAATAATATGGTGGTTCTCATCCACATTCAAAATTTATAACTATTCTACCCATGGATCCTTAGGAATCATGAGTCCATTCATTGAAAATTTCCAAGGGATTATATTAAAGCTCTCATGATATCTTAGTGCCTTCATTCTTTTGCGTACCAATATATGTTTAGAAGACCAGTGTCTGGGGTCGTATATTTCATCATATTATCATGATCAATGAATATCTCCATGTGAGGATAAGGTTTTGGGTTTATTACATTTCCCTATAATTTACACAATTTCAATGAATACAACCAGATCACAAAACATGTCATCCTGCCGATGGAGAATATTTTCTTCTAACAAATTCTATCATGAATTTAATAAAAATTAATTACATGGATTATTAGAGAAATCGGGATTAGAAAATAGAACATTATGGAGATAATTTACAATAATGGGAGATATAGTATTATCAAGCCACTCATATGGGTTCTCACACCTTCTAGATAAGCCATACATTGAGTATTGAGAGGTCTCCCAATGAGAAAATTCTACTAGCCCATTAGAATATTGACAAAGGAAAATGTGATAATAAACTCATTGACACATAGTAGGCGATGTCAAATAGTTATTTAGATGATAATTTTTCAAATATTCTCCAATTTCATGAAGGCTATAAGTGGCTCAAGACTAAACTCATCATTGACCAGTGCCAGGGGTAAAACTTTATCAAAAGATTATCCTTCCATCTATCTATGAATCCATTTCTCCTTATAAAATCACCTAGAGCTGAGGTAGAAGGGATTTCACTTTTTTTATGGTATAGGTTGGTGGTTCAAGGAGTAAATTGTTATTTGACCCACCAACCCTAACAGAAAAGCATAACTCAACTATTTTAGAATATGGCTATTATGCCTTCAGATCATGAAAACCAGTCAGGGAATTAGGGACTACCGACCCACACCAAGATGATATAATGGACATTACAAATTCCCATATTGTATATTTGTAATAGAAAATGGACATTAAACCACAACATAATAGAAGTTGTATCTTTAATTGGTAGACAAGATGCACGACTAAATAAATTTTTAAATCATTGATTTCCACTATTTAACTTTACAGGTTTTATACTAAGACAAATAACCCAATTTTCTTTGAGGTGAATCTAAATTCTCATTACATCATAGAAATATAAATACAAAAATCATGTCAACTTCATCTAGCCAAGGGAAGTACATAGTTTTCTCCAACACACTCAATTTACATATATGGTCTATCACTAGGTATGAAATTTTGCACTGGTAGTCAATCTATCTGTTCAGTTTCACTATTTATAAGAGCAGTGTTAATAAAGTCTCTAAATGAAATCCAATGAAGGACGAGTGAGTTAATGATTTCATTTCAATATGGATGGGTATAAAATAATTCACTAATATGTTTCTCCCCTAGGAATAACTACTAATGATGTTTGTATATAATGGAAATGATGAATTGATCCCTACCTCATCTCTCCAATATATCATAGTGGGTTTTAGGAGTTCACTAAATGATTATAGTGCATAAAATATTCTTTACAGTGGACCAGTAAATGGTCACACCCATTACCATTTCTAACTATGATGAAAAGAATTCTGTATACATATATTTCATTAGTTTTCCATATTGAATCACAGCTATCAATTTACCTTCAAGTGCCACTACTGGAGGGACCCCAACAACTAGATAGGACTCATTAGAATGAATGTACCCACTAACCACTACCTATGTGTAGCATCAAAATTCAATAAAAAACCAATCCCACTATTATGACCAAGCATTTATGAATCCATTTATAGAGCTAAATAAAAATTCTTATTCCTTAATGTAACTACTGGTCCTAGGGTATTTCAACATTGCCTTGAAAAAGATCACTCTATATTTATCAGACTGTTGGAGTTCTGAGGAATATAACCTCATTGTATCCACTAACTATTTTTGATACCATAGGATACATAGTCATTCCATCAAGGAATACTTTATCTTCATTTTTTGGCTCAAGGACCATGTGGATCCTTGATTAGTCATACTATGTAATGTCCTGGTAAATATAGCACATATCTCTTTAGACCATGATAGTGGTGAAGTCGAATCCGATAAATGATAGTAGTTACCAATCAGGGGTAAATAGAAGTACAATGACTGGATGGAAATAAATATAATCTCTCATACCCATAAAATAATCCATTCCTTCATGAGAAATGTATAACCCTTGGGGATACACTACCCTCATTGGAAAACTCATTTCTATCATAGAATATTTATTCTATAATGAATAGACATCAAGAACACCGGGGTAATCAGAGTCCCCCTTCAATGTGGTAACCATTATATACCCTCGTTGACTTCATTCCTCTTGAATTTGGAGTGAACCATAGATTTTTCTTATCATGGAATATTCCACTGACAGAGAATATAAGTATACCTCCATGAATTCTATCATATTGGTAGACCATGAAACCATGATCAGTGATTAATAATGTCTCACAATTCCCACAAGCACTATAGGATGATGCTGCAAAAGGAGGTGTGGGTGTCATATATATTGGATGGAAGTACAAGTAAATGCACCAGATGTGGCTATTAGTTATAATGTGTCTAGACATATTCCTTGTGTAGATCTCAATTGGAATAATCCTACTAGGATCCTCTGTTATAAATTTTTTAGTAGTGGACTGTATAGGTCAATAGTATTACTCAAAAACATCTGAATTGTGCCATTTCACAATAACCAAGGTCATAAACTCAGTCATATAGTTTATTGTTTTAACCATTTAGTTATTATGGAAATACAACCTATATGATTCGGGCCAAAATCCATATCCAATGTAACCCACTATGCTCCCTATTCGAGAGTGTCCATAGGTAAAAATAATTTACCTCACCCCCAAAAATATTATGCATTGAGGAACCTATCCCATATTAGTGTGTGAAACACGATACATGATGTCATTTTTCAATAAAAAGATATTTTTGAGATCCATATTGAACTTCCAAGAAGACCTCATCATTTTTTGTATGTGGTATGTTCCATTGAGACCTACCATGTAGATGAATCCAATAAGGAAGAATGAAATGTTTAAATTTTATTTTTTGAGAGGGATGAGTGTTCCACCATTCATGGGAACATACAACCATTATAAATGTTAAACCAGTTTAATGGAATTGAAATACACCTTGGGGTAGTTGATTCTAGTTTTAGGATCAATATCATCCAGACCCAGACACTCTACATTCCAAAAATCATATAATCATATTTGACTCCCTCTAACCAAACAATTTAGTTGTATGAGAAATGGGAACAAAAAAATCATGACATAATTTGGATGATGACTCAATTTAGTGGATTGTTATAAAGCACAAAATTTATAGTTTTATCCTAGGTATGGCCATCAATACCTTGTTGGGAAGGACTTGGCTTCATCTACCGATAGTTTTTCCATACTTCAGATGTTAATGAATTAAATACTTCCTTAACGGTCAAATAGGGGTACTCTAAGGTGATGTTTCTCCCTTAAACTCTTATTACACCCATTACCCAGACTCATTGTATTATAAAAAAATTGGCTTATAACTCCTGAATGATGGGATTGAGAGCTTCAATTTTCCCGATGATAAAATTTATGCTTCATGAAATCTATGGGATGACATGAGTGATAACATCAATATTCAAATCAATAAGTTAGAGACAACCAAATTTTATTATGGAGGTTTTCCATCATCTCCATGATGAAGGAGATATAAAATATTACCTAATACTCATACATTGGGTTCAATTTTCCATGTCTAGTCACCATTAATCTTAGATAAGAATGAGGTATCCTCATGATGACCATTTATTTTCGACATCATTGTATTCTCAACAATGGAGGACTGACTCATTGGAAGTGCACTGAACACTATTGTGTTTATATCAACATTGGGAAAGGATTTCTAAAACTATGTGGTATTGGCTTAAAAACATTTTTCACCATTGCCACCATAAAATAGGAACCCCTCTATAGGGATTCCTCTTATACTAGAGCATATACAAGTACCACATCTAGATCTATAACACCCTTTGGAGTCAATCCTACCTATGGTTATCAGGTTTTGTAGTATGAGGAGTATCGGGATGATGTCCCACCTATATTCAAAGAGGGTGTATACATTATGTTAGAAGAGTGGATCTGGGTAAATCTTGACATAGAGAAAGATTTTAGGATAACGCTGATTACTATAGTAATTTATCCACATAAGAATTGATATTATGTGGATTATGTGACATATCACCATGACATGTTCTCATGAGGGTATAAAAAATTACAAGGATCAATCCCAATGTTTTCATTCATCGTCTTGGCCTCATTTTGGGCCACTATGGTATAAATAATCCTCCTAATTCTATACAACCTCCCTAAAGTTCAATGATTGAACCTGAATTTGTCATGATAATAAATTCCAACTTCATCAGAGAGATTCAGTAGCCCATGTGGTAGGCCAATATTCTCTGAGTTATAAAGAATAATGGGAATGTGAGATTCTATATTGACTTCGAAGACCTCAACCACCATTTCATGCAGGATAATTTTCAAATTATAAAAATAGACATACTTATTGATTCCACTACATGATTACAATACCTATCCTTTATGGATAGATACTTCTGGTATAATAAAACTTAGATAACCGCCAATTTTGAGGATTCCACCACATTCGGAAAATATTGTAGATTCGTCTATTACAAGGTGATTTTTTTTAAAAAAAACTCTGGAGCTACATATCAATATTACACCCAACACCTCTACAAAATGATCCCCATGACCTTGTTGGAATGCCACGTGGGTGATTTTTTGGAAATATATCTCCAGCATCATGATCATCTCATGTACTATGTGAAAGTATTGGACTTTATTTTCCCCCACCACATGAAAATGAAACCCCTAAAATGTGAATTTTGTGTTAAATCTATAATTAATTTTGTATCATTTTTAGATAATGATTCATTGAGATCAATCAAGAGAAGATTAGTTCTATTATTAGTATTACTCTACATTGAATCATTCAGAATATATGAGGCTTGAATGACACTTAGCCTATATCCATTGATTTATTGTGAATATGGGCTGAAAATGTAAGCTATTCTCGAGGTTCATGAAGAAGGATACCATTTTCGGGTTGAGATAACATTACCAAAACACATTTTAGGACATTAAACAGTATATTTTTCATCCAATGGTCTTGATTCTACTTATTCCAGGGAAGAATATGGCCCTTTATGTGATAACTATGTAAGTGTCCCTGGGAACCCTCCAAGATCATAGATATAGTGAGGGTAGGGAAAATTTTATATTATCTCAGTCCAATCCTTTTTGGAATATAGAATATATATTATTCCATTTGGAAAAGCTATCTCACCATTATATTTTTTGTTTAGAAGTTGGGGAATTACATACAACACCATGATATAAAACTAGTATCGCTTGTCAATTTGGCAAAGTACATTATCAACCAACCAATATTTTCTGTCCAATTAGAATACTGGTATGTTATTATATAGTATTCTGAAATCATGTTTTTTTTTAGGAATCGGGGAGGGTCTAACATCAGGCAGATTTCTTGGTCATGAATCTGATATATAAATAACATACCCTAGATTTCAATTTATTACATGAAGTAACCCTATTTTTATAGATCATACCCCAACATGTTGGTAGATTAATTTTTATGATTCACCCTATAACCTGATGAGATAAATCTCAACAACCCCACAATCAACATGGCGGTCCTTGGGATTTTGTTTATCACATATACACATGACATATATACATACTCATTTCTTTTGATATAAGGTTACATTAAAAATGAGGTAGATTAATAATCTGTTATCATTGTCTATGAGTTTTCCAATGAGATCGATTCCCCACCTACATGTGAAGGTATTCTATGATCGAGTCATTATGAAAATAAATAGTGATTAGGTCATCTGGAAGCATAAACTCTTTCCCATTATAGAAAAAACTTACGAGCTATTGGCATAGTTCCCCTCTCGGTAAAGGGAGGTTCATGTTACCTAATCATAGAATGAATGTGCCAATTATTGGCCAGGACTAGGTACAAACCATTATGATCTTGATAAGATGACGTTTTCATTCATCTCGTACATCATTGGGTAATCTGTCACATCACATATGATGATGAAAACCAACTAGTAAATAAGTTCGTGGTTGGAACTTATTTGGTTGGACCAAAGAATACCTAATAGTTGACGAACCACCAGATTAGATGACTCCAATCATTTAGTATCTTAATTATGATACTCTCCCACAAAATTGAGATGAACATGAATGAATATGTCAGTGTGAAATGTAATTTAACCCCATCACAACCCCAATGATGGAAAAATATAATACAAATGTTGATTTTATAGGATTTCCTCTATTTAATTCCATAAAAATAGGTACCTCAATTCATACAAGATATCTAAAATTAGTAATGTGTTGATCATCAATGATAAAGGAAACTCTCCTACTAGATATGGGTCATTGGTTAATTTTGGTCCACCATGGTTTAAGACTACATTGATTTCTCCAAAAGGTGTCATACATGCTAGATCCATTCAAACATTATGAATTAACCCTCATAGATTCTAAATAATACCTATTACTCATGTCCCTTTACAATGTGGTGCCTTGTGGTCTTTAGTCTATACCATTCAACTACAACTAAAAAATTAGTGTTCATTATATATACCACATACATTTTTTGATGTGGGATGAGTCCATCCACTTCAAATTGATAAATAATAGGTTCATGATAGATGTTATGGAGTTCAACATCATTCATTGGATTGGAATTACACACAACATTTAGAAAAATAAGATAACTAACTTTCAAGATTCCATTCGGATGAAAATTTAATTCCATGTATAACAACTAGTCCATCCACACTTCTCGCATTTATATATTTAAAAATCGGAATATCAAAACATTCATCAAAACCATCTCTATTATTCTAAAAATTATTTTAGGCCCTAAAATGAAGTTTTATCCCTATAATATACACAATTACCTCTATGTGAGGCTTCTCATGGATGATTCCATGGAGCCCGGCCTCCTAAACCAACATTACATGTCAGAATATCACTATTATGTTCCAAAAAATCCACACAATAACATGTTCACTTTATTCCATAAAACATTACTTTAATTTAGTTTCTTCCTCCTAGGTCTAATCCTTGTGAGAGTAAAATCTCTTAAAATTGTCTTAGAAAAGTGTCATTTTACAATTGTAATCCTTGGTCCTTTCCGGACACTTAGTTTCCATTCCTATTTTAATGAAATATCATTCTGGTAAAACATTTTCAACCTCTTGAATTTTTCCTTGGACCATAAACTATATCATCCATGGTCCAAAACACAGGGCATTAAACATTGTGTAATTTTTCCCCTCTGGTCCCCAATCTACATTTGGTTTTACTTACCTATAGTGGTAGATAAAACTAATGACCCTTCCAATTTCAGCATCCTCACTCAAGATGGATTCCAAATTTTCATCCTTGTTCTCTTACCATTCCACATTCAAGAAATACACATGTATTGATTCCCAATGTCATTGGATTTGTAGTGATGTATGAAACCCATGTCATTGGATTGAATCTAACACCCCATTGCATGAGAACATGTCAAGTGAAATTCAAACCTGAATATCTATTTATGATGGATTTTATAGAAAATGGACCATTATCCCCTATATCTTATAAACACTGCAACATTAAACTAGGATACATGTTTTGAACATCTTGACATTAAAATTTATATATACACCCATACATATACCCATTAATTTGTACATATCTAGTCTTGATGGCTTTCACATAAACATCCATAGGAAGGAGGCACAAATGTCTATTAGGTTGAAATCCTATAGTGAAATATTTGATCAAATGCTGGAATTTCTACCACCTAGACAGCCTCATAACTTTGAAAAATGATGTTACAAATAGATGAGGTACAATTATAGTAAGAGTTATCACTATGCCCCAGAAAAATCCTAACCATGCTCATTGGACCCACTGGTACGAAAAAAATGCTCCCCTTTGGGTGGAAAGTTGGTCATTTTCATAAAATGATACATACGCTAATTTAAATATGAACCCCTGTAGCATAATACTAGGAGTATTGAACTACATAATAAAAATCACTCGATATTATTCCTCTCTTTTCATCTTCCTTGATTTGGATCCTCATCACCCTTCACATCCAAACAATACCTTAAAGATGATGGTTATTATCCAAACTAGCTCACCTTAATTCTGTGGAATATCCACTCATTTAATTTCACTAACAATTTGAAAGGTACCATGTTTTGAAAATTTTGAATGGTTAACCCTCATTCTTTTTTCCCATCCTTGGACGTGTGATATTAGAATGTGCATTTCGAAAAGGGTCAGTATTCAACTTCTTTCATCCTATCTTACTCAATATTTTCCAATTTATGGACATATCGATTAACACCATCCATCTTCCACATTGTTTAGATAGAATCCAACACCCCTGGTATTTCCCCACTCATGAACCTATGAAGATTGTCAAATAAGGTCGGTTGTATGGGGTTTCACTCTCCAACAAAGAAATTATCATTTAAAAAACTTGTTATGTTAGATAAATTTTTCCACACTGTATTTTTTATTCCTAATTGACACTCTAATTTAATGATATCTTTATTTTATACCTCGCATTTCTCACACCAAGAATGAATCACATACAATTGTATACTTATTTTCAATTTTATTGTTACTATAATTGTGGTTTAAGAAAAAATCAAAGTAAATGACCCTTTTATTGTCTAATGAAAATGGGGTAATATCAATAGGGTTCATACATATATTAGACCCCTCGTTTACTGAAGCACACAAAAAGGAGAAATGTATTTTCTTACTAAGGACTAGATTCAATGATTTATATCTCTTACATAGTCAACCACTATTCAGTAGCCTCTTGGGCTAGCTACTTCTGGGAGAGCTCTATCACATCATCAGTGAATACTGGGAAAAGAAATTTAGCTCATACCCACACATGACCATACTCAACTCTGTACTAACACTCTAGAGATGCCTCCACTATTTCCTCGACCGAAGCCACTAACAACTGCACCATTAAATGGTTGATGATATCCTATTGAAAGTTGATGATGGATTTATTTTTCTTTACATACTCCTAAATATAATAGATTTATTTTTCGACTATCTATATCACCATAGTGATCTAATGACTCTATTTTTACCATGTATAAACACACCCCAAATGGTCCATGAACACCCACATGGAATGATAATCACAGGACAATATGGTGAGGGAATGAGAATCCATATCATGGGTGCCTAGGATTAGAAAACTATAGTTGTGGGACCCCATCCATGTTAATAATTCTTCCTCAAAGGTAGGGGAATTTAAATTATGAACACTCTTCCATGTTAGGCTTAAAACCAAATGGTTTACTTTGGTGACATCAGAACTACTGTCCTGTAGATCCTCAGAGGGCATAGTCTCATAATATGTAAAATCTGTGAGAACTGCAATAGTGGGGTTCTCCTTAGGTATTCTCTCAGATGGGATATACTCCATGTTGAGAGGATGGATGTCTTCATCTAACTATTCACATATAGTAACATCTTCACCATCCACAAGATCATCCTCCATCATAACCACAATTTCATTTAGAAAGGGACAGTCTTCTAAGATCGGGGATGAATCACCATCAATGGAATGATCCTAGAGTGGGGGCCTTTATATTAGAGGATATACCCTAGATCCCTCTGCCACACCAGAATTTTAAGGAAGCATTATCTCAAGAATAATTTTGAATAATTTATGTGAGGTTAGTTCGACCAACAGTAACAAACAAGGTGGACATAACTTGTGAAAAAAGGAGACTTACATGAGGTGAGTAAATGAGTGATGTCTCTATATAGGACCTTAATAAATTATACTAATGGATATCCTTTAATGAAGGTTTATATCATTATAGATTCAACATTATCCATTAGTGTTAGATGTATGGGATATCAATGAAGTTAAAAAAGTGATAGTATGTAATTGTTTTTGAAATTATCAATGCTAGGGGAGAATAGGGGAAGATTGTGTTCCAAAATTCATATTGGGATAGAGATGGGATCATGAGGGACAACATCCTGAGAGGCCTCCCCCACGAATATGTGTAATTTATTCTAGAATGTGTGGTTGAGGACCCCAATAGATGATCGGGAGTGATGGATAATTTTAAGGCTCACATATAGTCCCCTAATATATACTTATCCTGTAAGAGACATATGATAACATTATTAGGTGGGCTCCCTGGTTCCTATTAAGGTGCTAGATTCAATCTCAATAGAGTCACCTTGTCCCCATTAGGTGGTTCCTTTAATAGTAATGATTATGGGTTGGAGTCATTAAAAGAAAAGAAAATATGAAATATGATGTTACAAAAATTACAGCATAAAAATGTAACTCAGTCAAGTTGTGTTCCCTATGAGATACCTCCAGAGTCTCATGGGAACTTTGATGTTAAGTTTTGGGGCCCCATGCATCATTATCACTTGATACATGTTTGCCAATGATAGGGGATCACACATCATGTGTTAGAATATCTATTTATATTTTCTCTTCGTGCCCCACACCAAACCCCACATGTATATAGTGGTAGCATGTTCACTCTCCCCACATAGGAACATGAAGAAATCAGTGTCCTCCAAAATGTTTAATGTATCTTGGAAGCTCACTGATGCATCGATCCTCCAAAACAAATCCTATAAAATCTCAACCCCTCCCATGTAAGCATCTTCTATAGATGCTCTACTATATGGGAACCCACAACATCCCTTAAACCTTCAATATTTTAGTGAATAATGAATCGTCGGTTGGAAAAAATTGATAACATAATTTTTTCCATGAGGAATCTTTTGATTGGATCTCACCAGTATGGGTTCCCTATGGTTTCTACCATTGTTTCTTTTGAAGGATCCACACTCTTCCAGATGGTGGAAGTATTTCCGGCACCGAAGGTTCCTCATCCAAAACTCTAGCTTTTGCCCATAACAAACAACATGTTCCCCATGGAGAAGAATCCCATCCTACCTTCTACTCATTTGTCATGGTTGGTGGATCCACCTTCATTACCCATTGGAAAAATATTGAACTCGGGTAGGTCGCAACCCAATTTTCAGAAAAAATTTGCATGAGGACACCATTGATTTAATTTAGTATAATTCATATATGTTCCTAAAAACTCTTACCTATGAACATCTCTGATAGGCGGAGAAGGATATAGGTGATCCTCTCATCATGTACTCCCCATGAAAACTATATTTTTCTGTTGAATTCATTATAATTTTCAAGGAATCATTTACTTGGTGTGTGGTTCCTAGTAGGTGTTTCAATCATTCCACAAGACCTAACCCCCCCCCCCCCCCAATACAATATCCATAAGATACTCTCTCTACTGTAGCATCATCCATTTATTTTCTTTCATCTCACTGGTTGGGATTATAAATGGCTTGAATTTTAAAGACCTAGTGTTTTTTATGTTGGAATCCACATCAGCTTCAGTGAGAGTCACCAGATGAGCCTTGCTGATATCAATAATGGATATTTGAATGATGACATTCAGGGGTGATGGATTATGGGATATCATACCCTATGAAATGCAGTTTATCCTATCTAGTTATAAATTTTAATGGGTCACATATATGTATATTCATGCCCCCCCCCCCCCCCGCAATACATTATCATACTTGTTATATAGAATGTATAGTTCATGGATTCCCAGCTTAACTCTGATACATTCAACTATGATTTATTCCATCACTAGTCTACATATAATAGGCCCATGTTTGTTTTTGTGACTAGTATAAACCAACCACTCAGAAAGGTGGCCTATTATCTCATGTCTCTAACATTTGAGAGGTAGTCCATTACATGGAATACCCACTTTTTATAACAGACGTCTTCAATTATTATCCAATATGATCAATGAATCCCCTAGGCCATGTTATTGGACACATATTCTGTTTTCATAACATTTTAATTTTCATCCCATTAAATAACATTATAATAATGACTTAATAAGATTTTCTAGTAGAAAGGTTTTTATGACCCACAACCAAGCTTATCCAAGCTTTATGGGTTACTTTCATAACTGGAATTTTCCCTATACTCCACCAAGATTTAAGAAATAGACGGAATTAATCATTTTTAGACCTCGGTAGAGGGATCCCACCAATATGAAGTAGATCACACAATTTAATTCCCACCTCCTCTTGATAATGATAGAAGTTACTCATATCTAGTGATTATCTAGTAAGGAACTCTTTTGGAAATTCATTTTGGTGGTAGACATGAAATTTGGACATCTAAAACTCTTTCATTAAACTAATATTTTACTTATCAGCTTCATTTTATTCACATGTGAATCATTACATGTCTTCGCATGCCCACTCAATGGAGTATTTTCCCTAGAATAAAAGATATCAATCTTCATACTAACCCACAAAGTTGTTTGGAGTGATGGACATAACAATTAATCATTAAGGCGTAGGGGATGCTTCATCCACTATTTTCTCCCATGTTACTATCCTTATCCTCCCACTCATGGTTCTAAGTGTAGAAGTTAAATTCTTTTTGACTAGGTAGCCATCATTTGAAATTTTACAATATTTTAGATCATCATGATGAGAATACCGTAACCCTAATATGTTTTCCTCCTTGGATTCTATATCCCTATTATCCCACAAATCAAGTTATAAAATGGTAATATCTTTATTAATAGATATTCCCTCTAAAAATATGTTAGAATAATTAAAATATCATTTTTCCCAAAAATTACCATCCTAGTTTAAATTATATTATAATTTCTATAAACTTATACCATATTGGAAGCAGAAATTGTTGTAGGAGAAACTTGATCAGCATGGTCTTCCATTTCTGAGGAATTTTGAGGATTTAATAGCTATTGATCATAAAATAAAATAGTTATTTATGAAAAAATTTCTTCTTCACACAACCTATGTCCACTTCTAAAATTTTTACAATTTCTATGTGAATATATTATCACTTAATGATGACTAATGTGAGTGTTGCAGCTAAATCTAAGAAGATTTGAAAAAAGGATCAAGTTATATGGATGAGAGGTTAATTATCACAGACAAAATTCATGTGAATGAACAAGACCCCTTTTTATAATATTTTTATGCATGGTTACGCCATTGTTTATGCACGTGAGATATGTTTTCATGACCCATATCAAATATTCAATGCTATAGTGTAAAACTACCCTAAACATTGGAATTTTCCTTAGAACAAGACATTCCAATTCAATGGTATCTCTAATTCATCATTGGGGATATTTAGGAATAAATATTCATATCAACCCCCAAATTTATTGTTTAATAAAAAAGTCGCAATCCTTCCCAAGGACCATTTTAGATCTAAGAGAGCAAAAATATGCAACTCCTGGACATTGTGTGAAAATAAATGTATTTTTGTGAAACTGGATTGTGTGAAAATTTGATACGGATGAAACCAAGTTTCCTAGGAATTATAAAATATTTTAATTAAAAAAAGGGAGTTTTCACTACATTAGACCCCTTTCTATAAAAATATTAATTGGTTCATAAAATATTAATGCAAGATATGTGTCATTGAATAGATATCTAGACCTATGAATTTGACAATTCCTTGCGAAGAGTGAAAAACATTGCATTATATTGGAATGATTGAATGCTTAATTTCTCCCATATCAGCTACAGATAATGAATCACCCATTCAATTTAGGGATGAATCTATAATAGTTTCATTATCATATCTCTCTCATAAAAACACATATTCTATGACATTAGAGATTTCCATGCCCTAATGGACCCCCGAAGTTAAGTAATATATGTGACTAACCTCACATGGGTCCCTATCTTTGAAGAAACCTTCTTGTGTTTTCCTCTCACAACTTATCTAAAGTCTAAGGGTTTGTATAAGATATGTTTCCTTCATGTAACCCTTTATTTCACATGACTCTATGATATGTGATAATGTATAACTCCATTATAAAAGAATTTCACTTGTTCTAGAACCAATGGTTCACACAATCCCACTGGTACACATAACTATAGAGTTGCACACAACAAACTCTTGTTACTGGTATAAATTAATCCTTTCACCAAAAAAATTTGTATTAAATTTGAGTATATAGATGCACAAGACTAACTCCAATCTGGCCCCCTATTTCTTTGATCACATGCATGACCTATGTAATCAACCATAATGTTCGGACTCTTTTCATGACCTGGATAGTTGTATTTCCTTTATCTCTTATGCATAGGCCACCCAATTTATATTTCTCATATGTATAACTACCTTGATTCTATATCCCACTTTGAAACATCAATATGACAGTGTTTACACCATATTATAACATTATGAAAATGTATAGTAAGAACATATGCCCCGATAGTGGAATCATAAATGGAAACTTCCCACAATTGCTGGTTGAGAGAGCCATTGTTGTAGCCTTCTCCAAAATAATGGAGTTATCTCCCTATGTGTAGGACAAACTATTGTCCAAAATACATGAAATAAAACTATATATCCTTATATCCTTATCATATGATGGAAAACTATATGCAAACAGCCTCAATAAGTGATGTTTTACTATAACCTTATCCTATGAGGTGAACACCTGAATCCCTATGTATGATCATAATGGTATTACACATACTTCTACACCAAGGATAAAAATCCAACACCAGTTTAACCCAGATGCATAATCCTCAATCAATCCCATGTTATTTCTCTTTTTGTGACATATACATCTTTAACACATGCTGATAAACTGCATGGACTAATATAGTCACATGACCTAAAACCATGGAATCAAACTACAATGGATTTTATATCTATATCATAATAGGTTTATTTTTCTACCTCTTTGAGGTCTAATCCTTACTCACCTAAGATGCCTCATTAATTATATATCCAAATATTCAACTATTCCTATAAACTATTCATGTATTCCCCTCAAAAGGTTTCAATTCGAATGTTTGATAATTTCCCTAATGGGGGAACCCACAAAACATCACCACCACAAATTTACATTTCTTCCTACACCATTAGGGCCACATTATATAGAGTTATAATCTTCCATGCATGGAACACATTGATATCCCCCCAACCAACCTATCCTCACAAGATTTTAAATTTTTTACCAACATGTCTATATAAGATGTTAAATATCAGACTAACATGTACCAACATTATGTGAAATATTCTACCAACTTATCCCTAGAAGCTATTAAATTTGTGACTAAACATAACTTACAAGATGTAAAACCTCTAACCAACCTGTCCCAAAAATATGTTAAATCCATGACTAACCCATCCCCATAGGACATTGAAAATATGAGAACCCTACACCAAAACATATCAAATATGTGACAAACCTATCCCAAATAGATGATAAATTTGTGACCAGTCCAGCACTGTAATATGATAATTCTATGACCTAATATCCCAACATGATTTTAAATCTAATACCACCACCAGATGATCAAGAAACCATACCTTTTATTAATGATCATGGGATTACCGAGGTAAAATCCCAAAAATCATTATGCCCATGGAAAAAACCGCCATATGATGGAAATTGGATTAATCACCTTACATTTCTAATATTCCTCCACAATAGATGCCCTCAACTAAGATAAAGGATGTTCTTATTGGTTCATGAAAAACCTAACATCCACATATATATGGACGTGTGAAACTTCAAAAACTGATCTTACTAATCGTAGCTTTTGTATCATGTTAGAAACACCATTATTAATCGGCATCCACAACGATATGGTTTTAGTAATGATATTAAAAAATATAAATTCATTTTATGAGGGATACCTTGATAAGAATAAATCTCTAAAGAGGAATACATTGAATGAATAATGGAAATTACACCATCCATTTTCAATCAAGGAACCTTCATCACCATGCATGGGGGGTAGATGCCTACCACATTTGGAAAGTGGGAATATGGGGTAAAAAGATAATATCACTAAAAAACCTCATGAAAAGTGTAGATCCAGTGGAATTATTTTTAAAACAAACATATCATAAAAATTAAATGGACCCACACCACCATCTAGTAGATCACAATCCACTAAATACACTAAACAATCCTCAACTCCATGGCTCTGAACCAATGATGAATGTATTTCTCAAGTCATAACTATTTTACGCTGCCACTGATGACCCCTATATTATCCCAGGGACATAGATCATACCTATTCTGAACCCATGTGAAAACCCCAACTGAAATATCTAGAGAATTACTAATAATTGTTTAATATCATACCACACCAATAACACATTCTTTGAGGTGCTGGGAAGAATATGACTTAATATCTACATTCCCCTAGTTGAATAACTATTGGACTACATAGGTGGGGGATAGTGAATCCATAATCTACACCACATTTTTACCACAACCCTGATGCACAACCATATAATTCCTCATCCTACTATCATAAGGCACAATCACCAATATAGTAGTAGATGAACCTTCTAGAGTATGGAATGAAGGAAGACGACTATTTTCTTGATCCACTTATATTCCCTTATCAATAGTCTGTTCCATGTGCCGAACCACTAAAAGAATGACCCTTAAGTCCTATGATGTCTTGACTAAGTAAATTTTCCATTAGGATGTTTATCAGGTCCTCCAAATCATATAGTTCACCAGTTCCCAAAATGGATGGTGCATCATAAATATGGAATTTACATGAATAATTAACTATAGGTCTATTACTCCTCTCCCAATGGATGGTACACCATAGAAGACCCTTGGTGGAGTGGATCTAATAGTTGAACCACTTGACTAGGTTCATGGCCATTATCAAGTAAATCCTATTACATATCATATGGTGTAAAACGTGTATAATCTATAGTGTAACCATTCATGATTCACCGAGGCATCTTTTGTTTGGAAATTTCAAATGAACATTTAATAACATGATGCTGGTAAGATAGATCCTGAAAAGTCTATCGGATTAGAAAAATTTTGTCCAATGTGGATACCCATAACTCAAGGTATATCCCTCATATAATTTCCCAAGTATATATGTACCAACATGTTTGTGATAATTATGTATATTACAAAACATTATATTATTCTCAAGTTCAGCTAGTTCATACCAAAATAGAATTATTTCATATGAAATGAATAATGATAAATCACATAATGGAGAGTATTGTATTATCCTGAATATATATACCAAATCAATTAATTAAATTAAATAAAAACTACAAAATAATAATAAGTATATATATAGAATGGTATCCTACGTGAAAAATCATGATACATGAATGAACCAAAATCCTTAAAACTGTAATAAAAATAATGTTAAGAGTGACTGAAATGTTCATTACACATGAGTTGGCTATGCACATGGTAAATCATCTGATTAATTTATACAGAACCTATATAATAACAACTATCTCCTTGGGTATTAAAAATCAAAATATATTAAACATTCTCTAATACCAAATTGTAATGACCCAAACTAAAACACCTGTTACAGGATGGGGATCCAAATACTCATGCATCCCTACACATATGAATGTGGAAATTGTCTTCCAGAAAAGGTCAAAACACTATAATTGGGGGTTTTATACAATTGATAATCATGTCCAAAATAATATAAAAACCACTCAGAGTATCATGGGGAAAGGTAATGCTTCTTAATGTAATAAATAGATGGGACTTATGACATAAATATTTAAAAAAACATCTTCATATGTGGAATGAAAAATGAATGTGTAAATTTATAATAAGATAAATTAGAAAAACACTAAATAAATCCTCCTGAACCCATTTCGGTATCGCTACTAAATCAATGCTCAACAATTATCAATCTACCATGGGTCACATTACCTTTAATGGATCCCTAATCCAGTTGCCTATATGTTCCTCAATATGAGAGTGCATGGTATGAGTAATTGAACCCAATAAGACAACATAAATACTACCTTAACATTTTTTACATGAATAACATGTGTATTCTATGGTAACTATAAATTCCCAAGAATTAATAAACAATAATATATCAAGAACTAATTTCTTAACAAAGACACCATGGGTCCTATCCATTCTATTTTTGACTCCATGATTGAAGGACTATCAAAATAATTTCAAAGTTATCATGGACTATCCACAAGAATGGTAGAAGTTTTACTTTTCATCCATACGAAATCGAGTTTCAAGTCAGACCATAAATCCAATTGGTGAACATGTTACTTAGAATCATTAAGGTGTTGAGTTTCGGGTTAGGCTAGAAGATTTAAATTCCATTATATTCCACTTGGTTATATCTTATCCATCACCAAAAATCATGCACACTTCCCCTCTAAGGGACAACCATAACTTGATTTCCTACTAGTTTCATGTACTAAAAAAATCCCTCCAATGGAATGGTAAATAAACATAATATTGAATAACATACAGAGGCATAATATAGAATGAAATCACGAGAATAATAATAAATATACAAGTACAAGTGATCCAATCAGATGTATCTACGAAGATACATATGAATACCAATGTAGTCAATAACATATATATGGGTTTCATGGGGTAAACATACACACAAACACACTAGTGATCACTATCAAGCTTAGTAATGCCTGATTTTACATTAAAAGAATCATATGGAGGGAAACTGTGTATACAGGGGGAAAAATGGAATGAAACACCCTACCGTTAGCACTTTGGTGATGTAAACAATTATTTTCCCTAGGATCATAGTGAAAAACACAATGCATACCCATAGAAAACTAGATAGTATGTCAAGAATACCTATAATGGATTTAAATTATCCAATGAAGGGGTTTCGGTAAAATTCATAAGGAGATCCCATGACAACAATTTTGGTTAATGAGCAATATACCTCATAGATTATTATAAAGAAATTAGTTTTGATATATGCTGATGAATATGGAACAAATTCACTGGATCCATTGTCGATGATAGAACATATCTTGAAATCTATTTAAAATCTAGAAGATTACCTAAAATTTAGTTAATGAACATTGATCCACCATGAATATATATTTAGAAAATTGATCAAAGGAGATATCTCAAAAAAATAGAATGTATCAATATGATCAATCTTTTATAACTTTCTAGGAAACATTCACCATTCATGAAATATGAATCTCTTTTCAAATGGGATGTCCTTCAAAAGTTGAATCCACCACCAATATACCAAGGGATCATTAAAAGCACATTATATCTTGAATAATCACAAGGATAATTACTCAGAATTTTATTTCTATAATCAATATTCCATCAAGAATATTTATACAAGAATAAATATAAAATCATACCAATGAGATTCCCATAATTGTAAGTAGATCAACATGTTACCAAGAGTAATCATCAATGTGATATATTTAACACTAATCTTGGAAGGAGGGAATAATTTATCTTCAGATATGTGTCGAAAGCATCAATTCCTCTTATATACATATTCATCATATAATGTAGAATGGGAATTTGTTGTAGATCTAGATAAAACAAATATATCTTGAGTTAATATACTAGTTTAATGAAGAACCCCATGGGAGATGAAGGGTAGAGATCACGAGTCAAGATAGAGGGTATCTGGTTCAAAATAAGGGTGTTTGGGTTATATTTGCCTATTAATAAAGTTCTTAAAAGAGTGAAATTAATATTCACTGGGTTAATTTAATGAACGGATGGATAGAATTCACTTTCTAGCTGATGGGTCTCACCATCCAGCCACAAGAGCTCATTGGTGGGATAATGTACAAGGAAGAACCATGAGAAAGTTCGTGGAAGTTTACTACCCCTACATAAACAAACCTCCACTATAGTATCAGAATGCCCAATCGTAGCACAATGAGAACCCATAAACATCATTAAAACATATCAAAAATTATTTTTTTCAAAGTAAGAACATAGAATTTTAAATGTCAGATACCATTTTCCACTTTGGATGGAACAATTATATTCTCTAATATATTTACATTATCAAGAAGAAAAATCAATAGTGATGGTAAAAAAACTCAATCTATTGGGCTTAACATTTTCCTTACACTCTCTAGTATCCTATGAGATTCATCTATGAAACCATACATTCCAAAGAAAACAGTACCGTCCTCACTTGAAGGATTTTCTCTCTTTGGTTTACCTTCCACATCAGTCATTCTATCTACGATGTGTTACGCTCAAACTCAAATTCTTCAAAACCAATGTCATGTATAGGATAAGGTGTCTACCTCCGATTTTGAGATATATAAAACACCTCATGCATACATTGGTCTGGATAAGTAAAATAAAAACAGAACATCAATGTTATAATCCACTTGTTGATCACAAAGGGTCAAATATAACATAGCCCTAGACTCTGATACATTATCAAATATTGAGGGCCAATTGAGGTTTCACTAAATTAAAATCCATTTCACCTATAGAAAACTCAAAATTACACCTTTTTTAACTATCATAAGTTATCTTCCAAATTTGACCTATGAAAAACGTCTTTTTAATCATCGATATTATCTTAGAGGTCTCATATACCATATTACATCCCATAACTACTTCCTCACCATCCCCATACTAAAAATGAAATGAATGTAAATGTATACAATAATGATATACATAATTGGAGAAATGAATAATATCATGGTAAATATTTTTTAATAGAACTTGTCCCCAACAGGATGATCATCCCATGCTCCTTCAATTGTCTATATGTATGCCCAGACTATACAATCCAATATATAAATTTTCTATATAAAATTTCCATATATATTGGTATGGTATACGTTCCTCAATCTCATATGATTCATTAAGACCTTTTGAAAACCTTTCAAAAGATGGGGAATAAAGTGTGTATCTTTATAAGAAATAAATATTGTTGTAACTTCTTGGTTTCAAAAAATCTCACAAATATACAGCTTTACTATATCATAATCTAAGTGTGTCACATAGATTTGAATGAAATAAAAAACATTCTATAACTGATAAACATTACCCCAAATAGTACCATTATTCCATGAGGTCTTTGGAAACCTCATCACATTGTCAATCATGACACCCCCCCCCCCAATTCTACATTGGAAGAAGAGGTTTTTTTTTTGAGAAATCCACAAGGAATATTGTTCATTTCCTCTATTCACTGATTTATAAAACCTCAGGAATCAAATAAAAAATGAAAATATTCATCCTAGGACACCATTACTTCTTCCTAATGTCATCGTATGACTTTCTCACTACATGATGAAAAAAACACATTTGTGGTTTGGAAGTACCTTATTAGTTCTCCTTTGACGAATGTAAGGACGACAAATATCCCACGTAGTAAGACCATATCATCATTTTCTATAGCTCCCTAACCCAAAAATGCCCAGAGTCAGCCTCTAATACCAATACATAAGAATGATTATAAGGAATAAAATACTGAATTCCTAAACAATTTAGTAGTATTGGTAAGATGGATATATACATTAGTCTTGTTTTACAAATAAATGACGAAATTAAAGCATATTTTTTCGATGGTAATAAATTTATTCCATGTAATGTATCTTAGTGTATAATTATTATTAAAAAATATTGAATCCTTGGGAAATAAAACATAATAAGGATGAAGTCAGGTTCTTAGTAAGGGTAATGTACATTAGAATCAATAAAGAATCAATTAGAATAATCATTATTAAATTATAAATAACTAAACATACATTCAATGTAATAAATAATATGATAAGGAGGTGAATAAATAATATGGAAAGTTAAATAACATAAAAAAAATATTCCATCTAAATAACTTTATAATCATAATCAATATGGAAATCCAACAAAAAACAACTATTTAATCAATAAACTGAGAATAAAATCCATCCATAGACTTTTTCATAGTGATAATTTCATGGATAAAATTATTAATAACTCAAATCTTAATGAAGATAATGCGCAATTA
The DNA here is from genome assembly GCA_963277665.1 of Viscum album. Classification (NCBI taxonomy): domain Eukaryota; kingdom Viridiplantae; phylum Streptophyta; class Magnoliopsida; order Santalales; family Viscaceae; genus Viscum; species Viscum album. The sequence goes on along the minus strand of OY728135.1, from coordinate 1,642,794,834 downwards.
TTGGATGTCATGTTTGAGGAACATGAAAACCTATACCATCAAGGCCATTCACAATATGTTTCAAAATAACAGGTAGAATATCATTTAATTTTTGAATATTATTTTTCTTATGAGAACATTTCAATGCATTGAGGGGCTCTATAAAGTTTAACCCCCCTACGTCACTATCTTTACAACCCATTCCTAATATATTAATCAAATTGTTTTTATTAGTAAAAGATAATCCTTATCAAATATTCATACTGAATAAAATATATGGATATATCAATAATTACAAATAAAATCAAATAACTATCCATGTAAACACTATATGTAAAAATTACAAATTATTTAGGAAATAAACATATCCATCATAAATAATATGAAAAATTAAGGGAATATATACATTAAATGATCATATGAAATTAAATATTTTAAGGGGACTAACAAAGGAATCAAGATTATGAATTTCAGGACTATCCGTGGCCAAATCAATCATAACCCATCAAAAAAATTATAGTATTAATACACATATCCCATCTGTATTAAATATAAATTTTTCTATTGTTGATACATAGAAAAAAATAAAAGATATTTATAGAAAACATTCTTGGAGAAAATATAATTTTTATTTGGATTTTTTTTATATACTTTTCATGGAAAATAAATTTTGAAAAAATGTTCATTAAAAAGTAAAGGGATAATATTGAAATAAAAACAGTAGAGAAATAAAAAAGGGTAAATCAATACATAAGTTTCAAGGTAAAAAAACATTTTCTGTACAGTAAAAAGGATTCTAAATAGCCTTGTTCAAAAACATGAAATATGATTAATATAAAAAAGTTGTATAAGAAAAAACGGTGAAAAATTTATTTAATAAATAATTTTCAAATATTTATAAACATTTTTGAAAATATTTTAATTAACTATGGTTTTTATAATAAAACATGTTCTCTAAGGAAATATATAAATTATATATGGATTCATAAACCCAAATTGTAGATAATTTTTACATCCAAAGAGTAGGAAATTGCAGTATTAACTGAACAAGGTCATGGATAACTACATGGAAATAAAATTATTTGTGTTATTGAACAATGTTCATAATAATTCCATTAATGAAGTATCATAGAAATTAAATCTTGATTATAATGAGATTGCCATGTAAACTCTTAAAATGGTCATAAAATTAAACTGATAATTAATCAATTAATTGATTATGTGTATCAAATGTCAATAAAAATAAAATAATTTTTCATAAATAATTAAATATTCAATGTAATTATTAACATAATAAAATAATTTTAACATCAATGAAGAAGTAATACAACCCAGTGAAATGGAATTGGGTTATCAAATTTATTTACCACTTGGGTAACTTTATGTGCAAATCCCTTAGGGGAAAAAATTAAAATTAAAACTAACATATTATAAATAATGAATAAATCATTATAATACATGCCATAGTGGTATCATTTATATAATATATAATAAATTATCTAAAAATAATAATATATTCCTCAATGACTGGAAAATGAGATAAAGTCCCTTACCACATGAATTTTTTTGAATTATAATCCCAATGAATTAAATAATTTATAATGAAACTATAAATACCATGAAGAAAAATTTTTCAATGATATCAAATAAAATATGGTCAATATATACACAAAAATAATAATTAAGCGGTTAAAATGGTGTATGCCTCATGGATAGAAGATTGAAAAAAGAATCCATTACCTTGAGTTTCTATTCAAGTGAATATCTTTTAACAACATGTATAATAATTTTAATAATTTAAATAACATATAAAATAACAATAATTATTATTATAATATCATATATTATAATATTATAATATCTTATTACCCATTAGTTAGCAATCATTTACTTTTTTCACTGTTTTGGGTGTAAATTGCCTTGAATTTTTAGTATGTTATTATTATTATTTTTGTTATTATAATTTATATCATGATTTAATCATATAAAGAATGTAAAATAGGATTTATTAATCATATATATTCATTATATATGTATTTAGATTTATCCAAAAACGTTCAAGATATGAAATGAAATTCAACATTCATGGAGACGGTAAGTTGTACAAACACATGAATTCTACTTCCATTTCCATGCCATATTTAAAATAATTAAAAGTAAATGATATATATGAATATGTATATTATTTTTCAAGTATAATATTTATGTAATATATGTAAAATAATTTTATTAAAACCTAACATTATACATTACAATTATATAATGAATGAATCGCGTTTCTTTAAAGAGCCAGTAGTGCACACTTCAACAAATGGTGTAATAATAATTACACAAAATTTAAATAATGAAGGTGTATGAAATGTTAAAATTACATAAGAATTAATAAATCATAAATATATTATATATATCATTAAAAAGTCATGTATATCGTCATTACCAGGCATGAATGGCGGTATGGGAAAACTAATGACATCATTTCATGAGGCAGTAGTTTGTTGTTAATGAATGGTAAGTTTTTCATCCATTTGGTTTATTCCAAAAGTATTTATTTGAATAATTTATATACAAAGAAGTTATTTTAGGATGTTTTTTTGAAATTATGTATCTTATTTAAGAATATTTTGTGTAACAACCAAAAAGTTCATTAATGAAAATTAATCTTGGTCTATGTATCATCTTATGGTTATGTAAAACGTAAGAACTTATTTGGTTTAATGTTTTGGATTTTAAAATACCCTAACAAATTGTGATCGTTGATAATATAGGCATTGAATGGTGAACACATGATCATTATAAATATAGGTTTTTAACAAATCCAATTGGCACAGAAAAAGGAAGTGATGGCCTCATCTAGTAGACTTGGCCCATTCGAATCCTATTTATCAGAGCTCAGAAAGGAGTTGGTGTCATTTGGATTCACTCTTTACCAATCCCAAACCGAGTTTGAATACATTAAGCTTGAGCGGAACCACATATGGGAGAAGTGGAAGTTGATTGAGATTACCACACAAGTGATGTTATCCTAGCCACCCCAAGAGTCTGTCACCTTCGTGAACCTTACCCTAAGGTATTATCTGTGTGTTTTAAGGGGATATGTAACTAGACTCTAGAACTATGATTATTTACATTATTTTTGTATATAATAAATATTATCGAATAATTTTTTTATTGTTACTTTGTATTGAGTTTTTAAAGAACAAATAGTATTTTTAGTTAACATTCAACTAAGTAATCTATTTTGAGGAATATATGGAATTTTGAATTAGGTAATATTTTAATAAAATATTATTATTAATAAATAAATTATTATTAAATATGAATGATTTTATTATTTCACAAATGTAATTGTAATTTTTATTATGATTTGAAAGATCTTTTTATCAAAACCCATGTTTTTTTGATAAATGTCAATTTTTATTTTAAAATTAAAAATTAACATATTTAGAAAATTGTTTAGTTAAAATGAATATCATTTTTGGAATCAGGACATCTAAATTATCCAATGGTGATTTTTTCACAATTTTATGAGACAATAAATTTTTTGGGTAAAAAATAAATACCATTTAAATATATAATGTGTTTTATGACATCATAATGACCTAATAGTGATGTAATAAAATACACTAAATTATTTTTTCAGCAATATATTTTTATCCTTAAAATAATGTGATTTTATATTTGTTTTATTAATTTTATGTTTCTATTGCGGACCCTCCATGACTTATAAAACAATTTATCTTTTTAAATTGTTTTCCTTTAGAGTGTGACTCACCTCCACATAAGAAAACCTATTAGTTTGAGAAGTTCGTCCATTGGCCATATAAAATATTGTTTTTCACTCCCCTTTGAAAAGAACACTGGGCACAAACCATGTCTGGTTTCTGGTTTTGATTATTTTAATGTGAGGTGTCCCAAACATAAATAATAATTAATTCCATCTCCTTCCTATATATACCCATCCAAGCTCCCACTTCATCCTCACTCAAAGCCTTTGGAGTTAGACCAACCCCTGATATCATCTCTCTATAATCCTACAAAGTCTTCTCATGCTCCCAATAAGCTTCTCTCATGCCTCTACCAACCCCATGGGATCACACTACCAGGTAAGTGATTCTTTCCTTTCACATTTTATCAATGTTTCTTGTACAGTTATTCCATTTTATTTTAAATTATAATTGTTGGGGTATGATTTTTCACCAACCATATACTGTCCTCTTTATTATTTAATTATGATATAGCCCATTCTCTATCATCGGTGCCTTCCATATATACATGTTACCATGCTGAAATTCCGTAATGAATTTCTCTCTCCTCATTAATATTCAAGAAATTATTTTGTATTACGTATATAAATTCCATTACCTATGTTAGTAGATGTTTATATATGACTCCTCTTACTATAAATTTCATCTACATATGATGATACACCACTTTTTCTATCATCAACCATTTTTATGACGTCTTAGGTAATGTTGTTATGCTACATAAATTGCACCGCAATTTTTCAAGCCAATATCATTGTGTAGTGAATACCATGCCCATTTATCTATCATCAGTATTCACCTTTATACACGTTAAGTTATTGTTAAATGATTTTCATGTATGAATTCCACACTACTTTATCATGGAATAAATGATGATGTTTAATGAATCCATGTTTTATGATCCATGTGGAACACCTATGCATGAAATGAAATGTTTAGGAAGGGTGGGCCCGAATAGGGATCCAATGCATTGGGTAAAGTATAGTATCATGATACATCATGTGAAATTTGTTTTGAATCATCTTAATTAAAGTGAAACAAGGTTTTACTCATGCTTCATGTGCAATGAGGGTTTAATCATGCTCCATGTGCAATGAGCCTTAGCTCATGCTAATTCCATGTTAAGTGTTGTTACAACATCTCAATGTTAATATTATCATGATTTATCATGACTTTATGTTCATGTTTCTCTTGTTCTCTATTTATATTCCTATTTTCTAACATTTATTGTATTTATCATGTTATTCCACATTTATTCCCTTACACGGATTTATATCTCACCCTTTTTTTATGTTTTTCCCCAGGTTATCCCATGCAATGCTAAGTATGAGGGAATGTAGTGGTCCTGTAAAGGTAGTTTTAAATAAAGATGTTGAGTTTCATGTTTTAAGCTGTTATTTAATGTTCTTAATCCCCAAATACACCATACCTCTCGATATTCGATGATTTATCAAGTGATGTTTTTATGTAATAAATCATGTTTAAGTATGTAATAAAGAGAAACATTGTCATAGTTGGTATCAATGGATAGGTTTAGTTATTTTTGGGATTAGGATTAGAAAACCATTGTCATTCCTTATATACAAGACTAAGTATAATAAAAACATCCCTAAGTTTTGGTTGGTATTGAGAATGTGGTTTATCAAGAAAATACATCCTTTTTGGATACAAGTTGGTAGAGGCGGCTTGGGAAAAAATGTACCTAGGGGTGAAAACCCCGACAAGGAGTTTTGGGCTTGATCCAGGGTATCCTGGTACACGAAAATGGGCTTTGATACACTCTTGTTTATGACATACCTGAGGGATATTATTTTGTAGATTAAAAAGATTTCTATGAACCATTATTGAGGAAATTAAAAAAAAATCCTCTAAGAATAAATGATAGAATTTAGATCATGGATAACATAGAGTAAACCATGTAGATTCATAAGTTAAGGAAATAAAATTAATTTATAAGTAATCTATTTTGTCATTGGTTTACCCTTTATCGGTTTCCCCTAACATTGCTTTCATTAAGGAATAATATATCATTATATTTAAAGTTGTTTAATATCACAATTTAATCATGCCTAGAGGGTAACTCAAAAGTTGATATGTTTCGTCAGCAGGATAATGGACTGTTTCGAGATGGAAGGGGAAGAACCTCATACAAAAATATTTTACCATCTTGATGAAATACTAAATTTAATAATTTTTCTGTCAAGCCCAAATAGTATCAAAAAATTTTCTAATGTCCGAATTTATTACAATATGCTCTACAACATATCCAACACCTCCTCTATACCATAGAATCATCTAGGATCATGGATAACCTGTGATAAAATCTTAAGCACTCAGATCTCTCACATTTCTAGGAAAGGGATTTACTGTGAAGGTATTTTCAAATACTTCACCCTTTCTAGAGAGTACGATTCACTATTTAATTTTCAGATTGTTGTTGAAGAGGGATACCTACGAGCATCCTATATGTATATAGTCTTGGCTTCTAGTCTTTTTTGGAAACATAGGCTATATATTAGAAGAACCATATTTAGAAAATTTCAAAGCAGACTCTGTCAGAGTATTTTAAAAAAACCTGGTACATGGTGATGTTTTGAAACTGTATGCTGGAAACAATTGTTTTCAAAAAGTGCATCATATTTTCCATCAGTACAATCCTAGTTGCATGGACTGTGTCTGGACTAAAGAAGTGGAAGACATTGAAAGTGAATTGAGCTATTGTTTCACTATAAGGAACCTCACTCTCCATGATCGATGTGATAATGAGGGTTGGGGAATTCATAATGTTGTGTGTATGAAACCCTAATGTCATGTATAAATTTTAGAGTTCATTTTATATGTAATCTAATTGCGTGGATGTAATTTTTTTAGGGGGGAAAATTGCAATGACCCAACAATTCATTAATGAAAATTTCTCTTGCTCTATGTGTATTTTTATTGTTATGTAAAACATGTGAACTTATTTTATTTTATGTTTTGGATTTTAAAATACTGTTAATAATTTTCAACAATGACAATATAGCCATTGAACATTGATCATATGTTTAGTAAAAATATAGGGCTTTAACAAAACCAATTTACACTAAGAAAAGAATCAATGGTCTCATCTAATAGACTTGCCTCATAAGAATCCCATTTATCATAGCTCGGAAAGGAGGTGGAATCATTGGGATTCGCTCTTGACCAAACCCAAACCATGCTTGAATATGTAAATCATGAGTAGATCCGTATATGGGAGAAGTTGAAGTTGATAGAGATTACCACTCGAGTGATGTTATCTGAGCAACCCCAAGAGTCTGTCACCATCACGCAGCTTACCCTTAGGTCTTATGTGAGTGTTTTAAGGGGTTATATAATAATATCCTAGAACTATTATTAGTAATATTATTTTCTTATATAATAAAGATTATACATTCAATTTATTATTGTTAAATTGTAATGAGTTTTTAAAGAAAAAATAGTATTTTTAGTTAATATTCAACTAAATAATCTATTTTGATGAATTAATGGAATATTAAAGTAAATAATATTTTAATAAAATATTTTTATTAATAAATTACTATTTTTTAAATATTAATGGTCGTATAATTTTATGAATGAAATTTTAATTTTTATTATGGTATGAAATTTATTTTTGTCAAAACTCATGTTTTATCGATAAATTTCGCTTTTTATTTTAAAAGTAAAAATTCACATATATAGAAAATTTTTCGTATAAAATGAATATTATTTTTGGAATTAGAAATTATAAATTATCCAATGGTGAATTTTTCATAATTTTCTGAGACATTCAATTTTTTGGGTAAAAATTCAATACCGTTTAAATATATAATGTGTTTTATGACATCATAATGACCCAATAGTGATGTAATAATATAATATAAATAATATTTTAGGCCAATATATGTTTTATCCTTAAAATAATGTGATTTTAGATTGGTTTTTTTTTATGATGCCTTAGTGGACCATCCATGACTTATATTACATTTTCTCTTTTTAAATTGTTTCCCTTGAATGTGTGACCCACCTCTACATAAGAAACCCTATTATTTTTTGAATTTAGGACATTTACCTTATAAAAAATTGTCTACCATACCAATTTGGGAAAATAATGGGAAAACCCATGGGATGATTTTTGTTTTTCATTAGTTTTTGTGAGATGTCTCAAACTTATATATACAGAATTTACTCTCCTTTCCCATATAAACCCAACCAAGCTACCACTTCCTCCTCACTCAAAGCCATTGGAGTTCGAACAAACCCTATTTTACTATATCTATAATCATAAAAATGTACCCCAAGATCCCAATAAGCCTCTCTCAATCATCTCCAAAGCCTTTTGGATCACACTTCCATGTAAGTGATTCCTTTCTCATTTTATCCATGTTTATTAATATAATTGTTCCCTTTTATATTCAAATATAAATGTTGGGGTATGATTTTAAATCACCCATATACTATCATATTTATGTTTGAATGATTAGAAACCCCTTTATATCCCATCATTTTCTTCCATATATACTCGTTAGCATGTTGAAATTTTGTAAGGAATTTATCTCTCCTCATTTACATTCATGAAATTATTTTGTATTATGAATCTAAATTCAATTATCTATATTGGGACATGTATCTATATGACTCCCCATACTGTAAATTTCATTTACATATGATGAGACACCCCTTTGTCTTTCATTAACCATTTTTATGAAGTCTTATGTCACTCTGTTATGTTGCAGAAATTGCACTGCAATTTTCTAAGCCAAAATCATTATGTAGTGAAAACCATTCCGTTTTTTCTATCATGGGTATTCACCTTTGTTAACATTTAATTATTGTTTAAATAGTTTAATGTATTAATTTCACACTCCTTTATCACATAAAAAATGATGATGTTAAATGAATCCATGTTTTATGATCTATGTGGCACACTTATGCATAAAATGAAATGTTTAAGAAGGGTGTGCCTTGATGGAACTCCAATGCATTGGGTAAACTACAATATCATGATACTTCATGTGCAATGGGTGTTGAGTCATGCAAATTTATGTGAAACGCGAGATTATTCATGATTCATGGGCAATGAGGGTTTACTCATGCTCAATTTTCAATGGCCTTGGCTCATGCTAATTCCAGGTTATGTGTTGTTGCCACATCTCCTTGTTTTGTTTATAATGAATTATCATGACTTTATGTTCATGTTTCACTTGTACATAATTTAAATTTCTATTGTCGGACATATACTTTTTTCCTCATGGTGTTCTATGTTTATTCACTTACTAGGCTTTATAGCTCACCCTTTTCTTATGAATGTCCTCTAGTTATCCCATGCAATGCTAAGTCCGAGGGAATGTCATGGTAATATAAATTATGTTTTCAATAACGATGTTTTGTTTCATGTTTTATGTTGTTATGTAATGTTTCTAAGACCAAAAGACACTAAACCTCTAGATATTCCATGTTGTATCAAGTAAAGGTTTTATTTAATAAATCATGTTTATGATTGTGATACAGGATAGGGATGTTATATTTTGGATGATGTAATGGGATTGAGATGTGGGAATAAGTAGGATGGTTAAGTTCAATTTTATAGTGGAGTAGTTGTGGCATTCTTGTATATTTTTTAAAACGGAATTCCGCCAAAGATTTTCCATAGTAAAGTGGCTCCAATAATGAAACATTCAGATAAATGGTAGTATAAGGTAGATATAGGAAAATAAAATAGATTTGGGGAAAGTTTATAGGTCAATTTGGGTCTTATGATAATGTTTTAGTCATTTGTTAAACTAATTTTATCTAAATCCTTGTAATTAATTTTAGTCACAGTAACTAATAATTTTATTAAAAAAATAGGATTAAATTTTTAGAAATTATAAATTATTATTATTCCAAATATTTAATCCATTTTTACATATTCCAATCACATATTTAGATATAATTAATTTAAAATTAATCTCATCGAAGGGAAACCAAATAGGGTTTTTTAATAAAAAAATGTTCAAAATATTGTGAGTTGTTACAACTAGTTTCAATGTGAAATTGAATCAAATTCGAGAAATTGGATTAATTTATGTGAAATTTATCTAATCTAACATTACAAACAATTAATATCATAAGTTAAATTTATTAATATATTAGATAAATAATTATTTTTGAATTAAAACTCGATATTTTATCACTATTCATCAAAAAAATGAAATATTTCTGAAAAATTCCAAAAAATCACCCAATCATAATTTGTACATTTATATTTATAAAAATAAGATTATTTTTAAATTAAAAATAGATTAATGTTCCAAAATATAGATTTAAAATTGGATTTCCATAAAAAGGTGGTAAAATTACATTTAAAAAATATAGGTTTTTATACATAATATTTTCTTTTCTAGTTTCTTATGTCTCTATGAAATATTGGATGAATGTCTAAGAAATAGATTGGAATTATAATATATATATTCTCATAATTTATATAATACTATAAATAACTTCCAATTAAAAAGTTAGGTTCTATTTTATTATACTTATTAATACTTTTTTTAATAATATGGTGTTTTTCTATAACAATCCATCTTGAATGTAACACAAGACATTAAAGAAACACATTGATGCATGTGACACACACTAAGTCAGCATCATGTCCATTGAAATATATTTCATAGATTGAATTTATTTATGATTGTAAATATATTTTAATGTCTTGAGACATTATATAACCTTATGTTCTTGGTGTGTCTTGTCATATAAGATATCGAATAAAACGTTATTACTTTTGAATATCTGGGTGTTACATTCTACCCACATTAAATGAACTCCATTCCATCAATTTAAACCCAATCTTAGTGATATTTGTTTTATTTTCCCCTAGTTTAAATCCAACATAATGATAATTGTTTTTATAAAGTACTATAGAAAAGAGAAAAAGCCAAGTGAAAAGGTAATCTTGATTAACACATAACTACAACTATATGTTTGATAACAATAGTGGAAATTGAAAATATGGTCTTGAATGAAATTTTTAAATATTTATCTGGAGTTATTGTGGTTATAGATCACAAACATGGGAATCATTCATGGACAATTGATGGAATCAAAGCCTTAAATCATTGATTATTTATAAATCCATCAGTTCAAAAAAATTTAAGGTATTAAGATAATAATTTTTTAAGATCAATTTCATAATATTGATAAATAAATTTATTGACCAAAAATATAAGAAAATATACTTACATGATAAATTTCAATTTCATAACAACTATTTAATATTTTGGTTGGGCTTTAATAAAATTATAATTCATCTATTACTCTATGAAATGGATATCCAAAGTTAAAATTGATTCCTAAAGCACTAAAATATACTTTTAAAATATTTAACGATTCATAATAGAGTGAAAAGTATTTCCATTATTCTCCTACGATTATCCAAATATAGTATGGTTAGTAAATTACTCTATATAACCAAGAAGGAAACACTATTTTTTCATTATTAAAATTAATTCATCAATTTTTTTAACTAAAAAAAATAAAAATTAATCAAGACACCCCATATACACATGGTCAACATTAAACTTTTATCATTCTTTGCCAATGGGTCCAAATCCATTGGTATTTCTGGAATTGATGGGATTTCACTCAGCATGTGGGTTGTCTATTTCCTAAACAATATTAATATGATTACCAAAATTGATATTATAGAAATACTTGAATTAAGGTTAATCAGTAAATAATATTTTAATTATGTTTTTCTATACAACCTCAATACATAAATACTTCATCCATTTTTTCCACATAGGTACCTCCTTGGTCAGATGATTATTCTTTTGAAGATGAAATTAACATGGGTAATTATGAGGGGCCCCACATTTATATAAATGAACCATAAATGGATTCTTAGGATGAGTTTTTTAACACCCCAAGCTTCTACGGTACGCTTCTCTTTGAATAATGTGATAGCGTGTGTTGTACGCAACACCGAGTTCTAACACACCATAACCAATCAAACTACCCGTTATGAATAGTAATACCTACTTTTTGAAATCATATATATTTTATATTTAAAAATGCACTTCATTTTTGGATTCGTAATATCGAATTTAGCCTAAGGTGAAATTTTGGTACTTTTCGGATAACTTTAATATTTTGATGAATAGTGAATATTACTAAATTTTAATTGAAAACAATTTTTTTTAATAAAAATAATTAATAGTGATAAATTATGAATTTGAGTGGTTTCAAAGTATATTTAGAATATATTTTTACCATTTAATATAATGTTGGTCATTGGACATAATTTTACAATTAAACCGAACATAAACAAGTGTCAATCTTTTGATAGTTATTGTCTCTTAAAAACACGATTTTTGTTTTGACAGCGGGAATTAATTTTAAATTAATTTCTGCCACTTCTGTGTTTTGAATTTAAAAAAATGGATTCCATATTTGGAATCATGATGTTCAAATTGTGTAAATAGGTAACTTTTATATTTAGACATTTTAAATAATTATTGCGGTAAATATTTTATTTACCATGGTTAAGTGTAAATCCGGTAATTAATGGTTAAAAAATAATATTATAATAATACTAAATTACCATAAAACGTGTCCTAGCCTTATTGGTTGATACATTTTCGACCATAGTCATCTTTGGGTCGATTTGGGGACCCCATGGTGCCACTTGTAGGTGATAGGGACACTTTATTTTAATTAAGTTAAAATGATTACAAAAAATGACACAAGCATATATCTTTTAGAAAACCAATTTTTACACAGGGTTATATATGTTGGATTTTAGATTATAAATATTAATTAGAAAGATAAAAAGATTTCATACATAATTATATTTTATTTATAATTTTTAGACATTATATAATTTAATTTATTTATGACACAATGATGATGAAGTAACTACTATAATAGTGAAAAATAAAAATAAGTGATATTATAAATACCCAAATAAATATAATATGAAACTTTTAATGAATTAAACTAATTGTCTAGGATAACATGATATATTATTATTGATTTAATTGACTTTTTTCTAAGTAATCAATCTGTTATGAGTTTCAAAAAAATCAACTATTGAATAGTGTCAAAATTGAAATAAAAGAGTTCTTAAAATAAATATTATATTATTAATTGATATTAAATTCCTAAAAATCTATGGTTCGTCCAAGATACTTATATCATGATATGTTCATCATTAATGGACCTCTTGGGTGTCTCTTGGATGTATACAGTAAGTTTATTAACCATATTATATAAAAATACAAAGAGACATTGTAAAAGTGAAACTAATTAACTTAGAGTTAATACTTAACGATAAGGTTAATATAAGTACCCAAATCTGTCTAAATTCTATTGGTTGAGTTGTTTTCGACCCATCCCCACCTTAAAATTTAAATAATAAACTTTGGAGCCATTAGAAACCGAATTTGAATTTATTATTAACTAATATTTCTAGCTTTTCCAAAGGTGACCCTAACCCCTCTTATAAAAGGGCACTCCTCCTTCTCTATTCTTCACACCTTCAAAGCCTTTTGGTTCGGCCAAACTCTGCCCAAATACTCTCCCAAATTCCCTCACTACAACCTAGAGGCCTTATTTGGATCAGAAAGCCAACCTAAGTAGCCCTTTTGATCAAATCAAAAGGAAGAAACCGAAGAAGAGGAGGTTAACCTACCCCAACCAAGGAAAAGTACAAGGTAAGGGTTATTTCACAATCACTTAATTATCCGAGGTTGTTTATACGTAATAATCTACTGGGATCTCTTTATCATCCACATCCATGTTTCTTAAACATGTATTTCAAAACATTTCTACTATTTAAAAGAATATGGGTTAAAGTCCTTTATACCCTTGTTTGACTTTTTATAAGAGTTTTATAAAGGAATCTCTCCGTCGTATTCCAAACAAGGTGCTTTTTAACCTTTTCGACAGAATTATGGTAAGAATGTTTTTTTAACTTATATAGTGGGTGCGGTTATTTTCTGCCATTATAAAATCGTCGAATCTTCCCTTACAAGATTATAAGAATATTTTCAAAGAAAATGTTTTATTCTATATTGCTCTTAAATGATTTCAAAAATAGAAAGAGATATTTCTATAAAAAGAGTTCTGATTTCATCTATGTCAACACCCTTTGATGGATTTTATGCTTATTTGAAGTTGATTTATTATTATACAAAACTTCTATATTGTATTAATGTTTTTGTGATATATTTGTCTGTGGATGTGATATTTTTATACCATTCATAGTTTATGGTGAAAGTATTGACATTTCGTATGGTAGTTTTAATATAAATGTTTATTTCATGTTTAAACCTTTTCATATGGGAATGCATTGGACTTAATTTGTGACAGGTGGAGCCAGCTATAGCTCCTCGATGCATCAGTAGGTCTCATGAGACAAACTAGTGTCTTGGCACAAGGCCTTGACAAAATTTTATTTGTAGTCTTGGCACGAGGCCTTGGCTATGTGGTTATGATAGTCTGGCATTATGCATTCCATCAATATGAAAGTGGTTTTTGATTTTGCATGTGATTATTCAATTAGTATAATCTCCATGTGAATAAGTAAATGAAATTATTTCATTTTATTTATGCCATACTATGTTGAAAGTTCAAGTTTAAAAGTATTTTGTTTTAGTTATACATTGCCTTAAATGTTTATTCTTTTTATGAATGTTTCCACTATATTGTTATCCTTACTGGTTATTTGAGTTCACCCCTTTTCTATGTTTTATTTTTTTTCCCAGGAAGTGAATAAGTAAATTATGAATGACCTGTAGGGATGTTATGAGGGGTTAATAGTGTGGACTATGGAGACAATATGTTTTTGTAGTAGTTTTTCACTTTATGATGTAATGTAAAACTTTATGAATATATCTAGTGTTTCCAAGGCTACTAAACCAATCGGTCTTTCGAGATTTCATCTTTCTTGTGATCATGCCAATGTTATGTAATAATGCACCGACTCTAGGTAACTAGGGTCGGGGCGTTACAGTTGGTATCAGAGGAAGTTCAGTACAAACATTGGAATCTAGATTTAGATAAACTCTGATTAGAGCACGTAGACCTAAGATGAACATTGAGGATTAGAATAGAAGAACATCCTATAATTTTTGTATTGTAGAGATTTTGTGAGTTTTCCGAGCAATACATCCCTGTCTGGATACGAGAAGGTAGAGGCAGCTCTGGCATAGATGTACCTAGGGGTAAAACCCGAAAACACCGCTTTGAGCTAGACTCGAACTGGAACTCGTGCATGACAACGAGCCTTGCTGCACTCTTGGTTACGACACTTCCAGGGGATATGCTTAGGATAACTCTCATTTTCGTTACAAATCATTATGAAGGGTTTATGAGTATATACTTCCTCAAAGAAAACATTTTTATGATTATGGAATATATCCATAAATAGTTCAATTTATGTTAAGTATTTTATAAGTATCTAATTATGTATTTTGATTCATAAACTGATCTAGTTTATGCCATTGTTTAGAAATGGAACCTAGTGGAAGAAATGGAAACTGAATCAATGCACACACTCCATGTAGGGATTTCCCTCCTGCTCAAGATAATTATAGTGGAGCTGGTGATGCAACTGGTGCCGATTAGCTAATCACCATACTGGGACAACTCACTCAGGTTATGAATAATAACCTTACCCGTATGGAGCACCCTGATCCACAGCGTGGAGGATCAATGTTAGATCGATTCATGAGGCAACAACCACCAACATTCAATGGGAGTACAAATCCCTTATTAGCTGAGCAATGGATAAATTCCCTAGAAAAAATATTTCAGGCTTTGGGGAGCATTGAAAGGGAAAAAGTTATCATGGCAGTTTACTACCTCACTCGAGATGCTGATCAATGGTGGTCATTGATTCAAAACACGAAGGAAGATGATGAAGTATCAAATATGGAATAGAGGGAGTTCAAATATCTGTTTTTAGAAAAATACATTCCTCGTGACCATCGAGAAGATATGGAAAGGCAATTTCTGAGTCTGAGACAAAATGAGGATGAGAATGTCACAAAGTATGAGGCTAACTTTACAAGGTTAGCAAAGTATGCTGGAGATTATATAAGTAACCCAAGAAGTAATATTGATAGTTTAATTGATGGGTTCAACCCATTTCTCCGTCGAGCATTAGTATCACAATCCTTTTCGTCATACGAAGACATTGTCTCATGTGCTATCAAGACCGAAAAGGAATTCTCTAAGTCTTATGACTTTAAAGAAAAGAAAGAGAAGAAGAGACCTGATGATCAGTCTGGGAATGGAAATAAGGGGAAGAAGGGAAATGTTGAATATCCATCCTGTGGTAAGTGCGGGAAGAAACACCCTGGTACTTGCTTGAAGAGAATGGGAGTTTGTTACAAGTGTGGTGAAAAAGGACACCAAGCTCGTGATTGTAAGGGGATGAAGGAAGCTACCAACGTTCAGTGCTACAATTGCAGGGGGATGGGGAATTATGCAAATGAATGTCCTAAGCGTCAGGAGAACTTACCTCAGAAAAGGCCAAGGGATCAAGGCCAAGCTTATGTTATCACTACTGTTGAGGTAGAAGCTCCGAAAGACGTGGTGGAAGGTAATATAATGGTTTTCTCAAGTTTAGAAAATGCATTATTTGATTCTGGATCATCGCATTGTTTCATATCTTCCTATTCTGCTACGAAAATTAGATATTTCCAATTTGATTTATCAAGGGAGTTGTCTGTTAAAAATCCTAAGGAAAGTATCATTGCAACAAAGTTTTGTGAATCAGTCCCCATTAGAGCACATAAATGTTCTTTATCTGCTGATCTCATCGTCATACCTATGATTGAGTTTGATATAATCCTCGGTATGGACTGGCTTTCGGACTATGATGCGAAGATTTATTGTAAGAAGAAAGAGGTTACGATTCTTGATGATAATGATAAGGAACACCTTATCTTTAGAGAAGAATCGTCACCACCTAATTCTTATTTAGATCCTCCCCCAGTAGCTCAACTAAATTCAATTACTGGGGAGGAAGAGAATGAAATGACTGTGGGTGAGGAAAGGAATTTTCAAATAGAGGATGTACCTATTGTGAAAGAATTTGTAGATGTATTTTCGGAAGATTTACCTGGACATCCTCCAGAACGAGAAGTTGAGTTTTCCATTGATTTCAGTCCTGGATCAAGGCCTATATCAAAGACCCCTTATAGAATGGCCACTGTATATTTAGTTGAACTAAAGAAACAACTAGAGGAATTGAGTAATAAGGAATTTATTCGCCCTAGTGTTTCTCCATGGGGAGCCCCTGTTCTTTTTGTTAAAAAGAAAGATGGATCTATGAGGTTATGTATCGACTACAGGGAGATCAACGCTATAACGATAAAGGACAAGTATCCCCTACCTCGCATTGATGATTTATTTGACCAACTGCATGGAGCTCAATACTTTTCAAAGATTGACCTTCGATCTGGATACCATCAGTTGTGTGTAAAAAAGGAAGACATTCCAAAGACAGCATTTCGAACCAGGTACGGGCATTACGAGTTTACTGTAATGCCTTTTGGATTGACTAATGCATCCTCTATATTCATGGATCTGATGAATAGAGTTTTCAAGGAGTATCTCGATGAATTAGTGGTGGTATTTATTGATGATATCTTGGTATACTCCAAAACCTACGAAGATCATGGAAATCACTTGCGCATTATCTTGAAGACTCTTAAGAGGCATGAATTATATGGGATGTTTAGCAAGTGTGAATTCTGGATTCAGGAGATTTATTTCCTTGGACATATTGTCTCTAAAGATAGAATCTTTTTGGATCCATCTAAGACCAAGGCAATCCAAGAATGGCCAGAACCTATGAGTATAACTGAGGTACGCAGTTTTATTGGTTTGGCAGGTTATTATTGACGTTTCATCCAGAATTTTGCCCGATTGGCTAACCCATTAACGAAGCTCAAATGTAAAGGGGTTAAATTTGTTTGGAAAAAGGATTGTGAAGAATGTTTCGAAGAACTGAATAGAATATTAGTCAATGATCCAATATTGACTCTACCATCGGGGAATGATGGGTTCGTTATTTATAGTGATGCATCAAAGAAAGGACTTGGTTGTGACCTTATGCAGAATGATAGAGTTATTGCCTATTCATCACGACAGTTGAAAATTCATGAAAAAAACTATCCTACTCATGATCTCGAGTTAGCAGCTGTGATCTCTACTTTGAAGATATGGAGGAACTACCTCTATGGTGAAAAATGTGAGATTTATACTGATCACAAGAGTTTGAAGTATATTTTCTCACAAAAAGAACTGAATATGAGGCAAAGGAGGTGGCTTTAATTTCTCAAGGATTATGATTGCATGATACACTACCACCCAGGGAAAGCAAACAAGGTGGCAGATGCTTTGAGTAGAAAAGACCATGGAGTTTTGAACAATATGAGAATTGAAAGGGATCCAATTTTCATGGATCTAGTGAATATGGACATGGGAATAACCAGGGAAGGTGAAACATCAATGCTTTTTCAAATGGTTGCCAAACCATCTTTACTAGAAAGGATTAAGTGTTCTCAGACTGATGATGAAGAATTTTAAAAGAAGATTAAAGCTGTGAATGATTGGAGATTGAGAGACTTTGTGTATGAAGATGGAATTTTGAAATTTGGGAAGAGACTTTTGTGTTCCCGATGTACCTGATATAAAAAGGGAATTGCTGGATGATGCTCATAGTTCCAATTTATCTATACACCCTGGGAGAAGCAAAATGTATAGATATTTGAAGGAACATTTTTGGTGGGACAACATGAAGAGGGAGATTGCTGATTTTGTGTCAAGATGTATGGTTTGTCAGCAAGTGAAAGCTGAAAGGCAACAGCCTAGAGGAGTCATGCAACCTCTTCCCATACCGGAGTGGAAATGGGACAATATTACAATGGAATTTTTCATGGGGCTACCAAAGAATCCTAGAAGGAACGATGCAATATGGGTTATTGTTGATCGTCTTACCATGTCAGCACATTTTCTTGCTATAAGAGAAGATCTACCCCTGGAAAGTCTAGCAAGACTATATATAAATGAAGTTATGAGACTTCATGGAGTACCCGTATCGATTGTTTCTGATCGTGATCCCCGTTTTACTTCAAGATTTTGGAAAAGTCTTCAGAAATCCCTGGATACTGAACTTCATTTGAGCACTGCTTACCACCCTCAGACAGATGGACAATCATAACGGACTATTCAAACCTTAGAAGACATGTTGAGATCTTGCTCACTTGATTTTCAGGGTATGTGGGATCAATACTTACCTCTCGTAGAATTTTCC
Source organism: Viscum album (assembly GCA_963277665.1). Classification (NCBI taxonomy): domain Eukaryota; kingdom Viridiplantae; phylum Streptophyta; class Magnoliopsida; order Santalales; family Viscaceae; genus Viscum; species Viscum album. The sequence goes on along the minus strand of OY728135.1, from coordinate 1,642,775,781 downwards.
TATAACAATAACTTCCATTCGAGTATTCAGATGGCACTATATAAAGCGTTATATGGAAAGAGATGACGTACACCAACCTGTTGGGATGACGTTGGTGAAAGAAAACTTGTACGCCCAGAACTGGTGGAGGAAACAATGGAAAAGGTGAAGGTAATCCAAAATCACATCAAAGTAGTTCAAAGTAGGCAGAAGAGCTATGTCGATAATCGAAGGAAAGATTTGGAATTTCAAGTTGGTGATCATGTTTTCCTGAAGGTATCTCCATGGAATGGAGTCATACGTTTTGGTAAGAAAGGTAAATTGAGTCCCAGGTACATCGGACCTTTCGAAATTCTAGAACGAATTGGGGCTGTAGCTTACTGATTGGAAATGTCACCAAGTCTCTCCAAAGTTCACGATGTGTTCCACGTATCTCTTTTGAGGAAATACATGCTTGACCCAACGCATGTACTCACCTATGAGGAATTAGAACTGGAACCTGATCTGTCATATTATAAAGAGCCCGTCCGGATTCTTGATACAAGAGAACAAGTACTGAGAAACCGGACGACGCGTCTGGTAAAAGTTTTGTGGAGAAACCATAAGATGGAAGAGGCAACGTGGGAACCCAAGGAACTTATGATGAAGAACCACCTGGGTCTTTTCATGTGATAAGTATTTTAGAAATATAAAGGATTAAATTATTTGAAGGAGGGGAGAATGTAACACCCCAAGCTTCTACGGTACGCTTCTCTTTAAATAATGTGATAGTGTGTGTTGTACGCAATACCGAGTTCTAACACACCATAACCAATCAAACTAGCTGTTATGAATAGTAATACCTACTTTTTGAAATTATATATATTTTATATTTCAAAATGGACTTCATTTTAGGATTCGGAATATCGAATTTAGCCTAAGGTGAAATTTTGGTACTTTTCGGATAACTTTAATATTTTGATGAATAGTGAAAATTACTAAATTTTAATTAAAAACAATTTTTTTAATCAAAATAATTAATAGTGATAAATTATGAATTTGAGTGTTTTTAAATTATATTTAGAATATATTTTTACCATTTAATATAATTTTAGTCATTGGAAATAATGTTACAATTAAACCGAACATAAACAATTGTCAATCTTTTGATAGTTATTATCTCTTAAAAACACGCTTTTTGTTTTGACAGCGGGAATTAATTTTAAATTAATTTCTTCCACTTCTGTGTTTTGAATTTAGAAAAATGGATTCCATATTTGGAATCAGTATGTTCAAATTATGTAAATAGGTAACTTTTATTTTTAGACATTTTCAATAATTACTGTGGTAAATATTTTATTTACCATGGTTAAGGGTAAATTCGGTAAATAAGGGTTAAAAATAATATTATAATAATACTAAATTACCCTAAAACATGTCCTAGCATTATTTTTTGAAACATGATCGACCATAGGCATCATTGGGTCGATTTTGGGACCCCATGGTGCCACTTGTAGGTGATAGGGACACTTTATTTTAATTAAGTTAAAATGAATACAAAAATGACACAAGCATATATCTTTTAGAAAAACAATTTTTACATAGGGTTATATATGTTGGAATTTAGATTATAAATATTCATTAGAAAGATAAAATAATTTCCTACATAATGATATTTTATTTATAATTTTTAGATAGTAAATAAACTAATTTATTTATGACACAATGATGATGAAGTAATTACTATAATAGTGAAAAATTAAAATAATTGATATTATAAATACCCAAATAAATATAATATGAATCTTTTATTTAATTAAACTAATTTTCTTCGATAATATGATATATTATTATTGATGTAATTTACTTTGTTAGAAGTAATCAATCTTTTATGAGTTTCACAAAAATCAACTATTGAATAGTGTCAACATTGATATAAAAGAGTTCTTAAAACACGTATTATATTATTAATTGATATTAAATTCCTAAAAATCTAAGGTTCGGCCAAGATACTTATATCATGATAGGTGAATCATTAATGGACCTATTTTGGGTCTCTTGGATGTATATAGTAAGTTTATTGACCATATTATATAAAAATACAAAGAGACATTGTAAAACTGAAACTAATTAACTTAGAGTTAATACTTAATGATAAGGTTAATATAAGTACCCAAACCTGTCTAAATTCTATTGGTTGAGTTTTTTTCGACCAATACCCACCTTAACATTTAAATAATCAACTTTGGATCCATTATAAACCGAATATGAATTTATTATAAACTAATATTTCTAGCTTTTCCAAAGGTGCCCCTCACCCCTCTTATAAAAGGGCACTCCTCCTTCTCTTTTCTTCACAGCTTCAAAGCCTTTTGGTTCGGCCAAACTCTGCCCAAATACTCTCCCAACTTACCTCACTACAACCTAGAGGCCTTAGTTTGATCAGAAAGCCAACCTAAGGAGCCCTTTTGATTAAATCAAAAGGAAGAAACCGAAGAAGAGGAGGTTAACCTACCCCAACCAAGGAAAATTACAAGGTAAGGGTTATTTCACAATCTCTTCATTATCCGAGGTTGTTTATACGTAATAATCTACTGGGATATCTTTATCATCCACATCCATGTTTTTTAAAATTGTATTTCAAAACATTTCTACTATTTAAAAGAATATTGGTTAAAGTCATTTATACCCTTGTTTGACTTTTTATAAGAGTTTTATAAAGGAATCTTTCTGTAGTTTTCCAAACAAGGTGCTTTTTAACCTTTTTGACAGAATTATGGTAAGAATGTTTTTTTAACTTATACGGTGGGTGCGGTTATTTTCCGCCATTATAAAATCATCGAAGCTTACCTTACAAGCTTATAAGAATATTTTCAAAGAAAATGTTTTATTTTATATTTCTCTTAAATGATTTCAAAAATTGAAAGAGATATTTCTCTAAAAAGAGTTTTGATTTCATCTATTTCAACATCCTTTGATGGATCTCATGCTTATTTGAAGTTGATTTATTATGATACAAAACTTATATATTGTATTAAAGGTTTTGTGATATATTTGACTGCGGATGTGCTATTTTTATACCATTCATATTTTATGGTGAAAGTATTGACATTTTGTATGCTAGTTTTAATACGAATGTTTATGTCATGTTTAATCCTTTTTATATGAGAATGCATTGGAATTAATATGTGACGGGTGGAGCCCGTTATAGCTCCTCGATGCATCGGTATGTCTCATGAGACAAACTAGTGTCTTGGCACAAGGTCTTGAAAAAACCGTATTTGTAGTCTTGGCACGAGGCCTTGGCTATGTTGTTATGATAGTCTGACATTATTCATTCCATCATTATGAAAGTGGTTATTGATTTTGCATGTGATTATTCGATTAGTAGAATATCCATGTGAATATGTAAATGGAATTATTTCATTTTATTTATGCTATACTATGTTGAAAGATCAAGTTCAAAAAGCTTTTGTTTTAGTTATACATTGCCTTAAATGTTTATTCTTTTTATGAAATTTTCCGCTATATTGTTATCCTTACTGGGTATTTGAGCTCACCCCTTTTCTATGTTTTATTTTTTTTTCCAGGAAGTGAAGAAGTAAATTATGAATGACCTGCAGTGATATTATGAGGGGTTAATAGTGTGGACTATGGAGACAATATGTTGTTGTAGTAGTTTTTCACTTTACGATGTCATATAAAACTTTATGAATATATCTAGTGTTTCCAAGGCTACTAAACCAATCGGTGTTTCGAGATTTGATCTTTCTTGTGATCATGACAATGTTATGTAATAATGCACCGACTCTAGGTAACTAGGTTCGGGGAATTACAAGTTTCATTTATTCCATTATACACTTTATTTTTTTTTCAATAATTATTTTCAATTTGTACTTTTTTCCCATAGATAAATCATTTCCCCATTCCATCAAGAAATTTTCCCAGGTTCCTCCTTTAAAAATTATTTCATGATGAAAATCAATCCTTGTTTTCTCCATGATCTCCACCACTAGAGCCCTTAGAAGACACTATCCTTGTCTTATTTGGTTAGTTTTGGAATTGGTTATGTTATATGTTGTTAATCATATTTTGGTCAAACTGATACAACATAAACATTATATATTTCACTCCTATAAAAACCGGATTTTACTATTCATTTTAAACTCCTTTTACTTTATGTTCATTATTAACTTTATTCATTAATGTTATATCCATTGAAATAAAACTATAAATCATTGTGAGGGTAAAAAAATCATAGTGAGATAAATTTGTAATCATTTTTATGATAACTAAACCATAAAACCTTATTTTCAACCAAAAAAAACATATGACTCTCCTTGACCATTAAATGTTATCATATATTCAAACCATTGATAATGGTTTGTAATGAAAATGTGAATTATAATAAGAATATCACCCATGAGTGTTAGACAAGGTGCATAGCAAGGCCCATTATCGTGTACTAGGTAACGCTCCAGTTACGCCTGATGGACCTTTTCAGAGTTATTACCCCTAGTTACATTTGAGATAGAACCACATCCACATGTAGTATTTAGAAAAGGATGTATTTATATTAATACCAAACTAATTTCAACTTTAACAGACTATAGAATGTGCTTATATACATATCCTCAATATATTTATTACAGTTTTGTACCCTACTATATATTTTATTAATCGAGTTTCCAAGGTGTTTCGTAAACTTCCTCTGTTACCAACTACAGCAGCCCGACCTCATCTAGCCCAAAGCCAGTGTCTACCACCATTACATTGGAATGATTACAAGTAATCAAATTAGAGAGGACCAAATATTTTAGTAGTATTGGAAATAGAGAAACATATATGAGTCTTTTTTTACAAGTGATTACACAAATTACAACATAATTTTATGACACAAATAAATTTATTCTATATAGCATATCGTTACATATCAATCAAAGTATAGTTTAGGGAATCCTGGGGAAAGAAACTTAATAAGGGAAGTATTAAATGTTATATAAGGGTAATTTATGATGGATGAAATAATGAATTGATGAGAATAAATATTATGGATAGGTAAATAAATGAACACACATTACATGTAATAAATAAATTTCAACGAAGTTTATAAACAATATGGATATGTAAATAACAGAAAACAAATTCTATTTGAATAACTATATAAGTAATAATCAATATGGAAAGATTAGAAACTATAAAAACCTTCCATTTAATTAATAAGATATCAATGAAATGAATCCATCGATTTTTTCATATTCAAATTTTTAGGGATAATAAAAAATAGTAACTAAAATCTTAATGAATACAATGCCTAATTATTGGATGTTATGTATGAGGCACATAAAAACCAATACATTAAAGAACATTCACAAGATAGTTTAAAACTACTAGTATAAACCTATTAAATTTGTAAAACTTATTTGTCTCTTGATAACCTGATAATGAATCGATGTTGTATATAAATGGTAGGCCCAAATCATTACTTCATATCCAAATAATTCCTCGTATATTGAGTAATTGACTTAATTGGTAACCAATATTCATTATCAAATATCTATATTGAATAAAATATAAAAATTTATCAATAATTCCACAAAAAATAAAACAATTATCAAAGTAAACACCATTGGTAAAAATGTTATATGGTCTAGTTAATAAATATATCCATTATAAATGATATAGTTAATTAAGGGAAATTCAATGACTATTGATCATAATAAATTTAATATTTCTAGTAGACTAAAAATGGAATCTAGGAAGTTTATGTAAATACTATCCCTGGTCAAATAAATCATAAATCATCTAAAAGAATAATAAAGTTGTTATAAATTCAACATATCCCTCATGAAGGAACAATAAACGTTTTTTATGAAAATAAATACTATAAAAAAATATTTTTTAAAACATTATTGAGGAAAATTTAGTTTTTATATTGATATTATTTTAAAAATCACTCTCTCTGAAAATCACTTTTGAAAACATTTAATTTATAACCTATCCTTTTGAAAATTAAATGTAATATTCAAAGAAATTATGGTGGGTAAATTCATACATGTCATACAAAATAAAAAAGAACAATATGTTTTCACTATTAAATGGTTATGAAATTTTCATTTTCCAAAAGAGAAATAAATATTCCATTTATAACATTTTTAAATGAAAAAATGGGTAAAAATATGTTTAATAAAAAAAATTAAATTGATTTTAAAAAATTTTGAAAATATTTTAATATAACATGGTTTTTAGAATGACGGTGGAGGATTAGACTCTTGCTGATGTTCACATGTCTCCTGATCCTACTTCCCCTGGTACAACTATGGTGGAGGCTAAGACTCATGCTAATGTTCACCTATCTCCTAATCCTACTCCAACCCCCAAGCAGCTCACGGACTCAGGGTCATATGATGTCATAGAAACCTATCTGTAGATCACACCATTTGTGTCGTGATGGTTGCGTGAGGCTTGAATCAGTGACGGTTTCCCACTCCTTCTCATTTTCTGATTTCATCCCAGGATTCGAGGTATGGACTTTCATCCTTTTTCCCTTCCTCAACCCTATGAACTCATGTTGCTACCCCTTATCGACCCCATCACACCCCAAGGAGTGTCAGGGGGTGGGGAAGGTTCTCTTACAATGATCTTTTCTCATGAGTGTGTCCCAACGAAAGAGGTTCAGATGTCCCCTCCTCTAGAAGGCCATGGTCTTGGATGAAGGATAATATCAAAAGCGTACTTGGGAAGGAGGTCCATGTGATTTTCTCACTGATTGGTGACAGGTGTGTCTTCCAACACACTTATTTTTGAGGATAAGGGATCTTTCACAAGATATAACAAAATTGAACAAAAGGCGAAGGCTTCCTCCCATTTTGAGAGGGATTTGAGATCTGGAGCTAGTCCCAGAACGCTCAAGTTTCAATGATTCCAATATTTATTTGGAATGCTCGCTGTTTGGGAGCTCGGATGAAAACAGAATTTGTTTCTTCGGAGGTTATCAATCATAAGATTAATATGGTTGACATCCTTGAGCACAGAAAGAACTCGGCCAGGATTGGAAAATATTCTATGAAAATTAAAATTCATGGTTTCTATCATGAAGATCTGTCCAACGGCCATATTTGGATCTTTTGGTGTATGAGTTTCAAGGTGGAACAGGTCCAGGTGGGAGACAAATTCATCACAACGAATTCTACTCATGACTCCCTTACCCTTTTTCGCATAATATTTCTATGGATGTTGTGACCCTAACCAGAGGAAGTTCCTTTGGAAAGATCTCAACCCATTCTATCCTTGTGATATATTATGGATTATTGGGTGCTATTTTAATGGAATCATGGATAATGATGAGAAGAAGGTTGAGGTCCATTCAATAAGAGAGCCATCTTGGAGTTTTTTCAATTTATGGCTGGCAAGGGACTCATGGACCTCTGATACTTAGGGGACATATTTAAGTGTTTTAATAATCCGCGGGGGTATAACCGGACATGAAGAAGCCTAGACAGGTTCTTGTATAATAGGAATTCTATCAACAAGTATGGTGGCACCAATGTGGTTCATCTAGTGAGAGGAATATTAGTTCACTCTACCCTACTGATCACACTATATTTTGTTCTCGGTCACCTCGAGCACTTTAGATACTATAGACACTAGGATAAAGAGCCATCATTCCATGTCACATTTCGAGACAAATGGGCGGATCCTACCCAAGGACATACATGGTATGCCTTAAATATTAAGTTGAATCATCTGAAGGCAAGGCTCCAGTTGTTGTTGAGGGGTTTTCCTTTATAGGACAGGGACATGATTGATAGTTCATCGGAAGTCGATCGGCTCGAATAGAGTCTTGAGGAACGGTGGAATGAACATTTTTTATTGTAACATATTAGCAAGAAAGAGATTTTGGTGAAATGTTGTAGAAACATGATCACATTTTGAGGGAGAACATAAGAATCATGTGGACGAAGGAGGGGGATAGTAACATAGCATACTTCCATGCCTACATTAAGAAAAAGAAATGGTCGCACACATGACCATATTTGAAGAGGGTGAGTGTTTTACTGATGATAGATACATAGTTGGGGAGATGGCCAATAAGTACTTAAGGGATCTTCTAGAGGGACCAAATGTCTAGTGGCCTATGGGGTACTCGTTCATCAACTCATCACTTTTCGATGCCATCCTTCATGCTGTTACATACAAGGATAATGAATGTCTGGGGGCCCTTCCTCTAGAGAAGTAGATCTTCGATGCCATGAAAATACTAAAATTGGAAAGCACAGAAGTCCCATATGGATTCCTTTCTTCTTTCTATAGAGCCTTGTGGGAGGTGTTCTAGAGTGATATGATTTCCACCATTCAAGACTTCATAATGGGCGGGTCTCTACCATGCATTTCTAGTGCTACTACAGTTGTACTCCTTCCCAATTCTAAGATCCCCTCCACGATCCATCAGTTTCAACTTGTGAGCATGTACAACCTATCGTATTGGATTCTCTCATGTGTCAATAACTCCCAACTCAAAGCTCTACTTCCGCAGTGGGTCTTGTTGGTGTAGAATGATTTTCTGAAAGGTAGACGCATTAAGGGAGAGATTTATATGGTCCAAAAAATGATTGGTGAAATTAACCACAAACCCACGGGTGCAAGACAGTCATCAAACATTATATGAAAAAATCATATGATCGGGTTGAATGGAGTTTCATCAACATAGTGTGGGAAGGTATTGGTCTCTCTACTTGGAATATTGACATCCTCTTTCTCTATTTCAGCTCATCATGGTTGGAAAAATAATTTTTGGGGAAGAGAATTGGTTTCTCCAAGACAACTCGGGGTGACCATCAAGGGAACCCCATATCCCCAAGCCTGTTTGTTTTGTCCCAGGACATGCTCAACCGTCTTATTCACAACAGCCTGGATAGTGGTCGCATGCTTCCATATCACTATAGATCGAACATTCCCTCTATGTCTCTCATATTCATTATGGATGAAACTATTATTTTCATGAATTCATCTAGAAGAACATTGAGGTGTCTGAACATGATGCTGGAGGATTATTGTCATTGGACTAGGTGAAGAACTAACAAAGGTACGAGTAATTTTTTCTTACCCTACAAATGCCCTCCCTTTTGGGTTTCGACAGTGGGTCGTCATCTAGATATGAAAAGAGGTGACTTACCTATGAACTACCCTGGGGATCATATATCATCTTTATGTACTCGTATCCATGATTTAGATCCAATTTTTAATAGGATCACGGATCAGGTTCTCAACTAGAAGAACAACCTATTGTCCTTTGGAGGTAGAATTACTCTTGTGAACAATGTTTTTCTAACCTCCCTGGTACACACTTTTTCGGATGAAATGTTACTGAAGGGATTTATAAAATGCATCTACATGATCATGGACATGTTTATTTGGGACCGCAAAGGTGAGGGAAAACGTCATTGGGTCTCTTGGAGTTCGATGGCGTGGTCAACATATAATGGATGATCAATGTTCGTAGCCTCGAGGTTACCATCTATAGCATGCATGAAAAACATTCATGGGAGGTATTGGAACAACATACCTTGTGGGGGTGTACAATGCACGAGAGTCCATCAAGGGATTATTTTTCCACTAACCACCATGCTTCTACCATCTGGAAGGAGATTTTCCCATCAAGAATGATCTTCAGAGGAATGCTCGATGGATCATTAGGCATTACGACGTCCTATTTTGGAACCACAACTATAGTGGCACGATCATTGGATTCTCAGGATACCCAGTCATTGAAATATCTTTCTGTGAATCTATAAAGTATCTGAATTTTACAAGGGACACTCTAAGCAGGGATCAGTAGGATATTTTTCTCCTCATTAGGTCATCGTCTGATCCCGATAGGTGTTCCTTCACCTCTTCACCCACCGTATTTTTAACAAGTTAGGATTACAATAGGACAATAAGCTCACAGGTCCAGGAAGATGCATGGAATGATATACACTTTACCAAAGGTATCTATGCCAAATACATGTTTCTTGCCTAGAAAATATGGAATAAGGAACTTCCAAAAAATTAAAACAACAAGAAGTGTGTTGTTCACCTGTCTACCAGATGTGTGTGTTGTCGAAGACATGCGAATGAGCGATTTGGCTGCCTTTTCATCGAGAGTGACTGGTAATTAATGTTGTGGTGGAATGTTAGTGAGTTCAAAACTATTTATTTATCGTCAATGTATGATCAATCATTCTTGGTTCACTAGTATCATGGTTCAGGGAATGGTGGCACATAGAGGTTGGATTGCTTGGTGATATTGCATGATGGTTGTTGGAGTATGTGGCAGGCGAGGAACAAGGGGATTTATGAGGGGGTAGAATCCTTGTGTTGGGAAATCATTTATAGGACTATTAACCAAATTATTATCTTGGTCAAGGTGTTTGGAAAATAGGGAGATGCTCTATCTCTACGGTGGTTCTGCACTGTGACCTCCATACCTTATGTGGGTGGTGGTTTGTCAGAAGGAAACTGGATATGCTGGAATCCTCCTTGGAGAGGTCTGAAACTCAACACCTATGGCTTGTTCATCTTAGGGGTTACGAAAGGATGTGAGGTATTCATTGACAGCATAGGGTCAATGTAATTGGCATTCTCCCTTCGGCTGGGCCAGGGAACATCACTTCAAGTGGAGACCATGGCTACGCATGCGAGCCTCAATATTTTTATATCTAGAGGGGCCTTCATATTATTAAGTTTGAAATAGACTCAATGTTGTTTCATAATTCACTTCTAGGCAAGGGGGTGACCTCTTGGTCGGTAGCTTATGCAGTCAGGGACTCCCATGGAATCCTAGGACCTAACATTATAATGCTTAATACTTGGAGGGAGGGAAACAAAGTCTCAGACTAATTGAATTCATTTTACCTCCATGGACCAGACCATTTATTTTTTCACAACATGGATAGCCTAAAACCGTTGGGGTTAACATTATTCAATGGGATTTCCTCAGTCTTAATTTATTTCATCCCCCTTAACTATAGTGTCCTATGGCCCTGAAATACCCACAGAGACTTGTTTTTATTGCTCCTTCTTTGAATAAAAATTTACTCTTGAATGTCAATATAGATAAACATAAGATAAATAAATTAAAGGGTTTATTGAAAAATGTTCATAATAAATCCTTTAATTAAATTTCAGGAATAAGAAATGTCGATTATAATTAGATTGTGATATAAGCCCATAAAATAGTCATAACATTGAAGTGAGAATTAATCAATGAATTGATTGTGTAGATCAACTATAAAATAAAATAAAATAATGGTAAATAAATAAATATATAGTAAAATTAATTATTCACATAATAATATAATATTATAGACAATGAGGAATTAAAATAACCCAATGAAATGGAATTAGGTTATAAAATTTCATTACCACTTGGGTAAATTAAAGTGTAAACCCCATGAGATAAAATAAATGAAAATAAAAATAAAAATATTATATATAATAAATGGATAAACATATTACACATAAAATATACAGTATTCACATGGTGTACATGAAAATAGGCACAAAACAATAATTATGGCTCAATGAATGGAAATTTAGATGAAGTCCCTTATGACATTGTATGTTTTAAATTCAATAACCATGAAAGAAATAACTTCAAAAAAACTCGAAATATAATTAATATAAATTTAATCATTATATAAAATAAAATATCGGTATTATATACACCACATGAAATAATTATGTAAGGGAAATGGTGATTGCCTCACATAATGAAAAGTGGGACACAAATGCCTTACCTTATGTTTACTTGAATGTCCACTAACCTCATGTATAATGGATTTATGAATGTAAATAAATTATAAAATAACCATACATATATATAATATAATATATTGTCTTTTTTAACATTTTTTTACCCATTTGTTAACAATCATTCATTTTTTCACTATTTAAGGTGTTAATAGCCTAGTTTTTTTAGTATGTTTTTTTATTCTTACGTCAATAATGATTTGGTCATCCCTTGAATATGAAACATGATGTTAGTATCATATATATTCATTATATATTTCTGTATAATAATCTGTCATGTTTGTAGATAAGAAATGAAATGCACAGTTAATGGAGATGGTAGGTCATACGTATATTTGAATGATTCTTCCATTTCATTGTCATATATACAAGAATTAAAAGTAAATAATATATATGAATATTTATATTATAATTAAAATATTATAAGTTTGAATTATATTTATCATAGTGTTATTAAAACTATATTTTATATATTCCATGTATAGCCTGAACAAATCACATCGCTTTGAGGAGGTGGTAGTCTACACTTCCACAAACCATGTAATAATATTTACACAAATTACACAGAATGAAGGTATGTGATTAAAAAAATTATACATGTATTATGAAAACAATAATATCATATATATATAATTCAAAAATTTGTGTCTACCATAATTCCCAACCATGGGATTTGGGATAGGAAAAATGAATGACATCGTTTTACGAGGCGGTAGTATACCATAGATACACGATTTGTTCTTTACCAATTTGATAGATTTTTGTGTAGGTGTAGACCAAATCATTAAAATTAAAAAATAATTTTATATTTAGGATAATTTTATTTGTTATATAATTGTGTAATAATATGAATTTATTGGTTTTCAAAAGAAATAAAATGGATTCGATCGTTGAAGTATGTTACCTCATTTTCAGGTAACTCCTTTTGGATTATACCAAAATACTTCATTGGTTAGATTTCTATTAAAAGGTATGATTATAAGAATATGGGAGTGAAGTGAGTATATTAGTTTTGAATAGTTTGGATGATCATATGGGATTTAGATATGTAAATAATTGGGAGGGGTGAGTACATTTTTATATAGGCGGAGGAGTGGTATTGTAGTAAATTTTTGAAAAGGTGATTCAACCATTGTTTTTTCAATGTTAAGTGGCACAAATAATGAACCTAAATAGATAAAAGGCAGTATAGGGTATATATAGGAACATAAAATGGATTTTGAAAAGGTTTATAGGTCACTTTGGGCCTTATGTTTATGGTTTACTCTATTATTAAGCTAATGTTTTTCTAAATCATTATGATTAATTTTAATCACGTTCACTAATATTCTTACTAAAAGAATATGTTGAAATTATTGGATAACATAATTTATGATTATTTCAAATTTAAATTTATTTTTAGAAATTTCCATAAAATATGTGGATGAAATTAATTTAAATTTTATCTTGCAAATAGGATCACATAGATGGTTTTTATTGTAAAAATGTTCAAAAGTTAGTTATGCTTTTATATCCAATATCAATGGGAAATTTATTTAATTGACATATATTTTTTAATTGATATAAAATTGATCTATTTTAACTTTATCTCTAATAAGAAAATAACATTTAAACTTATAAATAAATTATATGAAAAATCCATTTCTAATTGAAACTCAGTATTTTCAATAATCATCAAAAAATGAAATATTTCAGAAAAGTAAAAAAAATACACCCTAAACTCATCTTAATTTTTAGATTTAAAAAATTATTTTTATTATTTTGATATAAAAAATATATGTGTGAGAAAATTTATATTTGAAATAGGCTCTCTATAGATGGCGGTATAATTTACTTAAGAAAAATATAGGATTTATGCTTAATATTTGGTTTTCTCTTATCTTGTGACTATAAAATATATTGGATGAAAGAGAAAACAATTGATTAGATATATAATATATCTATTCTCTTATTTTAGTTAATACTATTCATAAACACCAATTTAATGGCTTGGTTATATAATATTATATTATAAAATGTAATTTTAATAATATGTTGTTGTTTGGTAAAACTCGGTCTTGTGTGTAATGCAAGGCATTAAAGAAAATAATTATTTCATGTGACTGTTTGGTCCTAATTTTTTTTAAATAAGATGAATATAATTTTATTAATTTGGAAAAGAAGAGAAAAAATCATAAGGCCTGCTCGAGGAAGAATGTTCTATTTGGTGAGCCATGAAGGGCAGGTCGATTATGTGATCTTCAAATCACTCCAGATGGTGTTTTTCTACTTAAAGAAGCACCCATGAATTAAAAATAGTTCACAAGAATTGGTGGATTTGGTGATGATAAAAAAGAAAAAAAGTCATTTTTAGGGACATGTGGTGATATCTAACCATGTGAACGACCATACCCTCAAACTAAATTGATTATAGGACAAGGCGAAGACACAAGATCCTGCAAAAAAAGTCAATTGTGGGGATGGATGGTTTTTCCACCCCCATGAATGATTTATCCTCACTAAATAAGAAATTTTTGGGATAGGTAATAATACTAGGCTCCATTAAAATAAGGATATCATCCTACCATGGATAACCATACCCATTTCCACCATTCTTCTATAAGTAAACCCCAAGGGGGTCGAAAAAAAATTGTAAGGGCATGTATAGAAGTCTCAAATTAAGAGAGATAAAGACAATGAGTAATGAGACACCATGAAAACCAGAGCATTTTATAGAATCATAATAGGTAATACCCATATAATAGTAGTAACGAAAAAATAATAAATCCTCTGGTGGTCTGAGAACATAAAAACCCTTTACGAACATAATCTCATGAGGCATAACATTGATGGCCCATTTGCCTATAGGCATCCCACGTAGTTAAGTGCTATATGGGTGGAACCCTAACCTGCATATGAAATGAGTATATTGGAAGGAATTAACCGTGTGTGGCAACATGATGAACTTATATAACCTAGTCTTGCATAGTAATATGCAATTCAGGAAGAACCTAGATCTGCATATCACCATGCTACACAGACGGTACCCTCACTTGAATAAAAACATTTTCTATGGATTTAACCTCATCCCACCTTAGTACATTATAGGAGGAAATAGTAAACCTTGGTAATTCTATTCTCTATCTCCCATCATTCACTTATGTCACCTCATTAGTCCCCATATTGACCCCTCTATTGACCCTTCTACCAGTATCAAGCCAAGGTGAATCCGAAAGTGTCCTGACATGTATGATAAGATCATTGTGAAAATCAATGTGCATTTAAGCTTTCATATACCCATGGTAAGAAAAGTCATATGGGTAACCTACACAATGAGGTGTATCCTCAAAATGTCCTTGGGTTTAAATTCCTTTGTAAGAATGGTTCTAACCTTGGGGCTCACACATGAACGTCCATATTCGTAGTATTGAGGGGAATCACTAGCCTCCCCATTCGATTAGGGCTGGTTTTGAACATTACTCCCCTACCCAAAACCATTATTAGGGAACTTCTACTGAGGTAAGCCAATATACAATCATGCAGGTCAAGGCACTCTTTCTCCATTTCACCTCAAACCAGGATATAGCCAGGTGGATCACCTAACAGTAATATCCTTAATAATAAAATAAAATAGGATATGGGCACACTCAAATCCCTCTCCCATTGAGATCTAGAACCATATATTGGCGAATTATGCGGACTCTTGTGATCATTGGGTCTACTGTGTCCTCTTGTTTCTCGAACATTGCACAACCCACATAGGCTTATAGGTTAGTGGAGACAATGAAATCATCATGATCCAAAACCAGAAATGGACCTTATCAATAGATGTAATCCCCAACATCAATTAGAGTGGTCCTCTTTTACAGTATATGACCCAACCATATGGGATTCTTCAATGAATAATACCCAATGACGTGCGTGAGATACCTCCATGTATATTCCTTAATCATGTACCCTAAATTGGGAATCCGCTGAGTGTAATACCCAACTATATCAAATCAAAAAGACTTTTTCCATGAAAAATCCCCAATCACATCCTCCTTATTTTTTAAAGGGCGATATTCAGGATGAAGTATCAAATGCATGGTAATCCTTTGAGTGAAATCTTCAACTGTATTAAATCATACCCCCATTTAAATAGGTCACATCCATGTATATGATCCAATCGTCATTGGCCTCCAATATATGTGTAATCCCCAAACCTATTGAAATTTTTGGGCTTTTATAGACAAATAACTTGATATATAGGGAGCCTCTTCAAGGTCACAACCCAGCTCAAAAATTCACCCTAATGTTATAAAGGCCACCTTCCAGGTAGGGTCACATCCACATGGGAGGCTAAATATCTTCTAGGTCTCATGGGGAATCTCAATGTAAGACCCTCCCCAAACAATTACTAGTTACCATCCCCTGGAAATCCTTGTGTATTGATGTTAAGCATCACAAATTTTTCTATATCACATGACCTTAAAAGGTGATGTGTTCTATTATGTGGAAACAAAATACATGGTTTAAGATTCATCTCATCTTGATATTTAGAAATCCCATATTATAGTTTAAATCCAAACATAAAAAACCATTCATGTCTCCCTGTATGACAATAAAATAAATAGAGCCTCATAACGTGGATTACAACCATCACATCCTTAACAAATGAACAAAGAGTCTTTAATCGTCCCATAAAAACGGTACCATTGATGGATAACCTTAGATACATACAAATACCAACATTAATGGATAACCTATGATATGTACATATGAAAGAAAAACTATTTTTAATCATTATCAATCGTTACCAACAACTAATGTACAAACTCTTACTTGGGAACAAATAATGGATTCGTGATCATGTATTAAATCTATATGAGAGTCCCAAAATATGCAATAATTATCCACAAATGTTTTTGATGAGCTTGAGTTCCCATCCACACAACCAAGGTGTGTTCTTAATTATCATTTTCCAAGTTACCCAAAATTCTTCTACCTTTTGAATGTAGGTCCATGATTCATCCTGGATAATAGAGTTATTGGGTGTTTCTCGACCCACAAGCATAATCTATTAGGTATTGATCAATGATTTTGTTCTTGACATCAGTTATTATACATATTTCAAACCTATATAATCATACATAAGGTACAATAGTTTTTCATTAGTAACAAAATGTTACCCAACAAGAATGATTTAAATGTGCCACCATATTCATAATAAATGAGTCATACTACCCATTCCTCATTAGAAGATTCCCTATCTAACACAAACACACCTTCAAGGGAATATAAATGGTGAATCCAATGTGACTCCGTATCCAATGTGGTTTTGTTACCCCATGTTATCTCCCTTTAACATCCAAAATGGAAGAGGTCTATATGAGTACATAAATTATGCATCCGCTCATGAAATCCTACTTTTACAACGATTTGTTGTTTTTATCTGTCTCGTATATTGTAGGCATTCTTTAGAGCTCCCTTCGATATTATTTTGTCTCTCCAGTTGTTTCCAACGCATGCACCATCCACATAACTGGTCATGTCATACAAGAAGCATATGACTCTATATCCTGACCAACTGCATCAATGTTGGGTCTTGAACGCATAGGATAGGGAGTAAAATTAGAATGGTACTCTATACCCTTGGGGGAAGCTCAATGGGAAATATAGGCTATGAATCCTCTCTAGTTGTCCTCCAAGTGATTGTCTGTAGTCCATAATTAGATGTCCCCACTCTCCATCTCTAAAATATTTGGGATTCTATCCCTAGAATGTGATAACGAAATCCTCCCTTACCCGTGGGAGGCCAATGAATTCATCACCAATGAATTCATCCCAATATCACATGTGAATCTATTTAAGACACATTCCATAAATTGGTTCCACCATTTCCATGCACCCTAGAATCCTCATCATACATAGGACACCACCAAAAATTTTGCATCTAAATTCATATGGACCTTGCTACTCATAATGGATAATGAAGGGTGATTTCCATGAAATAAAGAACAAGCCATTTTCTATTTCCCATCTAAGGAATCCCACCATGTTAATATGGTGGAAACCAATTAGTAGAAGTATATTTCTGATCACTCCCATAAATCACATCACCAAAATACTATGGATATTAATTAGCATATTTAAATTCATTCTCATCCATATGAATCACATTAGTAAAAATTTATATAATGTTATGATAAGATGAAAATTCCTAGTAACTATCATCATTATTGTCATGAATATATAGAGGAAAATTATAAGAAGATGAATATTATTTCCCACACATGACAATCTCGTCACTCAAATATGATGATAAACATGTTGATACATATCAATTCTCGAATATATGAATTTTTTAATTCAAATAAAATTTCATCCGAATACATGTATAGGAAAATTATTTCAGATTCATATCATTCCCATCAGTCAAATACAATAGAAAATAAGAAGATGAAAATCCATGATCACAAATATGAATCCCTTCTGTTAAATATGGTGGAAAATAGAGAAAAACGTTGGTGTGTCCCATTTATAAATAATGGGAAAACACATATCTCTTCCCCCACATAATAGGATTACTGTCAGTATATACTGGCCGAAAATGGGGGATTGGAGTAGGAACACAATCCAATGATGACATTGGAATCAGAATATGTTCCCATTCAAACCAAATACATCACATAACATATCTTATCAATGACGGAGGACCAAACATAAATCCATGATTATGTCCTTCAAATATTCTATTATTTATTCACGCCAATGAAAATAGAAAGGGGTCGGGGCCAAATCTCTACCCCCCCAAGTGGGGTAACTCATCCACACAATAGGGTAGTCGCTCAACAGAATAAATGCACCCATTCTACAACTTATGAGGTGTTTTGGAAATATTATACAATAAATGAATAATATTATCTTGACAAAATACCTATTTCAACTTAGAGACACCATTCCACTACTGTAGATAGTCAAGGGCAAGAATATATCACAACCAAAAGTCATAAAACATCTCAGAATATACCAGTAGTACCATAGGATCCACTCAAATAGGAACCCTTATATGAAGGTTGTCACCTATAGAAACTGTCTTTAGTATCCTGCAATAGAGTGACCAAAATTAATTATGATAGAGGAAACTAGAAAATGGAGAGAACACTCATGACCTTTCTCTGCAAGATTTTGGAGTTATTGATTCTATCAAGACCCTATCAATGGTGGATCATTATTTTACTTATCCGTTACAAAATTACAGAAGTTTAAGTAGCAATTGGGAAGGTCCACCCTACAACATAGTTACCTATAGTTATGGAGGTCATCCCCAGAGCACGTACTATGAATATTTACTTCATGGGAACAAACTGATTGATCATGGGAGCATATCTCTTGATGAGAATCATAAAATAAATACTCATGTCTAGAATATTAAATAGAAATATGATCCTACCCTTGACTTCATCAACCCTGAATACCCTCCCAAGGGTATAAACTAAAACAATTCTAGTAGTTTATTGATATCCTGCTATGATAGTAGTTCGTTACATGATGGAATCCATTGTGAAGGTACTCCCTACAGTGATGAATCATTTTAGAAAAAATGTCCTCCCCTTACTAGAGTGTACCCTTAAGGTCCTTATTAGGTCCTCTAGATGAGTACCCTGAGAGGGGGGTGAATCAGGGGATGACTAATTCAAAATTATAGCCCGTTCTGATCCTGTTTCTCTGTTATCAAAATCAATCATCTCTCTCTTTCATGTTACACAATATAAATAGAAGGTAAATCATGCACATGACACATCAATTTTTACTTGGTTCAACGCTAAGGGCTACGTCCAAGGAGAATACGCCGACAAGTTGACATTCGTACCAAATTCCACTATTCTTCAGTAGATGTGGATTACAATGTTTGGGCACAATCACTCTGTCCCAGGCTCAATGCCTTTACAAGGTTTAGGGTTAGATCACTTCTTTCCCAAGGGCCACTCCCTGTTTCTCTCTCTCTCTGGAACACTGCCGGTGGAGAGGATCACCTTCTTCCTCTTCTATTGCTCACTACATCGGAAATGATCCACTCACAGTTTATAGACCTATAGGTCTATTCATTTTCATGAAAGAATGCACCTATCTCTTTATGTAGATACTCTGTTGATTCCCAACTTTCACCCGTAGATGAATCCTTCTTTACACCAAAAGTATTGGGAAAACTTTCAGCTTCCACACAGCCCGAAAATCACTGCTGGAAATAAACCTTGGTGCGCAAGTCAATCTCAACGTGAAAGTATCGGAGTGCAAGTCACAACTGGTGCGCAAGTCTTCCTCAACCAGATGTGCGACTCAAGCTTCCGCAACTCCAAACCTGTGCGACTCGCTTCCTTCCTCACCTAAACCACCTCAGGCGCACAACTAACACTTGGTGCACAACTTCCAACACTGACGCGCAAGTCCCACTTGCGCGACACACCGCCACTTGCGCGACCACCACACCTGCACGACAGGTGCTCTAAATCTTCAAAGTGTTGAACTCCGTTGAATAATGAAGAGGGGTGGTCCAGCATTTATAGGCATTTGGTCACCCCTGCGCGACGGCGCGCAAGACTCTTCTCGTCGCGCAAGTCTCGGCGCGCATGTCTCTTCTACTGCAAGTCACTTGCGCGACCTAATTCCAAACATGCATGAACCTCTTTCCTTTGCCATATTTTGAACATTTGAATTTGAAAAACCACAGGCGCACAAGTTCTTAAGCTTCTAAGGCATCGGCGCGCAAGTCTCTTTCAGGGCGCGCAAGTCACATGAACGACACCACCAATACATCTGTGACACTTATCCCTTTGCCACATTTTGATGATCTGATCTTGAAAAACAAATGGATCACAAGTTTCCGTGCCTTCAAGTACATGGTGCACAAGTCCCTTTTTCAAAAACCATGTTTCTTCATTTGATGATTTTCAGGCCCAAAAATTTGGCAAACAAGGGAAAACGGCGCCACCTTGTATTTGTTTTTTTGTACCGCCTCCAGATCATCCATTCCTCTTGTCGACATTCTTGAATCAAACATGGATCGTTGACCTCAGCTCTTGAACTCGATATTCTATCATGAAATCCTCTTTGTCAAAAAATTTCTATTTCATTGTTTTTCTTTTTCAATAATCACTACTCAGATGCCCACTTTTTCAACAAACACAATCACCTCAAAATTGCTTCAATGACACCTTAAGGGATTTTTTCCCAACAATCTCCACCTTTGGGTTTGTTGAAAACACTTCCATAAAAAGATAAGTCTTTGAATCTTTATCCACCATTCGCCTCATTGTGATTCTAATAGAAATCAAGTACTTCCTCAACACATACTCTAAGCCCACATGAGCAATTCTCGGCGTGAGAAACAAGAGTAAATAAAAAGTTCATCAATGAATCACTTCAACGCTGACACCCTCTATTGACACCAAACCTAAACCAATTGTTAAATTGATACCAATTATTGATACTTCAATGATACCATTTTTTGGAAATATTCATACCACATTCCAACACCACTCTTCTCTTCTGCTTTTATCATGATCCTTAGCTGTCGTGATATCTATTCTGTGATCGATCACTTCTAGCATCCTTAGATTTAAAATTTTCGCCCTTTCTCATTTCTCTGCCTATCTGGCTGCTCCACTGGTCATCTTCTCCTCGTATCTATCATAATTCCTCAAATAGCCAAATTTTATCCCACTTGAACAATCACTATTTTCTCCCCCTTTGTCAACGAACCCAAAGGTTACTCCTTTGCAGCCTATAACAGAGTTGATAACACATATCAACACATTAGGGAAAACAAATCACACCTTGGGGAGAGGGGGGGGGGGTTCTACATCTACAATCTTTTATGTGCGGGGAGTCTACTGAACTCCTAGATCCAATTGATGCCTCTTAAAAGATTATTTGGGTAAGGACTTTGTCAGAATGTCTGCAACCTGTAGCTCGGTCGGCACATACTCCAACTTCATGATTCCCTGATCAACCTTCTCCTTGATATAATGATACTTTATCTCAATGTGCTTTGTCCTTGAGTGATGGATGGTATTTTTACTGAGATTTAGTGAACTTGAGTTATCACACTGGATTTTGATCGGAGACTTCACGTGAACTCCCATATCTTCAAGCTGCTGCTTCATCCACAATAACTATGTACATTCTTGAGTGGACGCAATATACTCAGCTTTTATAGTTCTCAATGAAATACAATCTTGATTCTTGCTAAGCCAAGAAATACACAATCCACCAAGATAGAATGCACCACCTGATGTTGATTTTCTATCATCTGTTGAACCGGCCTAGTCTGCATCAGTATATCCCAATAATTCGGACTGAGATTTGTCAGTATATGTCCAGCCAAAATCCACTATGCCTTGGATATAATGAAGTATTCTTTAAACTGCAAGAATATGTATTTCTTTGGGATTACTCTGATATCTCGCCACTTGGCATGTGGCGAAAAAAATATCAGGCCTTGTCGTAGTAAAGTACAACAATCTTCCAATAATTTTCTGGTATTCTGTGATATTAACTGCCTTGCCATCCTCATCTTTTGATAATTTCATCCGGGTAGCAACCAGAGACTTCATCTCCTTATAATTATCCATTCCAAACCTTCTCAAAACCT
This sequence comes from Viscum album, assembly GCA_963277665.1. Taxonomy (NCBI): domain Eukaryota; kingdom Viridiplantae; phylum Streptophyta; class Magnoliopsida; order Santalales; family Viscaceae; genus Viscum; species Viscum album. Next base: position 1,642,753,415 of record OY728135.1, on the reverse strand, counting down.
CCATAGAGTATTTGGAATGAGAAATGAATGTTCCATTACTTTCTTGTGTCACCTATAAGCCAAGGAAAAATGTTAGCTCTCCAATCATTGATATTTCAAGCACATTTTTCATGAATTCAGAAAACTGTCTGCACTGCGCTTCATCGGATCCACCAAAAATTATGTCATCGACATACACTAGCACCTTCATCCTTTTATTACTATCATTTCTAAAATAGAGATTATAATCAACTCCTCCACACTGGAACTCAATTTTCTTCAAGTATTGATCAAGCTATGAGTACCATGCCCTTGGTTCTTGTTTCATCCCATACAATGCCTTCTTCAGCCTGCAAACATTGTTCTCATCCTCATGAATGAGAAAACCATCTGGCTGCTCAATATACACCTCCTCTTCGAGAATCGCGTTCAAGAATTCGGATTTGACATCCATCTAGAACAATTTAATCTTTCTTTGCACTGCTATGGCAAAAAATAATTTTATTTTCTCCTTCCTTGCAACCGGTCCATATGTTTCATCAACATCTATTCCCTATATCTGGGAGTATCCCTTGCACAGTAGCCGCGCTTTGATCTGAATCACCATGACATCTTCATTCATCTTGTTGCGATAGACTCATTTAGTCCCGATTACATTCTTGTCTACTGGCCTCGAAACAATCTCACGTGTCTTGTTCTTCTCAATCTGATCAAGCTCTTCATTCATAGCCTGAACCCAGTTTTCATCTTTAGCTGCATCGGAAAAACATTTCGGCTCTACTTGAGACAAAAACGATGTTTGCTGTAACGATTTCATTCTTCGAGTCTGAACTAGAGCTGTCTGATCACCAATGATATTCTGCCTATCAATTTTAGCTCGACTCTTTGGATTCCTTGTAGATACAGACTTGACACTTTCTTGTTCATCATCAATATCTTCTTCTGAGTCAGCCTCTTCCACTTCTTCTCCCCCTATGTTTCTTACCTCATCATCACTTTCATCTACGAAATGTTCACTCGGTCATTGAGTATTCTGTTCATTTTCAACTATAGTGACATCATTTCTCTCAACAATTTTTCCCAGCCTTTTGTTGAAACATTTATATGCTTTGCTTTTTCCTGAGTAGCCAAGTAATATCCCCTCATCTCCTCATGACTCAAACATCGTGTGATTTTCTTTATTGGGAATGAAACACTTACTTCCACAGATTCGAAATTATTTCAATGTTGGCTTCTTTCCGTACCACAGTTCATACGGAGTCTTCCCTTGCTTCGGACACAACAGACACATGTCTAAAACATAGGCCGATGTCAAAACTACTTCCCTCCAAAATTTCCCTAGTAGGTCTTTATCAATAAGCATCGTTCTGGACATGTTGTTGATGATCCAATTTCTCCTTTCATCTACTCCATTATGTTGGGGAGTTCTTTCTGATGAATCTTGCTGCCTTATCCCATGTTTCTCGAGATAGTTTTCAACATGACTGTTTGTGAATTCCATAACGTTATCAGTACGAAACTTTAGATTTTTATGCCCAACCATATTTTCTGATTCCCTCTTATACTGCTTGATACAACTAAACACCTATGTCTTTTGGGTAATGACAAAAACCGAAGCCATTATTCTATATTCATCAATCAAAAGAACATAGTACCTTTTCCAATTTATGTCTCATGGTGAGATAGGTCCACATACATCCGCATGTACCAATTCAAGCACTCCGGTTGATTTTTGTTCCTTTGGACTATATGTCTTTCTGATGATCTTCCCTTGTTGAAAAGCATCACATGTATGAGTACGATCACATGATAGTTTGGGAAGGTCTCTAGCAGCATCACGTTTTACTAGATCTTCCTTGGATGGTTGACATATGTGACCAAGTCTCTTATTCCACAACTGGTTTCTTCCTCTCTGGATAAAAGGAACATATCTTATTCCCCACTTACAAGGTAAATATTTTCCACTGTCCTTTTTCCTTGTAGAACAACTGCTCCATCTTTTTCATTCATAACACACATCTTCTTGGTAAATCGGATAGAGTGCCCAGAGTCACATAACTGACTAACACTAAGTATGTTATGACTAAGCCCCTCTACTACCAAGACATCAGCACATCTCATTTCTTTCCCCCAAATTTCGCCTTTCTAGAACCAACAATCTTTATCCCTTCATCATTCCCAAACCTGACAACTCCTTCTTTGTCATATTTTATGTCTGTAATGAGATCCTTGTTCCCTGTCATATGGGATGTGCAAACACTATCAAGGATCCATATTCCTTAACGATCTGAAGCATTAAGGGAAATTTCTGCAACTATTGCTTTTTCTTAATTCTTCTTCTTGGTCCATACTTTTTCCTTCACACTCGTCATAGATTGTGTCTTATGTTCTTTCTCAGAGTATGATGAACCAACTTCATCTTGCAAAGATGCAAATCTATTCTGTATTTCTAACTCAACTGTGGGTTTATTGATCTGCGGCTTGCATACATTTTGATTTTTCTCTGTCACATTTCTATGAATGGTCGATGTATAGTACCGATCCATGTGCCCAAATCCTCCACACCAAAACCTGTGTCATTCGAAATATGATCTGGAAAACTTTTCTCTATATGTCCTCCACCTCTGTTTATGTTCCTTTCTATTTCTATTGGCTATGGAACACACATACTGTCAATGTCCCATCTTCCCACAACAATAACACCTGATATAAGGTGAATTCCTTCGTGTTACTTCAGCACAATTATTTTACCATTGGGATCTTTGAATATTCTGATTTTTCTTTGTGCCCAAATCAACCATCAATTTCGGGACAGGTTCTTGCAGTCTGACTTCAATTGTCTTAGATTTTTGTTTCTGATTAAACCTACAAACATCATTAACATCTGAGCTCAATTACTACTTCTTCCCTGCTGAACTACTACGCTCCTCTTTCATCTTTTCAGTCTTCAAAACAACCTGCCTTCCCAGAAATATTTTAGGAATCAAATGTTTTTCCTGGTCTTTGACTTTTCTCCGCAGATTGACAACTTACTCTTCAAGCTCTTCGATACGGTTGAAGTGATCTGTCAATTTTTTGGTCAAGTCATCGATCTCCCTTTTCTGTTCTTTAATCGTGAGATTATGCTCATCAACCATTTCTGTGCTCTCTGGCCTTGAAGACTTAAGTTTTTCTATTTATTTTGCAAGCTCGGACTTCTCGTCTTCCTACTGTTGCATTTAAAGTTTTTCATCATGTCCAACCATGTCAGCTCTCTTGGTTTTTTCTCTCCAAGTATCTATCTCATTAAGAGCTGAATCTAATTCAGCTTCAATGTCAACTCTACCTTCAATTTATTCTTCTTATTCTTCAACATGCGTCGGTTTCTCCCTTTTCTTGAGAACTACCGACAACAGCCACCATTGAATTTTTGTTCATGATCTTTACAATTTTCAAACTCCTCAACCTCTTCATCCTCAGACTCGTCTAAACTGTCTATATCTTGTGAAATAATAAACTTCTTCTTGATGAAATTTCTCTGGAATTGTTTCCTCCCTTTCACAAATGTTGAAGACTTCTTCTTGGGAATTTTGACATCGTCATCATCATTATCATTATATTGATACTTTTTGTGGAAGCTTGTAGTTAGATGACCAACCTTTCTACATCGAAAGCATACTAGTGTAAGTTTCCCATTTAACTTTCATTTTCCCCTTTGCAGATTTGAATAAAGGAATGAAATAAATTCATTTTTCTCTTCTTCTTATTGAGAATATTCAATGGTGAGATTTTTCATGGCCTTAAATGCCATCTCTTTGGATTTCCCCTTCTGCAGAGCCTCGTTATCATCATTCCTCATCCCATATGCAACCATGGTACTGTGAAAATTGTCTAATGGCAGCTCTTTGGGATATTTATTTTCTAATACTAAAACTTTCGGATTGAACCTAGGTGGAAGCTTCCTCAAGATGCTCTTTATGATCTTTATGTCTTCAATAACTTCACCAAGTCCTCGGATATCTTCCACAACAATATTTCCCCTATCAAAGAATGCATCAACAGACTCATTTGAGTTCATCTTCAGATCTTCATACATATTGCACAACACTTGCATCTTTGCCTCTCTGACCCTTGTATCTCCTCATATATATTCAATAGTTTTTTCCACATGGCATGTGATGTTTTGCATGAAATCACCTTTATGTAGATGGGATTGTAAAAGGGATCCCCTAAGGTATTAATTGCTTTTTCATCAACATCCAACTCTCTATGCTCTGCTTCTGATAATGCACCACTATTATTATCAGTTGTGATACCATTCATAGCTGCTGAAAACACATCCATTCCCAAAGATCGGAAATAGTGTTTCATTTGATTCTTCCATATCAGAAAATTACATCCGTCGAATATCGGAATCCCTTTATGATTAGTGACCTCCATTGAGAGAAGAAAAAATCTCATCCTTTTCCCTAGATACCAATTGTTAGGTCCATTAGGCTGAGTACCCTGAGAGGGGGGGGGGTCAATCAGGGTATGACTAATTAAAAATTAAAGACAGTTCTGATCATGTTTCGCTGTTAAGAAAAAAACTATTCTCTCTCTTTCCTATTGCACATTATAAACAGAAGGTAAATCATGCACATGACACATCAATTTTTACTTGGTTCACTACTAAGGGCTACATCCACAGAGCATACGCAGACAAGTTTCCGGTCATACCAAATTCCACTATTCTTCACTAGATGTGGATTACAAGGTTTGAGCACGGTCACTCTATCCTAGGATCACTACCATTACAAGGTTTAGGGTCAGCTCACTAGTTTCCCATGGGTCACTCCCTATTTCTCTCTCTCTGGCTCACTACCGGTGGAGAGGATCACCTTCTTAGTCTTCCTTTTCTCACTGCGTCGAAAAAGATCCACTCATAATTTATATACATGTAGGTCTTTTCATTTGCATGAAAGAATGCATATCACTCTTTATGTAGATGCTCTGTTGAATCCCAATTTTCACCCGTAGATGAATCTCTCTTTGCACCAAAAGTTTCGGAAAAACTATCAGCTTCCACACAGCCCGAAAATCACTACTGGAAACAAACCATACTTGGCACACAAGTCAATATCAGCGTGAAAGTATCGGCGCGCATGTCACAACTGGCGCACAAGTATTCCTCAACCACTTGCAGGACTCAAGATTATGTAACTCCAAACCTGCGTGACTCACTTCCTTCCTCACCTAAACCACCTCTGGTGCGCAACTAACACTTGGCGTGCAACTTCCAATACTGACGTGCAAGTCCCACTTGCGCGACAAACCACAACTTGCGCAACCACCACACATGCACGGAGGGAGATCTAAATCATTAAATTGTTGAATTATGGTGAAGAATGAAGAGTGGTGGTCCAGTATTTATAGGCATTTGGCCACCCATGCACGACGGCATGAAAGTCTCTCATCGGCGCGCAAGTCTCGGTGCGCAGGGCTCTTCTCTTGCACGTCACATGCGTGACCTAATTCTAATCTTGCACGAACCTCTTTCCTTTGCCATATTTTGAACTTCTGATCTTGAAAAACCACAGGCACACAATTTCACATGCTTCAAAGGCATCAGCGCGCAAGTCTCTTTCACGGCGCGCAAGTCACTTGTGTGACACCACCAATACATGCGCGACACTTATCCCTTTGCCACATTTTGATGATCTGATCTTGAAAAACATATGGCGCGCAATTTTCAAAGACTTCAAGTACACGACTCACAAGTCCCTTTTACAAAAACCACATTTCTTCATTTGATGATTTTCAGGCCCAAAAATTTGGAAAACACTGGAAAACGGCGCCACCTTGTATCTGTTCTTTTGTACTGCCTCCAGATCATCCATTCCTCTTGTCGACGTTCTTGAATCAAACAAGGATAGTTGACCTTAGCTCTTGGACTCCACATTCCATCATGAAATCCTCATTGTTAAAAAATTCGTATGTCATTGTTTTGCTTTGTAAACAATCACTAATCAGATGTCCACTTTGTCAACAAACACAATCACCTCAAAACCGCTTCAGTGATACCTTGATGGATTTTTTCCCAACAATCCCCCCTTGAGAATATGTTATAGAAATATTCCATACAGTCAGTCATCAAGCTATGATGGTAGTTGTCCCCACAATGGCATCCACTATGAAGGTCCTCTCTATAGTGAGATCTCATTAAAGCAAGAAGGTCCTACCCTTTCAAGAATATTGATTAATGTTATTCAATGTGGTATACATTGAATAAATTATTCTTTCATTTAGACATCAATATATAATTGCAGTCTTCTCCATGATGTAATCCACTGTGAAGGTCCTCCCAACAGGGACATATCAATAGATCAAGAAGATATTCCCCTTGTTGGAGTCCTCCTTGAAGGTCCTCCCTAGGGTTTACTCTGTAGAAATTCTCCCCACAGTTGGATATAAAACTATTATGGTAGTCCTCACAATGATGGAATCATCGGTGAAGGTCCTCCCCATAGTGACATATCATTACAATAAGAAGTTACTCCCTTTGTTGGATTCCTACATGAATATACTCCTTAGGGTATATGCTATAGATATTATCCCTATAGTTTGAAATCAATATTTTATTGTAGTCCCCACTGTGATAGAATCCACTATGCATGTACTCTCTAAAGCCTTATTTCAAGTCGACAAGAAGGTCCTCCCATTCCCTAGTCAACTATTAGAAAACCCTCATATTCTAAGGCACATAGATATATGGAGACAGAAATACTATAAGCCTTATCAATGAAAAGATACATCATTTCATAGCCAAGAGATGGCCTGGGAAATTACTCATCCTTTGAGCCACTCCCAGATCTGAGGCACCCTTGGATAATTCCCAAAGCAACGAGTCCCTTATTAACCCCACTACATGAAATAAGATTGGAAAGAAGGTCACATGTTAGGATGAACAATTTGGGGAGTCTCTTACATAATAAGAACATGTTACATTTCTCATGATGATAAAAATAGATTGGGGTAACATACCCCACATGTTTTGTCCCACATCCGCATCACAGTTCAACATTCCAAAGGCATTGTTAGAAGAACACAGACATTACATTCATTTCAATATCTAGGAAAATCTTTCTAATTTAAAACCCAAATTCATTCCATACAAAATGTATGCATACTATGTCAAAGTATTGGGGGAGCATCATCATGAAATCAACTTCTAATTAATTCAGTCTATAATGAATCCTAAATCAGAGATATGGTGGAATGATCTCCAACTAACCCACCTCTATGATCTATAGAAGAAGCACCGTATAATTGACGATGTCCTACCTGGTGTTCACATATGGGGAAAGGGTGATCATGTGTCTTTTAATTTCACCTCTTGACCCATTTATGATAACCTAAAGAAAATTAAATCTTGTTATGTTATTCTTCCAAGTTGTCTATTAATAAAAAGCCATTGTCAAAAAAGATGACATGTTCCAAAATAATCAGACTTCAATAAGTCCCAAAAGCGTAAGTCCGAATGAGATAAATCGATAAAAAAATCTTAAGCTAAGAAACTAAGAACATTCAGAAATCATCTATCATATGCGAATCCAGTCATTATGAACAAGTAATGTCCTTATAATGTACATCATGTGCAGACTAGGAATCATATCTAGCACACACAACAACAATAATGTCCTAGATAAATAGAGCAGTTATATTAGAAACAACTCACACAATACTAGATCAGACCTAACCTAATGGGATGAGGTAATATTTAACACAAAATTCACCAATAACTCTAAAAAATATTACCTGGTCAAAGAAACAAGATAAGGGGAGAAACCCCAGGACATGGGGACCGAGGAATTTTTACCTCAACAACCTCGTTAATGGTAATCAATCTCTTCACATTTATGTTGGATTTCAAACAGTGATATATCTATCTCCATTCCAACTAAAGAATCATTTCCCCCGAAAGGGAGGCATATGAATAGGCTCCATAGAGGTTCCCATCTTGTTGCTCTTCATTAAAAATCCCTAAAATTATTTTAAAGAAGAAGGAAGAGGTCCAGAAAAGAATGAAAACAACCCTCATACATTTCAGAAATTAGTACAGTGCCCACAATGCATTATTCCTTAGTTAACATCATAGAATAATTCTATAGACCACATTGAAAAGTAATCAAATGCTGAAGAGAAAGGGGAGTATGTTTCCACCCATATTCTGATCCACATTTAGAATTAATGTGTTCTTAACTGCAACCAGTGGATCACATTGAATTTGTGTCTGCCCCAGATCAATCCTCCACTTCCCCCTCAGTGATTCTCTATCAGGGAGAAGAATAAAAATAATTCCTACACATCCCACCACCTCCTCTATATGAGTATGATATCAATGTACTCAATGAATTATTCTCCCAGTATGAGGAACAAATGAAATAGTTTGGATTAATGAATGTGGATTTTCTCTAAGGTATCATTACAATGTAATATGATCCCCAATAAGATCTTCAATATGTACTTCCAGTAGGCGAACCATAGAAAAAAGGTTATATCCTGGAAATTGAAACAAGCACTACAAATCTTCCCACAATTTTGTATGGGCCATCAATCATCCGAGAATGAATTTGGGATGGATATCAAGATTTCCCTTCTTAATTAATACTACCCTAGAAATTTGAGGATTATCCTAAAAAGATAACCCCTATAATATATTTTCTTCAAATAATTGTTGAACCAATTCATAAAATCCTTTTCATGGTTTTACCTGTATAATATAATGGTCAACAGAATATGTATCAATGGCATATAGACACTATAGAGTCATTTATATAATGTTTTGAAGTTGTGGAAGAGCAGCTTTCACAAGTACAACTGGAATAGAATCATTACCCCGACTAGATGAGTGACACCCCCACTACATCCAATCATCCGGAGTGGTTTGTTCAAGATAATAAATAATTCTATTGATCCAAAAACCATATAATGAACTATGAATCTCACTCTGATAACATGATGTGAATCCTTATGAATTTATAAGTAGTGAAACCAAGATTATTTGTTCAGACCATACAAGGGCCTGTATTAGTATAATACATCAGCATTCCATCTCATTCAATCAAAGGATGGGAAGATATATATCATCAAATTCTTTTTCATTTCAACTCAATAATATAAAATACCACAATAAGTGACATCAAAAATTGAAATAATCAATAAAATTAATTGGTCACTCAATTTATTTATTGGTAGAATGGTATGACATACTCCATGACAATTAAAATTTTCTAGCAGTAGATTCTCTCTCTATGTATTGATAATCTTCATGAATAGCTACAAACACCACCCATACTGGTGCATTATATCGGTGGGTTTCATGATTTAACCACAATTTCCAAATAATGGAGGACTCCATATGACAGATTAAGCTCATGTCCTATATAACTCCACCATTCACATGAAAAATAGCAGGGATTGTAGAGGTAGATTACATCACCCATAAGCCTGGATACACACCTTCTCCACCTCCAAAACATTAACCAAACTGTATTTCACCACCTGGGTGTCAACAATGACCTCAAACATGATAGGATGAGCATCTGGGTCCAAGAAAAATCAAATCAATGAATGAAAGAATAATGTTAATTATTTTTTAGATGATCATATCTAAGGTTATTTTATAGTTTATAAGGACAATGATTTACTACATCTACCGGATCTAATAGGCTTGACCAGGTATATATTGATGACCAAACATATTATTTAACCTTTCAATAGATATAGGGGAACAATATTTGGTAATTCTTGGTCTTCAAATTCCTCTTATAGAAAATTTAAGACAATTGGTAAGTAATGTTGGGAAACTGCCTGTAGAAGTGGAATATGATTCCACTACTACCATAAATAAGGGGGTTAGTGGTAAGAAGTTGTATGTAGATTATCATAGAATTTATATAGATGTACGGTTCAAAATAAAATACATTGAACTCATTTAATTCTCCATACACTATTTAAATAACCAACTATGCCCCCAACTGTTTCCGCTACAACATAGCTAACATCCTATGCCCTAAAAACCTCCAAATATTGAACACCCAAAGACCAATTTTTATAGAATGGTAGGGATCAATTCAATGAAGATGAACTTATGTCATAGAAAAAATTAATATTTCGACCTCTCATATTTTATTCCCTTAGATATGAATGTATGGGAATCACCCAACCAGACGTCATCACCAAAAATGGCCAATCAGATAAATTCCTCATCAATTGTGTAGTAGATCATTAATTCCATTAATGTCATAAACATAATGGATCTCTTATCTAATTATGAGTATTGATATGAAATCATGATTCCCACACCTAATTAGGTATCCATAAGAAGTGGCCATAGGATATGGGGATACTAGAGAAGACATAGTCGTGGTCAGAGCTAGATTTATAACTGCACCCCTACTCAGAATATCAATGTTATAGGAACCTATTGAAGTAATATTCAGGGAGTTCTTTAGGGATATAATAATTCCCCTTACTCTACGTGAATCCACTATGAATCAATCACTATATAAAATGAATCCAGATATGAACATGTCTTAGGTCACATTCATGAAAGAGGCATACCGCTATGATATAACCCACCATGGACCTAAAACCTACAGGTCATGTCATATGTGCCAATACACATACACTAGGTAATCAAGAACCTAGAGTTCCTATGAAAGTGCATCCCCACCTAGGGATGCATAAGACGTTATGCACAAATTACGACATCTATAAATTGTTATCCTTTGTTCCAGCTATGATATAGATCATGGGTAACTTGATCATATCCAAAAACCTTAGAGAAGTGCTCATAGAGGATTTCATAAGCCCTCATTAGTATGAAGTAGAGGTGTACACCGATGAGGATTATCGGATACAAAAAAATCTCGTGGAATTTCACGTTGTTATGTCCTTCACATTTTGAGATGCATATTCCATCATACAAGGAAACATCAAAACGTTGTTTGTATTCAGAAAGATAAATCGGTTTTATATGCCAAAATAATTTTTAAAAAATGTTTCTAGAGTTAGCCTCATTACAGTATGGACACTTCTCTGATTATGATGTAATAAAAATAGCCTAAAACCTTCCCCTATGACACTGTTGGTTTATGAAAAATGTGAGAAGAACCCGTTGAGAGAAATAAAGCTCATGCATAATTTCAAAGATCTCTTTCCCAACTCAGAGATTTTGGTGGTCCAGTAATACACAACCATAAACATCATGCTAGGAAGGTCCTGGTTGCATCGACATGAGGAAATTATATCAACATACCATCAATGCATCAAATGCATAATTAATGAAAAAATAGTAACCTTTTGAGATAATAAGGCTCCATTGGAATCCTATGAATCACATTATATCGATGAAGTATAATGTCATGGAAAAGGGAAATAACCCATGGTTGACGGTGTTGTGTGGGTGTCCACCCGTAATAGTCTGGAAATTATACCGACTAACCCCTTCAAATATCTTGGTAATGGGTATTTTATACTTTTCAATCAAATTGAGGGTATGAGCTTGCATTCATGCACATATTCAGTAATGTACTTGTTTTTATCCATGACCACAGAGTGTAGTGTTTTTAAAAGTTTCCATAATCCTCTTATAGTGGTGAAATATCTTTGTAAAATTCAATCATTCCATCGCTAGAGCTCTAGAAAATTCCTTCCTAACCAAATGATTCAGAAGATATCATCTAATCAGTCAAAGTGTATTAATACACTCTTTTTTCATCCCTCACTTCGGCCTCTATATAGTATAAAAAGGTCAAAGGATGTTTCCTTATTTTCAAAGTATCAGTATTTTGGATCCTCATAGAATTCTAGAGTAAATACCCCACTACTTCCTCCCCATATACATCTTGAGTAAGAAGACGAAGAATAGGAAGATGAATCAGAGTAGGAACATTAGAATGCCACTCCAAAATTATTAAAGGGTTTCTATACCACCATTTATGAGATAAAATAAATAAATCTAGGCACATAAAAAAATACACATCCCAACTTGATCAGTGAAACCATTCCTTTGGAAGAATAAGAGTTATATAATTCCTTTGTGAAGAAGAATTTATATGTATTAACCTATAACATCAATGAAATTTTAGGCCTATATATTTAAGTGGACACTCACCACCTTGGATTAATAGAGGTCTATTGGGGCTATAAACAAGCATCTAAATGGTTTCGCCAAATTCTTGCTACCAAAATTGATGCTGAAGTTGATAAGATCATTAGATACAACATCATTCACAAGGTACAATATCCCATCTGTTTGGACAATATCATCCCCATCAAGAAGAAGAACAGGAAAATCTTAGTTTTCATCATTTTCAAGGATCTAAACTGACACTACCTAAATAATGATTCCCCAATCCCAATCACAGAACCACTGACTGACGCAATGACTAGTTATCAGAAGAACTCCATCATAGATGACTAATTTGGTTATAATCAAATCCTAATGGCTCAAGAAGACGAATAATCTACTTCCTTCATCCCCCAATGATTTATTTTTCTACTGGGTAATTAACATTAGATTGAATAATGTGGAAGCTTCATACCAACATGCCATGCATTACATTTCCAAACCCTTCATGGGAATGTTCATTGAATGCTATGTGGATAACATAGTTAATTAATATAGAAAATTCTCATACCACCATGAAAATCATGAGGTAAACCTTAGTAACTTATAATAGTAGATCATGAAAATGAACCCTATCTAATGTTCATTTGGTGTGACGACGAGAATGTTTCTTGGCTTCATCGTATGCTATCATGGCATTGAAGTCACCATCGGGAAGAAAAAGGATATCCCTAGAAAGTGACCACCCAAAAAACCATACTGAGTTGAGTTTACATAGAGGTCAATTGGCCTACATTCTATTCATTATATAGAAAAATAAAATAAAATCGTTTTCCATCACAATATTTATGAAAACATGGGTTATATATTTGTGGACATTTGATTTTCATGAATAATTCATGAGTTTCAATAAATATATCTTATTACCACCAGTGCTAATGACACCTATAGAGGAAGACCAATTATTTTATATTGATTATCCTAGGAGTGATTTCTAGGTTTATTACCCACACAAAAAAATTTGACATTGGAAGAAAAAACTATCTTTATTACCTTGGCATAACCATGATCAATGATGAGAATCATAATTCCAATATAGAGAAGAGATGTCTGGAACTAATCTCTACAGTCGAAAAACTGAGGCACTACCTATAACACCATGAGGTCCATTTAGTGTCTTGTTGCAACCCACTCAGAAACATTATCATCTTTCTGATGCAGATTGGGAATATATAACTGTGAAACGCCAAAAATATAATGTAAGAACCTTTTATTTGATACTATGTATGACACGTGACACAAAGATTGTAAGGTAATATAATATATTGATACATTATAATATATTTACTATTTGAAATATATTTAACATACATTAATACATGAATAATAGAGTTTTCTTGAGTTGCATGCAAGAGAGACCTTCCTAGATTTCTTGCGTTACACACAATATTGACCTTCCATGATATATAGTTTTACGCGCAATATCGAGTTTCACTAAATAACTATGTATTGTTAAGATATTATTTTTTAATATAATATAATATAACCTATTCATTATGTTTTTGGTTATGAAAATTATTAAATAACATAGGAAAATATACTATTTTTATAAATTTAAAATGAAATCATGGGTAACCAATTAATGATAAATGAAAATAAGAACCAATTAGATATATAAAGAAATATTTTTTTATGATTCCAAACGAGTTTAATAGTAATAAATAGAATTAATTACAACTAGATAATTATTTTAATAAAATAATTATGTTATATAATAAATAAAAAAATTTATATTCATCCATTACATTTGAAATGTATAAGATAAAAACGAATGATATTTTACACATAAAAACCATTATTATTTTAAATACACCATTATCAACTTTTAATGGTGAACACACATTAGATATTTATTTTTAATGTTTAATTGACTTAATATGTCAAAATAAACAATATATTTTAATGTGATATGAAGTAATTTGGTTCGGGTGTATTTTTTTATAATTTTCCAAAATGTTACATATTTAATGAATAATATAAAAAACTGAATATTAGTTCAAAACTACATATTAATACAATTTATTTCTAAATATAAATTATATTTAAATTTTTTTTAGAGTTTAATTAGATCATATTTTTATGAATTAATACAATTTATTATATGGGATTCGATTCCACATTGATATTGATTATAAAAACATAGAAATCTTTCGGATGTTTTTTCCTTACAAACATGTGTTATCGTCCCGCTACGGGGTGATTTTTAAATTAATTTCAGCCACATATATGATTTTATTTTGGGAAATGGATTCCATATATGTAATTATTAAAATAATAAAAACTAATAAGTCAAAATATTGTCCAAAATGATCAGTAAGAGAGATTAAAATTAATTACAATTATTAATGATTATTTTAGATTACTAAACGACTGATCTGTTAACTTAAGGGACCAAATGACCTACAAATTGGACTAAAACCCATTATTTATCCATAAAGTTTCCATGAAACATCCATTATTATGATTTCTTTATTTATTTATTATCTATTAACATAGTTAAAAACTGATAATGTTATTCATGGACGTTTTGACTTCTACCTCCTCGACATGACATGATTCCATTTTCATTACATGAATTCTAAATTAAGTAATATATAATTAAATTATATGGTATTTATAATATAATGATCATTATATAATGATATGTTGATACTTACCTTCATTCCATAATTATCATTCAAAAGTGATAACATTACTAATGCGTACGTATGAACTACCGTCCCCATGATTATAATGTTGGTTCATTTTTCATAACCATATTTAATGATTGATTTTAAAATTCTAATTAATGTTTAAATAAGACAATTATTTACTGATGATTATTATAGAGATTCTATATAATGGCCCCTTTGACAATAGTTTACCTACCAATGTTGTATTAGATAAATAAACTGAGTTTGGTCTAAACACCTGATGTAAACATAATTATATATGTAGTTGAATAAAACATAGTAAAATGTGAAATAAAAGTGATGATAAACATGAAATAGTTTCTTAATTAAGAATAAATTTAACATAGTTTTATTATATAGGATGTTCATGGATCCTCACCCAGAAGGAAGCTTAGGGTATGGAATTTTTATCTCACGTTTTTACTTCGATGAAATAAATGTAATGTTCATAACCTTTGTTTTAATGTGGTGTATCTACTGCACATTATTATATATTATATCCTGAACTCATTTTATCTTCATGGTATTTAAAACATACATATAATTTTATTCCTTCAAGTTGATTATAATTAAAATGGTTATAAAGTCATATGGGACACTTAGAAAGGTTTAATGATTATTTTCCTCGACAAATATCATTAATAACATTAAATTTTTATTTCCATTAAAAGAAATTATATGATCTTTATTCAAAAAACATTTTATTTTCACTCCTCTGGTTATCCATGATCATTTTCAAGTATTAATATTATTTCCATATTTGGTAATCAAAATGTTTTAGAAATGTTTTTCAAGAAATTAAACATTATTTCTCACATTAGTCGTATAACCTCTTTTCATATAAAGCCCATGTTTTATAAAAAAATCCAAAATAAATATGAGAATGATTTTTTAAATACATTTATACCAGTTTTTTCTTTTACCAATGTTTTTAAAGGAATATTTTTGCCCATTTCTTGATGAAGTATTTGTCAAAAAACTTTACTGTGAAAAAAAGAATGTTTTTCTACCTTGTAAGACAATTATATATTGACCCGCTGTTATTTCACTGAATCTTTATTTTCAATTCTAAAAGGTGTCGTGTTGAAGAATATTTTCTCCAAATGTATTTTCAGGGAAAAGTTTTCTCAACTGTGTTTTTATATCAAAATGATATTTTCTTCAATATTTTTTTAATATCTATTATAGTAATTGTATTCATATATAAGAACAACTATTTATTTTTACTTATCATGGGATCTATTGTATTGATACAATCATTATTATTCCTATGGATAGTTCATTATTTATTTTTCAAAGGATAGTATTCACCTTCATATCCATCTTTCATTTCTTATTTGTCTTTAAATATTCAATATCCTATGATCATTGAACATTGAATTTCCAGTAATTATACATTTCATTTTCCAAGGATATTAATATTTTCTAAAACGTATAAAATTTTACATATGGTGTCTAAATTTATAGTTATTTGATTATTTGGTTAAATATTGTTAATATTTTTTTTTATTCAATACTGATATCTGATTACACATTTTATTTTTTTTTATTATTCATTATGAGGAATGTTTTGGACATTAAATGATGGTAGGAGCCCAGACATTATATATATATCATCTATGTAATAAAAGGTTCTCATGAGACAAATATGTTGAAAAAATAAAATGTGTTTTTATCCATAGTTTGAACTATATTTAAAAATGTCTTAACAATATAGGTTTTCATGTGCCTCAAACATGATGTCCATTAAGTAATCATTGCCCTCAGTTAGTTTCAGTTATTATTTATCCATGTGATTTTGAGTTGACATATCTATGGATACGTTTCATTTTCATTTCATTGATTAAATGGTATTTGTTTTAGTTTCTTACTTTTCTATATTTATTTTTCCTTATACTGTTATTTGAATGGAAAATGTTTCTATTTATAACTTTATATATTTATTATGAACATCCTTATTTGTTTATTTATTACATAGAATGTGTGTTCAGTTATTTACCATTCCATTATTTTTTATCTCACCCATTCATTATTTTTTTTTCTATATTTTTCCCTTACTGAGCATTTCAGCTCACACTTATTATGTTTCCTTCCCCTGGAATATATGAAGTGTATTGTGAAATATATAATGGGAATTTTTATATTGATTATGGTTATCCTTGATGTTATTTATTTATTTATAATGTAGAGAAATATTATGTTTTAATTAGCTTAATATTTTGTAATAAAAGACACATTTTTGTATCTACATACCCTGAAAAATAATCTCCCATTACGTAGAGATATTATTCCCTATAATCATGCCAATTTATTTCAAAATAGACACCAACTCTATGATTTCAAGGGTTGGGTGACTACAATTTGTATCAAAAGGAGGTTTAGTAGAAACATTTGGAACAAGATTTAAGAAACCATATATTAGAGAACATAACCCTATTGTAGAATTCGAGAATAATTTTAAAACATGATCCCTGAATTTTTTAAGGAAGTGCTTATGTGGGACCTCTTACTAATAAAATATTATGTAGATACTATAAGTCGTCGTGGTTCTAACACTTACGTACTTAGAAGTAATAACTCTAACAAGGTGTTCTAAGCTTGACTCGGGGTATCCTTGTACATGTCAATGGGCCTTATGTCCCACCTGATTTGAAACTCCTCGAGGATTTTATTAGGATAATCCATTTTTATCAAAACACTATGAAGGATTTTAATTTATAATAAAAATGAATATCCTAGGATAGGCCTTAGGTGTTTAAATTTAAGATAAGGTGTAATGATTTAGAAATCTTTTAAATGATATAATAGATAAACACCAGACTAAAGAAATTAGTTTTTTGAAATAAAATAACGAACTATTTATGTATTAGTTTTGTATTGATGACTTTAATTAAAACAATATTAAGTGATTAACTTAATTTCAATGAATTCCATCATAGTTATTTCAGATATTTTATTGACATGGTTTAAGAAAATGGAAACCTATAAGTCGGGTGATAAGAAATAATATCTGGAAATGACATGCGTCGTGACCCCATGACCGAATGACGATAACGGTTTCAGGCCAGTCATAACCTATGCAATGTCATGGTTAATTATTCATTATTTTTAGTTAAACAATTTGATGAATAAATGTTAATGATAAAACAGTAGTTTTAATTTTGAGTATTTGAGAGTAATATATTAACTATACTAGTTTTTGAAGATATTTAAAGCTAAATAGTTATACTTAATACTCTTTTATAGGACTTACGATCCTTTAAAAGATTCTTCTCATGATTTATGAAGAAAAAAAATTTAGTATTGCTAATTAATTTATAGGAGTAAAGGGATTAATTAGAATTTGATCAAAGCACAAAAAAAGTTATGATTGTTCATATGAAAATTAAAGATACAAAATAATAATAATTTCATATATTATTGGTTAGTAAAATAATTACCCTACACTAATAAAATTACTTATAAATAAAATTTTTTCTTAATACCTTGATTTCTATCGAACCGATGGTCTCTTAAATCAGTGAAGATTTATGGAATTGAGGCCATCACCTTTCAATTGATCGTTAACATGTTTTTGTTTGATGACCAAAATCACTCACAATAAATATTTATGATTTTACTTCAAGTATGTATCTATAAATTCCACTGATGTTCTCCTCCTTATATACCAAGTTACATGGTAGTCTATGTGACCCTTGCACTTCCCATTATCCCTTTTCTAGAATATGTTATAGGAACCCTTCTCACGATGTGCGATTTCAAAAATAGGATGTATCAAATAATATATCACCATAATCAAGTTTAAATTTGAAGGAAATAATTTAAATAAGGTGGATAGAATTTAACAACCCAAAAATATAAAGTAAGAATATTGTATTCGATAACATGTGTGACCTGCAACACCTAATGCGTAAGGTAATATAAAATCCAGATACATTATAATATATTTACTATTTAAAATATATTCACTATATTTTAATGCATGAAATAATGAGTTATATTTCATTACATCCAAAAGACACCTTCCATGATAGTATGCATTACATGCATGAGTGGCCTTCTACAATAGATTGTGTTACACACAAGACCATGTTTCACCAAATAATAATGTATTATTAATATATTATTATTTAATATAATATGTTATAACATATCCATTATGTTAGAGATTATGAATAGTATTATATAACATATGAAAATATACAATTATATATATATATAATGAAATAATGGGTTACCAATTAAGGATAAATGAAGATAGGAACCAATTGGTTATAGAAAGAAATATTATTATTCTTATGCTTTCAATAGAGTTTTATCCTTATAAACATAATTAATTACAATTATTGATAAATTGTAATTAAATATATATCTTATATATTCAATTTTTTTTTTGATATTATCCATTTGAGTTTATATGTATAAGATAATAACAAACACTATTTTACGAAAAAAAACATGTATTTATGTAAAGGCAATTTCGTTACCTTTTAAAGGAGACCCCATTTTTAATCTGAATTTTGAAACATAATTTGATTTAATATTCCAATTTAACCTCAATATTTGACATAAAAACATAATAATTAGTATAGGGTGAATTTTTGATATTTTTCACAAAAATTTCATTTTTTAATGAATAGTTTAAAGTAATAAATTTTAGTTCAAAACATTATTTCCACATTAGTTATTTAAAGGTATAAATTATATCTTTAATTTGTTTTAAAGTTTAAATAAATAATATTTTTATCAATTAATACAATTATTTTCATTGGGATTAATTTATAATTTAAATGGTTTATAAAAACAGGGAAAATGGTCAGATATTTTTACTTTAAAAGCCCTCATTGTCATCCCACTATCTCCATGAATTTTAAATTAATTTATACCATGTATAATATAGTAATTTATAAAAATAGATTACAAATTAATAATAATATTAATTATTAATGCCTAATAACACCAACTTTGGTTTCACCAAAATTATTAGTGAAAGTAATTAAAATTAATTTCAATTATTAAGGTAAAATTATGATTAATAAAGGACTAACCAATTAACATAAAGAACTAAATGAAATATCCATGTGTACAACACTAATTAGTTGGCCATTCATAATCTATGAAGCATAAATTATCGAGTTTGGTAGTTTTTATTGTAACAAACCGATATTTTATGAGAGTTATTCTTTTTAATTTCATTGATGTCTTGATTTGTACGCTGCAACAAAGCGAGGTTGCACTACACACATCTCTGATTTGGCTTTCATTAAACACAAACATGACCTTCCTCAATAGCGTGTGTAGTACGCAATATTGGGTTTCACTAAACTAGGATATATTGTTATAATATTATTTTGGATTATCCTTTATGAATATTATTAACTACATTTTAAATTTTATAACATTATTATTCATCTCACACATTTTCTAGAACATGGTATGAGAAAAAAATAAATTTTTCGGGTAAAATAAGTATTTTTAAAAAATTACAGTTTTGCCTCCTTTTGATGGAACACCCACTTTAAATCTAGTTTCTTTTCATGCTTATAAGTTCAATTTGAGAAACTAAAATTCTTCTTTAAAATCAGGATATAAAAATTTACCTTGGATAAATTTTTCATATTATTCTGATAACTTTCAAATTTTAATGAATAGTAAAAACACTCTATATTTTAATTAAAACAACTTTTTTCATCCCAATAATTTATATGTTTATATTATCTTATTAATTGGTTTTATAGTTTAATTATAATATATTTTTATCTTTTAATCAAATGTTGGTCATTGAAATTAATTTCACTTATAAATTGGACATAAACAAGTGTCGATCTTTTGATAGTTATTGTTTCTTAAAAAACGCTATTTGTTTTGATAACGGGAATTAATATTAAAATTAATTAATTCCATTTAAATGTTTTGAATTTGGAAAAATAGAAAAACAAAATTTAAGTCAGAAAATAAAATATAGCTTAGGCTTAATTTTTGGTATTTTTCGTAAAAACATCAATTTTTGATGAATAGTGAAACCAATTAGTGGTAGTTAAAAAACGACTCTTTCATTTAAATGAAATTTCACCACTTCAGTGAATTGAATTTAAAAAATCCTACATTCATGGTTGTTATCAAGAAGTAAAATATTGTTCAATAAGATGAAAATAATTTTGGGTGAATAGTAACTTTTGACTTTTATTTGTCGCGGTTAAAGGTAGATAGGGTAATTCAAGGTTAGAAGAATATTATAATAATTTAAAATTACCTTAACACTTTTCTTAACCTTATTGGATTAGTAGTGGACGACCATTGGAATTTTGGGTCGATTTTGGGACCCCATTGAGCCACTTGGTAGTGATAATGACAATTTGGATTAATTAATTTAATGTAATGAAAAAATTGACATGAAAAAAATATTTTAGAAATTAATTTTTATAAGGAGTTATATAAATTATATTTTTGACTATAAACATTATTTGGAAAGATAAAAATATTTCCTACATGATGGCATTTATTTATAATTTTTAGACATCAAATAAATTAAATTATTTATGACACAATAATGATGCAGTAGTTACCTCATTAATAAATGATTTAAATAAATAAGATTATAATGATTAAAATAATATCTAATACATGTAAAATTCAGATTGGATGATTTTATTTAGACCATGAGTCATCTCAGCTTCATCTTTAATGATTTTTGGACCTTTTGAAACTGAAGATATGTTTATAATAAAATAATATTTTCACACTTTCCAAAGGGGCCCCTCTCCTCCCTTATAAAACGGCACCTCCTCCCTCTCCACTTCACAACACTTTGAGCCTTCAAGATCGGAAAACCCCTACCCATTTCTCTTCTCCACTTCCCTAGAAACATTTTGTAGGTTTTGGTATTTTAAAAAGACCATCTCTAGTTCCTTAATAGAAATCTTAAAAGAGGTGCGTCGAAGAAGAGGTAATCTCTTCTACCGATTCATTCAAGTTTCTTTATTCTTCAACTTATTATTATTTAGTTTTTTCATTATAAAGTAATAAATTAAGTATCAATAATATACTTATATGTAATTATAAATATGAAACAACCCCATTTTACCTTCTATACATCCTATAGAAACGAAATCACTGTGTGTGCGTATATACGGAATAATGTCTCCACGTCGTGGTGTAATCTGTTTTTCCACCACCACTTTACTTGGATGGGTATAATGGTGTAAAGAATAACTATATATGGTTATGATAACATCATACTGATTCTGATATATTATATCATCCACTGCAATTCTATTAAATAATTAGGGGAACAATATCATCGCTCATGCGTACGTACGGACTACCATCTCCACGAACAAGATTAGATTCATTTTCCATGATTAACCATTCAAGTATGATTATAATTTATATATAATAAATAATCATGAAAGATATTACATAATAATTATACTGGATTTATGTACATACATGTTTCCATTACTTAATTCCATTCAATTAAATAAGGAAATGAAAACATTGTTCATGCGTACGTACGACCTACTGTCTCCACGAACGGTGTATTTCTTTCCATTTATTGATATATTATATATATGTATATTCTTAATATATATTATATATAAATCATGTTTTACATTCTATATGTAAGTAATCATTATCTAATTAATCAAATGAATAATTACAAGTCAAAATAGGGACGATAAATGATACGATTTTACACAAAATGCTACATTAACATGAATTCACAATAGAACGGGTAATTTAAAGTCATAAGTGAACCATATATGACGTCATAACAATGAATATGATTCTGTAATAAGTCGATGATATTATTTAAATCATTTTAAAAGAGTTTCAGATACATATGAAGTATATTGGACATAAGTTAAGGGATAACTATTCCAATATCATTCTTTTCTGAGATTGTCATTCGTAAGTACATAATGGTGTTATTGTTATCATCCATGTTTATGTTTTCTAAAAAAAATTTCGTGTATGTTTAATGTCCTTTTTACCCATTTTTTACTTTTAACACATTTTATTGAAGGAATTCTTATTTTATTTACCATATGATGAACTTTTTTACTTTTACGACAAAAATACGTGGAGAATGTTTTTTTAACTTATACGACATGAATGGATTTTTACGGTTTACTAATGCCTAATTTTCCTGAATATTCCTATACAAGAGTTCATGATAATTTTCTATAAAATCCATTTTTTAAAATTCAATGGAATTTTGTGAAAAGAAAATTATTTTTTAGAAGAAAGGATATTTTCCTCAAGAATTCATTTCAAGTGTTTTATCAAATCTATTTTCCATCTAAGATGACATTATTAAGTAAGTTTATGTTTCAAGTATAATGTATCTATTATTTACATGGTTTGATTTTTCTTATGATGAAATTATATCCATTTATTTTTTATGTATTACGTTATGATGGGAGGATGTTTATGAAACCCATTTTGTTCATTGGGTTATTATGAATGATGTATGGTTTTTTGTGGAAAACAAAAGAATGATTTTATTATGAGATGAGTGGGACCTATATCTACCTCCAATGAATTGGGTAAAGATTTATATCTCATGAGATAGACATGGATGGAATGGTAAGTTAGTCTGGTTTAGTGATACAGGATTGGAATGAGGAGTGAACTCGATTCAGAAAGGGGATTTGTCCACTAAGATGGTCTTGGGAGCAATTCCTTGGATAATATGGAAATCATATCATGTTCTTAATGGTTTTACACATTTAAATGTTTTATTCCCATTCTATTTTATTATGATTGATGTTTCTTTATGATATATTCCTTACATACTTCCAAGATTAATGTCTTTGGCATGATTTTGATGTTTAGATTTTATGATCATGTTTTCTTTGCATTCAAATGATTATGGATTGTTTTATGTTCTCTATGTTTACCCTCACTAAGCATTTGAGCTCACCCTTTTTATGTTTTATTTTCCCAAGTGTATAAAGAATTGTTTTAGGTAAGAAAACAACAGTGGATGATCTTTATGGGAGATCTTGATGATCATTCACTAGGATTAGATGATTATGTTCCGAGTTTCCAAAGACACTAAACTATTACAGTCCTTTAGTGTTGGTTTTTATTATGTATAAATTATTACACAAAAGTAAAGAAATTTCCATGTACGTCAAGCTTTGTTTCTCTATAGTTGGTAACAGAGGAAAGGTTTAGTCAATGATTGGAAACTAGGATGTGAAAACATTAAGTGAGATCCCTAGAGATATTTCAAAGCTATGTCTAGGAATGTCCCTAAGGTTTTGTATATGTATAGGTTATAGTCATAGAATTAAGATAATGATATTAGAATTAAACCTAAAATGTTAGATATTGCAGGTACTCCCCCTTTATTATGTTGTTTTCCTAGCATGATTTTGCCTCTCAAACTATTCTTTTTGGGTTTTAGACGATGGATGGAACCCGAATGAACCGTGTTGATCAATGTAATGGACGATGCAATGATTGTCCTCCTGAACAAACCAACGTTGTGGTAGATGGATTGAAAAATCTTATTGTTATACATACACAATCTATGAATAAATTTAGACATCCAAATGAGCAGAGAAGGGAACAATATTCTATTGAGTCTTTTATGTGGCAATGTCCACCTTCTTTCAATGGGTATTCTGATCCACTTGTTGCTGAACAATGGATTAGTATGATTGAAAATATATTTTCCATACTTCGCTGTTTAGAACATGAAAAATTCATTTTAGCTGTCTACCATTTAGAAGGTGAAGCAGACCAATGGTGGAATCTAATTAAGAATAAAAGGCCCCAAGATGAAATTGAATCCATGGAATGGATTGATATCAAGAACATGTTTTTTAGTAAGTACTTCCCTCGTTTTCTTTGAAAAATATAGAAACAGAGTTCCTTGAACATAAGTATAAGGATGATGAATCTGTTGGTATATATAAAGAGAATTTTACAAGACTTGCAAGGTATACAACTGGCTTTATCATCCAACCTGAAAGTAAAGTTGCCCGATTATTCAGTGGCTTTAAACCAAGTCTTCGAAGGGAATTAGCTATAAAAGACCTCAATAGCTATGAAGAGATTGTGCGTTGTGCTACCAAGGTAGAAATGGAAGATGGTGTAACATATCCATCTCATGGTTTTGAAAAGAAACGAAAGATGGAGTTCAAGGAAAAACCTCATAACAATGGTGAAATTAAAGTGAATGTTTCTTTATGCTCAATGTGTGGAAAGAATCATGGTGGAGATTGTCTAAAAGGTAATAGAAAATGTTTCAAGTGTGGAAAAGAAGTTCATCGAGTAGTTGAGTGTCGAAGTAATGGGAAAAAGGTAGCTAATGATGTGAATAGAGAAAAGACTACAGATAACGCTCCCCCAACACTTCAATGCTTCCTGTGCAAGGAAATGGGGCATTATGCTAATCAATGCCCGAATCCAAGGGTTAATGATGATCACTGTGAACAACCTCTTAAGGAAAAGGACAAAGGGAAGTCACATGCGAACACTACTGGCAATGTTGAGTATGACAACGATGTAGTGGAATGATTATGTATGTATGTAACGAGATTCCAAAATAATGTTGTTTAATCTAATTTATAGTAGTATGTAATATTGTAGTATCTATGTATTGGATTATTATGGTTTTCAATAATTATATGGTACCGGTAACCATGAAAATTAATTCAAATATTTTTTAAAGCAGATGATATTCTCATAATGAAGGGATAAGGAAAAAATAATATTAATAAGCTCCTGACTGATATAAGGACAAATTAATATCATGGATTGAGTATATAGAAATTTTGTGAATTTGGTATGTGGAATGTGTTAACTTTTGACAGCATTTATGTTTTCACTAAGGTTCAATGGGTATTCATTTTTCAAGAGAATACATGATTATGGCATTTGAATTTTAGTAATGTGACCAACCAGACATATCTTATATGTGGATAAATGATTGTATTTAGATGTTTGGTAGATGACCTCTCTATAAATATTTTTCCTCATACTGTGTGTTTGGGTAATCATAATGATTGGAATAGATTTAGTTAAACATCAGATATTATCGTTTAAGGATAGAACCTTTATTCGATATTATTTCTGGATTGTTATAATAGTTTAGTTTTAGAAAAAGGACAACCTGCAGGACGGGCGACAACCCATCGCGTCGGACAAGGATGCGAGAATCGAACCCACAACTGAAGTGTGACATGCTTTTATCGCCTACCACTGAATTACAAGATGTCCTTGGTTAGTATAAATTAGTTTTATTTTATTAAGCACTAATATAGTTGATGTGTAAGTCCATTTTTGAATCCATACCCGATTAATCTCACCATTGATGGACTTATGTATATAAAGTTTTCTAACTTATGTTTGAGACATATGGAATGACCTATCATTATATCGCATGATCTGGTAAAAATTCGTTAAAGATAAATTCAACTTCATTTATTTAAGAGATGAAGTGGAAATTGTTTGAGGCACCAGGAACATTAAGATTATACCAAAATCAAGTTAGTATTTCTTTTAATTCAAAATTTCTTTATCATTTGGGAAATGATCATAAAAACAAAAACATTTTTCCTAGTGCCCTTATATCCGACGAATCAGATTATACCTTAGATTATCATAAATTTATGGCTTTGTGATTGTTGTCTTTTTCATAGTCATGTTCTCTACCACTCTCCATCAGAACATGACGGTTAGGTTTCTCATCAACATCTATATTATTCACCTACGTTCTCTTATGTGGAAACCCCATGATGAGTGAATTTGGGTAACCGATATGTTTTATTATTCACTTTTTAAAATTATGTTTTAGTATTCCTTTTTACAATGTGGGTTTCTATGAAAGAAACATCCAAGTAGTAAACCATTTATAACCCCAACGAATATCGAGGTTGAAATTAATTTTAAGGGGGGTAGAATGTTACAACACAAGATTTTATGAGAATTATTATTTTTAATTTCATTGATTTCTTGTGTTGTAAACTACATCAATGGGAGCTTGCACTACAAGAATCTCTGATTTGGCTTTCATTACATGCAATCGTGACATTCCTCGATAACGTCTGTAGTACGCAATACAGGGTTTCACTAATCAACAATATATTGTTATACTATTATTATGGACTAGACTTTATAAATAGTATTAACTATATTTTTAATTATATAACATTATTATTCAACTTAAACACTTTCTAGAACATGGTATGAGAACAAAATAAATATTTTGGGTAAAATAATTATTTTTAAAAAAAATACAGTTTTGCCGCCTTTTGATGGCGCACCCACATTAAATCTAGTTTTTGCCATGTTTATAAGTTAAATTTGAGAAAATAAAATTCTTCTTTGGAATTAGGATATAAAAAATTACTATGGATAAATTTTGTAATATTATTTTGATTACTTTCTTATTTTAATGAATAGTAAAAACATGTTATATTTTAATTTAAAAAAACTTTCTTCATCACAATAATTAATATGGTTAGATTATATTTTTAATTGTTTTTAAAGTGTAATTAAAATATATTTTTACCATTTAATAAAAAAAATTTCATTAGAATTAATTTCACTTTGAAATTGGACCTAAATAAATGTCGATCATTTGATAGTTATTGTTTCTTAAAAATACGCTATTTGTTTTGATAACGGGAATTAATTTTAAAATTAATTAATGCCACTTCTATGTTTTGAATTTGAAAAATTAGACATCATTTTATAATTCGGAATATCAAATATATCTTATGCTGAATTTTTGCTATTTTTCTAAAAACATCAATGTTTGATTATTAGTGAAACAACTTACTGGTAGTTAAAAATACCGACTCTTTCATTAAAATGAAATTTTACCACTTCCTTAAATTAAATTTCAAATATACAATATACATGGTTGTTATCATGAAGTAAAATGTGGTTCAATAAGATGAAAATAATTTTTGGTGAATAGTAACATTTGACTTCTATTTACCGTAGTTAAAGTTAAATAGGGTAATAAATGGTTAAAATAATATTATAATAATTCAAAATTACCTTAACACTTGTAATAACCTTATTGGATTAGTAGTGGCCGACCATGGCCCTCCTTTGGTCGATTTTGGGACCCCATTGAGCCACTTGGTTGTGATAATGACAAATTGGATTAATTAATTTAATGTAAAGTCAAAATTGACATTAACATAAATCTGTTACTAATTAATTTTTATAAGGAGTTATATAAATTATATTTGAGAATATAAATATTATTTGGAAAGATAAAACGATTTCCTACATGATGGTATTATTTTATAATTTTTATAAATCAAATAAATTAAATTATTTATGACACAATAATGATGTAGCAGTTACCTCATTAATAAATGATTTAAATAAATAATATTATAATGATTAAAATAATATCCAAAAGATTCCCAACTATGATTGGATGATTTTATTTTTACCATGAGTCATCATAGTTTCATCTTTAATGATTTTCAGACCTTTTGAAACCAAAGATATGCTTATAATAAAATAATATTTTCATACATTCCAAAGGTGCCCCTTCCCTCCCTTATAAAAGGGCACCTCCTCCCTCTCCCCTTCACAACACATTAGGACTTCATGCTCGGCAAAAATCTGCCAATTTCACTTCTCCACTACCCTAGAAACATTCTGGTGGTTATGGTCTTTTCAAAAGACCAACTCTAGTTCTATAAGAGGAAGCTTAAAAGGGGTGTGTCGAAGAAGAGGTAATCTCATCTACCGATTCTTTCAAGTTTATTTATTTTTTGTTTTCTTATTCTATAGTTGTTTCATTATAATGTAATAAAATAAGTATATATAATATAATGATATGTTATTATAAATATTAAACAACCCCATTTTACCTTCTATTCATCCTACGAAAAATGAAATCACCGCGCGTGCGTACGTACAGAATAATGTCTCCACGCTGTGGTGTAATCTGTTTTTCCACCACCACCTTACATGGATGTGTATAATGGTGTAAAAAATAACTATATATGGTTATTATAACATCATACTGATTTTGATATATTATATCATCCACTCCAATTCTATTAAATAATTATGGGAACAATATCATCGCTCATGTGTACGTACGGACTACTGTCTCCACGAACACGATGAGATTCATTTTCCTTGATTAACCATTAAAGTATGATTATAAAGTATATATAATAAATAATAATTAAATATATTAAATAATAATGATACTTTATTTATGTGCATATATGTTTTAATTATTTAATTCCATCCAATTTAATAAGGAAACAAAAACAGCATTCATGCGTACGTACGACCTACCGTCTCCATGAAGGATGTATTTCTTTACCTTAATTGATCTATTATATATATGTATATTATAAATATATATTATATATAAATAATGTTTTAAATTCTATATGTAATTTATCATGATCTATCTAATCATATGAATAATTATAATTCAAAACACGGACGATAAATGAAACGATTTTACCCAAAATGCTACTTTAACATGAATTTACAAAAGAACGGGTAATATAATGTCATAAGTGAACCATATATGATGTCATAACAATGAATATGATTCAATAATAATTCAATGACATCATTTAAATCATTATACATGAGGTTAGGATACATACAAAGAATATCGTACAGAAGGTAAGAGATAACTATTCCAATCTTGTTCTTTTCGGAGATTGTCATTCGTATGTACTTAATGGGGTTATTGTAATCATCCATGTCTCGGTTTTCGTAAAATGTTTTCATGTATGTTTAATTTCCTTTTTACCAATTTTTTACTTTTACCACAAGTTATGGAAATAATCTTTATTCTATTTACGATACGATCAACTTTTTGACTTTTCCGAAAAATGTATAAGGAGAATGTTTTTTATCTTATACGACATGAATGGATTTTTACAGTTTCATAACTACTCATTTTAATGATGCATACTCTACAATATTTCATGATAATTTTCAACAAAATACTTTTTTAAAAATTGAATGGAATTTTGAGTAATGAAAATGATTTTGAAGAAGAATGGATATTTTCTTCAAGAATTCATTTCAAGTGTTTTATCAAAACTAATTTCCATCTAAGATGACATTATTAAGGTTGTTTATGTTTCAAGTATAATGTATCTATTATTTACATGGTTTGATTTTTTTATTTTTAAATGATATCCATTTATTTTATATGGATTATGTTATGATGGGATGATGTTTATGAAACCCATTTTGTTTGTTGGGTTATAATGAGTGACGTTTGTTTATTTTGTGGAACACGAAAGAATGACTTCATTATCATATGGGAGGGACCTATATATCCTTACAATGAATTAGGTAAAGATTTATATCGCATGAGATAGACATGGCTAGAACGAATAGTTAATTTGGTTCATTGATACAGTACTGGAACAAGGAGTGAACTCGGTTTAGAAAGTGACTTTGTCCATAAGATGGTCTTGGAAGCAATG
Source organism: Viscum album (assembly GCA_963277665.1). Classification (NCBI taxonomy): domain Eukaryota; kingdom Viridiplantae; phylum Streptophyta; class Magnoliopsida; order Santalales; family Viscaceae; genus Viscum; species Viscum album. The sequence continues at coordinate 1,642,723,155 of OY728135.1, read as the reverse complement.
ACTTGGCTACTATGGAAATAAAATCATGTTCTTAATGGTTTTCCACAATTAAATATTTTATTCCCATTTTATTTTATTATGATTTGTGTTCCTTTATGATAAATGCCATACGTGCTTCCAAGATTTATGTCTTTGCTCAAGATTTTGATGTTTGGATTTTATATTCAAGTTTTATTTGCATTAAAATGTATATGGATTGTTTTATGTCGTTGATTTTTACCCATAATGAGCATTTGAGATCACCCTTTTTATGTTTTCTTTCCCCCAGGATTTAAAGAATGGTTTTAGGAAAGAAAACAAAAGTTGATGATCTCTATGGGAGGTCTAGAATATCTTTCACCATGATTAGAAAATTATGTTCCGAGTTTCGAAAGACACTAAACTATTATGGTCCTTGAGTGTTGGTTTTTGTTATGTATTAATATTTCAACAAAAGTAATGTAACGTACATGTATGTCATGCTTTGGGTCTCTAAAGTTGGTATCATAGGAATGTTTTAATCAACCTTAGGAAACTAGGATGCGAATACATTAAGTGAGATCCCTAGAAATATTTCTTAGGTATGTCCAGGGATGTCCCTAAGGTTAAGTATAAGTATAGGTTATAGTCCTAGAATTAAAATAACGATATTAAAATTAAACCTATGATTTTAGATAATTAATTTAATATCATTTTATTATGTTGTTTTCCTAGCATGATTTTTCCTCTCACACTATTCTTTTTGGGTTTTAGATGATGCCTGGAACCCGAAGGAACTGTGTTAGTCAATGTAATGGATGAGGCAATGATTTTCCTCCTGAACAAACCAATGATATGGGAGATGGAGTGAAAAATCATATTTCTATACTTACACAAGCTATGAATCATTCTGGAATTCAAAATGATCATAGAAGGGAACAATATTCTATTGAGTATTTTATGAGGTAACACCCACTGTCTTTCAATGCGTATTTTGATCCACTTGTTGCTGAACAATGGATCAGTACAATAGAACAAATATTTTCCATACTTAGCTCTTCAGAACATGAAAAAGTCATTTTAGCTGATTACCGTTTAGGAGGTGAAGCAGACCAGTGGTGGACTCAAATTAAGAATACAATTCCCCAAGATGAAATTGAATCCATGGATTGGGACGAGTTCAAGAACATGTATTTCTATAAGTAATTCCCTCGTATTCTTCAAAAAATGATGGAAAAGGAGTTCCTTGAGCTTAAGAAGAAGGATGAAGAATCTGTTGGTATATATGAAGCGAATTTTACAAAACTTGCAAGGTATGCATCTGGATTTATCATCCAACCTGAATGTAAAGTTTATTGATTCTTTAGTGGCTTAAAACCTAGTCATTTAAGGGCATTAGCTATAAGAGACTTCAGTAGCTATGAAGAAATTGTGTGTTGTGCTATCAAGGTAGAATTGGAAGTTGGTGTAACATATCCATCTCATGGTTTTGACAAGAAACGAAAGACAGAGTTCAAGGAAAAACCTCAGAACAATGGTGAAAAGAAACTGAATGTTTCTTTATGATCAAAGTGTGGAAAGAAGCATGGTGGATATTGTCTAAAAGGCACTAGAAAATTTTTCAAGTGTGGAAAATAAGGTCATAAAGCAGTTGAGTGTCGATGTAATGGGAAAAAGGTAGCTAATGATGTGAATAAGAAAAAGACTACAGAGAATTATCCATGAACAATTCAATGCTTCATGTGCAAGGAAATGGGGTATTATGCTAATCAATTCAATAATCCAAGGTTTAATGATGATCGAAATGAGCAATCTCTTAAGGAAAAGGACAATGGGAAGTCAAATGCAATCACTATTGGAGATGTTGAGCATCAGAACGATGTAGTGGAATGATTATGTGTTTATGTAACAGAATTCAAAAATAATGTTATGGAATCTAATTTATAGTACCGTGGAATATTGGAATATCTATGTAATGTTTTATTTTGGATTTCAATAATTATATTGTACTGGTAACCATGAAAAGTAATTCAAATATTTTGGAAAGCAGCTGATATCTGCATAATTAAGGGATAAGGAGAAAATAATATTAATAAGCTCATGACTGATATAAGGACAAAGTGATATAATTGTTTGAGTATATAGATATTCTGGGATTTTGGTATGCAGAAAGAGATAACTTTTGACCTCATTCATGTTTTCAATAAGGTTCAATGGGTATTAATTTTTCAAGAGAATACATGATTAAGGCATTCGAATGTTTGTAATGTGACCAACCAGACATATCTTATATGGGGATAAATGATTGTATTTACATGTTTGGTAGATGACCTCTCTATCAAAAACTTTCTTATACTGTGTGTTTTGGTATGCCTGATGTTTGGAATAGATTATGTTAGACATCAGATATTATCGTTTAAGGATAGAACCATTTTTTCAATATTATTTCTTGAATGTTATAATTGTGTAGTTTTAGAAAACGGACAACCTGCAGGATGGGCGAAAACCCGTCATGTCGGACAAGGATGTGGGAATCGATCCCACAACCGAAGTGCGACATGCCTTTTTCACCTACCACCGGCCTACAAGAAGTCCTTAGTAAGTAGAAATTAGTTATATTTTATTATGAAGCATAATATTTGATGTATAAGTCCATTTTTGGAACCATATCTGATTAATATCACCATAGATGGACTTATGTATAATACTTTTGCTAACTTATGTTTGAGATAGATGGAAGGACCTATCATTCTATCGCATGATCTGCTAAAACTTTGCGAAAGATAAATTCAGCTTCAGTTCTTTAAGAGATGAAGTGGAAATTTTTTGAGGCACCATCAAAGTTGAAATTGTACCAAAATCAAGTAATTATTTCTTTTAATTCAAATATTCATCAACATTTGGGAAATGGTCTTGAAAACCAAATTTTTTTTCCTAGTTCCCTTATATCCGACGAATAAGGTGATACCTTAGATCATCACAAATTTATGGGTTTGTGATTGTTGGATTTTTCATAGCCATGTTTTCTACCACTCTCCATCAGAACTTGATGGTTAGGTTTCTCTTCTATATCCATATTTTTCACCTACGTTTTCCTATGTGTAAACCCAGTGATGAGTCAATTTGGCTAAACAATATGTTTCATACATCACTTTTTAAAATTATGTTATAGTATTCCTTTATACAATGTGGGTTTCTATGAAAGAAGCTTTCAAGTATTAAACCATTTATAAACCCGATGAATTTCGAGGGTGAAATTCATTTTAAGGGGGTAGAATGTAACAACCTGATATTTTATGAGAATTATTATTTTTAATTTCACTAATGTCTTGTGTTGTACGCTAAAACAAAGGGTGCTTCCACTACACGGATCTCTTGTTTGTCTTTCATTACACGCAATTGCGACCTTCTTCGATAGCGTGTGTAGTACGCAATACAGGGTTTCACTAAATAGCGATATATTGTTATAATATTATTATGGACTAACCGTTATGAATATTATTATCTACATTTTGAATTTTATAACATTTTTATTCATATTAAACATTTTCTAGAACATGGTATGAGATGAAAATAAAATTTTCGGGTAAAATAATTATTTTTAAAAAAAATGCAGTTTTGCCGCCTTTTGTTGGAGCACCCACATTAAATCTAGTTTCTTCCATGTTTATAAGTTCAATTTGAGAGAAAAAAAATTCTTCTTTGGAATCAGGATATAAATATTTACTTTTCATAAAAGTTTCATATTATTCTGATAACTTTCTTATTTTAAGGAATAGTAAAAACATGATATATTTTAATTAAAAACAACTTTCTTCATCGCATTAATTTTTATAGTTATATTATCTTTTTAATTAGTTTTAAAGTATAATTAGAATATATTTTTACCATTTAATCCAATTTTTTTCAATGTAATTAATCACACATTGAAATTGGACATAAACAAGTGTTGATCTTTTGATAGTTATTGTTTCTTAAAAACACGCTATTTGTTTTGATAACGGGAATTAATTTTAAAATTAATTAATGACAGTTATATATTTTTAATTTGAAAAAATAGACATCATTTTTGAATTCAGAATATCAAATATAGATGAGGCTGAATTTATGGTATTTTTCTGAAAAACATCAGTTTTTAATTAATAGTGAAACCACATAGTGGTAGTTAAAAAAACTGACTCTTTCATTTAAATGAAAATTTACCTCTTCTGTGAATTGAATTTCCAAATCCAACATACATGGTTGTTATCAAGAAGTAAAATTTGGTTCAATAAGATGAATATAATTTTTTGTGAATAGTAACATTTGACTTTTATTTACCGCGGTTAAAGATAAATAGGGTAATTCAAGGTTATAAAAATATTATAATAATTCAAAATTACCTTAACACTTGTCATACACTTATTGGATGAGTAGTGGCCGCCTATTGGAATACTTGGGTCGATTTTTGGACCCCATTGAGCCACTTGGTAGTGATAATAACAATTTGGATTAATTAATATAATGTAATGACAAAATTGACATTAACAAAAAAAATTAGTAATTAATTTTTATAAGGAGATATATAAATTATATTTTTGACTATAAATATTCATTGGAAATATAAAAATATTTCATACATTATGGAATTTTATTATAATTTCTATACATCAAATAAATTAAATTATTTATGACACAATAATGATGCAGTAGTTTCCTCATTAATAGATGATTTAAATAAATAATATTATAAGGATTAAAATAATATCCAAAACATGTCCAACTAGATTTGGATGATTTTATTTCTACCATGAGTCATCTTATATTCATCTTTAACTATTTTTGGACCTTTTGAAACCGAAGATAAGTTTATACTAAAATAATATTTTCACACTTTTCAAAGGTGCCTCTCTCCTCCCTCATATAAGAGAACCTCCTCCCTCTCCACTTCACAACACGTTAAGCCTTCAAGATCGGCCAAACCCTACCCATATATCTTCTTCAGTACCCTAGAAACATTTTGGAGGTTCTGAGCTTTTCAAAATACCAACTCTAGTTCCTTAGAAAAAAGCTTAAAAGAGGTGTGTCGAAGAAGAGGTAATCACTTCTAACGATTCTTTCATGTTTCTTTCTTCTTAAACATCTTCTTATTTAGTTGTTTAATTATAAAGTAATAACATCAGTATCGATAATATACTTATAAGTTATTATAAATATGAATCAACCACATTTTACCTTTTATCCATCCTATGGAAAATGAAATCACCGCGCTTACGTACGTACGGAATACCGTCTCCACGTCGTGGTGTAATCTGTTTTCCGCCAGCACCTTACTTGGATGGGTATAATGGTGTAAAGAATAAATATATATGGTTATTATAACATCATAATTATTATGAGATATTATATCATCCACTCTAACTCTATTAAATAATTATTGGAATGATATCATTGCTCGTGCGTACTTACGGACTACCGTCTCCACGAACACGATGAGATTCATTTTCCATGATTAACCATTCAAGTATGATTATAAAGTATATATAATAAATAATAATGAATGATATTAAATAATAATTATACAGTATTTATGTACATATATGTTTCATTTACTTAATTCCATTCAATATAATAAGGAAACGAAAATAGCATTCATGCATACGTACGGCCTACCGTCTCCATGAATAGTGTACTTATTTACATTTATTGATCTATTATATATCTGTATGTTCTGAATATATATTATATATAAATCATGTTTTTCATTCTCTATGTAATTAATAATGATATAAATAATCATATGAATAATTACAAGTTAAAACACAGACGATAAATGAAACGATTTTACCCAAAACGCTACTTTAACACGTATTTACAAAAGATTGGGCAATATAAAGTCATAAATGAACCATATATGATGTCATAAAAATGAATATGATCCTTTAATAAGTCAATGACATTATTTAAATCATTATACCAGAGGTTCAGATACATACAAAGCCTATCAGGCATATGGTAAGGGATAACTATTCAAATCTCGTTCTTTTTAGAGATTGTCATTCATATGTACTTTCTGAGGTTATTGTTGTCATCCATTTATATGTTTTCTAAAAATGTTTTCATGTATATTTAATTTCCATTTTACCCATTTTTTACTTTTACCACATGTTATTGAAGGAATATTTATTTTATTTACCATTAGAGGAACTTTTGGTCTTTTCCGACAAAAGTACAACGGGAATTTTTTTAACTTATACGACATGAATGGATTTTTATAGTTTCATAACGCCTAATTTTCATGAAGCTTCCTCTACAATATTTCATGATAATTTTCAACAAAATAATTTTTTTAAAAAATTGAATGGAATTTTTTGAAATGAAAATTATTTTGAATAAAAAATGATATTTTCCTCAAGAACTCATTTCAAGTGTTTTATCAAAACTATTTTCCATTTAAGATGAAATTATTAAGTATGTTTATGTTTCAGGTAAAATGTATCTATTATTTAAATGGTTTGATTTTTCTTTTGATTAAATGATATCAATTTATTTTATATGTATTATTTTATGATGGGATGATGTTTATGAAACCCATTTTTTCGTTGGGATATTATGAAAGATGTATGTTTATTTTGTGGCACACGAAATATTGATTTCATTATGAGATGGGTGGGACCTATATCTACCTGTAATGTATTGGGTAATTATTTATATCTAATAAGATATACATGTATGTAATGGTAAGTTAATCTGGATTAGTGATATAGGACTCGAATGAGGAGTAAACTCGATTCAGAAAGGGACTTTGTCCACTAAGATGGTTTTGGTAGAAATGCCTTGGATACTACAGAAATCATATCATGTGAATAATGGTTTTCCACAATTAAATTTTTTCCCCATTCTATTTTATTATGATTTATTCTCTTTTATGATATATTCCTTACGTACTTCCACGATTTATGTCATTGCTCAAGATTTTGATGTTTAGATTTTATGTTCAAGTTTTCTTTGCATTCAAATGTTTATGGATTGTTTTATGTTCTCTATGATTACCCTTACGGAGAATTTGAGCTCACCCTTTTTATGTTTTCTTTTCCCTAGGATATAAAAAAAGTTTTTAGGTAAGAAAATAAATGTGGAAGATCTTTATGGGAGATATTGAAGATCATTCACCATGATTAGAAGATTAGGTTCCGAGTTTCAAAGACAATAAACTATTACGGTCCTTGAGTGTTGGTTTTTTTCTATGTATTAAGTATTCCGCAAAAGTAATGTAATGTCCATGTACATCAAGCTTTGGGTCTCTACATTTTCGTCATTTTTAGGTCACAAATTGTGGACTCCTATCTTTTTTTAAATACAAAGTGAGTCATTTTCCTCTATTAGAAAGGCCTACATCCTTCCAATTTTCTCACACATCTCAAACCACATAGGTTGGAATAATATATAAAAAAATATATTCCCAAATTCCATAACCACTACCTAAAATCCTCCCTTTTATCATTAATCCATCCAAGGAAGCATTTTGGTTGAAACCAAAAGGAGTTACCTAATTAAGAGGTATCATTTTTTTCATAACATAATTATTTTTATTTCGATTATCCAAAAACTAAAATACTTTTGTTCTATGATTTTATAACAGCTACATTATCATAAATATACTAGTATTTTTATATGGTAATTTTTACACCTACACTTATACATAATTACATATAATGGGTAATGAACAAATTGTTTCTATGTACGATGAACTACTACCTCATGAAACGATGATTGTTCATTTTTTCTTTTACAATCTATAATAGTATCCATTATGATGGAAAATAACTTTATATATGATATATATGATATTTTACTTTTTCATTATACTTTTGGAATACTGTTATAATGTATACCTTTTTTACTCTCCATTTTGCGTTAATATCATAACATCGATGAGGAAGTGTGGACTTCCGCCCCCTCAAAGCGATGTGATTTGTTCACAAGATATTGGGAATGTACAAAGGATGGTTATAAATTAAAATGTGATAAAAAAATATGATATTAATGACATATTTACCTTTCTAGAAATATATATATCTTTTTTTACCCATTCACATACATAAAATGTGAAAATATTATTCGTGGACGTGTGGAATAACACCTCCTTTACATGATGTGATTAATTTTTCATCAAAACAAAAATAAATATAAGTATATATAATAAAATAATATGTTAATTATGATATAATGATCATTATATAAAGATATATTGTTAATTACCATCTTTCCATAATTATTATTGAAATACGAGAATGATACACATGCATACGTACTACCTATCGTCTTTGTGGTTGTAACATTGGTTCATTTCTCATGACCATATTTAATGATTGATTTTAAAATTATTATTAACATATATATATATAATAATATTTTAATGATTATTATTATTTGGATGTTATATAATGTCCCTTTTGATCATAGTTGACCTAAAAATGTTGTTTTTGACACATAAAATCAATTTTGTCTAAACACCCGACGTAAACATCAAAGTTTATGATGTTGTATAAAACATAGTTAACAGGGAAATTAAATAAATGAAAAATATGTAAAAGGTTCTGAATGAAGTATAAAATTTACATTATTTTATTATATATGATGTTAAATGATGTTCAAGTGAATGGAAACTCTTGGTAATGGATTCTGATACTTTTTTATTTATGTGAGATAAATGTCATGTGGACCACTTTATTATTTTGTGTGGTGTATCTATTTCAATTTTTTATGTATTATATCCTAAATTCATTTTACATTCATGGTATTTAAAATATCCATTTAATTTTATTATATTATGAGTATTTTAATTTAAAATGATTCCAATTAGTATTGGACACTTTAGAATTTTTGAATATTTTTTTCCTCAACCAAAAAAATCAATGAAATTTCAATCGTGTTTACATTAGAAGAAATTATATGACCATTTTTCAGTAAAACATTTCAATTTTTATATTAGTTTTATTCATGTCCAATTTTAATTATTAGTAAAATATTTTATTAAAAAAATTAGAAAATTATTTCAAAATGATTTGGTAAATACAATTCTTCCCTTTTTTATTTTACCAATTATTTCAATAGAATTTTTTTCCTTCCCCCAAGAATTTATTTCTCATACCTTTTTACCTGTAAAAAAGAATTTTCTTTTAACTCATACATGAAGTATGGATTTAATCATGATTATTTTATTGATGCTTCCTTTTAATTTGTAGTGGTTTAATTTTGAAAGAAAATGATTTCAAAATTTACATTCAAAGAAAATGTTTTTCTAAGGCTTTTTTAAAACATGTAAATATTTTCTTCAAGAATGTTTTGAAGATATATTTATATTATTCCTATTCATCAGAAAACAAAAACCCTTTATTATTACTCTACATGGGATTTATTGTATTGATACCATCTTTATTATTATTCTCGATGGTTTGTTAATGATTTGTGCAAGGATAGTATTCACATTCCCCTCCATGATTCATTTTTTTCTCTTGATATATTAAATATCCTATGATCATTGAACATTTAATTTCCCCTTTTTATCAAATTAATTTTTCATGGATATTACTATTTACTAACATGTATAACATTTTACATATAGTGTCTACTTTGATAATTACATGATTATTTGGGGAAATATTGGTAATTTTGTTTTCATTATTCAATATAGATATCTAATAAGGAATATTATTTATTTATGCTATGTGTTATGAAGAATTATATGGACATACAATGATAGGAGGAGCCCAGAATTTATATATCACCTCGATGCATCAACAAGTTCCAATGAGACAAATAAGTTGTAAAAATTAAATAGGATTCATACCTGTAGTTTTAACCATCTTTTGAATGGTCCCGAAGTTATAGGTTTTCATGTTCCTTGGACATGAAGTCCATTAAGAAATTATTTACCGCATTTTGTTTTAGTTTTTATTTATCCATTTGATTTTGTGAAGACATTATATGGATATCTTTCATTTTCAGTTCATTGATTAAATGTTATGTGTATTATTTTTTTACCATGCCATATTTATTTTTCCTTGTCTTGTAATTTGAATGTAATGTTTTCCAGTTATTTCTTGGCCATATTTTTTATTCACATCCTTTTTGGTTTTTTGATTACATGGTATGCGAGTTTAGCTATTGACAATAGAATAATTCTTTCTCTCATTGATTCATTAATTCTCCCACAATATTTATCCTTAATAAGTGTTTGAGATAACCCTTATTATGTTTCATTCCCCATGAATTCAAAAAGATTATTATGAGTGATATTCATGGATTTAATAGATTTATTAATTTAATCCTCAATGTTTTTTTATTTATAAATAATAACAAATTATATTTTAATTTGTGTATTTTGTTTAATAAAATAATCATGTATTTATCTCATAGACATATGTAATATACTCTCATTCCTTTGATATTCGACTCCTTGTAATTATGAAAATATATTTCATAGAATACAATGAATCTTGGATTTTTGGGGTTGGATAACTAGAATCTTGGTGGGCCATTATTCCGCAACTATTTTACATTAAGTTCATTCCTCCTCAATAAATCAAATGCTATGCATTGAAATATTTTCTGGTAGAGCACCCCTTGACATAAATGGCATCATTATATATTGAAGTACCTGATATAGAGGTTTTATGAAAATAAGAGAACCCCCAGAAGTGGGAGATTTATTTTTATGGTACATCTAAATTTCCAACAGGAAAGAGGATGTAAGATCTTAAGCTAAAAAATGTGGGAATGGGTGTCTTACTCATATCTATAGAAAAAGAAGTCCAACCATAATTTTTATTATTGGTGGAAGTGTGAATAAAATGATGAAAAATATCTATCTCTCATTATAGAGGTAGATATATCACTTTAGGTAAAAGTGAAACACTTGAAGATACATGTCAATTTGGAACTGGTCATCAAAAACGTTAACAATGATTATTCTATGAAGAAGGAAGATATAATCCACTTTTTAATAAACATATGAGGACTAATGATATAATTAAAATTCATTAAATCATTAACTCATGTGCCACACTCCGAAAATTCCCAGTGAGACTCCATGAAAAATTCAGTAACAAATTTGGTTGATCCATACCAAGATGAAAAGTTCATTATTATTGCTTACCACCAGATGGTATCACCATTCATTTAGTCCAATAGAGAGGAAACCAATGAGATTATCCTCATCCTCAAACCATATTGTCCAACCACCATATCGATGAAACCAATTTTTTAATAACATAAAATGGGAGATATCCAAAGGGATAGAGCTAGGAGAGATAAAATATAAAAATGAGGAATTAACTTTGATATGTATGACGACCCAAATCATAAAAATAACCACTATAATAGGAGCATGATGGGGTTCTTTTTGTTTGAATTTTTATAGAAGAGAGTGATACCTACATAAAATATGTAAAAACTGGAGCATGTGGTGCCCACCATTCCGGATCCAAGCATTGCCATCAAATCTAGAGGTTTGGGTACTGCTGGCCCATTGTAATAGAAGACTATATTAAATTCAAAAAAAAATTCTATTCTGGACAGGTTCATGCCAAATTCATCCACCAACCCCTAGAGTTGCATCACATAGAAAATTACTCATTGTCATTTACTATATGGGTAATGGACATCATGGGACCATATCCTCCCACTACGACCATAGAATTTGACTATATTTTCATAGAAGCAGCCTTATTTTCCATGATGGAAGAATTCATACACCACAAAAAGGCCAGGCAAAATATCATTTTCAGCATCATGAAATCCAAAATAATCAATAGATTTGGTGTCCCTTATACAATACTAATGGACAATATCACAAATTTCTATTTCGCTAAATTTGAAAATATATATTAGGAGTACGATATCATATCCAACCATTCATACCTGTACCATGTAATAGATAATGTATATATAAAGGCATTAAACATGAACTTATATATTATAATCCAGAAGAGGGTAGATAATGATAAGAATTCATGTCCAGAAAAACTCCTCCATAATTTTTGAGATAATCAGACAACAACCCTCACTACCACACATGAGGCCCCATACTGATTAGTTTATGGGAAGAGGTGGTATTTCCCATTGAATTTCAATTCCCTCACTCTGCATTTCTATATATGACCAGATATCAAATAATGATTACTCCTAAAAATGGATGGATGAATTGGAGTGACTCGATGAAAATAGATTGCATGACTTGCACCATTTGGAGGTTTACCAAACTCAGATTACATGTGGCTATAACAAAAAGGACCACCTCTTATATTTCATGGAATAAGATATAATGTTTTGCCATAAAAATACAATGATACGTGAAAATAAACCTCCAAATTTGGAATTGGAATGAGAGGGACCCTATTACATACACGGAGTCTACACTAATAGATCATATTCCATGATCTCATTGAATGGAGAGCTCATAACGGCTCCCACTAATTCAACGTTCTTGAAGAAATATTTCTTGTATACATAAGTTGAAACATATTGATTTATCTATGTTAAAATTCATTTTTATCGATCCTAGTTTCATGAAATTAATCATTATAACAACTATCTTCCTTTCCATATAATGTTAAACTATGTATCTGAGTACAATAATCCATAAATTAAACTATATGAAATCTTGTTTAGAAATTTTTGTCATTCACTATGCCTCATAAGCCCTTACTCATGTCACGTTTTAGATACCACAACATCATGAATAACCATATGGGATCATTATCCCCTTATATTAAATTAAATTCCCTTAAACTAGGAGTTCACATCCTCGCCTATTAATGTTATGCTACATAGGAATCATTATTTCAATAACTGATTCACTGCATATGTGATTGATCTATGTGGGAGAATGAAACAAATTCTCCTACCCATAGCATTAGAGTCAGATCCACATCATGAGTCTCTTTTTTGAGAATAACATACGACATTATTCCCACTGATGAAAGATACATAATGACACCAAGCCATCTCATGTTAGGCCTAGATTCAAATTTCCTTCTGTCGATCAGATGATTTTATTGTTATCCTTTGACTGCATACCATCTTTTAAAATTGGGATTATGTTTCTTTCTGGTCTATCGAATCTTCCTTCCCACAAATATAAGAACATCATCCTGTTCACATGATGTTATACTACATCATACAATGTCTGTTTTGTAAGACAATAAATTTCACAACACAAATTTCCTCATTTTATGTTGTTAAACTAAACTTAACCATAATGTTCTCACTCAAGAAAAAAAAATCCTCAAAATTGTTCACACAACATTCTATATTCTAGAACTATATATAGCTTGTTTCATTTCAACATAGGATACAAAACAAAGACTATATTTTATTTCTTTTTCTGACCACCAAAAAATACCCCCTCCATACGTACACACTTGACTTATTAATGGGTATTTTATTCAAGAACTAAATGTTGATTGATTCTCATTCTATGAGATATGTAGTGACGCTCAGACCCTATGTTCTTAAACCATCCACAAAATAAAAGAAATTACCCTCCCCTACATACAAACCGAACCAATGTAGGGGACTCCAAAATCTGCTCTATCTACATGAGAATTTCATGAAAAATTATCTCTCCCGGTACACGAGTAAAACCTATGTGGAGAAGCACAAAAAGAAATATGTATTCATTAAATATTATAATATGGGATATGTAGTGATGTTTGGACCCTATTAACTGATGCCCTCTCCGAAATAAAGTTGAAATTCCCATGTATATGGATAAGACATACATATATAGTTCTAATATAGAACTACATATGGATTGGTTCTTGATTACCCAAGATACATAGTGACACTGAGATCTCCATTTCTGGGTGTATCCATATAAAATAACAAATTACCTCCTCCCTATGTATGAGTATAATCATAATAAGAATCCCCTTTACAGTTAATATGAAATTATTGATTCCCATCCTCACCTGATACATAGTGACACCTGGACTCTATGTCCTAATCCAGCCACCGCAAACAAAAATTGAATATATACTTCATTTTATCTCCTCTATGTGGTGGATAATAATTTTACACCCCTTAATTCTCACACTAATCATATCTCACATGGTATTGGGAGATTTTAAAGAGGGTTCACCACTTTACCAAGACATATCAATCCACATCAGGGTTTCCATGGTCCATGTAGAAAGACATTAAAAGCATCACAATTTCCCTTACCCAATGAGATTAAAATACAAGGATAATATCATTACCCCATAATTAAAAACATAAAAGGTCCCCAACAACAATTTTAATTCACATTGGTTGACCCTATTGTCCTTATTTAACGACATTAAATAGCATGGGATTTTAAGAACAATGTATGACTTGATTTTATCCATAGTTAGATATTTAGTGATGCCCAAATCATTAATTTTGGGACCAACTCCAATATTTATTATTTGCATCTAGGATCCTATGTATTATCCACATGAAATTAAACTACATGGTTCCTCAATAAATATATATGTCATGAATCTCATTTAGAAGAGATACATAGTGATCCCTATGCCATGTTTCCTTGTTGTAACCATGCAGAAAATGAAAAATAAAAACTTACCTATCTCATGTATGAATATATATATATATATATGTGTGTGTGTGTGTTCAAGATCTCATGCGTGGGATCCTCATTCCAGGATTCATCAAGGAAACAGAAATGACCCCCTACATAAGAGTCAGATCTCTGTAGTCAATTTTTAAATCCATTGGAAATCATAGTCCGAATTTGTATTATGTGTTTAGAAAGATCACATCCATTCATCAAAATATGTGCCTCAGGAAATTTTGGATCATTCTAAACCTCCCCATCAATCAGATGTGGGGGACTAGTGTCTGGGGGAAATATTTGTTTTACTATGCACAATATTCCCTAGTCCACTATGCATAATTTCACCACAAAATGGTCTATCAACCAAACAAAAATTCATCCTTTGGAGTATAGGGAACCATGCTTCACGTACTTGAACATTACAATTCATTTTTGGAATAAATAATACATTACAATTATACACAACAAAATACTATATTAATTTAGTGTATTTGGAAACATAGAACATAATCTTCTAACTTTTTGAATGATCTTAAACATCCCCCATAAAGAACTTCCCCTTTTTTTTCCTATATAATAACTTTATTTATATTCTATGGAAAATGAAACATCACAAGGGTGAGTTAAAATGGTCATTAAGGGTAAAAATTGAGAACATAAAAAAACCATAAACATAAGAATGTAAAAAACATTAATATAATGTTTAAATATCAAAATCTTGAGTCATGAAATAAATCATTGAAGTACGTAAGGCATAAATCATAAAAGAAAATTTAACCAGATAAAAAACAATTATAATTAAATAAGGAATTGTGTAAGAAAATAAACACATAATAAGATTTCCATAGTCGCTAAGGAATTGCTGACAAGAACATCATAGTGTAAAAATTACATTACTGAACTGGGTTTATTGGTCGTTCCAACCATGTATTACTGAGCCATATTTACTTGTCGTTTCATCCCTATATTACTGAACTGAATTAACATATTCTTCCACTAATATATATCTCCTGAGATATAAATTTTCACATAATGAATTGGGGAGATATATAGGTATCACCCATCTCTTAATTAAATCATTCTTATATGTTACATAAAAACATAAACCATTCATCATAGAATAACCCAAGGAAAACAAATAGGTTTCTTAAATATTATTCCATATAAAATAAATAGATTTTATAAAAATATTTCCATCCTAAACACAATCATATCATAGTAATAATAGGTATAGAAACATAACCCAACGTCATAATAGATGGAAAATAATTTTGATAGAACAATTGAACTTAATTATTGTGGAAAATATCCATTATTTTTAAAAAACAAATTATTTTCTCAAAATCAAAAGAAATTTTAAAAGAAAATAAATTAGTTGAAAATAAATTTAAAAAAGTGTAATGGAATCTTTATAGAAATAAGTTTTCATGAAACCATAAATATCTATTCATCTCTTATAAGTTAAAAAAACATTCTCTATGTACTTTTGTAGGAAGAGTCAAAGAGTACCTCTAATCGTATAACGACCAAACACCCTTTCATACTGTTTAATAAAAATAACCAAATGGTAAAATTGACTTTAAAAATTTCTATAATAATATATATAAAATTATATAATTTTGAAATATGAAGGTTGATGATAAATGTACACCAGTAAATACTTACATATAAACAATCTCATATACAAATGATATCGTAAAATTATCCCCTAACATTATTCCGTTTTCTTATGTATGTGTCCCAAAATCTCGTATAGTGTATTTAAAAATTTTCTTAATTTGTAACAGACCATTTAAATAATATCGATGATATCATATATGATTATCTTATTGCTTCATATTAACCGTTTATTTATTAATTCAATGTTAAATCACATTTTGGGTAATAATAGTTTTTTCATCGTACATTTTTGGACATGTAAATGTTGATCTAATTAATTATATAATGATGTAATTAATTATATAATGTAAAAAATGATTTACATATCATAAATATTCTGTATATAAATATATATAATATATGGATAAATTAATGGGAATACACCATTCATGGAGATAGTAGACCATACATATGTCTGATATCTATTTCTATTTCCTTATTGAATTTAATGGAAGAATTTAAATGAAGTATATATATATATATAAGTCTAGTATAAATATTATGTCATATATTTCATGATAATTTATTATATATTCCTTATAATAATTCTCGAATGGTTTATGTGGAGAATGAATCTCATCGCATCCTAGAGACGGTAGGTCGTACAAACTCACAAGCGACGATATAATTAAATTAATGGTTAAATGTTATGAAATTGGATGGTATATTAATTATAAATAATAATTATCATGTTATATTCATTATTTAAATCCATTATAATAATCATTATACCCATATAAATTATTTATTGTTTTTTAACAAATTACACCACAATGTGGAGACTGTAAGTTGTACGTACGCACACATGGTGATATTGTTATTCATATGATGGAAAAAAGGAGGTATAAGGTTTTAAAATAATTATAATAACATATAATCATGTATAATGTATTTTATTTATTAATTTATTATGTAAAAAACAAAAGAAGAGGAGGTTGAAGAATAAAATAATTTTGCAGGAGGTGACAAAACAATTAACTCATTTCGAAGTATCTCCTTTTCATTTAAAGAGAAAGTCTTTTTAGGATGTATTTACGCACAAATTTTTACTTCTAGGAGGAAGGGAGGTATTTTGGGATCATACTTGCGAAGCCTTTTTATGATCTAAGTGTATTTAAATGTGTGATTAAGTGGATAGAGGTGGTCTCCTTTTATAAGAGGGATGAGGGGCACTTTAAGAATGTTTTTAAATATAATTTTATTATAATTTGATTTTCGAATTAGAATACTTTCAAAGTGATAAATTTATACGATATGATGATTATGGGAATAAATCCTCTCAACCAACAAGTTTTATTATTGTTTAGGTCCCAAAAGTAACCTTATCATTTTGCATTGACCCTTTGTTAAAAAAATTAACACTTACAATGTCTTCTTATATTTTTATAATATATAGTAAATATATTTAATATAAATTAAAAATAGAACCAAAATTGGATAATTAATGAAATAATTACCATTATGTAATTTGTTTTCAAATATTTTACTTTTAGGACTATTATATCATTTAATAAAATAGTATTTATTTTAAAACCTCAATTAAGTCAATTTTGACACTATTTAGTAATTTATTTTTCATAAAGTCATTAAATACATATTCATTCAAAAAAAACTATATTAACTCAAAGATAACATGTCATATTCATCCTAGAAAATTGTTTATGATATCATAATGTTAAAAATATATTACTTTTAATAATTATAATATGATTTATTTTAATTATTCATTAATACGGTAATCATTGTTTCATTAGTGTGTCTTAAAAAATTTTTTTTATTCAATGTCTAAAAATTATAAATAAAATACCATGATGTCAAATAAATTCTTAATGACTATATATAGTCAAAGAATACAATTGTATAACCCTATATTAAAATTTTTTTAGTAAAAGATACATGTTAATGTTATATTTGACAGTAAATGAAATAAAAAAATCTAAAAGGTCATTTTGACATCCGAGTGGATCCATAGGGTCTTAAAATAGACCCATGGATGATAATGGTTGAAATATATCATCCAATACGATTTGGGCAATTTTTTTTAGTTCTATATTATAATAATAATATTTATTACCCTTATTTAACAAATTTACCCTTTAACCATGGAAAGTGAAAAAATTACTAAAGATACTATTTATAATGTAAAAAATAAGAGGAAACTATTTAAAAAATTGGAACCTTCTTATTTCAAATATGGAATTAAATTATACAAATTATAAATACATATGTTTCAGTAATTAATTGAAAATTAATTCCCACATCCAAAACCAGAAAGTGAGTTTTTGAGCAGAAAAAACTATTAAAAAACTGACTTGTGTTTAGGTACAATTTATATGTAAAATTAAGTCCAATCACAATAATTGGATTAAATTATACAATCTTAATCCAATTATACTTTATAACCAATTAAAAATACAATCCAACTAAATAAATATATTATTTTAAAATTCTGTTTTGAACTAAAATTCAGTATTTTTCACTATTCGTTAAAAATGTATTTTATCAGAGAAATACCAAAAATTCAAATAAAGTAAATTTTTATGTCCCACTTCCAAATAAGAAGATAATTTTTTCAAAATATATATATTAAAGTGTTAAAAACTGGAATTACATTTTGTGTTCCATCAAAAGATGGCCAAACTGAATTTTATTAAAATACATCTTTTATCCGAAAAATTGTATTTTTTATATCAACTTCTAGAAAATTAATAATATGAATTTTAATGTTATATATAATTAAAATTTTGGTTAATAATATTCATAAGAGCTAGTTTATATCCCATTGAATAATAAAATATTAATAATATATCATTGTTTAGTGAAACTCGGTATTGTGTACAAGGTAAGCTATCAGGGAAGGTCTCTCTTGTGTGCAATGCAATCAATATTAGATGTCGCATGTATGAAAGATTCCTTCTTTGTTGTGAATAAAATAATCCATACTTATTTCTTTTATGCTTTAAAAAAATCAATAATAAGTGTTTCATTTATCATATTCCAACTTTGTGTTGTGTGTAACATACGGCAAGTCAATTTTGTATAAAAAGAACATCAGAAAAATGAGACCGTAAGGGGAAAATCACGTTATGGTTTATCTCTTGTCAGCACCTTCCTCTCCTTGGGTTGTTACAACGGTCCTTCCTATAGTCGGTGAGATCCGATGGTGATTCATCTTGCAGTGGCACTTCGTGGACTTGGTTGGCATGATATTTTGATACTGGCCCCTCATCTCCTAATGCCTTGTCACTAGATAGGTTCTTATAAGGAGGCGTAGTTCATGTCTACAATCGAGTTTCAAGATCCAGTAGTTGGAGGTCTCTGTCTTGTCTGTGGGGTGTCTGGTTAGTGATTTTATGTGTTCTTAGCATGCGTTCTCGATGTGGGTGATGGGAGATGGGCGGTCGGGCTACCGTCTGGCGGTCTGTTGATTTTCTTCTACTTATGTTTTCTTTACGGTTGTTTGGTTCAGGATATGATTGAACATTTACTGGGTCTGTGCAGTGATTTTTGGTTTTACATTTATGAATCCATGATATGATAATTTCTAGTTCTTTGGATTTCCACGAGGCATATATTTCTTTTTGAAGGTTTTCGAAAATCGAATGGGTTGGAAGCTTGGGTGTTGTTTGTTTTTTGTTGATTTTACATTGTTGTTTTACTAGATTGTAGATAGAAGGAGGATGATGATGGCATGATATAAGTGATTGGATTTAGAAATGGTAGTTCGTAGATCTAAGGGATTCTACAATCATGGTGTTGATGGAGGATAAATATTTTTATTTGTTTCTAATTTGTTATTTTGGTTTGTGTTTCTATACATTAATGATTATTTTGTAGTTGAATTTTGTGTGTTCACTTGTGGAACTATAGTCTTATAATACGAGATAGTGCATCCAATTTATTTTCAAGGGACTGTTCTATATGATTTCTAGAGTAGAGAGTGTTCTCCTCATCATTTCTATCTAGAATTTGAAGTTTTGAGAGGATATGATGCTTGACATCGGTACCAGGACCATTCATCCTTGCATGGGATAGCTAGCTGAGTAGTGATGGGTAGGTGGATGCTGATCGTATTGTTTTTATTTCTTGGGTGGAGCTTTTCCTTGCTTTTTAATTATATAGTATTTGGTCTCGATGATCTTGGACGTGGAGGAATGGTTATGTATTCTATCTTTGATGTCATTTTGGTTTCCCACTTTCTCCTAAAAAGTTCTTTAGAAAAAAAATAAATTTTCAGTCAAGTTAGATTAGTGTGAAAGGAATGTTTAACTTAGTGAATTGTCAGATATAAATGAATATTTTAATTTATTCAAAGAAAATGCTCCATAAAAACATAGGGTGTTTCAAGGAGAGTCTATTCCAATATCCATTCACCCTAATGGATTATATTCCTTGTATAATTTCTACATATTCTAGAATCCCAATGATCATCGTTTAAACTTTCTCTCTCCCTCCCGTCTGGGGTTTTCTAGAACATCCTAGCCAAATTAACCTCCAGTTTCTCATGGTTTCTATAAAAATGGTCATAGATGTATTACATTAAACTTTTTAACCCAATTTCATCCTTACCAAATTATGTTAATATACATGGAAGATTTATTAGTAAGATGATATTAAACCACATGATATTATGAGATACGTGTGGCTTTATTCTATTATCTCGGGATATGTTGTGACACCTAAATGATTAATCATGGGTCCAGTCGAAGAATAAATTACAAATAAAAATATAATGTGCATGAGTTTGATATATATTAGTTGGGTGGGCTAAGGAAATTAATAAAATATGTTTGGTTTTATTCTTATCATCATATGATTTGTTGGGATGCCTAATTCTCATATCCTTATTTCATCCATGATGTTAAAATTTCATCTCTTTTCTTGATTATGGGACAGACCTACATAAGAAATTTCCATACACAAAATTTTTTTTCTCTCACTCTCGTACATGTCTACTAGATCTTTAAAAGACTATCCAATATGAGCATTAACCTATTTCTAATCGCATAATCAAAGGAACATTTTCCTTCCCCACAACAGAGTTCGATCGACATGTGAGGAAACCTTCCCAGAACTACATGTGGCTTGATTGCAGTTATTGTGTGATAAATAGTGATGTCCAGACCTCATGTCCTGGACCCATCCATATGAATAATACAATATATAAATATTTCATTTGTTTGGTTCAAACCAATGTGAGGTAAATAATTCTTCCAATTCCTAGAATGTTTTGGCATGGAATCCTTCTTTCGTGTTAGGGAACTATCTTTTCAAAAACTAGACATTGTATCCAGATTGGTATGAATCCCGATAACCCTACCTATACATTGGAAATGGAGGTTCAGTTTCTTGGGGACACATTGATTTAACTATACATATTATGCTCTAGTTGGATATGCATAATTATCCCACAAAAAAATTTCTATCAAACAAAGAAAAATTCATCCCATTGAGAGTATGTTACTACCTTTTTAGGCCCCAAATAAAATTAACATTCCATATCATTTTTTGGATTTGGAAACATCAAGATCATAGGTTCATCATTTTCCCCCTTCATGCCTGAATATGGTAGAACAATTCCAGGTCAAATTACCATAAAAAGGTAGAATGTTTTACCCCTTTGTCAAATAAAAGTAACCATATGTCTTATTCTCTGAAAATTATCGTAGTACGATGTTAAAATACACCATCATAGTCCTAGATTCATGACATTAAACTACACCATGTTATATCCCCCATTTACACTATAAAATTTTATGTAGGAGTTAATTCTCATTTATGGACAATTCCCATACAAATTCCCTCACCACTTTTTGACATCATTCCCTCAATAAGAAACCCACTTTGGTCTTGAGAATTCCAATAATTCATAAAATAACTGTCTATTAAAAACGGAGGGTTAGTGTCCTGAGGACATATTTTTTTTCTTACAAAAAATATGCCTCAGTTGTCATGGTATAATATTCCCAAAAGAAGACATTAAACCAAATGAAAATTGATCCCCAAGAAAGGCTTTTCTTACCTATGTACGCACCCGTAACATCATTTTAGAAACAATCATTATGGTCCCTCCTCATTTACATGACCCATATAATGTCCTAGATCTAGAAATCACAAATCCTAGGTCTACAAAAATCACAAATTATTTTATGAAAAAATGATTAATTCATATTCATTAAGCCTTATTATATCCATCACCCCATTACTCATGGTCATTGGTTTTCATCCTAAAACATTAGTCGAATTTGTTCGTCTTGTAAAAATTTATCTTCGCATAAAAGATACAAAAAACTCACCTTGTGTAAAACCTATAATGGGTTTCCTTGATAAATTTCAAGTTTTGGATTTCATAACCTATGGGTTTCATGGTTTAAGTAAAAATTGTGAAAGAAAAAAAACTAAAAAGAAAAAAATCATTTTAGGTCAAAATCCACAAAGGAAGGCTTAATGATTATTCAGGTTATTCCACTATGTTCTCACCATAGTGGTATTAGGATAAAACATAGTGTGATTAATGAATAGAAAAAATGTTTTATGGGATTTTTATGTAACCCTAGAAATAGTAAACTACCCTCGATGAGTCCCTTCGATCATATAAATAAAAATGTAATTACCTAATCATTCCAATTTTATTATCCCATATTGTGGTTGAAATTTACATCTTGTTGAAATAAAAATTCAATTCAACTAGGAAATTATCTTTCAAAACAGTCTAAATTTTTTCGATGATGGACATTGCATGAAAATGTAAAATCTTTGAGTTGAAGAAAAATGTGTTTTCATTTTTGTTGTAAATGGTATTGGAGGAGCTCCAAAAAATTGGAGTATCTAATTAATGATAATTAAAAAAGGAAAAAAGAGGGACATGGAATAACTTAAATGATTACAATTAATGGATCTCTTTAGTTAGAAAACTGACCATAGCCTGATGGAAGCCATCAACAATATATTCCTAGGAGGTTCTTTCAATAATTCAGTTGCATCTATTGTGAAACTATTACAAATGATACCTTTTAGATTTCAACCCTTTGGTTTCATGGCTTTAGAAATTTTAGATGTTGATGGAAGCAATTCCTTTAAGATTTCTACACAATCATTTAATTTCTGTAGCTCCTTATTACGTGACCCCACATGATCTTTAGATATTTCTTCTTCAGCAACCAAGTGGTGTATCTAATAATTAAAATCCTAATTTACATCCTCTGGATGATGGGAATCATTAAATTAAATAAGTTCACACATAACAGTAGCTATGTCCTCTCTAAGAATAATGATCACATGGAAGAGGATATAAAGGTTCAAGCAATCAATCACACCTATACATAAGAAAAAGAAAAGTTGTTTAAGTCTTCCACCATGTCATCCCTCACTTATAGGGGAGTCTCTTTAATCACAGGGAAAATTTGAGTCTAGACCCATATTTTCACTTACTTTTCTTATTTGCAACATGGGGATCCTAATAACGATCACTTTCTTTAATGGGTATATAATATTGTATTTCAGCTACAAGAAATTGCATTATATTTTAAAACTAATCCAATGAGTTGAAATATTCCATCTATGCCACTTCCACTACTTCTGGAATCTTTCCAATAGGCTCAACAATAGTTTTTGAAGTTTCTAAGTCTATCCCACTAGGACAACCATAAAAAAGGATTTCCGTTGTATTAGTTAAGGAAATTAGATCTCCACTACCATCAACAAGTTGTGAGATGAAATTTGAGTCTCCCATGAGATTCTTAATGTGTTGGGAGTCATGAAAGTATCTTCTTGAGTATAATTTTGAGGGATCATCAAGCATATAAATGGTAGAGTTTTTTGATTTAGGCACTTTTCGGACTACCTTCCCCAATATCCCATTAGGATATTATTGTTTCTCCACCCTGAAATAATCTTAGGTAGTTAAAAAATATTTTATATGCGTAGAAATGGAATTTACATTCCAGAACTTTCACACATCATCATCATCCACATATGGTGAATAATAACTGATGGAACTCATGAATATAACTAACGACCAAAGGGGAAACCTATTTTATAATTATTAATTATCGGGATAAAATTTAAGGAGTATATAATTGACATAGGGTAACCCCATCCAATCATGCATCTTGTGTTCTATATGGCAGAGCAATGATGTAAGGGTTCTTCTCTAGAGTCCCATCACCATCATAAAACATCATGCTTATAGGTATTGGGTAATGAATAAAGGTAATGTGGGAAAATTACCTATATTTTTTGATAGAAACATTTTTACCCAATGATCTTAGGAAAAAAGTGGAAATATTAGAAACATAGGGTGGAATTCATAATGAGGAATTGCCGCTATGTACTGATGTTTGTAGAATCAACAGTGTTCCTCCACCGATCCACAATATAATTAGAATGACCCACAGAGATGATGTGAATACATAAATTATCACATGTGTCCCAAATATTCAAGGAGACAATAAAAGGTGGGAAAATATAGGTTGACTGGGATTACCTATACTAGTTTATCCACCATCATTAGGGTAATGATCCTGACACTATTATAGGAATCCTAGTTTGGGATGAGCCATCAACTCTAGAACATAGGAAAGAAAATGGAAAAACTGATGTTAGGAGATACACCAGGACATATTCTGTATCCCGACATGATATATTATCACACTTAAATTATAACCTAATAAGAATCCTAAATACACCTATGCTATTGAGTTGTATGGGTATTGATTTGAAAAACACATATCCTTGAGCCACTAACATGAAGAAACAAATTTATCCAATCATCTAATTTAATGAGTGAGTATATATGGAGGGGTTTATTTTGCAATTCCTATGATTCAATCAGTAGGTCCCATGCCAATGGAGTTACATGATTAGGGGTTTATTAGGTATTAGATAGAAGAAATAATTCACCATTCATGTTACCCATAATATGGATTCCATAAAGATGATTAATGTCCCATAAAATTATTCCAACATCAACAATTGATAGATGGAATGTGTTGGTTCTTGGACACCATCAGATAGTTAACATTGTCAACACCTCAGTAGGTGGATTAATTGAAATTTTAGTGATCCAAATGGATTGGTATAAGCTGAAAACCACAAAATATTATGGAATATCACATAGTTCTGGTGCATGTAAAATTCCAATTCACATTCATCAAAGAAACTCCCCCAAAACCGCAGATCAAACATGGGGATTCACCCTCAATTGGTAGTGCATCATGATAGTCTAAAGATGGATATAAAATCATGAATGGATGTTTTAAAGGATATATCATGGATTGGATGGTTGATATTTTTCCATGCATAACCATTTAGAATGAAGATGACCCCATGACATAAACCATACATGATTTTACCTATAGTCAATATTTTCACTTATTCATGCCATCAGGATATCTCTAAACAAGTTCATATAAGATTCTGATCAACTTGGATAAGGTGGTCATCATCTTAAAGTAAATCATTTATATTGTAATTTAGATGGAAAATGTTTGGGTCAGGAAATCTGGGGAAAGGAGGTTCTTTAGAATACCATATTCAGGGATGAGGTGATGTCAAAACTTTTCTCTAATATTCGAAACCATGGAAGAGTGTCTCTTAGCTATAGTAGTCAAGATGGGAGCTAGATCCATTTTATCTCTATAATGATTAGAAAAGTCATATTATACCCATAAAATTAATGCATATTAAAAAACATGAACACTATGTTGCACTCCTAGCACAAGTCTATGAGACATCAGTTCATGAAGATATTCACCCACGAATTGCAATGATCATAATAGTGTTGTCCCACAAAGAATTTTAAATTATATAAACTTTTTGTGTGACATGTTATCCATGAATTATATACCCACTATGTGGAATATTTAAATCTTCCATTTGTGTATAATTTTTTTCAGTTAATTGTTGAAGAAGCTCAGTTCACTGATAGAACTGGAAACAAAGAAGATTTCTCATAGTGAATGTATTTGATATTCAAAGTGAGATAGCACCAAGTACACTGAGAAATATGGTAGTAAAAAAATGTGCTAGGTCCCATATTTATATTTTTTCCCCTCTTTCAGTTCCACTTGTGTACTAGAAACTGGCACAAAACAATATATCTTTCTACATCAAAAAAACCTCTTCTTTTTTACCATCTTAACACATTATGATGGGGGAATTCATTTTGTATCAAAAATTCTATAGAAAAGATCATAATAATTACATTAATATTTTAAAGGAGGATAAAATCATACGAAAAATTCATGTAATAATATTTAAAGTGGGGATCCATGAAGGCAAGTTCGATTATGAGAAATAAAAATCACTCTGTGGGCCATCGCTATACACTGGATTCTACTACTTTATGAATCACCAAAAAATAAAATTAGTTATCAGGAATTGGTGAATCATAAAACCACCATAAGTGAAAAACGATATCTTTAGGGACAATAAGTGATATCCACCCCCATTATAGACATTCCCAATGAACTAAATAGTTCTCATAATAAGGAAGATCCATTGACTATCGAAAATAAAATGATGCTATTTTTTAGGGTTGGGGGTATTTTCTTCCCCTATGAATGATAGAAAATTGATGAGTAAGTCATTCACAGATGGGGAATCCCAAATAATAAGTCTTGTGGCCCACAGTGGATGATTGTACTCAGTCCCTCCATTCTTCTATAAATAGACCCTGATGGGATCATAAAATATAAGAGGAAAGTCATACACAAGATTCCTATGATAATGAGAGATAAAGTAGATAAGAAATGATGAAATACCAAAAAAATGGATCCTTTCAGTGACCCCCTGTATGTAAAACCCACAACATAGAGGATATGAGGAAATTATAAATCATATGGTGGTTCCAAAACTAACAAATCCTTTGTGAAAATAGTTCCGCATTTCACAAAACCGATGGACCCAATTGTAGATAGGAATACGATATAGAAAAGTATTGTGCACGAGGAACCCTACACCACATATAAAATAATATTTTGGGAGAGACTCAAACCCACGTAGAAACATGCTACATAGAAGGAACCCAGTCCAACATTGAAATATTTTATGCGGGTAGAGCCTATATCTACATATCAAGCTTCTACCATGACGGTACCCTCTCTAGTGTACCAACATGAAAATATTAGGGAACCCCATCCCATGTATGAACATGCTACAAATAATTGTGAATCATATGAAGTCAAATTCTCTTTATACCAACATTATCCTCCATCATGTCATTAGTCCCCATATTGGACCCTACCTAATGCATTCTAATGAATTCAAGAAATGAACCATCACAATGAAACCTGACATGTATGATATGATCATTAGGAACATTATTATGTAATTTCAATTTACAAAACCCTGGTAAGTGGAGTCGCATGGGTAACCTCCTCTATGAGGTATATCCTCGAAATGTCATCAAGATTTAATTCCCATCGTAACAATGTTTCCAAACCTAGGGATCTCACGTGAACCACCATATTCGAGGTATAGAGAAGAACAGATTTCCTTTCCCTTTGATGAGGGATGGTGTCGATCATTCATCTCTTACCCATAAAAAATTTCAGGTCACTCTCCTTGATGTAGACCATTGTCAATTCCATCAAGATGCGTCACTCTTTCTCCTCTTTGCATCAGTATATGATATTACCATATGGATTATCGGTAATTACTACCCTAGCTATGAAAATAAAAAAGGATATGTGCACACTCAAATCCATTTCCCTATCACTTTAGGCACCATCACCATCCCTCAATGGATATAGGGAAATCATTTGATAATTGGGTCTAATGCTTCCTCTTGTTTCTCACACAAAGCATGACTCACATGGGATTAGATGTTAGTGTCAACCACGAAATCCACATGATCCCAAACCACAAATGGTTGTTCTATACTCATGTAATCCCAAATATCAATTCAAGTGGACCTCCATGACAGTATAAGACCCAACCATTTGAGGTACGTCCATGCAGAATCCCCAATCATGGTCATGTTCTGATTCCATGCATAATCTCCAATCAGTTCCCCTAAAATGGATAACATCATAGTGTAATATCTAGATATATGCAATCTAATGTTATTCTTTCATGCCTAGGCCCCAACCACATCTTCCTCATTCCATCAATGGGACATATTTCTGATTATGAATAAATTGAATTGGAATCTACTGAGTGTAATCCCCAAAAACATAAATCACTACCCTTTAATATGGGTGTCTTCCACTTGTAATCCCCAACCAATATAGGCCTCCTCTATAGGTCTAATCCCCATAACATCCAAAATATGTGGGATTTTATTCCATGTTAACTAGCATACAATGGATGTCTCTTCGAGGCCAAAACCTAGCCCAATAATTCATCTTAATCTTATTTGGGACACATTCTAAGTAGTTTCACATCAACATAGGAGACTACGTCTCTTTTGGGTCCCTCAAGACATCTTGACGTAATCCATATACCATGATTTTATTATGATCATTTTTAATAGATGTACATTCCATATGATTTTAGAATGCATGGTTTTTTTTATGACATGACCTTAATAGATGATGTGTCTTATTAAGCTTCAATGAATTATATGGGTTCTGATTTCTCCCATGAGGGTATTTAGGAAGCCCATTATATGGGTTCAATCTCACCATCAAGACCAATGTCTATATCCATGGAAGAGAATAAACTCTATAGTGCCTCATTATGTGGATTAAAACTAGATTCATCCTAATAAAATACCCTAGAGTATCTAACTCTCCTATAAAATGGGTACCATAGATTGAGAACCTCAGATATGTGCATATCCATCCCTTAATGGAGAACCTCGAATAAATATAGATGATTTCAAAACCAAGAATATTAATTATCATTCATTACCATCAAGTAATCCAAGTATGCATACTTGGGAATGGACAAATGATTAATGAACATATCTTAAATCTATATGAGTTTCATGGAATAAGAAACAACTCCCTCTTATAATTTGTGATCAGCCCAAGTGTACATCCTATTGTCCAATATGAGTCCTTATGTATCGTCAGCCATGTTACCCAATGAATTATTTCCATTGGAATGTGGGTCAATGAGTTTTCATGGATATAGGAGTCCTTCAAAGTTTCTAGATCCACAATCAAAATTCATTGGAGAATATTCAGATACATTGAACCTGATGTCATGGATTGTACAAAATTCAACGCCACAAAATCAACCATCAAGTGTTAGTGGTTTTCATCTAAAATAAAATCTTACCAAACATGAAAGACATAACTCTGGAACCTTTTATCACAATAAATAGTATGTAAAACCATGTCCTTATTGGACCATTCACTTTAAGACCCAAACACGTCTTCAAGGGTTACAACAATGCACTCTATATCAATATCACATTAATTATAATCAATTTCATTGGTTGAGTTTATTTAAGATAGTAAATATATTATAATTTATGGGGATATAAAATTACCTTACATTATTGGTGTTGTGTGTTATACATGCTATCAAATACAATGTTCTCACATTATAATTTCGTTGTGTTACATTGTCCATAAACTACCAAAGTTTCGAGTGGCCACTTTCTAGTTATTCATAAATCACAAAACAGTATGTATATGATTAATTATTAACTTTTTACCAATTCAATAATGAATATGTTATCACATATTTGTTTTATGACATTGAACCATTTTCCTTCAATACATCCACCCATCAATCGACCAAAAATATTATTAGGTGACACTGTTACTATGAAGGCCATTAAGTATGTTTCTGAGTTACATATATATTTTGAAAAAGATAATGTATGAAAATGTAACAATTACCTGGTTCATAGGCATTATAGAATCAAAGATCTATAGGTAATCTACCCAAAACCTCTACTATAATTTCGGATATCACTATGAGAAGTTATAGTGGAGTCACTTGTTGTATTTTTATATATTAAAACTATTTCATAAGAGATATTGATGCAAATATTTCAAAGACTGAACCAAAGATTCTATCCTAAATTGATGGAAAGGTTTATTATTCTCATGGGGTCATAGATGATGTGAACGTTATGATACTAACCAATCACTCTGCATCATTTATTCACCTAAACTAATTCTTGATGCAACATAATATATGACATATTTAATCCTATGAAATAAAAGAATAAATACTATGGAAAAATTAACCTCCTATTCATTGAAGATGAACTCCTCACACTGTTTAAACCACTAGATCATCAACCCTTTATTTTTTAATTAAGTAGTTGATGGTGATAAATGATATAAATTATGGATAAAATATCACGAGTTCCCCACTAAACCTAGAAATATCATGATCTCAGGAATATTTTATGTTCATTACCCAGACATGAAAACCTTTATTTTCTATTCATCTAATAATATACAAGTCTTCTAAAAACACACACCATGAATTTTACCTACTAAATAAAAAAATTACCCCTAAATTAATTGACATAAAGGTTACAGTCCAAAATTGTACTTTGAACTGTCTTCAGATGTCAAATCTGATGGTATGGGGGTAATGATTAAATGATTATATCATAAATCAACACCATGATGAATGCTTTGATGTATGGGAAAGAAGATCATGTTCTTGAGATCTATGAAATATTTTAGGGGTTAGTCTAAATATCATCACCATGTTTATATAAAGACTATACCTACTTCCAAAACCCCATCTTTGTAATGACCTCCTACATAAACTGAAACTGTCGATATCCCAATCATGGATCTATCTTGGAGAACCATAATGACCTCATTATCTAATGATAGATAAAACCGATCTTGGAAAAAGGGTACACATCTTTCATGGTTAACTAATTCAGTTATAGAAATATACAAAATGTTGAAAAATACCATCCACCTTCTTAGTGAACAAGATAGGTTCATCACATAGTGACGTACATTGCCTAAAAATCTCTTTTTGTTTTATGTACTCGAGTTGTAAATTATGATTCTTCAACTTAGAGAATTTCATATAAAAAGGGAGAGTTAAAATGGGGTTCACACCCATCATGAATTCTATCTCAAATTCAAATTATATATTATAAAAGACACCTAGAAATTCATATATAAAAATATCTTGATAGTGATCCACAATAAGGGAAAATTTGAGGGTTATCACTAATCTAGTTGAATGATCCATTCCTTCAATCTACACAGTGGTCATCCCATGATGTCTTATATAAGAACCCATTCTACTTGACCCCTAGTCCTAGTCACTAATCATCAAAAACTTCCCTTCATTAGGTGATGTGATTGATACCATTTCTAGAAGAAAATCAATTTCAGATCAAAATATGGTAATCTAATATATCTCAATAAGAACATCTAATCTCATTATATTCAAAATCACCAATTCATATAGACATAAAAAATATTAGTTATCTTTGAGACACACTTTATATCCTGGAAGGAAATCAAATTTCATTCCAAACAATTTATCCATGTAAAGAAACTCTGAATATAAATTCATTTATATGTCAAGTACAAAAACTACATAAGTATATATAGTGTAATAGTAATCAATGGTATCTTATAATAAATTATATATTTTGAAAGTTTTCAATACCATAACTAAAAGTTTATATAATCCCTCACTATAATATTCTGAATTCTGATACACAACATAAACTCAACCTACCTCAGTTATAAAACCCTAATCACGAGATAAAAGAATCACCCGAGTCATTATAATCTAAGCTTTCTACTCAGGAACATGGACTAAAATCTGAGCCATAGATCATGGTTATATTGTACCTATATATAATCATGACCACAAATATCATGAGCATAACTTCTAAAGTTGTCCAATAAATGACAAACTATTGACACATTATCTATGGGCTAGGGAAGAACAAGTGATAACAACTAACCAAACAGTAGTTGAAGCATTGTGGAAATAATCTTGAGGGGGTTGAGGAATCCATGCTCTTTTCCCCCTAATTACCACTACAATAATGAAAATCCTTTTCCATCCACTTCTATATACAAGAAGATATAGTCACTATATCAGTCGGAGATCTTCCAACATAATTATGGAAGTATGGAATAGGTCATGTTTCTTGATCCATATCATGAACCATATCAATAGTCATGGTCGTGCCATGAAACACAATCAGAATGAACCTTGATTACTTCAGTGTATTGACCAAGTAGAATATAGAATCTATTATATCTATCTAGTCCTCGACATCTTGTAGTAATCTCGTTCCATGAAATGATATTGGATGATAGATATTGAATTCATTGGAATAATCAACCATGATCATCTATAATCCACCTTTTCGGGATGGTATAGTACGGGTGAATCTTGGATATAGTGGAAGCAATGCCCGAACCGCTTGAGTATATATGGGAGCATGATCTGATGTATCCCTCCACATAGACTATATTAGAAATGGAACATCATACCTAGTTATGGAATTAATTATTATATAAGGATGGATCACGCCAAGGTTATAATTGGAAGGTACACAGACATCAAGTTATATTTCTCCTAGCACAAACCATGGTTGTCCATACCTACTCAATAGTAACAATCACATATATAGAAAACAAAAAAAAACATGATAATGATCAAATAACTAATAAGAAAATAGGTATATCATATCATCAAATAATACATATATATTACTCAATAGGGAATATAGGCCAACCCTCAATATGTAGAACACATCAAGGCATCAAATTAAAGAACTAATCTGTAGAAAATAAAAAATAATAATATTAAATTTAATACATCATGCCTAATCATGATGAATGAATGCACCCACATCCTATAAAACATTAACAACAATCACGTCAATGATAACTGAGAGTTTTGTTTCAAATTATTTTTATGAGGAATATGGAAACTCCCATATACATGTTCCATAGATTCTATCACATTTTTCACTATGTCCAATGTTATTCAAATAAAAAATAATGTAAAATAGAACAAATACAATTATTTATCATCCCATGTCGAACCACCAATTATAATAAAAAGATTCACAAGTCCACATGAGAACCTACCCATTTGAAAGAGTATACCAACTAGTAGAGAGGGGCTAAAAACTATTAGGGGGAGACTTTACCATTGGTAAAAATAGACATTAAAATATAATAACAACTCAGTGTATCTATTTAGAGATATTTAATCATAATGAAATAACAGATAAAACATTTATTCATACTAATAAATAAACTGTTCTCTCTATGTAGAAATACAAAATAATGTATAAAATTAAAAACATACATAAAAAAACCAATGTATAAATTCTCATGAGACTACCTTGATACCATTATAGACCTATGTTGTACAATCATTAATATATCTTGGGTCCCGTAACATTAATTGTATACTTAATAATGAAGTATATAAATGCATTTAGATGCCTATATTGGGTATGAGTAATAATTCATGTTCGGACAGAAAAAATTCATTTTTGAAATGTTTTCACAGGTATAATAATTTTACAACATTATAATAATAAATACATAAGCAAGAATACAAAATCATATTTCAATAACTCATATGTTATCAAAGCCACCATGGGTCCTGACCATACCTCAATCTACTTTAGGCCAGAAGGATTATCTATAGATATCAGATGTAATCTATAAAAATCCATGAGGTTCATAAGAATGTTACTCTATATACACAATGAATCAAATTTTTGGTCAGATCATAAGGCTGAATAGTGAAAATGTTACTCAGAATCCCTAAAGAAATGATTTCTGTTTAAAACATAGAAGACCAACTTTACCCTACGTTGTGTCGAGGTCCCTCTTCATTATTCATGCACATCGGTCATAATATTTTTTGGAGGGATAACCATATAACACTGGTCCAACTATTATATGTACCAAAAAACCCCTCCATAGGCTTGGTAAATGAACATGATGTAGTGATGCCATTGAATGAATAATAAAACGTGAAATATTGAGAATATATAGAAATAAACATTTAATTATAATTAAATAAATTTTATTTAAAATTGAAGATAAGTCATACTCAGGAAATCAATTATATTTATTTGTCTTGGGGGATTTACAAAATAATGAAACATGTGATCACCAAAAGTCATGGTCAAGAAATCGATTCAATGAAGATAATCTTAATCACAAAAATGTGTATACAAGGGCTCTAAATGGTAATAAAATTTGTACCTTATGAAATTTGATGAATCAGTCCAATATTCTTTGAAGGATCATACCACAAAAAGAATTACACAACCACATTAAACAAGTTTTCATTTCAAGGAGATATGTAATTGATTTTTTTTCATAAAAGAACTTGTTTAATAAAAATATAATAGGAGATCAAAAAAATAATTGTAATTCTAGAAACACACACCTAATGTATTCTATCAATGTCAACTGTATCATGATTTTTAAAAGAAGTGTTCACCAGTTCACCAATGTAGTTTTTGACCAAAAAATATATCAATAATTCCTTGTAAAATCTATAAAATAACCTCATTTTTAGTTAACTAATAATAATAAAACATCAATATTTTATTATAAAATAAATCTAGGATGAGATATAATAATAATAAGTTATAAAGATGATTTTTCTTTGAAAACATACTTGGAATCATCTAAAAGTCATGAATGATCTAGGTTTAGTCAAAGGAAATTATTTGTCACATTGAATCCACCATCAATCTACCAAAAGATAATTAAACTCAACATATATCTTAATGTATCAAAATTATAATGCTAATAGACTAGAGTTTTATCATCAGTGTACCATCATAAGTTGGTGTTAGGAGAATAACCAGAACAAAATTCTCATGAGATGATCATAGATTATGGTAGATTAAGATTTGTTCAAGAGGCATCATTAACATGATATATATTTTATAAACATATAAACGATAAATTATAATAAATTCGATATTCATAGAAAAAAAATATCCATAACAAATATATACATATTTCTCAAGAAAGAAGAGTAATTTGGAGTAGTTCTAGAGAAAATCTACTAATTCAGCATCACCAGATTGATCAAATTTTTATACAAAAAGGTTGAATTAAGGGGAGAGATTAAGAGTCAATATAGGTGGCACCTAGTTAAAAATAGGGAGTTATGGTTGGATTTTTGTAATAATCATGGTGGAATTTGAGTGAAATTTGATGCTTCTTGGTGAATATAAGTCACACCCATCTGGGATGCACTGACTAGCCCGTGTGACTCACTGGGATCCAACGGCACCCCACAAGCTAGATGGAGGAGTCAATAAATAATTGTAAACAAAAATTAATTACATCAGCTAGCCATTGGATTCCACTCATTATCCAATGGTAGTTTACATCAACAATATATCATACTTCCCACTATAGTCACCCCTTTTTCTACCTATGGACTATAAGAACCTCTAAATAACCATTAAAAGATATAAACACAAAATTTAAATAATAAAGAACATGTAATTTTAAATGTTACAAAACATGGTAAGCTAATGATTTCATAATAATTATTTAAAATAAATATGTCATATTACTTCTATGATTGGTGTTTAATGTTTTACAATTTCCACCTTCAATAATTTTCATCATGAACATATACTCAATAGATATTGTCTATGACATATTACAGAATATCATCGAGGAAAAAGTAATGAATACATTTTGACTGATAATTTTCTAAAATATAAAAAAATTAGGGAGACCAAAAAAAATACAAATATTATTGAATGTTATTATTAATTTATTATTTTATTTAATTCATATTTTCAACCAAATTCAAACACATGCATGGTCAATCATGATTTATGATACTTTACCTTGTCACTACCATGTATGTTGCATAACTAACTTATCCTTTTGTTAAACATGAAGGTCATTGTGTAGAATTATCGGGGTCCCTAAAATCCCTTGTTTTATCTAATATATGTTTTTTATGTATTGTACTATATCAAATAACATTGTTTACCTACCAAAAATTATATCCTCACATGTGTCTAACTCTAAACTACATCTTATGACTCAACAAATAACATTGAGAAAATTCTATATTAACCACCCTCTAAAAGTACCCAACCTAGGCCAATAATGAAAAAACAGAGATAGAGACCCCTAAATATAGGTTTTAATATTCCATGAGTGGAATTATAGCAACAAAATTACATAAATCACACATATGGGAGGCATTAACATAAATATAAATGTATGAATTAGAGATAATTTAGATATTAATAATTAAATATATATTATAAATGAATGATAAACCATCCAAATAGATGAACTTATTTTCATAAAATATTTTTAAAACACATGTAAACCTAAATAAATCAAATGATAAAAATTATGACCCCCATCAAATCAGACAACAATAGAACTACTCCTTTATACACTTAACATTTATCCCAATCACCATTCAAGTTTGGTTAACCTATATAATGGTTTATAAAAATTTAGTGTTACCATAACATGTATACTCAGGAGGATCCTCAACAAATATTCTCATAAATATTGTAAAAGAATAAAACCAAATACTAGTCATTAATAAAATAAAACCAACTCATCACCTAAGTCAGTAATAATATTTTCCTAACCTCACAATGGTTCACTCACCATGTAAAATTTAAATGTGGACACCTTTTTATCATAATATATATGTGTGTGTTTGTGTGTGAAGGCACTCAAATTCTTATTCCCTTATGATTTTCCACTCTCATTCCTCAATAACTCATGTTATATAGAAATACATTCATTATGTTATCCTATATCCCAAGCAATTGTATCATAGCCATTGTTGCATCCTATGAAACCTAACAACTTATCATCATCAATACTAGTAGTAATAACTGTAATCATGGATTCCACTCTGGCCTGTATAAATAAATTATACCTCAATCCATCACATCCCATGAAATGACACATGTGTGAAGTCGGAACCATCATGTTTGGATATAAGTAATCAGTAAAATGTAATAATGTTATAGCAACCAAATAAATGTAAAGTAAAAACAATATATATCATAAAATATGTAGTAATTTACCCCATTAAATAATATATTATATCCCATGAGACAAATAATAATACTATATGTGATGGGAGAGATAGTGAGAAGAATAATTCAACAATTTGTTCCTTCCCTATCATGGATACTGGGAAACACCCCCAAAATTGACTTTATTTTCTCTACTATTGTAGGAGGGTCAGTATATGAAAAAATGAAATATAAATAAAATAATTCTCCACCACACTAGGAGAAAATACATATCATTAATCTCATCATCCATTTTAGCCACATAGGACCTTTAGCTACAACTCATATCATCTATGTTATAAAAATGCATTCATGAAAGTCCTTATTAATAAATAAATCAATTATCAACTAAATTATATTTCTCTATTTTCATTTGAATGATTAATAACATAATTTCAGATTTCAAGTTTCACCAACACCCTAGATTCCTTAAAATATTTTCTCATATTTCAATATCATATATGATACCCTATATCCAACCAATTTCAATTAATTAGTTCCATTTATCATTTCATGATTTATTCAGGTACTCAAGGGATTAGACTATGGTGAAACAGTAAGTATTATCATTCCTTCAATATAGATAAATTGTATATTGTATTTTGAAATTGGTTATTTATCATCTGATTATATTCCAATCTAAATGTATCAACATGAATAATTATTAATCAATAATAAATCATTGATATGAACTCATCTTGGATACCTGTTTTCATTTCCACACTATTTAACAAAGTATAATCAATTCCAAAATCACTAATATAATATATAACTATATCTTGAGACTCAAGTCTATTTCCTATAATTATTCCAACTATTGATATAGCCCTCAGTCACTCTCCCACTTCTCATCAATCAATCCAACCATACTGTGTTATAAATAAATAAAATCAAGACTCTAATTACCCTGAGAATACATATATATTAATTTTATTTTCCATTAAAAAATTTAATTTATTATAACATTGTGTCATTAAACTATCCCATAAACAATTATTGGCTCATGCAACACTAAAAAACATATCATCAACAAATATAATAATTATCATCACGGGTTAACTATTTTATTCTAAATTGGTTTTTAGAAGTCCGAATACAAAAATAAATAGGGAAAAACATCTAGAAATAAACCGTAATTAGGTTCTAATAATTATGCCTATATTTATAAAAAATACATGAGAAATGATAATTAATATCAACCCTCTTTTATTAATTTCCTAAAAGTACCCTCATTTAGTTGTTAATCCATTTCAATTAATCAAATATGACAATCAATAAAAAAATTATAACCATGTATTTATAACACCATGTTGTGAATCAATAGGTATTAGTATAATATAAAATAACCCATTGTTTAAAATGAAACCCATCCATTTATGTAATCTCTGACATAAAATATTAATAATCTAAACATGCGATAATTATCTCATTTAAGTTATTCAAAAACAAAATTATAAAATACTCCTCATTATATAATAAAAAAATAATTCCACTTAGGGTACTATAATTATTCAAATAGATTTTATGATTTGATTGAGT
Organism: Viscum album; assembly: GCA_963277665.1. Classification (NCBI taxonomy): domain Eukaryota; kingdom Viridiplantae; phylum Streptophyta; class Magnoliopsida; order Santalales; family Viscaceae; genus Viscum; species Viscum album. The sequence goes on along the minus strand of OY728135.1, from coordinate 1,642,684,453 downwards.
ATGAATATTTTTTCAGGTGATTATTATTTTTCTCTTTTTTAGATACTTATAAAAATAATAAATTTACATTCACCATGTACAAAATTCTATAATAACTTCATCCTTTAGTTCCCTGGATTGAAACATATTATTATACTTAAAATTAAAATCTATTAAATAATAACATCAATATAGTGCTTATAATAATTCATTCATCAAAATTATTCAACTTCCTTAATGTGGAAATTAATAATATTCTACATGTAATGCGAAATTCTAAAATATTTTGAATACTGAATATCTGAATTGGAGAATAACATATCTATCATTAATAATTCTAGATTATAAGTTAATAAATATTCATTCAGAAATATACAATGTCCCTATTTTGAAATAGTTGTATCAATATCCGATAAATAATTATTATTACTGTTTCATTTCCTAAAATTATATATAATGAAACAATTAATAACACTCATATGATATCAACTTATTTCTCTTCCAATTAATTTCAATTTACTATATTTTTTTAATGTTTATCCAATCTACTAGTACATATAAAACTATATCATCTTTAAATAAAACATGAAATAAATAAATAGAGATTTATAGAACCCCAACATGGAATAAAAGCATTACACATTGTAACAATAATAATTTCGAGATAGGAGGCAGTTATAATTTCAAAACAATAAAACTATAAGTATGTATTCAATAGTGGCACTCAAAATTTCACTAGAGGAATGTCAGACATGAATGGTGAACGTTGGATCACCTAGACATAAAGGTAAAACTCTAAGAATAAAATAAATAAAAGAAACTAATTTAAGATAAGAGAATATAGATTCATGATGACTATTAAAATACTCATCAAACATTATGTTTAATTTATATTCAATTCATTATGATTTTAATTAAAATTATATAATATAATTCATGTTCCTATAATTTGGGGAGTCAAATATTTTACAAAATCTACATCCAAATAGTTCTATAATTCAAAAACATATTTCACAAAAACTCATTACAGGACTAAAATTAGAATAGAAATATTATTTTTCTAAAAATACTACAGCTACGCGATATATATGTGTTATGTAATCATCTACATAATATAATAAACAAATAGAGTTACATTTTTGACAATATCCACTACATAATTTAATATAAATGTTATAATCAAAGGAATGTGGCATGAAATTGAATTTATTTAGTAAATTATGGTTATGATTAATAAAAGTTCTCCAATAAAACAAATAAAGTAATTAGTTATTTTTTAGGCCTTATCTCATAGTTTTAACCCAGATTTACCCTTACTGATGTGACAAAAACTTATTTCCATTACTATTTACAATAGAAAAAAATGAACTATTTATGAAATTTGAACCTATTTATTCCAAATATTAAATAAAATTTTCAAGATGAAATTTTTATATATATAATAAATAAAATTTCATACAAAATTGTAAAACAAAATGAAAATTAGTTTTTAAAAAAATAAATCCTATAAATAAACGTATTAAAAAAATATTCACTTTTGTATGTATACTTATTTTGATATTATATAATAATTGATACATATATTATGTGAAAATAAATTATAAATATAATGGGAATTATAAAATTATTTATTTAATGAAAACAAATGAATGTTTTACTAAAATATGCAAATTTTCCTATTCACTCAAATATCAACCATTTTAGAAAAATCCTTTTAATTCATTCTATGACTATTCTAAAATGCTAATTTAAAAAAAGATATCATTTATGAAAAATAAAATTCATAAATCACACCTATAATAATTAGAATATCAATTCATACAATGTAATAATTTTTTTTAAAAAAACCATATTTTTAAAAAATAAAATTACCTTGATAAAAACATATTACTTATTTATTATTAAATAATAAGTACATTTCAATTATATAAAAATAATTATACCAAGATTTTATTATGTATTTATTCCTACTCATATATCTAATTTAACATCTAGGTTATAATGGTAACACATAATAATAATATATTTATATTATATCATAGTTTTCATAAAGCATTGTGTTTCTATTAAAAGAATATTTAGAATAATATTATTTTAAAATAAATTTTTAAGAAAATAAATTTTCCAATAATTATATAAATTTTATCCTCTCATTTTTAGTATTTTTATGTTTTTGTAAATGTAATCAAGAGTTCAGTATTTAAAAATAAAATTTTTCAAAACACACATCACGAAAAGGAATATGTAAACATCCTATGAAAAGGGGTAAAGAGATACAAAAAACCTTACTTGAAATAACACATGACCAGGTGCTACGATTAGATGAAAAATGATGGGAATTCCAAATATTTATATGAAGGATAAATAATAGCATCTAGGAAATAATATATTTTGATATATAACAAGTTCAGTATACATCAACGACCAAAAATCCATAAATTGGTAGGGGATAATGAGTACCATCAATTCGTCATAAATGATGGTAAAGCGATTGCAATTTAATTTCAAATTAATTTTCCTATATTTTAATTATTTTTTTAATATGATGATATAGATAATGAGAAATTATACCCAGGTGATTTAGTTCTTCCTTATATGAATTTCGTGGGTTGATTATTTAAATTAGTTTCCATTCCTAATTCTTATGATTAATGAATATGTGTAATTTTTCATGCCCGATGCACAAAAATAAATTTTTAATAGATCTTAATATCCATAAAATAATGATATTTCATTTTATATATATTTAAAATCATTAAAAAACTTAAATATAATACTAAATATGGATTAAACAGCCTGTGAGGAAGTAATATATCAATAATAACACTTATAGAAATGATACAACACATTAATATTGAAATTATAATACCACTTTTTCTATATAAATTATTTTATTCTTCATCAACTAATTCCTAAAACTAAAAATCAAATTAAAACCCTAAAAATGATTATTTCACTGTTAATCAACATTATAACAATATATTTTTCAATTAGAGAAAATTTTACGACTTATTAAAGATTTCCCATTATATTAGCCTTATAACCAAATTCACAATAGGTGTTTGAATTTTATAAATCCTTCTTTAAGGTGATATGGGAGGGTTTAATGACATATTTGATATAAAATACTATAAATTACCCAAAAAAATTAATATATTAGTTATTTTTTAGTTTCTTATAATTGTACCTATTATCACCACTTAATGGATTTTGACATCATTTGTACTAATTACATATGTATAGCCTTTATACTGTAGTTTGTTTTAGTTAAATCCTCTTAAAGCTTCCTGAATTCATTTTTCATAGTGTCCTATCTATTTATAGTTGAAACAGTTGATGTTCGATTAATATTTATTTCCCTTATACTAATGTTCATGAGGTACATTCTCTCAACAATTGAAGCAAACTCACATTCTCTTAAAGAATTTGCCGGGTTGATTCATTTTATAACTATTATTTGTTTTGAATTCCAAAAATTATCTTGTCTTTATTTCATATTTCTTTTAACACAGTGATCAATTATTCTCTTTTTATTTTTATTTTCCCTAAATATAAAATTCTTTGGGAAATAATTATATTCTTTAAAGGAAATAGGAAACAAATCTTCATGTGATGAATATGTTTGGTAGAATAATACTATTTTAATTCATGGATTTATCCCACCAATGAAATAAATCAAAAATATTTCTTAGATTAAATATGATATTGGAAATATTATCTGATAATCCTAAAAATATTTTTTTCATACATTACAACACATTTCTCTTCCCAGTGTCCCATATTTCAGACACTTTCTCTCCAAATCAACTCATTTCTCAAGAGGAATTTCATTTTCAAAGAATATATCCTTAAAAGTATTCCATACCATACACTGTATTTCCCTATCCCTATTATTACATTTAATCAATTCTTATTATTGATTTACTATGAAACTTAAAAACATAATTCTAGAATAACCTGTTCTAATTTATTACATCCCAAAGATTGAAATATCATTTCAACGAAATCAATCCATTGTTAAACCAATAAAATATTAGTCTTTCCATTATAATATATATATATATATATATATTTTGTATAAATTAGTCCTACAGAATATTATCATGAGGTGAAGAATCTTGTTTCACTTTAAATAAATGATTACTAGTTATGAAATTATCTGATAACATTATAATATATTGATCTCCAACTCTAGACTTATAAAACCTATTAGGAGGAAAATTCATAAATATACTACGTGTCATGATATGTTACATCATGTAGTTATCATTTCAACGTAATCGAATTCACTAGATTATCTCTTATCATTATAGATCATTATATATAATTATAAATTTTTTGAATCTCTTAACATAAATTAAAATTAATATATTGGTAATTTCATAATCATAATATTGGTTCCATTTAGAATAATGTCAAATCATAAGATAAATTCAAACCATTATTAATAGTTTCAAAAAAATTTGAATTAACCTTAAAATATCCCCTAAGTGTTTCAAAATGTATTTTCATTAAAGACCCATCCACCATGTATTAAAATGATTGTTGAGTAATACATGACTAAAACGTTTTTGAGTTATTTCCCCAAGATACATCTGGAAAAAACCGAGTCCTCTAGTAGTTTCCATATAGGGATGTATTTCATTGAAACCCATATAATGTATACCTTACCAAAAACATTATAATATTATTCTATAAATAGAAATACTCTTATGGTTATTCATAGGGTCATTTTTTCTAATCTGTTTTTTCTTAATTATAGTATCCATGTTTTATAATGAAATTGTTATGATACTAACTATAATGCTCAAAATCAAGTAGCCCAGTGCCAGTGATTAGTTTGTTACAATGGAACTTGATATAAGAGAACCCATCCTAGGGGAATAAATAGTTTAGTTGTCTTGGAAAACTAGATACAAGTTTGAAACTCATTTAATAGTTGAAGGCTTAAAATAAGATTTAGTATTTCCATTAAAAACATTAATATTACATCTAGAATATAATTACATATCAATGACAATAGTCTTTCTAGATTCATGTGGATTAAAAAAATTAGTGAGTCTAGATGATTAGAAATTGATTGTGTATGATGGATTATTTTATAAAACAAATGAGGTATGAATAAAATGAAAGAAATAAATTATAATCAAATAATTCTGTATAAACACTCACATTATAATGAAACATATCGATAAATATCATAACAATTCAATGTATCAAATTAACAAAAAAAATTATATAGTATTGATATAAAGTATAATGGTAGACATAAAAATCATACCATAAATGCCTCACAAAAAGGTTTGGCGTTAATAAAATAGCATTATCAACGCAACATAAGAACTACAAATGTAAGAAATGTTAAAGGTTTGGAATTTACAGTTCTTTTACAAATTGAAGTAAAGGGGGGATTTTTCAGTTCATTATTTATCACAATTAGAGGAGAACTTTATCAGCAAATTTTTTTAGCACTAATAAAGGCTCCAATGAGAAAGGATATTTTTAACCCCCCCCCCCCCCATCAGTGCTACCCCTCCCATTTATCACTAATTCCCCCACCCCTTAATCAATGATTTAGATAATACCACCCCTTAATACACACCTCCGTCTAGCGAGTTTTGAGCATGAGACCTCCAGCTAATTTACAGCTCCTTTTCTACTACACTATACTGTTTTGTTTTACATTTTTTTATATACATATATATATATATACTAATTTATATTTCATTATATTTCGTTATCAATATATTTATATTTATATATGTTTATATATATAGTTATAAATGTATTTTTAAATATATATTTATTTATATATATATATTTTAAAATTAATATAAATCTACAAACCCATAAAACACATTCAAACTTCAATAATCATTCAAAACCCTAAACCCTTATAATAATTAAATTTCATAACTTTTAATCCTGGAGTTATTTTCAGCTCTAATACCATTTAAATTGAATATCATGAAACTATCTTTGATATGATATGTGGTATAGGCCTAACAGACACCCATATCAAAAGTTACATCCCTTTGTATTATAAAAAAGGAGGTTTGGTGATAAAAAAACTCAGTTTTAGAGGCCTTCTTGTCATTTCTATTGATAAAAAAGAATATATTGATCATAGAACCTTGTTTCCGACGCTTTCGCCGGGGTGCGCGCATTCGTCCGTCCGCGGAGGAGGACGCGCTGCGCATGTTGCCCCGCATTCCCGCTTTCCAAAGGTGGGCGGCATTCGCTCCTTATTCAGGGACGTCTACTCCTTGATAGAAACGGGATGATGGGATGTCGGTTCTTCCTTCTGTGGATTCCTCCTCATAACTCATCACCTAGTCCGGGTCTCCCTCATATATTTAATACGTAGTTCGTGAAATTCTTCCCAGTGCCATGTTTCCATGGACGCTGGTTAATTACACTGCTTATGTCGGGACATTCCAAAGGGTCTGGTCAGGGCAGCAACCTTCAGTCGGGGGACTAGTCACGTTGAGGCATTAGTAGCATGTCTGGATGTTGGGTAACCTGGCATGTCTGTCTATTATCCCTGGTCACAGGGCTTCTCGAGGGCGTGGAAGCCTGAGGCATCCCACATCGAGCGCGGGGAATTATATGTCGTAGACACATATCTGAGGTTTTCCTGAGCTTCCCGTGTTTAACACCGGGTAATCCGCGAGTTTAACGTCCAGTGGAGACAGATCAGCCCGATCAGAGCATTAGCTAGAATGGATCTGATTGACGGATTTCCCTTGAAGGGATGCCGATACCGGGGCCAGCCCATGGGCGGCTGTGAAGAGGAGCATACCAACATGGTCTCACCGGGATATGACGGTCCGGGCGAGGATCGGGGTGGATGGTGGATGGATGATTGAAGTGGAGGGTGGAATGTAAAGGAACCATCGCAAGGGAAACAGTGAAGTTGGGATTGAGCCTCAAAGGGGCTTCCTACGTATCCCCGTGGCAGGGAATCAAAGTCCGCGTAGTTCGGGATGGTGCCAGTGGACCGATAAGAGGGTGGACCTTGGTCCGATGGGCATCATCAGCGAGCTGATGGGAATGGGGAGGACCAGGAGGGTCCTAGTGGTGGTGGGCTTGGACCTCGTGGAGGCTTCCTACGTACCATGCCTTGACATGGATCAAATACTTTGGAGTTCAAAGGGTTTCATTGGTGAACCGACGTGAAAGTAGACCCGTGGGTCCACTAGTGGTGGGCTTGAACCTTGGGAAGGTTTCCTACGTACCACGCCTTAACATGAATCAAAGTCCTCGTTGTTCAAGGGATTGATGGAATACAGTTTAACGTCATGCGGGACAGTAGTGAACCCTGACGCGAATGAACGATGGGCAGTGGGTGTCGACGAACTGACATAAATTAGGGACCTTGGTCCGATGGGAGATGGGCTTGAACCTCTGGGAGGCTTCCTACGTACCATGCCTTGACATTGATCAAAGTCCTCATAGTTCGGGTTGGTCACAACGGCTTGCCATTGGACTGGAATGCAGTTTAAAGTCATGCTGGACGAGGGCGTGCAGTTTATCGTCATGCGGGATGGGGGTGAAACTCGACGTGAATGAACGACTGAGTAATGTGGCTTGAACCACATGGAGGCTTCCTACGTACCATTCCTTGACATGGATCAAAGTCCTCGTAGTTCGCTGAGGGTGGGGGTCAGGGTCGGTGCTCACTCTAAGCCCACGTGAGTCATGCTCGGTGTGAGAAACAAGAGGTTGCAAGGACCTGATGATCACGTCACGAAGGATGCGTCCATGAGAAGCGAAGAGGGGATTATGCATTAGGCGACCCATGGTACTGGGACTTACTCCAGGATGGAGGCCCGAGGTGCGGAAAAACGCAGCAAAAGATGGATTTTGGACCAATGATGGGGGGTGCCTCGTTCCCTATCATGACCTCCACTGACCTTGGTAGTGGGGAAGTACGGAGATGCAGGGGTGCAGCCATCCGTTGGGGAACTAGGGTCGCCCTTCTCCTGAGAACATACGCCACTCCAATAAAGAGGATATCATCCCTTGTGGATGGGTGATTCCACTCCTACGGAGACGAGTGGCGTAAAAAATGTTCGAGCTGGGGGGACCCTTCGTGAGAGGCACGAGGTCGGGTCACAGTTTAACGTCATGTGCTGAGGACATGATGGTTGGCAGTTTATCGTCTTGCAGCTCGGACGAGGTGGGATCACTCCGCACCCCTAGGACTTACATAACCGGTACCCTCTGGTCCATGGGGAAGGGAATGTACCAGTAAGGCCGTGGTCAAGGGGGGTGTGGAGAGAACCATCGAGGGGTCCACATTAACGTGGCTATGCGAAGAAGAAATAGCCGTTAGCGTGCCTCTGCGAAGAAGCATTAGGCGAAGCAACGCTACGAGTGGTATTGTCCATGGGACTTTGAAATCACATTGTGCAAACCTGGAGGGTCGCACGGGAAGAGAAATTGTCAAGAAAAGGAGTGTGCGTCACAAAGAAGAGTGCCTTGGCCTTAGCACCTGGCATAGGTGTGAGTGGAGGTTGCTTCGCGAAGTGGAACAGTATTCGCGGAGCACTGCCTCGTGAAGAAGGAGTGCCTCGCGAAGCAGGGTGCTGCGAAGTAGTGTGCTTCGCGATGTGTAGAGATCCTGCCTTAGCATAGGGATCACTAGTATGGGTTGGGTGTTTCGTGGAGAATAAATGCTCCGCGGATTCCCGGGTTCCCTTGGAAATCCCCTTCCTTCGCGAATGTGCTTGAGCTTTGTGAAGGGAATCCCTCTCGGAAGAGGGGGTAAAAACGAGACCAAGCAAAGGCGTCTCGCGAAGTAGAAGTATCTCACGGAGCTCATGATTCCCGGGGGAAAAGGGTGCTTCATGATTGGGGAGAGGAGAAGCCAAAAGGTCGGATTGTCCCTCCTCGGGACTCAGGGGGAGTCCAGTATTTATAGGCAAGGGGCACCGCGAAGCAGAACTCGCGCGCTGCCTCAGGTGCTTCATGGCACACTCGCGAACGTCAACGGCGTCCGTGGAGAGTTACCGCCTATGGAGCTTCGCGGCGGGCCCGCGAACGTCAAATGTGTTCGCGGAGAGTTACCGCCTCTGGAGCTTCGCGGCAGGCTCACGAATGTCAAATTCATTCGCGGATATTTACCGCCTCTGGAGCTTCACGGCGGGCTCGTGATGCTCGGGGTGCTTCGCGACGGTGCTTCGCGAGGCAGCGTGCCAGCCTTCTTTTTCGTCCCTCCCTTTCGTGCAATATTTTGGCTCCAAAAAATTCCCCCCCTCAGACTTGGGGCCGCGGAGGGCGATGGGTCGAAGTGTGAGGGAAAATCGCCAATATTTTCAGCGGTTCGCGATGCGGCTTTGCGAAGGGGAGCCCGCGGTGCTGACAGGGGCCACAGATCCGGACGCGCCGCGATGCTCCGTGTGGGTGGGGCACGCCGCGATGCTCTGGGGTAATCGCCTATAAATAGTGGGGTTGACCTCTTTTGTCTTCACGTGACTTACTTGTCTTTTTGTGCTCTCGACTTCGCGAAGCTCCGCGTACTCCGCGACAGCCCTCCGCGAATCGAGCTTCGCGGCGAACCGCGGGTCCCTGACTCCGCGTCCGCGCCAGGCGAACATCTGCTTGTCGGCCTGGGCCAGACTTCGTAGCTTGGTCTTGCGACCGACCTTCATGATCCGGCTTCACGATCCGTTCTGAAAAAAATCTTTTCTGAGGGCCGGAATCGAAATGGCCCATTAAGAGTCTATATTGAGGGTTCTTGGAGATGCTGCCTGTCGGGATGAGATGGCCAACCGTCCAGGCCTTGGGGAGATGGTACGAAGCCATTCGGACCATGCTTCTTTGATAGATCTGCTATCAGAGGGTCATAAGGATTATCTGTAATGAAAGATACTGCCATTGTACGGCTTCGGGTTGCGGGATGACGCCTTCATCCCTGAGGTGAGTAGGGACAAACCAGCTTGCTGGTTCAGGAGCACACCATGCCAGCACCAATGGTTCATGGCGGCCGATGGTTGCACACAGGAGAACTTCACACCCATCACCGCTGACTGTCTCTACAACCATGTGAACGATATCGATGGGAGGCCACTGCAACCGGAGACGTCCCCTCCTCTCTACCGTACCATGCTGAAGGCGGCTTTTCAGGATTCGAAGAAGGGATGGTCCGATGAGTGAGACCTTCACCAGGGTGGCACCTTCACTGATGACTGGGCCTGTGCCTACTGGGTAGGCGCCTCATGCGAGGAGTTTGGGGCCGATCTGAGGAGAGTGGGGTTGTATGAGGCGGCATGGGCCTTGGACGCCACAAGCCAACGGGTGGCGGAGCTACAACGCTCTTTTGACGGGGTCAACCCGTCCATGGGGGGAGTCGACCCCCGAGTATTGTAACAAGCCAAAAACCTTTTATTGGTACTTTCATGCCTCAAATTTTTTTTCTTTTCTTTGAATGCCATAGCGCGCATGATTTCCTCTGTTTGAATCGCCTTGTTACATCCCTACAATGTTTGCGGGACATTCGATGACAATTCCCCAAGCCCACGTGGGTCGAGCCCGATGTGAGAAACAGAAGATAGTTTCCTTCTCGTCCCACCTAACATAGAAGTGGAGACCATGCTCCAGGCATCCGGGATTCGGATTACCAGTCCAGATTCCCGAAAGATGAGAGAGGCTTGACCAGAGAAGGAATTTTTCTGAACAGCTGAATTACCGTTTCTTCAGCGTGCTCTTACGCACGAACGATGCAATGCTAGGGGCGCTGAAATCGGTCCAAATAGATGAAAATGGGATGTGTGAATCACAATACCCATGATTTAGAACACTGTGGGGATGGCGTGACAATAAGGGACAACCGTTAACCATGGAGGAGAAGCGGTATCCTTACTTCATTAGCCTGTAATGGAGACAACAAATGAGGGTTGACTATTGACCATGTTCGAAACACAAGACCATGTCACAAATGTTGTTGATCAATCCTTCGGGACGTTGGACCAGGACAGTTGGCGGACCATAGGTCAAACATCCATACTGTTAGGGGGTCCTTCCAAATATGACCAGTCTTCCAGAACGTTGGCCCAGGACGGTAGGTGAGCCGATGCGGCATGGGACCAGGCTGTTAGGGGGTCCCTTAAGACATGAAAGGGGACGAGGGTCCGAATAAGGGGCACGCAAAGCGTGGAATATGGAGGTATGGTTTGTCCTAATAGAATACCGCACTTAGGTAGTTACACCACCGTGGTGGGAGTACGCCAGATGGGTGTCTTGGCTTGGCCATGGATCCTTCATTCTTTGGGACAGGGCCTCTCTGGAGAGGGGTCCTGCCGCTTCCCAATGGGATCTTGGGGCATTCTGAACTAGTTCAGGGTAGAACCTCTGTTTAGTGTCATGCGTTGAGGACACATAGACTCCTGTAGTTTGACGTCATATGATAGGACTCGGAATAAAAGGGAAGATCCCAGGGAACGTGGGGTGCGGTAGATATGAAACTGACGTGAATGAAGACATGGAGTCCAAATCACACCACGTACTCCCGGAGGAAACTCATCAGGTTGAGGGACCAAGAGTGAGGATTAGGATGGGCCCGAAACAGAGTGGTCGGGCATTCCTACGTACCCCATGAGGATGGGAATCAAGCCATACATAGTTCTGGAAGTGCAGTTTATCGTCATGCGGGATGATTAGAAGCCTGACCGTGTTGGTACACATCCCGCCAAAACTACTAAGCCCATGTGAGTCGTGCTCGGTGTGGGAAACAAGCCGTAGTGGTGGGAATTTCCCGACACAAAATGGTGTAGGTTAGGGAAAAGGGATGCTTGGTGAATACCGGCCCCATGACACTAACACGATCATTTAGCGCACCTAGATGCGCAAATAGAAAGAGCCGAGTATGATGGAATTCCACTTGAACATGAGGAAGTGGAAATGTATGTATCATGGTGCTTGAGATTCAGATCACGATGATGGCGGCGTGACGATGGAGGATAACTGCTGACCGTGTTCGCAACACAGCATCCTGCCACGTTAGCCTAGAATGGGGACATACAAATTAGGGTCGACCATTGACCATGTTCGAAACACGGGACCATGTCACAAATGTTGTCAGATATCCGTAGGGACGTTGGCCCGAAACGATTGGAGGGACCTTAGGTCCAGCATTCATGGAGAGCCCTTAAGACTAGTATCCACGTCGTCTGAGGGTCCTTTTTGATGTGGAAGAGGATGAGGATCCAAATAGAGAGCTCACAAAGCTTGGTCATAGGACGAGGGGAATGCCCCCATGAAAATCCCACACTTTGGGCTCTTTGTCGAAACACATCTGAACACGACAACGAGACGTATTAGAGAGAGGGAGCAGATTCCTTTCCCTTAGGGAGATCTTAGTTTAGGGTCGTAGAATTTGGACCGTGATGGGAGGAGACATAAGAGGCACATGGTGGAGTAACTCAAACACTTTGCGTGAATGTGAATATGGGGTGTGTACAGTGCGATGAACAACCTGATTCGAATGAGAACATAATCCCATATCACGCCGCCCGACCCCCTTAGGAGTGGTTTTTAGTCAATGGACCGAAAGCGAAAGTTAGGCTCGGCCCGGGGAGAAGTGCCCGGGAGCTCCTACGTATCTCATAAGGATGAGAATCAAGCCTCACATAGTTATTGATGGAACTTAGACCATAAATGGGTAAAGGGAGCAGGGGACGCATGGCAACAAAACCCAACGTAAAGGAGGGCCTAAGCTCTACTTACTATGCGTTCTCTGGGGAAATGCTCGAGCTGAGGGACCAACCACAAATGTCAGGCTGGGCCCGCAGGGAAGTGCCTGGGCGCTCCTACGTATCTCATAAGGATGAGAATCAAGCCATACTTAGTTCTAAAGGGTGGCACGGTAAGGTACCAGTGCCATGGGAAAAGGGGAGTGCGGTCGTGGCCCTTGCACTAAAAGAAGCGAAATTTGATAAATCTTGTTTGTTCTATAAGGTGAATGGTTTTTTTGTGAATCGAAATGCCTAGAATAGTAGGTCGTGATGTCGCCACAAGGATCAAGACGTGATGGGCATTGACAAATGGCATGGAACATGACCAATACCCAACGTGATGTCCTCTACAACAAGGTCACCACAATGTAGCGCCGTTTTTCGTTGTGCGGCTAGTATGATAATGTCACAGTTTAGGGTCGTATGATAGGACCAAGCATGCATTTTATCGTCATGCAGCGCAGACGTAGCAGAGATGATGCTAGGCGGGGAACGTGCGTAGTGTTATAAAACACAATTGATGGAGACATGATCCCACATCACATTGTACGCCATTCGAAGAGGGATACCTTAGGCCGAGGGGCCTATATAGAGGTAAGAGGTGAAACATGGGGAGATACTGGCTCCCTAAATGGGTTGTACCTGAAGACAGGGCGTCCGGGCGGTCCTACGTATCCCATGAGGATGGGAATCAAGCCACACGTAGTTCTGAAGGGTGCCTTTTAATGTCATGCTAGACAAGGAATATGGGGGCTAACCCTCAGAACGGGGGTGTGTGTGGTGCAGCTATTGCAAACCCGACGTGAATGAGGACATAGTCCTGCACTACGCCACGTGGTCCCGTAGTTGGTGTCCTGAAGGTAGGACCAGAGAGGTGTATTTTCTGAACTCAAGCTAGTCCCACAGATAAGGGGTCTGGGCATTCCTACGTATCCCATTAAGATGGGAATCAAGCTGAACGTAGTTCCAGATGAGAATCTTAGTTTATGGTCTTAGAGCTGAGACTGTGGATGGTGACAACTTCCTGAGTAAGCACAGATGTCAACCCGATCCCTAAGCCCACGTGAGATAAACAAGGTGAAGGAAACAAGGGGGGGAATCCTTATCGCAATACTTGGGGCGTCCATCAAAGGGGAGTCGGCAGAGAGCCCCGAAGGACACCTTTGATGCAGCTTGTTCCCTCAACGCGCGGACGTGCACGGAGGAAAAGTATCTAGAGTTCTGAAACTCTACTTGGACATGATGAAGTGATGAATGGTGTGAATTTTGTACCCGACATTTTGGGATTAAAGGATTGGCGTGGCGATAGAGGAAAACTGTTAACCATGGTGGAAACACAGCATCCATATCTCGTTAGCCTGAGGTGGGAACAACAAATGAGCATCGACCGCTGACCATATTCGCAACGCGGGATTTTATCCATTTGTTGTCCGAAACCCTCGGGGGCTTTGGCCCATAACGGTAGGAGAGCCCTTGGGCGTAGTATCCAGGCCGTTCTTGGGGGTCCCTCCGGGTGTGAAAGATGATGGAAGCCCTGATGCTGGGATAACCAATGCCTGGAGAGCGGGTGCGGACGTGTCCAAGTAAATCTGGGCATTCCAGGTAATAAACCAGATTACTCTTAGGCACAATGGTGAGCCGCCGAAAAGGGATCGACGAAACAACTTAGTAGGGAGAGGTACATGGCGTGGTCATTACGAGACCGGCGCGAATGAGGACATAATCCCACACCATGCCATATAATCCTCTCATGGAGGAAGGGTAGGCCAAGGGGCCAAGATGGGATGAAGATTCCCGAGAGATGAGGCTGGACCCGAATCCTAGACATTCAGGTGGTCCTACGTATCACATGAGGATGGGAATCAAGCACGCCACACCATACACTCCTATAAGAGAGGACCTGGGCCGGGGCCCAGAAAGGCCAAGGGGCCTGATGGTTAGGCATTGGTCAAGAAGGCCTGACCTGCTCGCAGTTTATCGTCTTGCAGTGAGGACGAGGGTCAGGGACCCAAGGAGGCCAAGGGGCCTAAGGTCAGGCATCAGTCCGGAAGGCCTGACTGATCCTCAGTTTAACGTCTTACATGAGGACGGGGGCCGGGGACCCGAGGAGGCCAAGGGGCCTGAGGCTGGGCCTCGTAAGGGGAGGTGTACAGCGTGGTACATTATCCCGAAGTGAATGAGGGCGTAGTCCCACACCACACCATACACCCCTATGGGGAATCGGGGTCATGGGCTCGATCGCTAGCACCACCCGGGAAGAAATTCGTCACTTTGGGATGGGGTAGAATTGATCACTGCACTCGATGTATGGGATATCTTGAGGTGGACCTGAAGATCTAGGACGATGTTGACCATGTTCGAAACACAACGTTCCCATGGTGACCCGATATGGGAGCAACAAATGAGCGTCGACCGCTGACCAAATTCGCAACGCGGGACTTTATCGGCTTGTTGCTTGAAAACCCTCGGGGGCGTTGGCCCGTATCGGTAGGAGAGCCATTGGACGTAGTATCCAGACCGTTCTTGGGGGTCCCTCTGGGTGTGAAAAATAATGGAATCCCAGTCAAGGAGTGGGTGAAACATAGCTGTATCCATCCACGAAAGAGGCAAACATCTCCAGGGGGATGTGCAGCTGGGTCGAGGCATGCTCGATGTGAGTTGGGGAAAAAGTGTTCACCCTTCCATGTCTTGAACCGAGGGGAAGATTTTGGATTTTGGGCTAGGCCAACAGACGAACTGTCTGGGCGTTCCTACGTATCCCATTAGGATGGGAATCAAGCCATACGTAGTTCTTGAAGGCCATGCAGTTTAGCGTCATGCGGTGAGGATGTGGGAGGATAGAAGAACGGGAGTGGGCACATGGTGCGACCCTTACGATCCTTGTGTGAGCGGGGTTGTATGAGTGGGACTAAGAAATCCTACCCCCCGCTACACAAAGATCCTCCATGGAATCTATTCCCAGGGTGGGATAGTGGAAGAGAAAAGCTTGGGGATGGGCTCAAGACGAGACATCTGAGCGTTCCTACGTATCCCATTGAGATGGGAATCACGCCATATGTAGTTCTTGAGATTCAGTTTAATGTCATGCGGGACGAGGATACATCTCATTTGGGGATATGTAAGGTATGGAAAGTAATCCGACGTGAACGAGGAAATAACCTCACACCATACCGTACGATCCCGCAAGAGGTTAAGTCGGGGAAAACCAAGGGGCCTAAGGCCGGACCGCGGTCAGGGAGACCTGACCAGCTTGCGGGTTAACATCTCGCAGTGAAGATGGGGGGCTAGAAGCCTAAGGAGGCCAAGGGGCCTGAGGCTGAGCCTCAGTCCAGTCAGGACGGCCTGACTGGCTTGCAGTTTAACGTCTTGCACTAAGGACGAGGGGAGATCTTAGTTTAAAGTCATAGAGCTCGGACCAATTTGCAGTTTATCGTCTTGCAGGACGAAGATGCAGTTTAAGGTCGTATAGGACCTTACAGTTTATGGTCATGCAGGACCTTACAGTTTAAGGTCGTGTTGGACCATAACGTGCAGTTTAAGGTCATGCGGGACCATTTTGTAGTTTATAGTCGTGCAGGACGAGGATGCAGTTTAAGGTCGTGCAGGACCATAACGTGCAATTTAAAGTCATGCGGGACCATTTCACAATTTAGGGTCATTCAGGACCATAACGTGTAGTTTATAGTCATGCGGACCATTTCGCAGTTTAGGGTCGTGCAGGACCATAACGTGGAGTTTAAAGTCATGCGGGACCATTTTGCACTTTAGGGTTGTGCAGGACCGTAACGTGCAATTTAAAGTCATGCGGGACCATTTTGCAGTTTAGGGTTGTGCATGACCATAATGTGCAGTTTAAAGTCATGCGAGACCATTTTGTAGTTTAGGGTCGTGCCGGACCCTTTTTTCCCTAGGCAAAGTATCGCTTGAGGAATTTGGCATTGGTGGGAGGGGTTATACGCTCTCCATCAGTGGTCACCAATGAGTATGCTCCATTGGGATAAACCTTATGGATGATATAAGGCCCTTCCCATTTGGGTTCTAATTTGGGTGGTTTCCAATCGGGAATCATTGGCGCTCGAAGGGCCAGTACTAGGTCGCCCTATAGAAAAGAGCGGAGATGAACCTTCTTGTTGAAGTCCCTCACTATGTTATCCGGATGCCTTTCCAGATTGTGTAGGGCACGAAGCCAGTTCTCGTCCAGTGCTTCTAATTCAGCCAGATGGATTTCGGATACCTCATCCGATATATGGTGATCATAAACTGCAGTGCGTAACGATGGCAGCTAGTTCTCAATGGGTAGGATGGCCTCATCTCCATACACCAGGGAATATAGGGTCACCTGGGTAGAGTTGCGAGTCATCATCTAATAAGCCCAGAGGGCGTTGGGGAGATTGTCCGGCCAACTTTTCGTGTTCTGACCAACCATATTCTGCATAATGTTAGAGAGGGTTTTGTTGAATTCCTCAATCTGTCCGTTTGCCTACGCGTAGTAGCGGGAGGTATGGTTCGAATAGATGTTGTACTTGGGATACAATTTCTTCAGTTCAGCAGCTCGGAAGTTGGTGCCGTTATCGGTGAGGATGACGTGAGGGACCCCAAACCGGTGGATAATATTGGAGCTCACAAAGTCAATGATGGAATGAGCCTTGACCTATTTGAGAGTAACTGCTTCTTCCCACATGGAGAAGAAATTTATAGCAGTCAGGATGAACCTATACTGGCATGCTATTTCCGGTGGATACGGTCCCACTACATCAAGTCCCCATACCGCAAATGGCCAAGAGTACTTGGTGGGATGGAGGGGCTCTGATGGCCGATGCAGGAAGTTGGCGTGAACCTGGAACGCGTGGAATCTCTTGGCATACACAATACAATCATGGATCATAGAGGGCCAAAAGTTCCCCAACCTCCGGATTTGATGTGACAGCTTCGGCCCAGCTTGATGGGTGCCACAAGAACCGGCATGAAACTCTCGCATAACTTGAGGTATCTCTACCCCTTGGATGCAAAGGAGGAGGATTCCATCAAAACTCCACTTATAAAGGATATTTTCAAGACTGGGGCCGCTCTGGAGGGTAAATTGCAGCGCGTGGCGTCAGATTCGCTCGCGCTCAGCCCGGTCGTCCGAGAGGCGACCATTTTGGAGATACTCGACAAAAGGTGCCCTCCAGTCAGGGAGTAGCTTCAACCACTGCGTCTGACGAACCCGGGACCCCTGACGTGGAGGGTCCGGCGGTGAGATGACTCACCCGTAGGCCATCATTTTTCTCTTGGGTGACGGGGGAAATGACTCCCTGGTGTGCCACATGTATGATCAAATCATCTTTCTCGGGTTCTGCGAGCGACGCGGCTAAGCCAGCCAAGGCGTCTGCTTGACCATTCTGTGACCGTGGGACATGGGTAACCTCTGGTCGAGAAGATAACTGGGCCATTAGGCGGAGGGTGTACTCTGGCAATGGTACAAGCTCTGGCTTCCGGACGACGTAGTCTCCATTAACCTATTTTATTACCAGCTCGGAATCTCCTTTCACATGTAGATGGGGCACATGGATCTAAAGGGACAACTCGAGGCCGGTGATGAGAGCCTGGTACTCTTCCTCATTGTTCGTACAGCCTTCTTACAACAAGAATGAGTATGGAAGGATGGATTGCGCGGGGGTAATGAAGACAATACCCATGCCCACTCTGTTGAGCTTGGGATCGTTGAGCCGCCTACCGGTGGGGCTCCGGGAGGCGCCGTCGAAATGCATTTTCCAACACGGGACAACATGATCGACTGATAGGATATTCTCATTAGTAAAATCCAGGTCCAAGGATTGATCTGCAAAGGTGGGATGGGAAGCTAAAAAGTCTGCCAAGGCCTATCCCTTAATGGCCTTCTGAGGTACGAACCTGATATCAAACTGCTGGAGAATCACTGCCCAACGTGCTAGTCGTCCAGTCAGTATGGGGCGGTTCAATATGTACTTTAGTGGGTCTACCTGGGAGACCAATTTCACCTCATGGTGATGCAGGTAATGTTGCAACTTATGCACAGCGAATACGAGCGCAAGGCAGCGCTTTTCGATAGGGGAGTATCTGACCTCCGTATCGAGAAGCATGCGACTGAGATAGTAGAGACTGTTCTCAGTACACTCGTTATTCTTCTGGGCGAGCAGTGCACCGATGGATCTTTCCAAGGCGGTCATGTAATGGACCAATGGCTTTCCGGAGACGGGTGGCATCAAAACCGGAGGTTAGAGCAGATACTTCTTGATTTCCTCGAAGGAGGTCCGACACTCCTCATCCCATTCGTAGGTAGCGCCCTTCTTCATGAGTCGGGAAAAGGGCTTACACTTGTCGTCCAGATTCACGATGAAACGGCGTATATAGGCTACGTGGTCTTGGAGGCCTCGAATTTTCCGAATGTTGCTCGGGGGAGGCATTTGGCTGATGGCCTAGATCTTCTCCGGGTCGATCTCGATACCTCGGTATCTGACAACAAATCCTAGAAACTTCCCGGAGGTGACCCCGAAGGCACACTTCAACGGGTTTATCATTAGGTGACGGGAACAGAGGAAACCGAAGATATTCTTGAGGTCTTTGAGATGGTCCTGGCGCTGACATGATTTGACTACGAGGTCATCCATGTAGCAGTCCACCAATGTTGAATATGCGATTCATGTCCCTATGATTAGTGGCACCTGCATTTTTCAAACCGAATGGCATAACCTTGTAGAAAAAGGTACCTTGGGGAGCACTGAAGGCAGTGGAATCCTCGTCTTTGGGGGCCATCCGGATCTGGTTGTACCTGGAATACTCGTCCATGAAAGAGAGAGCTTGGAACCCGGTTGTGGTGTTAATCAATAACTCTGTCACCGGGAGTGGGAAGTCATCCTTTGGGCTTGGGGATTAAGATGGCGGAATTCGATGCAGACGCTGATCTGCCCATTCTTCTTCCTGACTGGCACAATTTTGGCAAGCCACTTGGGGTACTGGACTTCCTTAACGAAGATGGAATTGATAAGCCTGTCAACTTCGGCCTCAACCATAGCACCATGAGAAGGGTGCATCTTCCTGGGACGATGATTAAACCCACGATGTTTTTCCAGGAGGCCCAGACGGTGAACAACTACCTGGGGATCTAGTCCTGGAATCTCGTTGTAACTCCACGAAAACACGTTACAGTGTTGTTTGAGGAAGTCTACGTACTGCTACTGCTCCTCGGGGAACATGGCTGCACTGATCAATGTGGGTTTCGGATCTGCCTCACTACCAAGGTTCACATGTACCAGTTCATCGACCGTGGTAGAGATGCCTTTTTCAAAGGCGGGGGGATCATCCTCCAGGTATTCCTCTGCACCCATGGGGGGATTTCCCGCGACGGGAGGTACTTCTGGGCTATCAAAGCCTGAGGGGCAGCTGGTGCCAGCTCGGGCAGCAGTGGTCATCATATCAGGGGAATCATTTTCCATTGAGACCATAGCAATCAAGTCAGTCGACCCTATCCCATCCGGCCTTCGGCCTAAGGGGCCACGTTTGATGATATCAAAGCAGTGGTGACGTGTCGGCCTGAGTCAGTTAATTCCATCCCGGCGGAAGAGACACGTATGGCACACCGCCGTTGTCATAAGCTTGACGTCCCGGTACCGTACAGGGGTAGGAGGTTCCAGGATGACCTGAGCCTGTTTGATGTAGGAGTACGAGGTGATTTTCCGCCGTCTCTTGGACACGGGAACATGCCTTCCTTGTGTACCCGAAACAACAAAACATTTCCCCATGTCGGGGGGTCGTGGCCTCCAATCGGTCGATCAGGAGGATTTAGGCGTCATCCATGCTTGCCCAGGGATCACTTGTGACCGGGGCGGGTTCATCCTCACATACTAGGATTTGCTTATCCTTACTTTTCTAATAACCCGCATCCAGATAGCGGGCCTCACAAGAAGCGAAAGGATACACATCTCCTTGGAGCACGCCTACTCGACTGTTGAGCGAGTATTTGAGGCACTATTGATACGACGAAGGGACCGCTGCATGCAGATGGAGCCATGGCCTACCCATCAACGCGTTGTAGGAGGTGTCCTGAGAGACAACCATGAACTCGGTGCTGGCAATTAATCCACTGAACTGAGTCTTCAGGCAGATCTTGCTGACTGGGGTTTTCTCGGTCCTGTCGTATCCCTGCATTCTGAGGTCAGAGGGAGTTAAATCACCTCCAGACAAACCCAGCTTTCAGAACGTCCAAGTCGGAATTTGATTGATTCCGGAACCCGTGTCAACAAGGCAGCGGTGGACTTCCATGCCATTGAAGTGGCCAGTGATGTACAACAGGCGAATGTGCCCCTGTAGAGGAGGTCCTCATCTTCACCGGAGAACGAGATAACCGCCTGACATTCGGCGTTTTTAATCATCTCGGTATGGAAGGCTTCTGCAGCTGCTACCTCCGTCTCAAACTGGAGGGGGCTCCTTAGGGCATAAGAAAGTGCCTCGCGCATTTCGGATGACAGGAGAAAGGCCTCAAGGATAAAAATCCTTGCCGGAATGCCGGCCAGGTGCTTTAGGACATCATACATTCGTGCCAAACGCGAACCTCTTCCTACAGGAGGTTGTTTGGCATTTGGAGGCATAGCGGGTCCTGCTGGTTGAACCGGTGATCGGCTAGTACTGGGTACATCTTGCTGCCTACTAGTAGAAGCCTGGAGAGTAGTCGCTGTACTAGGATTGGGCAGTGGAGGCTGGCCTGTAGCCAGGAAAGACTGACTGTGATACGAACGAGGTAGCTCTCCCCGATCTAGTAGCACAAACGGCGGTGGAGGTAGAGTTGAGGGCGTTAGACGGGGTTGCGCATGCTGAGCTCTACGCTGAGCCTGCTGTCTGGTCTCAGTAGCGTGCATGACTTGGGTGAAAGTGCCTGCTGACGTACCTCGATGACCGGTGTGGTTTCGATTCCGCCGATGTTGTCGTCGGCTGGAAACATTGGGGAGGTTCGCATGGCGCTCCCCCTCGTCGGGAGTCATATAGGGCTTTACCAGCTCCACGGTGTTAACCGAAGCGTACCCCTGGCTGTCACTCGAGAAGTCATCCAGTATCAGGCAGATTCTGGGGGGAATCCTCATTTCAAGGGGCATAAACTCGCCGAGAATTCGGGATGACGACGGCAACGTCGGTGCGTGTTTCTTCTTCTTGCATCGCCACTGCTTGCCCTTTTGGG
Organism: Viscum album; assembly: GCA_963277665.1. Taxonomy (NCBI): domain Eukaryota; kingdom Viridiplantae; phylum Streptophyta; class Magnoliopsida; order Santalales; family Viscaceae; genus Viscum; species Viscum album. The sequence continues at coordinate 1,642,662,547 of OY728135.1, read as the reverse complement.
AAGAGGTCGACTGTGAAGACAATGTGGAGGTACCGGCTACTACTTATGAAGGTTCCGGCTGATTTAGGCACGCCCGGATGATACCATGGGAACAAACGACTCTTTTTCGAGCCATACAATCATCGTATTCCCAGGATCCGCGGTTGAGAACCTGCTTCCACTCGCCTTCGCTGTCGCTACCGATCTCTGACCCTGAAAAGACACCCGCCACCTACGCTGGTGTCGGGCCCAACTTGACTATGTTGTTGTTGACCTAGTCTTGAATACAGTCTTTAAACACATATCATTGCTTGAGTGTGTGCCCCAGAAACCGATGATAGGGGCAGTAGTTGGGGTGATCGGTGAGATTCGCCTCTACTGGCCTTCTACACTCGGGCAGACGCACAATCCCTTGCTCTAGAGAACTCCGGAAGTATCGAGGGACCTTATTTTCATTGAACAAATAATTCTGGTGCCTTCATTCCAGATAGGGGGCCTAGCCCTGACGAGGGGCCGGAGGGGCCTGCCGAGGAGGCGCCGCCTGATTGTCTCGCCTAGGTGGCGGTGGTGCATTGTGCGGGGGAACCTGTCGATTCTGAGGTGGTCGCTGCTGAGGAGGAGCCTATGCTTGAGGTGGAGGACCTCTGCGGGGTTGCGGGGATGGTGCCACTGGAAGTAATTCCAGCTGCCTAGGGGCTTTTATTTGGGCCACCGCAGCAGGTTCAGCCTTGGCGGTCCTCCTGGCTGGGATCATAGGGGGCAACAAACGTGCCTGACTAGCCTGTTGCAGGGATTCCTCAAGGCGCTGAGCCTTATCTGAGAAATCTCTGAACCCTCCAGGGTAGTTCTGGGTAATTAGGGAGGGTACCAGCTCTGTCTTGACATTACCCACACACATTGTCAGTAATTTCTCCTGAGTCAGTGGAATGTCGAGGGGATACGTAAGTCCGTTCCACCGGGCGATGAAATCTGCGACTCGCTCATCAGGCCTTTTCTTGCACTTGAAGAGGTCTGCAATGCTAGCCTTCCGCGTGGTGGAGCTGAACTGGTATAGGAACTTCCGGCGGAGATCCTCGCAACTGGTCACCAATCCGATAGGTAGGTGGCCGTACCAGGAGAATGCTGGACCTTCAAATGTCTGTACGAAACATCAGAGCTTGGCGGCTTCTTGCTGAGCCAGGGTCCCCAGCATGGGACCAAACCTGGAAGAAAAATGATCCTAGTGCTGCGGCGGGTCCCCTGTCCCATTGAAAGGCGAGAAAGTGGGGTTTCCAAAACCCGGGGGTGCGGGCATATCATCCACCCAAGCGGGATACGACTTGCCATCCGGTGGGACCGCCACCTGTCGGGTTTCCAATTATCCGAGGCGGGCTGTGAGCTCCGCTATAAGATCATCCAGGTGGGGGTCCCTGTCTTGATGGGGATCCCTAACCACAAGTGTGTTGCCCGGTTCCTCAACACGGTAGATGGCTTCGACAGCTCCTGGATCAACTGGAGGAACAACCTACGGGGCGACTGGGGGAACTCGGACTGGATTCTTCAGATTGCCCCGTCGGTCGGGGGGGTTTGGTGAGACGTATCACACCCTCTTGCCGTAGGTTCCGGCTTCTGCCCTGTCTGTGGAAGTAGCATGATCAGGGTTTCCTATAGGCATCTCACCGGTGGGAAATTGTTCTTGCCCCTGCTGCCCCGACCTAGGATTACCATAGTCAGGTCGCCGCTCTACAGCGCGCTCAGCCAAGAGTTCATCAACCAGCCTCTTCTGCTCAGCAAGTTGCTGGCATAACATGGCCTTCTCGGGATCTTCATCAATTTTCTGCACAGAGGCAAACAGGTCATAGTTTTTGACAGTTCTGACGTGCTCCTTACCATTGCCGGTATTTCGACCGAGTACCAGCGACTCGGTGGGTACGGGGAGGCCTAGCAGGTTCCTCTACTGACGGGTAACCCTCCCTAACGGGTCCAGTAGTGGCGGTACACCCTCGGGGGGTAAGTCTCCATCAAGGAATTCAAGCTCGACTTCCTTGTCCACGACGTAAGCCATGTGGACCGCGACTCCTCTCAAGGGAATGTCCTCAATGTCACATAATGATTCGGGCTACCGTCAGATAGGGTCGAAGAGGAGAGCCGCATAGTGTCCCCAACCACGGACTTGCAAATGGGGGGTAGCTTCCCTGATGATTCTGCGGAGTACTTTAAAACTCTGAACACATTTCCGTTGAAGGGTTCTCTGCCTGCCTGGCGACTCAGGGTGCTGGGCCACAAGGAGTGCGACCAAATCGATCAGACGGAATTGCTCGCCGATTTCTTCGAAGTGCTCTCGACTTATGGGGTACTCCACCCGTTCGTAACGAAGGAGAAAGTGTGTCGCCCATATGGTTTGACAAAAGAACCCCACTTCTTCAAGGGTAAGAGACCCTGGTGCGTGAAAATTCAGCGCCGTCATCGGCCAGAACTTCTCCGGGAAGTAATCCACTGCAAGAATACTCCAGAAGCTCTTGGGCTCGGACTTGGGGTCTGCTCCTGTATTTCCCCACTCGTCAACTGGGGGTGGCTGAGGGACCGGTAGCTGTACCGCGGCGGACCAGTGGGATAGTAAATTCAGTGGCGGAGAATACTGCGAACGAGCTGACTGGCAGCCAAATCCTGGGCCATCCTCAAAAGTGTATGGTGACCTAGCCACGATGTCACGATACAACGGGCTGATAGCCACAACTTCCATCACAGGAGTCGCGGCTACCGGCGACTGGTCGTGTCGTCACTCTACCGTCGTTGGCCCCCAAAATAGCTCTCTGTGATCTCTGGTAGAGGTGGATGGCGCTTCTGGTGATGATGGCAGTGATTGCGCGGTCGAGAACTGCGGAATACCCAAGATTTCTTCCTCTTGGATGTACCTGTGAAGAGATATGGGAATCTTGTGGACCTCATATTCCGGGAGAATGAGGCTAACGCGTCTGGTTCCTACCCCGGTCCTTGATACAGAGGAGCGGGGAGAAGGTTCCATCGCTGACTCGCATTCCGATCTAGAGTCGGAGAAGCGGGCAGGTTTGATCTCCACTCCGGCTTTCCCGGGACTCTTCTTGTGGCGGCAGCGACACACTCTCCTGCCTCGGGGTGGCTCTTCGGGGCAGGGTTGATCCCTATCATGTAGTCTCGGGGCGGTGCTGGCACCGTGGCGGAGAGGACCCCCACTCGAGATGGCCGAGGTGCGAGGGGCACCAGGGTAAATGTCGAAGGGTACATGGGGAGGACCTCCATGGACAACACCCATGTGGGTGGAGCCTCTGTTGGAATTGGTAGGAGCATGGGGAGGACCTCCATGGTCTATGCGGGCGGAGCGAGGATGGACTTCACTCCTCATGTTGCTGGGGTGAGGAGGACCTTCGCCCGTTGCAGAGAGGATATTGGGAGGGCCCCCACGTTGGAGAAGGACTGGATGGACAGTGCCTTCAGATCAGCGGTCAGGGGTAGGATAGGCTCCATACCTTGTATTGTGGGCACGGGAAAGGTTTCCGCGCCGAGCGTCACTACTGCGGGGAAGGTCTTCCTTTGAGATGGGGGTAGCACGAGGCATACCTCCATGACGAGCTTCGGAGTGGGGAAGGCCCACGCTCTGTGAAGTAGTGGTACGGGGAGGGCCTCTGTACGGGGTGACATCACCGTGGGTTAGTTCGCGGCGATCACCACTCAGGCCTGCAACCCGAAGAGTCAACCCAACCTGCCCGTGGGGAAGTTGGGGTCTCGATCCTGGTTGGGTGAAGGAGTGCCCATGCTCAGTGTATACAGGGACTTCATGATGCACGTCGGCGATGGATTGGGACACTGTAGATGCTGACGTTGATGCACCTGGGTGGGCGTTCTCAGTCCGGGCCCGGCGCTGACGTCGCGTTAGACGAGCTGGTGCAGGTGGTGTAGGGGCATAGCCTGCCTGCTCTTCCTACGGAGTCGGACGGCGGCACTGACGCGGCCGGGCGGGAGCTCTTTCCTGGAGCCCTTGGGTCGAGACCCTGAGAGGGCTGAGCCGGACAGAGCCTGCCTCATCAGTGTAAGGCGAGGAGTCGTCAAGGAGTTCTAGGGCCAGGCTCCCGATACGGTTGAACGTTGGGGTGGGGAGCAGGGGCTCCTTGCGCGGCATGTTAGGGCGGCGTTGAAGGCGGGGCCTGGAGGCCTCCAGGTCCAAGAGGGCCATATCTTTAGTTGGGATGACCCCTTCCTCCTTGTACCTATGCATGAGGTTATTGATCACCCTTCACTGGATGACCTCTGATGGGGAAAGGGGACGTGGGCACACCGTATTTCGCGATGTGGCAGCCGTCGTGGCGGTAGCGGCGCCATTCGGGGTGGCTGTGGGATAATTTTCCCTGCCCCTGCGTAGGCGGGCGGGCAGTGATCGTGTCTCTGTAACAGCAAACTGCTTCCTGAGAAATGAAGTGATAAACTCATCAGCACTAAGAGGAAAAGAGTCGACAACCAGTGCCCCAAAACCCTTCCATTCTCCACGTCTGTAAGAAGGATCCATGCCAACACGCTGCATAACGGAATTCCCCATGTTCTACTTCCCCGACTTCCGGTGACTTTCACGACAGGCCCACCATTTGCTTGGCCGGACCAGGCGCCGGATATCTGGATCCGGTGACACGTCAATCTACTAGTGCCTCAAACGCTACTAATCTCTATATTGAGGATAATAATTTCACGTCGGGTTCACCATTTCTGTTTTCGACACTTTCGTTGGGGCGTGCGCATCCGTCCGTCCACCGAGGAGGACGCGCTGCGCTTTTTTCCCCTATTCCCGCTTTTCAAAGGTGGGTGGAATTCGCTCCTTATTTAGGGACGTCTTCTCCTTCATCGAAACAGGATGATGGGATGTCGGTTCTTCCTTCTGTGGATTCCTCCTTAGAACTCATAACCTAGTCCGGGTCTCCCTCATTGATTTAATACATAGTTCATGAAACTCTTCCCAGTGCCATGTTTCCATGGATGCCGGTTAATTACACTAATTCTGTCGGGACATTCCAAAGGGTTCGGTCAGGGTAGCAACCTTCTGTCAGGGGAGTAGTCACGTTGAGGCATCAGTAGCGTGTCTGGATGCTGGGGAACCTGGCATGTCTGTCTATTATCCCTGGTCACATGGCTTCTCGAGGGCGTGGAATCCCGAGGCAGCCCACATCGAGCGTGGGGAATTATATGTCGTAGACACATATCTGAGGTTTTCCTCAGCTTCCCGTGTTTAACACAGGGTACACCCCGAGTTTAACGTCCAGCGGAGACGGATCATCCCAATCCGAGAATTAGCTAGAATGGATCGGATTGAGGGATCTCCCTTGAAGGGATGCCGATACCGGGGCCAGCCCATGGGCGGCTGTGAAGAGGAGCGTACCGAAATGGTCTCATCGGGATATGACAGTCCGGGCGAGGATCGGGATGGATGGGGGATGAACGAATGAAGTGGAGGGTGTAATGGAAAGGAACCATCGCAAGGGCAACGGTGAAGTAGGGATTGAGCCTTAAAGGGGCTTCCTACATATCCCCGTGATAGGGAATCAATTTCCGCATAGTTCGGGATGGTGTCGGTGGACCGACATGAGGGTGGACCTTGGTCCGATGGGTATCATCAGCGAGATGATGGGAATGGGGAGGACCAGGAGGGTCCTAGTGGTTGTGGGCTTGGACCTCATGGATGCTTCCTTCGTTCCATGCCTTGACATGGATCAAAGACCTCGTAGTTCAAAGGGTTTCATCGGTGAACCAACGTGAAAGTAGACCCGTGGGTCCACTAGTGGTGGGATTGATCCTTGAGAAGGTTTCCTACGTACCATGCCTTGACATGGATCAAAGTCCTCATAGTTCAAGGGATTGATGGAATACGGTTTAACGTCATGCAGGACGGTAGTGAACCCTGTCGCGAATGAACGACGTGCGGTGGGTGTCGACGAACCGACGTAAATGAGGGACCTTGGTCCGATGGGAGATGGTCTTGAACCTCTGGGAGGCTTCCTACGTACCATTCCTTGACATAGATCAAAGTCCTCATAGTTCAGGTTGGTCACAACGGCTTTCCGTCGGACGGGAATGCAGTTTAATGTCATGCTGGATGAGGACGTGCAGTTTATCGTCATGCGGGACGGGGGCAAAAATCGACGTGAATGAACGGCTGAGTAATGTGGCTTGAACCTCATGGAGACTTCCTACGTACCATGCCTTGACATGGATCAAAGTCCTCGTAGTTCACTGATGGTGGGGGTCAGGGTCGGTGGTCACTCTAAGCCCACGTGAGTCATGCTCGGTGTGAGAAACAAGAGGTTGCAAGGACCTGATGATCACATCGCGAAGGATGCGTCCGTGAGAAGCGAAGAGGGGATTACGTATTAGGCAGCCCATGGTGTTGGGACTTACTACAGGATGAAGGCCCGAGGTGCGGCAAAGCACAGTGAAAGAGGGATTTGGGACCAATGATGGGGGGTGCCTCGTTCCCTATCACGCCCCCCACTGACCTTGGTAGTGGGGAAGTACGGAGATGCAGGGGTGCAGCCATCCGTTGGGGAACTAGGGTCGCCCTTCTCCTGAGAACATACGCCACTCCAATAAAAAGGATATCATCCCTTGTGGATGGGTGATTCCACTCCTGTGGAGATGAGTGGCGTAAAAAATGTTTGAGCTGGGGGGACCCTTCGTGAGAGGCATGAGGTCGGGTCATAGTTTACTGTCATGTGTTGAGGAAGTGATGCTTGGCAGTTTAATGTCCTGCAGCTCAGATGAGGTGGGTTCACTCCGCACCCCTAGGACTTACATAACTGGTACCCTTTGGTCCTTGGGGAAGGGAAGGTACCAGTAAGTCCATGGTCAAGGGGGTGTGTGGATCGAACCATCGAGGGGTCCACGTTAGCGTGGCTATGCGAAGAAGCAATAGCCGTTAGAGTGCATATGCGAAGAATTATTTGGCGAAGCAACACTACGAGTGGTATTGTCCATGGGACATTGAAATCACATCATGCAAACCTGGAGGGTCGCACGGGAAGAGGAATTTCCAAGAAAAGGAGTGTGCTTCGTGAAACAGAGTGCCTTGGCCTTAGCACGGGGCATAGGTGTGAGTGGAGGGTGCTTCGCAAAGTGGAACAGTATTCGCGGAGCACTGCCTCGCGAAGAAGGAGTGCCTCGCGAAGCAGGGTGCTGCGAAGAAGTGTGTTTCGCGATGTGTAGATATCCTGCCTTAGCATAGGGATCACTAGTATGGGTTGGGTGTTTCGCGAAGGGCATCCCTCTCGGAAGAGGGGGTCAAAACGAGACCAAGCAAAGGAATCTTGCGAAGTATAAGTACCTCGCGGAGCTCATGATTCCCGGGGGAAAAGGGTGCTTCGCGATTCGGGAGAGGAGAAGCTGAAAGGTCGGATTTTCCCTCATCGGGACTCAGAGGGAGTCCAGTATTTATAGGCAAGGGGAACCGCGAAGTAGAACTCGTGTGCCACCTCAGGTGCTTCGCGGCACGCTCGCGAACCTCAATGGCATCCGTGGAGAGTTACCTGCTCTGGAGCTTCGCGGTGGGATCGCGAATGTCAAATGCGTTCGCGGAGAGTTACGGCCTCTGGAGCTTTGCGGCGGGCTCGTGAACATCAAATGCATTCGCAGAGAGTTACCCCCTATAGAGCTTCGCGGCGGGCTCGTGAATGTCAAATGGGTTCGCGGAGAGTTACCGCCTCTGGAGCTTCGCGGCGGGTTCGCGATGCTCGGGGTGCTTCACGTCGGTGCTTCGCGACGGTGCTTTGCGAGGTAGCATGCCGGCCTTCTTTTTCGTCCCTCCCTTTCGTGCAATATTTTGGCGCCAACAAACCTATTAAAAGACAATCAATGTGGTAATGATAACTATATGATTTTATATGATATGTGTTAGAGCCCAAACAGTCACCTGGAACAAAAGTTATGGTTATTTGTAGTTTGACTTACATTTTAAACTTATTTTATATCTTTTATTAATTTTTTGATTTTTTCTTGAAATTGGTATTAAATGACTAATAATTGTTAATAATAAGCATATTATCAATTAAAAATAAATTTCTTAATTTTGTTTAATTTATTTCCCTTAAATATTTTATATATTATGTGTAAATCCAAATTAACCATTTCTAAAACATATATTAAAAAATATATATTATATTTATATCAATATAAATATATGTATAAATTAATATATTATTTTCTATGGAATATTTTTTTGAAGTATAATTTTATCAGCGCTTGTAAAAGAGTGATGATAATATCCCCCTTTAACAGTGACTTTTGGAGTGTTATTAAAGACACCATTTTACAGTGCTATGAAACGCCGTTAAACAACCCCTTAACAATGATTTTTTTTTGAAATAGAATAAGGGTTCATTAACATCATTTTTATGAAGCATTTTTAAATCCCTATCTCTATATAAACTCAATTATGTAGTATGTGTATGGTATGTGAAAAATACCCAACTTGTATTATCTAATGAGAAAAAATGATGCATCTAGGTTTTATATAATTATGAGTCCCACTAATCACTTAATTGGTCAAGTGCAATCATTATATGAATAAATAATACAACTTAGTCAACATTACTTGATAATAAATAATTGTTCATATTTCATGAACTAAAATATTGAACGTCAATTCTTTTCACTATGAAATTTATTATAAACCATTTTGTCAAATAAGATGGATGGTATCATTATATTCTATCATCATTAATGAATACCATTCAAAAAAGCTTGTTGACATAGTTGAAAATATTTTTAAAGGATCACTAAATCTTTTCACGAAGAAAATACCCATTTGATTTTATAATTATTTATTTAAAATATAATAATTAAAAAAAATTTGAAAACCTATGTCATTTGGAAATAAACATGGGAATTTATAATTTAATAATAATATAAATTAATTTTCATGACAATTATAAATTTCATTTTTGTGATAAGCATCAAAATAATGATTTCATTCACACCATCATTAAAAAGTTCTTCGTTCCGAAAATGGAATGAATATTCCAATTACTGAATATTTTATAAATTTAATAATGGGTAAAAATAAATTTGATGAATCAATTGGGTGTATAAATAAATTTCATTATTAAATTTTTAATAAATTATGTATATGGAAGAAAGATATTCTCAACCGAATCAAATAATATAATAGGTTATCCATAAAATAAATCGTTCTTAAATTTGTGTAATTAGAGAGTGGAAAGTGAAAGGATAAGTTATAAATTTTTAAAATAATAAAATTACAATAAAATATATATTTTTTATGATATTATGATCATGAAATACACCATTATAAACATGGAAAAAAAATAATCTGGAATAATTATGATATTTTGAAATAACTGCTTACCACATGCCTGGATTTCATTATAAATGATTTTAGCTTCATTTATAATAATTTAAACATAATATAATTCTATACTATATCCCAATAAACTACTAAAATATCATATATGGTCTACTGAATAATATCATCATCTATTACAAATAATTTATTACTAAAATTATCAATTAGATGTATTAACAGTTTTTCATTTTATGTTTTTTATGATTATATAGTTTCTATATATTCATAATTATCATTGTTCCAACATCCCAATAATGTTAATAATGATATATATCACATATATTCATTATATATTGTTTCCCTCGGAATCCTGGGATGACCGCCTTGATGGGAGGTTCAAATATTCCGATCGGTTTCTAACAGGTTTGTTCGTAGAACCAGGAACATCCAATGATTCCATATCCATTCAGCCCTACTTTCCAAAGGTAGGTGCTCATTAGTTTGTGGAATGATGAGGCTTAGGAATTTTCATTGGTCGAGAGGATGGGAGGTCAGAATCATCACACCTTTTTTAGGGGAATTATTGTCTACTCCGGGACTCTTTTTATAGATTTAAGTTATGTTCGTGAATCCTTATTACATTACCAAGTATAAAATGACCTTTCCTTCAGATCTGAAAATCAATGATTAAATATGTAGGAAATTTAGAGAATATTTTGTATGTATTCGAGGTTCTTCATCGATAGAGAATCATCTGTATTTATTAGAGATTCATGGTCAATGGTACCCTTCGACACATTTATACAGAAGTCTCTTGGTCATTATGATGACCATGCTGGTTTTAAAGCCACTAAGTGGGGCACTTGATGTTTATTGTCATTCAGAAGGACATGGATTATTTTAGAGTTGGGATCGAACCCGTAGACGGGCTACCTACGTATCCATTGTTTTGAAAAGGAATCAGAACCCACGTAGTTCGAGTAAGGGAGTATGATGTTTATGATTGATGGCTCAAAGAAGGATGTCACAATTACTTTTACACTCTAAGCTCACGTGAGTCATGCTCGGTGTGAGAAACAAGAGGTATTGGTAAAAATTAGACAATTGTTCCATGAATGATGCAATCATAAGAAATAATGTGGGACTTATGTATGTATGACTGTCCAGATAAATGAAGGTTAGGATTTACTTTAGGGAAGAAATCCAGGAAAAAGGTCCATAAAGGTACATGTTCTTAATGGAGATTTTGAATACTCTAACTTGGGGCTTACTCTTGAAAAGGAGGCCCAAATTAGGAAAAGACTTATGGTTGGGTTTTACTCCTAAAAAGGAATCCCATATCAAAGGTATATTAAGACTCGTTAAGAGAAATTAAGACTGGGGCTTATTCCTGAAAAGGAGGCCCAGGTTAGGAGATTTGAAAAAATTAAGGGACTTGGGGTTTACTCTTGAAGAGGATGCCCATATTTGAGACTGGGGCTTACTCCTGAAATGGAAGCCCAGGTTAGGGGATCTGGGGCTTACTCCTAAAGAAGATGCCCATATTAGAGGACTTATGACTGGGGATTATTCCTGAAATGAAGACCCAGGTTAAGGATTAACTCATCTTAAATGATGAGGTTGAATGAATGAAATCTCAATATTTAGTGACATAAAGATGTGTAAATCACTAGGTCTTGAGAGATATTCCACATAATTCCTTTCAGATAAGGAATTAAAATCAAGAAATCATGCCATAAATGGCTTTGAAGAGTGTCTTGAAAACTGAATCTTGAATAGGAAAGGTGGAATGGCTTAAGACGGGTGAAATAAGCAAGAATGGCACCCAAAAAGGCAGGGGTGCACAAGTCCTGGCAGGCACGTAGGTACTGCGTGGGCACGCAAGTACTTGTCGTGCAGGTATGCCTATGTGACACATGGTGTACTTGCGCGATGGTTAACCAGAAGGGTAATACTTGAGCGACTCGTGATTAAAGCCTTTAGAATCCTCTTTAGGTTCTTACAAAAAAGGGGCGCGCAAGTTCTATTGAAGGAGTAAAGTGGCGTTCAAGTGTGGCCTTTTTCCCTTAAGGGCTGGCTACTCAGGTGCGCAAGTGTTGATGAGTTTCAACACTTAGGCCTTCCTCCCCCTCTTTAGATCTTCCGTTCTAGGTAATAAATTACCTTATAAGTGTTTCGAAAGATTTGAGAAGAGACTAGGGCTCCGGGAACTCAAATCTGAGTTTCTGGAAAAAAATACTCTCTGAATGGGGGGCCCACAGGGTCTATTTATGGGAAAGAGAAGACCCCGGGCAGTTATCACTTAGGTCGCACAAGTTACTTGTGCGACCACTAGGCGTCACGCAAGTGGACTTGCGCGACAGTGATAGAACTTGCGCGACACATGTGGTTTTGATAAATTGTTCATGCCTTTGTCGATTTTTGATATTTTCATCAAAGGATGGATAAATTTGTGCTAAGTCATTTCCCTTTACATTTCTTTGGACTCTATGACGAAAAAGGAGCATTAACAAAAGTCCCCCTTAGAGTTGGATCTGAAAAAAATGAGGATTTGACTCTGAGGAAATCAAGAATCAAAAGGAAATTGGGGCGCACAAGGTTAGGGCGCACAAATAAGATTTAGGCGCACAGGCTCGACGCGCAAGGATACGGCCCTTGATCTCACAAGGTACAACGTGAAGGGTCTCGGCCGCGTCTATAAATAGAGGGCCTCACTTCCGTACAAGCATATGGAATTTTGGATTTCAAACCTTCTGGCTCTCGCCATGCAGGTCACCTTAGCCGCACAGGTTGCTCTGTTTTCTGATGTTTCTTTGTTGTTGCGCTGCTGTATAGGTATTTGTACTTGCTCGGTTTATACTTGTGCATCAAAACTAGTGCAGCACACGAACACTTGCGCGTCAAGTTTAGACTTGCGCGCCTTAATGCCTTAGCCATTTTTTCGAATTCTTTCACAAATTTTATGAAAAATAATCACATTTAAGAGTTAGTTTATTCAACTTTGGTGCAGATTCAATGGCTCCCAAGGGAATTAAAATGGCAGATGAACTGGCTAGAAAGTTGATTAATGACATGATGAACATCATTTTCCATGATTACTATGAAATCTGCGACATTACTCTCCCAGATTTGGCTAAGTACATGATGAAATATCATCTTAATTTCCCATAGAGCATCTACCTACCTCTATATGGTCATGGTCATCTGCAAGGAGTCAATGTTCCAGATTCAAAGAACTATACACCTGAAATGCGGCTGCACTGCTACTCCTCCATTTCGGTTATGCTTTGCATTGAGAGAAAAAACAATGGTGTGCACTTTCAAATTCTTCCTCCATGTCATTTCCTTGAAGATATGAAAATGGAAAACCCATGGTCTGAAATGTTTGCCACTGCCAGTTGGTGGAGAGAAGACAAACATGGTATTAGATCAATATCTAAAAAGAGTACTCTCTCCAAATGGCTCTTTAATTCCAATGCACAATTCTCAAATCCATGTATCCATCTTCCAAGTCTCTTGGACAGAAACAGAGTCACTGTTTGATTGACAGAAAATTTTCTCAAACCTCACTCATGAACATCCTTTTACAATTGTTCCAAGAAGAGCTGGTATCACTGCATCTCTTATTGTATCCAGTTTAATGAATGAATTCCAGGTGGTTTCTTATGATGATTTGGATTCCGTAAATCAAATGAAGAGTTATGTTGAAAGCCTCTTGTAATTCTTGAAAAAGAGAAGAGACTCCAGTCTGTCGATGTCCTTCTATCACCTGTGCATCAATGAAAAACACTTTCACCTTCACTCATTTGTACCTGCATTCTCTTTTTCTACATGTTTTAGATTTTACCTAATCCAATGGGCCTAGTAAGCATAGTTTTATTTTTACTAGGATTGATGTAAATAACCCTACACACTTGAACCTTTTAATTGCTGGATATTACCTAAATCATACAAAATGTATGTTTAGTGAGCTGGGAACTAGACTTTTATTCAATGTTCCCTTGTCTTTTGTGGGCAGTTTAAAGTCATGCACATCGGACATACGAAGGATAATGTTTAAGGTCGAAATAGCTTTGACCGATATGGATTAGAATTGACTCAATTCCTTGAAAACGCAGCTGAAAACATATTACCATACTCAAGTATGAAGGAAAACATGTAATATATGACTTAAGAATATTTGAATCTGGGGAATGATATGAAAAAGGGATAAAAGGCATTAGAAGAAGTAGTTTCCAAGAATGAAGTTGCCATTATTTAACAAACCCGTTAGGGGGTTGAATTATGCAGGGCCACCTAAGGGCATTGGCTGCATAGTTAAATAAAATAGTAATTTTTTGTCAAAAAAGTCTGTTATGTAGACTGTTTATGCAAGGCCACCTATGGGCACATGCTACATAGTCAGGAAAAAGAACTCTTAGAAATTTACTTTCCTAGTGCTAAAAGCCAGTGAAAGTTTATGGATATTCAAATATTCCAATGTATAGAGTTTTCTATATGGAAAGAGGTACTTGAATATGGAGAAGATATTTCCAAAAAATATTATCAAATAACTAGATGAATATCACTCCTATAAAGGTCTGACTCAAACATAGGGAAGGATAATATAAACCATAGACTTGAATACTTTCAGATCCGGAAAAATGATATGGGACAAATATGTTAAGGATGACTATTTTTTGTGGATCCCTACATACTGTCATTTAAGAAAAATAAGGACAAAAGAGGCATTCTTCCCACGAATGAATTTACCACTATCTGAAAAACCTATTAGGGGGTTGAATTATGCAGGGCCACCTAAGGGCATTGGCTACATAGTCAAATAATAGTATCATTTGGCTAACAAGACTGTTATGTAAACTGTTTATGCAAGGACGCCTATGGGAATGTGCTGTATAGTAAGACAAAATAACTCTCAAGAGTTTGACATTTTTGTAAATAGAATTCATGAAAAGGGTAACGAGGATATGATAATATTTAAGGTTAGGATTATGACACATAAGGATGGGTATTGTTCAATGTATACAGAGATACATAGATCAATGCTAACCATAATCATGTTGTGGATGGGTCCTGAATTGAAATATTGGACTTCACGACGTATCCCATAAGGATGAGAATCAAGCCATACATAGTTCTTAAACTATAGTTTATTGTCGTGTGGGACAAAATGATTATAGATCTTAGTTTAGGGTCATAGATCTTGGACCATTATAAGAAATACACAGTGTGTGTTTTCATTGGGACTTTTCAGCCAAGGGACTGAAAAATGGAATTTGGGGTTAGGCCCAAAGACTTGGGGCTGGATTCGAGGGACACTCGAATGTTCTTACGTATCCCATAATGATGGGAATCAAGCCCACATAGTTATAGAAATACCCTCTGTACAAATTTGGTTCGTACACGTGAAGGGTGAAAGGGGACTTTAGTGCAATGATGGTTTAACCCAAGATAAAAGGTTCAGGCATTGACATGTATGCACATACTCTTTGAAATGAAACATGGTTGAAAAATCAATGAAAATAATGGTTCCCTGTCAGGTGAGGGTATCAAAGAAATTTGTAGTTTATTGTCATACTGAACAAAAGTTTTGTATAGTTTAACGTCGTATAACAAGGAAAAAAGTGAACACTTGTAAAGATATTGACTCTAAGGGAGGTTTCACGAATTATCATCGTATGAGATGGATATGAACCGACATGAAGAGATTGGTTTTGGGATTCAACCATGGGAGGTTGTCTACATACCCAGCCTAGAAGGCAATGATCAAAGTCCGTGTAGTTCAATTAAAGAATGAATTAATGATCAAGTTGTTCTTGGGGACAATGACCTAAAAAATGATGTTAGGACTTACACATGGTTAGCGGCCCAGAGAGAGTGTCATGGTTGAGGTTGGATCTAAGCTCACGTGAGTCATACTCGGTGTGAGAAACAAGAGGTAACAACAAACTTAACAATGCATAGGTTAATGTCATGTAGGACATATAAAGGGACTGTGTAGTTTAAAGTATTGCAGTTAGGACTATTGGTGCTGCATAGTTTAGTGTCATGTAGCAGGAACAAAATATAGTTTAATGTCATGTAGGACGTATCATGGACTTTCTGTAAAGTTTAGCGTCATGTAGTTAGGATGATGGGGACAATAGAGTTTAACTTCATGTTGGACGAAAGGGGGGGGGGGGGGACTGTGCAGTTTAATGTCATGAAGTGAGGACAAAAGAGTGCACCATTTTAATGTCATGTTGGTTGCATTGGGGATTTTTTTCCCACAGTTTAATATCATGTTGGACGAAAGTGTGAATAGTTTAAGGTCATATTCATGGACCGTGGATGGTGCAGTTTAATTTCATACTGGAAAAAAATGTAGTTTAAGATCATACATGACCTTTGATGATTATGTAGTTTAACGTATTTCTGGACATAAGGCACTTCTATATAGTTTAGTGTCATGTAGTTAGGATATCACAGTTTAACGGATTGATGGACGTAAGGAAATCACAAGTAGTTGAGGGTCATATGCATGGACCATTGATGATGCATTTTAATGTCATACTAGACCATTGATGTAGTTTAAGGTCATAGAGGACCATTTAGGGAACTTTTTCACAGTTTAGCTTCATGTGGGACGAAAGTACAAATAGTTGAAGGTCATATGTATGGACTGTTGGTGTATAGTTTAACATCATATAGCAAGGACAAAAAAGATACTTTACAGTTTATACAAAATACTTCTTCAAAAATCTGGCATTGGTTTGACTAGTGATGAGTTCTCCATCCATTGAGATTAATGAATAAGCTTCATTGGAGTAGACCCTATGTATTGAATAAGGTCCTTCCCAATTTTCCTCAAGCATGGGAGGTTTATTTCCTAGTATCATTGGAGTTCTAAGAACTAATACAAAATCTCCCTGAGTGAATGAACGAAGACGAACTTTTTTGTTAAAATCTCGTGCAATTTGATTCTGATAGACTTCCAAGTTGTGTAAAGTGCACAATATTTTCTCATCTAACCATTCCAATTCATTCAATGTCTTTTGAGATTGTTCATCTGTAGATGATTGATTACAAATTGCAACTCTGAGCGAGGGTAGCTGAACATCAATGGGCATGACAGCTTCTGTTCCATATACCAATGAATATGGAGTTGACCGAGTTGTAGTGTGGGTGGTAGTCCGATAATCCGATAAAGAATGAAAGAGTTTATCAGGGCATGACCTCTTATATTTATCCACCATCTTTTGCAGTATATTTGAAAGAGTCTTGTTAAAGGCTTCTATCTGGCCATTGGCTGCTGCATGATACAGAGATGAATGGTTGGATTTGATGTTGAATTCTTGATACAACTTCTTCATCTCCGATGAATAGAAATTGGTTCCATTTTCCGTCAATATAGTATGAGGGACACCAAATCTGGTAAGGATGTTAGACTATATGAAGCTAAAAATGCATTTAGAACTGACTTTATTGAGAGGTATTGCCTCTGCCCATTTGGAAATGATGTCAGTTGCAGTAAGAATGTACTTAAACTGCTTGGTCGTAGCCGAAGGGTAAGGTCCCACCCCATACATTCCCCATGTGGAAAATGGCCATGAGTATTTAGTTGTATGAAGAAACTCTGGAGGTTGATGAATGAAGTTTGCATGTACTTGGCATAAATGACACTTCTTTATGAAATCGACACAATCTCGTATCATTGAAGGCCAAAAGTATCCAAGCCTTCAAATCTGATTAGACAGTCTATGTCTAGTCTGGTGGGCACCACAGACTCTTGCATGCACTTATTTCATGATAACCATTGTCTCTTCACCATCAATGCATCTGAAGAAAACTCCATCAAAACCACATTTGTAGAGAATTTTCTCTATGTGATCTGGGCTATCATAAGGAGTAAAATTAACCACACGTCGCCAAATTTGATCTTTCTCAGCCTTATCAGGTGGAAGTTTTCCATTTTGAAGGTATTCCCTGATAGGTGACATCCATCATGTAGTATGACCATACGGTTCAGGAATGGGACAAATTTCATTAATTTCCTCTGTTCTGATTTGAACATAATGTGAAATTGCATGACGGTGGGCAATACTGATGGTTGTCTCGTCCCAATTTGGATCTGGCAGAGCTGTGGCTATATTAGCCAATGCATCAGCTTGGGCATTTTGTGATATTGAGACATAAGAATATGTAGGTTCCAATGGTAATTCGCCATTAACTCTCTGACCTAATCATAAAAAGGTATTAGTTCTTCTTTTCTGATGGCATAATCCCCATTGACTTGTTTTATTAGCAGTTCGGAATCACATTTCACCATTAAGTGATTCACTTGTGATTGAAGTGCTAATTCCTATCCTACGATGATAGCCTGGTATTCTGCTTCATTATTGGTACCACCTTCCCAAAATAAGAAGGAATAAAATAACACTGCCTTTTCTAGAGAAATGAGCCCAATTCTTAGGCCAACTTTGTTGAATTTAGGATTTTCCATTTTCCTCCCTATTGGACTTCTGGAAGCACCATCAAAATACATTTCCCATGCCTGAGGACTTTCTTGAATAGAGAAGACTTCCTCATCAGGGAGTTCAATATCTGAAGTTGTGTCTTCCACTGAAGGGTGTTCAGCTAGGAAATCAGCCAGAGCTTGGCCCTTTATCGCCTTTTGAGACACATACTGAATGTCGAATTGCTGCAATATAACTTCCCACCTTTCCAGACGTCCTGTAAGCATTGGACGACTTAGGATAAATTTGAGCGTGTTATTACAAGATACCAATTGGACCTTGTGATGTTGCAGGTAGTGTCTCAACTTCTAAACTGCAAAGATTAATGCCAAGAAGCACTTATCAATACTTGAATACTGGGTTTCTGCTTCAAGCATGGTTCGACTGAGATAGTAGATACAGTTTTCATTCCCAGTATCATTCTTTTGAGAAAGAAAGGCACCTAATGATCGCTCTAGAGATGTCACATAGAGGATAAGTGGTATTCCTTCAACAGGTGGCATGAGTACTGATGGACTCAAGAGGTATTTCGTGAGAATATTGAATGCTTCATGACATTATTCATTCCACTTGTATGTGACTCCCTTCTTCACCAATTTGGTGAAGGGTAAACTCTTGCCTGCTAAATTGGCAATGAAACGCCGAATATAGGCTAAGTGTCCTTGAAGTCCTCTTAATTCGTTAAAATTTCGAGGAGGTGACATACCAAGGATTGACTAGGTCTCATCAGGATCGACTTCAATGCCATGATGGCGTACAACGAAGCCGAGAAATGTTCCTGAGGTTACCCCAAAAAAACATTTTAAGGGGTTCATCTTCATATTATGTTGTCGAATCTTATAGAATATAACATCCAAATCTGCCAAGTGATTAGAACGTTGTTTGGATTTAACTACCAAATCGTCTACATAGAATTCAACAAACTTCCCTAAGAAGGGTTTGAAGATATGATGCCTGGCACGCTGATAAGTTGCACCTGCATTCTTTAAGCCGAAGGACATTACCCGGTAGCAAAACGCACCCTAAGGGGTTCTGAAGGATATAGATTCCTCATCTTCTGGGGCCATTCAGATCTGATTATATCCGGAATATCCATCCATGAAGGAAAGTTCTTCATAGCCAGCTGTTGCATCAATTAGTAGTTCTGTAATTGGAACTGGGAAATCATCCTTAGGACAATGCCGATTAAGATCACTGAAATCGATGTAAACTATAATTTGTCCGTTCTTTTTCATTACAGGGACAATATTAGCCAACCAAATTGGGATATTGGACTTCTCTGAGGAAGTTATCTTTGATAATATTATCCACTTCAGCTTCAATATTGGAAGAATAAGTTGGGTGTGTTCTTCTTGTGGCTTTCTTAAATCCTCGATGTTCTTCTGGTAAACCCAAATGATGAGTAGCAACATCAGGATCAAGCCCGGGAATTTCTGTATAGTTCCAGGAAAATATATCTTTATTTTTCTTTAGAAAAGAAATACAAATCTCATGCTCTTCAAGAGTCATGGTCGTACTGATTAAAGTGGGGTGTGGATCTCATTTGGTACACAGATTTATTTCTCTGAGTTCGTCCACAGTGGTAGAGATACCCTCATCAAATTCTTGAGGAGCATCTCTAAGATCTTCCTCTTCTTCTTCATCGTGTGTTATTTATTCCATTTCTACTTGCATAATAGATGATAAAGTAGAATTCTCATGATCTGAAGAGATGTCAAAATTTGTATATTTTGAAGAAGAAGCTTCCATTTCCGACCCAATTGATGATGAAGGGTCTTCTTTGGGTAATAAAGAGGAGATGATGGATTGAGAATCGACATCATTGTTCACCTCTGATGTTGCTATAACTTCTTTTGGACTAATTGGAGAAGCATAGACTTGTTGGATTTCAGCAGATGAAATGAAGACATCTCCATTTGTGCTTTCATCACTTCTTGGTAGATTGCCAATTTCTCCCATGTTGTGTGGATTGATTTCCATAATTGACATTATGGATCGTCCCATAAGAGTATTTTGATTTGGGTCTATCTTGTCAATTTTACAGATAGGAAACACATAATCTGTACTCACATGTGTAAATGGATTTACTGTAATTTTTTCCAATCCATATAGAGCATTAACTTTGGTAATCTTATTTGTTATGGATTTCTCCCTATTCTTCATGTGATAGAATTCCACCTCAATGTATTGAGACTCACATGTCTTGAACGGGGCCTTATCACCATAAAATGTCCCAACTTGAACATCAAAACAATATTTGAGACATTGATGGTATGATGAAGGGATATCCACATGTTGAGGTAGCCAGGGTCTTCCAAGCGAAATGTTGAAGGCTGAGTCTTGATCAAGAACCATGAAATATAAATTGGATACAAGATCTCCAAACTGAGTTCTGAGTGTAACTTCACCCAGTGGTTCTTGTTCATTTTTATCATATCCCTGTAGCATCATCGTGGAAGGAGATAAATCATATTCCAACAGGCCCAATTGACGAAGTGTACAAATGGTCATGAGGTTGACTCCTGAACCATTGTCAATGAAAGCTCTTCGAACATCCATGCCATTGACCTTTCCAAACAAGTACAATGGTCTAATATATCCATGCACAACATAATCTTCATCTTCATCAGTAAAGGATATTATTGCATGACATTCTGCAGGATTATTCTCTATGTGATAGACTTTAGCTGCAGCTATTTCAGTTTCAAACACCTAAGGACTTGAAAAAGCCTCGATGAGTGATTTCCAAAGATCTTTTGACAGATTCAGAGAATCCAGAATTGATAACATGGCTTGTACTTGGGCCAAGTGTTTCAATATATCATACTTTTGATCCAGAGGTCTGCGTTTCCCAATAGGAATATGTGGTTTAGCAGGTACCTTGGAAGCAGATGCTTTGGAAGTTGATGCATCTTGTATTGGGATAGTAGTTGGAAATATTCCTGGTTTTTGGAAGATTATACCAATTAGATCCATTTACATGCTGAGAGGAAGAAGATGGAACCTTTAACCGGTCTTCCAAAATAACTGTTCCAGGACTGAATTTGCTATTGGTAGAAGAACTTTCTTGTTCTTGTTGAGCTCGATGAAGGGCTCAACCACGAGTTTCTGCTGCGTACACAGTTCTAGCCATGGTAGAATTGGAATAGTGTCTTCTAAAAGATCCACATCTTCCCTTGTATCCTGAGCCCCTGGAACTTCCTCTTATTCCTCAGTTTGATACAGGGAATTCAGTCTTATTGAAATAGAAACTTCGACTGTCATATAGATCTATTAATTTAATCACATTAACAGAACCAAATATTAACTCTTCATCTGATGAAGACTCTGCCTGATTAGCCTGTTTAGGCTGTGTCGTTTGGTGGGGTGGTGCCCGTGGCTTTGAAGTAGATGGCATGAAGTCTGCCAAAGTCAAAGACAACTTAGGCTTTGACACATACTCATCTTCTTCTGATTCTTTTAATTTCATTGAATCATGTCGTTTCTTTGAGAACTTTCTCTCTGACGAAGAGGGTTTTTCCGCATCATTCATGGAAGAGGAAACAATTTGTTTCTTTAATTGTGTTCGAAAAATAGCATGAGTTCGATTGATTTTTTTTCTAACCATCCAATCATCATACTTATGTGCATTTTTTCTTTTGACATATCGTCATTCACCATTCTCCTCTGGAACTGTAGCAGTGACACATGCTACCTGGGTTGAGGAGCCTTTCAATGTGACTTGTCTCGAGTCGACCATCCTTTACATGAGGTCTTTGAAGACAAAACACTCATGGATGGGATGCCCCAAAATTTGATGAAAAGGGAAAAAATTAGGATGGTCTTCATCTCGTTTATTATTTGGCCTCTTGGGTATTTTCAATTGAACAAAATTGTTTTACAAAGCCGAAATGAAATAACCAGGAACTTGTTCATTTCAGAAAGAGTATGTTTTTCTCTTCAGATCCTCAAATTGTTTTCTTCTTTGATCTTTTTGATCATCTGGATGAAAAGGAATTTGTTGTTGGCTCACATAAGGTGGATCCCTTCGAGAAGATGAAGGTTTTGAGGTAAAAATAGGTACAGGTGCTTGTTTAAGCATAACTGTAGCAGTTTATGCTTTACCCATTCTCTTTCCTGGAGCTGATGGAATCACACGAGAATTTTCCTTAGCCTGTATAAGGGAATCTTTAATCTGCTGAGCGATTGAAGTAAGGTCTCTAAACCCTCTTGTGTATTTCACAGTGATTAACGGTGTGCGTAATTCATCAGGCAGATTTTCTACACAGATTGGCAACAATTCTTCTTGAGGGAGTGCTAAAATCAAGGAATATGTTAATCTCTTCTATTGAGAAATGAAATTAGAGACCTTTTGATTATCCCTTTGCTTACAGTTTTTATGATCAAAAACTTTTGTCTTTGGAAATGTTGAGATGAACTGAAGGAGGAATTTTTGGCGAAAATCCTCCCATCCGTTAATTGACAGGGATTGCAAGCTTGTATACCAAACAAAAGTTGGTCCTTGAAAGGTTTGCACGAAGCATCTGAGTTTCACTGCTTCTTTCTGCTTCGGAGTTCCCATCATAGGATCACAACAAGACATGTAATGTGTCAAATGTTGTTCAGGATCGCCTGATCCATTGAAAATAGGGAATAAAGGGTTCCCAAAACTGGATGGAGGAGAAATTGAATCTACCCATTCAGGGTAAACATTCTTTTCTGGTTGAACTTGTGCATTCTTCTCTTCCATAGTTTCTAACCGAGCTATTAATGACTCAATAGTAGTTATTTACTTTTGAGAAACATCTGGTTGAACTTGGACTTTGGAAGGTGCAATGACTGGAGCTTGGACAGATGTGGCGATTGGTGCTGCAACTGATGGTAGCACTGCCAACTGTTATTGCACTTGACCCGTAGGATTAGACCTGTGAGGGTGTACTGATAGAGGAGGATATTCTTGATCCATCTCAGTAGCTGCAAAAAATTGATTTGGCTAAATGACTCCATCATGCTTATGAAGAAGACTACTCTGAAGTAGTTCTGCATTCAACCTTCTGAATTCCTTCATTTCTTCCTCCTGTTGTGCAAACCTCTGCTCTAGTGAGATTGATTGACCTTCTCCAGAGGAAGTATATGTAACCTGGTTCTTTCCCTTCCCTTTTTTGGATCCTTTTCGGAGAGGGGGATGTGGGTTACTCGAAGTATTACTTAAGTTCTGAGTAATCCTTTGACTTCGTATAGGAACACCTTCTTCATTTGTGTCGGTGCATAAATCTTCTTGTGTAGGAACCTCTTCATCTAAGTCCCCTGAGTGAGCCTCATCTAGTGGATCAGCAACAACGACATTGATGACATTGATTGATGCATAACTCATCGCATCCCTTCTATCACCATTTATGTGATATTGTCTTCTTCCATGTCTTTGATGATACACGGCCTTTTGTTGATTCGATCCCTCATGAAATTCTTGATGAACTGTAATTTGGAGGGAATCTCCTGATAATTTGGATCTTCATTCCACTTGTGGTTTCTTACCCAATTGAGAAAAGACTAACTTTCTCTGAGGAGGGGATTGATGATTTGAAAAAGTACCTAGTCTAGTGGACTGGAGCTGTTCCTGCTGTTCCCGATCAACTCCCCGAATCCTTTTTGTTGATTCTGAGGGTCTGTTTAAAATAGTCCCCATTCTGGCAAGCTGGGTGGTTCTTGGCATTCTATGTCTGAGACTTTCTTGAAAGTCCTCCCGATCTTGCGAATCTTAGTTCGGAAATTAGCTGGATGCATTAACCTGTATCCACTTTTATCACTCTGTTCAAAAGACCATTGGATGATTTCCGACACTTCTGTCACTTGGTGACGTGGTTTCTCCAACCGAGAGGCATGTTCAATATTCTCATTTTCTTGATGCAAGAGTAATTCGACAACTTTTTCTCTATATTCTTGATTTTGAGAGTAATTAGTTGAATCCTATTCTTGGGAAAGCTTTTGATTACAAAAAAATCCCATTGACTATGGTCGGCCATGGGAAATAACATTGAATGAGACCATTTTCGGCGGGCTTTGCTGACTGGAGAGCACCGTGAAATTCAGTGCTACATGAACACCCCATCCTCTGACACAAATACCAGATGTGGCATTGGAAATTAACTGACGCAATCTTCTTAGTGTGCCAAAGCATGAACGTTGAAGGGATATCTGCTGCTTTTCAGCCTTTGGATATCGAGTGACCGATAGAGACGCCAAATCAATCAGACATTGTAACCCTTCTATTATCTTAAGATTATTTTCATATTCATCATAAGATAATAATTTCTGTTTAAACTGACAAAGATTATTCAATATTTTGAGAAGAATATCATGAATTTCATCTTCCGTCAACATTTCTGGAATATTATACTTAGAGTCAGCCAGAGGCCAAAACATGACTGGCACTTCACCTTTCACCAGTTGTTTTCTCATGTTCACCATTTCCACTTTATCATTTGATGAAGATTATTCTACCTGATTTGACTAGAGTTGGTGTGTCCTTGTTGCTTCATTGGATTCAACAATATTGGTAGAGAAATCATTGATCAAACTAGAAGATGCATGACTTAGGGGTGGTTTGGAGAATGACCTACACCTTGGGCTATCTTCTGATTGAGAAATTATTTCACCTGCTAGCGATGAAGCTCCAGACATGACTGGTTTCGTATTTGTAAGTTCCTCAAGATAAGAGAGATTTCTCAGCACTACATTGTCCACTAGTGCATTTTCCGGGCAATGTGAATCACTACTGCGGAGTGGACTTTCTCACTGAAATTCATCATCATGGGGAGGACCACCATAATGGGTTACAACAAAAGATGATATCTCTTTCTCCTTGGTCTTCTGACCACAAAGAGGGTTCATGTGGCTCTAATATAAAGATTAAACTTCGAGATCGACCGAATTTTCATGAATCAAACCTTCATGAGGAAGTTTTTGTTGAAGACCATTGGAATTAATGTTCCCACTATTGGGAAATGAGGGAGTAGAATCCTGAATTTAAATAGATAATTGTTTGAGGGCTTCAAGAACTCCAACATCGAGCAAGGCCTTGTTATAGTTTGGCTCTTGATCTCCTGACTGTGTTGGGAAGGTCTTTTTCTTAGACGCCATCTTACTCTCCTTGGAAACCACTTGTTGACGAAAGTGGTTGCTCTGAGCAGGTGTATATGCTTGATCAGGAAAGATTTCCAGGTTAGGCTGACAATCTCTACACAAATCAGGTGTATGTGCCTGAATTGGTTGTCCGTATGATATGGGGGAGTATGCCCCACTACCCTATTGGACTGGAACAGATGTGTGTGTCTGTTCCGGAGTGAATTGTTGATGTGTCACTCCACTGGTAGGGATATATTTATGGGTCTTTCCATGAGATGCTGCTGAAGTTGTTATAATATCCTGGCAGGCATCCAGAATATGAGCAGGGATTTGCTTCTGCTCATTCACCATTGATAGATTATGGTTGGTGACTTCAGCTACCGGAACGGGAATATACGTCCATTCCGGGCTTGGCGTAGGTGTATGTGCATGATCATGTCCTCCCTTTCCTGTCAGTGAATCCTGACATTACTCAAGTGTGGGGGCAGAGAGTTGAGTCTACCTCCTATTCGTTGTCGGGGATTTCCGAATAACTTCTCCGAATTCTACCAAGCGAGACTGTTGGTAGTCTTGATTAATACTAACTAGTGTATGTGACTGCTGATTTCACTTCGTCAAATGTGGTTGACGAGATTCATCATATGTAGTCAGACGATCCTGCTGACTAGATGATGATGTATAAATAGGTGTATGTTCCTGCCTATAGTACTCCGCCGGAATTGCCTGGCGGGATTAGCATGATGCTGCCAGACGAGTCTGCTGGACAGTGGAATTTAAACGGTCAGGTGTATGTGCATGCTCGTTTCTTGCCACCAAGTTTGGATGGTGGACTTCTCCGGAGATGGCATAGATGAGAGCTTGCTCACTGTTTACCGGATTCCGCCTCTGGTGGTTCGTCTTGCTTGCTCGGGTTCGAGGAACCTGATCTGAATGCCTGGAGTCAGTACCCTCATCATGTTGAGGGTGCACTGCTGCACGAGTCTAACGACGATTGTTGGTGGGAGACCTCAGGAAAGACTCCTGTCTGTTTGAATTAAGGTCCTGAGGGACCTTCTCATTAACCTCCCCAGAATAAGGGAGTGAATGGTGATTGCGTTCTGAGGATAACGACCCGAAACGGTTGGAGACGGTAGTCATCACCGCCTGCTTCTTGATCAATGGTCGTCGTTTTACGGTTGACCGATGTGAGTTGTTTACTTGGAGGGCATGTCGGGCAGCCTCCAGAGTTGGGATGGTACCGTGATGAGGGTACTCCTTAACCAGTGTGTTTGATACCCAGCGTTGAAGACGCTGAGTAGGTGATATCGTCCTAAGAGTGGACGACGATCTAGCATGAGTAGTAGCAGAGGCATTTACAGCACCAGTATTCACAGGTGTGAACTTGAGAGCAGCCTTTCTAGAAATGCAGAAGGTCTTGGGAAAAGAGTTCCTGTTTGATATAACATACGTAATCAAGATAAATTTAGCCACTAAATCTTTTGGATGAGAACATATGTCAATGATTTTTTTGTTGGCCCACTCATTGAGTTTTAAATAGCGGCCTAACAAATATGTAAAACATCATTTTATCTTGGTTAAGGATTCACGTCGGGTTCACCATTTTTTTCCCTCAGAATCCGGGGATGACCACCTTGATGGGAGGTTCAAACATTCCGATCAGTTTCTAACGGGTTTGTTCGTAGAACTGGAAACATCCAATGATTCCACATCCATTCGTACCTACTTTCCAAAGGTAAGTGCTCATTAGTTTGTGGAATGATGAGGCTTAGGAATTTGCATTGGTCGATAGGATGGGAGGTCGGACTCAACACACCTTTTTGAGTGGAATTATTGTCTACTCCAAGACTCTCTTTAAATATTTAAGTTATGTTCGTGAATCCTTATTACATTACCATGTATAAAATGAGCATTCCTTCAGATTTGACAATCAATGATTAAATATGTAGGAAATTTAGAGAATCTTTTGTATGTATTCGAGGTTCTTCATCGATAGAGAATCATCTGTATTTATTAGATATTCTTGGTGAATGGTACCCTTCGACACATTTATAGAGAAGTCTCTTGGTAATTTTGATGACCATGCCGGTTTTAAAGCCACTCAGTGGGGCACTTGAAGTTTATTATCATTCAGAAGGACATGGATTATTTTAGAGTCGGAATCGAACCCGTAGACGAGATACCTATGTATCCTTTGTTTAGAAAAAGAATTATAACCCACGTAGCTCGAGTAAGGGAGTATGATGTTTATGATTGATGGCTCAAAGAAGGATTTCACAATTACATTTACACTCTAAGCTCACGTGAGTCATGCTCGGTGTGAGAAACAAGTGGTATTGGTAAAAATTAAATTATTATGCCATGAAAAATTCAATCATAAGAAATAATATGGGGCTTATGTATGTATTATTGCCTAGATAAATGAAGGTTTGGATTTACTTTAGGGAAGAAATCCAGGGACAGGGTCCATAAAGGTATATGTGCTTCATAGAGATTTTGAATACTCTATCTTGGGGATTAATCCTTAAAAGGAGGCCCAAATTAGAAGAAGACTTATGATTGAGTTTTACTCCTGAAAAAGAATCCCAGAACAAAGGTAAATTAGGACTGGTTATGAGAAATTAAGACTGGGGATTATTCCTGAAAAGGAGACCCTGGTTAGGAGATTTGAAAAAATTAAGGGACTTGGGGTTTACTCTTGAAGAGGATTCCCATATTTGAGGTTGGGGCATACTCCTGAAAATGAAGCCTAGGTTAGGAGATCTAGGGATTACTCCTAAAAAATATGCCCATATTAGAGGACTTATGACTGGGGATTATTCCTAAAAAAGAGACCCAGGTTAACGATTCTCTCATCTTAAAGGATGAGGTTGAATGAATGAAATCTCAATCTTTAGTGACATAAAGATGTGTAAATCACTAGGTATTGAGAGATATTCCACAGAAGTCCTTTCAGATAAGGAAGTCAAATCAAGAAATCATTCCATAAATGGCTTTGAAGAGTGTCTTGAAAACTGAATCTTGAATAGGAAAGGTGGAATGGCTTAAGAGGGGTGAAATAGGCAAGAAGGGAACCCAAAAAGGTAGGGGTGCGCAAGTCATGGCATGCGCGCAGGTACTGCGTGGGCACGTACGTACTTGTGGCGTATGTATGCCTGCGCGACACATGGTGTACTTGCGCGACGGTTAATCAGTAGGGTAATAATTGAGCGACTCTTGATTAAAGCCTTTATATTCCTCTTGAGGTTCTTACAAAAAAGGGGCGCGCAAGTTCTATTGAAGGAGTAAGGCGGCACACAAGTGTGGCCTTTTTCCCTTAAGGGATAGCTACTCGGGCGCGTAAGTGTTGATGAGTTTCAACACTTACGCCTTCAGCCCCCTCTTTAGATCTTCCGTTCTAGGTAATAAATTACCTTAGATGGGTTTCGGAAGCTTTGAAAAGAGACTAGGGCGCCAGGAGCTCAAATCTGAGTTTCTAGAAAAATATCCTTTCTGAATGGGTTGCCCACAGGGTCTATTTATAGGTAGGAGAAGACCCCAGGTGGTTATCACTTAAGTCGCGCAACTAACTTGCGCGACCACTAGGCGTCGCCCAAGTGGACTTGCGTGATAGTGATAGAACTTGCGCGGCACATGTGCTTTTGCTCCCTTGTTCATGCCTTTGTCGATTATTGTTATTTTCTTCAAAGGATGGATCAATTTGTGCTAAGTCATTTCCCTTTACATTTCTTTGGACTCTGTGACGAAAAAGGAGCATTAACATATATATATAATCAGCCTTTAATGGTTTACATGAATAATGAATCACATATCTTCATGGAGGTGGTTGTCCACACATATGCACAATCGAAATTATCAATTTTAATGAATATAAGGGAAATAGGTAAAAGATATAAAATATTTACAAAAAATATTTAATTAATAAGTATAATATATATTTATTATATCTATATTTGTATCCTTCCACATAAACCGGTGATGCAAAATTATTTACACCTCTATCTAGAGACGACAATCCATACAAACACATGAACAATATTTATATTTTCTATAGGATGAAAATTAAATGAATATGGTATGTTACACCTACATAATAACATCGTATTATATTTATATTATTTATTTTATCATAAAATTATTGTTATATAATATTTTATGTCGGTATATTGTGAAGTAATATGAAAATATTCAGTTAATATTTATAAATCTTTTTTCAGAAAATATCATGTATCTTACAGATTAAGCTTTAAAGGTTGGTCCATTTATGATTCCAATTCTCTTGGATAAGTGAAGGAAGAATGTGAAGTAATTTTTCTAGATCATGGTCAATATAAGTGGCTCAACAGTTATGCGTAAGAGAGGATATGCGGTATCCTTTTATAAATAAAGGAAAGGACTCAAATTTGTTTTTATAAAATAGTTAAATTAATTAAGGGATTTATCAAGTGAAATTATTCTAAATAGCCATGTATTCATAAAATAATAATCTAATGTAAAAATATCTGCATGAAATAAAATTTATTTAGGTTTTTGTGTCATTTTATACAAATTTTTTTATTTAACAACTTCATTAACAAATTTCTAACTTAACAATTATAACACATTTTTTTGGAATTTTAGGGTCTTAAATTTACTTTTAAGATAAAAATTATATGAATATAGTTCAATGAAGTATATTGTATTCCATATTTCTTCCCAATACACCTCATTATGTTTTATAATTTTTAAATCATATAATTAATATTTTTATAAAAAATATTATTATTAAAGTCATTTTGGTTATATTCATTTAATTTGACATTGAAGTCATCAGGATTACAATGGATACAAAATATAAACATTTATACAAAAAAATTTGTTACAATAAATTTAATAAAATTTGATTACATTTCATGAATTTTAATTCATTTACATGATTTTTCTAATATTAGAACCAACACAATATTCATATTGGATAATAATTTAAATAATTATTACATTACTAAATAATAAAAAAAAATTAAAATGATAAAAAATATTTATATTTCTAATAACCCATTGTAACCAATCCTGAGATATTTTTACCCCTATCTAAAAACTTCATTGATTTTAAAATAAAAATATCAATAGTTTTTACTTTATCCATTACATCAAATAATATACATTTTATAGTCAATGAAAAATGGAAAAAATTTCAGCATTTTCAAATCATGGATATTTATGGTTGAAAATAATTCTACAAAATAATGGAATGTTTTTGTGAGGTTTCTAGATTTAATCACTTAGTTTTATCACCAATTTCCCATTAGACAATTACTGAGGTGATAGATATTTACTATAACTTCTAGTCATAAGGACATAAAAATACAGGTAAATATTTACCATATATGAAAATCATGATTCCGAAAATGGAATTTGTTTTTTTCAGTATTATATTTTATTAACAAAAATAAATCATTTTTAAAATAAAATCATAAAGAATTTTTTTTTTAAAAAAAATGTGTATTTTATCCTAAAAATAAACTTATACCAAAATCAAGTATAATTATAATTAATATTTAATTAATTATATTATATATAAATATAGGATACTTATAATTATTAAAATAAATAAAAAACATAATGGGACTCTTAAATTACTCAATTTAGTGAAACAAAATAACCATTTTACCAAAATTGGAATTTTAGATTATTCACTAAAAAATAATCATGTTCAGAAAAATACCTAGAATTATTTTTATTAATTTTATGACATGATTATTGAAAAAAATCCATTTAAAAAAAATATTTATCATAGGGGAAGAAATTTGATATAATATCAATGAAAAAAACATAAATAAAAATCATATTTGAAGAAAACACATTTTTGAAAAATCAATCGACATTAGTAAAAATTGAGTAAATATTTATTATACACTAATAAGAATATTTGAAATATATAAAAATATTAGAAATTTAATTCATTATTTAGGTATTCTTATTTATACCTACAAATAAATAGATTGGATATAATGGTCACTTTTACCTAATAATACTTTAATAATATATCAATGTTCCCATAATTCTTGTGTTGCGTGTTAATAAAGCAACCATACACAGTGTTATTTTAAAATACTTTTAGGGGGTTATGTGTGATACATGTAAGGGTAATTTTAAATAAAAAATTAACTAAATTTCAATAACAAAATATTTTCAATAATATGGAATGACATTTATTATTATTCTAAATTACCAAACTTTTCATCAAATGTATCTAAATCACATTAAAATTCCAATATTAACATTATAAAATCAAAAATAAATTTTAAGAAAAAAATTAATTAAATTCATAATTTTTAAAACCAATAAAGAATATATTATTAAATTCACAAAATTTCTCTTTATATATTAGACACCCCAAAATTACATAGGATGTATGAGAAAAATTCAAGACCATTATAATTATATTTACGGACTCTTAGATTTTTTAGTTCCTTAAACATTATATCATTAATACATATAAATTTTATAAATTCATAATATTTATACATATATTTCCTTAATTATTTATCTCATTAAGATGGCCCCCAGAACAAAAAACATCTCTTGGAACTCAATATATTCAAATGTATATTATTAAATGTTAATCCTAGAATTTAACATAAAAACATTACATTAGTCATTATTGTTGGATGATTGATATTTATTGAAAAATAATCCATCCCCATACATAGGTAACAATATATATCGTGATAAAATACATTTTATTTACTCATATAACTGTAAATCACAAGACATTACCAAATACATGGTTTTTGACTCAATTTAGCGTAACTCAGAACATGAAAAACAAGGCTTAATCATGTAATAAACTAACATAATGATAAATAAATACCATGGCTCAATTATTTTATAGACTAATTCAAATATTATTTACAATATATATAAACCATGTTTTCTATGAGTTATAACCAAACAATGTTCTTTTTTAAGGACAATATAATATATTTTAGTGTAATAATATCACAACATAAATTTTCACCATAATACATAATCAATAATCAAGAATTTAGTCAAAAATTATTAACCAATTACACCATTTATATTAATATATAATGATAATAGAAACACATTCTCATTAACCTTGGGACGTAAAATTTACATTCACAAAAAATCATATTTTTAAACTACCATTTTCTTTATAAAACCATATTCATCAATCTCTTATCATTTATAAATCACGAAATTAACAATAAAACGAATCATTAATCCTATATTATATTATAATAATATAAATAAAATCAATTTTCTTATAAAATCATAGTAATATACCTCTAAAAATCATTATAATTTTCATGACACCATTATAATTCAATAATAGTTTAATATCATGGAATAATCATAAAATAAAACATATAGTCTCTTCTTAAATAAAATATTCATCAAATAAATCATGATTCTTATTATATTTACACTCATGAATATTATTTTATTATTTATTACATTTTATTCAAATTTATACTAATCACCTAATTATTTAATACAAAATTCCAATAAAAACATAAAAAACGCTTTTCAATCACATTAATTCATTTAATCATTTGTTTTGAAATCAATTAAAATTCAATACCATCCATCCAAACCATATTCAAATTGTAAACTATATAATTAAACTAAAAAAATATGAATCAACTGACTGAAATTATAATCATAGATATTCTATCTATTAGTTAACCAATTATTTACACATGAATGAAATTATCATTATTCTATAATCCCCAAAAATAAAATATGAGTCCATATTAAGAGAGTAAAAATTAATTATAACTGAAAAAAATATCCTCATTTGATAATAAAACATTATGAATTTTGAAATACTCATTATCAAGAGTACATTGTTGTTAAAGAGTCATAATTTTAACAAGAATTAAAGAAGATATATTTTAATAAATGGGAAGAAGCTAGGATTAATTTGTAGAAGTCAAATGCAGGTTTCTATTAATCCAAAATACAAAGGAGATGAATTATAAAAAATACTAGAATAAAAGTAATATATTTCCCTTATTAAAAATAAATTTTGGCCTACCTATATGAATCTAAATTTGACTTCTCAAGATTTATGGTGCTCCATTGGAGACCAAATTGTTTCCATCAAACTCTACACAATAGTTTATAGTCAAACACCCCACTACCTATCCCAAAACACTCTCAATGGAACCGACCAATCTCTCAAGGTTACACCTACAATGATATAAAATTTAAATAGATATATAAAAACAAAAAATACCTTTTACATTATAATATAACATAAAAACAACTAAAAAAATACTCCAAATAATATTCAAAACACTAAATATAATTTTATAACTCACATTGAATATCTAGATTCATAAAAATATGAATAATCTGGGTGTCAATGATAAGGATCAAATATAATTTACAATTAATAAAAAAATTCATTTAATGGGTACAAGAGATACACACAAATAAATAATGTATATGTGGATGAAACATCAAGGATGTGGAAAGTATTAGAGGCCATCATGTTATTATTTTTTAATATTATACACTGTAATTTAATGTTGAATGAAATATATGTTAAATATATCTGTATAAATTATTTATTATTTGAGAAAGTACACGGTGGAAACATATTTTCTTTAAATAGATAATGACAGTAGTACGCTGTGTAAGTTAGAGAAATTACTATAATATTTAAAACACTCCCAAATGGAAAGTTAATAAATACTATCTATTTAACCATGATACTAAATTTTGTAATGGTGTACTTGATCACAATGTCTTTGTAATGGGTGAAACTGATAGTCAATTTAGGTTGCTCGTGTTTTTAAATGATATTAAATTTATAAAATCAGGATGTGATAACATTCAAATGTTTTCTTCTACTATATAAATATTTTTGTTATATACCTCACCGATGAATTAAATTTATTCAATGGTTTCTATATTGAATAAAAAATAAAAATATACATTCAATTCATGGTGAATATATGAAAAAAAATATAACAAGATTTTATGTGTAGAAGTGTATGCCAGTAGAAATCACTATATTTATTGAAATAAAATTTTGGGAAAAATAAAAATAAAATTTTGTGAATACCACATAATATGAAGAGGTTATTGAGATATAATAATGTTTAACTAAATATATTCATGATAAATTTTTTCAACATTCCTTACAACATGGTATCAAATTTAACCTATAGAGAGTTAAAAGGTTATATTGAGGAGAATATTCTGAAATTTAAAATTTATAGTAGACTATGTATATATTTAATTATATGGATTGGGAATCATAAAGAATAAAACCATATTTATCTACAAGGAGATATTTATTCTTATGAAGTAAATTTATGTCACAATCATGAATAAAATAATAAATTATATCCAAAATCAAAATTAGAGTAGAAAAAATTATTTTCACAAATGAATATATTTAGCTGATATAGATGAAAAAAACAAGATGATTTGGGTAGGAAATTGAATTTACCTATATCAATTATTTGTGAGAATAATTTTGATCAGAACATAAGAAACTGTCTGGTAGGTCATTATTGGATAATGATTATAGATATTAATTATCAAGACCCATATGATACTTAATTTCTCAGTGTTACAATTTCTCTCCATTATATGTTTTCAAGATTAATATGTTGCTTTTTTTGTTGTAGTGTACTCATAAGGGGTATCTTTTAATTTTGGGTGAATGAATGTTGGAAATTATTTTAGAAAATTTGACCTCCTTAGGAACAAATGATGTTTCCTATATAATAAATTACTCATGCATGGTTTATTCATTGAGATTATTTATTAAATAAATAATCATTATATTCAAAGGAGGAGAGAGTTGTTTTTTAATTTTAGGGTTGGATTATGAATTCCCTTTAGGAGTCAACATGTTTTTAATAATCCAAGATGAATGAATTTTGGCCCTCTGTAAGTCATGGAATCTGGTTGGTTGTAAATGGATGATTTTTTTGAAGCAATGGTGTTGTTGATAAAATAAAATCATTTTTTTATTTTTTGGATAACGTGTGGTGTATAGTATAGTATTTGATATATATAATTGAATTCTATTATTGGATGACATTTCATATTATCATTTCCCATGAAATGAATACATCCGCATTTTAATTTTCATATACTTCAAGAAAAGGTGGAGTGAAGCATCACAATTTGTGTGTTGGGTATATTAACTTTTATAAGGGAAAACAATATAATTATTTTACCTTATAATTGTATGTAATTATAATTAAATGTTTTATTTTACTATGTCATCACCCTTGTTATGGTATTATTTTTACAAAACACAATTTTTTTTATATCATGTCCCGTGTCAAGGGGGTTTGAATTCATGGTTGCTTTCCATTTATTTTAAGAATAATGATTAAAAAATATAATTTCATTAACTATTATGTATAAAGTATAATAAAATTAATTTTGAATGTAATATTATATATAATAAACAAATATATTTTTAGTTGAAAATTAAAGGAGGAAATCACATATAAACATAATGTCAAAACATAAGCAACATATGTTTTATGATATGTGAAAAAGACACACTCAATTTCTGTGAGTTCTTCATAAAAGGAGATGGGATAATACTATAGTATTTCACTATTATTATGATCCTTAATAATATGGGTCTCTGTGAATTATCTTTTTTTTGTTTTGTTTATGTAATTGAATGGGGAATTATGTAGACAATAATATGTCTATATGATTTTAATCATTTCTGTTATGTGTGGAATTTTGAGTTAATGACTCCATGTGATATGTAGAATCTTATATTATTTTATTTACAAAAATATTAATTATTTAAAGTGTTGTGATTTTATTGACGTTGAAATATTTTATGTGATAAATCATGTTCAAATTTAGAATTCACAATATTCTGAAACCTTATTTTGGATATAATCCATTAACTTATTTGAATTTAAAACATTAAATAAAGAATATAACTTTTTATATGATGAATATGGTTTATTATTCTTTTTCACAATTTTTTACTATCATCATGCCTATGTAATCTATCCACATATTATTTCAATGAGCTATAGTAAATCTTCTAACACTTAGGATGGATTAGTTCATCCTTATAATCTATTAAAGTCATTTGATAAAGAGAAGATGAAAATTATAGGTTTCGAAAAAATATTCCTTTTTATGAATGAAGTTCACTATATCATAGTCTAGACCTTATCATATAATTTTTAATTATCATTCATGAAATTTAATATTTCATAACAAAAATTATTCTATAATATTAAATTTTAAAAACAATTCACTTATAAAACCTATATTGTAATCTTTTTTAACATGTGATCATGCATAATGAAATGCTTAAATCCATAAAAATTTTATATTTTTTAAAACCACTTCTATTGAAATTATATAATATTATAAACTAATACTTATAACATATAGGTAGAGAGAAAATAATTTATAGTGATCAATATGAATCATTTGATAACTCATGCATTGCTATACACTAAATTGTGACATAGTTAACTTTAAAAAATTATGGTTTATAAAAAAAACTATGATGTGGTTAATAATACTACATTAATGTTTTATATTAGGTGAATATTTCTAACAATATCCCACATTCAGTAAATCAATATATATATTATGAGCTTTTTCCGTATGATACATCATATATATGAACTAGAAAACCCATATACAAAAAACTTTTAGGATATCATCAATAATCTATTTTGAATCTATATTATTCATTTTACTAAAATATTAAATCATATTTACCAACATCAAAAATTCCATCCAAAACTACATTTAGATAACCATTATGAAATGTTAAAGTTTCTCCCATGGTTCTGTAAAACTGATTTCTATCAAAACATAATCCTCAGTATCAAGACTAAGAACTGTGACCCTATAAGACTTTTTAGTGTTGATGAATGTTATGAATTAAATAATATATAATTTTAAGTATTGATATTACTCTATAAAAATATATATACTTGTAACATACTATAAATTTTAGAATCATTACATTACATATTTTGGGATTCCGATGTGTAAGATAAGGTTTGATGGAAGGTAGATTGTGTTCTAGCTCATTTTTTTTATGTGTGGTAAATTTTTGTATCACCATGTGTGATGAACAATGATTTTTTTTGTATATTGATATGGATTTATATAGTATATTATGTTTTTTTGGGATGGATATGTTCATGGAATAAGGTGTGTTTTTTTTGCTATAGAGAAGAAGCAGTGAGATATGAGGAAATTTCATTCCAGTTAAGAGAGGTGTGTCATAATGTTCTACTTCTTGGCTGAGATACGTGGGACTTTAGAGTAATCTTACATATTTTGGTTGTGTCATGAAATATATTGAGTTAATATAATGTGAGTATGATACCATCATGATCAATTTATTTGTTTCATTGTATGTGTCAAGTAATTTCAGGATAAATATACTTGTGGTATATTATAGAGTGACTTTAATTTATATTTCCCAGATTCATATGATGTGAATTTTCATGGTTCTACTTACGTTTAAATCATTATTTATGGTTATTTAATGGTTTCATGATGTGTATTCGAGCAATATTATTTTGAGATAGATTGAACGAAATTTGTATTATGATCTTCCAATTTTTAAGTGTTGTGGTATGACACTTACTGTTTCACCATAAACATTGTTAATAATATCATGTTTAATGTAGTTTAACCCCTAATAATATGGAGATATTAGGCCATGGTTTTTGAATCTGTCTTGGATTATAGAGACACGAATCTTGTTACACTGTGATTATGTGATTTTCAAATTTTATTATAATCTAATTATTTATCACAAATTCATTCATATTTTCCCAACATCCATCAAATAATAAGTTATCAATTTATTATATTTGGAGTTATTTTAGATTCCTTTAGTTTATTTTGTCCCTCTCTTTCATAAGATCAATCTCCTTGATATCGTATTTGATTACCCCTCTTATTCTTTTTTTCACTCTGTTGTTATTTATTATTGGGGAGCCTATGGAATTGTGTTAATTTTTTTGTCTCATTTTTTTGAGTGACTGATGGAGGTTGTTCCAATATATTTTGATGAGGATTTTTTTTTCATATTCAAGGAATTTTTATCATTTGATTCTCTTAGATCTTGCACTATGGTCATCAAATTTTTTCTAAATTTAATGGATCAAGGATTATAATTGTTTATTCATGTGTTATTTTTTAAATAACATGATATTATTATTATTACAGTGATGGGTAGAATTAAAATAAATATGATAATGTACAAAAATAATGAAATGAATGTGAAAAGGAATATTAAAATGTGTTTTACATGATTCTATATTATTTATTATGTGTTAATACATCTCAATCAATGTGTGTTGTAGTGGATAAAGATATTTGGGTTCTTTTGAAATTATATAATAAAATTTCATAATGGTAAAATCAATTAATTATGGAAATCATCCTATAAAATGTACCTTTATAAATTTATGTGACATCGTTTTGAAATGATATTCAAGTTTTAGATTAATGTATTATTTAAAGGGGGAATGTTTGTAATCCATAAAACAGAAATTGGTGGTGTTTTATTCTATTTTTTATGTACATTATTTTATGATTTTTTATTATATGGTAGTGATTTATTATGGTTTTAATTAGAGTTTTGGATGTGAAGTATCAATTGTTGGAAAATTGGAATAATGATAGATTATTTTTCATTAGATGGTCTGATAAACATGGGAAATAGTTCAATAGATTCTATGATTTTTCTTGGGATGATGTGATTGTGTGGAGAAGATAGTGTTATAAAATAATGGTTTTTAAATGAAATGTTTAAAGAGAAATATTAAATTAATGTATTATTCATTTAATAGAATTAGTAATTCCTAATTGGGTAAAAATTAATAAATAGATTTCCACATAATAAAAAATGAATTTTTGGATGAAAACCGAAGTTGGGATAAATATGTTATATTAATTTATGGAATGGATTGAAATTAAATATGAATATTTGAATGTAATATATAATGTATTATTGCATACTATAATTCTTTAATGGTATAAAAAAGTATATTTTTTATTGTATTATTTTTTATGTGGTTTAAAATAGTGGTTTAACAGTTGTGTATGTGGATATTATTTTTTAAATGATATTTTGATGTGAAAAATTTAATGAAAGTTGTTTAATATATGTTTAGCCTTAGGTTGGGACTGTTGTGGACAATTATACTCATTATATTTTATTTTTAATTCACACTCAGAAGCAACTAGGTATTAATCCATTGTAATGAATGTATGTTTTTGTGGGTATTGAGTGTTTCCCCAACATCTCCGTTGTAGAGGGGAGAAGTTGATGATTTCTCCCTCTTTCCCACTCACTCATTGGATATAACACACTATATAATTTCCAATGGTAATAAAATATAATATATAATTGGTTATAGATATAATGATTATGATATGACGTGGGGATGATGTTATATATGTTGTGATACATTGTGGGGAACACCCATGTTATGATAAGTGAGATCCATTAATTTTTATCCTTTTAACATTATTCAATTGTTATGAGGTTGTGATGTTTTTATGATACATGCTGATATTTCTTGAGTAAATAGTTGTGGTATGCATCTTCTATTGTATACAGTATATTGATGTAGATATGAGGATTGTTTTTATATGGGGTTATGTTTGCATGTAAGGGATGAGAATATCTGGACATATGTCTCTTAGGAGTGAGAGATACTAGATTAGTGGTAATTTGTTTCAAGGTAGCCAAATTATATATTCATTAATATTATGTAAATGTATATGGTTGAGTTATTGGTTATGTGTGATTTAGGGTATATTATAGTTAGTTTACAATGGGTAGTTGTGAGTTAGATCCACTATTTATTCACAATGTAATTAACATAATATTTTTGTAATATTATATGTGT
Organism: Viscum album; assembly: GCA_963277665.1. NCBI lineage: Eukaryota > Viridiplantae > Streptophyta > Magnoliopsida > Santalales > Viscaceae > Viscum > Viscum album. The sequence continues at coordinate 1,642,622,771 of OY728135.1, read as the reverse complement.
TATAGACAATATCATACTGTGTATACTTTTATTCCCCACAACTTCTATAGATAACTATTTTTCAATATTCCAAGGAGGGATTCTATGATCTAGCTAAACCATAATAACTTGTGGATTTCATGTATGGTGTATAGAGTCCCTACCATAGTGGAATGTTTTGGTATTTAATTTAGATATTTTATAATTTATTAAATTGCATATTTTTTTTAATATATTGGATTTATTAAATATGTTGTAGATTTTATTTATTTATTTCTATATCTTCCTAGGATTATAAGGTCAATGACTCCCATACTTGTGTTTTTACACACTTGGTGGTTGTCACAGACTAGTGGCCTATTTTCATAAGGAAATAGGGGTCACTAAATTATTAACATCTATACAAGTATTATTCCAATGCTAGTGTGTGGAGATATTACTTATCAAACTATAAAAGTATCTTCCATGGTCTTTATCAATGATTTGAATCTCAACAGTCATGTAGACTACTTATATCATATACAACATGAATAATCAAAAATTCTATCTATTAAAACCCTTAATTTTCCATGAGGCATAGATTTGGTCAATACCATTTATTTAACACATATTAGTTTGATTATAAGAGTATAAACAAACCGTACATATAAAAACACCACATTTCATTCACCACCAATTTTGATTTTCAATGTATAGAAAATCTACATTATTCGTGGAGAATGAACCCTTACATGTCCCATTGGAACATAATATATATGACCCATAGTCCGACACAATTTTTAGGATAATGGACCAATGTAAAAAAATGATTTTTTTCTCTTTTTTATACATCCCACATACAAATTTTCTGAAAAATTATCCCACCTTGGGCACACCCCAACGCACCTCTCTCTACATGCCTATAACAACCCACAATTTTCTTAATGTAAATATTCAATATTTAAAGATAAATATTAAATAAATTTCACAAATAATTTCTTAAGGTCCATAAAAGTTTTATTTCTTCAAATAATAGATACATGATCTTATTATTTCCAAAAAGATCCTCAATATACCTCAAAATTATTTTACTATTTATTACTCTTCATAGAAATAACCTTTATGAAATAATTATTCATAATATGGGGAATGGAAACATAAGAACAAACCATCTAAGATGATAAATGTAAATATGGTAGATATCAATTGATGATCATGAGAAATAAAAAGATAATCATAATGTTATTTGATCAGGAATATGACATACAATGATCATACCTGATCTTTAATTAAAAGTTAACAATATTAAAGGCGTAAAACATTATATTTTAAAAAGACTTTAATAATAAGATTGATAAATAATCATAAATATATAATTAACTATAAGTTACTTTTATGTAAGTTTGACACCATCATAAGTATAAAAAACCATTTTAAATGACAAGGTTATCTACTAAAACTATAAATTTAAAATGGATTTTTTGTAAAAGAATGTTTCATATTAAAGATCAAGCACATTTACTTTTTCCCATAGTGTATGATAGAGCAAATATTTTCAATTAATTTATATTTAATATCATTGTTTTAAACCCAAAAAAGTGTTCCTCTAAGATTAATTGTTTCATTTTTATGTTAATGGTGTTATTTTGAGCTGAATAGTAAAAAAATGGCCATTTTGGATTTTTAACATTTTTAAATTATTTCTGTAGTTTGGCCATAAAATTATCTACACTGATATAAATTGAAAAATTATTTCTTTTCCATTTTATAAACATCCAGGGATTCATTTACAATTTTTGGACTAAAAGCTGAATCATCCATATGGAAGCACAAAAGAAACTCACAATTGGAAGAAAGAAAACTGTTTTCAGTTCTTCCTAGTATTGGCGTGGGATCCATTACTCATCCACGGTGGGCCAACATGTTGTTAAATTCAGGGGGTGGACGCGCAAGGCATTTTGGAGCATCTTTTAGGAAGGAATAACCGAGTGAATTAGTCGTTTATGGGGTCATTAAATCATCCTAATCTGGAGGATTTCGTTTTGGAGAGTATGACTTTACAGAATAAATGCTCATAGTAAAACGACCATACCTTTTGGAATACATGTCCAAATCCACTGATACTTTTAGGGGACACGACCAAGGGGATTATGAACAACATTAAAGAAGGGATCAATGCATGAATATTTAATTTAATGGGGCTACAATGAATCATCATCCAGGGTACAAATTCTAGCTATAAAAGGAGGAGGGCTCCACCCTCTCAAAGCATCTCATTTCCATCCCATTCCTTCCGGGACAACAAGGAGGAGAACATTTCGGCTTTAGGTTTTATTTATTTTTCTTTCTCATAGTTTTGTAATTCCTTTTTCTTCTCCATTCATCTCGATTACCCTTACCATGGTGGGGTAAACATTTGGAGTGATTGGAGAAGGGTTGGTTATCTACATTGTAATGCTTGAGTTTTTGGACGTAATTGAATAAATTACATTCTTCTTAAAAGTTGTTTTCAATTTCACATAGAGGATTTTATTATCAAGTGGGATCATTCTTGAATATTAATTATGTAATTGATTTTTTCCTTGGTAAAATAATCATAATCTCCTTCCACTGATTTCTGGTTTATATATGATGGAATAGGCCAGAGATTAGTGGTGACATACTCATCGATCGTTAGTACGTGTAAGAGGTGTAGTGGATGTTCTTGATTGTTTAGGATAAAAAACCCTATCGAGTATTGACCATTTCAATTATGTATATTCAATACAACTATTTTACACATGGAAGGAGAGTTGACCAAACTGAGATCATTGTAATCTTTTCTCTCACCATTATAATTTCACCAAGGAAGTGAGAGGAAACGATTGTGGAAACTCACTTTAATCATCAAAGAAGAAAAGGATTGAATTAAATTGAACTAGGATAGTATTAAAATTAGGAAATCTTCCCCGAAATAATCACCCTTTTTAATATTATAGTTTTTCAATCATTTGAATTTCAAATTTCATTTCAAACGAACACCATTTTTACCCTCATTTTAAAGTGACAACATGTTTGTGTGCACTCTACTTCGGGAGACATCCTAGGTCGACCAAATTACTACATTTTAACTTAGGAAATAATTGTTTTTCCATTCCCTACTACAGGTGTGCATCAAACTTGGCACCGTTTCCGGGGAGGTAGTGCCACAACTAATTGAAAATATTTGACTTTTTCAATATTTAAAAAATAAAAAAAAATATTTTGCCATGTTGTTTTAAAATGATTATTTATTTAATTCATGGAACAATTACCCACAAGTGTGAGAACCAATTATTGAATCACTTTGGTCTATATAGTATAAAGTTTCTTTCTTGGCTAAAAAAATTCGTGGAGCTCGAATCCAAATCACAACAGAGGATGAATCCAAGAATCTCAATGAAAACCTTAAAGAGAACCTCGAATACCTAGTGTTAGAGGGTTTGGAAAGAGAATTAATTGAACTTCAGAAGTATATTTTGGAATTTTATCATGATAGGATCAAAGTAAAACACCAAGAAGAAGAAGTTCACAAGGATATTGAATCCCAATTTGAAATAATTAGTCAAACCGTTCAAAACCTAGAGACCTCAGTACAGTGGATTGTGGAACAAATACATGCATCCCAGTATCAACAAATGGAGCCCGAACAAGAACCAGAACTGGAAAAGTTTATGGAAGAATTAGCCCCAGAAATCCATCAAGTTCAAGAACCCATATAAGCCTTGATGAGATTAAAAGACGATCCATTGATCCCAGCTCAATCAATGTTGAAGGAGATTTATGAAGAAGATTTTCCAATTGAAATGCATATAGAAGATCAAAAAGATCTGGATAACGTCTGGAATGAGTGTGAGGAACTTCTTGATCCAACTATTCCTAATAATGTCGATGATTCAGCAAAATTGAAGGAAGAAACCAACCAAGTAGTGGAATTTGAAGAGAAGATGTAGGAGTCTGAATACCTACCTCTATATACGGAAATTCAACTCCAAAAGGAACCTCCCATTGAAGAAGAAATTGAGGCCAAACAAGATCTATGAGTCAATATTTTCATAAACTCATTATCTTTTGATTTTTTAGAAACTAAATTGAGTATTACCTCCCCTTATTTTTATTTTTTAGATTCAGCCAACACATGTATTTCCTTGGAGGAAGAAGATGAAAAAGGATATTCATCCATAGAGGAACATCTAGATCTCCCCAAACCCGTTGAAAATTTAATAGAGGGAGTAAAAAGAAGAAGAAAGTGGATTTTTTGAAGGAAAATGAGACTCAAGCTACTTACTTTCCAAGGGAGGAATTTGATATTGATTCTTCATGGATCAATTTTTTTCAAATAGAATTAAACTCTGACATTCCCTTTGATTTTTCCAATGATGTATCATACCTTGAGCAACCTATGGAGAATAAAAAAGATGTTGTTCATGCAGATCCCAAGAAAGAGGAGGACTCATTCATTGTCCTAACCACACCATGCATGTTTTATCTCATTACAATAAGGGTGGACTTGGTGCATTTTATCAATGGAGTTCTCAAGAAAAAGGAAGAAGTTCATCCTGGAAAGAAAATTTTTTGTTGGTTCATGAGCAAGAAACTTCACCCACCATCAGATTGGAGATAACCGATTAGAATTTCCCCTCTGGAGGCAGTCAAAACCCATATCCCACTTGGCGGATTAGACCATGTTTCATCCTTCTATTCTCATCCTATTTCTATTTCCATTTCATTCAATAAATATCTTATGTTTTCTTTTGTTCATTTATTTGATGGCTTTTAGAGTGCAACACTTTAGATCTTAACTCAATGTTGCACCACAAATAAATCAGGTTTTACCTCTCATTAACACATTCTTGATGTTGTGATTCATTTTAAAATTGGCTTACATGTTAAATCAACTTGAATGCATTGATGACACTACATCATTTAAGCGTGGGGGATAGAACCTTTGTAGTATAGTATTTTCATTTTGTGTTTGTTTTTCAGAAAAATAAAAAATTTGCATGTTTTCATATTTTTGGGTGTTTATTTATTAGTTTTTGAGACTTTTCAACTGAAATTATTATCAATACCATTTTTGAAACCCATGACAATGATTTAACCAATCTATTCCATGAAACTGAGTTTAATGAATGCTGAAATAACTTTGTTTCAAGTTCAAATCTTTTGGAATTTCATGAAAAGTACACTGATTTTTTAAACCCATGCCATATTTCACTGTCTATATATTTAAAATCACTTTTCTATGAGGCTTATGAACCATTTTTGTTATATTTTTTTCATTCACCTCATTTCTTGAGAGAACCAGACCATGCTTGCATCAACCAGAATTTGATTTATTTCTTCTAAAACTTGATGGATTGGGATATGTGTGTTTTAAATGATTGAGTAATTTATTTGGTTTGAAGCCCCCTTTTCAAAATAATCATTTTCATTATAGCCCACCTTTACATTTATCCTTCATTATAGCCCCTAGTTGTCATTAATTTCTTATTAGGTTAGCCACATTACAAGCCAATTTTCCCTATCCTACCTGCTCTTGAAGTGAAATTGCATGATCTAGTTTAACTTAAGTGTGGGGGAAGATGATTTGTGGTGTACTACCTCATTTGGTTATTCTTTGGGTGGAAAATAAATTGTGCATGTGATGTGTGTGATGCTGAAAATTATTCTGTTGAAACTGTGCCTTTTTTGGAGCTTTTATGATTAGAGAAGTTGTGCCTTTCTGGAGCTTCTAATTTAAAAAAAGAACGTTGTACCTAACTGGAGTTTTCAAGAATAATCATGTTTGAAAGGATTGAAATTTTTTCTTATGAGATTATTGAATGTTTATGGAGCCTATTTTCAACAAAGGGGAAGTGAAGGAGACCATATTTGAGTGAAAATTAGAATCTTTCAATTTTGCTTCAATAAGAGCGAAGCCTTCCTTTTTCGGCCTCAGAAATTTTAACATATAAATCCTACCATCCAGAAGCCACAGAAAAACCCTGAAAATTCCTCATGAGAAACACATGTCCTTGTCTCACATCGGGTGGAGAATTAGGAATTTATCAAGCCTATGGTGACTCTTATGTGAGTTTGGATGAGAAAAGCCTTGTTTAGCATTTACAATTCTGAGATGAGATAAAATTCATGTGAGGTAGGTGTTTTGTGTGCATGGGATAAGAAATAAAGTGGAAATATATTAAAATATTATATAAAAAACTTGAAATAATTGTTTTTTATTAGGCACGATATCTTTTAGTTTCTTGGAATTGATTTGATAGATCTCATTGATATGTGTTTTGGATTTGATTTGATTTGATTTTTACTTGTCTAGGAGTCCAAGTGAAAAGTGTGGGGGAATTGATAGAGAAAATATTTTCAACTAATTTATATTGAATATAATTTTTTAAACCCACAAAAGTGTTCGTCTAAGATGAATTGTTTCATTTTAATGATAATGGTGTTATTTTGAGCTGAATAGTAAAAAATTGGCCATTTTGGATTTTTAACAATTGTAAATTATTTTTGTAGTTTGGACATAACATTATCTACGCTGATATAAATTTCAAAATTATATTTTTCCATATTCTAAACATCCAGGTCTTCATTTACTATTTTTAGACTAAAAGCTGAATCGTCCATATGGAAGCTCAAAAGAAGCTCACAGGTGGGAGAAAGAAAAATGTTTTCAATTCTGTCTAGTTTTGGTGTGGGATCCATAAATCATCCATGGTGGGCCCAAATGTTGTGAAATTCGGTGGGTGGACGTGAAAGGATATTTGGAGAATCTTTTATGAAGGAATAACTGAGTTAATTGGTCATTTATGGGGTCATTAAATCACCCTAATATGAATGATTTCGTTTTGGAGAGTTTGACTGTACAGAATAAATTCTCAGAGTACAACGGCCATACCCTTTGGAATACATGTCCAAATCCTCTGAACTTTTTAGGGGACGCATCCAATGGAATTATGAACAACACTCAATAAGGGATCAACGCGTGAATATGTCATTAAATGGGGCTACAATGCATAAACATTCAGCGGACAAATTCTGGCTATACAAGGAGGAGAGCTCCACCCTCTCAAAGCATCCCATTCTCCATCCCATTCGTTTTGGGACAACAAGGAGGAGAACTTTTCGGATTTATGTTTTATTTCTTTTTTTTCATAGTTTTTTAATTCCTTTTTCTCCCTAATTCATCTCGATTACCCTTACCATGGTGGGGTAAACATTTGGAGTGATTAGGGAAGGGTTGGTTTTCTACATTGTAATGCTTGAGTTCTTGGACACAATTGAATAAATTTCATTCTTTTCAAAGTTGTTTTCAATTTCATATAGTAGATTTTATTATCAAGTGCAATCGTTCATAAATATTAATTATGTTATTGATTTTTTCCTTGGTAAAATAATCATAATCTTCCTCCACTGATTTCTGGTTTATATACAATGGAATAGGCCAGAGATTAGTGGTGAAGTACTCGACGATGGTCAGTACTAGTAAAAGGTGTAGTGAATGTTCTTTATTTTTTGGGATAAACAAGACCCGATCGGGTATTGACCATTTGAATTAAGTATATTCAATACAACTATTTTACACATGGAAGTAGAGTTGACCAAACCAAGATCTTGGTAAGGTTTTATCTCACCATCATAATTTCACCATGGAAGTGAGAGGAAACGATTGTGGAAACTCACTTTAATCAATAAAGAAGAAGAGGTTAGAATTAAATTGAACAAAGATAGTATTAAAATTAGGAAATCTTCCCCTTCCTAATCACTCTTTTTAATATCATAGTTTTTTAATCATTTGAATTTCAAATTTCATTTCAAAAGAACAACATTTTTACCCTCATTTTAAAGTGACAACATGTTTGTGTGCACTCATATTAGAGAGACATCCTAGGTCAACCACATTACTACATTTTAACTTAGGAAATAATTTTTTTTCAATCCCTACGACAAGCATGTGTCAGTGTGTCAAACCATCGATGTGTGATATAAAATTATTAAGGAATAATCATATTATCCTATCACAAGCTATGTAATATAATTAGTTTTCAAAAAAATTACGACAATCAATCATAACATAACACCAATGAAATAAATTAGATTCAAGAAAATAGGTGTGATATAAAATTTTTAAGGATTAATCATATTATCTTATCACAATCTGTGTAATAAAATTAGTTTTCATAAAAATTTCATCAATCAATCATAACATAACCCCAATAAAATAAATGGGATTAAAAAACATAACATAATCATAATCATAAACCATACATATAAATAACAATGATCATAACATTACATCATATCCTCAGCAAAATATAATAAATAGTTAAGGTTTTTTTCATTGATTAATATAAATATAATAAACATATTAGTAAATAAAGTTTTTGGAAAATATCTATCCAGCTGGGAAAAAAACCATTTTACCGCTAAAAATTAATAATTTATTTTAAATAAATTTTCATTGAATTGAAATTTAAAATCATATGAATAATATTCAAATAATAGATTTATCATTCTGGTGGTAAATGTTTTCTTTCTATAAATATTAAAAGGAAACTGTCCTTTCACTTTATTATAAAAAATGAAATATTACCAAATTTAAAAATGAAATAAAGATTCATTTTAATCCATTTTTAAAACTAAAAAATGAAAAAAACTTCTGTAATTATTTTTTGAAGAGTAATAGTTATATTTTTGAAAACATTTTTTGAAAGCATGGACATGGAAGAAATTAATTTTCTAAATAAGATAGAAATAATGATGATTTTATATAAAAATATACATTTGGTATCATCAGTTTTTAAAGAGAGGAAAATTTAAGGAAATAATGAATTCAATGGAAATAACCAGATGATATGAAAATATTTTATTTAGAGAATGATCTTAATATTTCTACATTAGAAACATAATAACAAAAAAACTCTATAGACAATGTGATTGTGACATAAAATCCTAACAAATATCATAAAATTTGAATAATAATAGGCTAAGAATTAAGAACCATATATGGATATGTAAAAACCTAAAAACATAATTTTAGTAATTATAAATTATATTTACTGGAAGATTATACAACTAATAAAATAATGATGTGGTGAATATGGCATGGGTCTCGTATAGAAAAAAGTGAGATGCAAATATCATACCTCAAATCTTAAATAACTTAACATGATAGGACATAATGTACAATAAATATAGGATTGCTATACATTTATATTAGAAACATAATCATATATGTAATACCATATACAATTTACCTCTATCCTTTTACCACAAGCATATTATCACTTCATTATTAAAATCATTATTCTATGTGATAACTGATTCATGTTTCTTGCATGTTTTTTTTAGTAGTTTTGGTCTTTCTACACAAATTTAAAATAAAACATCTACAAAATTTCAATAATAATATAAATATAATATAAATTAATTATATAAAATTTTATATTCTTCTAGAATAGAAGATATAGAAAATTAAATTTCACTTTACATGTAAATGGTAGGTCATATGTACACACAAACATTGTAACCATTTTTTGATGTGTGGAGTGAAATAAAGGTATAAAATAATTTACCTTGAAATAATATTTTTATATTATATACATAATATGTATTGATTAGATATATTATTTTTACATTCCATGTAATAATTTATTGATAAAACAAATCACATCACTTCATGAATGTGATAGTCAAAACGTATCTGTGAGGTACGTTATCATTTTTAAATTGTTTAGAAAGTAATATTATATTTTTTATATGATAATTTAATAAGTATGATTATTTAATAAATATATTTTAGATATATTAAATAAAAAAATTCTCCACCCATTAGATACAATGATGGATAATGAATTACATCCGTTTGTGAGGCAGTAGTCCACTGTACACACAATCGACGATTTCATTTTCCATTTGGGGTAGAGGGGGTGGTGTAAGATATGAAATTTACATATTTAATTCTATGTATATATTATATAATTATTATATTACATCATAATTTTAAAATATGATTTTAAGGAAGTGAAATATTAAATAAAACATAAATGATCATTTAAAAATGATACATATTGTTCAAAATACATCATTAGGTTGTCCAAAAAATACTTTTCAAGAGGGTTTAATAATTAAAAAAGGAGTCTAGGATGAGTAAATTATATTCAATAAATGATTTTTGTAGGTTTTTAATGTACCAAAAATTGTATTTTTCTATGTAGATGATATGACAGGGGTGTGTATTTTTACATGTGGGAGATGACCCACATAGAAACCTATTGGAAATTTCCCTAATGAATTCAAACTGATAAAGTCATAACTAATAAAAATAATTCCAAATGGAAAAGTTTTAAAATTTGGGAAAATATAAGATTTAAATATTTCCATGAAATTGTATTCATAAATTTTAAAGTTTCAGACATACCCATACATTTTTGTTTAACCTGATGGAAAAAATCATCTTAATCATAACTACAGTAATTAATGTTTACATGTTTTTACCTTTCAATATGTCCAAATTTTTTTTATCTCTTTTACTAATGCTACTAATTATTAATATATTTATTTAATATATTTTATCTAATTAAATTTACATATTTGGAATAATTTAATTTAAAATCAAACATGTAAGGATGTGAAAAATGCGATTTTCCAGTGGAAATTATTTTCCAAATATAAAATTTTATTATATCAAATTTTGACAAAAATTGAATAGAATGAAATAAATTGAATTAATAATAATATAATTTATAAAATTTATCTTTTAAAACAATTTATAAACAAAATATATCCTTTTAAATGAATTATCAAAAAAATATTTTTTATCAATAATAAATGTTTTTCATTAATCATCAAAAAATTTATAATTTTTGAAAATTATGAAAAATTCACTCTAAGATAATTTTAAAATGTTAATTTCATGAAGTTAAATTAATATTTTTTCTAATAAATTTTCAAAAAGGGGAAAACAAAATTTAAAATTATGTACACAAAACATGATGGAACTTTTTTGAAAAAATGATTTTTGAATCATAATACTAGATTGATTTATATCCCAAATCTATTGAAATAATTATGAATTATGAAATGTTTTATTTAATATGATATAAAACATTCATTAAAATCATTCACCAATAGTGAGTAATTTAATTTTTATAATAAAAACACATTTCTAGAATAATTATTTTCATAAAATATATATATTTTCTATCAAGTAATTTTTACATTCATTTCTAATAAATTGATAAAAATAAAAATATGTTATACATGTTTGATCGATAAATGTTTTATAATTTAGTTTGTCTTAATAATTCCCACGTATTTATCTACTTGGTTATGATGATATACTATATCATTTTTCATTAAAAATTGGTGTTCCTCGTAACACAGGGTATTGATGAAATTATATTTATTTGAAAAAACATTTTTAACAAATCTGAGGGGGTTAATTAATCCCCAATTGAAAATAATATTAAACATGAAATTTCATTATTATAATACAAATAATTAAATACAATTATATATCATAATATACCCATATTCAAATATAGCTTCCTCAAACTAGTGGTTTCACACAAATCTTTACCCAATTGAGTGGTTTTTTTCATCGAATATTCTATATATGATACAAAATCTCTACCATTTTTCCTCATAATAAATCTATTCTTTCAGTGTTATGATCTCTATGTTTAGTAATTTTATTGATCAGGTATTTACATACTCTAGATTGATATATGGAACACATTGTTAACTTGAGAGGGGTATAGTGGATAGAAAAAATGATAAGATACCATCCCGACTCAATCAACAATATTGACGAGGATAACATACCTATTGGTTATATTTAATTTCCTTATATATATTATAACATTTTCCAAATGGTAGATTCTTTGTAAAATATTTTAATAAAATTCTTTAAATTCCTAATCGTGCTGATAGTTTTCCACAGAACTATTATATTAATTCAGATATAACTTGATGTGATGCTGAATGGATATAAATTTCACATCCATTTTAAGAGATATTTTTGGTACCAATAACTTCCTTTCCATATAATTTTCCAATAACATTAGTGTTATACAATTCATTTCATAGAGAAATTTATAAGGGGCCATTAGAATGCTTGATTGAAGGAAACTATGGTAAGAAAGTTCAGTTATAGGACGGTGTAGATATGAAACACCTTTAAAATCCATATAACAATATGAAAATATATATTCTAGGGTTTGAGTGGTTTTCCCACACTAAACATCTTTCATAATATGATAAGTAGTGATGAATGTGAACTCTGTATCATGGATTTGGTAAAAAAATCACATATTTGAGGTAGACCTAAAATCGAGATCATATAAAATAGAATTTGGTTTTACATGAATTGTACCAAAAATTTATTTTATGTCATGGAAAAAAATATTATGATATAATTTTTATCTGATTAATATTATATTTCATGACATTATATGGTGATTTATTACAACCTAACAATCCTTATGGCCATTAGACATTTTGGGCAGTTTAATGATAAAATCCATCATTAAATATTTTAATTCCTATTCATACATGGGTAATGGATGTAATATTTCCTTAGAATATTATCTCTAAAACATAACATAATAAAATACCATGCGCCTAGATACAAACACTAACATATATCTATTCACCAAACCCTAATACAATCAATTATTTAGACATCTATAACTATTTTTTTACTTCCATAATGAATAGACAATGAAGAACTATGCACTTACTCTTATATATTATTATTAAAATATGTTGTAGGTGCAACAAACACATGTCTAAAAAACATATCATTGTATATCAATAATGGTTGAACTTAAGAACATTCCAAACTATTTTCTATATTTTCACATCTTCCTTCTATTATCATTTATTCACATAGTGATAGATGGTTGAAAACTAATTTGATAATGATAATATTTATTTCCTTACATTAATATTTCCATATCCATCGTTTAATAATATTGAAATTTTTGATATTTTTCATCCTCATCATTTATAATATTGCAGCATCCATTTGTCTTAAATCATCCACTACATTCTTTTCATTACCGATGTGAATGTGCACTCAAATTCTACCCTAGCTGTAGTTTTCTCATATCTCTAACAGCGGTGGGCACTGAACCAGTCCCTCTCCAACTGAAAAGAGGGGTCCCACATCATCCACCAAATGAGACGCTTATTACATAAATCCATTTCCAAACCTTGATTCCCTTACTCAATTCCCTCAAGTCTCACTCAGACCGATAGTTCTGGGATTTTTCGATGGGTTTCCTTATCGTCTGTTATCGACTACAATGTTCATGGTGTATTAGGATCTACTGAAGCATACCTTAGTTCAAATATTTAATCCGCTACAAAATTTAGTTGACTTGTTCGATAGGAATGTCTTTGGATGTTGGGATTTACTGGATAGGGAGACATGGGATCTTCTAGATAACCACCAAATTTTGATTCATTTTTCCTTAGAGGTAGATCTCAGCAATCCATGGTGAATTGAACCACAATGCTTCAACGGTTGCAGATTTTTCATGTTTTTATGGTACTTAAATTTTCTTATGAAGCGAGATCCTCCTACTATAGAGACATGGGTAACATTCCTTGTCTACCCGTACCATTAAAAAATCATTCAATTACATGTATGATATAGAATCTTATTTTTTTGATATGTGTGTACGGATAGTCGCATTGAGGCCCTTTGTTACCCTATCAATCTGTGTTTTTATTTTGAAATGGATGTGTCAAGTGTTCCATTTTTTAATGTGTGGATTATTATGTGTGACGAGTGATGTTGCAAAAAATGTGTGGTCTATGAAACATGGACTGATTTATGCTCTGGATGCAAGCACCTGGGACACTCTTCAGACAACTATCATAGGGGGTTTTAGTTTTCAACATGGAGGAGGGGAAATGTTTGTGTCAAGGATCCTAAGGTGTATGCTGAGGTAGTGATATTAGAGCAGAGGTCTACTGTTTTGGAAGATAATGTGGTCTGGGTGATTATTCTGGTAGTTTTCGAATGGAGGAGATGTGATCTGTTAGTGCTCTAGTGGTTTGCGATGCCCCAATTGAGTTAGTTACTAGCCAGATAACCTGACCCTAGTCTCCTGTGAAGATTTGATTTGTGCCTTAGGACAACCCAACAGATTATAATGTTTTTTTAATGTTGAGGTAGAACTTAGCCAAACCATCCTTTTATAATGAGATTCTCTACAATAATAGTGTGATAGAGGGTGGTTTGGTTTAGTAGGATGTGGCTCGAGTGGTAATCCCAATGATTGGGAGTAAAGATGTTGTTTTGCACATGGTAGGCGATGAGTAGGATGTTCCTACATAGGTGTTTGGGTTGGGTAGTGGTAATTTGAAAAGGAGGATTCATGGGGATTATATATAGGTGGCCTATCAAACTAGTGATGGAATTCAGGGGATTTGATTCAATGATCTAGATGTCAATTTACTTGAGCAACATATTTGAAGGACTTGTAAAGGTAGGTTTAAGATAAAATCATTCTAACCCATCAGCGGAAATTCCGGGATGCATGACTTACTACAATGGAGATGAACCCAGTAATTCTTCAGTGAATCTTCATGCCTAAAGAATAATAGGAGTAATAGGAGGATTAAGGGTAAAAAATATTGCTCCTCCTTACCACATCCTTTAGAGACTTTATCTGCTATTAATGAAAACATAAAAAATAAAGACAATGAGAAAGTGATCCACTTGAGACTAGGGGACTGGGGTGATCAACCATTGGAAATACTGTTAATCACTAATGAAGTAGTGGTCGATAAGTTATTGTTACATAATTCTTCTAAGGAGGCATCTAAAATTATTGGGAGGTCTCTAAGGGAGACCCTTAAGGAGGATCAATATGGATGGGTTAACAAAAAGGTCCTAATCCTTGTAGGATGCATCAATAAAAAGAAGATTAGAATTGAGGAGTACATATAGTCCTGGGACCATCTGGCCTCTGAGTATGAAAATCTAATGATGGAGACAAAACAAAACCAGTTAACATCTATCTCATGGAAATTGTTTAGGAAAACACATTGTGGTAATAATAATTTTCTTTTTAATGACTCTGTTTAAAATTAGTGCAAGTTGGTTCTTGGTTTGGGAGGTTTCCTGGTTCTGATTGAGTCTTCAGTTGGACTTTTTTTGTGATTTGAAGTTATGTTTGCTCGAACACATCCATAATTTTACTTCTATATGATTCATATGGGGCTCGGAGTTTGAATCCTTCACTGATATATTCTATTTGGATTTGGATGATTAATAGGGAATGGCTATGCCATTGGTACCAGGTCCGATCATCATTGCATAGGACATCTATAAGAATGGTCATTCATTAGTGAAGGTTTTTTCTCATGGTGTAGTTTTTCAGGAGAGGATGATCCTATTTTGTTCATGTTTCATTATTTTATGGTTATATTTTGTTCTATTGTGGATTTTTTTACTCACTTTTCCCTTAAAAGTCTTTTGATAATAAATAAAGTAACTTTTCAGTCAGTCAATATTAATAATTATTGTATTCAAACAATCATATTTGAACATATTTAACCCCGTATGTATAAATATATAATTTAATATTTTTTGATCAGAATATATATAACACCTTTCAATAAAAATATAATTCCATTATATGATTAATTCAAAAATCATAGGAACAAACTCCAAATAATATGTTGGGTAATTGTTATCAATAACCTTAAATTATCACGAGGAGTACGTTGAAACCATTTCATTCTAAAAAATAAAACATATGAATTTCAAATTTTATGCATCTCTTTTTATTACATACCTACTATTCTATATGGTAATTTATACACAAGTATTTTGACAAACGTTCTCTTAAATTCCTGGATATTTTCTTCACATTCATTCAACCAAGGAAATTTCCCTCCCTTTCTTATTCTCTTGGTGAGTGGGTTATAAATTTCTATGAAATGATCCATACTCTATTTATTGTATCCATTCAAACAAAGAATCCATTAGATCTCAGTCATAATGGTTGGTCTAAGATAATATTTGACAACATCCTTTTTTGATAAATCCATATATATAAACACTCTCTTGTGGTAATATGACCCAAAAATTAAACCATTTGATACCAAAATTTAATCATGTTAAATTTTACATACAAATTATTCTTTCACATGTACTGAATTTAAATTATTAATTGATCTTCATGAACTTCCATTATCTTTTAATATAAATGAATATCATTAATAAACACTACCACAAACTAATCATGTTAATCTCTAAATACCCTATTAATTAAATCGATTAGGATAACTGATTCATTAATAAGACCACATGGAGTCTCTATGTATTCATAATATTTTTAAATTTTATAGAATTTCATCATGGTTATATCCTCATTTTTACCCTAAATTGGTGATATTAGAATGAATTTAAATCTTGGAAATGTACCTTTCTCCATATAGTTGATAAAACAAATCATCAAAACGATGTAGATGTTATATTTTCTTGATTGTTATTTTTTTATCCCTGATAAACAATGTAAACTAACATTAATCTATATTTATTCTTAACAAAATGAATAGGTGAACCATGAAGAGATACACTTTGTTAAATTAATCTGTTTTTATGATTTTCATAGAGTCATTTCTTTATTTATTTTAACACAATCAGGCTAATTTTATAGGTAGTATTTTAAAATAGGTGTAGAAACAAGTATGATATTTATTGATAACCAAACAATTCAATTTTTATGGAATCCAAGGAAACCCTTAAGGAAAAAAATCAATGAATCGTTCACAATAGTCATATCATTGATGTTGAGTTTTTCCCCAACTATATAAGATAAACCCCCCTTTTCCATATAAATCAATACACATACAAGGTATTTTATTTCCATTTGAAGTTCATATTTATCATCATACTAATAGAAAATGATAGTTTGGATTATATTACCATACAAGATATACCTTACTTTGTAATTTATGTGGGATTTATATATATTAATTTAACACATGCCTAAATATGACATCAAATTTAATGATAGTGAGAATAATAATGTTATAAGAAACAAAATTCACACAATAATCAACCAAAAAATAATCATACGCTCGATATACCTTAATAATACCATTAGTGGTTTTCTCAATAAATTCAATATCTAAAAATTGATGATATGAATTAATATTCTTATCTACAAGTAATTATATAATGAAATTCATTTAAATATTCTCCAATTGGGTACATAAATATTTGAGCATAACTATTACCACAATACATTATAATTATATCTTCAATCCCATAGTATTATTAATGGTTTTCATGACCATCAATACATATTAATTATAGCGATTATCCCTGAAAAATCATTTATAGGATGTCTACATCATGATATATTCTTTTTAATCTATGAATCCTTTGGTTTATCCTAGGTAATGAGTGGTTAAAATCTATTCAAATACATCATGATGAATTATATAGAGAATGTTAATTAACATAATAATATCCTACGAGAGTGTCAAACTAGGTTTTATTCAATGCCTATT
Organism: Viscum album; assembly: GCA_963277665.1. Lineage (NCBI taxonomy): Eukaryota > Viridiplantae > Streptophyta > Magnoliopsida > Santalales > Viscaceae > Viscum > Viscum album. The sequence goes on along the minus strand of OY728135.1, from coordinate 1,642,605,254 downwards.
GTCATGCCCAAGGCAAGGATCAATTCAAAGCACAATTCATCTTCTTGGAGTTATTATAACAATGTATAACATTGATGTGAAATATATACTTGTAATATCTATAAAATAATGTATTTATTTGAAAAACACATAATATCTTTCATTCCAACACTTAATCATGTGATCCTATAAATAATGATAACCCTAGGGTTTTCTCCAATGTTTTCTAACCCTAATCTCTAATGATCGACTAAACCCTAATATGATACCAGCTGTAATGACCTAGTTTTTTCCTAAATAAATATTACATAATTCAAGATAAATATTAAAAACCCTTAAAAAATACTCACAGGAAAACCATAAAGGTTTAGTGTCCTTGGATTATATATAAAAGATCATATTATTTTCTATATAATGTTTATCATCTTTAATAAAAATATTTCCACTTACTACTCTGTGTACAAATACCCTATGTAAAACAATTATTCATTACATTGGGAAATGAAATATAAGAATGGGTGATATAAGATAATCAATATTCATAAACATGGGAGATATTAATTGGTGATCATAAGAAATCATAAGATAAGAACAAATGCATGAGAACATGAATACAAATTATAAAGTTCATACCAAATATTGTTTAGAATGTAAACATTAGATAAGGAATAAAATATTATCATTTCAAAAATAAATTTATCATATGACTGTGAAATAATGATAATTAAACCATTAAAAATATGTTCATTTTATATATTTACATCACCATCATATGCATATGAACTATTTAAAATGTCAATTTGAACTAAAGTAACCATCAAATCATGAGGGGCTAGGAATCAACATCTATTTTCCATAGTGGATCGAGAACATTGACTTGTTTACAATATTGGATCAATTTCATTTACCTATTTACAATACATGACCAAGAAAATTTACTTTATTAAGCACAATGACTTGATCAACACTTTTTTCCAATAATTTGATCAAGATATATAATTTTATAGCCAATGAATTTGAGGACTATATAATTCCATGAAAATATTTATCATAACAAAAATAATACATATGTGTTCCATAAAATCATTACACATTATTCATATAATCATATAATTATCTTTCCAATGAAATTAGTATATTTAAGCATCTTATTAATCCATCACAACATAACCTATGTAAAATAAATGAGCTACATAAACATATCATCATCATAAAAACAAAACATATATATAAAGAATAAGGATTTTACCATTTCACCATAACCCGTAAAAAATATACAATTTTTTTTTGTTGAAATAGAGGAATTTAAATTACATAATAATATAACTAAATAATATATGAGGTAAATATGCTATCCACATTGAAAATAACCTTTTTAAAAGTAAAAATTTATAAAATATTATAAAAAAAATCCCATTGAAATAAAACCTAGAAACATAACATGGAAGATTCAAATAATTTATTAGTTATGAAAATACGAAATTGTTGACATATCCTACATGTTTTAATATTAAATTCATTGAACATTATTGAAAAATATTTAAAATTACCTCATTTTAAAAATAAAAACAAAATACATTTAGAAAAATTTTAATAAATTTAAACAAGAGTAAAAATGTCTAAAATAAATCATTTAGAGTAGTAAAGACATTTGTAACATTATATTTTGAAAATTTTGACATGGAAAAGAAAAGAATTTAAACTTAAGGGGTAAATTATGTTGATTTCCCATTAAACATATTTTTTCACTATTTAGTTTTTAGATAGTGGAATATTGAATGAAAAAACATTATTCCACATAAATATCTAGATGGTAAGAAAATAGTTTCTTGAGAGGTATATAATAATATTTCATCATTGGAAATGTAAATATAAACACTCTGGATAAATAATGAGATTATGATATAAAATTGTTATCACATTAGTAAAATTTTAATCACAGGAACAATGAAATGTGTATACTTATATGAATATGTAAAACCGCTTAAAATTAATAATAATAATAATAATATACATTTATGATAATAATATACCCAACATAAAATAAACAACTAATTAATATTCCATGGGTCTCATGGAGATAAAAGTGAAAAAAAGTCTTTATCATCAAGTATAAAATTTCTTCATACACATTATAGCATAAAAAAATTAATTTAGGTCTATAAAAGATATATTATAAATCAATAATAATATATATCATACCATATTCTATTTAACTACATTTTACCACTGATTTATTATAAAATCACTATTAAAATCATTTTTCAGACAGATAAAAGATTTTTTTTTCAGGTATTTTTTCTTTTATTAGTTTTGAACATAATTATGGTAATGTAATAGAATGTCTTAATAATGACATAAATAAAATATAAATTAATTATATAAATATTTATAGTTATCAATAGGAGTATATATAGAATAATGAATAACATTGTTCATGGAGACAATAGGTAATACATACACGTGAATGCTGTTTTCATTTTTTCATTGATAAAGAGAAAGCATGATATATAAAATTATAACATTATAGAATACATTTTATATCACAGATCATTAAATATACCTTTATTACAATATAAGTAAAAATAAAATGATAAAATGTATCACATGGATTCATAGTGGTAGTCTTCCACACATATATACGAGAAACACTCTCATTTTTCAACGGATTTAATGGGAAGTTGGTAGTTAGGAAATTAAAATTAAATATTTATAAAAATTTCATAAATATAGAAATTAATTTTTAAAGTAAATCATCACATCCATCTATAAGAGGCAGTGATAGAAAATGGATTATATCTGTTCATGAGGTGGTACTCTGCCGTACACTTGATCAACGATATCGTTTCTCATTTGATGGAAGAGGTGATGGTTATAGGTTATGAAATTAATATTAAAAAAATATTATTATATGGTATATAATGATATTTCTATATAATTAATTTTTAAATATATTTTATGGATGTTTAATAAGAAATAATAATCTATTGGCTAAAAAGGATGCCTCTTCTTTTCACAACATCTATAGGATTTCCATTATAGACTTACTAGATGTGTTTACGATCAAAAAAATTCATCTAACAAGTGTAGTGTGGAATTGGAAGGGATTTACATAACAATAGTGTTCTTTATATGTATAGGGGAGAGGACATGGGGTGAAAATTTATAAATGGGGGAGAGGACCCACACGGAAACCATATGGAAATTTCATAAATAATTATAAATGAGAAATACATTAATAAAAAAATTATTCCAAATAACCATGTATTATATATTTCTATTAGATAAGTTTTTTTATGTACTTAAAATGATTTAGAAAAGTTCAATTTTTTACTTGTACCAATATATTTTGGTTTAACCTCCTCAATAAATCGAATTTAACCTTATCTGGGTTAGTTATTTTGTACTATTCATTAAGATCATAAATTAACATGATCTTATTACCTAATATAAATTATTATGATTCTAAATATGAAAATTATTTTTACAAATTCATGTCAATGAATTGTAAATAATTTATTTTGAAATAAAACCCACAATCCCGATGAAAAAGTGGGATTCAAAGGAAAAAAATTTCGTATGTATAAAACTTTTTTAAATTATTTTTTAACATAAAATTTATTCCCATGACCTAAATAGAAATAAAAATTACATAATCTGAATAATATCACTATTAAATTCAAATTCACATTTTTTTTAACTTTATAAGTTATTTAATGTATTTTTTTTATAAAAATCAATATTTAACACTATTAATAAAAATATTAATCTTTTGGGAGAATTATAGAAATTAAACTATAATATAAATTTAACATGTAGATTTCAAAAATAATGATAAAATTTTCAAATAATGTTTTTTAATTTTCAAATAATCTATTTCAATATATGTGAGAAAAATGTGATGAAACCTATTTTTTAGAAATGAAATTACATTTTTATGAATAAAATTCGATTTATTCTTATATCTTTCCTTGAAAAATATATGTGGATGAAAAAACATTTTATTGAATATAAAATTTAAATTTAATTAAAATAAATATCCATTTTTTAGTAAATAAATGTATTAATATCAAAAACCATTTCATGCATCAAAAACTATTTCATACAAAATATATATTTCACTCAAAATTGATTTATATTTTAATTTATAATCAATTGATGAATAACTAATTTAATTTATAAAATTTTAAACCATAATTCATAAATAATACAGTTATTTTTATTCATACTTATAAACATTAAAAGGAGGTTATAATAGCATATAATGTTATATTTCATTAAAACTTAGTAGTTCATTTAATGGAATCTATATAAGAAATTAAATTTATTTTTAAAAAATATTTCCTAAAATATAGGGGTTCTACACTTCAGACCACCATCTTTTTCCTCCCTCAAAGAAGAATATATTCCACACTAATGGCATATGTGATACTTACACTAGGAGATATCATCTCACCCAAAAGGGCCAGTACCTCACGTGTCACTTATCTAAAAATGTTCAAACACTTAGTCATTGTTCCTTAATTGAGGGATTATATATCATAGTATTGATATGAAAATAAAAATTAACATTTAAATTAAAACTTGAATTATAATATATCTAGTTACATAGAAAAATACCCCTTATTAACCCATCCTTAGGGATATCATATGAATGGTTTCAACCCACGAATGATCTCATTCCAGGTTTCTTTTCAGTATCATACAATTATGATTAAAAATCCACATGTTACAAAAAAATAACTTATGTATCAACATGGAATATACATTGTGGCTACACTGTAAAAATATTATTTTTTGTACCACTTTTGAAAATTTTGAATGATTATATGAATTTAATCCTATGATAATCTTTTTATTTATTAATAAAATATTATACTCCTTGATGAACATTAATAAAAAATAACATAAAGTAACACTTTGAGATATTAATTATGATTTCAATTTGTGTCAAATATAAATCCAAGTTAAAATAAAAATAATGTGAATAATAACTTATATATAAAATGATGTGTTTTATATATTATAATTATTTTATAATAATAATAATAAAACCATTCATAATAATTGTTCTAATAAAATTGTTTATTAATTTTCAAGGAGATTACCATGAGATGGGGGGAGTGAAATAGGGTATTATCAATTAAAACCTTAACCCCATTGAAAATGAACATATTTACTAAATATTAAGAACACATCTATCTCCCCCTTTCATTTTCTCTATGGATGAAGAAAATGAAATAGTTAATATAAATATAGTAACTTGTTTCACCCTAACTATGTTATTCTATGGTGCATGAAATGATTATACTCACATCACAACCCAAGATTTTGTGATTTTTTTAAATATTTTTTTTTATATTTTAAATTACATTATACATTGATTTCAGCTTTAGTTTCATGAAATACTATTTTTTTCCTATGTTACACATGATTATGAGTTAATATTTTGTTACACACAACATTGAGTTAAAAAATAAAAGGACCTACTATTTATAAATTATTAATTAATTTTATAGTTAATAATGATGCATTGGAATTGAGGGTATGAATAGGATTTACTACATTATTAATATATGGTTTATATGTTTTATATGATTTTTGGTGACCAATTAATTATAAATTAAAATAAAACAATTATGAAAATAAAAGAAAATCTTTTTTTTTGAAAAACAACTTTTATGCAGAAAACGAGGTAGTATATCAATAAACTATGAAAATAAAATTTCAATTATTTTAAGGTAATTTTTAAATTACATATTAATTAAAAATTTTAACTTTCATTTTATATTTTTTCTAGACAATAGATTTGAACAAATCATATTTTACGCTTAAAACAGTTTTTTTCTTAAAATTTGTTATTTCTCATTTTTTGGAAGACTTATTTAAAAAAAATTAATTTCAAAAAATTATTTTTAAAAAATTAATTTTAAAAAATAAAAATCATTATTAAAAATTTTATATCAAAATTATATTAGGGTGGGGTTTTGTTATTTTTCTGAAAACTTTTATTTTTATGACGAATATTGAAAAATATTGATTGTAATTGAAAATTCCTTTTAATTTAATTTATTAAGGTAGATATATTATATTTTGAAATGGTTTTAAAATATAATTAGTTCAATTATAAATTTATTAAAAAATTTATGAAATTTTTACCAATTTGATAATTAATTTAATTATAAAATATATTCAATCCTTCGACCTCTTTCTATTTCAAACACCATTTTCATGACAAGTCTACGGGAAAAATTTTAAGTTATTTTTTTAGTTATATGAATTTAATTTATAATGATTTATTATGTATTTATAATCATATTAATTTTAAATTTCTAATAAATTCGTCTAATGTTTTTTACCTAAATGAATTGTGAACGCAGTAAAAACTATTATCATTGTTTTTGTAGAAATGAGTTTACCGAAGGGGTAAAATTTAATGATAAGAGTTTAAATGAAATAAAATAGAATATTCATTTTATTAAATGAATTATTTTATAACATGGATGCCAAATTATATGAAATGTGGATATTAGTTTCCACTTTTCTTTGAAAAGGACCTATATAATATGTTAAAAACAGAAAAGATATTTTCTTAATTTAATATCTATAGTGAAATAGGATATGAAAAAAAATTGGATAGGTTATAAATATTATTTTAAAATATAAATGATTTATTTGGATCATAATAATTTATATTTAATTTTTATAAATTATTTTTTCACTTAAAATGCTAATGAAATGCCGACACAATAAATATTTGGTTAATGAAAAATAAAAAATTAATAATAAAAATAATAAATGTGAAGTAAATTTAATGAAATATCATGTCCTCTTAAACTTTTAGATGAATATACAATTTTACAAATTTTTTATCATAATATATTTAAATTTCATTAGTTTCTTCATTTTTTTAATTTAAATTAAAAAAAATCAAAATAAATGTTAATGCCATTTTATAATAAATGATATTTTATTATGTCATTTAAAAATAATAAAAACAATACCATCTATAAAGTGATTTAAAATTGTACATAAATATTTCTTATGGTCCATTAATAGAATAAATTTTTATTATAATTACATTACTGACCATTAAATAGAAAAAACTCGATTTGCACAATTATGGTTCAAGCAGTGTTTTTGCGCTTTACATGTTCTTAAGTTAAAATTAATTTCCAACACATATAGTATTTACAATTTTTAAATTATATATTATATTTATAATAATTTATTTCATATTATCTACTATATATCCCTATAATTTATTAATATATAATAAATTACGATGGTTCGAAAACTAGTTATCATAGTGAAAAAACATAATGGTAAAAATTCGGATGCTAACAATTTAAGGAATAAAATATTTAAATCATGAGTTTAATTGTGTGTTTTAGGTGTGTATAAACAATACAATACCTAATAAATATTAATAATTATATTTTGAGAAACTTTATGAATGATTGATGTCCCAATAGTTAAATATTTCGTGTAATTCTATGAATTTCACTCCTCTTCGACTATAAAAGGAAACTCACTCTCCCCGCATATTCAAACTCTCAAAACTTTTTACTTGTAATAGATATTCCCAAATAACATATGAAATCACCTACTATTATTCTAGAATCCTTAGTTTTGATTTAAATTATTACAACCCTTAAATTTTAAAATATAAATACATGATTTTAATCATAATTAACCATCAAATACAAACCAAGAATCATAAATTATTGTGTCTTTATAACATAAGGATCATATAAATGCAAACATGGAAATAGAATAAAATATATTTATACTAATCCTCCATAATGATATCCTAACTTCATTTTAGCTCATAAATCCTTATAGGATGACCTAAGGAATACATAGACAAGAGGAATGAGATAATATGGATAAAAATTGAACAAACATAAGAATAAAGAATGGTACTAGGGTTATAATACATAAAATGATTACATAAAAGGTAATGGAACATGAATAAACATATGTAAGGATATATAACATGGGATCATGTTATCCTAGAAATGTGTTACAAAAATAATAAATGACATAAACATGAGTTGAGGCTAACTCCCATGAATATATCACATGGACAAAAAGTTCCCTAATGGATTCAGATTACTCTATAACCCCGTACATAATATATCATTTCATGCATATGTGTTCCCCATAAATAAAAAATATATTTAATAAACATAATGGTTACACTTTCAAAGAAATGGGTATCATAATCAAGTCATATGACATAACCAATTGGTGTAACATAATGGTGTACAACAAATGGATTTAAATCATACATATAAATTCATAAATCAAAATATTAGTGTATCATGATAAATGATTCCTATATTAAATGAAAACATTTAAAAATAGTGTTTAAGAAATATTAAAGGTGATCCACTATAGTGTGGTTTAAAAAAATATTAAATATTCAATAAAGTGGAGAAACGTATATATAGTTTATATAAAACATGTAATTAAATATGATATTTTTAAATATTAAATAAGTTAATTTATAAAACAAATAATGGTTTCATGAAACCAAATATGGGGTGTACTTGAAAATTAATAAGAAATAGGGAAATTATTTTCGATCGGTCTTTATTATTATGAGGAACTAAAATATAATACTTATAAAATATGTATTTCCCCATTAATGATGTATGTATTGATATTGATATATTTATTTGGAACATATATATAGAATTTATAAGATGTAAGTAATAATTATTAAGATATACATTTGTGTAATGAGACTGAATTGATAACCCAATGGTAATTTGGAGGTTTATAGAGATCCCTTACCTTATTTCTTAATGTGTTCTTCACTTGAAAATAATTTCATGGATAATCAAATTAAATATATTAATAATTTAATTTATTATATACTATATAGAAATTTTATTTATTATTATTTTATTGGGTTAATTTATGGAATGTTTTTTAGTTATAATGTTTAATTTCATTGTTCTAGGGGCGTTTGTTTCATGTTTTCATAGTTGGTTACATTGTGTATGATTATGGGAGTTAATTTAAAATGGAATAAAAACCCAAATGGAATGAAATGGTATTAATATAATTATAAAATAAAAAATGGTACCATATATAATTTCATTCATATTATAATAAGTCATTTGATAATATTTTAATGATAACTGTTTAAATTATTTAGTGGGTTTATCGATCATCATGAACTACGATTGTTTTATTATTTAATATATATATATATATATATTACAGAACATGGAAAAGGTTATAATATACATTTTATAATTTTTTTTATCCATTAAAAACGTTTTATGACCGTCATGGAAGGTGATAATAGGAATCAAAAAAATTTCATCCACGAAGGTGGTGAATCGACATATCACAGACAATGTTTTCATTCTTAAGATTAAAGATTTTATGATGTATATTCAATTATAAAAATAAATTTCTAGTATATTTATGATTCAAAAGTTATCATGTCACTTTTGATAGTGGGGAAAGGATGAGGTAGAAGAAATAAATAATTTGAAAGAGAAAAGTGTAGGATTTTACCTCTTAAATATTATCTTCTTGATACTCACTTTATGGATATTGGGATTGGTATTTTTATTATACCGTCAGATTTTTGATGTGAGGAAGAGGCTTGTAAATGGAATTGTGTAGAATTTAAAAAATCTATAATTTTTAGAATTTTTTAGTAGAATGGGGTGAGGGTGATATTTATATGGGAGGAGTGTTTTGAATATTTTATTCATTTATTTATTATTTTGGATCAAGACTAAGAATAGTGTTTATTACTATCACTAAATACTACAAAGGTTTCAAGATATTTTTGAAAAATGGGTTCTTACACCATCTATACATCATCTATGACTCAAAAATTCAAGTGTTTTTTAAATACAATATATTATAGTATTTTTCTATTCGACCAAGTTTTAACTATATTTAGTAAACTATAAATAAAATTCCCTAAAAATTTTTTAAAAAAATTATTTCAAATGTAGACTCCATTTTATGAAAATAATTTTATAAATATGAAAATTTAATCAAAATCATATTTATTAAAAAAATACAATTTTAATATTATAACTGCCTTTTTGAAATAATAAAAATTTAATTAAGGTATCATAAAATTATATTATAATTATAATATAAAAAAATATAAATTTATAACCCTATTTATTGAAAATAAATATTCAATTCAATCGTTATATTAATTATAAATTTTTTAATAAATATTTATGATTCACAATAATGCCAACACATAATTTCTCATTTGTAAAAAATTTATTTATTGAACAATTATATAAATATATAATATTTTTATTTATAAGATACTTAAATTTTATTTATACTTTCATAGGCGAGGCTATTATTTTGATGGATATAATACTATTCCTAATAGAAGCATTTCTTTTCCAACGGTCAACCTACTAATGGGTATAAGGCTACACACCTTCCTATAAATTACAATTGTTATATTAATTGGTCACATTTTTTTATACCAATATTATATACACTTTCATATTTTAGATGACTATTTTATTTTTAATATTTGGTTTTATTTCTATGAAAATGTTCGTGAGTCTTTTTATTCTAGTAGATCATGCAAATCCAAATATTCCTATTCTAATTATCCTATTTTTAATTTATTATCCAACTGTAATAGTTAGAATTATTATTGTTTTTTTGGTGAAAAAATTTACATTATTCATTTATGAGAATATTTTTTTATTAGGTTATCTATGTTATTTATGGTATTTATACTACAAGACTTAATTAAAAGAAGGGAGATTTCAATGATAAAATTATGGGTCATTACATCATTCCCCATTATGAAATATCTCCCATGAAATTTAGTTTTACAAAATATGGTTGAAATTATTGAGGGTACTTCTATTTCATTGATTCTTTAGTTCCTATGTCACAAAATAATGTTTAAGGTTATTTCATATTAATATGACCAGGTGAGTATTTTTGTTGTGTAGAACATTTTATCTACCATCCAAAATCTTCAATGGATTCTCCTTAAAAGAGATATCATTTTGCAGTAGTACAACCTTAAGATTTTGTACATGCTAGGAATTAGGTATATAATACCTCAATAAGAATTCAAATAATAATTCATGTACTTGATACATTTTTTTTGTAATTTCAAGTTGATAGGATATAATTCCATCATGATAATGAATATTGATGGGGACGATTTACTAGGGGCATTTCTTTCCTATCTTCCAAATTCTCTTGACTCTCTTCCATGGAGATATGTAGAAGAATACCATTTCACCAACCTCAAACTCTAAGTCCCTTTAACTTTTATCTATATATATATATATTCGTTCAAATTTGGGTAGCCTAGATATGTTTTTTGGTGGTAAACACATTTTCTACTATTTCATCAACCATTTTAGGTCCTAGAATATTATGTTGACAAACATCATCCTAACACGATGGTGTTCTAAATATATTCCAGTAAGGGTCTTAATATGGATCCATTTAGATTTTGTAGTGAAAACTATTATTGTATGTGAACTCTATAATATGTATATTTTGGGCTGATCCTCCCTTGAAGTCCATAGAACATGATATAAAAATGTCTTCCAGTGTCAAAATAGTTTTCAATGATTTTCCATCAGTTTGAGAATGATAAGTCATACAGATGGTCGAGTTATGTTTTAGGGGATGTTAATGAATTTTCTAGAACATTTAGGTAAATGTCATATCATTATCATATATAATCGATAACAGTACTCCTTAAATCCTCAAAACTTTTATGATTTATTTCCATGAAATTTGATCGAGGGAGAAACAGTCTAAAATTATGATAATGTAACTATCTTTGTAAGATGATCTACAATAACCCATACAAAATTATTTCCTCTCAATGTCATCTAAAGTATGATGATAAATTACATGGTGATGTTTTCCCATTTTCATGTTTTTTTAGTTAATGGATGCATCATCAACTTATAATTTTGTATTTTAACCTTCACATTCCCACATACAAGAAAAATTAATGCATATTCAACAATCCAATTATTCATATTAATCAACCAATAGTTCCCTCAGTGGCCTCGATACATTTTTGTTCTCCATGTGTGGGTAAAGAAGTTATAGATATGTGTATCATTCAAAATATCTGACCTAATCATATGATTTGATAGAAGATGCAGTTGTTACCGAATTCATATAACCCCTTACCCATCCATTTTGAAATCCAAGGATATATATTTTCTAATAGCTTCCACCTTCTTCTGAATTTCCAAATCATCTCATTTATCGTTATTAATATTTTACAAGGGTGATGGTTGAAAATTCAATTACAAAAGAAATTATGATGTCCGTTCCATTATGGTTTGCATACCCATCATTTTCATGTATAAGAATATTAGATCCTTATCAATTCCCATCATTTATAATGTTGAAGGATGATTTCTACTCAGAGCATCTTCCACTTTATTCAATTTCCAAAGATGATAGCGGGTTCAACATTCATGATATTATAAAACCTATAACTACCTTAGAAGGGGAAAATTGAGCTTCTTATGTGTGAATATATACATGAGTATCTTATGATCAGTATATATCTTTCACTTCTCCCCATTTATATAATCCCATTGTATTTTCAATGCGATGCTAACAATATTCTACTACAGATCATGTGTGGTATAGTTTTTCTCATTATATTTCAACTTATTTGTTTAATAGTCTATTACTTTATCATTTTTAATCAGTTCACAACCTAATAATCTCTTTTAATAATCTCTATACACACCAATGAGTTCCCACTTCCTGGAAGTGTATGTACAGGTTCAGTGAGGAGCCTCTTTTACAACTATTTGAAGTAGTGTTCACATTCAATGGTATTGAACAACTTTACCCCCTTAGAATTCCTCTTGGTTAGTGGGTTCGAAAATAAAGATATGTTGTTCAATAATCATATACAATACCTATCTAGTCCAATGAAACTGTGGATCTCCATTACAGATGTTGGTTTGGGACACCACCCAACTGCCATTATTTTTAGGGTCCATAGATATTCCTTCTTCTGTGAAAACAAGTATCAATAATGATGCTTCATAAATAAAAAACTCACATTTATGATAATTATCATATATTCTCTCCCTATATATTGTTTTTACAAATGTATTCAAACTTCCCCATGTTCCATCTTTCGAATGGACAATATTAGAATATAATCAATAAAGGCTACCGAAAATTTATCAGGGTAATCCATAAAGACTCTATTAATTAATTTAATGATAATTTCTATATAATTAGTGACTTTAAATGGATTCACTATGAAAAAACAGTGTCTATTCCTCATTTGAATAGAATTTTGGGAAACATATTCCTTCCTCACCTCTAATTGGTGATATCTTAACTGAAGGTCCACCATATAGAAATACTTAGCCCAACGTAGTTTATCGAATAAGTAATATTTCTATGGAAGGTGTAATTTTTATTTTTGATGATTTTTTGAGCTCATGATAATCAATATATGGTCGCACTGATTCATCCTACTAAATAAACAGTACTGGTGTACCCCATTACGAAGTACTCGGGCACATGAAACCCCTATCCAGATTCTCTTGTAACAACTTATTTGGTTGTTCTAAGTAAATGTTGTCAACTATATTAGTAGTCTGTGATACTATAAGAGATATATGAATAATTGAAAATGATAACTCAAACTCTCTATTAGGATTAAGACAATGATATGCTTTACGTAACACATCCATGTAGTCCCTCGCAATGTGAATGTATTCGAGTATGATCCTATGATTTGTCTAAATAATTTGAACTAGATATGATTTCACACAAGGAATTAATAACCTCAATTGAGATTATTATTCTAATGTATATCGATCATCCTCTATTCACTTGTATATAATTGGAATATTCCTCTAGATGTGAATGGTGGTCTCCCATTCTTGAATGTTGTTGCTGAATTTGTATTAAGATATCGAATGCATTCCCAATTTCACATAAAACTCCACCAAAATATCTATTATGTGGTTTTAGGGAATGTTTAGTTAATAAAAATTTATGATAGAGGATTTATATAATTTAGATGATGTAATTCCCCCATCTAGTATTCTCAATGATAACACTTCCATCATATTTTGAGGTGGTGTTTGAATAGTTCTACTAAAATTGTAGGATATGAAAGAATCTGTACAACTAGAAACAAATTGTATTTTTGGTATTACTGAATGGATTACTAGCATAGTTATCACAACATCATTTTCAGAATCTACCTTATTATTTGTGAGGGATATTCCCTTCCTTTCTGCCTTGGTGGTTGTTAATGTTGATTTCCTCTGACAACCCTCGGCTTTGGGAATTTTCTTAAATAATTCCCATGTTCCATTCTATTGAAGCACTACACTACAAGATGAGTGTTTATCTAAAAATTAATTTCATATTTCATATTTATGGGATTCCTAATATCAATTTCGAAATAAATGTCTCGATGCCTTTCTCTTCCACCTTTGAAGCATCTCATATTTCACATTAGATAGTTATTATGATGATTCTTCCTGTAATTTTGACATATGTGATGTTGGGTTTATCTCTATAATGGAATTTATCTATTGATACTCCATTATTAAACTCCATTTTCCTATTTTTTATCTTATCCCATGTGAATACAATGAGTCCCTGATCTCAATATCAACTATATTTGAACAACAAACAATCTTTTCATAACTATCAAAGACCAAAATTTATACAACATTTCATATACTAAGTTTCATCAGACTAAATAATGGGTTGACCATAATATCATATCTAATAATATGACCAAAATAATAGCATGAATTCCTTTTGATATTTTTTTTCATTGATAGAATAATATTTTTGTTTCTTCTAAAAGTTGAACTCCCACATTATCTTAGGACAGTATGTTGATGAAAAATATCTACTGAAAAATATTTTCATGAATGCATCACCTTACATGGAATCCAATTCCACTTTATACATTTTTTCTTTAATACTTTCCACCACCGGAAAACTTCCCAATTAAAACAATAGACCTATAGCACAACATTAACTTCTTCTAAGAATTAGTGGAGAAATAATATCTTATCAATGGAGTTAATCCATTTTTCTACAATGAGGGTATCAAATGATACACTAAAGTTAGGAAGCCTTTTTTACATAAAGGATTCAACAAAAACTTTTTCATCCTAGGAGAATGAGTTCATTCCTCATTATTCCGGTTAATATTCATAAAGTGATCCAATTGTTCTACTACATCCATGATGTTTTTTTCTTCCATTCCCATTAGATTTGTTATTTCATTGTGAAAATAATCGCATTGCCTTCAACATTGATTATTTTCACATGTTCCAATATATAAATAAATTAACTATTAAAAATAAAATAAAATTAAGGGGGATTAAATACTTAGTTATTATGAATATAAAAATGTAACTTTTAACAAGGAAAAATAACATTATAAACAAAAATATTATCAAAAATTGTGATTACAAATATTTCAATACGAGGTATCCATGTTGAAATAATTATCCATTGTCTTCTAACAAATAATTTCTAGTTTTAAATTCCAAAAAACTTGATCGTTCTAAGATACAAACCATATCCATCATAGCATTTTATACATATTATTACATGATTTTAAGAATAATTAACCATCAAATACAAACCAGGTATCATAAATTCTAGCGTCATTGGAATACTATGCCCATAAAATTGAATATATATGTAAACACAAGAAAACAAATTAATATTAATCTTACATAATGATCCCCAAAAAACATTTGAGAACCATTATCTGAAGAAGATAGACTTGGGAATATATAGACAAAATGGATGAGCTAAAAACTCTAGTAAGAGAATAAACATGGGAATAAATCATTGAACATGAGTTAAAAATCCTAACATGATTAAATAAAATGAAATGGAACATGAATAGACATATAGAAGCATACAAAACATGGGATTATTAGATCATAGGAATTTTACAACAACATAAAATATTTCATAAACATTAACTGAGTGTAACTACCAAGTCTATACCACATAGCGGACAAAGTCCAATAATGGATTAGGTTTACTCCCTATTCCAATATATGACATATAAAGAGACTAAGTAATTCCCACTTCATATTGGTTTTATCTATGTGTATCCATCATAACGTGCTTGTGAATTCGTGTTACACATAGATAATCATATATAAGGAATAAAAATATGGGTTACCCATGGAATTAAATTGGTGTCATAATCATGTCATATTTCATATCCAATGGGTGTATCATAATGGTGTATCAGAATGAATGAATTCAAATAATATTTAGACATTAATAATAAAATTTAGTCTCATATCATGATAAATTATTTCAAAAGACAGGGAATATATTAAAGAGACATTAACGGTGAAAATTTAATATTTTTTTAAATAATAAAATTAATAAACTCAGATTATTTTCCATGATTAAATAATCTATTTTATAAAAACTAGAGGTGGCTTAAAATAAATTATTGTGTGTACTTGAAAATGGGTAAAAAATTGGGAAGTTATTATTAATCTGAATTTATTGTCAGGAATAATTGAAAGTAAATAATTATAAAAAATTTATTTACTCCTAGAATAATGATTATTTGATCTGGATACACATATTTGGAACATATGCAATCAATTTAGAAAAAATACATAATAATATTGAATAAATATATTGTTTTAAAGAGATATAAATCATAACCCAAAAGTAATTTATATGTTCAGAGAGATCCCTTACCTTATGTCCAAATGTGTTATCTGCATCTAATTAATGTCAGGTATAACAAATTTAGATTAAAAATAATTTATTTCACAAAAACTTCGACATATATTTTATTTTTTATAATATTGTTAATTTAATTTATGGATTTTTTAATATTTTAAAATTTTAATTATGTTGTTCTAGTAGCATTTGATTAATGGTTTTGTGGTAATTTCCCTTCATTATAATTATGGGAGTTATATTCAAATGGATTAAAAACTTCATACAAGGAATTAAATTTTATTAATATAATTCCCAAATTTTAATGGATTAATATAACATTTTTTTCTCATATGAGGATTATTCCTTGGATAATTTTTTATTGATAATTGTTTATTTTATTTTGGTGCGTTTTCGATCATCATGAACTAGTTTTGTTTAATATTATGTATATATATTAATCCAATAATATGGAAAAATGTTAAAATATACATTTTAAAATAATTTTAAATCATTATAATTGTTTTATGACCAGCGTTAAATGTGGTAATAGAAAATGAAAAATCATCATCCATGGAGGTGGTGAATTGACATATCACTAAAAATGTTTTTTTATTAAAAAAGGTGAACAAAATATATTTAAAGATGGATATTACATTAAAACAATAAAATTAAATAACATTTATGATACTTTAGTTAACATTTCCCTTATGATAGTGGGGAATGGATGTGGTAGAATAAATTATTTAAAAGAGAAATGTGGAGGATTTTACCTCTTGAATATTTTCTCCATGAGAACCTCTGCAAGGGATTTGGCTGTTACCTTTTGATGAGTCCATAAGATATGTCCCATTAGGATGAGGCTTGGGAATGGAATTGGAATTAATTTATACAATGAAATATTTTTTATAAGTTGGGAGGACAAGGGATGGCGGGGTGCTGTTAATATCATTGAGGAGAGGTGTGGTTTTTCTTAATTTATTAATTTGTTTGTTATTTATCCTCAAGAGTAAAAAAATGTTGATTCAAATGAAAAAATAAAGTACATAGTTTAGGGGTTTTTAATTAATTGGTGATTTCATCCACCATGCATCAAAAATTACTCAAAATTCATGTATTTTTTAAATACTATAAATCATCATATTTCATTATTTACCAAAAATTGAACAATTTTATAAAAATACAAAATAATTAAACCTAACTATTTTTCAACGTGTTGATTTTAAAAATGGACCCCATTTGACGGAAATAATTTTCTAAATTTGAGACATTTAATTTTAAATTAAAATCATCATTTTCCTTGAAAAATAAAAAATTTAATATTATAAACAATTTTATTACACTTTGAAATACTAATTACGGTCTCATAAAATTATCTTATAATAATAATAGAAAAAGTTTATTTTATGAAAATAAATTATTAATTTTATATTCACATTAATTGGAAAATGGTAAATAATTATTAATGATTCTAACAAATACAAAAACTTAGTTTATCATATTTAAAACATTTATTAACTTATTACATTATAAATTTATATCATATTTTCATTTATAAGATTGTGAAATTTTTTTATACATTCATAAGTGAGGTGATTGTTCTAATGGCTAGATTACTAATACTAATCACCAAATTACTATTCTATCTATTAGGGTATTATTGTAATGGTCATGTTACTAACGATTATAAGGGTTTACTACTTCTTATAAGTACCACTTATTCTATTCATAAATCACTTTTATTTTATCTCATTGTTATATATACTTTCATCTTTATAATGAGTATTTAATTATTAACATTATATTTTTCTATAGCTTTATTACTGAGTGCAGTCATTATAGTGGATCAAGAAGGCCCAAATTTAACTATTCCTATTATCTTGTTTTATTTTCATTTTCCTATTGTAATATTTGTCATTTTTATTGGTTAGTTTTCTCACTAAAGCCTCATTTTTCATTTTATGAGAACATTTTTTTACTGGGATCTGTAACAGATGTAAATTTCATATATTGTTTGATATAGTTATAAGAAGTAAACATTCATTGAAAAAATTATGTTTAATTTTAGAAATATTACTATCAATGGCTTTAGTGAAATACCGAGGAAGATACTCACAGAAGAGAAAGTGATATTCAACGAACATCTTTATTTTATTTTTTCATCCACCCCATTAAATTTATATTATACCATTCGAATATAATAACCAAAATCTCTTCCATGTAATGATATTTTTTTAATGTGGATGGTAGACCTACCACCACAAACTCCCTACTCAAATGGGTTACAAAATCATCGGTTATGTGTATGGGAGACTACCACCTCATAAACTAATATTATTCTTTTTTTCATTACCACATTATGAGGTTGGGAATAATGATGGATTTTTAGTTTATATATGATATCTATGATATTAATGATGTTATTAATCATTTATAATTATTATATCACACATACATTACTTTTTTCAATTATTCAAGAATACGATAATGTTACTCATGTGTTTGATGGACTACCACCTCTCGAAGTGAGGTTATTTGTATACACTTTACATGGAATTTATTAAGGATGATTTAGTTATAAATATGTGACTTATATGAACTAAATATGTAACTAAAATCATAATACTTATATAATTTACTTTAATTTCTAACACTATGGATAAATAGAAACAACATTCACGCGTATATAAAACCTACCATCCTTAGGAATATAATATTTCATTTCCTATCACAAAATATTATGGATTAATATAAATAAATATATAATTAATATATATTATATTTATATCATTATATAAATTATAGTAATTATTAAATCATTATATAAGAAATATTACCCAAAAAATAAGTAAAAACATGTTTGAAAAACCAAGTTGTCATTACCCAAATCATTACTTTAGTATCAAGTTGTTAAAAATTGGGTAATATAACATCACAAGAAAATAATATATAGAATAAAATATATGAATATGGTCATATTATAGGGTTATAATATTCATATAATTATAATAATGAAATTTTTAATGAGTAATATTGGAGTCAATACTTATGCAAAGGGATTTCCAACTAACCCTTTACTTCCGTGAGGAAAATTCCATGTTCACCACCAATTAATTTAGGGAATGTGTATAATACAAAGGAATTTATAATATTATTTTTATTATAATGAAACATATTTTGATTTATATATCCATTTTATTTTTTATCTTTAATGATTTTTAATGTTTACAAGTTAATAAATCAGTATGGGGATATTTTTCTCAATTTTCCTTCATTGAGTTGTATATATTTTTATGCAACTATATTATCTCACGAGGTGAGTATGAAAACCCTTTATAAAATTTATTATTAATTTATTCATCATAATTATATAAAATTTATTATTTCATTTTATTTTCTTCCTGAGGAATATGGTTCAATTTTACCAAAGTGGTAATGATTTTATCATACAATCTCGTCATTTATTAGTATTGTTTACAATTAATTCTCATCTTTTGAAATCTCTTATTGAACCTCCCAATAACTCTAATTAATTTTATTATCCACTTTTTATTAATTATATCTCAATTAAATATAAGATATTTTCTCTCATTGGTGCTTATGATAATTAAATTTTTTTATAAAAATAAACCCACATTTCTCACCTCAGTGGGGGGTATGTTTAATTACAAAACTATTTTTTCTATAAATGGTTCAAAAAAATGATTAATATATTTTTATATTTTTTAAAAATAATTTTTACCAATACATTCCTTTTTTTAAAAATTATTCCAAAGGAATCTTAATGTTGTTTTCTAGAAAATATTCATTTTTAGTTTATTGTAAATGTGAAATGAATATACGTTTTAACATGTATCACCTAATTATATTTTTCTAATGTGATGAAAACTCATTTCATCAAAGATTTATTTTTATGTTTTCTGGATTATTTTCATATAAATTTTTTAAAAATAATATATGTTTTAAAAAGTGATTTGGAAATTTGAAATTATATTTTCCTCAAGAAATGTTTTAAATCATTTTTAAACATGATTTTTAATGTTTTCAAAATTATTTTCATTTTAATTGATTTTTAAAATAATTTATGTTTTAAAATGATATCTTCAATGAAAAATTACTTTAGTTATGAAACATTCTATGTAATGTTTCATTATCCTTTTTAAATTTATAATGACACCCTTTGATATAATGTATTATTTATTAGGGATATGAACCCATGATACTATTACTATTATTTATATGCATGGTTTATTTTTATAATGAAATGATGATTATGAAGGACAATTATCTTCCATGGGTTATACCATGATAAAATTATTATGAAAGCCCATTCATTTCATGGTTTATGCTCTAATGAAATTTTTATGAAACCTGTCTCTTTTCCAAAGGCTATGATATGATACTGACTTCATTTAACGGGTTATGATATTATGAATTTTATGATATATTGGAACACATAAATATGGGTTTTATTTTGATATGGGTAGGAAATATGTCTCAATCAAATGAATTGGTTAAAGATTAATATATATCATGAGAAAGACATGGATGGAATGGGGTGTCAACCCGATATAGTAATATAGGGCTAGAACTGAGAGTGAACCCAGTATAGTATTATTGGACTGGAACGTGGAGTGAACTCAAAACACTAATGGACATACCCACTATGATGACCTTGTAATTGAACCTTGAAAAATACGTAAAAGATTCTCTATTCATATCTTCTTTCCACAAAATACATGTATTATTTTAATATTATTCTCTCGTGGTTCATGTTCATTGAATATCTTGTGTTTTATGTCTTTATAACTCCAAATATTGAGTCCTTGAATCATTATTATTCTCAATGATATAAAAGTAAGGGTTTTTTAATTTTTTGATCATGTTTTCATAACCTTATGTTCTTGTAATGATTATGTTTATATTTTATTTACCCTTACTGGGTATCTGATCTCACCCTTTCATATGTTTTCCTTAATAATATTATGAAGAATGCTATTATATATTTTATGTATATGATGAGTAATAATTGGGATGTTATTTGTGGTAAATAATGAAGATCCTATAATGGATTTGAATATGGTGTTCCAAGATTCCAAAGGAACTAACTATTATAGTTCTCTTGCATGAATTTTTTTAATGTATTGAATATTCATCTTAAAAAATTCAATATCCATTTGTGAAAATTTTGGGACACAACAGTTGGAATCAATGGATTGGTTTATTTAAAATTTTGTAACTAATATGAGAAAATGTTAGTGAAACACCTTGGGATATTTCTATAGACAAGTCTAGGGATGTGTGTATTAGTAAATCTAATGATGACTCCATGTATTGGAAAATATCTTGGAATTTTGGTAAATGAAAAAGAGAGGGGTTTCTATGAAATTAAATCCAAATCATTAAAATAGAAGTTGATGTGCCTATAGAACAGATATACATTTGGGTAACATTCCATGAAGCATCGTATTGAGATAGAATCAATCTAGAAATGGTGCATTACAAATGTCCTTTCTTCTCACTTGGTTTGACACACCAATGGAATATGCTATTTAAGTTCATTAAATCGTCATGAACAATCATGAAGGATTTAAATAAATTATTATCACGTATGGAATATTTTAATATTAATGTGTCATATATTTAAAATAATTTTGCAATATTTATATATCATGTATGTTATTTTTCATGATTTTGTTGTTTCACACAATGATATGTTTTATTCACACTCAACTTTATGGAATTATTAAATAGTGGGAATAATAAGGAAGTTTTTTAATGTTGAATTTAATGGAATTTTTTTATGATTAGTGATATGGGATAATGATTTGAGTAATGTAATTTATGATTATGGCTAATCTGTTTTCAAGGAAAATCATTAACAATGTATACCATAACCAACTCAGAGACCCACCGAATAATAGAAAGAAAGAGTTCACTAAGAGTTTAGGTAGTGGAGACTATGGAAGAAATATGATTCAATTTTCCACAAGTCCAAAATGTGGGGAGAAAGACCCATTTTGATGTATTAAAGGAACAATAAGATGTTTCGACCAAAGAAAATGAAGGACAAAAATCATGTTACTATAATGTAAAATCAAGATATTAGTTAATATAATGGATGGAAAATATTGGTATCCCTAGGTTATTATAAATGGATAATTGAATTAACTATGGAAAGTAAGGGAATTATAAATATCTATGTAATTGTGGGATTATTTGTGAATAAAATCAGCAAGGTTTTATTAGTAATAGTTAATATTTTGATGATTAAGGGATTTCAAATTACATGTGAATTGAACAAAGTGTTAAGGAATAATATGATGATGCGTAGTTAATTATTAAATAAGTAAGTGGGATGAATGGAATATCTTGGTTTTAGAATTAAAATATTATTTCATATAAATCCTAAAATATTAATGTATTGTTTAGTATAAGTATTTGACTAAGGATTTGAAAGTATATGTTGAAAGATGTCGATGGAGTGAAAAACTAATTTAATGGTAATGATATATTCCTGGAAAACACATGGTTAAGTTAATGAAAAACATTAATATATTACTATCGTTGAGATGATAATGTTTGGATAAAGAGATGATGGATTTGGATAAACTAAATTGGATATTATGGATTACCTTGGAAATGATTAATGATTTATTGAAAAATTGGTTTATACTATCACAGTTGGAGTAGAAAACATTTCTATATTTAGGGAATATATCCAATAATCTATGTTATATGTATGCAATGAATTAGAATATATTTTTTTAATATGGTTTTATTTTAATATATGTTAATACCATGCTTCAACATAATACATGATAAAGGTATTCAAATGTTTTTTACGTTAAAATAAAGATGAAATTTATAATATATTGGCTATAAATGTTATGAATATTTTGAAAAATTTAATGACCTTTTTACTAATTATTTTTATTTTAATCATTTATACAGGTAAAAATGTTTAATATTTTATAAAATGGTTTTTTTGAATTTTGAAAGAGTTTTATATGATTAAGTTACTATTTCACTATATGAAGACTTATTCTTATTGGATAACCAATGATAAATATTTTGTTTTATTGAAAACTAAAAATAAACAAAATTACTTATCATTAAATCTATGGATATGATGATCCATTAGTGGTTCATTCATAAAAAATTCAAATTCATTTCATAGAATAACAAGAGAAGTGGAAATTAATAAAGGCATAACCAGAGGCTAATATATTTCTTATGAAATGGAATGAAATCAAGTAAGTATATCTTCTCAGGGAAATTCTATTAAATATTAGAAAAGGTATTGAAATAATAAAATTTCTTATTATAATCATGTTTGATTATATCATTTTAATTTTTCTATACACTATGGATTATGGATTTTTTTAGTTAATACTCACCAGAAAATGTTCTCTAACAATATTTATTAGTATTTGGGTGTTAGTTATCTCTTTTATGACCATTTTTTCACTTGTAACCAATGTTCCCCTATTTTTACATTATTATGAGTTATTCTACATGAAATTTGCATGTATATTTGTAATTTAGAATAGTATGTTTTACAAACATTTTATGATGTTAGTTAATATGAATGTAAATTACATGTATTAGACTTTTGATGACAGAGATGCATTTCGTGGGTGAAATTCAGTTTATAGGGGGTTATAATGTAACACATTGAGATTTTGTGAATTTTATTTCAAATATATTCAATATTTTGATATTTAAAAAATCATGAAACACTGATTTTATCGTGCGTAACACACAATATTATGTTTTTTTTGTTAAATACAATTTTGATTTTATCTATCTTTACATGCAACATTGAGTTTAAATAAAACATTACATACAACGTAAATATTATTATATAATTTTATAGTTAGGAACTAGTAGTTTGAGTGGATAGTACAAATATGACTAAAAAATTTATGAAAATATTGTTTACAAATATTTATGTTTTTATTTAGATACCATTTAATTATAAATGAAAATAAAACCCTTTCAAAAATAAAAGGAAATAATTTTCCAAAAAATCCTTTTTACATTGAAAAGTGTTTATAATATCAATAATTTATCCATGTAAATATGTTTTATTTATTTTAATAAATTTTTATGTGTTAAATATTTAAAAAACTTTCATAAATCATTATATATATTTACAGTACAAGAGATAATAGTAAATCCACTTTTACGCTTGAAATGATATTTATGTAAAATCTATTTTCTAGCCTTTTTATTGGAAACATATTTAAAAAAATACTCTATAAAAATTATTTTGATAAAATATACCTAATTTTTTAAATCATAAATTAAAAATTATTTTATGGTGAATTTTTTGTGATTGT
Organism: Viscum album; assembly: GCA_963277665.1. Taxonomy (NCBI): domain Eukaryota; kingdom Viridiplantae; phylum Streptophyta; class Magnoliopsida; order Santalales; family Viscaceae; genus Viscum; species Viscum album. Next base: position 1,642,580,217 of record OY728135.1, on the reverse strand, counting down.
TATGAAAGGTTTTATTTTTGATAAATAGTAAAAAATATAGAAGACAACTAAATTTTCATTTTAATTATTTTTATAGATGAATTATATTATTAAATCGTTTAAAATTAAAATTATTTACATTTTATATTGATTAATACAATTTAGTTCATTAGAAAAAATATCATATTTAATTTGGGTTTAAAAACATTTCAACCATTTTCCTTTTTTATCTTAAAAACCCCACTTTCTTGACACGTCTTAATGATTATTTGTAAAGTAAATTTTTTATCTCATATGAATTGAATTTGGATAAATTTATTACATATTTTTAATCAAAAAAAATTCATATTTATACTAAATAAAACTTAAATTTTTTTGACCAAAATGATTATTTAACGTAGTAAAAATTAATTATCACAATAATGGTAAAAATGTGGTTACTAAAGGGTTATACAATAATGATAACAGTAAAAATGACCCAAAATAGTGTCTTAATTTTATTTAATTAATTTATTTCTACCCATGACATAAATATCTCAAAGATATGGAAATTCTTTTCCCTTATAATTTGAATATGACCCATATATTATGTTATGTAATGAAAAAGTATAAAACTATACTTCTCTAATGTTTAATATCTATATTACATTGATAATTGGACAGATATGCCTTTGGTTTAGTTATAAATATTATGATGAATTATAATTGAGTTATTTTGATCATAGTTGTTTGTAATTAATTTTTTTAGATGAATTAGTTACATAAAATTCTTATGAAATTCCAACCCAATAATTATTTTGTTAATAACAATCAAAATCATTTATACTAACAAAATAAATGTAAAGGGGGTTGATTGAATTATCATGTTGTATTATTATTTTGGATTAATATATCATTATAGAATTTTTTATCATAATATATTTCAATTACATTAATATCATGATATTTTTAAAATTTAAATCAAATAAATAATGTCAAAATTTTCATTAATGTCATTTTATAGTAACTGCTATTTTATTAATTTAATTAAAATTAATAAAAATACAATAATATATCAAGAGATTTTTAAATTTAAATAAATATATACTATTTAAAATTAATGGACCAATTTTTCTAATATAATGGTAAATTTACCATTAAATAGTAAAAACCTGGTTTGCGTGGTTAAGGATAGAGCGATGTTTTTTGAACATTACTTTCACTTATGCTAAAATTAATATAAAAAAACAAATTATTATTTTTTAAATTAGATATAATATATATAATCATTATTTCTAATGTATCTAATATGTTTTACTCTAATTTATCTTAAATGGATAAATTACCATGATTTTAAAACTATTTACAATTGTGAAAACCAAAATGGTAAAAATTTATATACAAAGATATTTGGAATGAAATGTTTAAGACATGTGTTTAATTGTGTGGTGAAGGTTTTTTCAGGACCATATCATCCATGAAAACCATTAATTATCCTATTTTGATCCTATTTGGGTAATATTGACCTCCCAAATAGTGAATACATTAGAAAATATATAATAATTCTACTACTCCTCAATAATTAAAAGTCACTCACTCTCCCCACATATTCACACTACTCAATCCATTTGGATAGAAAAATATCTAAAAAATTCACTTCCAAAAATCTATCCCCTTATCCTATAATTCTATAATTTCACTTAAATCTATCCTAGAAAAGATTTAGTTCAATCCCAAAAAGATACCCAATAAATATTTAATGTTCTCCAACAACCATCATTACATTATTTCTTCCTAGAACCAATTAAATTATAATTATAAAATGATTATTTTCAAAAATAATTATATTAAATATCATGATATGTGTTTATGTTATGGTTAAAACCTAGAACCAAACACCCTAAAATCAAATGGGTTACAAAATCATCGTTTGTGTGTATGATAGAATACCACCTCGGAAACCAATGTAGTTTATTTTTCCAATACCACTATTAAAGGATATAAATTATGATGGATAGATAGTTTTTATATTAAATATATAATATATATTAATTTATTATTATTATTTAGTTATTATATCTCTCATTAATTCATAATATAAATTTGTGGTAATACTATAACGTCTCTTGTGTGTATGAAAAAAAATCACCTCGTGGAGCAATGTGAATTATTCACACTTTACATGGAATGCATTGAGGATTGATTAATTAGAAAATTGAGAGATATATGAAATAAAAACTCTATTGTAATGATAATATATATATATATATATAATTTTCTATTCATTATTTCAAAAAGAAAATAATAAGGAAATATAATTCATGCATACGTACAACCTACCGTCTCAATAAATTGTGTATTTCATTTTGTATCATAAAATATTATAGATTAATTTAAATAAATATAAATTGAATATAAATGATATTTATTTCCTGATATAAATTATATAGATATTGATATTATGATCTCAATAAGTGGAAAAAGAATAAAAATTCAAAACATGCATGAAAAACAAAGCGGTCATTACCTGAAACATAACATTAACATGGAAATGTTAATAAACATAAAATATAATTTCACAATTAAATAATATATGGTATATTATATATGAGTATTTGTCTATTATATATATCTAATAAGCATAAATTTATTATACAGGATGACTGAACAAGTTTGATTTGAGTCAAAACATAAGCTATGGGATTTCCACCTGATTTTTTACTTTTGTGAAACACAGGACATATTCACCAACTATTTCCATTATATTGTTTTAATACTTCACAATAATTTTATTATTATTTATATATAGGAAACTGTTGGGGTTTACATATCTATATTAGGGTACATTTTTCATGGGGTTTATGGTTCAAATGAGAGAAAAAATCAAAAATTGGATTTTTGACTCAATTTTCCTTCCTGGAGGCATACGTTATATGATGAACTTATATTCATTCGTGAGGTGTTTATAGAACAGATTTGAAATTTAAAATAATTACTTTATCCATAATAATTATTTTCTATGATTTATTTCATGTTATTTCCTTCTCATGGATTACATATTAATGATACCAATGTGGTAATTAATTTATGTTACAATATCTTCATTTATCAGTATTATTTAACATTAAGTCTACAACATTGAATTACTATGTTTTAACTTGATATAGTTATCATTAATTTTATTATCCTAAAATTATTCATGATATCTTTATGTAATGATACCAGTTTTCCACCATTTGGTGATTATGATAATTAATAAAAAAATTAATAAAATAAAACATTATTTCAATCTTCTATCAGAAATTAGTTTTCTTCCAAATCAATGTATTCAAAAATTGTTTTAAAAAATTATTTATTACTCTTTTATTATTTTAAAATATACTTTTTAACCATTTTTTACAATTTAAAAATATATTTTTATAGGAATATTTGTGTTGTCTTATTAATAATCTCAAAATGTAGTTTATAAAAAAAGTGAATGGGATATTTTTTAACGTGTATGGAATGAATAGAATTTTATATCATTATTTAAACCCATTAATTTGGATCTTTTAATATATCCTTTCAAGACTAATTTCAATTAAAAATGTTTTTAACATGTTTTATATTTTCAAAAGTGTTTTTCAAAGAAAAAAATGATCTTTTTATCAAAAAAATGTTTTAGATGCTTTTTAAAACATCCTTTATAAGTATTCAAGGTTATTTTATAGGAAATTGATTGTGAATATGTTTTATATATTAAAAAGTGATTTTCCTTAATATATTATCTTCCTTAAGAAATATTTCATGTGATCATTCAAAACCCTTATCCTTCTAAGATGACATAGTTTTATATAATTTACTCCTTACGAGGGATATAGACTAAGAATACCATTCTTATTCATTCTATTGATGGTTTGTGTTCATGATAGAATTATAATTATGAAACCCATTTATCTTCTATGGCTTTTACTATGATAAAATTATAATAAAACCCAGATCTTTTAATAGGTTATACTAGGATGAAATGATTATTAGACCTATCAATTTACCACATGTTATGATATGACAAAATGTTTATGATACCCATTTCATATCATGGGATATGATATGATGAATTTATATGATATTTTGGAACACATAAATATGATTTTCATTATGAGTTGGGAGTAACATATATCATTCTCTAATGAATTCTGTAAATATTTATATAATTTATTTTATAGACAAGGATTGAATATGGATTGAACCTAGTACAACATTGTAGGGTTGAAACTAGGAGTGAACATAGTATATCAATAAATGATTGGAATGAAGAGTGAATATGGTATAATAATATATGTTTTCCACTTATATGGCTTTTTTAGTGATCCTTGAATTATATGGAAATTATTTTCTACGATTTTGTGTAGCCTAAAAAATCTATTTCCTTCAAAAAATATTGTGATATTTTGGATCATGCTGGTTGATTATCTTCTGAATCATGTTTTTTGAACTGAAAAAGAATTATTTCAAGAGTCATTATTATGATATTTAATATGAATTGTATGTTTTTCAAAGGTTATGCTCATCTTATAATACCCTTATGTTCATTTTATGCTTATGTATCTCTTAAATTTACCATTACTAAGAATCAGAGCACACCCTTTCTTAGGTTTCTTTTTCCCAGGCTATAGAGAAATGTTTTTTATAGAGTATGTCAATAAATATTAGTAATGTTAAAGATTTTTTTAGGAAATATTTCTTATATTTTACCAGATTAGACGCTTTTTGTACTATGTTTCCAAAACAACTAAACTATTAAGATCCCTAGGAATGTACTTCTATAATGTTTTGAATATTCTACTTAATTGATGATATATCCATGTTTGAAAATATTGGATAACTATACTCCTTATTGAAACTCCATTCCATCACTGATTTTAGAAAATTAACAAGGAATATACCTTAGAAAAAAGAGGAGAAAACACATGACGAAAATCAATATTTTGAAAGGATATAACATTGAATCACCTTAGTCTAGCCAAAACACTGTCGGTACAAAATGTACATGGGCACCACAATTTGGCACACAATAACTTGTGCACCCAATATATTTTCATCTAGGGAATTATTTTTTCCTATAAATATACCATTGGGGACTTCATTTGTATGGACGAAGTTCCCTAAAGCTTAATTTCTACTATGGTCTCCCTAGTTCTTCGCCGAAGTCTTATGAAACTTTCAAGAGAGTTATTTAAACCCTAAAGTAGAGGAATTTAAAGGGGATCATATGACATAAGTCCTTCTAGTGTTTTAAATCCATGACACTTGAACTCTTAAATCACCAAACCTCCTTGAATCAGAAACACTTGTGTGCCACCTATTCCTCTCACAAGAATAGGAGCGGACCACTTCTGGAAATACCTATGAATACTCATGAAGGATTGAGTCCAATCATGACGAAGTATTAAAATCCATGTTTGTGACGCCCCGAGTCCGCTCTTCCGGACTCGTTGCTTTAAAATGCTGTGTAATAATTTTTTTTTATAAACTTAACTTAAAAATTTCACAACACTTTAAACAAAACGAGGATCTTTTACAGGTCTAGGTTCTGGAAGATTTAGACATAACCCTACATTTATCAGAGCTGAAACAATTATACAACTGTCCACTACTCTTCCACTGCGCGTTACAGCAAAGATGACCAACTCTGGGATTCAAGGTAACCTGTGAAAAACATTTCAAAAACGTATGGTGAGCACAAAAGTTTCCCAGTAAGGGGTTTTGAAAACCTTTGATAAATCGTTTTCAGAAAAATATCCTTTCAATATTACATTGAAAATTTTCAATATGTAAATTTATTTGTTAAACAACCTTTACAAAATAATGTAATGTTTTTAAAAAAAATAATTATAATTTTAAAACACTTTTAAATTAATCCAGTGATTTTCTTTGGGAATATTTAAGCAAACTTTATTAAAACAAAACATCATTTTGAGGCAACATAATTCGTTGAAGGCTGTCTTGGGCCTACCCACTTAGCAAAGGATGGGTTCACTTCCCAATGACCTTCCATTTTACAACGAACAAGCACCGGGGTTTTTCAAAAACATTTTAAGTTTGCTTTACATATATATATATATTAGTATTTGTCACTGGAATTTTTTTTTACATCAAAATACATCAATGTATTAAAATGCACATCCGTGATTATATATATATATATATACACACATATATTTCATCATTTGAATGTTTGGATACTACCAAAACTTTTATCAACTAGACATTACGTATAATTATTCTTTCTTTCTCAAATTATCACAAATCATCTTTGATGCTCATATGAACAATTCAATTAATAAATTTCCCTAAAACAATCCAAAGAAAAACGGTTAAAAATAATTTCTATGATATCTATGTCTCTTTTGTTTCAAGGGAAGGCCTAAAACAAAATATGAAATTATGACCTGAACTTTTTATAAATGCAATGGGTGTCGATGTAGTGCATAACACATGGCCATGTATATGTGCAAACGCGATGTCCATATGTTGATAAAATGTTGTGACCCCCCTTTTTTCACGCATATATATATATATATATATATATTTTGAATCATTGAAATAATGTTATAGATGCAATAACTATATCTATTTCATCCACACACATATATATATTTGTCATCAAATTTACAATGCTCATCTTAAATAAATAAATAAATAAATGAACATTTGATCAAAACGTCGATAAATGGTATTATTCATTGGGGAATTTCATATGATATCAATTTAAAACATAAAAATTTTTATATATATATTTATGAGTTTAGAAATTTCAAGAAACACAACTCTCGGTACACCTTTTCAAGTGTTATATGAAATAACAAGAGAAAAACATCTATTAAATGCTGATAACCACCACTTGAAAAATCTAAAACGGGGTAGAATTGGAAGCTATGAAAAGTATATACACATAAGTGCATTTATAGGTTTTTCATATAAACAAAATGAAGCTAATTAAACCCTTAAACAAAAATATTAAATTAAATTCATCATTTTGAAATAAATAAAATAGAATTTATATTAGATTTTTAGAATATACTTTAGATCAACATAAACCATATATAAAATTATCTTTACACAGACTTAAATAAAACATGCCTTGTGAAACAAAATAAATATTTCGAGCAGAACAAAGCTTTGATAAATTCATCTTATTTATAATTTGAAAAGTGATAACCATTAATGAAGGTATGAAATCCTCTTTGCTAAATATGTTTGAAAATAACATCATAATGTTGAATTATTTTATGCAATGAAATATGTTACTAATTTTAGTAGGATAAAATAATGGAAAGGGCTAAAATTATAAAATTTGTAAACACTTCTGCATACACAATAACAAATAAATTAATGTTGAAAGTAAATGTTTCACCCTTACCTAATTATTGGGCAGAAGACCTCCTGCAGAGCCCTCACCTTCCTACTGTCTTCGTTATCACAATCACTCTCAAAAACTCAGAATTGAAAACAAAAGAAGATATAGAATCAAAGACTACTCCTCTTATTTTTTCTCAGTTGAGGCTCTTTATAGGTGCATCATTTCAGAACGATGGACGTGAGAAATCCAAATGTGTGGTTCCGATTGAATGCTTCAGAGATAAGCATTATATATAATTTATATATTGCTGCAACCAACCAATGTCTTAAATCCTGACGAACGATAAATTTTAATAAATTTGCTGACAAAACCAATGAAAATGATAGCAAGGTTATTTGAATGCTGCCAATGTATAATTGAGTCCTGATACATGATATTTTGAGAGATCTTTGATACGGGCTCATAAAAAAAATCAATATGATAACGATAAGATTGACGGAAGATCGAAGGAAATAATAAACAAATCTCCACTTGGACATACTGATAAAATTCATCGGATAATTTAATACAACTTGCAAAATACATCAAAATCGGATAAGAATAATTGAGCAGGTGTCGATTTTCGAAGGAAAAATGAATTAAAAGGAAAAACGCAGGACTATTGAGTCGATTTTCAGAAGATTTTGGTCATTAAATATACTCACAAATCCGAATATCAAAAACGAGATAGGTTTACCTCAACAAAACCAAAACCCTAAATGAAAATTAGATCCGGTTCTTCGGTTCTCGCTCAAACATCCGAATTGAAATTCATCTGAGCTTGAACCTCATTACCGCAACCTTGCGTGGACCATCATGACTCAACGCGAACTGAAAGCAGTGCCTCGGATTCGGTTCGCTGCTCCACGGTTCGACCTCGCCATCACACCGAAAGGAAACCCGACGGACCCCTATATGAAATTGATTGTTGAACGACGCCCATGCTTCGATCGAAGCTCGGCGTAGCCCTTCCTATCTCGAAATCGCGTTCTCGGACTCTTGTTCGACCCCGTGCTTGGTTCCTACGCGACACACCTTCCCAGAAGCCGAACCCTATTCTTGCGATTTACCAGAGATTGAAATCCTATTTTATTATTTCATTCACCGTTTTTTTATCAATTATCTTTTCAGTTTTAAATAAATTGTCTTAATATATATATTATTTCGTTATATATATATATATATGTATGAATAATCATTCATCCATTTTTTAATAATTTAAGTTTATAATTTCATAAAACATATTTTCTTTAGTATAAAGTAGCTTTGGTAAAATAATTTATTACTGATATAAAAATCAAGTATTATTCTTAAATGTTCTAATTTTATAAAATATTAATAAAAATAATCAATTAAATGTATTTATTATTTAAAATAACACTTATATATATATATATAAATAATAATAATACCGTTATATATATATGTTAAAAGAAGAATGATATATTTTCATATTATATTTTTGTGAGTATTAATTAATTATTTATTTTATATCAACAGTTATCATAAGACATCTTTCAAATTTTAATTTTTAATACTTATAACGGATAGTTTTTTTTGTAACGGTCAGATAAAATACTATAAATACTAATGTTTTACGGGTCGTTCAAACACTCAGAAGAAAAATACCTCGACGCTCACGCCATTGCTTTTGGAGATGGTTTTATATGTTCCTCTTATTTTTAGTTTTATTGCTATCATCCTTTCCATAACGTTTGTTCTTCTATCAGATCCAAGAGATGATAACTACTCGATCGGTATCGTTGTGTTTCTTGGTAGTCTTCCAATTGTTTTATTATCAATAGCAGTGGGTTTAATGGGTTAGTTATTGTGGATCGAGGGTGTATTTTGGAATTTGTATGAATAAAGTGCTTGCTAATTATAAATTTGCATTCGGTAATTTATTTTATTACATCTTGGAAACATTTCCAAAACATAAAACATAAATTTAAACCTGGGGTGTTACATTCTACCCCCCTTAAAATGAATTTCGTCCTCGAAATTCATTTACACTTATCGCTCTCAATTCTCATCTATTCTGAGTCTCACATGATGTCCCCAAGGTCTGTATAGTTGTCTTCCACGGTTTCCATGTCTCCCTAAGAAATTAAAGTTCAATGTGGCTTAGAAATCTTCTACTTCCTTTGCCCATATGCAACTAATGCAAGAGGGGTGGTATGGATGTAGGCACCGGAAGACAGTCCTCAAGGAATGATAATCAATATAGTATCCGAGAAGTTCGTCTTGAATTTGATTCCTATAAGAAAGTATCATTGCTTCGTCTTCGAATGTTTCGAATTCATCATAAATTCTTCCTGTGAAGCAAAAGCTTAAAAGTTGACACATAAATGCTGCGCGAAGATTACCTTCTTCAGCTGCTCTATAAAAATTGGAGATTGATTCTGGTTGCTCAAACATTGTAAAGCACCTAAAAAGTCCTTCGTAATATGCTCCTTGGCGTTGATAGAAATGACGTTGGATCTGCCTGATATCTTCGAAGACGAAACCAGAACCACGATGAAAATGAAGTATATCTGGTGTGCCTGATATATTATAGAGACGTTTACAAGAAAGTCGCATGGCTTCATAGGGCTCAGATTCTTCTTTGCATGATTTTGCCATGATCATAGCAAGTAATTCATCCGGAAGGCCTAAGAGATTTGTTTGAGTTCTCCTTCCTTCCATCTGAAAATTACAAAGAAGTATGTTGACTGAAAAGGACAGTCAATTTATCAAAGGGTTCTAAATTTCCAGAGTTTTCTAGACCGTTCCTCTGATACCAAGTGTGACGCCCCGAGTCCGCTCTTCCGGACTCGTTGCTTTAAAATGCTGTGTAATAATTTTCTTTTATAAACTTAACTTAAAAATTTCACAACACTTTAAACAAAACGAGGATCTTTTACAGGTCTAGGTTCTGGAAGATTTAGACATAACCCTACATTTATCAGAGCTAAAACAATTATACAACTGTCCACTACTCTTCCACTGCGCGTTACAGCAAAGATGACCAACTCTGGGATTCAAGGTAACCTGTGAAAAACATTTCAAAAACGTAGGGTGAGCACAAAAGTTTCCCAGTAAGGGGTTTTGAAAACCTTTGATAAATCGTTTTCAGAAAAATATCCTTTAAATATTACATTGAAAATTTTCAATTTGTAAATTTAGTTGTTAAACAACCTTTACAAAATAATGTAATGTTTTTTTAAAAAATAATTATAATTTTAAAACACTTTTAAATTAATCCAGTGATTTTCTTTGGGAATATTTAAGCAAACTTTATTAAAACAAAACATCATTTTGAGGCAACATAATTCGTTGAAGGCTGTCTTGGGCCTACCCACTTAACAAAGGATGGGTTCACTTCCCAATTACCTTCCATTTTACAACGAACAAGCACCGGGGTTTTTCAAAAATATTTTAAGTTTGCTTTACATATATATATATATTAGTATTTGTCACTGGAATTTTTTTTTACATCAAAATACATCAATGTATTAAAATGCACATCCGTGATTATATATATATATATACACACATATATTTCATCATTTGAATGTTTGGATACTACCAAAACTTTTATCAACTAGACATTACGTATAATTATTCTTTCTTTCTCAAATTATCACAAATCATCTTTGATGCTCATATGAGCATTTCAATTAATAAATTTCCCTAAAACAATCCAAAGAAAAACGGTTAAAAATAATTTCTATGATATCTATGTCTCTTTTGTTTCAAGGGAAGGCCTAAAACAAAATATGAAATTATGACCTGAACTTTTTATAAATGCAATGGGTGTCGATGTAGTGCATAACACATGGCCATGTATATGTGCAAACGCGATGTCCATATGTTGATAAAATGTTGTGACCCCCCCTTTTTCACGCATATATATATATATATATATTTTTGAATCATGGAAATAATGTTATAGATGCAATAACTATATCTATTTCATCCACACACATATATATATTTGTCATCAAATTTACAATGCTCATCTTAAATAAATAAATAAATAAATGAACATTTGATTAAAACGTCGATAAATGGTATTATTCATTGGGGAATTTCATATGATATCAATTTAAAACATAAAAATTGTTATATATATATTTATGAGTTTAGAAATTTCAAGAAACACAACTCTCGGTACACCTTTTCAAGTGTTATATGCAATAACAAGAGAAAAACATCTATTAAATGCTGATAACCACCACTTGAAAAATCTAAAACGGGGTAGAATTGGAAGCTATGAAAAGTATATACACATAAGTGCATTTATAGGTTTTTCATATAAACAAAATGAAGCTAATTAAACCCTTAAACAAAAATATTAAATTAAATTCATCATTTTGAAATAAATAAAATAGCATTTATATTAGATTTTTAGAATATACTTTAGATCAACATAAACCATATATAAAATTATCTTTACACAGACTTAAATAAAACATGCCTTGTGAAACAAAATAAATATTTCGAGCAGAACAAAGCTTTGATAAATTCATCTTATTTATAATTTGATAAGTGATAACCATTAATGAAGGTATGAAATCCTCTTTGCTAAATATGTTTGAAAATAACATCATAATGTTGAATTATTTTATGCAATGAAATATGTTACTAATTTTAGTAGGATAAAATAATGGAAAGGGCTAAAATTATAAAATTTGTAAACACTTCCGCATACACAATAACAAATAAATTAATGTTGAAAGTAAATGTTTCACCCTTACCTAATTATTGGGCAGAAGACCTCCTGCAGAGCCCTCACCTTCCTACTGTCTTCGTTATCACAATCACTCTCAAAAACTTAGAATTGAAAACAAAAGAAGATATAGAATCAAAGACTACTCCTCTTATTTTTTCTCAGTTGAGGCTCTTTATAGGTGCATCATTTCAGAACGATGGACGTGAGAAATCCAAATGTGTGGTTCCGATTGAATGCTTCAAAGATAAGCATTATATATAATTTATATATTGCTGCAACCAACCAATGTCTTAAATCCTGACGAACGATAAATTTTAATAAATTTGCTGACAAAACCACTGAAAATGATAGCAAGGTTATTTGAATGCTGCCAATGTATAATTGAGTCTTGATACATGATATTTTGAGAGTTCTTTGATACGGTCTCATAAAAAAAATCAATATGATAACGATAAGATTGACGGAAGATCGAAGGAAATAATAAACAAATCTCCACTTGGACATACTGATAAAATTCATCGGATAATTTAATACAACTTGAAAAATACATCAAAATCGGATAAGAATAATTGAGCAGGTGTCGATTTCCGAAGGAAAAATGAATTAAAAGGCAAAACGCAGGACTATTGAGTCGATTTTCAAGAGATTTTGGTCATTAAATATACTCACAAATCCGAATATCAAAAACGAGATAGGTTTACCTCAACAAAACCAAAACCCTAAATGAAAATTAGATCCGGTTCTTCGGTTCTCGCTCAAACATCCGAATTGAAATTCATCTGAGCTTGAACCTCATTACCGCAACCTTGCGTGGACCATCATGACTCAACGCGAACTGAAAGCAGTGCCTCGGATTCGGTTCGCTGCTCCACGGTTCGACCTCGCCATCACACCGAAAGGAAACCCGACGGACCCCTATATGAAATTGATTGTTGAACGACGCCCATGCTTCGATCGAAGCTCGGCGTAGCCCTTCCTATCTCGAAATCGCGTTCTTGGACTCCTGTTCGACCCCGTGCTTGGTTCCTACGCGACACACCTTCCCAGAAGCCGAACCCTATTCTTGCGATTTACCAGAGATTGAAATCCTATTTTATTATTTCATTCACCGTTTTTTTTATCAATTATCTTTTCAGTTTTAAATAAATTGTCTTAATATATATATTATTTCGTTATATATATATATATATATGTATGAATAATCATTCATCCATTTTTTAATAATTTAAGTTTATAATTTCATAAAACATATTTTCTTTAGTATAAAGTAGCTTTGGTAAAATAATTTATTACTGATATAAAAATCAAGTATTATTCTTAAATGTTCTAATTTTATAAAATATTAATAAAAATAATCAATTAAATGTATTTATTATTTAAAATAACACTTATATATATATATAAATAATAATAATACCGTTATATATATATGTTAAAAGAAGAATGATATATTTTCATATTATATTTTTGTGAGTATTAATTCATTATTTATTTTATATCAACAGTTATCATAAGACATCTTTCAAATTTTAATTTTTAATACTTATAACGGATAGTTTTTTTTGTAACGGTCGGATAAAATACTATAAATACTAATGTTTTACGGGTCGTTCAAACACTCAGAAGAAAAATACCTCGACGCTCACGCCATTGCTTTTGGAGATGGTTTTATATGTTCCTCTAATTTTTAGTTTTATTGCTATCATCCTTACCATAACGTTTGTTCTTCTATCAGATCCAAGAGATGATAACTACTCGATCGGTATCGTTGTGTTTCTTGGTAGTCTTCCAATTGTTTTATTATCAATAGCAGTGGGTTTAATGGGTTAGTTATTGTGGATCGAGGGTGTATTCTGGAATTTGTATGAATAAAGTGCTTGCTAATTATAAATTTGCATTCGGTAATTTATTTTATTACATCTTGGAAACATTTCCAAAACATAAAACATAAATTTAAACCTGGGGTGTTACATTCTACCCCCCTTAAAATGAATTTCGTCCTCGAAATTCATTTACACTTATCGCTCTCAATTCTCATCTATTCTGAGTCTCACATGATGTCCCCAAGGTCTGTATAGTTGTCTTCCACGGTTTCCATGTCTCCCTAAGAAATTAAAGTTCAATGTGGCTTCGAAATCTTCTACTTCCTTTGCCCATATGCAACTAATGCAAGAGGGGTGGTATGGATGTAGGCACCGGAAGACAGTCCTCAAGGAATGATAATCAATATAGTATCCGAGAAGTTCGTCTTGAATTTGATTCCTATAAGAAAGTATCATTGCTTCGTCTTCGAATGTTTCGAATTCATCATAAATTCTTCCTGTGAAGCAAAAGCTTAAAAGTTGACACATAAATGTTGCGCGAAGATTACCTTCTTCAGCTGCTCTATAAAAATTGGAGATTGATTCTGGTTGCTCAAACATTGTAAAGCACCTAAAAAGTCCTTCGTAATATGCTCCTTGGCGTTGATAGAAATGACGTTGGATCTGCCTGATATCTTCGAAGACGAAACCAGAACCACGATGAAAATGAAGTATATCTGGTGTGCCTGATATATTATAGAGACGTTTACAAGAAAGTCGCATGGCTTCATAGGGCTCAGATTCTTCTTTGCATGATTTTGCCTTGATCATAGCAAGTAATTCATCCGGAAGGCCTAAGAGATTTGATTGAGTTCTCCTTCCTTCCATCTGAAAATTACAAAGAAGTATGTTGACTGAAAAGGACAGTCAATTTATCAAAGGGTTCTAAATTTCCAGAGTTTTCTAGACCGTTCCTCTGATACCAAGTGTGACGCCCCGAGTCCGCTCTTCCGGACTCGTTGCTTTAAAATGCTGTGTAATAATTTTTTTTTATAAACTTAACTTAAAAATTTCACAACACTTTAAACAAAACGAGGATCTTTTACAGGTCTAGGTTCTGGAAGATTTAGACATAACCCTACATTTATCAGAGCTGAAACAATTATACAACTGTCCACTACTCTTCCACTGCGCGTTACAGCAAAGATGACCAACTCTGGGATTCAAGGTAACCTGTGAAAAACATTTCAAAAACGTAGGGTGAGCACAAAAGTTTCCCAGTAAGGGGTTTTGAAAAACTTTGATAAATCGTTTTCAGAAAAATATCCTTTCAATATTACATTGAAAATTTTCAATTTGTAAATTTATTTGTTAAACAACCTTTACAAAATAATGTAATGTTTTTTTAAAAAATAAATATAATTTTAAAACACTTTTAAATTAATCCAGTGATTTTCTTTGGGAATATTTAAGCAAACTTTATTAAAACAAAACATCATTTTGAGGCAACATAATTCGTTGAAGGCTGTCTTGGGCCTACCCACTTAACAAAGGATGGGTTCAATTCCCAATGACCTTCCATTTTACAACGAACAAGCACCGGGGTTTTTCAAAAACATTTTAAGTTTTCTTTACATATATATATATATTAGTATTTGTCACTGGAATTTTTTTTTACATCAAAATACATCAATGTATTAAAATGCACATCCGTGATTATATATATATATATCCACACATATATTTCATCATTTGAATGTTTGGATACTACCAAAACTTTTATCAACTAGACATTACGTATAATTATTCTTTCTTTCTCAAATTATCACAAATCATCTTTGATGCTCATATGAGCAATTCAATTAATAAATTTCCCTAAAATAATCCAAAGAAAAACGGTTAAAAATAATTTCTATGATATCTATGTCTCTTTTGTTTCAAGGGAAGGCCTAAAACAAAATATGAAATTATGACCTGAACTTTTTATAAATGCAATGGGTGTCGATGTAGTGCATAACACATGGCCATGTATATGTGCAAACGCGATGTCCATATGTTGATAAAATGTTGTGACCCCCCTTTTTTCACGCATATATATATATTTTTTTTTTGAATCATAGAAATAATGTTATAGATGCAATAACTATATCTATTTCATCTACACACATATATATATTTGTCATCAAATTTACAATGCTCATCTTAAATAAATAAATAAATAAATGAACATTTGATCAAAACGTCGATAAATGGTATTATTCATTGGGGAATTTCATATGATATCAATTTAAAACATAAAAATTGTTATATATATATTTATGAGTTTAGAAATTTCAAGAAACACAACTCTCGGTACACCTTTTCAAGTGTTATATGCAATAACAAGAGAAAAACATCTATTAAATGCAGATAACCACCACTTGAAAAATCTAAAATGGGGTAGAATTGGAAGCTATGAAAAGTATATACACATAAGTGCATTTATAGGTTTTTCATATAAACAAAATGAAGCTAATTAAACCCTTAAACAAAAATATTAAATTAAATTCATCATTTTGAAATAAATAAAATAGCATTTATATTAGATTTTTAGAATATACTTTAGATCAACATAAACCATATATAAAATTATCTTTACACAGACTTAAATAAAACATGCCTTGTGAAACAAAATAAATATTTCGAGCAGAACAAAGCTTTGATAAATTCATCTTATTTATAATTTGAAAAGTGATAACCATTAATGAAGGTATGAAATCCTCTTTGCTAAATATGTTTGAAAATAACATCATAATGTTGAATTATTTTATGCAATGAAATATGTTACTAATTTTAGTAGGATAAAATAATGGAAAGGGCTAAAATTATAAAATTTGTAAACACTTCCGCATACACAATAACAAATAAATTAATGTTGAAAGTAAATGTTTCACCCTTACCTAATTATTGGGCAGAAGACCTCCTGCAGAGCCCTCACCTTCCTACTGTCTTCGTTATCACAATCACTCTCAAAAACTCAGAATTGAAAACAAAAGAAGATATAGAATCAAAGACTACTCCTCTTATTTTTTCTCAGTTGAGGCTCTTTATAGGTGCATCATTTCAGAACGATGGACGTGAGAAATCCAAATGTGTGGTTCCGATTGAATGCTTCAAAGATAAGCATTATATATAATTTATATATTGCTGCAACCAACCAATGTCTTAAATCCTGACGAACGATAAATTTTAATAAATTTGCTGACAAAACCACTGAAAATGATAGCAAGGTTATTTGAATGCTGCCAATGTATAATTGAGTCCTGATACATGATATTTTGAGAGATCTTTGATACGGGCTCATAAAAAAATCAATATGATAACGATAAGATTGACGGATGATCGAAGGAAATAATAAACAAATCTCCTCTTGGACATACTGATAAAATTCATCGGATAATTTAATACAACTTGCAAAATACATCAAAATCGGATAAGAATAATTGAGCAGGTGTCGATTTCCGAAGGAAAAATGAATTAAAAGGCAAAACGCAGGACTATTGAGTCAATTTTCAGAAGATTTTGGTCATTAAATATACTCACAAATCCGAATATCAAAAACGAGATAGGTTTACCTCAACAAAACCAAAACCCTAAATGAAAATTAGATCCGGTTCTTCGGTTCTCGCTCAAACATCCGAATTGAAATTCATCTGAGCTTGAACCTCATTACCGCAACCTTGCGTGGACCATCATGACTCAACGCGAACTGAAAGCAGTGCCTCGGATTCGGTTCGCTGCTCCACGGTTCGACCTCGCCATCACACCGAAAGGAAACCCGACGGACCCCTATATGAAATTGATTGTTGAACGACGCCCATGCTTCGATCGAAGCTCGGCGTAGCCCTTCCTATCTCGAAATCGCGTTCTCGGACTCCTGTTCGACCCCGTGCTTGGTTCCTACGCGACACACCTTCCCAGAAGCCAAACCCTATTCTTGCGATTTACCAGAGATTGAAATCCTATTTTATTATTTCATTCACCGTTTTTTATCAATTATCATTTCAGTTTTAAATAAATTGTCTTAATATATATATTATTTCGTTATATATATATATATGTATGAATAATCATTCATCCATTTTTTAATAATTTAAGTTTATAATTTCATAAAACATATTTTCTTTAGTATAAATTAGCTTTGGTAAAATAATTTATTACTGATATAAAAATCAAGTATTATTCTTAAATGTTCTAATTTTATAAAATATTAATAAAAATAATCAATTAAATGTATTTATTATTTAAAATAACACTTATATATATATATAAATAATAATAATACCGTTATATATATATGTTAAAAGAAGAATGATATATTTTCATATTATATTTTTGTGAGTATTAATTCATTATTTATTTTATATCAACAGTTATCATAAGACATCTTTCAAATTTTAATTTTTAATACTTATAACGGATAGTTTTTTTTGTAACGGTCAGATAAAATACTATAAATACTAATGTTTTACGGGTCGTTCAAACACTCAGAAGAAAAATACCTCGACGCTCACGCCATTGCTTTTGGAGATGGTTTTATATGTTCCTCTTATTTTTAGTTTTATTGCTATCATCCTTGCCATAACGTTTGTTCTTCTATCAGATCCAAGAGATGATAACTACTCGATCGGTATCGTTGTGTTTCTTGGTAGTCTTCCAATTGTTTTATTATCAATAGCAGTGGGTTTAATGGGTTAGTTATTGTGGATCGAGGGTGTATTCTGGAATTTGTATGAATAAAGTGCTTGCTAATTATAAATTTACATTCGGTAATTTATTTTATTACATCTTGGAAACATTTCCAAAACATAAAACATAAATTTAAACCTGGGGTGTTACAATGTTGTTCATCACATATGTGAACAATCAGTCACTAATGCCTACATGTGTTCCCATACTTGCGCACCAGTCCCTACATGGGATCCCTTCATTGATTCACCTCTTATATTCAGTCAACATGCCATTATGCCCTCTTCAAAGACATTCACGACAATGATTATTTTTCATTGTCTCCCTTGTATAAAATGGATTCTGTTGAGACCTTCACCAAAACCTCATGACATATCAATTCATTGGGAAATTCAGATCAGTGTCTCTTTTATTTCGGTTTTTATATCAACAGTTTGAGGTATCCCACATTTTTTATAATGGGGTTAAGATTTATAGAGTGTTTGTGGGTTTGTATATCTGTAGTCACATGTACCATTCCCCCAAGAATATTGTTGGGAATTTCCTACTTTGGAGGATTTGGTTTTGGGTATTGTCCTCTTGTTTTCGTCTCTATGACCCGAAACATCAGGTCTATAGTAGGGAAGGTACAGTTCACAAATTTTTTTCAAACTAGAAAATGATCAATCTCCCTCCCCAACTAAGATCATCTACGGCATCCATCCTTGTGATAGCCCCTAAACATTCATGTAGGAGGTTGCAATATTTCTCCTCTCTACATCCTTCACAATCACTCATCCATGGCATCACACCCTTGTCTAATTTATAGTGAATATATGGATGGATCGTCGCCTCACCCTCTTCCCAAGTCTCTTCACTCTCATCCATCATCACCGCTGTAGGTACGCCCTCTTCTACTCGCAGAGGAGAAAAATTGTTGGTTCCTTTGTTGATTTCTTGACATCCGTTTATTTCTCACACCATGCATGAATCACATGGGCTTATAGATTTATCATGATCATAAAATTTTTAAAAAATATCTTGATCTACTAGAACTCAGATTCCTGTACAAACTAGGATAGTTAGGACGTCTTCTTGAAGGCTCAAGATCAAAATGGTTCCCTTACAAAAGGGGTCACCCAATCGTGTCCCCTTAAATGGGATGCTCTCATACATAAGCCACAAAATTGTGAATAAACTATCGGAAATATGATTCCCCCCATAATTGGGATACATAGGAATCCTTCATCTGGGCTCGAGCTCACTGGATATCCTCTTCAAATGTCCAAGACAAATTCCCTTAATCTGGGCACCTTCCTTAGGAGTATGTGCCATATTAAACCCCCAAATCACCAAGGCATCATTATTTGGATGTAATCCCAAGATAATTTCTCTCAAAG
Source organism: Viscum album (assembly GCA_963277665.1). Classification (NCBI taxonomy): domain Eukaryota; kingdom Viridiplantae; phylum Streptophyta; class Magnoliopsida; order Santalales; family Viscaceae; genus Viscum; species Viscum album. Next base: position 1,642,560,255 of record OY728135.1, on the reverse strand, counting down.
GACTATACACTCTGATGAGACTCATCTAACTACGTGGGATTTGATTCCAATAAAAATGGTAGATGTAGGAAACCTACTTGTGTTTGAAACACAACTCTTCAAATAAACCATGTTATCCTTGGAAAATACTCGAAAAATGGTCAAAAATTACATGGAAACCCAAATTCATTCCATGCGCCTGGGGCTACTTCGGTATAAGTCCCACACCAAACATGGACTGAGAATTTTTTTTAGATGTCCTTACCACATGAAATTAAACTGTTTGGATCGGTCCTTATCAGAAGACCTTAAAAAGTATTATGTGTACCATTAGGTGGAACTGAACTATGAGGCTTCTGAATCCTTTCTTAGGGATACGTTTGTTGCCCATTTTATGGGTTCGATCCCAACATCAAAACAAACCTTCATCTCCATAGATGACAATAAATTCCAGAGTTCCCCACAGAGTGGATTAATACTAGTATCATCATAATATTGATTAAAAGAATCTATAAATAGTATATTAGATGATCCCATTTATGGAGAAATAAAAATACATATGAATATCTCTATTGATGAAGTACCTCGAATACATACAGATGATTCTAAATTTCACACATGTTAATAAGTGATTGAAAATTTCAAGGGAAACATATGTTATACTTCGTTAATTAATAAGGATTCATGAAAATATCAGAAATTTATAAATAGAGTCCCTACGTAGTCAATAATTCCCCCCAAAAGGGAGTGATGAGTCTGACCTCCCGTTTTCTCGACCAAAGCATGTTCTTAAGTTTCGTAAAGTTCAAACATAACAAACTCCTTCCTTTAGAATAAAAGTCCCTTTTAGATAATGAAATGTTGGATATTTCCATTTCAAAGATTATATCAAAAGGAAACTGCTTGGAAGCAGTGATTCTTAAACTAGAACACACAATTTAATTAACTATGAAACATAAATGGTGAACCCGATATGAATCCTTAACCAAGTTAATAGTGATACCCACCTGTCAGACCCCTATTAATTGAAAATAGAAGGCCATACAATGTAATAAATAATGCATGTATCCAACTAAAATATGTATATTTTATGGATTTTAATGTTTTTTTCATGTTTTTTTCACAGAACTCTCTTCAGTCCAAAAATGATTTCTTCAAGATGACACCTGTGAATTTACCGGCCGTTGCTCAAGCAGGATCCTCATCCAAAGGAAGGACGTCATCACCCACTCAGTGACTTGTACACTGGGTCTCCAATGTTCAGGTAAGGGAGTACAATAAGAATGGTAATATCCCAACAATGGAGGCTACCCAACAAGCTCTACAGGTTAATAACAACCATTGATTATATGGTCAATGATGACCGATGATCAAGAAGCAAAGGGTGCCAACTACTATCTTCAACTCTTTTGGGTCATTATCCTCAACACGCAACAACAAGTCCATCTTATACTATAGTTATGTGGATCAAGAGGTCACTAAAAAAATCTATTCAAAGACACAGGGGTCCTTCCTAGGGACTCCCACCATCAATCACCTCTAGTAGCATCACACGATAATGAACCCCCAACATGATGTGGGTGTTTTCTCTGCACATTCGACCTAAGCCCCTTAGACATGGAAATACGAGATGAAATGATGGGGAAACGTCCAACCAATAAGGTGTTGGTGTTTCTCATTCCCCCTTCTGGATAAGACTGTCAACCTAACTTGATGGAAAACAATGAGTGGGCACATACATCTATTTGTCCTAATTCTGCTACCCTGCAGACTCGTCTAGTAGTAACCCAAAAATCCCACCTAGAGAATTTGTTGAAGGAACATGAATAGGAACAGACACCTATTAAAAAATTATCATCCAATTAAATTGCTCACACTACTAGAAAGGAACCATTTACCAATGGTTCCAAACCATTGCTAAAGGCAGGATAACAATTGGTATAATATATAAAAACAGTTATCCAAACTGTAGGGATGTAAGCCATAGGAAAACACATATGCGAATGGTTTCTGGGAAACCATTCATATATGTGAGGATCTCTACATTATACCAACGGTTATATAAATCCATTGGTATAACCTTTCACCAACAGTTTGAAACGATTGGTAGACATACTATTCCAACAGTTTCAAACCGTTGGAATATAGTTTTGTATATCTTTTTACCAAGGGTTTGTAAAAACCGTTGGTAAAGGATAGACATTTTACTATATCCAAAAGGTTTGTAAACCATTGGAAAAGTGATTATACCAAAGGTTCTCTTATAACTGTTGGTATAAAACACATTCACAGCCCTATGCAAACTGTTTAAAACCGCTAGCATAGGCTTTGCTTTGCAATTTAGTCTACAACCTTCTATAGGATCCCCTTTCTGCATTTCCAACTTCCCAACTCCAATTACCTGCAATAACCAACTGTTACACATACATATAAACAATTAATTCATATATATTTAACACAGAATGCACACTGCAAATATAAACAAACATAATTAAAACATAATTCATAAGTTAATTATTAACATACATAATTGATTAAGAATTCAATTCAGAATTGAGATGACAATTAGATGTGCAATCTGGAATTCAATTCATAATTGAATACTGAATTGTATGAATACATAATTTAATTATCAATTATGAATACAATACATAAAATACTAAATACGTAATTATATGTGTTATACAGAATTAATAATACATACAAAAATTCATTTTGTATAACACATACACGTTTGAATTCATAAATTAGAAGCTAATAACCCCAAAATATTGAAATGGGTAAATGAATTCAACCAAACAAAAATATAATGTCCCTTGGTTTGTGGATGGTGTCTTTGAACATAGTGACAATGATAATGTGTGTGTATCATTGTGATTATGTGAGTTAGGGAATTTTGTTGTCCTTAGCGTATTAAATTTCATGTGTTTTCGAATAAGGGTAGGAGTTATTAACTTGAGAAGTGGATTGTGTGAGGCTTGACCATGGATCCTTGTTCCAATGTTTCAACACAATCCAAATACATTTGGTCGGTTTTCCGTATGCCATTTATTATTACTTATAATGATGTCTATTTTAATGAAAAGGCAGACACTTCGAGTGATATCACCACATCGTGCCTCAGATTGAGTTGGTATTGAGTTGTACATGTCACATATGACCCATGGATCATTTTCCTAAAGTATCAAGACAGTCTGAATGCGTTTGGTCGGTTTTCCATATGCCAGTTGTTGTTTTCACTTAATATGGTTTCCATTTCAAATAAATGTGACACACTTTGAGTGGTATCGGCCACACAGTGCCTCAGATTAAGGAGGGTTTGACTCTTACACGAAGCAAATGACCCATGGATCAATGTGCTAAAGTATCAACACATTCTGAATATGTTTGGTCGGTTTTCTATATGCCGGTAGTTTTTACATAAAATAGTGTCCATTTTAAACAACGAAAGACACTTCGAGTGATACCAGCCACACTGTGCCTCATATTGAGGCGGGGATGACTCGTACACATCACAAATGACCCATGAATCATTTTCCTGATGTATCAACAGAATCTGAATGTGTTTGGTTGGTTTTTCGTATTACAGTAGTTGTTTTCCCTTAAAATGTTGTCCATTTTAAATAAAAGTGAGACACTTTGAGTGGTACTAACCACACCGTTCCACAGATTGAGGCAGGGTTGACTCGTACCCCTCAAAAATGACCCATTGATCCTTGTGATAAAGTATCAATATAATACCATTATATTTTATGGTTTTCCATATGCCAGTTGTTTTTACATAAAAGGGTGTCCATTTTAAATAAAAGAAAGATACTACGAGTGATACCGGCAACACCGTGCCTCCGATTTGGGTGGAGGTTGACTCTTACACGTCACATAAGACCCATGGATCATTGTCCTAAAGTATCACCAAATTCCGAATGTGTTTGGTATGTTTTCCTTATGCCAGTTGTTCTTTTCTCTTAAAATGTTATCTATTTAAAATAAAATTGAGACACTTTGAGTGGTACCGGCCACACTGTACCTCAGATTGAGTCGGGGTTGACTCGTACACATCAAAAATTAACCCGGTATCCTTGTTTTAAATGATCAACACAATCCGAATATGTTCGGTCTGTTTTCCATATACCAGTTGTTGTGTTTACATAAAAGGGTGTCCATTTTAAATAAAAGAAAGACACTTCAAGTGATACTGGCCACACTATGCCTCGGATTAATGTGTGTTTTACTCATACATAACAAATATAACCCAAGGATTGTTTTCCTAAAGTATCAACACAATCCAAAAGTGTTAGGACTATTTTCCATATACCACTTGTTGTTTTTACATAAAATGTTGTCCATTTCAAACAAAAGAAAGACACTTAGACTGATACCGGCCACATATTGCCTCGTATTGAGGTGGAGTTGACTCATACACGTCACATATAACCCATCGATCATTTTTTAAAGTATCAATTTATTCTGAATGCATTTGGTCGGTTTTCCGTATGCCAGTTGTTTTTTTCACTTAAAATGATGTCCATTGTAAATAAATGCAAGACACTTTGAGTGGTACCGACCAAATCCTACCTCGGATTGAGTTGTAGTTGACCCATACATGTCCAAAAAGAACCATGGACCTTTTTTCTAAATTATCAACCCAATCCGATTATGTTTGGTTGGTTTTTTTATACCATTTTTTTTACATAAAAGGGTTTCTATTTCAAACAAAAGAAAGACACATAGAGTCATACCAGCCACACCGTGCCACTGATTAAGGCGAGGTTGACTCGTACCCAACACATATGACCCATGGATCATTCTTTTAAAGTATCAAAACAATATGAATGCATTCAGTCGGTTTTCTGTATGCCAGTTGTTGTTTTTTACTTAAAATGTTATCCATTTAAAATAATGGTGAGACATTATGAATGGTACCAGCCACACCATGCCTCAGATTGAGGTGGGGTTTACTCATACAAGTCAAAAATGACCCATGGATTATTGTTCTAAATTATCAATATAATCAGAGTATTTTTGGTTTGTTTTATATATGTCTGTTGTTTTTATCTTAAAATAGTGTACATTTTAATCAAAATAGATACACTCAGACTGATACTGGCCACACTGTGCCTCAGATCGAGGAAGGATGACTCGTACACGTCAAAAATGACCCATGAATCATTTTCCTAATGTATCAATACAATCAGAAATCATTTGGTTGGTTTTCCATATTCCAGTTTTTTTTCACTTAAAATGTTGTCCATTTCAAATAAAAGTGAGACACTTTGAGTGGTACCGGAAACACCGTGTCTTTGATTGAGGTGGGGTTTACTCATACATGTCAAAAATGACCAATGGATACTTTTGTAAATGTATCAACACAATCCAAATACGTTTGGTTGGTTTTCTATATGCCAGTTGTTTTTACTTAAAAGGGTCTCCATTTTATAGAATAGAAAGACACTTCCAGTGATATCGGCCACACCATGCCTCAGATTGAAGCTTGGTTCTCTCATACACGTCAAATATGAACCATTTATCATTTTCCTAATGTATCAATAGAATCTGAATGCATTTGGTTTTACTTATTCCAGTTTCTATTTTCACTTAAAATATTGTCCATTTCCAATAAAAGTGAGACACTTTGAGTGGTATCAGCAACAATGTGCCTCCGATTGAGGAAAGGTTGACTCATACACGTCAAGAATGACCCATGGATCCTAGTCCAAATGTATCAACACAATCTGAATATGTTTGGTCAGTTTTCCATATTCTAGTTGTTTTTACTTAAAAGGGTGTTCATTTTAAATGAACGAAAGACACTTTGAGTGATAATGGCCACACTGTTCCCCGGATAGAGTTGCGGTTGACTCATATGCATCACATTTGACTCATGGATCGTTTTGTTAAAGAATAAAAAAACAAAATGTGTTTGGTCGGTTTCATGTATGACAGTTGTTGTTTTCACTTAAAATGTTATCCATTTCAAATAAAAGTGAGACACTTTGAGTGGTACTAGCCACACCATGCCTCATATTGAGGCAAGGTTGATTCGTACATGTCAAAAATGGACAACAGATCCTTTTTCTAAAGTATCAACACAATCTGTATACTTATGGTCAGTTTTTCATATGCCAGTTGTTTTTACATAAAAGGGTGTCCATTTTAAACCAATGAAAGACACTTTGAGTGATTATGACCACACTGGGACTCATTTTTAGGTGGGCTTGACTCATACACGTCACAAATGACTCATGGATCATTTTCCTAAAGTATCAATACAATACGAATGCATTAGGTCAGTTTTTTGTATGCCAATTGTTGTTTTTTACTTGAAATGTTATCCATTTCAAATAAAGTTGAGACACTTTGAGTGATACCAGACACACCATGCCTCAGATTGAGGAAGGGTTTATTCATATACATCATAAATTACCAAAGGATAATTTTTATAAAGTATCAACACAATCAGAATACGTTTGGTTTGTTTTCCATATGACTCTTTTTTACTTAAAATAGTGTCCATTTTAAACAAAAGAGAGAAACTTTGAGTGGTACTGGCCACACTGTGCCACAGATTGAGACGGGTTGACTCATACATGTAAAAAATGATCCATGAATCGTTTTATTGAAGTATCAGTACAATCAATGTGTGTTTGGTCAGTTTTCCGTATGCAAGTTATTGTTTTCACTTATAATCATGTCCACTAAAAATAAAAGTTAGCCAGTTTGAGTGGTATCGACCACACCGTGCCTTGGATTGAGGCAGTGATGTCTCATACACGTCAGCAATGACCCATGGATCATTTTAGTAAAGTATTTGTTGCATTCGAATGCATTTGGTAGGTTTTGCTTATGCAAATTGTTGTTTTCACTTTAAATGTTGTCCATTTCAACTAAAAGTGAGACACTTTGAGTTGTACCTGCCACACCGTGCCTCGGATTGAGGTGGGGTTGAATCGTACATGTCACAAATGAGACATGGATCCTTGTGATAATGTATCAACATAATCCAAAGCTCCCAAGACCTCTTAAGGGAGGATATCCTTCGACCCATGGGTGTTTTGAGAGCCATAAAATGCAGATTGAAGATCTGGGTGAGTCTAATCCCCTCCATGGTTCCTTTTTTTGATTAGGGTTTGAACTATTCTCTCATCTTATTTTGAAGCTCTAAAAACCTATGATCTATTAGGATTTAGGATGAATCTTGAAGATAGCCTAGATTGAGATCCGAGATGCCAAATTAAGAGTGTGATTGTCTCCAGAATCAAGGTAGGTGGTCCCTAGCCTTTCGTGAATTGTCATGATGTTTTATATATTCTGAATCTCCGCTCTCCCAATGTTGGGGTGTTGGGTCAGGGGGATATCTGGGGTCTAGGGAGGAGGGTGGGGGTTGTCTAGGGGCTATCCGGGTTCTAGGAAGGATGGTTGGGGGTGGGGGCTGTTTAGGGTCCAGGGAGGAGGGCATGGGGGGGGGGTCCGAGGTCGAGGGAGTAGGGTGGGGGCTATCTAGGGGGTTGTCTGGGGTCTAGGGTGCGGGGGGGGGGGGGGGGGGGTCTGTCTGGGGGGTGGGGTTGTCTGGGGTCTAGGGATGGGGGGGGTTGTCCTGTGCCCAAGATAGAGGGTGGGGAGGCTGCCCGAGGGCTGTTTGGGGTCTAGTGAGGATGGTGGCGGGGATGGGTTGTCTTGGGTCCACGAAGGAGGGTGGGGACGCAATCCGAGGGTAGTTTGAGGTCTAGGGAGGAGGGTGAGGGGGGGGGGGTGTCCGGGGGGCTATTCGGGGTCTAGGGAGGATGGTGGGGAGGCTGTTCGGGGTGTAAAAAGGTGGGTGGGGAGGCTGTCCGGGGGGATGTCTGGGGTTCAGGGAGGAGTATTGGGATACTGTTCGGGGGGGGGGGGGTCTTTTTGGGGTCTATGAAGGATGGTGCAGGGGGGGCAGTCCAGGGTCTAGGGAGGAGGGTGGGGGCTGTCCAAGGTCTAGGGAGGAGTGTGGGGGCCTGCCCAGAGTCGAATAAGTAGAAATTTTCATGGGTCCGGGATGGAGGGTGGGGGCTTTCTGGGGGGGGTTATTTGGGGTCCAAGGAGGAGGGTTGGGGGGGGGGGCTGTCCCAGGGGCTGTCTGAGTGGTTATCAAGGGGGCTACCTAGGGGCTTCCTGGGGTCGAGGGAAGAGGGTGGGGGGCAGTCTGTTTGGCAGTTCGACGTCTAGGAAAGAGGGTGGGGAGGCTATTTGGGGGGCTATCAGGGGTCCTAGAAGGGGGGTGGGGGTGTCTGAGGGGTTGTTTGGGGTCCAAGGAGGGGGTGGTGGGGCTATCCATCGGGCTGACTGTGGGGCTATCCAGGGGTAATTTTCAGGTTCATGAGATAGTATTTATATATTTTCTAATAAAAATCATTCAATGTAAAAAATAATTTCATTATATCAACATCTAATCAGACCACCAATTTTTAAAATTCCACTAAAAATTTACAATTTCATTAAAATATGGGGATTTCAAAGAAAATCATCAAGTAAGGTTTTATTATTTATAGATAAATAAATAAAGATAATATGGCCTACCTAATAACACATATATCTAGGTATAATAAACCAATAAACATCAAAGGTTAGTAATATCAATCAAAAAGGTAACGGATCAATCTGTCCCTCATCACCATCACTGCCATCAACATCATCTTCACCCTCACCATTGTCCCCATCATCATCCCCATAATCATCCTAGCCTTCCTCCTCACCCTTGTACTCTGCCTCGGCCTCCTCAACACCCTCCTCCTCCACCTCAACCTCCTCTTCCACCTCAGTCTCCTCCTTTCCATCATTCTCCTCCACCTCGGCCTCCTCATCACCCTCATCTCGACCACCACTAGAGCTTCCACCTGGTGCACCATATATAGAATGCATCGATGACATATATTCATCACATGTATTTCTGACCTCAAGTGGAAGTGTTGTATGTAAAACATCCAGTTGTTTCATAAATGCAGTGTTTTCCATAGTAGACTGTTTTGTCGTCTCTGTGGCCCTTTTTTCAGTCTGTTCTGCTTGTGCATTAACCTGGTGCAACTCGGGGGCACTACAACTCCAACCTGAGGAGGGAAAATACCTTATTAGAACTATACATTTCCCAGGTCGATAGCGTACTCTACCATGGGCTAATCTCCCAACACTAGATGTAAGTGAACGTTTGGCCCAAAATTGTCAGGTTCTTGGAAATCAAGGGCCTCTACCGCATCCTGTTACAAATATAAATAGATTATTATGTTAAAAAATAGATATTAAAATTTTAAATCTACAATGTAAAACTTAAAATCAGCCACTGAGTCTATTCATTAACTGCACTACCATATTTCTTCTTTCTACTCAAGCAGAACTGTTTTTCTGGAGGCACACCTCCTTCTATATTCAATTTATTACTATAAAATAACATTGAATGTAAGAAACAATAATTTAAAATAGGATACCCAAATAAATATTAATTTTATAAATAAAATTATATAACAACTTTAGCAATTGAATAAATTAGGATGAAAGAAATAGAAAGTTAATGTCAAAAAGAATGATTATAAACTATCATATATATTGTCTCACATGATCTGGCATCATAGTACGTCCCAATGTGTGGACTTAATTCTTAGCATAAATGTTTTTTTATTTCTTCCAGATGTATTCTAAATAAAATTCAATTACTTTTATTAATGAAAAACATGAAAATTTTCATTTAAATACCCTTAATTTGATTAATACTATAAATTGGCTAGTCGTCCTACTAGTAATCATCTGTCGGTATTGTTATAACGTAAAATCATCCATGATAGGGACTTCCTATAACTCTATGCCTAGTCTAGAATGTCATCCAATGTACAACTCATGCTTATATGCTCTCCAATGCTCACCTAAATTCTTTAGACGTGCTGGTTGTGCACCCTCACCATCGGGGAAATTAAACCACTGCAGACACCAAATAATTAATTCATATAATTACAAAAATTAATATATTTCATTAAATACAACCGATTTTTGTACACATATCTCTGCCAAGGCTTTATCCTTGACATCATTTGGCAGCAGTCTCTATGAGAGCAGGCTGACATGAATGATTTCGGAGTATTTGGAAAGCGTTGCCAAAAAAAACACCAACATTACTACCCTGATTTTTCAATCATCTGACTATCTTCATTGTAGTCCACCATCAACTGCGTGCTGTTGTTCCACACCTCATGCAAACTTGTACACGCCTGCCCCCACCTCATATTAGTTGATGTATCTGTTAGAAAGAAAAAAAAATATTTTATCAATATATATTATAATGAAAATAATTAGTGGTGTAACAATTTTATAGGTTTGTATAAGTATACATGTGGTAGTCAGATCAATGGGTGTCACTGGATCCGCATAAAATGAAGGAACACCCTATACAAATGGATTGAGTCCCCATGTATGCTCCGCAGGGATAGACTCTGGTGGAGTAGGAGTTGAAGAAGATGAAATATACAATCCCGAAGAGAACGAAGCAGAAGTAAAATAAGATGACATGGATAGCAGGCCAAATAATTGATGGGGAGTTATAATCATCTTCGGATATGGTACAGATGGGTGAGGAGGGTCAGATGTAAAGGGTGGTGAAAACATGGGAGGCCTAAATATCTCGTGTGTCATTAACGACACACCGGAATCAAAATGTGGAAAGGATGGTATGTTAGTGGTAGGGGAAGGGTCTAATCAGGTACGCCGAATAAATCTTCTATCTACCGTACCCCCCCCCCCCCCACCCATACGAACACCCAAAGTAATGGGACCACTACCAGGCTGCTCATCAAAGAATTGTCACCTAATAGATGGATCCTGAAAAAAAATTGAAAAAAAAAATTAATCACATGATATTATATATTATTTAAATAAATATATTTGAAATAAAATTCTCACTGCAGGCACTAGTGGTTGAATGCCTAGCTCAGTCATGCGATGATTGTTGTCCATAATCATTTTTCTTCGCCTCTCTTCAATTGGATTCATTTCCTGCATTTTTTAAATAAATATGCAAGTAAATAGAAATAGATAACTAATGTGTAACAGGAAAAAGAAAATAAATGAGAGGGAATAAGGGGATTCATGGAGAATTTATCTACCCATTTTTTTAAGTGAGCTTGAACAAAAATATAATTAATTCAATAAATTATACAAGATGTTATAAAGAAATTTAATTTTTTAGGATGATTATTTTATAAGTCTCACCAATCTATTAAAATCATTCACTATTGATTCTACCAGATTTATAAGTGGTAAAGAAATTGTCAAAATTAAGGATAAATTTATTTTCTTCAGCTCAGGTAGATGATGCGGGTTTCAATACATTTTTTCATAAGAATACAAACCATCATGTTCATTACCTGGTAAAAAGTTAAAAAGATGTATTAGAGTCATACAAATTTTATACTAATCACTGTTGTAGCAATGAAATGTTCACCAAGTTAGAAATTGTGGTTTCATAGGTTTAAAAACATTTCAATTCCAAATTAGAAAATGCATTTATAATAAAAATTTTAAACAATATACATTGAAAATTAACAAAACGGTCAAGTTGGATACAACAAATTTGTAATAAATTTGAACAGAACCAACATTAACAACCCTACACGAGGTAAAACAAAATAATTGATAACATGAATGGATTCTTTTATATATTTACCACCGCAACATAAGGTTCATAGTCAACTCTAAAATTGAGTTGTTGGAGTCATCAAAAGAAATAAATGGATTGTTTCCAATAGCAGTAGTGATAGTGTCAATTCCATCATCACCATCATCAAAAATATGTCATGAAATTAAATCATTTATGACACCAAATTTATGTCAAAGTTGTAATTTGACATAAAAAACTATTTAGTCATTGATTCCAAAACATATGGTTCTTCGATAGTAAGAGTGCGAGTCATATTAATTACTCAAAATCCAGAATCATTAATAAATGTTCCTTGTCTCATCATTAAATCAATCCAATTGAATTTCATCATCACGACTCATCCATGAGAGTAATAACCTAATATTATTATTTTTTCATGACTCTATAATAACCCACATTTTCAAATCGCTTTCTACTATCTGATGCACTGGAATAAAATTTTTTTGCGGTAGTAACAATAAGACCATCATGTTGTGTTCACATATTCTTTTCTCGTTCAATGACAATAAATTTGTACAGATGGATAACAATTTATTTTCATTAATGAACAAGAGTTTTAGGACCAAAATCCAAATATATGATTTCCTTAGAGACACAATCAGCAGGAAAAATCCATTCCTATAATATAAATGAATATTAAACTTAATTTAATATTTAATTAATTATTCTAAATAGTAATAATTTTACCTTCAATTTTAACCAAGAAAAAAACACTTTTCTATGAAAAGTCTCCCTCCTTCTTAAAAATAAAGAATGATGATTTATATTTACCATTGATTTATCTTCCCTATAGATAAAAAATATGAATATTTTAACAAATATATATGCAAGATATACATATTCAATTTAGTTACCTGATGTAGTCATCAAAAAAATCACAGTTGAACAAAATTGTGCGATGTGCCATCTCCCGCTCATCTAGTCTTATTGTCTTTAATGTATATGATCGGGAAATTCCTCATGTTTAAGGAAGTGATGGAAAACTAGGTTCAATTTTTCTCATACAGTTCATCTTCATTTCTCATTGGTGTGTTTATTATTGTAGTAAGATCAAACAAATACATTGACAAAAAAATCCATACATTCTAGAGCTAAGTAACCGTTCACGATAGAACCTTTGGGATGATTCCTGTTTTGGACATAAGTCATTAATGTATACATATTTATTTCAGATGGATACATCAAACGAAAAGAAACAGGTCATTTGAGAATTATTTCTATGGGAATATGGATAGTCAGATGCAGCATGCATGTGAAAAATGATGGAGGAAATATTTTCATCAACTCACACAAAATTATTGAGGAATCTATCAACTTGTTTTCCAATAAAACTTGGACTCTTCTTAGCAAAAATATTTCTAAAAAATGGAACAACTAAGTTACAGTCACCCATACATTATTTGAAAAAAGATGACAGATTGCTATTGGAATCCACTCATGCTGAATAATGTGGTAATCATGAGTCTTCAAAAATTTAATCTTCAAATATCTTCTATTGAACCATTTAGAAATGTTTCTTGAATATCCATCAGGAACTGTAGAAGTCTCTAATAATTCCAGATTTTTTTTTTCATAGGTGTTGTCAAATAATAATCACTTGGAACTTTCCATTTATTTTCACTGGTACACACAAGATGCAATTCAGGTCTGATTCCCCGATCCACTAAGTCACTCTGAGACCGTAAATCATCTATTGTGTCTCCCTTAACATTTAGATGTATCGAAAACTACATTTCACATATATTATTTTCAATGTGCATTATGCCTAATCAATGACCTATCAAATTGATTGTCCAAAAATGAAAATAAAAAAAGATACTTTTTTTCCTCCAATTGCAATAGGTTTCAGTGGAAAAATTATTTCTCTTTCCATATTTCATTTGACACTTCCTGAATGAAAAACTAAAATCATTAAATTCATTAAGCACATCACTTACAGACATACGTTGACGTGGATCATTATTCTCTAGGGTATTATCAAATCATCGATGATTATTTTTATAGGGATGGTACATTGGCATGAATCATTTATGTCCCATAAAACTGAAATGACATTAATGTTTCAGTTTTTTGGATCGTGTATTCTTTATACAAATAGGACATGACAGTGTTCCCTTTGTGCTCCATCTATACATCATTGCATAAGCTAGAAAATCATTGATCTTCCATATAAGTGCAGTGCACATCTAAAATATGTCGTTCAAATATGATTGATTTGTATACACACACACACATCAAAAATAAGTATCAACACTTTTATTAAAGGTTTCATGTATACATGAATATCAATGTCGGGATCAGAAGGGCTAGATATTAGTATACTCATGAAAGTGAAAGGTTTTTTCATACAAAACCAAGGGGGATGGTTATAAATGTGTATAAAAAGTGGTCATGTGTTGTGCGAAGTAAGTATCCTCCCAAATAGATTAAAACCAACGCATTAAATACCCATCCTCAAATTATGCATGTTAGCTGAAAAATCAAGATATTGAGAATCAAATCTCTTCCATGAAAATCCATCTGTAGGGTGAACCAACTCATCATTAGTCTTATTTCTCCCAATATCATGAACTATTATTTTTATTGATATTTCATCAGAAATAAAAATATTATGGAGTTTGGGGATCAATGGAATGTGCCTCATTACTTTTTTTGTACGCAAGATGGTGTTCCATCAGATTTTGACTTCTAGTGGGATGTTCCACATCTTATAAAATCATTTTGTTCAGTTGTTCCCTCCATGAATAAAATTCAATCTTTTTGGAAATCATGATTTTTTTTGAAAATACATGTTCCTCACCTAACTTCAATGCCATATAGTGGTTTGAGAGAATATTTACATCATCTAGAAGTAAATCCTTCAAGAATATAACAATTTAATCAATTCATGCATTAGAAATACCATACAACGTTATCCCATTAAATAATCTGATTAAAAATTCATTCTTTTTCATTTTATCGCACTATCGATATACTGGAGTCATGGAAGAATAATTCAATTTTTCACCCCAATAATATCATCATTTTCATTTGATGCAACATCTGTCCTCGTATCGAAGTCTTCTTGAGTATAAATCCTTTCTTTTTCACGGTGATGAATTAATGGAAACTGGTCATCTAAAAAATTCTCCTACCCAGTCATTTCATTTCGAACATCAGTAATTTGAAATTTCATGTTCTCCCTATTATGATACCACACATAGTATTTTTCATAAAAATAATATTTGGTTATGTGATTTCTAACTTCTTCATGGCTCAAACAAATTCTACAAACATAATTGAGACATGGGTAGTGTATGAGACCACTATCTGGAGCATTAGGAAATGAAAAATCTAAAAATATCTCCAAATTGTTTTGAAAATATCTTGAGATCTGATATGTTTCAAACATCTAAATTATATAAATTCTGTTAAAAGAATTGTTATATGTCATTTCATCATAATATATTCAATAAGATTGGAGTTTAATCGAAAATATATTTATGTAAATAGTAAAGGATGGAATTTATAGTTGATGTAGTGAACTATTAAAATAATGTAAAGATATACTAATTCAGTTATGTGTGCCTAAATTTGAGGTGAGATGTGTTTTGTAATTTTTTCATTTATCACATACAAGAAGTCATCATAGACTTGATTGAACATTGTTTGAGATATTTCAAGGTGAAGGATTTTCATGAAAGATGCATAATGTGTAAATAGAGTTTTTTAAATAAATTATTGATGCTATGAAATGGAAATATTGTGAAAAGTTATTACATTTCATAACACCAAAACTAAATTCCATAGAATGTACAATATCACCCCTCTAAATAAAAGGAAAACTACCTACCACAACCATCACGAATCCCTTCACATGGATCATCCTTATATCCATTACCCACTATGAGAAAATATGACTAAACAAACCATTTACCATCTTTGAGTGGGGGTATATCTCACCCACTCCTCCATTAGTCAGTATGATTCACTAACTACAAAAAAGGAGTGGCTATTAAGACTTCAAATCTGGTTGATTCATATAGTCATGACTCTGGAATTGTAAAAAGAAAATAGAAAAAAATCAAACTACATTTATTGGGTATGTCATTCCACACAAGTCACCACCTTGTTTAGGTCAAATCAAAATAGAAACAAAGAATAATATATGAAAAACATTTAATCTCAGTTAAGTCTAGCAGGTTTGGAGTGTAGAACTAAATAATAGGTTGACATCAGATAGATTCATATGGAGGAAGGAGGTCCCAACCTATGTAAAGAGAGAGGCCTCTAGTTTAGAATCCAATGGGGACTTCCCCAAGGATTCCTAAATTATAATCACTAGGAATCCAAGGTAGATTTACCCAATGTATTCTAAACCAAATATTCATGAATCTAAGGGGGTTTCCAAACAGAATTAAATTCTATGTTTTTAACATGAATCCCTGGTTGGATTCTTCAAAGAATTACAAATCATTAATCAAAGAACATGTACTCAAAAATTAAATTAAAATTTATTTGTATCCATTTTCAATAGGTCTCATATAAGACACACATGCCTCAGGTCCCATTATGTGTTATAAGAATCCCAAATCATTCACTCTTGTACAATAACTCATTTTTTCACCCCTATGGTCATAACTTTCATTACCCAATTAGTTTCACAAGTCATGCGCACCCCATGGGATGATATGTTTAGGCTTTTACACTAATAAGTTGTTCATGGATCATAAAGAGGATTAATTTTATAAAGTATATAAAATAACTTTTATTTTTAAATTTGAGATTAATAATAAAGTTTGAAAATGATACTATACATCATAAAGAACACAAAACAGTGATAATATTAAGGGATAGTTTATAAACCATCTTCTATATACTCACTGACATCTACCAATCAATTATTAGTCATTTATTAAGTTTCAAATAGTGTGAATCATAAAATTTTCCAAAATCCCTAGAAATAGAGAATAATTACATGATCTTTCTAGATAGTGAAATAAATGGAGAAAGTTTGAGAATATAAGGATATTGGTTGATATTAGGGATGAACAACAATAGAAATGTATAAGATACCTCAACTCAACATGTTTGGTAATAGATTTTGGTAGAACACACACTAACCATGTCAATTACCTCAATAAGGGATTCTATATCTGTATTTGGGAAGATGTTAAAGGATTCTAACCTAGATGTTGGATTTTCAGTTGATCAGATGGAAGACCTCAGGTTAGGGTTCACCTGTGCGGGGGCTTTTGGAAATTGGGGTAAATTTCTGGCTTCTGTGTAATCAGGGGTCTGGGTGCTGTATTTGGAGGTAAATTTCCCAAATGCTTTTAAAAACCATTGGTAAAATCATGGTCTTTACCAACATTTTGTACAAACCTTTAGTAAAGGGAAAACATTTTGTAGATTTCCCAATGGTTTATTCAAATCGTTAGGAAATCCTTTACTCAATCAACCTTTACCATCGTTTTGAATAAACCGTTGGTAAAGGTCAAGTATACCAACAGTTCTATGGAAACATTGCTATAAAAGTTTTGGGAAAACCTAACTTACTAGTAGTGTCGTCTTAGAGCATTTAATGAAGCTCTCAAATCAAATGTTGTGGAAACTGGTAAACCAGAAAATACACCTGCTTACACACCCCAATTCTACCCTCAGTCTCATCTTCCAGTATTGAAAGATGTTTTTCATCCATTCTTAATGTAAAACAGTTAGCAGGAACATATAAATACCATCATTAATCATTCCTACAAAGAGTCTCATTTGGAAGCACCTGGAGAAGTCAGTAGGAAGGCTCTGACGACAAATCTGGGGCAGAGTCAACTCTCTGCCCCCATACATGAGTATTTTTCATACCCATTAATGAAAAAGGAGGATATGAGAAGTCACATACACTTACTCTAGATATTATATGGACATATATTTATGTTCCAACCTCTAAATTCACCAAACTAAACATAGAAATGGTTAATGTAAAGACAAAAATTCCAGTCCATATTCTGGAAGCATGCGAGAATAACATAACAACAACTTCTGTAGTACCAGGGGAAAAACACATAAATCTGTCCCAAAACATGGGATGTCACATCATCAAGACATCATGGAGAATATACATACCTTTTATCTAGTATATGATGGTTATGGGGTATACTCCTCCATATCATATGGACAACCATATCAGGAACATACACCCTTTTTATTTGGAGGTAATCAGCTCGTTCAGATGACCACTCCAAGGAAGACACATACAACATTATATGATAACCACTTCTCCTAGAAAGTGGTCCCAACTAAGTTTAAGATAGAATCAATGAAAAATTATCTCCAAGAACATTTGGAAAATAAAGAGACAAGATGTGATCCAGTTTCTCTTAATGATGGAGTTCATGATGCCCTTGGGAATTTATCTATTGTAGCTCAATATCCTATCCTCTCATTACAAAATTATGGGAGTGGTAGCAGTTATTCTGAAGTATCCCATCAGAAACATTTCCATTAAGGCTTTCTTAATGAAATTTCAGTGAAACTATAGAGACTATATCTGAATGAGATCCGTGACAATACTCCATGTTTCTAGAAGACCATGGAGAAAGAGGATTTATCCCCTGCTGTAATCTACCATGGTGGTCCACCTCGTGATGTAATTTTCTATAAAATTTATCTCTATAGTGGTATTTCACATCATCAATATAATTCTATAATTGTCATTGTTGTAATGAAAAATCCCTATTATCTTGAGGCACTTTCCAACCTAAGGTCAGTCATGTCAGATGCCATGTCCTTAATGGGTGACAAAATTTCTCAAACAGTAGACTTCTTAAGGGAACCATCATTCTTGGAACCTCCCATGAATCATTTTTCTTCTAATATAGAAGAGGAAAAAATGATAGATTCCATTATTTTTATTAAAATTGTCAAGAAGCATCCACTTTGGTCTGACCAAGTGGGAAATCCACTAGTGAAAGTTGATGATGATGAGTTAAACATAAGAAAAAAAAATTCCTAATGAGATGTTGAAATAATTTTTTAGAATGAGGAAAACTCTAAATACAAAATTGTAGAGTTGATGTCATAATATTCCATTCATGATGTTATCCACAACTTATGGAAAACTCCATGTAATTTTAAAACCAATGTATTTCCATGTCATGAGTATCAATATCATGTAATTTTAATTGAAGGGTTGCAATTCCAAATTGACATGGCCTCTCTCTTTGTTTCCCGACATCTAAAGGTTGAAAAGAATTAGACAACCCTTCAATGTGCATGACTCAATGCTCTAGAGAGGCTACTAAAGTTAATTTATGATACTTAATTTGGTGTTCATATCACATGATGGGGTCTACATGGAGCATTGTAGTTCACTGCACTCTATAATCATCAAAGCTTACCAAAGTGGTCTCATGAAATTTTATTGCCCATGGATAGCTACAATCAATAGATTTTGTATGTAATAAAGTATAAGCTCAAGAACTAGACTAAACTATCTCTTATCTTAGTCAATCCCAATGAAATAAAACTGTTTAGATACCTTTTCACCAAACATATAATAATCCTAAGCATCCCTCCCATTTAGAGGATATCAGTCATTTTGATATTGAAAATATCTGAAATAGATCAACGATCTTCAAAAATAGGTGATTTTAGTGTTTGTCAGATAAAGAACCCATCTAATGTCCAAACAAAAAAATTACAAATCAGTAGAGTATCTACGTGAATCTCAGCTATAGCAGTTCAAGAGCCACCCCAGTGTGCCGGGACGAGGGACTTTTTAATTCAAACATTGAATTCAATAAACAATGTTCTATGGTGTGAAAATGAATAACATGAATAGCCATATCCTTCAAGTCTAGAGGATTTTTCACATCTAAATTCTCCTCCTCAACACAAGGCTTTTTTCTCCTAATTAGGGAAGAATCCAGAAGAAGAGTGCACAAATAAACAATCTATGGATTACCTTTGGGTAACATTCCATCAATAATTAATTTGGAATACTGCATATAGTAAAAATATGTCTTATGGAAGATCTATAAGGAGATGATCTTACAAAAATATTAAAAAAATCCCATCAATTCATTATGAGTCAGTAAAGGTCATTAACATCATTTTAGAATATCCTCCAGAAAATGAGTCTAGTTTAAGGGAATTAGAAGATGAAGTTCATATCCATAATATGTTACACACTAAAAGAAATTAAGGAGTTGTACGTATCAAAAATTAGAGGCTTACCTAGAATCCGGGTATGCCCTCATGTAACAAACTCCCACCCCTTTGAATGGTTTCTAACAAGGAGAAAGGTAAAAGTTAGGTGACATATACCTTCTCCACTATAGAAACTGAATCACTTTCACTTGAAGAAATATTTTCACAGAAAGAAGAGGATATGAAAGAGTTGAAAAGACCCAATATAGAATTAATTTGAAGAAAAATTCCTTTTATACATACTCCATAGGAAGATCCTCAACTTTCACATCATGTAGGAGCTCCTCATCAAAGTGGATTGGTGGTAACTACAGATGTGGATAATGAATTCCCTCCATTATGTACACATCCGAGGAAGGATAAAAAACAACCTTATAGGCCTATTCCCATGGGATATACAAGAAAAGTACATGTTGAAACACCAGAATTAGTTTTTCCAGTTGTTTGACCTCTTCATGATCCAGCTATTATACCTCTACAAGTCCCAGCTCAGCAGCATATTCCTCAAATGCTTATGAACACAATAGAGGAATTAACAACTCAATTGGAAGATATTGAAGAATGATATGTTCCAGTTCGACCAGAAAACAGAGCATAACAATAATGGGTGGATCTGATCCCTCCCCAACCAAATTTTTTGAATACTACATTTCCAATCATTAATGGTATGGAAGATCCAGAGAAAAAATTTACACATTTAGTTTCTCATTGTGACCTCATGATGGGGACTCCTCACCAAAAAAAGTATTAAAACTCATATGTTTTGTGTAGTCATTATAGGGACCATATTTTTTTTTATATAAGTTTTCAATCTTGATAAATTACTAGATGTGTAGTTCTCTGTCAAAAATTTATTCATCGATTTATATCAACACAACTGAAGACAATAGTTTTTGATATTTCTAATTTTAAAAAAAGGAAAATGAAAGAGTTTTAGATTTCATTGCTCAATGGAAAGGAATAAAATATTCCTTAAATCTATCACTTCCTCAGGAAGAGTTTCTACCAATTTGTTTGGAAAGTATATGTGATGAGTTATGCACACCACTGGTCCGGGTGAAATACACCAGAGTGTTTTGATACATTTCACCAATTGCCCAATAGTTGGGGGATTCCATTGTAGAAAATAAATCTAAATCAAATGTAATTATATCATCTCTAGGAAGGAGAAAAGGGAAAGAATATCCTTCTACAATCACACTTAAGCAAGCAAATATACCTGCTTCCACTTCAAAATTGTCATCATATCGAAGGGATATGACTCTCGAGAATTAGCAACAATGACTTACTTTTTAGGATGATCAAAGAGATCAAAGGAAAAAATAGATTGGGGATTTAAAAAACTAGTTTTATTCTTTTTGGAATGAACATGTTCTCGGTTACTTCATCTCATCTTAAAAAAATTGGTTCAGTTTCCAAAGATGAAGATACCAAACAAAGAATGAGATGAAGATCTTCTGAATTATTTTCCCTTTCACCAGATGTTGGGGAATCCAATTCAAGAGTGTTTTTTTGAGGTCCTCTTGAAAAAAAGGTAGACTATTGACATGTAAAATTGAAAATTTCATCAGCCCATGTAGCATGTGTTGATGCTACAGATATAGAGGAACATGGTGAATGAAAGGAAGTCAAATGTAAAAATGTGCAGAAATATGATGATTGTATGATTAGGAAAATGATCAACCAAACTCATGCCACTATAAGAACACAGTTGAAAAAAAATATTGTGTATTCCTCCACTCCCACCACTGCAAAACCATCTTAATCAAAAGATCATTCCTTTAATGGTTAATCCTTAAAAAAGAGACGTGATCACATAGACAAATATAATTCAGAAGAAGATGAGATCACGTCAATGAAAAATCTTTCCTTGACTCTGGAAGATTTCATGCCATCTTTTTCAATAGCATGGGCACCAACCCACCAAATAGCACAACCAGAACTGACCTGTCAATCAAAATGATCCTCAGATGAACAATTGATCTTTGGTTCTGTTAACGTCATCCACTTATCGAATCCCTATATCGAGGGTGATTCTTGTTATGATGATCCTGAGTTCTCTATACCAAACTCGTATACTAGAGGAATAATCCATGGTTAAGTATATAGGGGAATATGTGGGTATTTGAGAATAAAAAATTTCAACTCAACCCCTACATGAACCCTATATGTGGTAGAAACTCATGGGATAGTCCTTCGGCAAGATCAACATGATCAAAGAGATTCTTCCACGCATGAAAAGTTTGGTCCTGACCTGATCTTTTTAGAGGACCAATTAGATGTTACACCATCATTCTATCATAAATTAAATAAACATATTCATCGTAATCTACCAAAGCCTTGATTATATCTATCTTCTTCTCTGACACATGGTACACTTATATCAGGAGTGTCAACTTCCAAGGCACCTGAAAAAATGAATCTCCATGATGCAAAACATTAAACTCTAGACCAAAAGAATGATTTTTTAAAAATATCTATCCCATGTACTAGAAAATTTGATGATTTGAAAATACTTGAATCTATCAAAAGATCATCGAGAAGAAGTCATTAAGGCTTTTTCAAATCTTTGAGAGTTTGAAACTGAAGTTTCTGCTCTAAAGGTTTGTCATATAGAGAATGATCCTGAAAAATGTCAAGTAGTTTTATAATTAATAGAGGATGATGATGAAAATTTTGTACATGGAAATATCAGGCCCTTGTTTCTATTTGGTAGGGTCAGTGACATAGATATCCGACGATCCTTCATTGATAATGGCTCTAGAGTCAACCACATTCCTATTCATACACTTCATCAATTGGGCATCACTGAATCTGACTTATCGCCTTCCACATTAATGATGCAAGGTTATAAAATAATTAGTATGAACCTTTGGGTGAGATTATATTAAGATCTCAATTCTAAGATCATGCCTAATTCATAATTTATGGATTTCCATCAGAACACAACCTTTAACATTTTTCTTGGTTGGCCTTGCTATATCAACATGCTGTTATACCTTCTTCATACCACCAATTTCTCAAATACCATTTCAATGGTCAAATAGAACCATTTTATGTTGATAAGGATCCATTCAAAACATTTTAATCTCAATACATTGAAGCAATATATTATCACACGATGGGAACAAGGTCGGGGAGGAAGGAGGTAACCAGAATCAATGCTCTAAATGGTATAGAATAGATCTTATAAAACCCATTAAATCATTTGATTAATGATTAGGTGTTTTCTATAAATGAAATTCAAAGGACAAACCCAAATATGAACACAAATCTAGTGACTTCAATAATGTCAGTTGCAGAAATTGAGCCTGACAACATGATACAAATTTTTGATTTTCCAAGATGTGATGAAATCTTAAATTGTGATTTATTAATTTCATCCACTAATCTTCAGAAACTCTCTGCTTCATCAGTCATACCAGAAGAAGTTTTATAAATAATAGTTGAAGAAATGTATTTTGACTCCCAACCCATCAAACACTCTTCAATGCTCCAAGAAGAACCATCATCATCAGTCGGGTCAGAAATAGTTGCATCTTCTCCATGAAGTCAAAAAACCGACACCTCCCCTAGCATTGAATTTTTCACATCATCATATATGATGAAAGTAGATAACGAAGAAGTGACATGTAATGATGAAGAAGAGGATTATCTCAGGGATTCTCATCTAGAATTTGAGGAAGGTGTCTCTACTACTGTGGATTAGCTTAGATAAATTAATCTGTGTACAAAAGAAGATCCACACCCCCAATTTAATTAGTGCAACCATGACTCCTAAATAGAAAGAGATGTATACATCATTTATAATACAACATCATGATATATTTACTAGGAACAATATAGAAATGACAGGTGTTAATCCTGATGTAGCCACTCATCATTTGGGTTTTCTATAAGAGCATTAAGGATTCAAGTAGGCTACATAAAGAAAACACCCAACTCAAACCTCTAAAATTGAAGTTGATGTTGATAAAATGTCTTGTTTAACTTTGTCAGGTAAGTTCAATATCCAAAATGGTTGGCCAAAATTTTCCCATTAAGTAAGAATAATGGGAAAATCTATATTGGCATTGATTTCAGAGATATTAACTGATATGGTCTTAAAGTTGATTTTTCTAATTCCAATCACAGAGAATTTAATTGATGCAACAACTAGTTATGAATCTCTTTCCTTCATTGATGGATACTATGTTTACAATAAAATCTACATCTCCTTAGAGGATTAAGAATCTACAGCCTTTAGAACCCTTCAAGATGTGTTTTTCTATGGGGTAATTCCCTTTTGGCTTAAAGAATGCAGGTGTAAGGAATCAATGTGATATGCACCATATAATCGAACCCTTCATAGGAAAATTTATCGAATGTTATTTGGGTGATATGGTGGTTAAATAAATACAGTGTTTCTATCACATGGCTGATTTAGAGACCATATTCAATAATCTTCATCAACACAATTTGAAGGTGATCCCCTTGAAATGTGCTTTCAGGGTAACTTAGAAAAAATTATTAGCATCATTTTACACCATCATGGCATAGAAGATGATCTTTAAAAGTCAAAAGCAGTCCTTGGCATGTATCCTTATGAAACATTGAAAGAATTAAGAGGAAATCAAGGACAATTGTCCAATATTCTTCACTTTATCGCAAATTTAGCAGGAACAAGTTTTCCCTTCACTAGATTAATGATAAATGGAGTCACCTATTAATGGACTGAAGACTTCCAAGAGGAATTTTATACTATCATGAAATATCTCTCGAGTCCACCAGTATTAATGCCTCATTTTGAAGTAATACCACTTATTTTCTATGTGACAACTTTAGAGAGAACACTTGGTTACTTAAATTCCCAAAAGAATGTAATTGGGAATGAAAATAGCCTTTACAATATCATTTTTTCTATACTTGACATAGTGACTCGATATTCAGGTATCATGAAGTGCTGCCTAACAATAATCATTGCAGTTTAGAAATTGAGGCACTGGCTGCAACATCATGAGGTTCAATTGTTTCCTCTCAATAACCTGCTCAAATTTATCATCAGTCGTCCTATGCTTATAGGGGGTTTGGCATGGTGGGAATTTATTTTTCAATAGTTGGATATCCTGTTTGTGCCTTAGAAGGTAAGAAAAGGCCATGATTTGGCAGATTTCCTTCCTGAACATCCATTTGTAGAAGATACATCATTGAATACTAATCTTCCTAATGAAAAGGTCTTCTTTATTCAAGATAATCTCCATAAATGAGAAATGTACATTGATTGTGCCTCCATATGTCCAACAGGTAAGATAATTGAAAACCTTGAACTCAAAAAAGATAGGTTATGAATTGTACTTATCTACCCAGAAAATGAAGTGTTTATATATTCCTTCATGTGGTCAGAAGGCGGTACCAACAATGAGGTAGAATATCACGTTGTCGTCTAAGTCCTATAATTGGCACTCCATGTACAAGTGAATCACCTTAATGTGAATGGTGATTCAGAGTTGATGATAAAATAAATAAATGGGGATTATGCTACTAGAAAAGAAGATTAAACCCATTTGTGTGATTATGTAATAGGGTTAAATGTTGAATTTATATCAGAGAAAATATATTTTTATATATCACAATCAAAAAATGCCTTAGAATATGCACTAGCTTATGCAACCACATCCTTGGAATATCCAAATCGGGGTGAGAAAATTATCAGTATTGTCCATCTTCGTGTGATATCAAATTTTTTTCAAACTAGAATGGGGGAAATTAATGAAATTAGAACTATTTGTGAGCCATATTTTCATACGATGGGATTGATGATACCCATAATGAAATAACATCAAAATTGTGTACTTCCACCAGATAGAGTTGAAATTTTATAGATCTGATGATTAGTGGCCAATTTTACTCTTTATGATAGTCTATATCACCAGAAATCCACTATATTGAGTCAAAAAAGAATATATCTTACAACTACTAGAAGGTTTTAATTTTTATGATTTTCTATATCACTAGAAGATCCATTACAAATGAGTCTTTGATGGAATCCTCTTCTGGATTATTGATGGAGTAGAAATTGCAGCTGTCATGAAAAAAGTTCATTCAAGATATTGTGGTTCTCACTAGTCTGGGCATAGGATTTCTGATCAAATCTGAAAGCATTGATACTATTGGCCTTCAATGATGCAGTATTGCACATATTTCACTATGAAATTTGATTCCTCCCAAGTGCATTCAAACACCATTCTTCAACTCCCGGAGTTGTTACATATAGATAAATACTCTTGGACATTTTCCACATGGGGAATGGATGTCATAGGACCATATCCACTAGCTACTGCTAAACGGTTCATGTATATTCTAACTCCTACTAAATTCTTCTCCAAATGGGATGAGGAAATACCTATCAAAGAAAAAAATCCAAAATAATTGTATATTTTGTCAAAACTACCATCATCACTTGATTTGGTGTCGCTCATACTATATTGAAATGAAATGGAACCAATTTCTATTCTATTGAGGTAAACACGTTATATTAGAGTTGTAATATAAAATCCAACCATTCATCACACTATCATGTAATGGTCAATGAAACTATAGAGTTTATCAATAAAACCCTATCAATCATACTTCATAAGATTTTGGATAAAGATAATAAATCTTGTCCAGATAAACATTTTCATGCTTTATGGGCTTATCAGACTACTACTCAAACTTCTACTCAAGAAATTCCATACTCATTAGTGTATGGAACAATAGCATTATTTACAATTGATATTAAATTTCCTTCACTCCGAGTGGCAATATGTGATTACTTTTATTTAGGTAAAAAGTATCAGAAATGATTTGTTGAGATAGAATGATTAAATTAAATAATATTGGATACATTGCATCATTTTGGTGTCTATCAGAAAAGAAAAATGCAAGACTTTAACAAGAAAGTTTGCCTCTTTTCATTTCTTCAAATATAATTGGTATTTGTTCTCATGAAGCCAATAATATGAGGAAAGGAACCTGCAAAGCTTGATCCAAAGTGGGAAGGAGCTTATTACACACATAAGGAATACTAAAATGGATCTTATTCCCCGATCTCAATGGATGGCGAGCATATTATAACTCCAACCAATGCATAATTCTTGATAAAACGTTGAGTAGCTACACAAAATTTCCTTGTTGCATGACTCTAAACTTCACAACACAAATTCCTAGTTAAAAGATATTAAATTTCTTAACAACCATAAGTGCCCATGTTGCAGGATGATAAAATGTGTAGCATCCTTTTCCTTGTCACTTGATGTTAAAGTGCATGACATCATTTTCCCTTGTTACACAAAAATAAAAATTACAATTAAAATATTTTATATATTTTTACATTATGAACATCCATGTGAAAGAATAAATAAAAACATTACTACTCTTTAGTAGTACACGAGGTCCATTTCTCCCTAGGTTTGAATTAGATCTATATTGGGGACTTTTTTAAAGAACTACACGCGTCTTGATTTTCATCATCAATGAGATACGTAGATATGCCTAGATCTATAATCATGGGCCCATCCAAAACCACAATTTTTTCCCTTTTGTCCTACTCTATATGAACAAGATCTATACAGAGAACACTTTTAAGATAAATGATTTTACTTTCATTCCATCCTGTGTCTTAAATTTAATCATTCTTCTAGAATGTTTTAAAAGCCCCTGTGTGCCACATTAAACTCAATTGGTGTGGGAAATGATTGTTTGAAAACTATTTTCTTCTTGATTCTCATTCAAATGAGATACATAGAGTCGCCTAGATCTCCAATCATAGGACCATCCATGATAAAAAAATATTTATTCCCAATGTAAGAATCAAACCAACATAGGGAATGTTTAATGAAAATTTTTTGGATTTATTCTCATATATGAGAGATACGTAGTGACACCTGGGTTTAATTCCTTGGTCCAGCAACAATATTCCCTTTTTACATTGGAGTCACATCATGTCTTCACTACATGACTCTAAACATCAAAGCATAATATTTATTCAATGGAAGAAAATAAAGTATCCATTTTACATGTGAGCCGGATCTATGTAAAGGACTCTAAACTCATGGCCAATATTGACTAATATATTTCTCATGTGCATTGATAATTACCCCTTCCATATTTTACATTCTAAATATTGAATATTTTTAGATCTTAATAATAATTCTTACAGGTTTTCAGTGACATAGTTTCTAATATCTAAGAACACTTTTTCCTGATTGTCCAGTATGCGCCCTTAGGTGGCCTCACATAAGTTTCCTACAAAACAGGTCTATCTTTCAAAAGATACCATTATCTTTTTATTAATCATATTCCATAGTTTCCCTGTAAAAGAAATCCCTCATAATAGTTTTCTAAAGAATGGTAATTTCATTCATGGTTCAATTGTATTTTGTCCCATTCAAACACTGATAACAATATACAAGAATATGTATTTTTAATCATTCAATCATGTATATTTTTTCCATTACCATTCTCTCAATCTAAAAGCCTTCAAGACCAATGTTTAATAATTTCCCTTTCCATGTGTTTAAATATATATGAAAAAACCATGGATCACTAGACCACATATCATATATTGTTTGTATTTATGGTCCTAGTTGTATGAACTAAAATCTACAGGCACCATACTTCCCACATTTGGGTCATACCTTTTTTGAAATCATATTTCTTTGATTATTTGGAAATCATTGTTGGAAATACCCTCTCCATATTTAGGAGCCTTTCTTCATAAACCAATATATGAGATTTGGAAAATTTTAATCTTTATAAACATTCTTTAGCTTTTAGATATATAATTTCAAACATTTGAGTGATCTTTTCATCACTATGCAGTATGTTCCCCTAGGTGGCCTTGCATAAAACATGCCTACATTACTGGCTGATTAGCCAAAAGATTCTACTATTTGTCTATTCAGCATATACCCTAGTTGGTCCTACATAACACAATCCCCATAATGGGT
This sequence comes from Viscum album, assembly GCA_963277665.1. NCBI lineage: Eukaryota > Viridiplantae > Streptophyta > Magnoliopsida > Santalales > Viscaceae > Viscum > Viscum album. The sequence continues at coordinate 1,642,531,452 of OY728135.1, read as the reverse complement.
TTTTCAAATAATGGTAATTTTCCCCATAAAAATGCATCCTCTAATGTATTTAGCTAATTTCCCATCCAATTCCTCAGATTCATAAATTTTTAAATCACAATTTTCAATTATTCTATTACAAACCTGAACATGTCATTATGATTTAAAACATGTTATCATAAAATTACAGAGTCTCAAAACCTTTGGTCAAGGCTAAGGATCTTTAATTAAAGCTATCCAATGTCTTCACATCATGACATAAAACTGAACTGTATAATTTCATCACTGAATGACATAAAACTGCATAGTATGATATCAGAAGTTCCCCATTCCGAAAATTTTTATCCATTCGTCATACACCAATTTTGTGTAGAAGTGGTTTTCCTATTCAGGACATATGTTGGCGTAAATAACCCTTTTTTCTAAAAAACCCTTTTGTTGGAAAACCACCCACTATGGTCTTGAGTCACCCAAATATTATTTTCCCATGTCTATCAATAGTAAAATGTTAAATTCCTAAGAGATCTTGTTCTTGACTATTCAGTACATGCCCCCAGAGACCTTTTATAAAACATTCTTACATAACATGCATGTCAGTCAAAATATGCCAATATTTGTCTATGTAACATATTCCCTAGTCGGACCTGAATAATACAACAGCTACAATAGGTTTGTCATATAATGGTAACCTCATTCTTGGAAGATAATTCCTTTATGCTTGTACATGTTTTAGATTTGGTGACCATAAAAATCATGACTAAAGATTCCTCATGGAAATATTTAAAGACTATTAGATAAATTCATTGCAACTGAACCTTGTTTGGGTTCTAAATTCGAAATATATGGTCAAATTTGTTTGAACTTAAATAGTATCCATTTATAGACGAACATGCATAACTATAAACTTCAAACAATAAAGGATGTGGTACTCACCATATTGGGAACCCGAAAAGGGTAGTATAGACAAAATTCGAGTCACAAATCACATAATGTACATTTTATATTTTTTTTATATATTGAGTAATAAAAAGATAAAATATAACATGTTTTTGGGGTTATATTTATAACCAATGTAAAAAAAATACACATAGTAGGCGCATTGGTTTATGTTAAAAAAAGTAGCTATAATGAATGAAAACATAGATGACTGAAGAAGAAATTATTTTCATTTATGAGTAAAATTATTTTTACAGAGGAGCATCCACAATCTATCGTCTCTCTTATATAAGGAATCACAAAATGGTTTTCTACATATCTTATGATTTTGTTAATAACCACTTGAGCCCCATCGGTTGCCTATTGAAGTTGGTTTATCCAACCAACTTCATTATCTTCAACACGACAACGTGTTTCCATAGTATCTAAAATGGATTTTTCACCATCCTTCAGGACTTATCTTTTTAGTTATGACGTTGGAAAAGATCCTCTATGATAATATCTATTTATTATTGAAGACACATCTTCTGAAAAGCATTTTCATTAATCTTATGCTTCAGTTAATTAATCATTGTAGTAATATTGGCCTCAGCTCGGGGTAGTGACGCTTGGATTTCATCCATGTTGATCAATAGTTTAATTTTTATCAGATCATGAAAAAGAATATTCTCTAACTCTCTCTTTCAGATAATATATTTCATGGTGGTATAAATTTCACAGTATTCAATATCTCCAAATCCCAGCATGACAAAAAGATATGAATGTCATGGAATTCTAGAAGGCTATTCCATAAGGGGAATTTCAGATACTATATTCGACATATTTTTCTATGCCATTAGATGTAAAGGATGAATGGACTTTTCGGTTTTGGTTATGATTCCTAATCACTAACATAAGGAGGGACATATTATGGGATTATTGCACTCAAGGAAGTGCCCAGTTCTGACCCTTCCTTGACAACAGTTACTTCACCTCCTAATATTGTTGGAGTTGATGCATGGTCTTCAACTATGTACCTAGACATTGATGATTATAACATTATATGGTTAATTAAATTATGGTTATGGTTTGTTTCAAGGGACAAAAAATGAGTATAATCAAAGTATCAGTATCTCTTACCTAACTATAGGTCAGAATCTTGAGAAGACTCATCCACAATAATATCTGTTTCAACGGTTTTGTTTGATGTCTCTGGTTGGGGAATGATCTCTTAAATTTGATCAGGATCCTCAGAATGAATCTTAGGATGATCTTCTGTCACAAGATTAACCTGAGCCACTATCTCTTCAATGGTAGGATTGACATTAATGTCATCCCATTCTTCAAGAATCATCGTGGAAGTATTTTCTTTATAAGTAACTACATATTTCAAACAATCATGGTTATAAATTTAATTATTAGATGATTAATAGGATGAATAATGAAAACTCAAGTCCAGTTTGTTCTATACAAGGAACTTCAAAATCATCTAAATAATTTGGTATATGAACATGTTCTAATACTTCTTCAAAATAAATTCAATGTTTCATTAAACAATTAAAAGATTTCAAAAATACAAGGTTAGTCTCACCCATGGGAGAACTTGACATGTTATCTTTACACCCATGCTCTAACAACATTTGACCAAGAATAGATTCCTGAGCAATAGTTGCGGGGTCGGAATTAGTTGTCTCAGGATGTTTTGGTGTGTGTGATGAACCTAAAGTATCACAGGATGGAATCCATTTGTTGTTACATTTGATATCTTATAAATCACTATTAATTTACCAGATGCCTTCTCTCGTTTGATAGCAGGAACATGAGCAATAATGGGAACATACCCTGGTTCCTTTGGCCCCAATTCCTCATCAGGAACCATAGGGTTAGCAGGAATTTGTGGCTGTTTAGATGAACCCTCCATAGTTTCAAGAAGTTTATATGTATATTCATTTAAATAACAGACATAAGAAGATCATGTAATACCAAGAAGTTTAAACGCTTTTTCATGAATAAGGCTACAATTCATGTTATCAGAAAGGCTTACCACTAATGATAATGAAATTAACCATGGCCTTATTTCTTTTAGGAGCTTGTTTCTTCTCCTACATAAGAGGACATGCATCATCATATCCAAAAACAATAATTGGAGACTGCAATACCATTTCTATCCCATTCTAAATGTTATGATGGCCTAGAGATATTTCTCACGATTCACAAGGTCATCTAGTACCTCCAAATGTAGTGCCACTAGAGCTATATCGTGGCAATGGAACTTCAGCCAATTTTTCACATTCCAGATGAATGTTAAGATGATATTTTCCCTGAGTAACAATGCATTGACTAAATTTAAATTCTAAATAAGAATAGAACGTCATAATAAAGAAAACAGACATATTTAGGATCCACAAAATCACACCATTCTTCGTCTAATAAATGATCAATCCCTTTAGTGGTACCACAGTCTATAGTTTCATTCACTCACATTTTTGTGGGAATTGATTTGTTGAATGCATTAATGTGCATTTCTTTCTCTCGAATGTAAGTTCTCACTTCATCGAGATTTTTCTTAAACTGAATATCAGAAGAGGCCCATAAAACCCATATTATTGAATACAAAATCCTTCACATAAAACTATCCAAATGGTTTCAGTATCACAATGTAAACTTTTCCATGTTTAAATATCCATTGGTCGTATATATTTATGATTATTACCAGTTGTTTGGGAAGAGGATCTTTCAGTCATGGATTTATAATTCTTCCCAATTCTAGTAGTCATATATGGGGGTGAGAAAATGGGACATTTCATCGGATATTTCACCAGTGCTAGGTGTGTGGTTTCATAGATTTCCATTTAGTCATCGCTGAAAACTTTTATCATGTCATCAATACTCATAATGGCCAATTCATTAACGATTCTGATTCTTTTGGGAGCCATTGAACCACCAAAAGTGATCAAAAATCATCTTTAAAGTATGTTCATTTTTTGATGTTTTCGCAAAAGAATTTAGAAAAAATGACAAAGGAATTATGGTGTGCAAGTAAGTACATGGTGTGCAAGTATAAAACAACATGCATGTGTGGGGTCGTAGTTCAGGTGCACAAGTGAATAAGATACTGAAGAAGAATTACTTAATAGGATAATTAGAAAAAAATGAATTGCACATCGAGAACCCGATTTCCAGACGCCGTGAGACTTTTTCTAGAAGTGAATCCGATATATATAAGTGATTCAAGTCACATTGCATGACAGATTTATGCATGGTACGACTTGGGCACAACATTACCTTTTTTGATGTAACATGCACGCCAAAATCCCCTTCAGGGAACAATACGACCCAATTTTCTACATACCATCAAGGCAATCTTCTTTTTGCTTCAACGTCAGGTAATGTATATATTTCCCTAGTTTCTCCACATATGTCAGCAACCATAGTTGTTGGAAAACTATCTAATGTTACACTAATTTGACATGCACATGGGGGAAAAAAAAATTCATGCATTTGAATGGATGCACAAATCTATAAGGATAATAGGCCTTTGATTTGATTTCTCTGTCAATCCAAGTGGTCAATATTCCATCTCTATAATCTAACATGTATGACCTTAGATCTAAAGTATCCATCGAATCATAAAATAATATCCCCATTTGCAGATTCCCATAAGTGAAATGATGAAACTATTTATATACTCAACGTTTCCTTGATATCATTAGCATTAATAGAAAAATGTGATATACCAGAGAAAGCCAGAACGGATGGCCATAATGATCTTCCAATGACTTGTACCCCACTTTGCACAGAATAAGTTTTGAAATGTGTGGCGATCTACCCCAATAACACTAGGAATTATACCACTATTATAAAAGGAGACATCCCTTTGAAAATATGAATTATGCTCCTATGAATATTTTAGAAAATAAGATTGGCCAACCCTACCATCCTTCTCTCAGCCTGCTTAGTTGTGATCAAAAAAGTTTCTGGCCTCATGCCTCCATTGGAATCTTGGGCTGGTAACAAATACATGTCGATCCACATGGCCATAAACCCTTTCAAGATCATATTTTAAATAATTATGGAAATGAATTCATATCCCCACTTTTCAAACTCTCCTTTATCTAATGTTGGCTGAAAAGTTTCAGGTCTACCACTCTCCTATGTCTTTAGATAACTAGTCGGATCAGTGAATGTAAGAAATTATTGATTCTACTTTACTAGGAATATTTATATCCACTCCATTGGATGAATATCCCTTCTTGTGTAAGACATTGTGGTGGATTCATTCTTGAGTTTAGAAAATATTTTCATCAACTCATAAAAAATGTAGGTGCCTTTTCTGAGTCATTCCATGTAACCTTGGGGGTAATAAAATCATCGTACATATCTCCAAGAATTAGAGTTGTAGAGAACATGTAGAAATCCAACAAAATGATGCCTACTTATTAATGTGTCAAATGAAAATAGTTTGTTTCTAGACTCCATCAGGTTAGTAACTCCGACAAAAAAAAATCATCATTCTTAATTACATAGGATTTCCCTACCCATACAGCCTCATAAATCCCAACAGCTTTTAAGTCATCTGTAAATTCTGTACACATCTTGGAAACCCAATATGACCACATACATTATGGTTTTAAACCCCCTCATGGGAAGAAATCTCAAATTTTCATCCATCTTTTGGATTGATCTATCTGATAATCTTGAAAGAAGGATGAATAACAGTGAGGTTGCAACTCAGGTGTGTCTTCTTTAAAATATAGAGCACACAGGTTGTAATGATTGATATGATCCATATAGGGTGTCCTAGAATTAGCATAGGATCCCCCAACAGAAACATTGGAAGATGAAAAGTTGGTATAGCCTTGAAACTGAGAATGTGGAATATATTTCTTTGGGTCTGGAATATTGACATCTTGTAGATGACCATAACTATACAAAGGAAAGTAATTGCTATGGGGAAAATTTATGTGATATTTCTTCAAATATTTTCCCAATTCTAGGAGTGTGGTGTCATAGAAATCCATGTAGTCATGGCTGAAAACCTTTATCATGTCATAAATCCTCTTACTGGACAATTCGTCAGCGATTGAGATTCTTTTGGGAGCCATCAAACATATAAAAGTGATCAAAATCATCTTTAAAGTATGGTCATTTTTTGATGTTGTGAGAAAATAATTTAGAATAATTTAAATAGTAATTAAGACATGAATGTTTTAACATGGCGCACAAGTATAAAACAATGTGCATGTGTGGTTCCCTAGTTCTATCACGCAAGTGAAAAACATACAGAATAAGCATGACTAAATAGGATAATCAGATCAAAAGGGATTGCACGGCATGATCCATATTTCCAGACGTCGTGGGAATTTTTCTAGAAGTGGAGTCGATATATATAAGTTATTCTTTTCACCTTGCGCACCAGAATATTGTGTGCTAAAACATGGGATCCCTACATACCTTTGGTGCTATAACTTCTGTTCCACAATCCCATCTTTTTTCCTATTCATTACTTTACATTAGTATCAGATCCACTTTTCATTTTGGATCCAATTCTGATGGGGGGATTTTTTTGACACTCTGTTTCATCATAGAGTTTAAAAAATCAAAAATGAAAATACCTCAGAAAAATGAGGAGGAAACACATGATGGAAATTAATATTTTCAAAGGCATCAACATTGAATATCTTTAGTCTAGCCAAAACACTGTCGGTGTGCAAGTTATTTGCACGCCACAATTTGTTGCACAATCCACATGTATGCACAAAATATTTTAACCTAGGATCATATTGGTACCTATAAATACACCCATGGGGACTTCATTTGTATGATGAATTTCCCTGAAGCCTAATTTATTCTCTGGTCACCCTAGTGATAATCAAATGTCTTCCAAAACATTCAAGTAGTTCGTTAACACCCAAAGAAGAGGAATTGACAGAGGATTATAGGACATAATTCCATTTAGTGTTTCAAATCCATAAAACTTTCATTCCTAATGATACCAAAATCCCTGAATCAGAAACACTTTCATGCCACCTATTCTTATCACTAGAACTTGAGTGCCCCACTTCTGGAAATACCTGGGAATACTCTTAAAGGATTACGCCAAATCATTCCCATGTATTAACATCCAGGTTGTTCATAACTTAAGTTAACATCAGGTCTCCCAAGACTTCTTGTACGCCCATACTTATGCGTCAGTCCCTACATGGGTTCCCTTCTTTGACTCACCTACTATCTTCAGTCTAAAATCCATTAAACCCTTTTAAAATCCATTTATGGAAAGTATTATTCTTTATTTTTTCCCATGTCTAAAAGTTATTCTATTGAGACCACCACCAAAACCTCATGACTTATCAACCCTTTGGGAAAGGCAGATCTGCAGCTCCCATATTTGGGTTTGTATATCTGCATTTACAGGTTTCCCACATTTTTTTAACAATGTGGTTTGGATTGATGGAGTTTCTGTGGGTTTTTATATTCTTAGTCACATGAACCTTTACCCTAGGAATAGTGTTAGGATGTTCTAGGTTTCGTGGATTGGGGATTGGGTTATATCTTCCCATTTTCATCTCTATGACCCAGGAAAATAGGTCTATGTTGGGGAAGGTATGGTTAAAACTTTCTTTTCCATACAAGAAAATGAAAAGTCACCCTCCCCTAATAATATCCACTAGGGCAGCCATCCTGGTGTAAGACCCAAACCTTTCATGTGTGAGTTTTTAGTCTTTATCCTATCTAATTCATTCACCATCACTCCTTCATTGCATTGGACACTTGTCCTATGTAATATGAATAGATGGAAGGATCTTCAACTCTCTATCTTCATAGGTCACCTTCCCCCCGTCCATCATCACTGTCGTATGAGTGCCCTCTTCCACTAGTGGAGGAGGAAAAGTGTGTGTGACTTTGTTGAATTTTGGACATCCTCTTGTTTCTCACACTGAGCATGTCTCACATGGGCTTATAGATTTTTTATGATTGAATCATTTTCACAAGACATATTTTACAAAAATATCCCTGACCCCTATTCAAACCAGGATATGTAGGATTCCTTTTAGATGCCCTACCCTCAATGGGGTTCCCTTCTATACGGGTTCACCCAATAATGTCCCCTTAAATGGGAAGTTCTTGTTCATAATACCCACATGGTGAATTAAATATTTTAACTATAATTCCCACCATAATTAGGATATGTATGAAGCCTTCATCAGGGATCAATCTCATTGGGTATCCTCTTCAAGAGTCCAACCCTAATTCCCTAAATTAGGTCATCTTCCTTAGGATTAATCCCCAAATTAAACACCCAAATCACCAAGGAATCCATTTCATGAATTATCACCAACTCATATCCCTAAAAAGACTAAAATATCATATAAGGCTCATCAAACTACATGGTCCTTGATTCTCATATAAATGGGATACGTAGGAAACATCCCTGAGGTTCAAACACAACACTTCAAATCAACCTTATTTACCTTAGTCCATATTCCCAACAGGGTCTAATATTAAATGGAAAACCATATTATTTCAAAGTTCCATGGGCTATGTCAGCATAATTCCCACACAAAACCTTTGATAAGAACCTTTCTGTTAGATGTCCCTACCAAATGAAATTAAACTCTATGTCTAGGTCCTTATCAGATGACCTTAAAAGGTATGATGTTTCCCATTAAGCATCACTGAACTACGAGGGTTCTAATTCCTTTCACAAAGATACATAGTTAGCCTATTTTGTGGGTACCATCCCAACATCAAAAAAAAACCTTTGTTTCCCTAGATTTCAATAAATTCAACATCACCACACTGAGTGGCATAAAAACTAATATTATCATAATGATGATTAAAAGAGTCACAAAATAGTATGTGAGAGGATACCATTGATGGAGAACCTCAAATACATATGGATATCTCCATTAATTAAGGACCTCTAATACATCAAAATGATTATAAATTTCACACAAGTTAATATGTGATTGAAATTTGAAAGGGAAACCTTTTTTATACATGGTTGTTTAATAAGTATTCATGAAAATATGTTATATTTATAAAGAGAGTTCTGGAGTAGTCATTAATTTCACAAAAAATGGTGTGATGATTCCAACCTCCCATCCTCCGATCTAATGCATGTTATTATGTATCGTAAATTTCAAACCTAACTAATTCCTACCTTTGGAAAGAATGTCGCTTTTGGATAAATAAATATTGGATTTTCTCAGTTCTATAAATAAATCCAATGGAAACCGCCAAGATGTAGTGGTTCTTAAACATGAACACATGTTTCAAGGAAATATGAAACACTCCTTTTTGCCTCAAAAATCTATAACACACTAATTTTATTTGGTTTATATAATAGATTTGTCACACTGGCCCTTAAAACTCACTATTCACACAAATGATAAAATCATATTAATTTTAATCACATGAGGATCTCACTACACTTACACTTATAATATTATTCTTTTCTTGATATATATATGAAAATAAATATGTATTATTTTTCCTTTTATTACAAACCAATTAAATTATAGGTATTTGTAATTAGAATAATATCATCAATCTCTGTTACCTTTATTTTTCAAACAAGCAGGGATATATCCTCTTCCTTTATTCATTGAAAGACTCTCAAATATTTCCCATAAATTCTTTCTCTCTATGTGCATCTATAGTGATTCTACCTTCTATTGTTTATAATTATTCAATAATGATTATGTTTAAGGAATAAAACCATGTACTCCTTTATTTTTATTCATGGGATCATGCCTGTTGTTTTTCAATAGGTATGTGTCGATTAATGATCATTTAATTTCATTTAAATGCCCAAAATCTTGAGAACATATCCGCTAAAAATTCATGATGTTAATATAAACACTTAGCTGCAATTTTATTACATATTCAATAGATTAGGCTTCCCTTTTTCAGATTTTACCATGATGTAACATCACTTACTATGGAATAGGATGGGGATCAATAAATTTAAATGTTCGTGTTCTACTTCCCTTTTTCATGAAATCTTACGATGTTGTCAAGTTTATTCTTACAAAAAGAATCACCATTAATTATCCATGATCATTCAATGTTCTCATATAACTCCATTGATCACCAAACCAACTATTGAATTTAAATTCACACTATAGAATTAGATCCTGCTGGATTAGAAAATTCAAAACATATACACTGCATAATTCACACTCCCACGATCCTTTGGGATAGCTGTTGTGTGGGAATGTACCTCTCAATAGAGCTATGGTGAATCCTTTATATCTATGGTGTAGGAATTTTGAACATTATATTGATATGGTTAAACCTATTCCAAAAAATTAATTGTCATGATTTTTCTATGGTATATGAATATTTCTTTACATGATAATGGAATAACATTTCCTCTATGACATATTCCACCATAAAACTATAGTGACCATGAAAATTAGTTGTTTGACTATGAAAATATAGTATATGATCTATAGAATGAAATAATTGCATGTAATTTCATTACGGTGGAACACATTATTTGGCCTTATAGAATATATCTCTCAAAATTATAAGTCATCGTGCTACAACCCATATAGATTTAATGGATCCACAACAATCCTCCATGAATATACTCTTCTAAAAAACCTTCATCAATTTCAAAACTAAAATTTAATTTTAAATAAACATAATAAATACCACACACCAAAGATATTCATTCCAATAATACCTCCATTTGGGATTGTTAAAAATTCCAAAATAATCACTTCAATACTCATTATCTTGCTTCAATGATTATGAAATCACAACCTCTATGCTCATGTGATACTAGATCTCTGTGAGAAATATTATTTTGATGAGAAAAACACCACGATAATAAAAGGTTGAACATAATTATTGGAATACATACAATGAAAACAATTCTTGTAAATGAAACATCTCAATAATATATTAATTCTTTGATATCACTACTCTATGAAAACTAATCCACAAAATGAATAGTAAAATACTTTCACCCTGATAGAAACTCACCCTTTTTGTCAAAAAAGAAGCATCTATGGGATTTTCCCAAATTGTGGTATTTTCTCACCCATTTTCGATTACAACAAAGAGTTATCCATTGATGGTTTCTGAAATATAGTTAGAAACATAAGAAATATATTTTGAAATGAAATCATAACATTATTAAAAACCAATTTCATTAAGGAATTGTGGGTCTCTATATCTTTATAAATCTAGAGAGATAGGTTTGGATGTTTTCCAGAGGCAAAAAATTTCATTCAAAATATATTTTGGGAAAATTGTGGTTCATAATGACATCCATTTTATTTTAAGTAAGAACATACTCTAGTTTGATATCATGTTGCTCAATAATCTCTTCAACGAAATTGCTTTCGATCTCAATGTACCTCGTACAAGTGTATTGAATGAGATTTATTATAATTTTTTCCAATAATTAGTTCTCATATGTAATTGGGATATGGGATACAACATAAATAACAATTTCTTAAAGCTATTTTAAATATAATATTACGTGATAAAAATATTGAGTTACTATTTTATAATTTTCCTCTTTGATGATTGAAATTATTTTTATACTTTTCTGTGAAATTAATAGGATTCGAAGACTAAATAAACAACTATTAACAGAATTGTTTTACCATAAACCAATCCTTTACAATCAAAATTTTAATAAATCATCAGTTTTGTATTTAATAATTAATAATAGTATCTCCCAGAGTCCACTGTTTCATTAATGTATCAATGTATTAATCTCACTACTGTTATATGGATTTATTTTGGAAACATCTATTAATGGGTTATTGAATGGATGAAAACCTAATGTACAATTCATGTCTATGACATTTATGTAAACTATATGGTATTTTCTAGTGGTTATTCAATGAAAACATCCCACTTTCACCATATTTTGAAAATTTCAACCCAGTGTCAATCATAGTAGGTTTTAGTTTGGAATCATCAAACTAAATAATCTTTTACACTTATTTGGAATATTTATTTTGGAAAGATACATGTCCCATCCTTCCTTTTGTAATATTTAGATCAGTTAAAAATTATAATTCATTAAATAAAGAAATTTCAATTCATGCCTCATTAGATATAATATATGCTTATGTTGGGTCTCATAGGATCCTTTAAGGATCATCTCATCATCATATATAAATTTCACTATGCACTAACCATAATAATTATTGATGAAATGGTTGTGATAAACCCCTCCATTTAGATAAATTTGAATTTTTATATACTAATAAAATTTTAATTATCATGATATTGGTTCTTGATTTAGCTCATATAGTGATTTCTTCAATTGAAATATGCTTATGATATTCTCATGAATGAGAAATACACAAGGTTTCATAATATAAACCACCCATTAAATGAATTCTTCTAAAAATGATTATTTTAGTTCCATTTGAAAAAATTTTAAAAAAAATTTTATAACCATATTTATGCAAATATTAATGTTATATATATGTTCAACTTGTAACCATTTATCATATATATTAATTCCTTTAATTTGGAAATACAACATATAGAATAGTAATGCCTTGTTCCCTATCACTTGACCATCTTCGTTCAATTTTTTTTTAAACCCACTTGGTTCTAATAACATTCAAATTTCTTGACCTTAGGACACATTTCCATATATTATTTTTCTTAATGTTTTCAATATTAACATGCACAACTTTAATGATACATGATTATGTGGAGGATTTATCAAATGACAATGGTTCCACATGAGAAATAAAATTTTTATATTGTGTTGTATTCAATATTTTGGGTTTAAAAGGTATTTTAGGAACACTAATGATAGGGTTATTAGGGGTTTATGATATATTTTATCATTTATTTGATCATTTTTCTTTTCCATGCCTTCTTTATCATAAAATATATGTCAATTTTCATTACATATATTAAACTCCTTTGATTTAGATATATCATCATCACTTTTCCACATAGAAAATTAGTATCTTCTTTGTGGATTCGACTAACCCACACCTGAAATCTTCTTTCCTGTATTAAGAATATTCTAAATTTTTGTAACAGAAGTATCATAAATTTTAATAATTTTATCTATTCATTTGTTATAAAATCAATATGTGTAGAACCCCAAACATTTTATGGTATCTTTCTTTTAAATACATTCTATACATCACTTTGTTCCTTTGAAATAACACTAGGTTGTTTAGGAGATAGTCATAACCATGCCATTAAATATAAATTTGCCACTTCTATATTTTGATTTTTTAAAAATGGTCATCTTGAGTTGTGATCAGTAAGTCATTTGGAGTCTGATAGAGCAAACTTTATTTTTTGGGAATAGTAACATACCCATATGAACAGTAATATGAATAATAATATGAATCTTATGAATAGAAAATAATAATAATATTTTATTTTGAAATAAGATAGTGAGATCTTAATTAGTTTTTCAATGAGAAATAAAACTAATTGCACATTATGATTTTTATTTTTCAAATTAACTATGAATTTATTTAAAAATTAAATTAATAATAATTAGAAGATTAATTTGAAAAAATGGAGTTCAATTTTGCATTCTGAACGTTGAAAAATGGTAAGGGAAAGTTTTTGGTATTTTTCTGAAATTCTAGTATTTTGGATGAATAGTGAAATATGATAAAATACCGTATATACAAATTATCATTTAAATACACTATTCATGACATCACAAGTGATGTAAGGCCACTTGGTTTGAACTCTCATGAACTTAATTATATTATGGGTCACATGAAACAACACTATTGGTTGTATTGAGGGAATTAATAAAATAATGAATTAAATATTAAACATTTACCCCTCTCCTCCACTATAAAAACCCCTCACCACTCCCTCTTCTATTCACTCCTATAAGCCTTGAATCTCCTCAATATGCTTCCCAATTACCCTTCCCTAGTATTTTCCCAAGTCCAAGAAGCTTCTGGTATTTCAAAAAGACTAAAACCCCATCCCTTAGGGAGACTCTCAAGGAGGTTATTTCAATAGATAAAGTACCTTTTTTCATTTGGTTTTATTTGAATTTATCTTCTTTTGGAATCCTCTCCCCACCTCCTCTATCCGAATGATCATGATAACTCTAGTATCATCTATATAATGGAATTATATCATGTGAATGGATGAACCATCATAAATATTCTTACTCCCTCCCTTCTATTTTTATAAATGAAATCAACAACCATGAGGTTCCAATTTATATCCTTCGTGGACGATGATGTTTGGTTCTTCAATTTCATCGTCATTAGTAGTCATTAAACCATAATTTTGGTTGAAAAAGACTATAACATATCAACTATAACATTATTAATATTCAAGAACCAGAATATGTACATATAATTAAGTTATATGACAAAACTAATTCATAATAATCCAAATACCGCCGAATAATCGAAGTGGTTTTCATCTAATGATTCATCCTAATTCCATGTAACCAAATGATAGAAATGACCAAAATTAGCTCTTTATATTCATAAAAAAAATATAATTCCAATCCTTGAGATTTATAACCATTCCATATGAACTCCATTACTTAAAAACATGTGAACCGATTATGAAAATAACGAAAACGAACACACCAAAACAATGAATTTTAATATAATAACATAGAAATAAGGGTGTAAATGAACTAAGCAGAATTAATATAAACTAAATACATGTATAATAGGTTGTTAAATAAGTTATTAATAAGTATATTTTCGTATTCTAGGAGCTTACGTTCAATATATGAACATGTTTGATGTTATGGTAAGGGGTTTTCCACCCGAACATCCATTTTCATTAGGGTTACTTTTATTGTCTAATTTCCTTGATGAAATTGTTATGTATTTTTACGTACTCCTCATAAATTCAGTGTGAGTATTCTATATATTTACACCAACCAGAATCCTTCCCCATTTCTTGGATATTTATATGTTTTAAATGAAGCTCTCCAAACTGTTTCCAAAAATATGAGCATGATACAAGGGAATTTCTCAAATTCATATCTATTTTCAAGGGAAATCTATAATCTAGTTTTGGAAACCATTATCCTTATAAAAACACTAATTTTATCATTAAATAAAATATTTCTTTATTTATGGTTTTATACAATTATTTTTCCAAAAGAACTCTTCTTTTCAATATAAAAGATTTTTTATCACAACAATTGCTTAATGATTTTAGAGGATTATTCTAGTTTGATTAAACACTCATGTTGATTCTTATGTATTTTTTTGGTTAATAATTTGTTATGTCTTATACCATATTCTATTTAATGGTTTATGACTAACATTATTTTGGATGATCTATTCTAAAACCATTCGTTATATTATTCCGAATGGTTAGTGTTTATGTTCAATAATTGGGGAAAGTTTGTTACATTTCATATGATAGTATCAATATGAATGTATATGTTGTTTATTTTCATCCCTGATCAAAGGATGAATTCATTGGACTTATTATGTGATGGTTGGGGCCCGTTATAGCCCCTCGATGCATCAGTAGGTCTCATGAGACAAATAGACGTGGAATTGGTCGAGGCCATTCCCAATGTGTTATATGGATTTTAGTTGAGGACTTAATTATTAGACGCCTTGGCTGAGACCTTGATAAAATGTTTTAGAATGTCCGAAATATACACTTCCCTCATTATGAATCTATTATTTTAATGTTCATGTGGTTATTCGACTAGTAGAATACCAATTATTATGTTTTATTATGGCGTTATTTTATCATCTCATTTTCCTTCCATAACATGTTCAAGTTTGTTGTTAAAGGAATGTGTTTTCAATTATGCACCATGAATTATGTTTTTTCTATCTTATGCTATATTTTTTTACTCTTACTGAGCATGTGTGCTCACCCCTTTCTTATGTTTCATTTTTCCCAGGATATGAAGAAGTAAATTATGAATCACTTGCAAGCATAATCTATGATGCATGAATGTTTATAATGGAATAAATTAGTATTGTATTTCATTTATTGTTGTAATGTTGAAAGTATTTATGTATCTTATTTCAAATAATACTAAACTAATTGGTCCTTCAGTATGCTTATTCCTTGTTTATATGCCAATGAAACCAAATAAGTCATCGGCACTAGGGAACTGGGGTCGGGTCCTTACAGTTAGTATCCGAGGAAGTTTAGTAGAATACTTGGAAACTAGATTTAGAAAACGTAGAATTAGGGAAGAGTCCCTAAGTTAGTCTTTGAGTATATACACTCAGTAAAATCTTGGTATTTCGGTAATGAATATATTATGTGTATCTTTCATGAAATACATACCTATCATGATACGATCAGGTATAGGCGGCTCTGGAACAGATGTATCTAGGGGTAAAACCTAAAAACACCGCTTTGAGCTAGACTCAATCGGGAAATGGTGCACGACAACAGGACATGTTGTACACTTTTTCGCGACACTCCTGGTGGATATTATTAGGATAATTCACATTTTCTTAACAAGCCATTATGAATGATTTAAATTTAAAATATTACTCAACGAAACCATTTTTGTTAATATGGGATTATCCATGCGTATGATATCAAATTGTTTTCTAATTAATTTTTTACGTTAAGATTATACATTATGATACATAACCTAATCTATTGTATTCCATTATCTAGATTTGGTGCCAAGTTGGTGGAATGGAAACCAGAGGAACACATGTGTCCTCTATAGGGATTTACCTCCAATGCAAGATAATGATGTTTGCTCGGGTGCTAGGAAACTCATAACTATAATGGGACAACTTACTCAGGTTATGAATTAAAACCTTACCCTTATGGAGCATTCGGGTCCACCATGTGGAGAAGCTATGTTAGGTCTCCTTTTGCAACAACATCCTCTATCATTCAATGGGACTACAAAACCTTTTGTAGCATAGTAATGGGTATGTTGCCTTGAGAAGATATTTCATGCGTTGGGATTTAATGAAAGAGAGAAGGTTGTCATGGCGGTCTATAGTCTATTGGGAGATGCGGATCAATGGTGGTCCTTAATCCAAAACACAAAGGAGGAATAAGAAATAGAAGATATGGAGTGGAGGGAATTTAAGGAAACTTTCCTAGATAAATACTTTCCTCGGGAACAAAGAGTGGATATGGAGAGGCAATTCTTGAATATGAGGCAGAAGGAAGATAAGAATGTTGAAAAAGTATGAAGCTAACTTCACAAGGTTAGAAAGACATGTTGTGGACTACATATGAAATCCATGGAGAAAAATTGATCGATTCTTTGATAGCATAATGTCATTCCTTCAATGGGCACTGGTCTTCCAATGTTTTTTATCATATGAAGACATAGTTTAATGTGCTATCAAGATAAGAAAAGAATTCTATATGTATTAGTACTTTGAGGGAAAGGAAGAAAAGAAGAGGGCTGCTGAAAACCTTGGGAAAGGAAATAAAAAAACATGGAAGAATGGAAGATTTTAATTTCCACCATGTAACAATTGTGGAAGGAAACACCGTGGTGAATTTTTAAAAGCAAATGGATTATGCTACAAATGTGGTCAGAAAGGCCATCTTGCTGGTGATTGCAAAGGGAAGAGGGAAGCCAATGATGTTAAATGCTATATTTTTCGGGAGATGGGACACTATGCTAATGATTTTCCAAAACGTCAAGGAAATATGAAACAGAAAAGGCCAAGGGATTAGGGACAAGTTTATGCAATCACAACTGTAGAGGTTGAAGTTCCTAATGACTTGGTGGAAGGTACTTTATTTTTTTCCTCAAACATAGAAAAAACATTTATTGATTCTGGATCATTATATTCATTTATGTATTTCTATTTTTCCACGAAAAATATATATATCCAATTTGATTTAATAAAGGAGTTTCTAGTCAAAACTCCTACGGGATGTATCATTGCAATCATGTCATGTCGACTAGTCCCCTTCCAGACTCCAAAATGTTCTCTAGTTTCTACCCTTATCATCATACCAATTACTGAAATTGATATAATTATTGATATGTATTGGATATGAAATTATGACGCAATTATTTATTGTAAGAAGAAGGAAGTTACTATTTTTGAAAATGGTGTAGAATCCCTTGTCTTAAGGGCGTAAACATTGACACCTAATTATTATCTAAAATCACCCCTAGTAGATCTACTGAATACCATACTTGGAGAGGAAGATAAACAAATATCTATGGGTGAGGAATGAAATCACAAAATTGATGTTGTGCACATAGTGTAAGTGTACATTGATGTATTTCCGGAGGATTTACCTGGACATCCTCCAGAGCAAGAAGTTGATTTCTATATTCATTTAATTTCTGATGCAAGACTTTTATTAAATACTCCCTATAGAATGGCCACTGTGGAATTTTTAGAGCTAAAAAACAACTACATGACTTGAGTGAAAAATGATTTATTTGACCAAGTATTTATCAATGGGGATCCCCTATCATCTTTTTCAAGAAGAAAGATGGATACATGAGGCTTTTCATTGATTACAGGGAAATCAATGCTATTAAAATAACGAATAAGTATCCTCTTCCCATGATTGATGATTTATTTCACCAAATTCATAGAGCTCAATAATTTCCAAAGATTCAACTTCGATCTGGATATCATCAGTTGCGTGTGAGGAATGAAGATATTCCTAAGACAACATTTCAGACTAGGTATGGGCATTATGAGTTTACAGTGATGCCTTTTGGACTGGAAAATGCAACCTCTATTTTCATAGATTCATTGAATAGAGTTTTGATGGAATATATTGATAACTTTGTTTTGGTATTCATCGATGATATCCTTGTATACTGAAAATTCTATGAAGACTATGAGATTCACTTGCAGGTTATTCTCAGAACTATTAGAAGAAATAAATTATATGGGAAGTTTAGAAAGTGCGAATTATGGCTTCAATAAGTTTCTTTTCTGGGCCATATTGTCTCTAAGGATGGAATCATAGTTGACCTTGCAAAGACAAAGGTAATCTATGGTTGTCCCACTCCAACAAACAGAACCAAGGTACACAATTTTATTGGCTTAGTAGGTTATTATCGGTGTTTCGTTCATAATTTTTCCCGATAGGCTAAACCGCTAAACAAGATCACACGTAAGAGTTAAGTTTTTGTAAACAAAAGAATGTATAGAATGCTTTGATGAATTGAAAATAAGATTGGTCAATGCTCCAATTTTGACTCTTCTATATGGATGTTATGGATTTTCAATATACATCGATTCATCAAAGAATGGGTGGGGATGCGTCCTTATACAAAGCGAAAAATTTATTTCTTATGCATCAAGACAATTGAAGAATCCTGAGGAAAATTATCTAACTCATGATCTTGAGTTAGCATCTGTAATCTTTGCTCTTAAAATATGGAGGAATTAACTCTATGGAGAGAGATGTGAGATTTATACGGATCACATGAGTTTGATATATATTTTAACACAAAAATAACTCAACATGAGGAAAATAAGATTGCTCGAGTAACTCAAAGATTGTGATTGTTCAATACACTACCACCCAGGACAGGTGAATAAGGTGGCAGATGCATTAAGAAGGAAAGATCATGGCCTTCTCACTTAAATGAGTATTGAAAGAGATCCTATGTTCATGGATCTACTGAATATGGATATGGCAATTGTTAAGGAAGGGGAAACATCAATCCTCTTTCAATTGATTACAAAACCATCATTACGAGAGAAGATAAAAATTTCTCAATCTGGTGATGAGAATATGCATAGGATAGTTAATGCAGTTAAGGATGGGAGACTGGATGACTCCGTGTATGAAGAAGGAGTTCCGAATTTTGGGAAGTGGTTATGCCTTCGATTAGTACCTGAGCTAAAAAGGGAACTATTAGACGATGCTCAAAGCTCAAATTTATTTATACACCCGGGTAGCACTAAGATGTATAGAGATCAGAAAGAATAATTTTTGTGGGATAATATGAGGTGATAAATTGCTGACTACGTGTCAAGGTGTCCAGTTTGTCAACATGTGAAGGCGGAGAGACAACATCCCAAAGGAGTGATGAAACCTCTACATATTTCTATGTGAAATTTAGATAAAATTACGATGGATTTTGTCACCCGGCTACTAAGGAAACCTATAAGGAATGATGAAATATGTGTAATTGTTGATCATCTCACTAAATCAGCACATTTCCTTCCAATAAGAGAGGATTTACCACTTGAGTCCCTGGAAAGACTATATATTAATGAAGTTGAGAGACTTCATGGTGCACCTCTATCGATTGTATCTGATCGAGATCCCCAGTTTTCTTCAAAATTATAGAAAAGTCTCCAGAAGGTTTAGAATACTATGCTTCGTATGATTACTGCATATCACCCTCAAACTGACATACAGTCTAAAAGGGCTATTCAGACTCTGGAAGACATACTGAGATCATGTCTTCTTGACTTCCAATGTATGTGGGATCAATAATTTCCATTGGTTGAATTTTCTTACAACAATAGTTTCCATTATAGTATTCAAATGGCTCCATATGAAGCATTATATGAAAAAATATGTCAAACTCCAACTTGTTGGGATGAAGTTGGTGAAAGGAAACTTATAGGTCCAAAACTTATTGAAGAGACCATGAGAAAGGTGAAGAAAATACAAGCTCATATTAAATCAGCACAAAGTAGGCATAAGAGTTATGCTGACAACCATAGAATGGACTTGGAATTTCAATTGGGAGATCAGGTATTTCTGAAAGTATCTCCATGGAAGGGTGTATTAAGGTTCAGTAAGAATGGGAGACTGAGGTCCAGGTACATCAAAACATTTGAAATTTTGTAAAGAATCAGATCTGTAGCTTACAGTTTAGTGATGATGCCAAATATCTCCAGATTTCATGATGTGTTGAATGTATCATTGTTAAATAAGTACATGCTAACCCAATGCATGTACTCACATATGAAGAAATATAACTGGAACCTGATTTGTCATACTATGAAAATCCTATTAGGATTCTTGAAACAAGGGAGTAGGTATTGAGTAATCGAACAAATCATCTAGGAAAGGTTATTTAGAGAAACCATAATATGGAGGAAGCAACATGGGAACCTGAGGATGTTATGAAAAATAATCACCGACATCGATTTGGTAGAATTTATACATAAAATTTCGAGGATGAAATTTCCGAAGGAGGGAATAATGTAGCACCCCAAACATTTTATGATATGTTTCTCTTAAATACACTCTATACATCACTGGGTTCCATTGAAACAACACAAGTTTATTTATGAGATAGTAAAAAACTAGCCATTAAATATAAATTTTGCACTTCTATGTTTCTAATTTTGAAAAAATTTCATCTAGAGTTGTGATCAGAAAGTCATTTGGATCCTGATAGAACAAACAAGATTTTTGGTGAATAGGAACATACCCTTATGAATAGTGATATTAATAGTAATATGACCCTTATGAATTTTGAATAATAATTATATTTTATTTTTTTAAGGCAATAAGATAGTGAGATCTTCATTAGTTTTTCAATAACAAATAAAACTCATTTCACTTTGAGATTATTATTTTTTGAATTAACTATGAGTTTATTTTACGATTAAATTAATAATATTTAGAAAATTAATTTTGAAAAATGGAGTTTATTTTTGAATTCTACATGTCAAAAAATGGTTAGGGTAAATTTTTGGGATTTTTCTGAAATTCTAGAATTTTTTATGAATAGTGAGATACGATAAAATACATTATATACAAATTATCAATTAAATACACTACTCATAAAATCACAAGTGATGAAAGGCCACATGGATAGAACTCACATGAACTTCTTACTATTAGGGGACACATGAAACAACTCTATTGGTTTTCTTGAGGGAAATAAAAAAATAATGAATTAAATTTTCAAAATTTTCCACTCTTCTCCACTATAAAACCCCCCTACAACTCTCTATTCTATTCACTCATATAAGCCTTGAATATCCTCAACATTATTCCCAATTACCCTTCCCTAGTCTCTTCCCACGTCCAAGAAGCTTCTGGTCTTTCCCAAAGACCAAATCCCCTTCCCTTAAAGAGATTCTCAAGAAGGTTATTTCAAGAGGTAAATCACCCTTCTTTTTCATTGGGTTTCATTTCAATTTATATACTTCTGCTATCCTCTCCTCACCTCCTATGTCCAAATGATCATGATAACTCCATTATAATCTATATAATGTAATTATATCATGTTAATGGAAGAACCATCACAAATATTCTTACTCCCCCCCGTTTATTTTTATAAATGAAATCAACGTCCATGAAGTTCCAATTTATTGCCTTCGTTGACGACAAAGTTTCGTTATTCAATTTCTTCCTTATTACTTTTCATGAAACCATATTAATGGTTGAACCAAACTATAATATATGTATTATAACATAATTAATATACAGGATCCATAATATGTACATATAATTAATATATATGAAAAAACTAGTTCATAATAATCCAAATACCGCCGAATAATCGAAGTTGTTGTCATCTAATGATCCATCCTCATTCCATGTAACGAAATAATAGAAATGACCATTATCATTTTTTTATGTTCATAAAAAAATATATAATTCCAATCCGGGAGATTTATAACCATTCCACATGAACTAAATTAATTTAAAACAATTGAACGAATTATGAAAATAAAGAAAATGAACACACCAGAACAATAAAATTCAATATAATAACTTAGCAATAAGGGTATAAATTAACTAAACAGAATTATGATAAACTAAATAAATGTATAATATGTTCTTAAATAAGTTATTAATATGTATAATTTCATATTTTGGGAGCTTAAGTTCATGAGCAGGACATGTTTGGAGTTAAGGTAAGGTGTTTTCCACCCAAAATTCCATTTGCATTCTAGTTACATTTTTTGCCTAATTTCCTCTATGAAATTATTATCTATTGTTACATAATACTCATAAATTTTGGGTGAGTATTATATATATATATATATAAACCAGAATCCTTAACTATTTTCTGGATAGTTACATGTTTTAAAAGAAGCTCTCAAAACAGTTTCCAAAAATATGAGCCTCATACAAGTGAATTTCTCAAATTCATATATTTTTTCAAGGGAAAGATATAATATATTTTTGGAAACCATTATCCTTATAAAAAAACTAATTTTATCATGAAATACAATCTTACTTTGATTCTGGTTTTATACAAAGATTTTT
The DNA here is from genome assembly GCA_963277665.1 of Viscum album. NCBI lineage: Eukaryota > Viridiplantae > Streptophyta > Magnoliopsida > Santalales > Viscaceae > Viscum > Viscum album. The sequence goes on along the minus strand of OY728135.1, from coordinate 1,642,508,424 downwards.
CCAAAAGAACCCTTCTTTTTAAAATAAAAGAATTTTTATCACTAGAATTGCTTAATGATTTTAGAAGATTATTCTAGTTTGATTCAACACTCTTGTTGATTATTATGTATTGTTTTGGTTAATAATTTATGATTTCATGTACCATATTTTATTTAATGGTTTATGACTAACTTTATTGTGGATGATCAATCCTAAAACCATTCACCATATTATTCTGAATGGTTAGTGTTTATGTTGAATAATGGGGGAAAGTTAGTTACATTTCATATAATAGATTCAATATGCATGTATATGTTGTTTATGTTTATCCCCGCTAATATAAGGAATGCATTGGGCTTATTATGTCATGGATGGGTCCCACTATATCCCCTTGATGCATCGGTAGGTCTCACGAGACAAATAGACATGGAATTGGCTGAGGCCATTCCCAATGTGTTATATTATGGCATTATTTTCTCACCTCATATGAACTTCCTTTATTATGAAGCTATTAATTGAAATTTTATGGGGTTATTCTACTAGTAGAATACCCATGATTAAGTTATATTATGGCGTTATTTTCTCCCCTCATATTCCTGCCATAACGTGTTCAAGTTTATTATTAAAGGCATGTGTTTTCAATTATACACCATGTGTTATGTTTATTCTATCTTCAGTTATATTTATTACTATTACTGAGTGTTTGTTCTCACCCCTTTCTTCTGTTTCATTTTTCCTAGGTTATGATGAAGTAAATTTTGTATGACTTTCAAGCATAATCTAGGAGGAATGTATGTCTCTAATAGAATAAATTATTGTTGTATTTCATTTCTTTTTGTAATGTTGAACATATTTATGTATATTTTTTCCAATAATAGTAAACTACTTGGTCATTCAGGAAGCATATTCGTTGTTTTTATGCCAATGAAATAAAATAAGGCACTGGCTCCTGGAAACTGGGGTCGGGTCCTTAGAATATGACTTTCTATTATAAAATTATACCAAAATATTCCTTCTTATATTCTTGATTAAAATGTTATTTTATTTTAAATTTCATAAATAAAATACTTGATTCCAATGAACCAAAAATATTTGTGTTGGTTTCATACCATTACAAATTTATTATGGATTCTTCTCATCATTTTGATATAACAATTCTTGATTGAGAATATTAACTGATATTATAACTGATTATTTTCAATAAATTTATTATATAGAAATTTTGATAACTTCAATAATCACTTGAATATGTTCCACAATATAACTTTGATGATCAAAAAATGAATCCGATTTTTTGGTTTTTACAATCCTCATATCTTCATATTACAGTAAAACACAATCCCCTACTCCTATTTAACATTATAATTACCTTCATTAATTTTTAAATTTTTCCCCATATTTTATGATTGTCTTTGTAGGTCATCACATTAGCGATGATAAGATTTTCTACGGATCCTTGAAGAGATTTTATTACCATAGAATCTATATTAAATTCATTGTGGTCACATAATTATTATTATATATAGTCTATTTTTTATGATACCCCATTAATGGGTATTGTGTAATCTCCCATTCCAAATAACTTCAAACTATTCAAAATCATGTTTTTTCATAAATATAAATTCATAACATAAAAATTTGTTATGTCATTGTGATTAATAACCGTAAATGATTCCATAGTTTTGAGAGATAGAATAAATTACCCCTTGATAAAAATATGGTATAAATTATGAGTGCCTTATTAATGAGATGAACCTGGGAGTAAATAAGGGTATTACCAATAAACCCATAACCCTATTGAAAATAACTGTTATCTATTATTTTGAGGAACATTGTAACACCCTTATAAAACTGATACATTAAATACTAACTCTCAATACGCATTACAAAATGGCGAATGGATATTTTTATGATATTATATAATTATAACTAAAAAATCACTATCCATTACATAGGGTAGTGTATGGTTAGGTAACCTCACTGAATGTTTCACAGGGTGTGTGTGAGTGAGGAAAAATCAAACTAAAAAGAATATGTGTTTAACTATGGGGGTAGTCATTATTATAATATGTGGCCTATATTGGTAATGTCCTATGGTGTATTGGGAATGAAATTAAGGTAACACAGGAGACCCATATGGTCTTATGACATGGTTTAGGGATTGGAGGGGTCAGGTCATTAAAAAATGGTATTAGAGACGTTTTATTCTTCTATTATGATTTAGGAAATGTTATAATGGTGATATAATGGTTGGATCTCAGATACCTGAATTATTCTACTTCATGTGGTATACATGAGTAATATACATCAGAGTTATTAGGGTAGTGGGATTACTTTTACTAATTGACTGGATAAAGTTTCATGTCATTCAATGGGTATTATCCTATTGTTATATTGTATGAGATTTTTTATTATACTATTATGAATATGTAGGTTAGTTCCTAAATTTGGTATAGGAACAACGTTTCACAAGTCTAGTACCATTTCCCTATGGTTAATATAACATGAATATATTATAAATTGATATATATATATATATATACATTATTGCGACTAACGTGTATATGAATTGATGAATTTAGGCCTTATGTAGTTAAGGGATAAAATTCCTTATGTCATTGTGTGTAATTGTATCTTTTGTTTCCTATGTTTAAAATAAAAAAAATTAATAGATAAATTTATTTAATTTTTTAATTTTTTAAAGTAATTAGGAGTTTTCTTAGGGAATTTTAGATATCCAACCAAAATTATATCTTGTTATTCAACCTAATGAACTGGGATAGGTGGTTCTTGATATTAGAGACACTATTATTGTTCATTTATATGTACATAAATGTTTGGATGGTAATGCTTTAATATTTTCCCCAACTATCATTCTGGTATAGAAAACCGGCCCAGTTTTATTGATTTAGTACCGATTCAAGAAAGAGGAGCACATATGGTCATACAAATGGTTAGGGATTTTTCTTGGGATTATAGTTAAAACATCCTCTAAAATTATAGGGTATCAGAGAAAAGTAAGATAAAAAATATTGTTTTGATATAATTAGGTGGGTTTTCATATCAGTTGAGACTAGTGAAGTTTAGAGGATGACGTTAAGTGCCTATATTATTATTTTTACCCACTAGGAGGAGTGGTGGCCTAATGATATTGGAAAAGAGAAGTGAGGTTCTAAAATGGGAGATAACCAAGTAACACTTTTTCCTTGTTTTATTTCAATATATTCTTTGATTAAATTGATTATAATAGTTTATGTTGCATCTATATGGAGTAATTTTTTTAGACTATTATGTCACTCAATCAATGGAGTTTCTACAATTTTCACCTTTTCCTACTAGGAATAAGGCAAAAAGGAATGAAAAATAAAAATTGGAATGTGATAAATGGTGGATCATCTGGTTATGAAATTTAAACTAGCACTATGTTCAGTCTACCAATATAATAAACCATAGTAATAAAATGATTCTAGGTTTTATACAATACATATCACAAACAATGGCACAACCTAAGGACTGAAAAGTTTAGTTTGTTATATAATATCCACAAAACATCTTATATTACAACACTTTTGAAAATTACAAATAATAGTTATTATCTATAAAATTTTATAGATATCCATTTTGATATAATCATCTACATAAACTATGGAATATAAAAATATTAAATTGGTGATCTCAAATACTCAATATGAAAAAGTTTTCTGCTAGTAAAAAGAGTTCGATCTTCAAAATGGGGAGAAACATCAGATATAGTTATATATTATATAAAAGGATAATTAGATCACAATTTTAAATAATATATCTCAAATAATTATTAAGAATAATTTAATCAAATCGTATGATCAAAGAAATATCCTCAAAAAAAATTTCATAAAAACACATAAGGAATACCCAAAAACATGATATTATAACATAAGAAATTAGAATATATTTAAACCAGAGAATATCATAAACATTTAAAATATCATTTTAATAATAAAATTTCTAAATAATTGGAACAAATATTATCATATAATAACATTATAAAATATTCCATGTATGTCTAAAAAAAATATTTTTTGACTAATCCTATGAATTTGTACACTTTTATTTTTAGGATAAATAAATGTATTTACTCACATTAGATTGTGAAAAAAATATATGTGTGTCCCCACATAATTATATCATTAGATATAAATACACAACCAATTCATTGAAGGGATATATTGGATCCCACCCATCATCATTCATACATATGATTAGCACATAAAATCAAATAATTCATTTTATCATAAATATACCATGACAAGAAAATTAGTTTCATAAATATTCCAAATGTTATCAAATAAAAAACATGATCATTTGGTATGAAGAACATAATATTTCAAAATCAATATTTAATAAGATATTCTATAGGGTTATTAATTAACCACTACTCTATTATAGAACATTCATTTATAAATTAAAATTAAATCAAAATAAAGATTTTAATTTAGTAATGTATTTGTTAATATCACCTTAAAGATAAATTACTTTCTTGTTACCTTTCAACAAAAATTTTTGAAAAAAAAATTGAATAATTATTAAAATATTACTTTACAAAAATTCCAATAATGAGTTTTTATAATATATAAATAAATATTTCAACATGTGAAGTATACAAGAAGAATATTAGATCATGTTAAGGTAAATCCTTTGAAATATTTTAAAACACCTTTTTTCAAAACCTATAATATTTAATGTATAACAATAACATTATCATAAAAATCAATAGAGGGGAATACAAGGACCAAGGGAGAAAAAAAATTGAGTTTATACTATGGAGAGGAGACCATTTGTGGGATGTAAAAACATGGATATTGAAGAATAATATTATAACATAAATTGGAAATACCCTTAAAAAATCATGAAATAGATTAATATTTATAAAAATAAATATATTTTATAAACATTTTATAATTATATATTAAATTATTAAAAAAAATCCACCAAATTAAATATGGAGGCCTAGTGTCTTTGTGTAATTAGATACATATCATAATAGTTTGAAATTAAGATACAGTGAAATTATTTAAAAACTCGATATCATGACCTTAAATCTGAATTGATCATCTAAGACTGGACTTGATAACCATTAGACGTACAAAAAAAACTTGTTGAGATATAAATCATATGTTGGGAATAATCAATGAATATTATGAATTAAAGTAGTATATGTAATTTAAGGGGAATAACATGGGGAAATAAAATGGTTAAAATTATAATCATGAACATGAAATCATGACATAAGAAGATAACATCAAGGAATCATTAGAGTTTTGAAACAACATAGTCAATGAAATAATATGTGTAATTCAAGGATAACCACTGGAAAATCACAACATAGTGTTATTAGGCTAACCTTATGTGCACATTAGATGATATTGAGTAAGTTAAAAACAATATAGAATGAATTTGAGGAATATATAATTTTGGTCCCAGTTTTCATATTCATATTATGTTCATGAATTTTTGTATCCCATGAACAATGCAAAATAAAAAAATATTTATTCACTTTTAATCCTATGTTTTAGGTGATTCAGTAACCTAAATAAAATTTCCCAGTCAATTATTTTTAGGTACATTATTTTTAATAACAATGAGTGGAAATGGTTATGGGTATTCACAACACGAATGATTCAAATTGAAATTCACAAGATACTTTTGATGACATAATGGTCGTAGATAAGGTATCTTGGTAGAGATAAAATTGAGTAAAAGGTGGTATATACTTATTTATGAATCACACGGATAATAGTGGGATGTTTAAAATCAAATAAAAATGAAAAACTAGAAAACAAAGTAGTGATTTAGTAGGGTAAATGACGATTAAATTTTAGGTTGTACATACTAACAGATTCATAACTCCTCAGGAGTGCTTTAGTAGGGTAAATGAAGATTATATTTTTTAATTTGGTTTTCAATGGTGATGAATAAGATTTTAAGTGGGTATTTGTAGAAAAAGATAAGTGAATTCATTGTTAATTTATAGCCCTAAGTATTGTACTCGAGGAGATAAAATAATAAAAACCCCAAAATGTCACATTATTTTCCCATGGTTTCCCCAAAAATATGAGTTCTTTTTTTAAATAGATAAGGTTGTATGTGATTAGAATAATACAATTCTTGATGTGGAAGTGGGTTCTGTTCATCTAAAATATTCTTTAAAACATTAAAATATAATATATGTTTTGGAGGACATGTTAATGATTTGTAAAATAAAACACCATACATAAAAATAAATTATTTTATATGTGAAATATATTTTTGATCATGGATGACTTTTATAATATTTATTGCACAACTTTTCACCTATTATGTAGTTATAAAACATACCATGTATTTATATACTAATTAAAATTTAACATAATATTTGAATACATCCAAAATATATAAAAAATACACAATTGGATAATTATAACATGCTGATTTCAAAGATAATATTTATTTATAAATATATTTTTTTATATTTATGATAATGCACACTATTAAAAAAATATTATTTATTATTAAATAATTTTTTATGAATCTAACAATTTTTTACAGTTATAAAAATAATATTAGACAAAATTAAAATATATTATTATTTATATTTAAATAAATAAAATTTAACAAGTATATTTCATGAAAATATAATTTATTTTGAAATAAATCAATTCATTAAATTGAGTATTTTAATTTAAACTGTATATTTATCAATAATTCATTTTTTTTCTTAATTTTAAAATCTACTATGTTATGGGATCATAATATAATAATGTGTATAATGTAATAATTATAATCATTAAATATAATCATTAATTTATAAAAATTTAAATATAAAACTTAATAACACTAGATTCTATACACATAAACACTTATTACAGTAGTTCGTGACATATAGTTATGGAGTGTATTTGTGGTACATTATTGAGGTGGTTCAAATAACATGGTTTTGGAAGTGATTTTTCTGAGTTTGAACATTTCTTGTAAATGGTTTTATGCTTATTTTAGATTTGATATATCATTTAAGGATTATTCTAGGGTGAATCATTATAATGTCATCTCTCATGGTGGCTATGATAAATGTGTTTCATAGGGTTCAATTTTATGGGTCAATGTCATTTATTCTTCCTTCAACCACAATTAGATATTATTATATCGATTAATATAAAATAATATTAATGGAAACTATTGGATGCCTATATTATCAATATTTATGATAGCTAATGGTTAATTAATTCTTCCATGAGATATTTTATAAAGATCCAAAATAACCAATTTAGTGAATGAGTTTTCTAAAAATACATTACATAAGAGGATATTTATTCATTAAAAGGGTATTTTATTTATAAAATTTTGGGTCATCACATTACTCCCCTTTTAAAATTTCTCCATAAATATGTCATTTTATACACTAATATTGATTAGGGAACTTTTATTTCATCTCTTTTTGTAGTTCACATATTCCTTTCTCAATATATTGGCTCCACCACAACACTTAGATAAGGTGAGTCCACTTTTTTTCATAAATTTATCCCAATGATCAAACATATTATTTGGATACTCCTCCTATGAAAGATCATTCTCAAAACCACCACCTTTGGATTCGGTACATGAAAGGGGTCTGGTATGTACTTCATTAATATGTATTCAATGAATTTATCATATACTAGAATCATTCGATGTTGGAGTGATCGTCGGTATGCCATAAATTTGATGTGATAAATGAATTCAAAGGGGCTAATATATCTGTAAATGGGATTTATCTTCTTCCCAATCCTAATGGATTCCTTCAATATTGATATATAAAGGAACATATTATATTTGATCTCAAGATCTATGTCACATTAATGATTATTTATTTATATTTTATATCAAGTTAGCAGGTATTTCAGATAATTATGAATTGTTTGATCCTTCTCTATCATATCTTAGATAACATCATGTCCAATCAATTTATTCTCACCAACATCATCCATGTATGTTGGGAACTAACCCCTATTCTCATATAGTGTCTAATATGGTTCTATTTGAATAATACAATAAAATATTTTGTTATATCATGACTCTAAGAAGGGGATTTTTTTATAAAAAATCATTATAAATCCACTAAACATGATCTCAAAATATACGTTATTGTTGTAATGGTTTTCTTAGTCTGACCATCCGTTTGATGTTGATAAAAAGTACTAAAACTCATCTTTATATCCAATTATTATTAAAGTATTCTCCATAACCTTAAGGTAAACCTTATATATCAATCAGATACAATGGATAATGGTACTCCATGAAGTCTTACCGATTCTATTATTTATATATTACTTATTTTGTCAAGAGAAAACAATTCCATTATAGAAATGAAATGCATATAATTAATAAGGAATTATACTACTACCAAAATGGGACTTTTATCTTCCAATATCCTAGGTATTTCTATGTTAACATTTATGGTTATATTTTCCCATTTCTATACTAGTATGGGAAATGGACATATCATACCCTTAGAATTATTTTGTAAATTTATGACATGTTATCATACCAATCATCGAGATATAAATTCTGAAATCTCCCATTTCCTATTATCCAACCATATCTTTTTCATCAGATTTCTATAAATACTAGAACTTCTTATAGGAATAGTGAATGAAGAGCTATTCACATAATACAAAAGTTCCCACTTTAGTTTTTGTTTTCATGGGACACAAATCGGGGATCCAAACATTACAACTTTATATATAGAAAAGTTGAACTCAATAATATTTAGTAATTTACACTATAGACAATAATTAACATTCGTGGGCTCCTTCTTCCTCTAAATAATAGATATTAACGTGTTTTTTGATAAATTTCAGATAAAATTCCTATAATGAAAACCATATACATCCATGAAATATATACAAAGAATATAACTATTACTATCCTCATATAGGATAGGGTTACAAAAAACATTCTACCTTGAGATGTTTCCATATTATTTCCCAACCTGAGATGGTAATTGACTGAACATTAATTATACATGATCATTTATAAATATATTTTTTGGTTCAAAAATATATCATTTTATTTGAATATATACTTGAGACATTTATGATCCGTATAATTATCAAAATTATCCCTATAGAGATATGTCTCAAAATATATAATCTAAGGATCATTGTATCCATGTATAGATCATTTTTTGAATAGTTATGTATATTAATCAATAATTATCTGGTGGTACAGACTTTAAATGTTTCAGTATCATGAGCACAAAACCAAATCCATTTTATAACACATCATAATAGATTAAAAATCCATCCCCACTTGTGGGTATTGCGAGAATAGATAAATTCATTAACCTATATTTAACTATTTAATTATCTCAATTCCTTCATTAGTATTGAAAAATCTGAATCCCTCTTGAGTCATCTTGCTCATTGGGTCTATTAAAAATGATTTGTTTCCCCCTAATTTTTTGATAGTATCAATCAGTTCAAAGGAATCTATGGATATCTATCACATGTGTCCATTAAGACAACCTTCAATTATATCAATTATATATAGATCGATAGATATACCTTTGATGGTAAAAATATTAACGAGGAATGTAAATCGTTCTATCCAAAACTCTCATTTATGGTAAAATAGCTATAAATTTTCCTTTAATGTTGTCATTACTACATCATTAAAATGCTCCATATGGTTTTCCATAATTTTATAGTAGATAAGAATATACTCTATAATGTCTACAATTAGTTATTAATTATAATACATAAATAAACTATTCATTGTGTCTTCGGGGATTTATGGTTATTTATTGGGACCTACTTGAATAACTATTAAATCATAATGCTCATAACATTTGGAACAAGAAGTATTTTTTATCTCCAAATTTTTAACCGTTACATTATAGTATCATATCCTTAGATACCTAATAGATAATTAATAGGATCCATTTAGATGATTAAAAAATTCGACAATTCATAATATAGTAAAACAATCCTTAATCATGACATTTTTGAAAAGTTGATAATAAATTCCTTATCACATTGAACATTCCTTATTCTTGATGAAAATGACTGGTGATCCCATAATCGATGAACTTGGTTGTATTAATTCTTTACCTATATTCTTCTTTAGGTGTGTATTTGACTATTAATATTTAGTAGTGTCCTTTCAATTTTACATTTCAGATATTTTAATAAATAGGGTTATAAGTTAAAAATAAGAACTCCACCTCAATGTTTGGTGGTAGACTGAGAAATTATTTAAGAAACACTTTATAATATTCCCTTACAATCAAATTATCATCTAGAAAAATATTTTCTTTAGTCTTAGTAAATTTAAAAGGATATAAATACTCATTGGTTACTAATAACAATAATTAAGTTGTTTTTCCAAAAGAGATTATGCTTTCACTTTAACATTTTATCGAATTATAGGATAACTGACAATATAGAGGGTTATTTCCTTACCATGGTAATTTTTTTTCTCAAAAAATTAAATAAAAATTTATACCATGTATAATATGATTTTTTAAGGGAGTATCCTATGGGTTTTTGGGAAATTAATCCTATAAATATTTATAAAGGATATGTTATATACTCAGGATGAAATAATATTCTCATTTTTTATTTCCACTAGTAACTAGACTTCTATATTTTGAGGTGTTGTTAGAGTAGTTACTCTAAACATGTGTGATATAGAAGAATCAATAGGAAAAACATCAAATAGAATGTTCCTTATTATATAAATAATCCATAGTGTACCTATAACCACAACATTTTTTATATTACTCTATACATATGATTGAATATTCTCACCATTTCTCTATAGGAACTAGAGGTTGTTTTCACTATTTACATTTGATACCACACAACATGGTGAATATTTTCACTTAGTTTATTTGTTACTTTTAGTTGAAACATTATAAAATAGGTTATGGGTTTATTTGATAATTTCATATTCCCATAATATTGGTGGGTTTCTTCTATCATAATTTTATAGATATGTGACCCACCCTACCTCACATAACAAATTTACATATCCCCCTCAAGGAATTTTCACGTTATATATTACTACACATTTCATAGGTGGGATGTTGTTATTTATTCCCAGCAAGAGATTTTTCAGTCACTCCACTAAATTAACACTCCATTCAACACATCATGTCTCCATAAACTTGTGTCCATTGGGATTCTATAATATATATTTCATCCATTAGGGAATATAAGATAGTTTATTTATATATATCAATGTTTTAAATCATCAACACTCTTTTTATATTCCACATTAATATACTATTGAAGTCATTAACCATAAATATGGGGTCAATGAAAAAGATAGAGGTATATCAAAATGTGTTCTGATGTTCTCCTCATATGATCTAATGGATTATTCATTATTTTTTATGAGGTAACTGAACTCACCCCTCATTTTAAATCATAAATTTTGAGGAAAATATTTACCAAGAATCATTCCCTAAAATTCAATCCACTATACTGATTGAATCTTTTATTTATGCTGCATATTCTTTATTAATAACTATCATTGATAAAATTTATTCTCCTTCTGATAAACAAACAATAAAACCTTCTCTTTTATAATGTTTTTATGGATAAAGATGATATTTTCAACAGAGTTGAACCATTGTTCCATTTTTAGGTAATTAAAATATCCACAAAATTTTGGATTCATATGTCAAATAAATGTCTCAATTTAAACCTTCCCTTTATTTTAGGGATGTGAGTGTTCCCATTCATTTATGTTTCCATTCAAAAAGATGATTTAGTTGTGTAATTATTATCATGAATTGGTAAACTCCTACTCTCATTGTTTGGGAATCCTATTTTGGTAGTCATCATGATTCCCATCACATTGGTTATTGAACTAGTTCTTCTAATTTTCATTTATTAACTAAAACAGAGAAAATTAGGGATCTGGATTTAAAAACTTTTAAAAACATAAAAGGGAAACTATTAATATTTAATAGTTAACTTTTAATTGATATATATTCAATATCCTAGGAATTTTAATTTTTCATTTGATGTTATGAATGATTTATTTCTTAACATGAAATTTCATGGGAATATTTATTCCCTTCATAATGAATTATATTGGAATTATGAATTTACCAATGAATATATTAGTGTAGTTTCAAATATTTTCTACAATAGGGACTCCTCTTCAAGAATTAAGTGATGATAGAGCTAGTAACCAATTTACCTTTTTTTGGGTTACTACCACAATGTAAATTTGTACAAGATCCACATTCACATATAGTATCTAGATAAATATTTTTTCTTGTAAAAATCTCACTCTACACATTACAAAAAATTAATTATATTTTCAAATTTTTAGTATCATCTATATGGTTTTCTATAAGTTTTTGTAAATCATAATCTTAATAAATAGCAAGGCCTTTCCTTAATACCAACTATGACAACATATATATATTATACACACTATTTCCTGATCAATTACATTACATTACATGATACTAGAAGAACAAGAGGACTAGTTTCATGGGGTAGATAGATAAATAACATAATAACAATAAGTATGAATAAAAATTATTTAAAAACAAAAAAATATTACATTAAAATTTATTAAATATTATAAACCAGTACATGGTAATCTAATGATGTTCATAATAAATAGGTGAGAAATTATTCATAGCAAAGGAATAATAAAATCATATCATGAAATATATAAGTTAATGGGAGTTAATGAGAGTAACTTGGTTATAGAAAAGGTTGGGAAACAAAATTATTAACATTTAATCATGATATATGATGATAACATCATGGAATTTTAGTAATGTGAAGATTAAAGAAAACATGACATCATAAGAAAAAGTTGAGGCAAACCACCAAGATATCATAAAATTATGTGTTTAGAACAACCTCATATGCACATTGAGTTGTATATAATGATGTTAAAACATTACTAAATGCATTGGAGGGATATATAATTCTAATCCTCAAAGTCATATAGATTTTATGTACATAAATTTGTGCTCCACCAAGATCATATATTATAAATATTCCTTTTATCAATTTTATTCCAATGATTAAGGAGTGAATGTTATAAATAGGGAATTACCCAATAGATGATATAGAGACCCATGATTCTCATAAATGTTTATTACATAATTAATATATGAATATTATGAACATTAGAAAAGTACATGACCGAGTACTGTAATATTATATTTTCCTTGGAAACATGTAACATAATATTCAAACTTGGTGAATGATTTTGAATGTTTCCCACAATGATCCTCGTATCTAGTAATCATACTTAAAAAATTTATTCATAACATAATAAAAGTAATAATCTGGAATATAGAGCTTATATGAATAGTAAGGTTAAATAAGGGAGGTATATAATAATAATTTAAAAATAATTGTATAACAAAATGAGTATAACATATAATGATTGAATACATGATCGATGGATTAAATATTGGATGATCATAAAAAATTAATCATAATTGAATCAAGAGAATAATCCATCAGTGAATATCATATGAATACTACATGGAACTGTGGAATACACATAATCATAGAGAATCTTATGTCAAGGCTACCTACCAAGAAGTTCAAAACATATTAGGCTTCGGGTAACCACCGGTAAACCTATTTTGGGATTTGGTTGACCATTAGTGTACCCTCCTTTTCAAGCTTGGGTTGACCACCCATGAACCCATGTCTTAGCTCTTGGGATAAACACCCACATACCCAATCATATCATATTGAATTTATAATTACCCAATTAATTTATGTTCTATATTGGAGCATCCATTATATATGTTATAATGGGATCACCCAAAACTATCTATGCCTCCTCGTATTATTAGTTATAACAATCTTACCTATCCCTATTTTGGTTTCCCCATCATATAATCAATAATAGGCTTACTTCGTGGTATACAGGACACCCCCATAATATAATATATAATATTATTATCCAACATTATCAATAATTTTCCATCATATATGCTGGAACATGATTACCCAACACTATTTGGTCCTCCCCATCATCTATAATATAACAGGCTAATCCAATGTTATATGGGCCACCCCATAAAAAAATATGTCTAAGAACCACAACATGTGTAAATTATAAATAGGATCTATATAATCATACAAAAATCATAAAAAATTATTCTTTCATAACTTGATTATCCCATATAATGTAAATGAATTTTATACCAATAATTATTGAACATGATTGACCCGTGGAATTGAAATGGGTTATATAAACATCATTTCATCAAAACATAAACCATTCAGAGAAAGGATATGAATAGTATCCTTGGATCATATTCTTAGTAAGGAATAACTAACACGAAAATATGTCATTGTGGAGGGAAAATAACATTTAATGGATCATTTAAAATATTTCTTGAGGAAAATATCATTTCGGTTTTCAAAAACACTTTTTAAATCATAAAGCATTTTAAAATGTGTTTTCTTTGAAATGAACCTTGAAAACATATAATGGGTGATTCTAAAGGCATTTAAACAACTTTATAAAACATAATTTGTTTTAAAAAAAAACTTCCTTGATAATGAGATTAATATATAATTTTTAAAAAATCAAAACATTTTATGAATTGATTTTCTTTTTGGAGAAAAACGTTTTTTGGACCAAAGAGAGAACTAAATTCAAATTATCTTAATATTTTTTATTTAAATTAATTACTAATGAGTGGGAAAATGGTACAGTTACATGAATAACTGTAGGTAAACAAAATTAATGATAATTATTGACGGATAGATTCTAAAATTTCAATATTGGAGACTTCATCATAAAAAATCCCTTTATATAATGATATTGTATCATGAAATATTTTCCACATTAGTAACATTGAATCATCACCCCCATGCATAAATAAGCTAAAATTGAACATAAAATAAAATTATGATAAACAACTTAATAATATTACATTTAAATAGGTTTGTACATATATAGTATGTTATAATATAGGTGCATAATGTAACATATGTCTCAATGTTACAAAATTAAGAAAGAAATCTGATAACGATTTGGTAACCTTTAAACCAAAAACCCCATGAAATAGAGATCCTAAAGTTTATATGTAAATAAAATAATTATTATCATATTAATAATAAAATACATTCCTGGGTTGTATAAAAATAGCAGAAAATAAATAGGTGGTGAAAATGTAATGTGTCACACAGAAGAAAAATGTGAGATGAAAATCACATACCTTACATATTGAGGTCCTTCAAATATGTTAAAAACATCTCTATAAATATAATTTTATTATTAATCTACCACATTAATATAATAATATATATCATTCAACATATTTTTTTATAATTACATTCTATTACCCATTTATTAATAATTCAACATAAATCTATGTTTTGGGTAATAAATAATTTGTTTTTTCGCATATGTTTTGAATTGTTATTTATTGTTCTATTGAATTAAAAAATATTTCTTCATATAAATAATGGAAAGTATGTTATTAATTTAATATATATTCAATATATATTTATTTATAATGATATATATCTTATATAAATACTAAATGACTTAAGTCGTTGATGGAGATGGTAGATCGTATGTATGAATGAACGATGTTTCCATTTACTTTACATGTTTAATTAAAGAAAAATAAATGATATAAATATAAATAGTATGATTAATTTATAATTCACAGGTCATATATATCAAAATATTTCAATTACACTCATCCTTAATAAAACCCATGTAAATCATGAATGAGTCACATCACTTCGTGAGATGGTAGTCCGCCATACACACGAACAAAATTATTGCATTCTCAAAAAATAAAAACCAAGAAGGTGCATGTTATATAATAATTATAGAAGTATAAACAATTAATAATAATCCAATAGAAAATATATATATATATATAATTTAAATCATTATGACCAACATTAAGAGGTTGTAATGAAAAATCAAATGACATCAGTTTGTACAGTGATAGTCTATTTTACAAACGAATGATGAATTGATAAACTATTTTATTGAAGTGTGTGTGATTTCAGGCCATAGAACTAACATAAATAATATTAAAATTGTTTTTATTATAATTATTTTACAGTATAATCATGTTATAGAAATAACTAAAGGGGATTTAGGAATAAACCAAACAAAAACATTAAATGATGAACATTACCACTTCTTTGGGAATATTCTTTTGTTTTGCACCAAATGTTATACATAGTTATCTATCATAAAAAATTAAGTATTATATGACGAGATGAGAAATTTTGGGAAGTGGTTTTTTTGGGGTTTGTTTGATCCAAATAGATTTAGAGGCCTAAATAATTTTGGGGAGTGAATTCCCTTTTATAATGAAGGAGTGTAATTCATATAAATACCCACAAGTATTAACTATTTGGAGGTATCCATTACGAAATATTCCACCATAATTGAAAAATAATTGATGGGAGATATTAATTTTTATACAAATACCTCCACTACCTAAATTAAATACATGTTTATCATTTGATTCCTTAGTATTTATACTTAATCTATTTTATCATTATAGTGTTTATCCATGTAACATTTATCTTTTAATTTACTTATTTAATTTCTCCACTAATATTATAAATAAATTTTATTTATTAGATACATTACAACCATGGATTATAAATTTTATTTTCAGTTAACTATATAAAAACCTTATGTCAATGTATGATTAATTTTAATACAAACATGTGTACTGCTCAAAATCTCATTTTAACCATAATGGCGTTAATTAAATTAATCATTTTTTACTAATTATAATTGTAAAAAATTTAGCATAAATTTTCAGATAATATAAACAATTATTTTTAAAAAAATTTAATCCATTCTTCAATATTACATACATATAAGTGGAAGAAATTAATTTCACATTAATCCCACTATTGTGATTAGAGAGCGGGTTTTTTAAATTGAAATTTTCAAATGTTTATAAAAAATTTATATATCTAATTTAAATATTAAATTATTTTGAATGACTATAATTGATTTTATATATTATTTATTGATCTAAATATACTTTAAATGCAACTTAAAATATAATTTATCCATATAAATAAATTAAAAAATGTGGTTTTGAGTTAAAATTGTGTGTTTTCACTATTCATTAAAATGAAATTTTTTTCTGAAAAATAGTAAAAAAATGAAATTAATATATTTTTTAAATTACACATAAATATGGTTTTTTTTTGACCAAATTTATTTTACTAAATTCCACAAATGATATTTATATTATGTGTCACTAAAAGGTGGTAAAATTGACCTTTTGAAAAAATGTTTTTTTATGCATAAAATTGAATTTATTATCATATATTACCTAGAAAAAACAGAAGATTATTTTAAATAGTTTATTTAATACATAATATGTACTTGTATTTAAAATGGTTCATAATGTGTGGGTTTTTTAATTTTTTGAGAAAAAAAACATTATTGTGCATAGAGAATAGTTTTTTAGCCACAGAATATCTTTATTATTAAATTATTCTAATATTTTTTTATAATTAATTGTATACCAAATAATTCCATTTATAAATATGAATAAACAATATTTTCATAATTTAGTTCATTATCTTTTAGACATCCATTACAATTGAAAAGTGATAACTATGATAATGTTTTAATAATATGTTGCATTTTATAAGACATAGTGTTGTGAGTAACACAAGATAATATAGATGTAGCATGTAATGAAATATAAACATGATATTTAATTTGAAAAAATATAATATTAGTATTTCATGTACTATAATATAATTTCATTTTTGCATTTAGCTCCTGATTAACATGGTGGTGCATATAAAAAAATATTAACTTGGTGTATCATGTAATGAAATCCAACAAATAAATTATTTTACTCAAAAAAATAAAAATTCAAAAAACATAGGGTGATACCAATTGAGAATAGATTAATATAGATTAATACCCTTGAAAAAAAATGTGTATTATTTTTCACAAAACAAAATTTTTTCATTAATAAACAGAGGATAATTTATAGAAATCATTATGTGCATAAAAAGGCTCATTTAAGGGTTTAGTGATTGTGAAATGTGGACTCCCAATAATTAATCATCTCAAATATACTAATGGTATGTGTAAAAACACATTTTAACATAGAAAATTGGATGTCAAAAATTATTCTTATAATGAAATTACAAGAATAAAAGGATGAGAAAAGAATCACATACATAGAGGGAGTGCATCTAAAATCATAAGGAAGAATTCTTTAGAGCATGGGAACATTTTTGTAGTGATTTAAAGAGGGTTGAAGATATTAAATGAGATATTAATAGGTTTTTAGCGAATAGTAATGGGATTTTGGTTTTGTGTTTGTAGCCAATGATATGGGACGCTTATTAATTTAGAAACTTATGTTTAGAGCTCTATGTGATAATTTTTTCATAACCAGAAACCTTGTAATTCTATTTTAATGGTTTCTTTCAAAGAGGAATGACTTAAAATATTTTTTAACAATAGTAAATTAAATCCTAAAAATTATATTATTCAAAATGTCGGGGTGAGTTATATTTAAAAAGAAAATTTTTAAATCTTAAAATATAATATTGGATTTTGAGGGTTCAAAATAGGTTTTCAATATAAGTTGATGTAAATAATATACTATTTTAATTAGAAAATCTGATTTTCGTCATGGATTCATTTTATAGTATTTATTACATAGCTTTTGGGCCACTATGTCGTATTAATAATAAATAATGTATATAATTTTTACACAGAAATTAAACACTCTCAGGAAATAATGAAACACTATTTGTGGGAAAATTTTAATTAGATAATATAAAAAATAATATTTTTTAAAATTTAACACCGCAATGTAATAAAAATAAATTGAATTTTTGAAACATTTATTTATGTAGATATTTGTAACTATCATTTAAACATAATTTTAATGCTTCTATGTATTGAAATTCTAAAAACAATCCTCTAAAATTGTGTTCAGTAAGATATTTATAGTTTGATAGAACCAACTTGTTTTTTGGTAAATAGTACCATAACATTATTAATAGTAATATGACCCTAATTAATAGTAAATTGTATTATTAATTAATTTTATTAAATATTCAAGATAATAACATCTTCGGTAATTTTTCAATTTGATATAAATGCAATTATGGTTTTAAAATTATTAATTTTTGAGTTAATTTTGATTTATTATAAAAATTTATTTCTTAATATTTATGAAAATTATATCTAAAAAAGGGAGATCATTTTTTAAATCTACACATCAAAAAATGGTATGGGTAAATTTTGGGGATTTTTTTGTAACAGTTGATTTTTCGGTGAATAGTAAAAATACAGTATTGGGTTTTGGTGTATTAATGACATCACTAATTATGTAATAATGATTTATTGAATCTATTCAACAAGAGTATAGTAAAATAATATGCGTGGTGTCCCAAGTGGCTAATAACTTAGGAAAATACTAAGGGCAGGCCCATTGCTTTGAAAATACCACTAATGAGACGTCCCTTTGAAAATATTAAAATATTACCTCACACTTTCTATGAATACCAACCCATTACTGACATCGTGGACGATGTGATTTCAATTTACATTAATTCTATCAATTTTGGTCATGAAATAATTTTTATGGTTGAACAAGGTTATAATATGTGTATTATGTCTCATCCATAGTTCTGTAATCCGTTTTTACTCATGGTTTTAATTTATAATACTAAATGAGGTTGTTATTATCCAAGAACCACTAAAATGATTTGAACGAACAAGTTTAATATTTTAACGTTTAAATCATCCTCATATAAAAATTCAAAATGATAAATGGTATAAATTATGATACTAAAAATATTTAAATACTTCCTCATTCCAATTCTGGAGTTTTACTTCTAATTGATAATAATATCCATCACGAACCAATCATGGAAAACATGTAAAGAAAACACCCCAATACAATGCAAGGAGCCAAATACTAATAAATTATTGGTTAAATAATCTAATGAAATGATCATATAAGATAATATAAATATGGATATGTTTTTGTAAGATATTAATAACACTCTTTTAACCATTATAACGGATTTTTAAAAACATTTTATGAAATAAGAACCCGAGGTAAGGTAATTCTTAAATGAATTCCCATTCATAGGGATAACCTTATACTTTATCCATTATGTTGTATTAAGATTATTGGTGTGATGAATTTTTTTTATATAATTATATGTTATTTTTATTTATAGTTTAATAACATGTGTATTTTATTCTATAAATTCTCACTTCAATTATATTTTTAAGGGGCTTTCATTTTAAAATCCCTTTAAAAGTCTCTCTAATAATTTTCAATGGGATTATATTTTTATATGTATATGGAATGAGTTATTTATACTGATTTCAAGAAACTTTATTACCACTATATGTTCCTTGGACATCATTTATGTTTGTTTGATCCGATTATAGCTCATGATATGATGGGAGATTCCCATTATAGCACTCCAATGCATTGGGTACTCCGAATATGGAAGTTGTCCAAATGGTTATTCCATATATAAGGGTGAATGTAATGGTGATATGGTAAATATGTCCCAAGGAAACAACTTGAGTATACCATGCATTCAAGTTTTTATGATATGAGTTTTATTGGGTTTTATGTTATCAATTGACTAACGCATTCTATATTTATATCCCTTATTGAGTTTTATACTCATCCCATGTTTTTAAAATGTTTTTTACAGGATATAAGGATGAGTAACAGAAAGAAGGGATCCATGATGTTTGATATGCAGTGTTCTCAAAGAAACCATTCTTTATGTTTTAATGTCATATTTTTTTAAAATGGAAACTATTTTTAATAGAGACCTCTTTGTATGAATGTGGTATGTTATGTCTGTAAGTTATCCTAATTCTTTTAAACTCTAGACCCAAAATTTTCCTCAATGTGTAATAATGTATGTTCTTGTTTAAAATTATAGATAATGTAACTTTATACGGTCAGGTCCTTAGATTAACAAATATTCATATAAAAATTATAATATACACTATTAAATATAAATTCATTTTTACTTCAAAATGTCAATTTTAAAGATAGTAACAACTTTTTTAACCATATAAAAATTACATTAGAAATAACTAAATTAGATTATTAGTTATATTTAAATAAATATAATTTATTTATAATATTTAAATAAAATTAATTTTATTTTAAAACTATATATTTTATCAATAAGCATGTTTTAATTGAAACTCTATGTTTCCCCAAAAAATAATTTTGTTTTCTTTATTTCAAAATCCAAATTATATTAAACGCATTATATTATCATATTTATAAATTAAAAATAAAAATTTCAAAATTTAGTAATTATTTTATCAAAAATAAAATATTCAAATTCAAACTACATGGGTAGAGATACATAACCCCATATTACAAATGTATACACCCTAATTGTATTTTTTTCAATGATGGTATAGTCTTGGGGTTGTTTTATTAACATGATTTTAGGGGATAAATTTATGATATTAAAATTCATTCCTAAATGTTTTGCATCCTCTTTTTTTTATTGAATCTCATATTGGGATTGGTTAAAGTAAAATCCCAATGATGTCATCTCTTCCGAATGCTTCGATAATTAGGATTCGTAGGGTGTGACCCTATGGATTGATTTCATTACATCGTCATTCTATGTTAATTATATATTATTAGAGACCCTAAAATATTCTTATAATAATTTTCAAAGTATAATGAATATATTATCAATAGGTATTTTGAAAAAATGTTGTTTTATGTTCAAAATTAAATATTTTAATACGGTCCAAAGTATCCAATTTTGTGCATGATTTTTCTATAACTACATTACTTAATAAGTAAATTATTCATTAAAAAGCTAATTTCATTTACACATGTTTTTTTATTTACAATCATCAATTATAAGGGATTTAGTACGAGACATGATTTCTCCATAAAATGACGTTTAAATATACTGTAACATCATCATTTGTTTTAATTGATCAATCAACAAATATAATTGTCAAAGTGGAGTTATTATGACCCAGGGAAAATATTGGAGTCAGGAAAATCCTCGACAATTATTTCTTCTTAGTCTATTGTACTCTAAATACTTGTATAAAAAACATAAATATATTAATATAATATTTTCAGAACATATTAATAGAAAAAAATTATATTTTTTATTTATAATCATTATCGACCCGTATATTAGTTACATTTGGCCAATTTCCTCATCAGTTGTTTATTGTTTTGAATGTTTGTACAATTTTTATATTAGTGGTTCATGTATTCATTATTCCACTATATTAATTAATAATCGTATCATTAATGTTTATATAATGGATTAATGAAAACAATTAATTGATTTTCAATTCCACCTGATGAGTACTCCACTCTCTATCATTGAATATGAAATCAAAAAAAAAGTAGACTTCATGGATTTTAATAACCAATGAATGTTGTTTTCCTAATTATAGAGTAAATTATGTATTTATCCCCTCTGAAAACAAAAATAAAAAACCATATAAAAATATTTATAAGATATTATGTATTTAATTAAGCTTTCAATTTCATCTGGGAAATAACTTCATAGCATTGTTCAAATAGGTAGTCAAACCGACCGATTCAAAGACATACCATGATTAATGGATGATTATGTGGTCATTATATTGAAATATCATTAAAAAGAGCATAAATATTTCATTTATAATTTAGTAGTGTAATATATAAAATTTACAAATTAAATATAAAATAGAGTAGGGATATACAAATTTTATATAATTGTAAGAAATTATTTTCCTCTTAGTACGTTTGTTTTGAAAAATGAAATTAATGATGTTCATTTTTTTATCATATAATTAACAAAATCTAAATTTTTTCCTAAATAGACCTCAAATATATGATAAAAATTATATTTACCCATTAAAATAATTCTCATGACCATATATGTAATTTTTTGATGAAAAGAGAAACTAAAATCTATCATTTCATGGAAGAGGTAGTCCACAAGTATTCATGAATTATTATTTCATTTCCTATATAATATGTGAAATGTATAATATGTTTTCTAAATTTAGAATCTAAAATATATTATAAATTCCAAATAATTTATTAAATTAAACATTAAGACCAACTGTTTTATGTTGTTAAGGAAAATAAAACTAGGCACTTTTTAAAGGCAGTACAATACACAAACAAAAATATCATTTTCATTTTTCATAATGGAAAAATGGATGGGTGGTAAATTCCATAACATAATTATAATGACATATAAGTATAATATTGATAAAAATATATAACTTTAGGCTTTTTTTAATGTAATTTTATGAATATTAAGTACACATAAAGAAATAAAAAAACAAATTTAATTTAGGAACTTATACCTTAGTTCTGGGATTATCTCTTCTTGAAAGGGGGCTAATTCCTTGATGGGTGGGCTTTTGAGAATAAATTTTCCTCTTT
This sequence comes from Viscum album, assembly GCA_963277665.1. Lineage (NCBI taxonomy): Eukaryota > Viridiplantae > Streptophyta > Magnoliopsida > Santalales > Viscaceae > Viscum > Viscum album. The sequence goes on along the minus strand of OY728135.1, from coordinate 1,642,485,002 downwards.
GCAGAGAATTTGAGTGTTTAAGAGAGGTTTGGGTAGATTATAGGATGAACACTAGGGGTTGTGTTTTAAGTGTATGTGATGCGAAGAGAGACCCTTTTATATGAATAATGGCATAATTTTTTGTAAATACTATAGCATTACAAAAATGGGATGTATTTATAAAGTAAAATTCCTCTATAATTTGTGAATTAAATATGTGGAAAAGATATTGGTTTGAGTTAGAATCAACCAGGGTTCTTCACGTAAGATTTAATTATGTTGCAATCGCTTTACCCATACATTATTAATTATTATATTTTATCTTTTATTGTGGTAACATGTCATTTTCCAAGCTAACAAAATGAATAGGCCATAAAATAAAGTCAAAATTATTAGATAATTAAGAACAAAATATTTTAATTTTTAAAACCTTTTTTTTATTTGAAATAATATAAGTGTTAAAAAATTATTTAATATAATAAATATATAACGTCTTAAAATAATTTTTGAGAAAATATCACTTGAGTTTAAAATATAAATCATAGGTTTAAAATATATATATATTAAAATTTATAATATCAATAATAAATTACATATTTTTTCAAGAAAAAGGTTTTATATATTACTATATCATACTTATATACAAAAAGGGCATTAAAGGCAAGAAATTAGTAAAATTAAATATTACAATCTTCATAGATAAACTATTTTTTGAGAAAAATATAAAAAATAATATATTAATATATCTTTTATAAATAAAAACATGAAGATAATTTTATCAAACTAAAATAAAAAAAATATAAATTTAATTTTTAATGGAACCCTTATTTATAGTTAAAAGGTTGTTATTTTAAGAAAATTACGTTTGGAATATTTTTTATTATTAATTATTATAGTGTTAGAATATTATACATAAAATAAATATATCTTAGTATTCCTCAATCTTAATAAACATATTTCCTTCAGATAAAATTCTAATTTCATAAAAATGTAGTTTTTTGGATAAAGTTAATTGGGAAAAATGGCCTTTCCAAATGTAAAAAATTGGTGATAAATATATTCATTTAAATATTTAATTACATGTATTTATCATCCAGTTTTATACTAAAATAATCCCTTATGATCTTTTGTATGAACTATGAATGAGATAATCACTTATATTAGTCTCATGTTGTTCTTTTTCTAGCATGTAAATTTTTTACAGTCTAAAAAAGAATTAACTTCTCCGATATATAGTTTTTCTCACACCATAATTCAATTTGATAAGCTTAGGATTAGCCTAGGTAAAACACTATTTAAGATACCCCCTTTTTAATCTTAGACAAGTGGTTTTTTTATTGATGATTTTCTTTACCATATTGGATCTCCTCCTATATTATTTAATTATTCTTAAGTAAGGTTACTTCAATTTACACAGGGTAATTTAATGGATATTTTTTAACTCTAAAATTTAGTATCAAATTTATATTATGTTTTTATGTTTCATTATAGTATGGTGTGTGAATAATTTGATTTAAAATATTTTTTATTTATAGAGAACATGTATTGAAATCTTAGGTTATTACATTTATCCCCAATTAAATAAATAGTGTCCTCAAAATTTTAATTATTACTTATGGAATAAGTTAGATTAGAAAATATATATGCTAAATTAATAATTAAATTTTCAATAAAGTATCAATAAAATACATTAACTTGTAATAATAATTGTACAATATTATTAATATTTTCTGTATTCCTAAGCCCATATTTTTTCAATCATTGGTTGGGTTATGTTATGGATTTTTTATCGAAAAATTTTGAAAAATATGAAAATTTATAAGCTAGTACATGGTTGGAGAATGGATTGGCCAAACTATGTTCCCTTATAGTGAAAATCATGAAAATTAAGGTAGATATTTTTTTACCTTTGTTACACGATTTAGAAAATAGACTTATTATAAATTATTCACCTAGAATAACAGGTGCACGACTAGGGTGAATGGTTTTTTTCCACCATGTAACCCGTCATAGTTAACCATGCGTACAATTTTTTTAAATCATAAATGTAGTTTTTAAATCATTATCTCCCTTTTTAGATTCCTGGTTGCCTTTTATGTTCCCCATTCAGTTTATTCTACCTAGGAGGCTCCCAGGATCAGGTTTTAGCCCCTATACACCCCTTTAAAGGAAAGTCGAAGCTAGGAGAATGACTTTTGATATTCTCCTAGAATATTTCCACTTCATGTTCTCTATCTCCCACTATCTCTTATTTACTCTATAGGGTTTCATATATCTCCATTTTGAATTTGAGTAAATAGGACCCTTTGTTTTGGATCTTGAATCTAGTTCTGATTCGCGGACCCTTTTGTCGCCATTCTGCATTGGTGAATCCAAATTAGGTCTTTCTGAATTGAGATCATGTGATCCTGAGGTAGGTGGTTCCATTCTGGTTGGAAAATTTAATTAACCCTTAATTGTTTTATTTAAATTTTATTTCTTGATTTTGATTAATTTTTTTTCATTTGGTTTATTAAAAAACTATTTTTTCTAATGAAATGGGGTTTTAGATTTTTTTTCTTGAAATTTGGGAAAACAACCAGCTCTATTGAATTACTGTGTGTTTTTTAAATTGTGTAAACTTAGAGAATTTAATGATTTTAATGAAAATTTTGAAAATTATTTAATAGACTTATTTCAAATTGAAATTTTGGGGAAATTCCTAAAAAAATGTTGATATAAACCATTAGTTTTTATCATGGAAATTGGTATATTTTTATTAAATACTCACGTGTTTGTTTATATATGGAAATTTGAATATTTGAAACGGAGAATGATATGAATGTTATTTTAATCAATTTTAGAATTAATTTCCCATCGTTGGCTTATACTAGATAACATTAAATCCTGGATAGTTAGTGATTTATTGAAAAAACAAACTTTTGTCACTTTGAAATTGAAACAAAACATTGTATAGTAGGTTACATCCCTGACGAGATGGGGATGAGTCTTCTTTTTCCAATTTCAAAGGGAAGTGTGTGTACACATATTTTTATGCATTACCTTATAGTTTGTGAGGATCCAATATCTTATAACCATTGTACAATTTGGCACATAATGATGTAACTCACTTATTGTATTTGGAATTTATAATATGTGGAATTATTTGTTGTAAACTATTTCATATGCTATCTAATTTATATAAAATATTTTATATAATAAAATTATTGCATTATTTTGAAATATTGAATCAATTTAAATGTAAATCAGTTTTTCAATGTATTTCCATAATTATACATGAAATTCATTATTTTTTGGAATATTATTTTTAATTTCAAATTCATTTTAGATAAAATAAATTCATTATTTGGTTAATTAAATGTTTCATATTATTATGTAATCTATGGTGATACCCTAAATGTATTTTATCTCACACCATAATTGTTCCTTTTGGGTTTTTTAGATTATCATATTTTTTGTTAGAGATAGGGTATCGTGCTACTTGGTTGTGGTAGTAGTTGTTGATCCTTGGACTTGGTGAGTTGGGATTGTTGGGACATTGGAAGTTATCCTTTTATATATTAAATTTATTTTTACATTGGGTAGTTTATAACATTTTTAATTCTGGTACACTTCTCCCTATGTATTTTATCTTATATGCATACAAAATTGTATTCCTTACATCGGTAATGGTTGTGGAAATTTTTTTTCCATATTATTTTTTTGGTATGAATCTAGGAGATTTTTTCCAACTCATGGCGATAAGAAACACCCTTATAGCTATGTATGTTTCAAAATTTTTTGTGTTACCAAGGTACATAGGTTAGTTCATGAAAAAGTGGAATCAGAAGAGCATGATTTTTATATATTCATTATATAAGTATGAAGTTGGGTAATCTTGTCGGGATGTATGAGGTAGTTGTTATTTAGTGATTATCCAACTCTGACCGCAATAATATGTAATTCACCGGGGTTGGTTGGGGAATCATATAATGGGGATTTTTTCTTTACATTAACTTGATTTTTATTTGGATAGATAAAAATCCAAATCTTGTTTTCTATATGTTGGGATTTATTTCCCTTATTTCACTATTTTAGTGTTATCCGATTCTTGAAATGTTTTCTGATAATTTTGTGTGGAATCATTTGAATGAGAAGATGTGGGAATTGTATCCTGGACGAAGCTATTTCTGAGCCTTAAAGAGAAAATCCTCTTGCCAAACTGAATTTGGTCGAGGTGATCGTGCATATTATCTATGATCTGGAATAGGCACCATCACCTGTTCTCATTCAGATCCAAATAATGAAGCCTCAAACAGATGATCTTTATAATCATTCTCAATAGTTACATCGCTATATGACAATTATGTTCAATGGCTCTAATGATCCTCACATGGCTAAGGAATGGTTGTGTGGGATTAAGTATTTTTTGGGTTCTTAGAGAAACCTTATGAGATTAAAGTGGTGTTTTCCACCTTCATGGTTTATGGAATGAGTATGATATAGTGGGACATGATGGTGATGATGAACAAACTTGAGGTCCTACAGTAGAATGAATTTAATGTTTTTAATGAATAATTATATCCAGAGTTGTTATTATATGCCAAGGCCTCTAATTATTTCAAACTTGGGTTGGATGAAAAGACAATGATAGAATATTAAATATTTTTTATAGATATTTTGTAGTTTTCATGAGATATTATATAAAATGGGAATATAAAGTCACAACATTTCAAATTAGGGCTTCGATCTGATATGCATTCATAGTTTTTCTTACTGAAGGTGACCTCTCATGCTATTGGGATGGATAGTGCATTGATAGGAGAAATGGACCATGTGGGAATGTCTGGGATGTTGGTAGTTTTCTTTTAACCTAGTGATGTTAAAAATTATACTAAAGGGAAAAAAATGGGTGATGATTCTCATGGTGGTTCTAGATATAATGGTTCTTCTAGACCTCTTATAGTACATGGAAAATGCCTTTTTATTTTCTACCAGTGTGGCAATCCTGGGTAATTTATGAGAATTTTCACTGAGGCACCCATGATTTGTGGCTCATGTGGACACTCAGGACATTTTTAGATGTTCTTTCATGTCATCTCTACTGTTGTTAGTGGAATAAGATCATCGATTCTTGGTAAAACTAGAGAAAAACTGACACTTCATGGAAAAGGGTGTTTTACTAAAGGAATCAAGAATTAACTTCTTCACACAGTGGAAGAGTCTCTAGAGGAAGTAGATATAGGTCCAGTAATGGTGAATATTATCATTACTATTGAATCATCATTTCAGACTACTCCATTTGATATTGGTGCACCTCACTCATTTATTTCAACCCATATTGTTAATCTACTTTATCTTCCTCCGAATATTTTATCTCATATAACGGATATTATTACACCCCTTGGAATGAAGAGATAATATGTTATTTCAAGTCTCACATGTGTTCTCTCTCTAGAATATGTGGAGCTTTCATATAGTTTTATTGTTCTAAACAGGAAACTACTTTTCATCAATTTCATAATGGCATGGATCATTTATAATAAGGCACAAATTGATTTTTATCTTCTATGGGTCACCTTTACTACACCCGATGAGGTTTCCCATGTACTTTAAGGATTGTGGAAACCAAGGTATATTAGAGAAAGAACTTCTTATCTAGAGTTGGGGAAATTAATATTTGTGTTTTCTCTTTTTTTGGTGCAATAATCGTTGAGTGGTGACCTCCCCCCCCGGTTTCATCAAGTTTCATGACCGGTTTCTTTATGACTTCTCTAATTTTCCATAGGTACATAAGGTAGAGATTTTTATTTATTTAGTTAACACTACTCAGCTAGTTTCTATTCATTATTACCGCATGGAACCTACTGGAATGAAGGAGATTAAATCTCGGTTGGATGATCTTCTAGAGAGAGTATTTATTTGGCCGAGTGTGCCACCTTCGGCTGAACATGTTGTCTTTACTAATAGGGTTGATGGGTCATTGCACATTTTCATTGATAATTTAAAGAAATAATATTTATTATCATGAAAAATTATCTATTTACATTAATTGATGATATGTTAAATCATTTGAAAGGGGAAAAGTAGTTTTTTAAAGATTTATTGTTTTCATGGATACCATCAATTGATGATAATAGAATATGAGATTAATAAAGCTATTTTTCAGAGTAGATATGGCCATTAAGAGCACATTGTCATTCCATTTGGTTAAAAAAATTACCCTTCAGTCATTATAGACTTGATGAACATGATTTTTCATGATTAGGCTAATACCTTCATCATTTTTTTTGTGGATGACATCCTTTTTTACTTTATGTCTGAGGAGGATCATGTGTGTCATCTGAGAGCTATTCTGGAATTGTTGAGAAATCAAAAAATTTATGAAAATATTTTTAAATTTGAATTTTGTATTTAAGAAGTAAAATTATAGGGACACATGGTGTAAAAACATTGTATCTCAGATAATCTTGAGAAGGTTATAGCTGTTATGACATGGGAATAACCATGAAATGATTTCAAGATTCATAGAATCTTATGTCAATATGGCTATTATCACGGTTTTGTAAAGTAAATATCAATGTTGGCTTCTTGGATGACTTCTCTAACAGGTAAGGGAGTAAAATTATCTTCATATGAGAAGTGTGAGATTTTTTTATCCGAAATTTCTATGGACTACTGTATCAATGATGAATCTTCCCTCGGTCGGGAAGGGATATATGGCCTTTTGTGATGCATTGAGTTTGGGTTTGGGGTGTGTGCCTATGCATGGTGATCATGTCATTGATTATCTCTCTCATCAGCGTAGGAAACATGAGAAGAACTATTTTTCACTTCAACATGAACATTAATTTATGATGTACAAATATAATATTTGGCGGCACTACCATTTTATATAAAGGTTTATTGTGTTCTCATAATGCACAAGTTTGAGTTATATCTCCCCGAAAAAAAATATTTTAATCTACTCTCGAGGAATTGGGTATAATACTTTAAAATGTTGAATTTTACATCACCTACACCCCAAGGGAAGGAAATTTTATTGTGGATTCTTTGATCTTGAAATTTCTGACCGGGGTTATGAAAAAATATTTGGAAGAGTGGAACTTGATAGCTCTTTTTTTCAGAGTTTTATATTGGAGTTTATGACTGAGGGGTTGAGGTTTCATTTTTTGGTGTTTATTTTATATTCTCTCTTCTAGACTTGATTATTTAAAATCACCTACTTTATGAAGAGTTCCCAAGAATTATAGATACTCTTTATGGTGGGAGACAGTTCATGACTATTCATTCTCCACCAAGTGAATTCAATGAAATCTTAATTGATTTATTTTACTGTTAGTGGTAATGAAAGATATGATGGGGGTATTTCCATAATTCACAATGGTATTTGTACCTAAAAACCCCAAATATTTTCTTTGACATGTGCTGATGATTCTGGGGGATAAGTATGAGATATTGAATTTCATAATTTTTTTCTCATCGTTATACATCTCTATAGGTCAAGGGATATCAGCAGTAGGATTTCATTTTTCTTCCACCACACCCGATGAAATCTTAGATGTGGGATAAGATTTCTATGGTCTTTTTCCTTGAGTATCCATTTACCCAAAGAATTAATAATATGATATGGGTTAGGATTGACTGGCTAAGAATGTTGGCTCACTTTATACCCAATCAGGATACAACAAGGGTTGAGGAGCTAGGAAATATCTACATGAATGATATTAATCATTTTCATGGAGTACCATCTACTATAGTATCTAATAGGGATCCACAATTCATTTCACTCATTTGGAGAGTCATTCAGGTGGAATTGTGATCTCACATCCATTAGAGTATGATATACCATCCAATGTGGGATGGATAGAGAGAAAAATATATACATATTCTTGAGGATATTCTATATTTATGTGTTCCTAACTATGGTGGATATTTTGATGACCATATAAGGATGTTTATGTTTTCATATAAAAATATTTAAATTTCAATGATTAGAATCATTACCTTTGAGGCATTATATAGAAGTCCCTACAGATCGTCATTGCATTTGTTTGAGAATAGTTAAAGCACCTTGGTTTGACTAAGCATGGTTAGAGAGGTGAAATAAAAAATGTAGTGCATTCATCAGAAAATGTAAATAGCTCAAAGAAGGTATAAGTCTTATGATGATTGTGATCACAAACCATTGTAAATTTTAGTTGGTGACTCTGTGTTCTTAAAATTCTCACACAGTTTCGGTCCTCGAAGACTTAGGAGGTTAGGGAAACACTCTTCTCATTTTGTGGGACCCTTTGAGGTTGCAGTGTATGTGGGAAAAATTTCTTACTAATTACCACTTTTACATTAGCTGAAATCGATACATAATGTGTTCCATGTATCTCAGCTATGACTGTTTTTATCGGATCCATCTCATATTCTAAGATGGAGTGATCCTAAGGTTGATCTTGATTTAACTGTGACTAAAATAACTATCAGGATAGTTAATTCTAAAAACATGGTACTCCATGGGAGGAATATTAATTTCGTTCAAGTGATATGGGAGCACAGTTCTGATAGTTGTTAGACGTTGGAGAGGGAGGCCCTGGTGGGAGAGTAGTGGCCTCATCTTTTTGACATGGAAGCTTTAGAAAAGGATTTATGGGGAAAAATTATTTCTATGGTGGGGATTTTATAACATCCTTTTATGTTTTTTGGTATTCTTAAATGCATATTTTTTCATGATTTGTATTAGTTTTGTTTCGGGTTGTTTTAGGATAATGATTGGAAATTTTAAAAATTTATGAGTTGGTGCACAGTAGGAGCATAGATATCCCAAACTATGCGCCCTACAAGTGAAAAAGATGAAAACTAGGATTTTCAGGTTTTTCATGGTTAGGTCATGGTCTAAAAAATGGTGTTCACACTTATTAGAAACCCTAATCCAGAAAAACCAGGTGCACAAATTGGATGCATTATTTTTTATAAAAGTGCACCCAATCCCACCTAATCTTTTTTTCATGTTTTTATATATGAAAATAAATTTTAAAAACTATAATGACTATTTAGATTAATGATGGTCTTGTAGAAACTAAATTTTGATTCTCCTTCCTAGGAGGCTCCGAAGAATAGTTTTTTCCCCTCTACACCCCTCCAAATGAAAAAAAAACTAGAAACAATTTGTTTAATCTTCCCCCAGTAGGTTTCGATATCATGTTCTCTATCTCCCACAATTTCCACTTTCCACCCCAATGTTTCACAGATCTCCATTTTGAATTATCGGATCTTATCCCATCATTTTGGATCGTAAATCTAGGTGTGATTCCTATATCTCATTTTCATCATTCCTCATTGTAAAATCCTAATTAGTTCTTTTTGATTCGAGATCCTTGATCCTGATGTAGGTGGTTCCATTTTGAATTCCCAATTTAATTAATCATAATTGTTTGATTTAAATTTAATTTATTAATTTTGATTAAACTGATTTCAGGTGCTTTGTTAATAACTCAATTTCCATTGAATTGGGTTTTTGTATTTGTTTGGATTGTGTCATGACCCATCCCAAGAGGGATCGTGCCACAACTCCACTATCCTACATCTTATAGGCAAGCAACTTGAGACTTTCACCAAGTATACATATCACTAAATGGGAGGAATCATCAATGTACCCATACACACACACATATCCAAGCCCACAAATGCTGAAATTTAAAAAAACCACTAAGGAACAAAATGCACGCATAAAACTAAACCCAACCGACAATGTACAATGAATGTAATGTTTAGAAAGTAATATTGGGCCAAAATACATGCCCACAAAATAGGAGTATGCAATCTACAATGTCCTACCTTTAAGCACAATGAGGTACTAGGACTGTTGCGCATATCCAAAAGAACACCTTGGCCAAAAGGGAACTCATAATGTAGAGACCCGAAGCTTGACGTACAAGGACATTACATTACTTTTGAGGAATACTTAATACATAACAAAAATAGACACACAAGGACCGTAATAGTTTAGTGTCTTTGGAAACTTGGAACGTATTCTTCTAATCGTGGTGAAAGATCTTCAACATCTCCCATAAAGATCTTCCACTTTTTGTTTTCTTACCTAAAACCTTTCTTTATATCCTTGGGAAAAGAAAACATAAAAAGGGTGAGCTCAAATGCTCAGTAAGGGTAAGTATGGATAAAATAAAACATACCATATACATTTTATCTTAAAAACATGAACATAATTTTTAAACATCAAATGCTTGAGCAATGACATAAAACACGGATGTATGTTTGCCATAGATCATAAATAAACATTAAGAATGATAAAATAGCATGAGAATAAAACATGTAATTGTGGAAACCATTAATCACATGATATGATTTCCATAGTAGCCAAGGCATTGCTGCCAAGACCATCTTAGTGGACAAATTCCCTTTCTGAATCGAGTTCACTCCTCATTCCAGTCCTGTATTACTGAACCGGTTTTACTTTCCGTTCGAGCCATGTCTATATCATGAGATATTAATCTTTACCCAATGCATTGGAGGGATATATAGGTCCCACCCATCTCATAATGAAATCATTCTTACTTGTGGCACAAAATAAACATACATCATTCATAATAACCTAATAAATTAAATGCGTTTCATAAACATCATCACATCATCACATAATCCATATAAAAGAAATGGATATCATTTCATAATAAGAAAATAGAAACCATGTAAATCATAGAGACATGATACTTGAAACATACACATATGAAATAATTTCATTTTATATGGAAAATGGTTTTGATAAATCACTTGAAATGAATTCTTGAGGAAAATACCATTTCTTCTTCAAAATCATTCTACTTTTACAAAATGTCATTCAATTTTTTAAAAAAAGATTTTTTTTAAAAAATATTCATGAAATATTTTGGTGGAAGCTTCATAAAAATAAGGCATTATAAAACCATAAATATCCATTCGTTCCGTATAAGTTAAAAAAACATTCCTCTTGTACTTTTGTCGGAAAAGTCAAAAAAGTACCTCGCAGGGTAAACAAAAGAAATATCCATTCCATACCATGGGGTAAAAGTCAAAATGGGTTGAAAATGACTTTAAACATACATGAAGACACTTTTATAAAATATGGACATGGATGATAACAATTACCCCAGTAAATACTTACGAATAAGCAATCTCGGATAAAAATGAGATTTGCAAAATTATCCCTTACCTTAGGTCCGATATGCATCGTACGTATCCAAACCTCCTGTATAATGATTTAAATAATGTCATTCAATTATGACAGAATCATATTCATTGTTATTATATCATATATGGTTCACTTATGACTTTATATTACCAATTGTTTTGTAAATTCATGTTAAATTAGCGTTTTGGGTAAAATCGTTTCATTTGTCGTTCGTGTTTTAACTTGAAATTAATCATATGATTAATTAGATCATTATTACTTTCATCCAGAATGTAAAACATGATTTATATATAATATATATTCATAATATTTATATAATGTATCGATAAATGGAAAGAAATACACCGTTCATGGACACGGTAGGTCGTACGTACGCATGAACGCTGTTTTCGATTTCTTATTGAATTGAATGGAATTAAGTAGATTACATAAATATATATATACATAAATACAGTAGCATTATTATGTCATATATTTCATGATAACTTATTATATATACATTATAATCATTCTTGAATGGTTATCATGGAGAGTGAATCTCATCGCGTCGTGGAGACAGTATTCCGTACGTACGCACGAGTGGTGATATCATTTCCATGATCGTGGAATTTTATTAAAGTGTATTTATAATATAAAATAATCAATATAACTTTACAATAATCATATATATTCATTACTTTCACCGTTATACCCATCCATGTAAGGTGGTGGTGGAAAATAGATTTCACCACGGCGTGGAGACAGTATTCCGTATATACGCACGCGCGGTGATTTCGTTTTCCGTAGGATGGATAGATGGTGAAATAGGGTTGTTTCATACATATAATAACATATAAGTATATGTGTGATACTTTTTTTATTACTTCATAATGAATCAACTAAATAATAAGAAGTGGAAGAAGAAAAAAAGTTGAAAGAATCGGTAATGGACATTACCTCTTCTTTAAAGCGCTTCTTTGAGACCTCCTCTTAGGGTACTAAAATTGGTCTTTGAAGAATACCAGGACCTCTAGGATGTTTCTAGGGAATTGTAGAAGATAATTTGGTAGGGGTTGGCCGAGCATGAAGCCTCAAAGTGGTGTGAGGAAGAGAGGGAGGAGGTGCCCTTTTATAAGGGAGGAGAGGGGCACCTTTGGAATTGTTAAAAATATTAATTTATAATAAATCTAACCCCACTTAAAAACCTCCAAAAATTACTAATATCAGAAGCTTGGATTATATAGGGTTGTAATCTCATCATCCAATCAAATTGAGACATGTTAGGAATTTTTTTTAAACATTATCAACTTGATTTATCCTTATTTAATCAATTTAATTTTATTAGTGGTAATAAAATTCTAAATTTTAAATTATAAAAAATAATTACTTATATGTTGTGAATTGTCCATAATTGGATACATTATAACAATTCTTCCATATAAATTTAAATTTATAATTTGTAATTTTTTTTTATTTTTAAACAATTTAATAATATATTGTTTTTATAAAATAACAATAGTGTCAATTTAAAACAATTCATTTATTTGAATTTAAATAAAATATATACAGAAAAAAATGTTCGAAAAAAAAGTTTTAATAGATTCATATAAGGTCATATGTATCTATAAAATTGGTGGAGAACATTAAATAGTTCATATAATATTTATTGTATTATTTTTAAAACCATTTATTTGGTTTATCTCTTAATAAAATAATTACTACATCATTATTTGTATAATTATTTAATATACTTATTTGTTGCATAAAAATTAAACATAAAATCCTATGATGCAGATAAATCTATTAAATTTCACAATAATACTTTTAATCGAATTTATCATCTTAAAATCATAATATTTTAATTGTTATATTTATTAAATTATGAAGGTGAAAACTTTGGCATCATTTAAAATAAAATAATATAAGTGTCATAATCATCTTAATAAAGGATCCAAATGGTGAATAATTATTCCAATGGATTATTAGGGTTTATATATACACTAATAATAATTTTTGTGCAGATTTTTTGGCCTTTTGATATGTATTAATATTTCAATAAAAACTGTATTATTGATTTTTCACTAAATAAATAATTTCTGCATCCCTATTGTGTCAAAATTAATGATAATTATTTAAAACCTAAAAATTATAAATAAATTTATATGATGTAGATAAATTCATTAGATTTATGGAGACTATTAATGTTCTATTTTTCATGATGTTTATCACTAAATTAAAATGAATATACTTGTAAGATTTAAGAGAGTTACATGTTGTCACATTCTTTGGTTTTAATAATAATTAAGTTATTTTCAAGGAAAAAAGTCCATTAAATGATTATAATCCGACCCTTAGGTGATATGGGTCGATTTTTAGTCATCCAATAGGATTTTGGCAGGTGTTAGGTTAATTTTATAATCTTATATTTACCCTTAATTACCCGATTTACCTTTAACTATGGTAAATAAAATTTACCGTAGTTACTATTCATAAAGCCCAAAAATAAAAAGTAGCTTATTAACATATTTTGGACCCACTTATTCAAATATGGAATCCATTTTTTTAAATTCAATACACAGAAGTTGCAGAAATTATATTAAAATTAATCATGTTGTCGAATGAAAACGAGTTTTTGTTTAAAACATTACAAAAGATTGAATTTATTTAACCTACGAATTCATTGTAAAATCAATGCTAATGACATAAATTATATTAAATGGTAAAAATATATTATATTTATACTTTAAAACCACTCAATATTATAATTTAACCATATAAGTTATTACAATGAAAAAAGTTGTTTTTAATTAAAATATAGCGTGTTTTTACTATTCATTAAAATATGAAAGTTATCAGAAAAATATCAAAACGTTATCCAATGTTAATTTTTATATACTGATTCAAAAGAAGAATTTTATTTTGTCAAATTGAACTTATAAACATGTCAACAACAAGATTTAATGTGGGTGTGCCATCAATAGGCGGTAAAACTTCATTTTTTGAAAAATACATATTTTACCCGAAAAATTTATTTTGTTCTTATACCATGTTATAGAAAATGTTTAAGATGAATAATAATGTTATAATATTCAAAATTTAGTTAATACTATTCATAACGGCTAGTTCATAATAATATTATAATAATATCTCGTTTAGTGAAACTCAGTATTGCGTACTACACACGCTATCGAGGAAGGTCATGATTGTGTTAATGAAAGGCAAGTCAGGGATGCGTGTTGTGAAAGCTCCTTTTTGTGTACCGTACAACACAAGACATTAATTAAAAATAATACTTTTCATAAAATCTCAGGGTGTTACATTCTACCCCCCTTAAAATGAATTTCTCCCTCGAAATTCTTCGGGGTTATAAATGGTTTACTACTCGAAAGTTTCTTTAATAGAAACCCAAATAGTAAAAAGGAATACCAATACTTGGCTTTAAAAACAAAAGTCTGAAATGTAATGGTTACCCAAATTAACTCATCACCGGTTTCCACATAGGAAAACATAGGTGAAAAAAATATGGATATGGAAGAAAAAATCATATCATCAAGTTCTGATGGAGTGTGGTAGAGAACATGGCTATGAAAAAGCCATTAATAACAAATCCATAAATTTGTGATGATCTAAGGTACTATCTGATTCATCGGATATAATAGCACTAGGACACCATTTATGGTTTTCAAGATCATTTCCCTAAAGTTGATGAATTAAAATAAATACTTACATGATTTTGGTACAATCTCATTGTTGTTCGTGAGTTGAACAATTTCCACTTCATCTCTTAAAGAAAAGAAGTTGAATTTTTTATTCGTGATGTGATAGCAGATCATGTGATTGAATGATTGTTTATTCCATCTATTTCAATCAAAATGTTTGAAAAGTTATCAAAAAATACATAAGTCCATCTATAGTGAGATTAATCATATATGGTTCCTAAATGGACTTATACTTAATATATCATACTTCTTAATATAATAAAACTAGTTTCTACTAAACAAGGACTTCCTGTAGGCCAGTGGTAGGCGATAAAGGCCAGTCGCACGTCGGTTGTGGGTTCGATTACCACAGCCTTGTCCGACGCGATGGGTTGTCGCCCATCCTACAGGTTTTCCTTTTTCTAAAATAGTATTACTATAACATACCATAAATAATATTCAAAAAAATTCTATCTATAAACAATATTAACTTATGTCCAACATAATCCATTCCAATCATTAGACTTATCCAAAATACTGTTGTCCAATCTCATAGTATAAAGAAAATGATTCCTTGAAATTTCATCAACCAAGAATGTGAATACCATTTTTTATCCCCCATATATCTTTTTGATCACATTCCAATCATGTGAATACCTTAATCATGTATTCTCTTTAAAAATGAATACCCATTGAATCTTAGTGAAAACATGAGTGCTGTCAAAAGTTAACTCTTTTCACATACCAAAACCTCGAACCATGATATAACTATTTCTTTATATCAGTCACGAGCTCATGAATACTATCAAACATTTCATTTTCTCATTTTCCCTTCATTATGCGCATATCATATTTTTTCCAATAATATCTCAATCACTTTCCATGGTTTCTGGTACCATAAAATTATTGAAAACCACAATAGACCAATACATAAATATTTGAATATTCCACGATACTATATACAACATTATTTTGGAATCCCATTACATAAACACTTAATCATTCCCCCACATCATTGTCATATTCAACATCGCCAATAGTGATCACATGTGACTTCCCTTTGTCTTTTTCCTTAAGTGGTTGCTCATGTCTATCATCACTAACCCTTGGATTAGGGTATTTATTATCATAATGCCCCATTTCCTTGCACTTGAAGCATTGACGTGTTGGTGGTGCAGTCTTTTCTTTATTCACATCATTAGAAACCCTTTTTCCATTACTTCAACACTTAGCTGCTCGATGACCTTCTTTTCCACACTTAAAACATTTTCTAGTCCCTTTAAGACAATCTCCACCATGCTTCTTTCCACACATTGAGCATAAGGAAACATTCAGCTTCTTTTCACCATTATTCTGAGATTTCTCCTTGAACTCCATCTTTCATTTCTTGTCAAAACCATGAGATGGATATGTAACACCAACTTCCATTTCAACCCTAATAGCACAACGCACAATTTCTTCATAGCTACTGAAGTCTCTTATAGCTAATGCCCTTTGAAGATTGGTTTTAAGCCACTGAAGAATCTATCAACTTTACATTCAGGTTGGATGATAAAGCTAGATGCATACTTTGCAAGCGTTGTAAAATTCGCTTCGTATATACCAACAGATTCATCATCCTTTTGCTTTAGTTCAAGAAACTCTTTCTCCATCTTTGTTCGAAGTATACGAGGGAAGTACTTATTGAAAAATGAGTTCTTGAACTCGTCTGATTCCATGGACTCAATTTCATCTCTTGTCCTCATATTCTTGATAAGATTCCACCATTGATCAGCTTCATCTTCCAAACGATATACTACTAAGATGACTTTATCATGTTTAGAACATTGAAGAACTGAAAATATCTTTTCAGTGGTACTGATCCATTTTTCAGCAAAAAGTGGATCAGAAGACCCACTGAAAGAAGGTGGACATTGCCTCATGAAGGACTCAATAGAATATTGTTCCCTTCTCTTCTCATTTGGAAGTCCAGAATGATTCATAGCTTGTGTAAGTATATCAATAAGATTTTGCACTCCATCTCCCATAACATTTTTTTGTTCAGGAGGACAATCATTGCATTATCCATTGCATTGATCAACACGGTTCTTTCGGGTTCCAGCCATCGTCTAAAACCCAAAAATAATAGTGTGAGAAGCAAAAATCATGCTAGGGAAAACAACATAATAAAGGGGGAGTACCTTTAATATATAACATCTTAGGATTAATTCTAAGATCGTTACCGTAATTCTAGGAATATAACCTATACGTATACTAATCCTTAGGGACATCCCTAGACATACCTTAGAAATATCTCTAGGGATTTCACTAAAGGTTTCGCATCCTAGTTTCCAAAGGATGACTAAAACTTTCCTCTAATACCAACTGTAGAGACCCAAAGCTTGACGTACATGGACATTACATTACTTTTGAGGAATACTTAATACATAACAAAAACAGACACACAAGGACCATAATAGTTTAGTGTCTTTGGAAACATGGAACGTATTCTTCTAATCGTGGTGAAAGATCTTCAACATCTCCCATAAAGATCTTCCACTTTTTGTTTCCTTACCTAAAACCTTTCTTTATATCCTTGGGAAAAGAAAACATAAAAAGGGTGAGCTCAAATGCTCAGTAAGGGTAAGTATGGATAAAATAAAACATACCATATACATTTTATCTTAAAAACATGAACATAATTTTTAAACATCAAATGCTTGAGCAATGACATAAAACACGGAAGTATGTTTTCCATAGATCATAAATAAACATAAAAAATGATAAAATAGCATGAGAATAAAACATGTAATTGTGGCAATCATTAATCACATGATATGATTTCCATAGTAGCCAAGGCATTGCTTCCAAGACCATCTTAGTGGACAAATTCCATTTCTGAATCGAGTTCACTCCTCGTTCCAGTCTTGTATTACTAAACCGGTTTTACTTGCCATTAGAGCCATGTCTATATCATGAGATATTAATCTTTACCCAATGCATTGGAGGGAGATATAGGTCCCACCCATCTCATAATGAAATCATTCTTACTTGTGACACAAAATAAACATACATCATTCATAATAACCCAATAAATTAAATGGGTTTCATAAACATCATCACATCATCACATAATCCATATAAAAGAAATGGATATCATTTCATAATATGAAAAATGAAACCATGTAAATCATAGAGACATGATACTTGAAACATACACATATGAAATAATGTCATTTTAGATGGAAAATGGTTTTGATGAATCACTTGAAATGAATTCTTGAGGAAAATATCTTTTCTTATTCAAAATCATTCTCTTTTTACAAAATATCATGCAATTTAAAAAAAATGATTTTTTTTAAATAGTCAAGAAATACTTTGGAGGAGGATTCATAAAAATAAGGCTTTATCAAATCGTAAAAATCCATTCGTTCCATATAAGTTAAAAAACAATCTTCTTGTACTTTTATCGGAAAAGTCAAAAAAGTACCCCGTAGGGTAAACAAAACAAAGATTCCTTCCATACCATGGGGTGAAAGTCAAAATGGGTAGAAAAGGACTTTAAACATACATAAAAACACTTTTATAAAATACGGATATGGATGATAACAATTACCCCAGTAAATAATTACCAATAAGCAATCTCTGATAAAAATGAAATTTGAAAAATTATCCCTTACCTTAGGTCTGATATGCATCGTACGTATCCAAACATCCTTTATAATGATTTAAATAATGTAATTTAATTTTTACAGAATCATATTTATTGTTATTATATCATATATGGTTCACGTATGACTTTATATTACCCGTTCTTTTATAAATTAATGTTAAAGTAGTGTTTTGGGTAAAATCGTTTCATTTGTTGTTCGGATTTTAACTTGGAATTATTCATAAGATTAATTAGATCATGATTACATACATAAATAATGTAAAACATGATTTATATATAATATATATTCATAATATATATATAATGGATCGATAAACGGAAAGAAATACACCGTTCATGGAGACGGTAGGTCGTACGTACGCATGAACGCTGTTTTCGTTTCCTTATTGAATTGAATGGAATTAAGTAGATAAAATAAATATATATATACATAAATCCAGTATCATTATTATGTCATATATTTAATGATCACTTATTATATATACTTTATAATCTTTCTTGAATGGTTATCATGGAGAGTGAATCTCATCGTGTTGTGGAGACGGTATTCCGTACGTACGCACGAGTGGTGATATCATTCCCTTGATCATGGAATTGTATTAAAGTGTATGTATAATATTACAGAATCAATATCACTTTACAATAATCATATATATTTATTAATTTCACCATTATACCCATCCATGTAAGGTGGTGGTGGAAAATAGATTACACCACAGCGTGGAGACGATATTCTGTACGTACACACACGCGGTGATTTCTTTTTCCGTAGGATGGATGGATGGTGAGATAGGTTTGTTTCATACTTATAATAACATATCAGTATATGAGTGATATTGATGTTATTACTTCATAATGAAAAAACAAAAGAAGAAGTGGAAGAAGAAATATAGTTGAAAGAATTGGTAATGGACATTGCCTCTTCTTTGAAGCGCCTCTTTGAGACCTCCTCTTAGGGTACTAAAATTGGTCTTTGAAGAAGACCATGACCTCTAGGATGTTTCTAGGGAAGTGGAGAAGAGAATTTTTCAGGGGTTGTCCGAGCTTGAAGGCTCAAATTGGTGTGAGGAAGAGAGGGAGGAGGTGCCCTTTTATAAGGGAGGAGAGGGGCACCTTTGGAATTCTTAAAAATATTAATTTATAATAAATCTAAACCCACTTAAAAACCTCCAAAAATGACTCATATCAAAATATTGGATTAGATAGGGTTGTAATATCATCATCCAATCAAATTTAGACATGTTACAAATTTATTTTAAACATTATCAACTTGATTTATCCTTATTTAATCAATTTAATTTTATTTGTGGTAATAACATTCTAAATTTTAATTTATAACAAATAATTACTTATTTGTTGTGAATTTTCCATAATTGGATATTTTATAAAATTTTCTACCATATATATTTTAATTTATAATTTTTAAATATTTTTCTAATTTTTAAACAATTTTATATTATATTATTTTTATAAAATAACAATATTGTCAATTTTGACACTATTCATTTATTTGATTTTAAATAAAATATATACAGAAGATATGTTCGAAATAAAATCTTTAATAGATTTATAAAAGGTCATCTGTATCTATAAAATTAGTGGAGAACATTAAATAGTTCATATAATATTTATTTTATTATTTTTAAAACCATTTATTTGGTTTATCTATTAATAAAATAATTACTACATCATTTTTGTATAATTATTTAATATACTTCTTTGATGAATAAAAATTAAAAATTAAATCCTCTGATGAATATAAATATATTACCTTTCACAATAATACTTTTAATCGAATATATCATCTTAAAATAATAATATTTAAATTGTTATATTTATTAAATTATGAAGGTGACATCTTTGGCATCATTTAAAATAAAATAATATAAGTGTCATAATCATCTTAATAAGGATCCAAATAGTCAATAATTCTGCCGATGGATGATTAGGGTTTAAATATACACTAATAATATGTTTTGTGCAGATTTTTGGACCTTTTGATATAGATTAATATTTCAATAAAACCTATATTATTGATTTTTCACTAAATAAATAATTTCTGCATCCCTATAGTGTCAAAATTAATGATAATTATTTAATACATAAAAATTATAAATAAATTAATCTGATGTAGATAATTTCATTAGATTTATGAAGATTATTAATGTTTGAAGTTTCATGAAGTTTATCACTAAATTAAAATTAATATACTTATAAGATTTAAGAGAGTGACATGTTGTCACTTTCTTTGGTTTTAATAATAATTAAGTTATTTTCATGGAACAAAGTCCATTAAATTATTATAATCCGACCCTTAGGTTATATGGGTCTACGTTTAGTCATCCAATAGTATTTTGGTAGGTGTTAGGTTAATTTTATAATCTTATATTTACCCTTAATTACTCGATTTACCTTTAACTAGGGTAAATAAAATTTACCGTAGTTACTATTCATAAATCCCAAAAAACAAAAAGTAGCATATTAACATAATTTGGACCCAATGATTCCAAATATGGAATCCATCTTTCTAAATTCAATACAAAGAAGTTTCAGAAATTAGAATAAAATTAATCCTGTTGTCGAATGAAAATGGGTTTCTGTTTAAAACATTGCAAAAGATTAAATTGATTTAACCTACGAATTCAATGTAAAATCAATGATAATGACATAAATTATATTAAATGGTAAAAATATATTCTATTTATACATTAAAACCACTCAATATTATAATTTAACCATATAAATTATTACAATGAAAAAAGTTGTTTTTAATTAAAATATAGCATGTTTTTACTATTCATTAAAATATGAAAGTTATCAGAAAAATATAAAAACATTATCCAATGTAAATTTTTATATCCTGATTAAAAAAAAGAATTCTATTTTATCAAAATTAACTTATAAACATTTCAACAACTAGATTTAATGTGGGTGTGCCATCAAAAGGCGGCAAAACTGCATTTTTTGAAAAATACATATTTTACCCGAAAAATTTATTTTGTTCTTATACCATGTTCTATAAAATTATTAAGATGAATAATAATGATATAAAATTAAAAATTTAGTTAATACTATTCATAATGGATAGTTCATAATAATATTATAATAATATCTCATTTAGTGAAACTCGGTATTGCATACTACACACGCTATCGAGGAAGGTCGCGATTGTGTGTAATGCAAAGAAAGTCAGGGATGCGTGTTGTGCAAGCTCTTTTTGGTGTAGAATACAACACAAGACATTAATTAAAAAGAATACTTTTCATAAAATCTCGGGGTGTTACACAGAAAGCTCGGTCTGGTCCTAGTCCTCTTGGGAAATCATCAAAAGGACACTCATCTTCAAAAGTCATGACACGTGTAGGGAAATCCCGTGCATGGGTGAGTATATAAATACTCAGTAGAGCATCCCAAAAAAAAACAAAACAACACACAAAGTAAAGGTACAATAATCTCTACACAATATATGTTTACTAAACATATAGAAATTGAAACACAATCTATATATACTCAAAAACCAAACCCGTAGTCTAGAGACAAGTCCCACAACTACACCACCACTAGGAATTCAGTTTCAAGGTTCCACAAAGCACTCATCTTAGAGAACTCATTCCATGAGTTTTAGATCTCTGATGTTGTTTTTCAGAGAATTAATGTTCATTGGGTTAGATCATGAGAGATAGATACACTCATTTTGTGAGGATAGACTCTGGAGTGGAGGAAATCATGATACACAGGTGAGGATCACTATCAGGGCCTTGGAGGATACAACAACTAATCCTGATTCACCTACTAAGTAGATGATCAACATCATGTGGGATTATTCACGTCGATACTTGACTCTACCTAAGGTTAATAATGGAAAGAGGATCCTTCTCTGAGCCTCTCGGAGGTATACCTGACTCTATCCCTAGAAATCCTGCTGAATGGATCATACTCTTACAAATGGAATTGACACCTAACCTTTAGAGGAATCAGAAAAACGGGAACTAACCAAGACAAATCATGTCAATGATATATAGTACAAGAGTATCAAGGAAAGTTTCATGATATAAATGACATGTATAGGGGTCACACGCTGTGTCTCTCGACTTTGGGTACTACCCGTTTAAAATAGACTAAGTCAGAATAACATGTCATATAGAAAATTAATTACCCTACATTTAGGACAGACCACAGGCTGTGTCCGAGTAACCGGGGATCCCTCTATGTATGTGGCTATGTACCCATACATGGCTTCAACCTGTGTGTGCCATCCTGTGTAACTGGTACACATGGTAACCCATACAACCAGCGTGATCTGATTTTGTGGTGGAGTACACAGTCGTGTACTCCACCCCATGTCCATGAATCACCTATGATACATGTCGAGTCCTGAGTAAGGACCCACATATCATGTTCTTCAGAGTACATGCCTTGTTTGTGTTTCTTATCGCCTGAAACTCCAACTGCTATTGGGAGAGGCCTACATTCCATGTCGTCCCAGAATCAAACCGTGTTCCTCATCATGTGCCATGCACAAA
The DNA here is from genome assembly GCA_963277665.1 of Viscum album. Lineage (NCBI taxonomy): Eukaryota > Viridiplantae > Streptophyta > Magnoliopsida > Santalales > Viscaceae > Viscum > Viscum album. The sequence continues at coordinate 1,642,462,013 of OY728135.1, read as the reverse complement.
CCATATCCTCCACAACTAGTACCACATGACATGTTCTTGGGGATACACACTGTGTGTTCCGGAATATTCCATAAACATGAACCTACTCCACCGCACCTTGGTGATGCTCTGATCTTTGATCTGATGATTTATTTTCCCCAAAACTCAAATTTTAAGGTCTCTTTGATGTCCCAAAGTCATCTATATTATTTTCAGGCCTCCGATAGTCCCCAAAAAGGCATATAAATCCAACTGCTTTAAGAACTCTCTAAGAATACTATCTCTTAATCCTAGATGATTCATCATCATCCATCATCACCGCACCTCCTCTAGGTCTTCATGATGTCAGATCTCCAATTTGGGATCGTTGAGTTATGAAATAGACATGCATTAATCCTTTGATCATAACCCCCATTTAGAACATGAAGAATGTGGGGTTAAAAGGGGGAAAAATTTATCAAACAAAATAAAAATTCACCTCCACTGACGTTCTTCATGGAATCGATTCACTCATGTCAGATGGATTAAAAATAGTGAATCAAAATATAATCCAAAAATTATCTCCAATCATTTTCCTGAATCAAACCCCAAATTAAATGTGAAATAAATCCCACACGCAAAAACGCACGATCTGCGGATCAAACTATTCTTGGGTTGAACGTCGTTCATCATTTAATCAAAGAACGAGGAAGGTATAAATAAAAATAACAAACCCCTACCTTGATTCTGTTGAAAACCAATCACCCCATATCATTCGTTTCTGAGTTTCGTCAAATCTGAGATGCATCTATCGATCGTGTCATCGTCGTCTGCCATGAATCCTCCATGGTTGGATCCACTCCAAATATTTATAAGAATCTAGTGAGTTCTCTATTTCTATGAGTCTACCCATGGGCTCCAAATAATTTAAATAAAATAAGCGTCATTTTATTATGGAACAATTTAAAATTAAATTAAATATTAATTTAGTTTATTTCCATTAAAACGTCAAAAAAATAACTTTTGTAGCTCACCCGCGCCAAATAATAATTATGGGCCCTCCGGGCCATAGAATCACATGTCATCGAAAAACATGACCACGCAATTATCCCATATAGTATTTAAAAATTAATACATGGAAAATACAAGACATTACAATCTCCCTACCGTGGGGAATTGCATCCCCGAAAAGCCAAAACAAGGCTACTCAAAAAAGATGTGGGTATTGGGTATGGATTTTAGCCTCCTGCTCCCACGTGCTCTCTTAATGATTCTCGTGTTTCCACCAGACGTGCACCAAGGGAATAGATCGCACATGAAGGATAATCTCCTACCAATCCTCAATCTCCACTGGGTACCCAGAAAAGGTCGCTCCCTCCTCAATGTGAAGCTCACCCAAGTTGATGATGTGTGATGGGTTAGGCACATACCTCCTCAACTACGACATGTGGAGGACATCATGTACCTAGTGCAACTTCTACGATAGAGTTAGGCGGTATGCCACCTCACCAACGCTACACAGTATCTGGAATGGTCTGATGATCCTCGGAGATAGCTTTCCACCCCGTCCCAATCTCTATAGCACACATTGACATGAGTCATGAAAGAATATGTGGTCTCCCTCTTCAAACTTCAAAGGTATCTGATGCCAATCAGCATAAGACTTATACTAGATTTGTGCTATCTTCATCCTCTCCTAGATGGTCCTCACCTTCTAGATGATAGCTCTCACCAAATCTTAACACACGAGTGCTGACTCTCTGAGGTAAGTCCAACAAAGTGGAGACCGACATGGAATCCTATATAAAGCCTCAAACAGGGACATACCCATAGTGGAGTGGTCGCAGTTATTTTACAAAATCTCCACCAAGGGTTGGTGGTCCTCCCAACTACGACCAAAGTCCATGATATAGGCCCACGACATATCATCCAGAACTTATATGGTCCTCTACATATGACCATTGGTCTGGGATAGAACACTATTCTCAAGCTTTGCTGAGTACCAATAGCCTCCGGAAATCCCTTCTACAACCGGGATGTGAATCTGGAATCTTGATCCAAGACTATTGTCAAAGGGACACGATAAATCTAAAACTATCTCATGCATGTAGAGGTGCCCCATGTTCTCTATGTAACTCTACTCCCTGATAGATAGGATGTGGGCCGACTTGGTGATTCGTTCAGTGATCACCTAGATGAAATCATTCCCCTTCTACTTCCGTGGTAATCCCATCACGATGTCCATAAATATTCCATCCTACTTCCACTTTGAAACTTCTTGGTAGTGATCTAATCCCACTAGAACCTGGTGCTCAGCCATCACTTACTTGAATGTAAGGCATCGAGAAAGGAACTCTTCTACTACCTTCTGAATGTCTGACCACCAGAACTATCATCAGAGATCTTGGTAAATCTTCTCCACTCTAGGATGTACTACCAAGGGGGATGTTTGAAACTCTCTCAAGACCACCTCCCACAATTACACCGGTACAACAGTGCGTCCTCTTAAAATAACTACGTTCTCCCCATCTTGATAATAGCTATTAATAGAATTTCTCAAGCATAACTGAGCATGTAAAATCTCATAGTCGACTTCCCCAAGTTGTGCCTCTCTAACTCTTTGTAAGACTGGAGGTGTGACAAACATCGACTAAAGGTAAGATACATCTGCTCTGTCCATGAAGGATAACAGTAATGAGGACAATAGTTCTGTCACCACACTCCACAACTATGAGCTTGATATCCTGATAAGATCATTTTCCACCTTCTTCTCCTTCCCAGATGTATATATGATCTCAAAGTCATAGTCTTGGAGAAACTCATGCCGACGCCTTTGTCTCAGAGTTGAATCCTTCTATGAGAAGATGTAATTGAGGCTCTTGTGGTCATAGTATATTATTTAACAATATATCATAAGGTAGTGTTTCCACATCTTCAAAGCGAATACTGGTGCTTCCTACTCAAGATAATGGGTCACATAGTTCATCTCATGTGTCCTAAGATAACCTGAACTTTAAGAAATCAATACCTATCTCGATATCATGAAACATTCATTCCATGCCCATGATGTGTCGTAGAAAACTACGTACTCAATATCCTCCTCCAGAAATCTAAAAATCAGGGTGCTCCTCAAAATCTATCTCATCTACTCGAAAGCTTGTTGGTACTTCTTCGTCCACCTGAAGGGTTTCCATTTCCTAGTCAAGGCCTTCATCAGTGCTAATATTCAAGAGAAATTATGAATGAACCTTTAGTAATATCCTTCCAACCCATGGATGCTCTGCACCTATGTCACGATACGAGGTGGATCCCATGCTAACACTACCTCCTCCTTGGCTGGGTCCACAACTACTCCATCTTCTAATATGACATGTCCCAAAAGTGGACCTCCTGAGTCCAGAACTTCCACTTTGAGAGATTCCCATAAATCTGGTGCTCTCTGTTTATATATAGAACCATCTGACATTGTCCCGCATGATCCTCCCCTGACGTAGATTTCACAAGGATGTTGTCGATGAACACCACTTTGAACTGATATAAATATGGATGGAATATCTCGTTCATAAGTTTCATGAAAACTGCAGGGGTGTTCATCATGCTGAAAGGAATTACCAATCCTCATAGTGACCGTAGCAGAATCAGAAATCCATCTTCGGTATATCCTCATCCTGTACTCATAACTATGGGTAACCTTATCAATGGATAGACTTATAGAACCATTTTCCCCTAAATAACTTATCTAAGAGGTCATCGAACCTGGGTAGTGGATACGTTTTCTTCAAAATTTCATTATTCAGCCACTAGTAATCAACACAAAACATCAAACTCCTATCTTCCTTCGTGTCAGACAAAATTGGGGCCGCCTAGGGTGAAACATTGAGTCTTATGAAACCCTTTCTCTACAAATCCTACAACTACACCCTCATATCATGAAGCTCTGTGAGAGCCATCCAATATACTTGTGAGGAAATCAGTGTCATCTCGGGGTGTACGTCGATGAAGAATTCGATCTCTCGATGGTGGGGTAGTCTTGTAACATTTTCAAGAAAGAAATCCATGTACTCTGCCACTACTACTTGGAACTGGATGCTCAGAAAAATATACTATTTTGATGGTAATTCATTCAAACTCAAAATTAACCGACTGCACCCTCCAATGAAATATCCTATTTTTTGATTTCTTGGTTTCCTTTTCATTGTGAAAGGAAAACCTTGTCCCATCTCCACGGACAAACCTCATTATTCTCCTAAAGTAGTTAACGGGGACATGGACCAAAGATAACCAATATATCCTGATAATGATGTCGTAAGGACTCGATGCTACCACCAAGAGCTTCCAACCAAAACTCTCACATCCAAGGGTAAGGTCATACTATCTTCAAAGGTGCGTGATCATCAAGTCTTCTCTAGTAAGTGTCTCCATTCTTAAGGGTCGATTCAACGTCTCTACTAGTATCTAAAGGTTTCACAGTATTTATGTGGTGAGGAATGAATTACTGGCCCCTATGTTTATAAGTACAGATCATATGGTAGAGAAGATACAGATCGTACCACGGATCATCCCTGGAGTCCATGGGTCGTATTCCTAGACCGCATGTAGTTGTTCCTTCACATATCCCCTAGCTCCCTGAGCCTAGTGCAAACCTACTAGGGGTGGTAGAGGAAGTAGATCGATGAATCTACCTCCACTGGAATCTCTCCATGCTCCTCTACTAGGTCTGTCGTCTGGCGGGTCTGTCAGCTCCACTCTCTACCTCTTCCTCGGTGGTCCATCTACTATTTACCAATCAGTAGCTCAATAGGTTGGGCAGACTCTAGCGAGATGTCCTCTACCATAACATGAGTATCATCTCCTATCCCTAGGCTGACTTTATCCATAATGAGAGTCATGGAATACCAAACCCCTATATTAGGTCCTCCGGTGAAGTCTCCCACATCCTGATCTAGGTGAATAATGTTGGCTCCCAACTTTTGAGGTATTTGCACCTGTCTTCCTACTACTAACTATCGTCGGATATATCTGCTCTGCCAAGAAGTTCTCGATCCCCAAGGACCACTTGAGCACTCCAGAATAAGTCTAAATGCTTACAGGAATGATGCTATCATAGATATACCTTTGTAGAAAACACTCAATGTTCTGAGCTCTGATGTACTGGTCCCGTACCATATCCATATAGTACTTGGAGTGGTTGGTGAACCTCGATAAATATTTATCCATCATCAAACTGCCCTACTAATGTTAAAGAATCTATTGGATATGCACTACACATAGTGTAACTAAAGAGAACTCCTCCCTAAAGAGTCTCTCAAACTCTTTCCACAAAAGAGTCTCCTCATAAAGAGTCTACATTGTCAAACTCCACCATCGTCTCACTAAACTCTAAAAATTGTTTCTCCTAGGATCGACATCTAGTCCACTCCAGTCGTCACTAGATTGAAAACTCTGGTCATCGCCTCAAGACTCTACTAAGCCTCATGAGGGTCGATCTTGCCTTGGAATCTATGGGGTCCTTGTCTCTGGAACTCATAGAGCATGTTCATCATGGACCCTTTCTCTGTCGGTACTGTAGGTTCCATGGGATACTCCACTAGTGGTGGTATAGCAGGCACACCACATGGTGGTAACACATGGGAAACTAGTCCTTGTATCAAAGCCTTATCACTGAGAAGGTCATCCTCATGATCGCACTATTTAATCCTAGTGGGTTTTCGTTGTGGAGGAATTCATTAAAGAAATATTATTAATCATGGTCAATGAGTATATCAAGATTGCTGACACAAATGACATGAAAAAAACCCATTCCTATATGATGTTTTTACCATTATTTTACGTTCCCTCAATAGGTGTTTTCATGTACCGAGTCAAGAATTAGATTATCAGATTCTTGGTGTATGGTTATGTTGGTCCCCTGAACCATCATTAGGGTCTCTAGACTAAAATACGAGCATGAAACACTTAACACTATTACCACAAACCAATCTCACAAACTATTGGTACTATGGTAGAACCAATCCTCCATTGATACCACCCTATCACAAACCGTCCCAATGGGTATCATGCCATGACTCCCCAAACCCACCTTTAATAGGCCATGAGTTTGTGACTAGTACGGAGTAGGCATATCACTAACATGGGAGGAAATTAATAAGTACATGTACACACTCACACATATCTAAGCACAAAAATTATTAAATGAAAAAAACACTATGGAAAAAAATTCCCGCATAAAACTAAACCCCACTGGCAGCCTACAACAGAAGTAATGTTTAGAAAGTAAAACTGTCCTAGAATACAAGACAAAAAAACAAGAGTCTGGAAACTAAAAAGTCCAAACTATAAGCACAAAGAGGTACTGGGGATACTTCTTGTAGTTTTAGGAACACCTCATCGAGATGGGAACTCTGAAAGATCGGTCCAATCCTGGCCCACCCTAGACTCTGTTAAAAAGCCAATCATCTACAGAAGACACAACATGTTTGGGCAAAGTCCATGCATGGTTGAGTATAACAACACTAAGTAGAGGACCTCAACAACCACAATGCAGTACACAAAGTAATGGTACAATCAGATCTACACAATATATCTCTACTAAACATATAGCATGAAAAACACAATCCAAATATTCTCAAAACAAATACGTGTAGTCTAGAGAGATTTCACTCAACCACACCACTGCTAGGGATTCAGTTTGAAAGTTCCATGAAGCACTCTCCCGGGAGAACACACTCCACAAGTCTGAGAGCTCAGATGACGTCTTTCTGATAAGTACTGTTCAGTTGTAAGGATCATGAGAGATAGACACACTCATTCTGGGAGAACACACTTCTGAGTGGGGTAAGCTCAGGATACAGAAATGAGGATCAATACCAGGGCCTTGGAAGATACTATGACTCATTCAGACTCAACTTCTAAGTAGAATATCAGAGTCTGGTAGGATTAGTCACATCGACACCAGACTCTACCTGGGTTCAATAAAGGATAGAGGATCTCCCTATGGGCCTCTTGGAGGGATACCAAACTCTATCCTGGGAAGTCATGCAGAAGGGATCATACTCTTGTAAATGGATACGATACCTACCCATTAGAGGAATTAGAAAAGGGGGAAATAACCCAAATGAAACATGTCCAAGATACATTGGAATAGATATTCAAGCCATGTTCTAAGAGATACACAGTGTGTATATGGGTCATACGTTGTGTCTCTCGAATTTGGTTACTACCCATATAAAATGTCATGAGTTATTAGAACAAGACATATAGAAATCAAAGTACACGACATGTAGGGCGGACCACACACCGTGTCAGAGTAACCAGGGTTCCATCCGTGTACGCGGTTCTGTGCCAGTACATGGCTTCACCCATGTGTGACATCCCGTGTGACCAGAACACGGGGTAACCCATGTAGCTGACCTGGTCTAGTCGTGTGGTGGAGTACACAACCATGTACTCCACCAGTGTCTGTGTATAAGCCGAGATACATGTCAAGTGACACGTAAGGACCCAAATGTCATGTTATTTAGATAATATTTCATGTTTGTGCTTAATTCCACCAATAACTCTAGCCTCCACTAGGTGGGGACCACATGCCGTGTCTTCTGGTGCGCATGATGTGTTCTTCATTACGTGCCACACACAAAACTTAATTATTGACCACAACACATGGTGTGTTCTTAGAACATTTATTCTGTGCCCTCCGGGCCTTAGAATCACACGTCGTCAAAAAACATGGCCTCGTAATTATCCCATATAGTATTTAAAAATTAATACAAGGAAAATCCAAGACATTAAAATATCCTTTCATTAGGGATTTGAATCCATGAAAATCCAAAACAAGGCTAATGAAAAAAGATGTGGGTACTGGGCATGGATTTGAGCCTCTCTCTCCCACGTGCTCACATAATGATTCTCATGTTGCCACCGGATGTGCACCAAGGGAATAGATCTCACACGAATGATCATCTCCTGCTGATCCTCAATCTCCACTGGGTACCCAGCAAATGTTGCTCCCTCATCAATGTCTAGATCACCGATGTTGATGATGTGCGATGGGTTAGGAACATACCTCCTCAACTGCTACATGTAGAAGACATCATGTACCCAGTGCAACATTGGAAAGAGAGCATGGCAGTATGCCACCTCGTCAACTCTACATAGTATCTGGAATGGTCTGATGATCCTCGGAGATAACTTTCCATCCCGACCCAGTATCTATAGCACATGCCCACATGAGACCTGAAGGAAGATTTGGTCTCCCTCATCAGACTCCAAAGGTCTCTGACGCCAATCAGAATAAGAATTATACCAGATTTGTGTAGTCCTCATCCGCTCCTAGATGATCTGCACCTTCTCGGTGGTAGCTCGAACCAAATATTGACACGTGAGTACTGAATCTCTGGGGTCAGTCCAACCAAGTGGTTACCGACAGGGTATCCTATATAAAGCATCAAACGGTGACATACCAATGGTAGAGTGGTCGCAGTTATTATACGCAAACTCCACCAGTGGTTGGTGATCCTCCCAACTATGACCAATGTCCAAGATATAGGCCCACAACATATCATCCAGAACCTAAATGGTCCTCTACGTCTGACCATCGGTCTGGGGATAGAACACCATTCTCAAACTTAGCTGAGTAACAATAGCCTCCAGCAATTCCTTCCACAACCAGGATGTAAAGTTGGCATCATGATCCAAGACTATTGTCAATGGGATTCCATGAAGCAGAAAATATATCATGAATGTAGAGGTGTCCCATGTTCTCTATGGAACTATACTCTCTGATAGCTAGGATATGGGCCAAATTGGTGATTCTTTCAGTGATCACCCATATGGAATCATGCCCCTTGTACTTCCGTGGTAATCCCATCATGAAGCCCATAGATATTTTATCCTACGTCTACTGTGAAACTTCCAGGGGTGATATTATCCCGCTAGATCCTGGTGCTTATCCATCACCTACTGGCATGTAAGGTATCAAGAAAGGAACTCTTCTACTACCTTCTGCATGTCTGACCACCAAAACTATCATCAGAGATCCCGGTACATATTCTCCACTCTAGGATTTACTACCAAGGGGGACGTATGAAACTCCCTCATGACCACCTCCCGCAATTCCACCGGTATAAGAGTTCATCCACTTAAAATAACTACGTGCTCCCCACCTTGAGAATACCTATCAAAAGCATGTCGCAAGGATAACTAAGAACATATAATATCATAGTCAACTTCCCCAAGTTGTGCCTCTCTAACTCTCTATAAGAGTGGAGGTTTGAAAAACATCGACTGATGTTAAGATGCATCCTCTCTGTCCACAATGGATAACAATAATGAGAAAAACTATTATGTCACCACACTCTACAACTACGAGCTTGATCCCTGATTAGAGCATCTTCCACATTAATCTCTTTCCCATAAGTATATATGATCTCAAATTCATATTCTTTGAGGAACTCATGCCTACGCCTCTGTCTCAGAATCATATCCTTCTATGAGAAGATTTACTTGAGGTTCTTGTGGTTAGAGTAGACGATTTACCAATCTCATATATGGTAGTGTTTCCACATCTTCAAAGAGAAGACAGGTGCACCCTACTCATGATCATGGGTCACATAATTCTTCTCATGTGTCCTAATATTGTGAGAACTATAATAAATCAAAACCTAACTCTATATCATGACACATCCATGCCATGCCCTTGATGTGTCATAGAAAACTACGTTCTCAACACCCTCCTATGGCAATATAAAAATCGAGGTGCTCCTCAAAATCTATCTCAACTGCTCGAAAGCTTGTTGGCACTTCTCCTTCCACTTGAAGGGTTTCCCTTTCCTAGTCAAGGCCTTCATCAGTGCTAATATTCGAGAGAAATTATGAATAAACCTCCAATAATATCCTTCCAACCCATGGAATCTCTGCACCTCTATCATGATCCGAGGTGGCTCCCATGATAACACTGCCTCCACCTTGGTTGGGTCCACAACAACTCCATCTTAAAATATAAAATGTCCCAAAAGTGAACCTCTTGAATCTATATCTTGCACTTTGAAAGATTCCCATAAAGCTGGTGCTCAAAGAGTATATCTAGAACCATCTGAAGTTGTCTCCCATGCTCCTCCCCTGACATCGTGTTCACACAGATGTCGTCGATTGATACCACTGTGAACAGATATAAATATGGATTGATGATCTAGTTCATAAGTTCCATGAAAACGACAGGGGCGTTCTTCACACCGAAAGGCATTACCAATACTCATAATAATAGTAGAATCATCGGAAAGCCATATTTGGTTTATCCTCATCACGTACTCATAACTATTGGTAACCTGATCAATGGTCAACCTTCGAGAACCACTATTCCCATATTAACTTAACTATGAGGTCATCGATCCTTGGAAGTGGATACTTCTTCTTCAAAATAACCTTGTTCTGGAACTGGTAATCCACACACAAACTCAAAATTTTATCCCCCTTCTTATGATAAAAAATTAGGGCCGCCTGGGGTGAAACACTGAGTCTTTTCAAACCCTTTATCTACAAATCCTTCAACTTAACCCTCATCTCATGAAGCTCTGTGAGATCCATCCAATATATTGGGGAGGAAACTGTTGTCATCCTAGGGTGTATGTCTATGAATAAGTCGATCTACCAATGGGGAGTCATTCCTGGAACATCTTCAGGAAAGACGTCCTCATACTCTGCCACTACTACTACGAACCAGATGCTCAGAAAACCTACTATTTTGAGGGTAATTCATTCCAAATCAAAAGTAACCGACTGCACCCCCTAATGAATGTGCCCATTTTTTGATGTCTGGGTTTCCTTTTTACCAAGAATAGAAAAACCTGCCCCATCTCCGCGGACACACCTCATTCTTCTCCAAAAGAAATCAATCTGGTCATGGACCAAAGATAACCAATATATCATGATAATGACATCTTAGGGCTTAGATTCTTCCACTATGAGCTTCCATCCAGAACACTCACCTCTAAGGGTAAGATCATACTATCTTCAAAGGTGCATGATCATCATGTCTACTTTAGTAGGTGTCTCTAAGTATAAGGGTCGAGTCAACGGATCTACTAGAATCTCAATGTTTCATACAATACATGTGGTGAGGAAGGAATTACTGACCCCTATGTTTATAAGTATGGATGATTTGGTAGGGAAGATACAGATCATACCACAGATCATCCCTGGAGTCCCTGGTCGTATGCCTCGACTACATTCAGTTGTTCCCGTACCTATCCCCTAGCTCCCTAAGCCCAGTGAAAACCTCCTATGGGTGGTAGAGGAAGTATTTCAAAGAATCTTCTACCACTAGAAGCTCTCCCTGCTCCTTTACAAGGTCCAACATCTGGCTGGTCTGTCTGCTCCACTCTCCACCTCTTCCTCGGTGGTCCATCCAGTGCTTCCCAATCTATAGCTCGATAGGTTAGACAGACTGTAGCAAGATGCCCTCTACCATTGCACGAGTATAATATCCTCTCCCTAGGCTGACTCTGTCCATCATGGGAGAAATAGAATACCAAAACCCTATCTTGGGTCCTCCTATAATTTATCCCACATCCTGATCCATGTGAATGATGTTGGCTTCCTACTGTTGTGGTCTTTGCATCTGTCTTCCGACTACTGACTGTTGTCAGCTTTATCTGCTCCACAAAGAAGTTCCCGATCCCCAAGGACCATTTGAGCACTCCAGCATAAGTCTAAATTAATAGAGTATTGACACTATCTTAGTTATCCCTTTATAGACAACACTCAATGTTCTGAGCTTTGAAGTACTGGTCCTGGACCATATCCATCTAGTACCTGGAGTGGTTGGTGAGCCTCGATGAATATTTATCCATCATCAAACCACCCTACTAATGTTGAAGAAGCTCTTGGATACACACTTATATCTACCTAAACAAAGTGAACTCCTCCATAATGAGTCTCTAAAACTCTATCCACAAAAGAGTCTCCTCTTCAAGAGTCTACGTGGTCAGACTCCACCATCGTCTCACTAAACCCTAAAAATTATTTCTCCCATGATCAACATCAAGTCCGCTGCTGTACTCACTAGACAAAAAACTCTGGTCATCGCCTCGTGACTCTACTATGCCACTTCAGGGACGAGCATTCCTTGGAATATATGGGGTCTCTATTTCTGGAACTCATGGAGCATGTTCAGCCTGCGCCCCTCGTCTGTTGGTACTGCAGGTACCACGGGCTCCTCCACTGGTGGAGGTATAACAGGTGCACCACTTGGAGGAAACGCCTAGAAAACTAGTCCATGTATCAATGCCTCATCACTGAAGAGGTCATCCTCGTGATCACACTGTTGAATACTAGAGGGTTACAACTGTGGAGACATCCTATAAGAAAATAATATTTAATATGGTCAATGAGTATATCTCGATTGCTGACACAAATGACATGGAAAACAAAACCCATTCCTATATGATGTTGTTACCATTATTTTCCATTCCCTCAATAGGTGTTTTCATGTACCGAGTCAAAAATTAGATTATCATATTCTTGGTTTATGTATATATCAGTCGCCCGCACCAACACTGGAGTCTCTGGCCTAAAAGACGAGCTTGAAACACTTAACACTATTTCCAGAAACCTATCTCACAAAATCTTGGTCCTATGGTAGAACCAAACCTCCTTTGATACCACTCTATCACAACCCATCCAAATGGGGCTCATTCCACAACTCCCCAATCCCACCTCTAATAGGATAGGGGATTGTGACTACCATGGAGTAGGCATATCACTAACATGGGAGGAATTTCATAAGTACATGTACACACTCACACATCTCCAAGCCCAAAAATGATGAAATATAAAAAAACACTATGGAAGAAATTCCCCGTATACAAATAAACACCACTAGCAGCATAAAACAGAAGTAATGTTCAAAAAGTAAAACTCTCCCAGAATAGAAGAAAAAAACATGAGTATGGAAACTACGAAGTCCAAACTATAAGAAGAAAGAGGTATTGGGGATACTGCTTGTAGTTGTAGGAACACCTCGGCCTAAAGGGAACTCGAAAGTCTCAGTCCGATCCTGGTCCACCCTAGACTCTTTAAAAAGGCCACTCATCTACACAAGACACAACATGTTTGGGAAAAGTCAATGGAGCGGTGAGTATAACAACACGAAGTAGAGGACCTCAAAAACCACAAAGAAATACACAAAGTAAAGGTATAATAAGCTGTACATAATATATCTCTACTAAACATCTAACAAGAAAAACACAATCTAGATATACTCAATACAAATTTCCGTAGTCTAGAGAGAATTCCCACAACTACACCACTAATAAGGATTCGTTTTGATGGTTCCACGAAGCACTCTCTTGGGAGAACTCGCTACACGAGTTTGAGAGCTCAGATGACGTCCGTCCGAGAAGTACTGTTCATTTGTAAGGATCATGAGAGATAGATACACTAATTCTGGGAGAACACACTCCTGAGTGGGGTATGCTCATAATACACATATGAGGATCACTACTAGGGCCATGGAGGATACCACGACTCACTCATACTCACCTTCTAAGTAGAGGATCAAAGTCTGGTAGGATTATTCACGTCGACACCAGACTCTACCTAGGGTCAATAATGGATAGATGATCTCTCCCTTGGCCTCTTGGAGGGATACCTAACTCTATCTTGAGAAGTCATGCTGAAGGGATCATACTCCTATAAATGGAAATGAAACCTAACCATTAGATAAATGAAATAAAGGGGAACTAACCCAAATGAATCTTTTCCAAGATACATTGGAATAGATATTCAAGCCATGTTCCCGGATATACACGATGTGTTTATGGGTCATACGACGTGTCTCTCGACAAAGGGTTCTACCCATATAAAATGGTTGGAGTTAGAAGAACAACCCATAGAGAAATGAAAGTACACAACATGTAGGACAGACCACACGCTGTGTCTGAGTAACTGGGGTTCCCTCTGTGTATCCGGCTGTGTGCCAGTACATGGCTTCAACCCATGTGTGCCATCACGTGTAACCGAAACAAGGGGTAATCCATGTAGCTGACCTGGTCTGGTCTTGTGGTGGAATACACAACCATGTACTCCACCAGTGTCTGTGTATCGGCCGAGATACATGTCTAGTGCCACGTAAGGACCCAAACACTATGTTCTTCATATAACACATCCTATTTGTGCTTAATGTCACCCAAAACTCTAGTCTCAGCTGGGTGGGGCCCACATGCCATGTATTCCAGGATGCATGATGTGTTCTTCATCACGTTCCACACACAAACCCTAATTTTTAACTGTACCACACTGCATGTTCTTCGCAAAACACGAAGTGTGTTATGGAAAATTCCAGAAACATGAACCTGCTCTGTCTCGCCTCATTGTTGCTCCGATCTTCGATCTGAAGATCTGTTTTCCACTAAACTCAAAGGTTATGGTCACCCCGACGTCTCAATGTCGTCTCCATTGTTTTTGAGCTTTCGATCGGCCCCCTAAAATGCGTATCAATCCCCGTGCATGATGAATTTCTTGAAGAATGATCTCTCTTGATAGTAGACTATTAGTTATCATCATTCATCGTCCCAACTCCAATAGGTCTTCAGGATGTCAAATATTTAATTTGGATCGTTTCATTGCAAAATGAAAGTGAAATGATAGATTGTTCATAAACCCACAAAGAACACAACGAATGAGAGGTTAAAAGGAGGAAGAAAAATTAATAATCAAACATGGAACACACATCCACTGTCAATTGCCATGGCATCAATTCTCTCTTCTCAGAAGGATTAAACAGGGTGAATTAAAAGATAATCCAAAAATTACCACAAATCAATTATTGGAATCAAACCCAAAAAATAGAAAATAATGCCCTCCCACAAGAATGCACGATATAAGAATCAACCTGTTTGTGGGTTGATTGAAGTTTGAAGTTTAATCGAATAATGTGGAAGGGATAAATCAAAATAACAAATCCATACCATGATTTATTTGAAGAATGATTTCCGCATCATGTTCTTGGGTGAGGTTCGTTGAATCCGAGATGTGTAGATCGATCACATCATCACTGTCTGCCAAGAATCCTCCAAGGTTGGCTCCTCTACAAAGCTCTAGTGGATTCAAGGGTATTATCCAGGGTTATGAATCAAACCCTAGGATCTATTTTACTTAACAAAAATAAGTGTTGTTATGTTATGGAACCATTTATAATAATATTAATTATTAATTTATTTTATTTCCATTAAAACATCCAAAAACTAACTTTGGAAGTTGACCTATACCGATCGATGTTAGGGCCCACCTAAGGTAAATTAACTACTATAATCACAACCATTAACTCATATTTCTCATCCAGGCACCCGATTACAAATTATTCCTCTTTTTTCTGAAAAACCGCTCACGCGCAATGTTTAAAAGTTTACTTTATTTCCAAACATTTATTCTGAGAACTTTTGGCCTTAAAATCGCACGCCGTCAAAAATATTGTTCTCATAATAATCCAATTTAATATTTAAAAAATAACACATAGAAAATATGATACATTACATATTGATATTGTGAATAAATAAAATCTATGGAATTAGTGTGTGTTTTATAAATTGATGTAAACTTGTGGAATTTAATTTTTTGAATTTAAATTATTGAATTTATTTAATGGAATTGTTTCAATTTGAAATTTTAGAAAAATAGCTTATATTTTTTTTGATAGAAACCATTGGGTTTTTTTCTCGGATATTCTATGTTTTTATTAAAAACCACTTTGTTGGTTTTTAAATGTTAATTGGAAAATTTAAAATAGAGAATGGGATGAATTGTGTAGTAAATAATTGTGGATAATATTTCCCTGTAATTATTTATACCATAAAACATGAAATCCTAAGTAGTTGTTGATTTATTTGGATATCACTCTTCTGATTCTTTATAAAAAACAAAACCTTAAGCAATATGTCACATCCTGTATGGGATAGTGATGAGTCTTCTTTGGCCGGTGTCGTATGGACTTTTTAATACATATGTTTTTTTGGATTAACCCTTGAGTGTCTGAGGATCATGTAGCCTAGAACTGTCACATCTTTTGTCGCATCACCATGTTGGTTTTTTATTTTTTAAAATACATATATATTCTATTTTTTATTTTAATCTATTTTAAATTACTTATGATTTATATAAAATGTGTTATTAAAACATTTCAAATAATACATTTTTTAGAAATGTTCCTTCAATTTAAATGAAATGCATTTTTTAAAATTATTTCATTCATTAGAAATATAAATTAGGATTTTTTGAAATATTATTTTAAAATTAAATAACTTTTTATTTAAAATTAAAAATATTATTTTGTTAATTAAATGTGTATTCCTATTATAGAATCCAAGGTGACACACTATTGGTATTTTTGGTCACACCTTAGTTGTTCCTTCAATAAATTGTTGATTATCTTCTTCAATGTTATAATATGGGTAATGTTCCACTTTGATATGGAAGTGTCTATTGAACCTTAGACGTGGTGACATGCTTCTATCGAGACATATAAAATTATCACATTTTTTAGTTCTTATGGATGTACTTTGGGTTGTTTATAAATGTTAAACTTCTATAAAACTAATACCTATAGTGATTATCTTGTAAAAATAACTTATTTTTGGATTAATTCCATAATTTTTTTGGAAAATCATTCCCTGCAATATATTTTAATATGATTCTTGGTTTTATTCCCTAACCTGTAGGAATTGGGAACACCCTTTCAGATATTATGGCTCTCTCTCATTTATTGGGTTACTAGGGCTCATGTGTTGGTTTGTGATAAAGTTGTATTGAAGGTGAATTTTTTAATCTGTCCTTGATTTTAGAATGTAATTGGTAAATATTTTAAGGACTTAGTTGTATGTTTTGATTAAGTTACTAATACACTTTCTAAAAAACGATCCTTAACTCACCAAGTGTCGTTTTTGAAAGACGTCTTGAAGATTAGTTCTAATCTTTTTCCAGATTTGTATTTTGATTGAATGAAATCCATATCATGTTTACCT
Organism: Viscum album; assembly: GCA_963277665.1. Classification (NCBI taxonomy): domain Eukaryota; kingdom Viridiplantae; phylum Streptophyta; class Magnoliopsida; order Santalales; family Viscaceae; genus Viscum; species Viscum album. The sequence continues at coordinate 1,642,445,043 of OY728135.1, read as the reverse complement.
AATTGTTGGGATTATTTTCCCTAGATTCTTTATTTGAGTGTTAATATGATGTCTCAAATGTTTAATGATGATTTTTTGATGCATCATGCCTCGAAGAGGGAGTGTGAATCACATTTTCTAGAAAGATTGTGCTGAACCTCAATGAGATAATCCTCTTGTGGGATCGAATTTGGTCAATGTCATCATGAGTATTTTCTTACTATAGGATAGGCACCATCACTAGTTCCCATTCCTGATCTAGCTGCAGAACCTCTAAGGGATGATCTTAGAAATCATTCTTAAGAGTTCCTTAGACAGCAGCAACAAGTGGTCAATGGATCTAATGATCATCAAGAGAATAATAGATGGTTTATAGGGATAGATAATTTATTAGTATTCATTGAGAAACCTAATGAGATTAATGTGAAGTGTTCCACCTTTAGAATAGAATTATAGATTGGAAGATGGTAGTACATGATAGTGACAGCGAATAAACATGAGAGAATAGTGCGGAAAGATTTCAAAGATCATTTCACCAACTAGTTCACTGAAGAGTCCAAAGTGTTGGGAATGTCCACTAATTTTTTATAAAAGTGAAGGCGGAAAAATATGTGACATAATTTAGAAACCATTTGGGTGATCTTTTGAGGTTGTCACATGATATAGTATCAAATGATAAGTTGATGTCTCAATTGTTTGAATTGGGACTTTGATATAATATTAGTTACCAGATTTTATTTCTAGATCATCCCTCTAATAATAATGTGATGGATAGAACGTTGATGGCTGAAAGGGACCATATATGAATGTCAGGGTTGTCGGGAGATTCCTTTCCCCCCAATGGCAGTGCGAATTCGTCTAAAGATAAGAGAAAACATGATGATTCTCATGGTGGTTCTAGACATCTGGGTTCTTTCAGACATCCTGCAGTTCCAAGAGGAGGTCCTTTAATTTTTTAAATGTGGTGGAAGTCTAGAAAATCTAAGAGGAATTGTACTGAGCCACCCATGATTTCTTGTATCTTGAAGATGTTCAATACATTTATAGTTGTTCTACCATGACTTTTCTGCTTTGTAAAGTGGAATATGATCATCATAACCTATTAAAACTATGGTGCAACCAGATTCTTCATAGATAAATGGTTTTTTTCTATAAATGTATTGAATTAATCTTACTCATATAGTGGAAGAGTCTTCATGGGAAGCAGTTATGGGTCGAACAATTGTGAGGGGTACCATTACTAAAGCTTTATCATTAATGATAGTCACAGTTGATACTAGTTCGTCTTGCACATTTATTTAAACTCGTATTATTAAACTGATAATACTTCATATAGATATTTAATAACATGTAATGAATATTATTACACCCCTTTTAATGAAGAGATAGTAAGGTCTCCATATTCTCTCTTGTGTTTTCACTGTAGAAAATATAGAGATTTCTTGGAGTTTTCTAGTTCTCAACATGAAACCACTTGATAGAGTTTTTGGAAAGGACTGGATCATTGACAACAATGCTTGGATTGAAAATTATTTTTGAATGGTCACCATTACATTACATGATGGGGGTTTTCCAATAATTCAAGGTTAATGGGACTAGGGTTCAAGAAGATATTACTTATTATCCAGAGTTTGGGAATGTAGTAAATGTCTCATTTTTTTATATTGGGTGAGAATCATTTTTGGTGATGTCCCTCCAGTTATTATTGAGTTTTATAACAATATTTTTTTAGACTTATCTAGTTTTCCACTCGTAATTATGGTAGATTTTTTTGGTTGAGTTAGTTTATGGTGCTCAACCATTGTATGTTACTTCTCACCATATGGAACCATCCAAAATGATGGATTCAAAATCATAGTTGGATGATCATCTAGAGGAAGGATTTATAAACTGAGTGAGTCCCCTTGGGAATTTCCTTTTCTATTTTCTAATATGATTTTTGGTTCCCTGTGGCTTTGTGTTTATTATCAAATGCTCAAGCAGGTCATAATAAAGAAAAAGTATCAATTTATATAAATTGATGATATATTTTACTATTTTAAAGGATAAATGTCATTTGGAAATATTTCACTTCACTTTGGATACCATCAATTGTGGTTGAAAGAATATGATATTCAAAAAAATACCTTTCTAAGAAGGAACAATCATTAAGAGTGCCTTTTCATGCCATTTGGTTTAAAAAATCCTCAAAATTTCTCTATAGATTTTATAGATAAGATTTTCCATGATTATTCTGATACCTTCTGGGTAGAATTTATGGATTACAGACTTAGTTACACTATGTATGAGGAGGATCATATGAACCATTTAAGAGTTGTTCTGGAATTGTTGAAAAATCATCATATTTATTCCAGGATTTTGATATGTGATTTTTTGATTTAAGAAGTAAAATTATTGGTAATGGTGTCATCAGATCATGGTATCTCAGTTGATTTGGAGACGGTTAATGTTGTTATGACATCGGAGAAACAATGAAATACTTTTTTAGATTAAATTAATCTAGGGAAAATCTAGTTATTAAAGCCAGTTTTTAATGTAATTATTAATGTTGGTTTCTCTGATGTCTTATCTAACTCTAAAAGGAGTATATTTTTCATAGGATGAGCAGTGTCAGGATTATTTAGTTGAGATAAAATTTCTTTTGACTATTGTGTCAGTGTTGAATCTTCTTGAGGCTTGTCATGGATATGAAGTCTTCATTGATCCATCAGTTTCAGGTTTGGTCTTCTTTCTTATGCAGGGTGATCTTGTAATTGGTTATAGAACTCATTAGATGAAGAAACATGAGTAGAAATATCTGACTCATGGCCTTGAACATGTATTTATGATATACGCAATTAATATTTAGTATAACTACACTTTTAGGGAAGGTTATACCATGTTTTCAGACCAAATGATCTTGTGATATATATTCTCTAAAAAATATTGGAATCAACATCGTAGGATTGGGGTGGAATAACTGTAATAATTTGATATTGACATCATATATTCCTTGGGGAAATGAAATTCCATCGTGGTACTTTGAGTATGAAATTCCAAACTGGTGTCACGAAAGAAAATTTTGAAGAGTGAAGTAAATGGATCTATTTACATAGTTGAATATTTTTTGTTTGGGATTCAGAGGCCAGTGTTTCCTTTTACTGTTATCATTTCACATCAACTATTCTTGAGATGATTCATCAGGATCACCAGATTGATGATGAGTTGTATAGAATTAGAGACCCGGTTATGGTGTGGAGAGCATGCATGACTGGTTATTCTCCACTGATATAATTCTATGCTATCATAATAGTTTTTTGTATAGTTAATAGTAATGAATGTTGTGGTGGGGTATTTCCACAATTCTCACCATGAATATGTTCCATGACATGGAATGGAGATTCAAGTGGTCATGAATGAGATAATATATTATTTAATTTGACTCTCATTTTTATGTGTTCCAGTATGTAGGGGTCTATCACCATAAACTTTTGAGTTTTCATCAAGACTTTCTAGTACCAATGTGGAAGTAGGATGATATCATTATAGACATTGAGTTTGGGTTTCTACATACCTAGAGAAATAAGAATGTGATATGGGTTTTGATCGATGGTTTGACCACATTTTCTCACTTTTTACCCATTCTATGTGACACCAAGGTTAAAGAGTTCGGAAATATCAACATGAATAAAAAATTTCACTTTCATGGTGTTTTATATGTTATAGTCTTTGATAGAGATACTCAGTTCACTTACTGTTTTTTGAGAGGCCTTTAAAAAGTCACTTGGATCTCAGATCCATTTTAGTATGATATATTATATGCATTTAGATGAATATATTGAAATAGCTATACATATTCTAGAGAACACACTATTCCCATGAATTCTTGACTTTGGTAGAGTTTAGGATGACCATCTAGGGTTGGTTTGTTTTTCTTATAATAATAGTTTCCAGACTGTTATCATAATAGATATTTTTGAGGACCAATATGGGAAATCTTGTTGATCATTGTTGTTTTGGTCTGATTTTGGTGAAGTATACATGAAGTGACCAAGCTTGGTTAAAGATACAATAACCAATATTTAGTTTTATTATTAGATAATGTCAGTGGTAATGGGTAGTTATATGTCATGTATTGATTGTTCTCAAAGAACGTTGAAATTTTCAGTTGGTGATAAAGTGTTATCCATTGTTTCACCCCGTTTAGGTAAACAATGTCTGGGGGGTAATGTAAAATTTTCCTCTTATTGTAGAGACTTTTTAGGTTATGGTGTAGGTGGGAAAGGGTTATTACAGATTATCACTTCCACCATAGCTAACATCAATACCTTACATGTTCCATGTATCATAGCTAAGAATGTATCCATTTGATTCATATCATGTTATGAGATAGAGTCTCATGAGGGTGAACCTGACATATATGTTTCTAAACCGCCATTTATGATTGTTGATTGTGAATACATGGTACACTATGGGATGATGCAACGTTCAGTTCGAGTGATATAGAGGCACCTGTCTAATAGTCATGCAATGTGGGAAATGGAAGAACTAATGAGAGAGTAATGGCCTCATCTTTTTTGTTATGGAAGCATCAGACTAGGTTTTTTAGGGACATAAAGCTTCAATGGGGGGGAGGTTTTAACATCATGTTAATATTCTTAGGTATTCATAAACCCTTATTTTTATTATAATTTGGTTGGGTTTTGTTATGGGTTGTATCCAGAAGAAAGTTTTTATATTTTGAAAATTTCAGGGATAGTGCATGTTTGGGGAATGATTTTCAAAAACCATTCACCCTACTAGTGAAAAAATCGAATTTGAGGTAGTAGTGTTTTTCATGGTTTTTGCACTATTTGAAAACCCCTAATTCCACTTATTAGAAACCATAAACCAAGAATAAAAGGGGAACACTATTTTTTCTAATTGTGCGACCCTGCAAAGCTAACTGTGCTTATGGGGTTTTTATTCAAAAATTTAGTTTTAAAATCAAAACCCCCCTTTTAGATCCTCGATGGGTCTATAACACCACTATTTGATATTTTTCCTTGTAGACTACCAATTTCATTTTTCTATTATACACCCCTCTATGTTTGAATCAAGGCTAGAAGAATGACTTTTGATCTTCTCTCGATAGCTTTCCATTTACCATAATCTATATCCCTCTCTCTAATCTTTTCTCCATAGAGATTCATAGATCTCTTTTTTGAATTAGAGGATAAAATCCTATCTGATTCGGATCATGATTCATGTTGTGATTCCCAACTCCCATTATCATAATTCTTTATTAGAAAATCCTAATTAGTACTTTGGGATTTTCAATCTTGTGATCACGAGGTAGGTGGTTACATTATGATTGGCTTGTTTAATTAACACATGCAGGAAGTAAAACATCACAGTTTTGGAAATAAAACATCACAGTCCAAGACTACTGCATTAAATAACCGTGCCTGATGATTTTCAAAATTCAAATTCAAAATCAATGAATCTGTAAAAATGGATTAATGACCACGTACCTCTATGTCGCCTGAGAAACCAACCCTCGAACACCGAACCGACATCATCACGTCACTGGAATTAGTTGTCAATTCCAGCCACCATCAACATCTCGCCGGAGCCGAACACAATCACGCCATTGACGGTCGATTCGTCGTCACCATCCATCTCTCGACACCGCCCATCTCTCGACACCGCCCATTTAGAATCACATACCAAAGGCCCTTGAATACCACCGCGTAGCTCCACCTCAGAGATAATGGTGGAATCTAGATCCAGAGCAGAGAACATAGAGGGAATAGGAAGAAAAGGGATATGGAACCACTGAAGACCGTAGAATACCATCGACCCACCAAAAATAATCACTACATTGCTGTTGTTGTCCATTCATCACCAAAATAGAAACAAAATCACTGAAAGACCAAACGCATCCAAAACCAGACCATCATCGTTGATGAGGATGAAAGACCAAACACCTCCAAAACAAGACCATCGATAACCAAATCACTATATAGTGGGAACAACAGAGAAAAATCACAGGGCTATAAATCGAACAGATCCTAAGAAAACAGAAAACGCCAAACCAACACCCGAGCAGCCGAAGATCCGTACCAGCACCCCACGATCACCATCCCTAATAGTCTAGGTCATCATCGTATTAGACCAAGATGTGGTCTTAGTATGATGGTAAAAGCCGAACGGGAAGAGGAAGTGGAAGCAAGAAATTCGACCTGCGCGAGGGTAGAGACAAAGGCTGAATCAGGACGAGGGAAACATGAGAGAACCAGAGGTAAGGAGATGAAGGAATGATCTGAAAATCACCCAAGAACGTGAAAGAAGGGGGAAAACATTGGAAAAACCCTAAGACGAACGACGAAGAATCCCCCCGGGGTAGGAAACATGGGGAAGAAAAGCAATAAAACCAAGTATGAAACAAAGAAAAACGAAGTGATTAACCTGCAGGAGGAAATATGATTAATGATAAGGAACACCATGGGGATCCGTTGCCACGAAGAAACCAAGGGATAAACCCTAGAGAAGGGATGAGGTGAGTGGACCAGGCGAGTGTGGGGCCATTTTTGATGGAAACCTGTTAAATTTAAATTATAGAATCAAAATTTTCAAATTTATTTCATTGAATTTTTTCAGATTTCAATGTGAGAAAAATTTCATAGAAATTATTTAATGGAAATTGTTGGGTTTTATCTTATAGAAGGCATGTTTTGATAAAAAACCAGTTTGTTGGTTTTTTAATTTGAAATTGATTTTTTTAAATCGATAATTGGATGAATTTTATTTTAAAAAGTTTTAGAATAAATTTAATATAAATGAATTTTAGTAGAGAATTTGAAATCCTAGGTAGTTAGATAGTTATTGGGATAGATCTATTTTGCATTTTACATCTTAATCAAAACATAGTGCAGCAGGTCACATCCCCAACAGGAGGGTGATGAGTCTTTTTTGGCTAGTGTTATAAGGACATGTTTATAAAAATATTATGATGATTAAAAATTACATTTGTGAGTATCCCGTAGCTTGGAACTACCACAACTTTTGGCACAGGAAAATTTTTTACTCTTGAAAAAAATATAAATTCCATTGTTTTTTGTAATCTTTTTTTGCACACTATTTAATTTATATAAACTAATTTATTTTAAAAAAAATTATTTAATCCATTTTTTATAAATGATAAATAAATTTAAATATAAATAATTTTTTTAAATTATTTTAATCATTTGAAATGAAAAGAAATGTTTTTTGAAAAATTCTTTTGAGATTCTGAACCTATTTATTTAAAATTGAAAATCTTATTTTGTTAAATAAATATGCAATCATATTATGAAATCCATGAGGAGAAACTGTTGTGCTTCATCCTCACACCCTACTTGTGAGTTTGGGTGTATGTGGATTATCTTCCTCTAGGTCTGAGTAAGGCTGGGGTTCCACTTAGAGGTGGTAGTTGTTGTTGATCATTTGACATGGTGAGTTTCATTCATTGGTACCTGGGTAGTAATCATATTTTTCTATTATAGGTTGTTGAACTTTGGGTTTTTAATACCAATTTCACTTTTGTTACACTTATCACTCTATAGTTTATCTTGTATAGAAACATACTTGTTTTCATTACTTCTGTAATGTATGTGGAAAATTAATTCCCACGTTATTTTTTTGCATGATTCCATGTGCTAGTCAACAATCAAAGTAGATTAGGAATTCCCTTCAGGTAATATCAGGGTTGGCTCGGTTATCAGGATACTAGGGTACCTTGGATGGTTAATGAAAATAATATTCCAAATAAATTGTTTTTTTATAATATTTTTAGTTAAATATCTTAAATTTTAAGGTGTGAAGTCCTAATAAATTTTTTGGTAAGTTCACAGTTAATACATATATTAATACATTATCATATATATTTTTAGAGTATGAGATTGTATTCACTACTTTTATAATAACAAATACCACACACACCAGTCACTAATCCCCCATGGTTCCCTATCATGGTATTGATGATGGAATGATCACGATGAATAATGGAGTTAGAAAATAATTAACCACCTCCTCATATGTTAATTGAGATATATGTTTATACCCCTCATGATTTTTTAGAGTATACTCTTCCCCCAAACCGGCCTACACCCTATCTGTCATATCCCTCTCTTGTGTCACAAACTATAACAGTTAAATACCCATCTCCTCGACTATTTTCTACATTACTTTCTACACCACCATCTTTATGATACTCTCTCGACTAATTCATTGTGTGGGGTGGATACCCCACAACATCAACTCAATTTTTCTCTTCATCTACCCAAAAAGGGACTTAAATAACCTAAATAATTTCTTGCAAATTATATAAGGCCGTTTCTAATTTGGGGCATCAAACATGATTCTCATAAATATCACATCCCAAAAATCACATGGAAACCCCCCCTTATTCAACAAAACACTAAGACATGTTTCACTATAGTTAGTGGTGAGAGTTGTATTCTATATCAATAATTTCCATGGTTCTTTGAACTTCCCTAGAGACATAAAGGTCAATATGCATTGAGGATGAATTAATGGATGCTAATAAAAATGTTTCTTATTATCATCTTTTATTGAAGATATTTTTTTACTCTCCACAATGTATATTGGTTTTTGTTTCTGTCTATGTATTTTTTTTAATGAAGATTTTGTGGATAATCTAACCACGATCAGTGAATGTGGGTAATATGTTGAAATAGTTAATGAACTAGAAAAATTACATAAAATCTACTAAAAAACTGATACTGAGATTTATTTTCTCATAAAAAAATAATGGAAATGAAGAAATTAAAAAAACAAGATATTTTATTCTGTAAACAAAACATCATGGTGGTAAATTTAGAAGAATATTTTGAAACATTATAGTAGCTTGAGTAAAGATACATTATATATAATTTTAAAGTAGAGTATTTGTTTATCAAAACCCATATCATCAATATTCAATGAACATGGTCCACCAAATTACCTTGGTCATTGGGGTTGTTCATCCCTATCATATTTTCTATCCCTTGGGTTATGATAGAAACTCGGATAATTCCCATGTTTTACACACATAAGAAATTAAACCATTAATTGTGATTTTTATGCACATTTTACACTCCCAACATGACAACTAGAGTCATCATTTTTATATGATAGTTTGATGCTTAATGACCCATTACTAGAAAAGTAAATCATCTCCCATACCCTTTGAGGAAATTACCTTGTGAATTTTTTCAAATTTTATATTTATAGAAAATAAAAATTTCATTCCATTTTCATATTCATCACTTGATCATTAATGATTCTATATCATTTAATTTTTAGATGTGTTTGGGAAATCATTTATATTTTCTTTTTTAATCATATTTCTCAATAGATGGTTTAAAAAATTCACATGTTTTTTCTCTCCATCTCCAATTCTGATGAGTTTTTCATTGAGGAAATCATTAAATTATCCATTGAACCCAAGGTATCTTGTAGTTATATCAATTAATAAAACAAAAAAGAATGAAATGACTGACCAAATAGTATTAAATTAGGTGAATTATCATAATCATAAAATAAATTCAACTTCAAAATTTCTTATTCATTTATTTTATCACGTTGTCCAATATTTCCATTATTTCACCCTATATGAATATTAGTTTTTCCTAGGCGATTTGAAATTTATTTATATGTTAATAATCGGAGAAATACCTTGATATAAATTTTAAATAAAACATTATTAGAGTTTTGTAAGGAGTATATTTTCAACCAAAAATATCCCTCAAAAGTTTCTAGCGTGGAGTGAAATCATACACCCACTCATCATGTTTCAGTGTGATAATCGAGCCAATTATAAACCAAACCTTTTAAGGTTATTAATCCTAGGAACAATTTCTGCATAACTGTATCAAAATTACTATATCCATATTTATATTTATTATTTTTAAATCACTTACTAATGAATTTACCAGTATTTTAGTATTATTTTCCCTTAATTATACACATCTATTGGGTTTTTTACTAAGGTTCTTTGAACATTATACAAAAGGTAAATAAAATAATATTAAAAAATTAAAAACAAACTTAACATTAATAACCACTATTGTTAACCAATATAAACATGTATAAATAATACACTTACTCCATGTTTTGTATAACACATCTGAAAAATAGTCACACAACCCGTGGTTCTAAAGGTTGAGTGTCTTGGAGAATAACTATAAAAAACATCTCATTTTACAACAGTAATAAAAATTAATCTATAAATATCTCCATTTAGAATATTTTTTTGAAATATCACATTATATAATCATCATCATTCCCTAGGGAATAAGAATACAATAATGGGGTGTGCTTGAATGATTATGAAATAAGCATTCAATTTATAGTAAATTTAAATTATTCTTCAAAGATATTATTACATAAAAATGATATGTATTACTATTTGTTAGAAAATTTTATATTTAATTTAAAATAATTTTAAAAAATTGAAAAAATATGATTTCATTTTTGTTGGCGCCAAAATATTACATGAAAGGAAGGGACGAAAAAGAAGGCCGACAAGCTGCCTCGCGAAGCACCGACGTGAAGCACCCCGAGAATTGTGGTCTCGCGAAGCTCCAGAGGCGGTACCACTCTGCGAACGAATTTGACCTTCGTGAGACCGCTGCGAAGCTCCAGAGGCGGTACCTCTCCATGAATGAATTTGACGTTCGCAAGCCCGTCGTGATACTCCAGAGGGGGTACCTCTCCGTGAACGAATTTGACGTTCGCGAGCCCGCCGCGAAGCTCCAGAGGCGGTACCTCTCTGGGACCAAATTTGACATTCGCGGGCCCGCCGCGAAGCTCCGGAGGCGGGACCTCTCCGCGATCAAATTTGACGTTCACGTGCCCGCCGCGAAGCTCCAGAGGCGGGACCTCTCTGTGAACGAATTTGACGTTTTCGAGCCCATTGCGACGCTCCGGAGGTGTTACCTATCCACGAACAAATTTGAAGTTCGCGAGCCCGCCACAAAGCTCCGGAGGCAGTACCTCTCCACGAATGAATTTGACGTTCGCGAGCCCGCCTCGAAGCTCCGGAGGCGGCGCAGGAGTCCTGCTTCACAGCGCCCCTTGACTATAAATCCTTGGCTCCCCCTGAGTCCTGGGGACAGACAATCCGACCATTCGGCTTCTCCTCTCTCGAATCATGAAGCACCCTTCGCCCCCGTGAATCATGAGCTCCGTGAGGTACTTCTACTTCGTGTGACGCCTTCGCTTTGTCTCGTTTTTGAGCCCCTCTTCCGAGAGGGATTCCCTTCACAAAGCTCAAGGGAATTCGCAAAGGAGGGGGATTCCCAAGGGAACCCGGGTAGCTATGGAGCGTTTGTGCTTCGCGAAGCACCCAACTTGTACTAGTGATCCCTATGCTAAGGCAGGATCACTACACATCACCAAGCACATTGCTTCACAGCACCCTGCTTCACGGGGGACCTCTTCTTCGTGAGGCGGTGCTCCGCGAATGCTGTTCTACTTCACAAAGCACCCTCCACTCACACCTATGCCCCATGATAAGGCCAAGGCACTTCGCTTCTTGAAGCACACTCCTTTTCTTGGAAATTCTACTTCCCATCCGACCCTCCAAGTATGCACGATGTAATTTCAAAGTCCCATGGACAATACTACTCATAGCATTTCTTTGCCTAATGCTTCTTCGCATAGGCACGCTAACAGCTATTGCTTCTTCGAATAGCCATGCTAACGTGGACCCCTCGATGGTTCACTCTACAACCTGCCTTGAACACGGCCTTACTGGTAACTTCCCTCCCGCAAGGAGCAAAGTGTACCAGTTATGTATATCCTAGGGGTGTGGAGTGAACCCACCTCATCTGAGCTGCAAGACGTTAAACTGCCAAGCACCACGTCCTCAACCCATGACGTTAAACTGTGACCCAAACTCCTACCTCTCACGAAGGGTCCCCCAAGTTCAAACATTTTTGACGCCACTCGTCTCCACAGGAGTGGAATCACCCATCCACAAGGGATGATATCCTCTTTATTGGAGCAGCGTATGTTCTCAGGAGAAGGGCGACCCTAGTTCCCCAACGGATGGCTGCACCCCTACATCTCCGTACTTCCCCACTACCAAGGTCAGTGGGGGGTGTGATAGGGAATGAGGAACCTCCCATCATTCGTCCCAAATCCCTCTTTCGTTGCGCTTTGTCGCACTTCAGGCTCCATCCTGGAGTAAGTCCCAGCACCATGGGCCTCCTAACGCGTAATCCCCTCTTCGCTTCACACGGACGCACCCTTCGCGGTGTGATCATCAGGTCCTTGTTGTCTCTTGTTTCTCACACCGAGAAAGACTCACGTGGGCTTAGAGTTGGCATTGGACATTACAATACCTTCATCCAGCATGACGTTAAACTGCATGCCCTCGTCCAGCATGACGTTAAACTGCATGCCCTCGTCCAGCATGACGTTAAACTGTATGCCCTCATCCCGCATGACATTAAACTGCACACCCATTTGAAGTACGAGGTATTTGATCCATGTTAAGGCAGGTATGTAGGAAGCCTCCATGAGGTTCATGCCCACCAGCCATCATTTCCTCACGTCGAGTTCTACCTTCGTCCAGCATGACGTTAAACTGCATTCCAGTCCGATGGCAAGCCATTGTGACCACCCTTTGAACTACGAGGACATTGATCCATGTCAAGGCATGGTACGTAGGAAGCCTCCCAGAGGTTCATGCCCATCTCCCATCGGACCAAGGTCCCTCATTTACGTCGGTTCGCCGACACCCACTGTCATCCCGAACTACGGGGACATTTATCCATATCAAGGCATGGTACATAGGAAGCCTTCATGAGGTTCATGTCCACCACCCGTCGTTTATTCACATCAGGGTTCACTCTCATCCAGCATGACGTTAAACTGTATTTCAGTCCGACGACAAGCCATTGTGACCATCCTGAACTACGAGGTCTTTGATCCATGTCAAGGCATGGTATGTAGGAAGCCTTCACGAGGGTCAAGCCCACCACTAGTGTACCCCTGGTTCTACATCCACGTCGGTTCACCGATGAAACCCTTTGAACTATGAGGTATTTGATCCATGTCAAGGCATGGTTTGTAGGAAGCCTCCCATAGGTTCAAGCCCATCTCCCATCGGACCAAGGTCCCTCATTTACATCGGTTCGCCGAAACCCACCGCCATCCCGAACTACATGGACTTTGATCAATGTCAAGGCATGGTACGTAAGAAGCCTCCACAAGGTTCAAGCCCACCACCCATCAGACCAAGGTCCACCTTCACATCGGTTCGATGACGACATCCATCGGGCCAAGGTCCACATTCACGTCGGTTAACTGGCACCATCCCGAACTACGCAGACTTTGATTCCCTGCCATGGGGATACGTAGGAGGTCTCTTTGAGGCTCATGCCCAACTTCACCGTTGCCCTTGCGATGGTCCCTTTACATTTCACCCTCCACTTCATTAGTCCATCCATCATCCACTCTGATTCTCGCACGGACCGTCATATCCGGGTGAGACCATGTCGGTCCGCTCCTCTTCACAGCTGCCCATGGGCTGGTCCCGGTATCGGCACCCCTTCAAGGGAAATCCCTCAATCTGATCCATTCTAGTTAAATGCTCTGATTGGGATGATCCGTCTCCGCTGGATGTTAAACTCACGGCATACCCTATGTTAAACACAGGAAGCTGAGGAAAACCTCAGACATATGTTTATGGAATATAATTCCCCGCGCTCGATGTGGGATGCCTCAGGCTTCCACGCCCACTAGAAGCCCTGTGACTAGGGATAATAGATAGACATTCCAGGTCCCCAGCATCCAGACACACTACTGATGCCTCAACGTGACTACTCCCCCGACTGAAGGTTGCTGGCCTGACCGGACCCTTTGGAATGTCCTGACAGAAGCAGTGTAATTAACCGGCATCTATGGAAACATGGAACTGGGAAGAGTTTCACGAAAAATGTATCAAATCTATGAGGGAGACCCGGACTAGGTGATGAGTTCTGAGGGGGAATCCACGGAAGGAAGAACCGACATCCCATCATCCCGTTTCGATCAAGGAGCAGACATCCCTGAATAAGAAGAGAATGTCGCCCGCCTTTGGAAAGCAGGAATGCGGGGCAACAGTGCAGCCCATCCTCCTCTGTCGACGAACGGATGTGCGCGCCCCGACGAAAGCGTCGGAAACAGAAATGGTGAACCCGACGTGAAATTCTTCTCCTCAATGTGGAGATTACTAGTGTTCGAGACACCAGTAGATTGATGTGTCACCGGATCCAGATATCTGGCGCCTGGTCCCGCCAAGAAAATAGTGGGCCTGTCGTGAAACTCACTGGAAGTCAGGGCAGTAGAACGTGGGGCACTCCATTCTGCAACGTGTTGGCGTGGATCCTTCTTATAGACGTGGAGAATGGAAGGACGTTTGGGCACTAGTTGTCAATCCTTTTCCTCGCAGTGCTGATGAGTTGATCCCTTCGTTTTCCAGGAACCAAGTTGTTGTTGCGGAGACACGATCACCACCCGATCACCTACGCAGGGGCCGGGGAAACACCGGCACATCCACCCAGCATGGCACCGCTACCGCCACGACGGCCGCTACATCACAAATAAAGGGCACCCACTTCCCCTCTCCCCATCATAGATCATCCAGCGAAGGGTGATCAACAACCTTGTACGCAGGTACGAGGAGGAAGGGGTCATCCCAACTCGGGATATGGCCGGCCTAGACCTGGAGGCATCCGGGACCCGCCGTCAACGCCACCCTAACAGGCCGTGCAGGGAGCCCTAGCTTCCCACCCAAACGTTCAATCGTTTCGGGAGCCTTTCCCTGGAACGCCTCGACGAATCCTCGCCTTACGATGATGGGGAGGGTGTTGTCCGGATCGGCCCGATTAGGGTCCCGACCCAAGGGCTCCTGGAAGGGGCTCCCACTCGGCTGTGTCATCACCGCCTTTCGACTCCACAGGAAGAATAGGTAGGCCATGCTTCTGCACCACCTACGCCAGCTCATCTGACTCGACGTCAGTACCGGGCCCAGGCTGGGGACGCTCGCCCAGGTGCGTCGACGTCAACAGTTACAGTGGCCCGAGCCACCGCCGATGTGCATCATGGAGTCCCTGCATACACTGATCAGGGGCACTCTTTCTCCCAACCAGGATCGAGACCCCAACTGCCCTACGAGCAGGCTGGGTTGACTCTCAGGGTTGCAGGCCTGAGTGGTGATCGCTGCGAACTAACCCGCGGTGATGTCACCCCGTACGGAGGCCCTCCCCATACCACTACTACACAGAGCATGGGGCTTCCCCCCTCCGAAGCTCGTCATGGTGGTATGCCTCGTGCTACCCCCATCCCGAAGCATGACCTGCCCTGCGGCAGTGACGCTCGGCGCGGAAACCTTTCACGCGCCCACTATACAGGGTATGGAGTCCATCCTCCTGCCCCTGACTGCTAATCTGAAGACACTGTCCATCCGGTCCCTCTCCAATGTGGGGGCCCTCCCTACATCCTCTATGCAGCCAGTGAAGGTCATCGCCCCGTCAACTTGGGGAGTGAATTTTAGCCTCGCTCCACCCGCATCGACCATGGAGGTCCTCCCCATGCTCATTCAGATTCCAACAGGGGCTCCACCAACATGGGTGGTGTCCATGGATTTCCTCCCCATGTACCCTTCGACATTTTCCCTGGTTCCCCTCCTGCCTCGGCTATATCGAGCGGGGGCCCTCTCCACCATGGCGCCATCGCCTCCCCAAGGCTACCTATTAAGGATCAACCCTATCCTGAAGAGACACCCGAGGCAGAAGAGCGGATCGTCGTCGCCACAAGAAGAGTCCTAGGAAGCCCAGGGTGGAGATCAAACCTGTCCACTTCTCAGATTCTAAAGCGGAATGCGACTCAGCGATGGAACCTTCTCCACGCTCCTCCATATCAAGGACTGGGGTAGGAACCAGGGGCATTAGCCTCATTCTCCTAGAATGTGAGGTCCACCAGATTCCCATTTCTCTCCGCAGGTACATCCAGGAGGAAGAAATCGTGGAAATTCTGCAGGTCTTGACTGTACAATCACCACCGTTGTCACCAGAAGCACGCTCTACCTCGACCAGAGATCATGAAGAGATATTTTGGGGGCCAACGAAGGTAGAGAGATGACATTACCTATCGCCAGCATCATCGAATCCTATGCCGGAAGTTGTGGCTATCATCCCATCATATCGTGACATCGTGGCCATGTCACCTCACTCCTCAGAGGATGGACCAGAATTCGGCGGCCAGTCAGCTCGTTCATCGTATTCTTCGCCGCCGAGTTTACTATCCCAGAGGTCCGCCTCGGTAACGCTACCGTTCCCTCAAGTTCCCCCGGTTGACGAGTGGGGCAATACAGGGCCAGACCCCGAGTCCGAACCCAGGAGCTTCTGGAGCATTCTCGCAGCGGATTACTTCTAGGAGAAGTTCTGGCCGACGGCGGCGCTGAACATTCGTGCACCAGAGTCCCTTACCCCTGAGGAAGTGGGTTGATTTTGTATAGCCCTATGGGCGACACACATCCTCCTTTGTTACGAGCGGGTGGTGTACCCCAGAAGTTGAGAGCACTTTGAATAAATCGATGAGCAGTACTGCCTGATCGATTTGGCCACACTCCTTGTGGCCCAGCTCCCTAAGTCGCCAGGCCATCAGATCGCCCTTCAACGAAAATGTGTTCAGAGTTTCAAAGTACTCCGCAGAGCCATTAGGGAGGCTACCCCCCATGTTCAAGTCCGTGGTTGGGGACACTATGCCACTCTCCTCTTCGACCCTATCCAACGGTAACCCGATTCGCTATGCGACATTGAGGACATGCCCTCGAGAGGAGTCGCGGTCCACATGGCTGACATAGTGGACAAGGAAGACGAGCTTGAATTTCTTGATGGAGACTTACCCCCCGAGGGTGTACCGCCACTGCTGGACCCATCAGGGAGGGTTACCCGTCAGCAGAGAAACCTGCTAGGCCTCCCTGTACCCATCGAGTCGCTGGTACTCGGTCGAATTACCGGCAAGGGTAAGGAGCACATCAGAACTGTTAAGCACTCCGAACCGTCTGCCTCTGTGTAGAAAACAGACGAAGATCCTGAGAAGGCCACGTTACGCCAGCAGCTTGCTGAGCAGAAGAGGCTGGTTGACGAACTCTTGGTTGAGCGCGCTGTAGAGAGGCGACCCGACTATGGTAATCCCAGGCCGGGGCAGCAGGGGCAGGAACAATTTCCCCCTGGTGAGATGCCTCCTGGCAACCCTGATCATGCTACTTCTACAGACAGGGCAGAAATAGGAACTTAAGGCAAGAGGGTACGATACGTCTCACCAAACCCACCCGAACGACGGGGCAATCTGAAGAATCCAGTCCGGGTTCCCCAAGTCGCCCCACAGGTCGTTCCGCAAGTCGATCCACGAGCTGCCGAATCCATTTACCGTGTTGAAGAACCTGGCAAAACACTTGTGATTTGGGATCCCCGTCAAGACAGGGACCCCCAACCGGATGATCTTATAGCAGCACTCACAATCCACCTCGAAGCGTTGGAAATGCGGAAGGTGGCAGTCCCACCGGATGACAAGCCGTATCCCGCGTGGGTGGATGATATGCCCGCACCCCCGGATTTTGGGAACCCCACTTTCTCGCCCTTCAATGGGACATGGGACCTGCCGTAGCACTTGGAACATTTTTCTTCCAGGTGTGGCCCCATGCTGGGGACCCCGGCCCAACAAGAAGCCACCAAGCTCCGATTTTTTGTACAGACATTAGAAGGTCCCGCCTTCGTCTGGTACAACAAGATCCCTATCGGATCGGTGACCAGTTTGGAGGATCTCCGCCAGTAGTTCCTATACCAGTTCAGCTCCACCACGCGGAAGACCAGCATTGCAGACCTCTTCAAGTGAAAGCAAAGTCCTGATGAGCGAGTTGCAGATTTCATCGCCCGGTGTAAGGGACTTACGTATTCCCTCGATATGCCACTGTCTCAGGAGCAATTACTGACGATGTGTGTGGGGAACGTCAAAACGGATCGGTTACCCTCCCTGATTACCCAAAACTAACCTGGAGGGTTCATTTATTTCTCAGATAAGGCTCAACACCTTGAGGAGGCTCTGCAACAGGCTAGTCAGGCACGTTCGTTGCCCCCTATGATCCCAGCCAGGAGGACCGCCAGAGCCGAACCCACCACGGTGGCACAAATAGAATCCCCTAGGTAGCTGGAATTACTGCCAGCAGAACCATCCCTGCAACCCCGCAGAGGTCCTCCACCCCAAGCATAGGCTCCTGCGCAGCAGCGACCGCCTCAGAATCGAAAGGTTCCCCGTGCAATGCGCCACATCCACCTAGGCGAGACAATCAGGCGCCACCTCCTCGGTAGGCCCCTCCGGCCCCTCGTCCGGGCCAGTCCCCATATCGGGAATGAAGGCACAAGACTTATTCGTTCAATGAAAATCAGGTCCCTGGCTAATTTCATAGTGCTCTAGAGCAAAGGATTGTGTGCCTGCCCGAGTGCAGAAGGCCAGCAGAGGCGAATCTCACCAATCACCCCAACTACTGTCCTTATCATCAGATTCTGGGGAACACCCTCAAGCAGTGCTATGTGTTTAAATACTAGCTTCAAGACCAGGTCAACAACAACATAGTCAGGTTGGGCCTGACACCATCACAAGTGGGGGGTGTCTTTGCAGGGTCAGAGATCGGTAGCGACAGCAAAGGCGAGTGGCAGCAGGTTCCTAGTCGTGGATCCTGGAAATACGACGACTGGATGGCTCGAAAAACTGCCATCCATGCCCATGGTATCATCCGGGCGCTCCTGAAGCAGCCATAACCTTCAGAATAAGTAGCCAGTACATCTGCATCATCTTCATAGCCGATCTCTTCCCAAAAGGGAAAGCAGCGACGACGCAAGAAGAAGCAACGCGCTCCGCGGGTGTCGTCGTCATCCCGCACTCTCGGCGACTTTATGCCCCATGAAATGGGGATTCCTCCCAGAATCTGCCCGGTGGTGGATGAATCATCGAGCGACAGCCAGGGGTACGCTTCAGTTACCATCGTGGAGCTAATAAATCCCTATATGACTCCTGGGGTGGGGGAACGCCAGGCGAACCTCCCCAATGTTTCCAACCAACGTCAACTTCAGTGGAAGCGCAACCACACCGGTTATCGAGGTACTTTAGCGGGCACTTTCAGCCAGGCCATGCACGCTACTGAGACCAGAAAACAGGCTCAACATAGATCTGAGCAAACACAACCCCATCTAACGACGTCATCTCTACCTCCACCGCCATTTGTGCTACTAGATCAGAGAGAGTTGCCTCGTTCGTATCACAGATAGTCTCACCCAGCTACAGGCCAGCCTCCACTATCTGATCCCAATCCGGCGACTACTCTCCAGGCTTCAACTAGTAGGAAGTAAAATATACCCAGTACTAGCCAACCGCCGGTTCAACCGGCAGGACCCGCTATGCCTCCAACCGCCGAACGACCTCCTGCAGGCAGAGGTTCATGTTTGGCATGAAAGTATAATGTCCTGAAGCACCTGGCCGACATTCCGGTAAGGATTTCTATCCTTGAGGCCCTTCGCCTGTCATATGAGATGCGCGAGGAACTTTCTGAGGCCCTAATGAGCCCCCTCCAGTTTGAGACGGAGGTAGCAGCTGTAGAAGCCTTTCATGCCGAGACAATTGAGAACGCCGATTGTCAGGTGGTTATCTCGTTCTCCGGTGAAGATGAGGACCCTCCTATATAGGGGCACATTCGCCCGCTATACATCACTGACCACTTCAATGGGGTGGAAGTCTGCCGCTGCCTCGTTGACACGGGCTCCAGAATCAACCTAATTCCGACTCGGACATTGCGAAAGATGGGTCTGTCTGAAAGTGATTTAACTCCCTCTGACCTCAGAATCGAGGGGTTCGACAAGACCTAGAAAACCCCAGTCAGCAAGATCCACCCGAAGACTTAGTTCGGAGGCTTAATTTCCAGCACCGAGTTCATGGTCGTCTCTCAGGACACTGCCTACAACGCGTTGATGGGTAGGTCATGGCTCCATCTGCATGCAGCGGTCCCTTCTTCGTATCACCAGTGCCTCAAATACTCACTCAACGGTCGAGTAGGCGTTCTCCAAGGAGATGCGACTCCTTTCGCCTCTTGTGAGCCCCGCTATCTGGATGCTGATTATTACAAGAGTAAGGATAAGAAAATCCTAGTAAGTGAGGATGAACCTGCCCAGGTCAGAAGTGATCCTTGGGCAAGCATGGATGACACCTACATCCTCCTGATCCACCGATTGGAGTCCACGACCCCTGACATGGGGCAATGTTTTTTTGTTTCGAGTACACAAGGAAGGAATGTTCCCGCATCCAAGAGATGGCGGAAAATCACATTGTACTCCTACATCATCCAGGCTTAGGTGATCCCGGAACCTCCTACCCCAGTACGGTACCAGAATGTCAAGCTTATGACAATGGCGGTATGCCATACGTGTATCTTCCGCTGGGCTGGAATCCACCGACTCAGGCCGACACGTCACCACTGCTTTGATATCATCAAACGTGGCGCCTTAGGCCGAAGTCCAGATGGGATAGGGTCGACTGCCTTCATTGCTATGGTATCAATGGCGAGTGAGTCTCCTGATATGATGACCACTGCTGCCCAAGACGGCACCAGCCTCCCCTCAGGCGTTGATATCCCAAGAGTATCTCCCGTCGCGGGAAAACCCCCCACGGGTGGAGAGGAAGAACTGTAGGATGCTCCCCTCGCCTTTGAGGAAGGCGTCTCTACCACGGTTGATGAACAGGTACACGTGAACCTTGGTAGCGAGGAAGATCTAAAACCCACATTGATCAGTTCAGCCATGTCCCCCGAGGAGTGGTAGCAGTACGTAGACTTCTCAAACAACATCGTGACGTGTTTTCCTGGATTTACAACGAGATGCCAGGACCATATCCCTAGGTAGTTGTTCACCGTCTGGGCCTCCCGGCAAACCATTGTGGGTTTAAGAAGCCTCTCAGGAAGATGAACCCTTCTCATGGTGCTATGTTTGAGGCCGAAGTTGACAAGCTTATCAAAGCCAAATTCATTAAGGAAGTCCAGTACCCCATGTTTCTTGCCAACATTGTTCCAGTCAGGAAGAAGAATGGGCAGATTGGAGTCTGCATTGACTTCCGTGACCTTAATCGCCACTACCCAAAGGATGACTTCCCACATTCGGTGACGGAGTTATTGATTGATGCCACGGCCGGGTTACAAGCTCTCTCTTTCATGGATGGGTATTCTGGGTACAACCAGATCCGTATGGCCCCCGAGGATGAGGAGTCCACTGCCTTCAGGGATCCCCAAGGTACCTTTTGCTACCAGGTTATGCCCTTCGCCTTGAAAAATGCATGTGCCACTTATCAGAGGGCCATGCATAGCATATTCAAGCCGATTATCGGGACACTGGTGGAATGATACGCAGATGACCTAGTGATCAAATCATGTCAGTGCCAAGATCATCTCAAAGTCCTGAGAAGGTGTTCGGATTCCTCATTCCCGTCACCTGAAGATGAACCCATTGAAGTGTGCCTTCGGGGTCACCTCTGGGAAGTTTCTGGGCTTTGTTTTTAGATACCGAGGTATTGAGATCGACCTAGAGAAGATCAAGGCCATCAGCCAAATTCCACCCCTGAGCAACATTTGGGAACTTCGAGGCCTCCAAGGCCACTTAGCCTATATACGCCGATTCATCGCGAATCTGGCCGTCAAGTGTAAGCCCTTTTCTCGGCTCATGAAGAAGGGTGCTTCCTAAAAATGGGATGAGGAGTATCGGACCGCCTTCGAGGAAATCAAGCAGTATCTTCTCCAACCTCCGGTTTTGATGCCACCCGTCTTCGGAAAGCCGCTGGTCCTTTACGTGATTGCCATGGAAAGATCCCTCGGTGCACTGCTAACCCAGAAGAATAACGAGGGTACCGAGAACAGTCTCTACTATCTCAGCCGCAGGCTTCTCGATACGGAGGTCAGATACTCCCCTATCAAAAAGAGCTGACTTGCGCTTATCTTCGCCGTATAGATGTTGCGACATTACTTGCAACACCATGAGGTACAATTGGTCTCCCGGGTAGACCCACTGAAGTACATCCTGAACCGCCCCATGCAGACTGGCCGACTAGCACCGTGGGCGGTGATTCTCTAGCAGTTTGACATCAGGTTCGTACCTAAGAAGTCCATTAAGGGACAGGTGTTGGCAGACTTTTTAGCTTCCCATCCATCCTCCGCGGATCAATACCTGGACCTGGATTTTCCTGATGAGACGATCCTCTCAGTCGATCATGTCGTCTCGTGTAGGAAAATGCATTTCGACGGTGCCTCCCAGAGTTCCACCAGTAGGCGGCTCAAAGATCCTAAGCTCAACAGAGTGGGCCTAGGTATTTTCTTCATTACCCCAGTGCAAGCCGTCCTTCCATACTCGTTCCTATTTTTAGAAGGTTGTACGAACCACGAGGCAGAGTACCAGGCTCTGATCATCGGTCTCGAGTTGGCCCTTGAGATCAATGTGCCCCATCTACATGTGAACGGAGATTCCTAGCTGGTAATCAAATAGGTTAATGGCGACTACGTCGTCAGGAAGCCGGAGCTTGTACCGTTGATGGAGTACACCCTCCGCCTAATGGCCTAGTTCTCTTCTAGACCAGAGATTACCCATATCCCATGGTCACAGAACGGTCAAGAAGACGCCTTGGCTGTCTTAGCCGCATCGCTTGCAGAACCCGAGCAAGATGATTTTATCATACATTTGGAACACTGGAGAGTCATTTACCCCATCACCCAAGAGGACAATGATGGCCTGCGGGTAAATCATCTCACCGCTGGACCCTATACGTCAGGGGTCCCGGGTTCGTCAGACAAAGTGGATGATGCCACTACCGACTGGAGGGCACCTTTTATTGAGTATCTCCAAAATGGTCACCTCCCGGACGACCGGGCCGATCTCGAGCGAATCCGATGTCGCGAACCGCAATTTACCCTCCAGAGCGGCCCTAGTCTTGAACAAATCCATTATAAGTGGAGCTTCGATGGTGTCCTCCTCCGTTGCATTAAATTAGTAGATATTCCTCATGTTATGCAAGAGGTTCATGCCGTTTCATGTGGCGCCCATCAAGCTGGGCCGAAGCTGTCCCATCAAATCTGGAGGATGGGGTACTTCTGGCCCTCTATGATCCATGATTGTATTGGGTATGCCATGAGATGCCACGCGTGCCAAGTTCACACCAACTTCCTGCATCGGCCGCCGGAGCCCCTCCACCCCACCAAGTACTCTTGGCCATTTTTGGTATGGGGACTTGATGTAGTGGGACCATATCCACCGGCAACAGCTCGCTAGTGTAGGTTCATCATGACTGCTACAGATTTCTTCTCCAAGTGGGCATAGGAAGTTCCACTCAAAGAGGTCAAGGCCCGTTCCATCGTCGACTTTGTGAGCTCCAATATTATCCACCGGTTTGGGGTCCCTCACGCCGTCCTCACTGATAATGACACCAACTTCCGAGCGGCTGAACTGAATATATTTTACAACAATTACGGCATCCGTTCGAACCATACCTCCCACTACCATGCGCAGGAAAATAGACAGATCGAGGCGTTCAACAAAACCCTCTCTAACATTCTGCAGAAGACGGTTGGTCAGAACAAGAAAAGTTGGCCGGACAAGCTCCCGAACGCCCTCTGGCCTTATCGGACGACGACTCGCAACTCTACCTAGGTGACCCCATATTACCTAGTGTATGGAGTTGAGGCCGTCCTGCCCATTTAGATCCAACTGCCATCGTTACGCACTGTAGTCTATGATCACCAGACATCAGATGAGGTAGCCGAAATCCGTCTAGCTGAATTAGAAGCACTGGATGAGAACCGGCTTTGTGCCATGCACAATCTGGAAAGGCATCAGGATAAGGTAGTGAGGACCTTCAACAAGAAGGTTCATCACTAATCTTTTCTACAGGGCGACCTAGTACTGTCCCTTCGAGCACCAATGATCACCGGTAGGAAACCGCCCAAGTTAGAACCCAAATGGGAAGGGCCTTATATCATCCATAAGGTTTACCTCAATGGATCATACTCCTTGGTGATCACAGATGGAGAGCGCATAACCCCTCCCACCAACGCCAGGTTCCTCAAGCGATACTTTGCCTAGGGTAAAAAGGTCCTGCATGACCTTGAACTACATCTTCATCTTGCAAGACGATAAACTGCAAAATGGTCCGAGCTCTATGACCTTAAACTAAGATCTCCCACATCCTTACTGTAAGACGTTAAACTGCAAGCCAGTCATGACTTCCTGAACGAGGCTCAGCCTCAGGCCCCTTGGCCTCCTCGGCCCCCCTGCCCCCATCCTTACTATAAGACGTTAAACTGCAAGCCAGTCAGGCCTTCCTGACCGAGCCTCAGCCTCTGGCCCATTGGCCTGTGTCGACTCTGGCTCTGTAATGGGATTATACGGTGTAGTGTAGGATTACATCCTCATCCACGTTAGGTTACCCGCCGTACCGTACATATACCCAGTTGAGACACATTTCTCGTCCAGAACAACGCTAAACCGCGCCTCAAGAACTATGTGTGGATTGATTCCCATCTTAATGGGATACGTAGGAACGCTCGGACGCCTCGTCTTGAGCCCCGCCCCAAGATTTTCTCTTCCACTATCCCCCCCTGGAAATAGTTTCCTTGGAGGATCCTTATATAGCGAGGAGTAGGCTTTCTTAGCCCCGCTCATACAACCTCGCTCATACAAGGATTGTAAGGGTTGCACCATGTGCCCACTCCCATTCTTCTATCCTCCCACGTCCTCACCGCATTATGGTAAACTGCATGGCCATCAAGAACTATGTATGGCTTGATTACCATCCTAATGGGATACGTTGGAAAGCCCGGGCATTTCGTCCGTTGGCCCAGCCCAAAAGCCAAAATCTTCCCCTCGGGTCAAGACATATGGGAGGGTGCACACTTTTTCCCCAACTCACATCGAGCAAGCCTCGACCCGGCTACACGTCCCCCCTGGAGATGTTTTCCTCTTTGGTGGATGGATACAGCTATGCTTCACCCACTCCTTGACTGGGATTCCATAATTTTTGCACACCCGGAGGGACCCCCAAGAACGGCCTGGATACTACGCCCAAGGGCTCTCCTACCGATACGGGCCAATCCCCTCGAGGGTATTCAAGCAACAATCCGATACAAGTCCCGCGTTGCGAATTTGGTCAATGGTCAATGCTCATTTGTTGCTCCCATATCAGGTCACCATAGGAATGCTGTGTTTCAAACATGGTCAACAATGTCCTGGATCATCGGGTCCACCCCAAGATGTCCCAAACATCGAGTGCAGTGATTCGTTCTACCCCATCCCGAAGTGACAAACTTCCACCCGGGTTGTGCTAGCGGTCAGGCCCATGGCCCTGATTCCCCTATAAGGGGTGTACGGTGTGGTGTGGGACTATGTCCTCATTCACGTCAGGATGATGTACCATGTCGTACGCCTTCCCTCACGAGGCCTAGCCTCAGGCCCCTTGGCCTCCTCAGGTCCCCGACCCCCGTCCTCATGTAAGATGTTAAACTGCAAACCAGTGAGGCCTTTCTGACTGATTCTTGGCCTCAGGCCCCTTGGCCTTCTCAGGCCCCTCCTCCCAACCTCTTACCCGGGGTGTACGGTGTGGTGTGGGACTATGTCCTCATTCACGTTGGGATCATGTACCATGTCGTACGCCTTCCCTTACGAGGCCCATCCTCAGGCCCCTTGGCCTCCTTGGGCCCCTAGCCCTCGTCCTCCCTGCAAGACGTTAAACTTCAAGCAGGTCAGGTCTTCCTGACCAATGCCTAACCATCAGGCCCCTTGGCCTTTTCGGGCCCCGGCCCAGGTCCTCTCTTATAGGAGTGTATGGTGTGGTGTGAGATTATTTCCCCATTCACGTTGGTTTCTTTTCCGTACCTTACACCTCCCTTGTTTAGGGGTATATTACTCCCCCTCGTCCCGTATGAAGTTAAACTACATTTATAGAACTATGTGTGTCTTGATTCCCATCCTCATGGGATACGCAGGACCACCTGAATGTCTAGGATTCGGGTCCAACCCCATCTCTCAGGAATATTCATCCCACCTTGGCCCCTTGGTCTACCCTTCCTCCATGAGAGGATTATATGGTGTGGTGTGGGATTATGTCCTCATTCACATCAGTCTCTTAATGGCCACGCCATGTACCTCTCCCTCATGAGTTGTTTCGTCGACCCCTTTTCGGCGGTTCACCAATGCGCCCAAGGGGACTCTGGTCTATTACCTGGAATGTCAATCTTTACTCAGACACGTCCGCACCCGCCTTCCAGGCTTTGTGTATCCCTGCATCAGGGCTTCCATCATCTTTCACACACGGAGGGACCCCCAAGAATGGCCTGGATACTACGCTCAAGGGCTCTCCTACTGTTACGGGCCAATGCCCCCGAGGGTTTCGGAAAACAAATTGATAAAAACCCGTGTTGCGCATATGGTCAGCGGTCGATGCTTGTTTTTTGTTCCCACCTCAGGATAACGTGATATGGACGTTGTGTTTCAATGATGGTTAACAGTTTTCCTCTATCGCCACGCCAACCCATTAAGCCCAAAATGTCGGGTACATGATTCACACCCTTCATCACTTCATCGTGTCCAAGAAGAGTCTCAGAACTCTTGGTACATTTCCTCCGTGCACGTCTTCACGTTGGGGAAACAAGCTGCGTCAAAGGTGTCCTTCGGGGCTCTCTTGGGAAGTTGTTACCATTCATGGTCTGAGCTCTATGACCATAAAATATGATCCATCTAGAACTACATTCAGCTTGATTCCCATCCTAATGGGATATGTAGGAATTCCCAGACCCCCTGTCTTTGGGTCCAGCTTGAGTTCAGCTAATTCGCCTCTATGGTCCTGCCATCGGGACCCCGACTACGGGACTGCGTGGCGTAGTGCAGGATTATGTCCTCATTCACGTCGGGTTTTCAATAGCTGCACCACGCGCACCCCCGTTCTAAGAGTTATCCCTCATATTCCTTCTCCTACATGACATTAAAAGGAACCCCTCAGAACTACGTGTGGCTTGATTTCCATCCTCATGGGATATGTTTGACCACCTGAATGTCCAGACTTCAGGCCCAGCCTCACATCTTAGTGATCTCCTGATCTCCCAGTCACCTAGGCCACATGGCCTATCCCTCTCCAAGAGGGGGATATGTAGGTATGATACAGGGTTTTGGGCACCATGCCCCCTTCTCCCGGGAACCCGCCATCTCTTGGTTACCCTCAAGTTGAGTCTTTTGACCCCTTGAAGTGGTTCACCCATGTGTTAACAGTACTCTGGTCTTGGACCAAGAGTGTCAAATTCAACTTGATCAAGTTCCTTCCACTTGTCAATCTTCATGTTCCCCTCCATTCGGGCTTCCATTACCTTTCACACCTGGAGGGACCCCAATAACGGCCTGGATACTACACCCAAGGGTTGGCCTACCGTTACGGGCCAACGCCCCCAAGGGTTTTGAAAAACAAATCGATAAAATCCCGTGTTGCGAATACGGTCAGCGGTCGATGCTCATTTGTTTGTCCCCATTTCAGGCTAATGCGACAGGATGCTGTGTTGCGAACATGGTCAGTAGTAATCCGCTGTCGTCATTCCAGCCCCTTGAGTCCTCGAATTTTGGTTTCATGATTCACATCATTTTCCACCCCATTATGTCTAGGTGTAATCTTGACACTTTTGGCGCTATCCCTCAGTGCACCTTTTCATGTCAGGGGGACAAAGCTGTAATACGGCGCCCTTAGGGGATCCCATGGTCCGAGCTCTAATACCTTAAACTAAGATGCTTTCAAGATCTATGTGAGGCTTGATTATCATCCTTATGAGATATGTAGGAGTGCCCATGCACTTCCCCGCAGGCCCATCCCAACCTTCGTGTTCGGTCCATCGGCTCGAGCATTTCCCATGAGAACACATGGTAAGTAGGGCTTAGGTCCTCATTCACGTCGGGTTTTGTAACAGCCTTGCCATGTGTCCCTTGCACCCCTTACCCATTCATGGTCCAAGCTCTAAGACCTTAAACTAATACACTTTCAAGAAATACGTACAGCTTGATTCTCATCCTCATGAGATAGGTAGGAGCGCCCAAGCACTTCCCCGTGGGCCCAGCCTAACTTTCACTTTTGGTCCCTTGACCCAAAACCTCTCCGAAGGGGGTCATGTGGTGTGATATGGGATTATGTCCTCATTCACGTAGGGTTGTTCACCGCACCATACACACCACCTATCCCCATTCACGCCAGGTGTTTGAGTTACTCCACCATGTCCCTCTTATGTTTCCTCCCGCACTTTGGTCCGAATTCTACGACCCTAAACTAAGATCTCCCTATATGAAAGGACTCTTCTCACCCTATCTAATAAGTCTCATTGTCGTATTCAGATGTGTTTCGACAAAGAGCCCGAAGTGTGGGATTTTCATACAGACATTCCCCTCATCCCAGGACCAAGCTCTGTGAGCTCTCTATTTGGATCCTCATCCTCTTCCACATCCAAAAGGACCCTCAGATGACATGGATACTAGGCTTAAGGGATCTCCATGAATGCTGGACCTAAGGGCCCTCCAATCGTTTCAGGCCAACGTCCCTGCAGATATCTCACAGCATTTGTGACATGGTCCTGTGTTTCGAACATGGTCAATGTTCGACCCTCATTTGTCTATCCCCATTCTAGGATAACGCGATATGGATGCTGGGTTTCCGCCACGGTCAACAAGTATCCTCCATCATCACACTGGCATCATCGTGATCTGAATCTCGAGCGTCATGATTCACACATTTCCACTTCCTCATGTTCAAGTGGAATTCCATCATACTCAGCTCTTTCTCTTCGCGCATCTAGGTGCGCTAAATGATCTTGTTAGTGTTGTTGGTCCGGTATTCACCAAGCGTCCCTTTTCCCTAACCTGCCCCTTTCTATGTCGGGAAATTCCCACCACTACTTCTTATTTCCCACACCGAGCACGACTCACATGTGCTTATTAGTTTTGGTGGGATGGGTACCAACACGGACAGGCTTCTCATCGTCCCGCATGACGTTAAACTGCACTTTCAGAACTACGTATGGCTTGATTCCCATCCTCATGGGGTACGTAGGAATGCTCGACCACTCTGCTTCGGGCCCAGCCTAATCCTCACTCTTGGTCTCTCGACCTGAAGAGTTTCCTTCGGGGGTACGTGGTGTGATTTGGACTCCAAGTCCTCATTCACGTCGGTTTCATATCTACCGCACCACACGCTCACTGGGATCTTCCCTTTTATTCCATGTCCTATCGTATGACGTTAAACTACAGGAGTCCATATGTCCTCAATGCATGACACTAAACTACGGTTCTACCCTGAACAAGTTCAGGATGCCCCCAGAGCCCATTGGGAAGCGACAGACCCCCTCACCAGAGAGGCCCTGTCTTAAAGAAGGAATGATCCATGATCAGAAAAATGTGCCCATCTGGCATATTCCCACCATGGTGGTGTGACTACCTAAGTATTGGATTCTGTTCGGACAAACCATAACTCCATATTCCACGCTTTGCGTGCCCCTTATTCAGATCCTCTTCCCCTTTCATGTCTGAAGGGACCCCCTAACGGCCTGGTCTCATGCCGCATCGGCTCTCCTACCGTCCTGGGCCAACGTTCCGGAAGGCTGGTCTTGTTTGGAAGGACCCCCTAACATTATGGATGTTCGACCTATGGTCCGCCAAGTGTCCTGGGTCAATGTCCCGAAAGATTGACCGACAATATTTGTGACATGGTCCCGTGTTTTGAACATGGTCAACAGTTGACCCTCATTTTTGTCCCCATTACAGGATAACGCTGTAAGGATACCACTTCTCCTCCATGGTTAACGGTTGTCACTTATTGTCATGCCATCCCCACAGTGCTCTAAATCTTGGTCATCATAATTCACACTTCCTGTTTCTGTCTGTTCAGACTGATTCCAGTGCCCCTGGTGTTGCACCGTTCGTACATGAGGGCACGCTGAAGAAATGGTAATTCGGCTGTTCTGAAAAGTTTCTTCTTCGGTCAAGCCTCTTCCATCTTTCGGAAATCTGGACAGGTGATCCAAATCCCGGATGCCCGGAGCATGGTCTCCACTCCAATGTTAGGTGGGACGAGAAGGGAACTATCTCCAGTTTCTCACATCGGGCTCGACCCATGTGGTCTTGGGGAATTATCACCGAACGTCCCGCAAACATTTTAGGGATGTAACGAGGTGATTCAAACAGTGGAAATCATGCACGCTACGGCATTCATAACAATGAAAGAATAAACTGAAGCACGAAAGTACCAATAAAAGGTTTTTTGGTTTGTTACAACAATTGAGGGTCGACTTCCCTCATGGACGGGTTGAACCCATCAAAATTGCGTTGCAGCTCTTCCACCTGTTGGCTTGTGGAGTCAAAGGCGTACTGCCGCTGACTCAGCTCCTGCTCCTCCTCAGCAGCGGCGAGGCGAAGTTCGTTAGCCTTTGCTCTGTCCCTCTCAACCTCAGCCTAAATGACAACCATCTTTTCAGAAGCCTGCCTCATAATCTCCTCTGCCTCTGCCAGCTGGTCCTTCAACCGGGAGATCATCTCAGATTGTGCATTAAGAGAGGATGAGTGCTCATTCTCCTGGGTCTGTAGCTATTGGACCTCGCTTTCAGCCTCCTGGAGCTTCTTGATGTTTGTCACCTTCCTCCCCTGCCAGCCCACGCTGAGCCCATGATCATGCTCCCGGATCTTATCAGCCATAAGATTTCGGATGACCACATGAGGACATTGGTCATCCACTCCCCCAGCGCATAGTTCACGCAACCGTGAGAGGATTATGTCCATTTCGGCCAGCCATAGCGCTTGGGGGTTTCCTTGATGAATTGCATGATTAGATTCCATGACCAGCGGCAGACTATGCTGTTGTCTTCCTCGTCGGAGGACGTTTCATCCCAGTCTACGCGATTGGTAGGCTCGTATGCAGGATAAGCCTGCAGGAAGTCCTCTATGGGATCTGCATCTGGCGTTGAATCTGGCGCGACATATGGAACCAAAGCAGGCGTGACAGGAGTAGGACCGGCCGACCAATCCTCTTCATCAAAGTCCACCTCGATGACCTCAGGCACGACCCTGCTGGTGGTCGTGCCGGTGATGATGTGTATTGCAGCTTGGGGAGATGGGGGGGGAATATCGCCACCATCACCGGCATGCCCCTAGGGAGGACGCCACCATACATCCTGACTAGTCTTGCCACAACATCCCACGACAGTCGAAGAACTGTATGACAGAGAGGGACATAAACGTTAGTTGGCATAGTCTACATATGACTACAAGGAAACTGGTAGAGGAATCTTACGGATATCGACCTCCTGGTGCTACTCTCGAGCCTGTACTGACAGGACCCCGAGGCGAGGCCCTCCGTATACTGTTGGAAGGTCTGGAGAAGCTGGAAGAGCCACCTCTGGTGCTTTGGTCCCACCAGACGCGGAACTGGACGCAGCCATAGGCGCGGGTTCTAAAGGTCCCGCATCATCACCTGCCGGGGGGTGAGAACGAGGCCTGCGAACAACTTCCTCCTGCATGGATCAAACATAAGTGAGAAGTCCATAGTGGCCTATGAACAGACCGTAAGGAAATAAGTTAGGAATGATACCTCGAGAGCCTCTGTGGAATCGTCGGAATCTGAGCCTTTATCTCCGACCTCTCCCACCTCTAACAGGCTCCCTCCTCTAGCCTCATCCTCTCGAGAGTAGTCCTCTGACTCTTCCATCAGGGGGAAGTGCTCCCTCAGATCGGCGGATGATAATTGTGGGGGGACCGTTCGATTCAGCAGTACCCTCACCCGGTTTTTCATTGGGCGAGGGACACCATTGGAGTGAACGTAATCCTCCAGCTTGTCCAGGTATTACTCTGCCTCCACCAGAGACGCCATGAAACCAGCTCAAACATCGCCTATTCCTGGTAATTCCATCCTGAGGGGATTCAGATGGGCCAATATCTCAGGTGGGATGAGGAATTTCCAGTTGACATCCCAAATGTCCCAGGATTCCAGGAAGACGGCATCTTCTGCCATGTCGATATGACGCAGCCGCTTCCCCGGGGCCTGAGTGGATATCCTATGAAATCCCCTCAGTGGCTGCCCCTCCGGATGGCCCTTCTCTTCCGGAATCACCGGATCAGCCGCTGCTTCCACACCCTCGGCCGGTGCGGGTCTCGCCACCATGGCAGCCCCACCACCGCGAGAGACCCTAGCTTCCCTTCGACCCCGACCTCGAGATAGAGGAGGACCATAGTCACCGACCCGAATAGTTGGTTGCTTCAGCATCTCCCCTGGGTAAGCAGCTTCCCAACTAATGGCATACTCCCTCAGCAATTCGAAAGCGGTGGTGGATGGAGGAAATGAAATTTTCATCTTCCCATATTCCCGTGTGAACATGAGCCACAGCTGCCTCATCACACACAGGTTCTCCTCGTGATGCACCTCCCAGTAGACCTACGGGGTCAGCCGCTGGAGGCATCGTAACTGCCTTGCAAACCGATGCGTGGTGTACGGTTCACAAAGTGGCTCACGATCTACTTGTTCCACCAAAACTCCACCTCGAAAGGCCAGGAGGTTAGCCCGATGTTATTCAATTCCCTGCCTGTCGTCAGTAAGTATCCACGTCAGCAATGGGAAGGGGTGGAAATTAAACTCATCCGCCCTCTGCACCCGATTCAGCACCATCGACACAACTAGTTTTAACGGAAAGCTCCCAACCGCATTCCGGATGGAGGAGTGGAAATTTGATCCCAGCGGCGAAATAGGTTTTGGACACTCATAGATCCCCCTGATGTGCGCTGTGATACACCCATACAGGAGGTGGAAGGGCCCGCATATCCTTGGCAGCCTCTTGCCCTCGCTAATGTGCCATAGCATTCTGTACAGTTTGGCGAGCATTGGAATCCCCATATTGACCCGCTGCCCCATGGCCAACATGGACGCCATAATAAATGAGCTGGGTCGCACCCCCATGCTTGTGTCCTTCACCGGTAGGATCCAACCGTAGATGAGAGTCGTGATGAACGCTGACAGCCTGACTATCGGCTGTTGTTCATTGTTGACACTGAAACCCCACATCTTCCATTGTTTGTCCTCCAAGACCCGCCAATACAAGTGCTCCATACCCCGTTGGGCCACCCTCGGACAAGTTCGAGGCCTTGGAGGGAACTGTCGATTCTCTGGGAAATTCAGGAAGCACATGAACCATTTCCTAAAATGTACATCCCTCATTGCCTCCTTATCCTCTCCAGGGACGAGTTCCATCAGCACTGATTCCAGTCGCGGCATTTTCTATGTATCCTCCCACGTGCTCATGACGAGGAGGAACTCATCATACATAGCCCCCAATATCGGAACCCCAGAAATCTGGTGGACATCCCATAGGCTGATGCCCACCTCCCCATGATGCAGGTGAAAGGTATTGGGCCGAGACAACCATCTGCTCAACAATTCAGGCATCAGTTGTTTCGGTTGGTAAATGTGGAATTGGGAGGCCCACGTCGCCTCATATAACCCCAATCTCCTCAGCTCAGACCCAAACTCCTCACATGAGAAGCCTACCCAGTAGGCCCAGGCCCAGTGATCAGTAAAGTTGTCGCCCTAGTGTAGGTCCCACTCATCGGACCATCCCTTCTTCGAATCCTGCAAAGCCGCCTTCAGCATGGTACGGTAGAGAGAAGGGGACGTCTCTGGTTGCAGTTGATTCCCGTCAATATCGTTCACATGGTTGTAGAGACAGTCAGCGGTGATGGGTGTGAAGTCCTCCTGTGCATGACCATCGGCTCTCCTGAACCATTGGTGCCGACATGGCGTGCTCCTAAACCAGCAAACTGGTTCGTCCCTAATCGCCTCAGGGATGAAGATGTCATCCCTCTACCCGAAGCCATACAATGGAAGCTTCTTACACTGCGGATAATTCTTCTGACCCTCCGATAGAAGATCTGTCAAAGAAGCGTGGTCCGAGTGGCTTTAGACCATCTCCCCAAGGCCTGGACAGTTGTCCATCTAATCCCGACGGGTGGCGTCTGCAAGAACCCCCAATACAGCTTCTCGATGGGCCATTTCAGTTCCGGCACTCAGAAAAGATTTTTTTCAGAACGGATCGCAAAGCTGGATTGCGAAGACGGATTGTGAATGTCGGTCGCGAGACCAAGCCGCGGAGTCAGTCCTAGGCCGGTAAACAGGAGTTCGCTTGGCGCTGTCGCGGAGTCAGAGACTCGGGGTTCACCGCGAAGCTCAATTCGCGGAGAGTAGGCGCGGAGTACGCGGAACATTGCGAAATAGAGAGCACAAAAAGACAAGGAAATCACGTGAAGACAAAAGAGGTCAACCCCCTATTTATAGGTGGGGACCCCGGAGCATCGCGGTGCGCCTCACCCACACAGAGCATCGCAGCGCATCCGGACCCGTGTCCATGGTCAGCACCACGGGCCCTCTTCCCGAAGTCGCATCGCGAACTGCCGACATGTTTGGTGATTTTCCCTCAGACTTCGACCCTTCACCCTCCGCGGCTCCAAGTCAGAGGGGGGGCATTTGTTGATGCCAAAATATTGCACAAAAGGAAGGAACAGAAAAGAAGACCAACACACTGCCTCACGAAGCATCGACGCGAAGCACCCCGAGCATCGCGGTCTCGCGAAGCTCCAGAGGCGGTACCTCTCCGCGAAAAAATTTGACGTTCGCGAGCCCGCCGCAAATCTCCAGAGGCGGTACCTCTCCGCAAATGAATTTTACATTCACGAGCCTGCCACGATGCTCCAGAGGTGGTACCTCTCCGCGAACAAATTTGACATTTGCGAGCCCGCCGCGATGCTCTAGAGGCAGTACCTCTCCATGACCGAATTTGACGTCCGCGAGCCCGCCGCAAAGCTCCGAAGGAGGGACCTCTTCACGAAATAATTTGACGTTCGCGAGCCCGCCGTGAAGCTCTAGAGGCGGTACCTCTCCGCGAAAGAATTTGACGTTCGCAAGCCCGCTGTGAAGTTCCGGAGGCGGTACCTCTCCGAAAACGAATTTGACGTTCGCGTGCCCGCCACGAAGCTTCATAGGCGGTACCTCTCCGCGAACGAATTTGACATTCGCGAGCCCGCCGCGAAGCTCCGAAGGTGGAACGGGAGTCCTACTTCGCGGCACCCCTTGCCTATAAATCCTTGGCTCCCCCTGAGTCCTGGGGACGGACAATCCGACCTTTAAGCTTATCCTCTCTTGAATCGCGAAGCACCCTTCGCCCCCAGGAATCATGTGCTCCGCGAGGTACTTCTACTTCGCGTGGCGCCTTCGCTTTGTCTCGTTTTGAGATCCTCTTCCGAGAGGGATGCCCTTCGCGAAGCTCAAGGGCATTCGCGAAGGAGGGGGATTCCCAAGGGATCCCGGCCAGCCGCGAAGTGTTTATGATTCGAGAAACACCCATCTTGTACTAGTGATCCCTATGCTATGGAAGGATCGCAACACATCGCGAAGCACACTGCTTCATAGCACCCTGCTTCACGAGGCACCTCTTCTTCGTGAAGCGGTGCTCCAGGAATACTGTTCTACTTCACGAAGCACCCTCCACTCACAACTATGCCCCATGCTAAGGCCAAGGCACTCTGCTTCGCGAAGCACAATCCTTTTCTTGGAAATTCTGCTTCCCGTGCATCCCTCCAAGTATGCACGATGTAATTTCAAAGTCCCATAGACAATAATACCCGTAGCTTTGCTTCGCCTAATGCTTCATCGCTTAGGAATGCTAACGGCTATTGTTTCTTCGCATAGACACGCTAACGTGGACCCCTCGATGGTTTACTCTACAACCCCCCTTGACCACGATCTTACTGGTACCTTTCCTCCCCCAAGGAGCAAAGGGTACTAGTTATGTAAGTCCTAGGGGTGTGGAGTGAACCCACGTCGTCCGACCTGTAGGACGTTAAACTGCCAAGCACCACGTTTTCAACACATGACGTTAAACTATGACCCGACCTCGTGCCTCTCACGAAGGGTCCCCAGCTCAAACATTTTTTACGCCAATCATCTCCACGAGAGTGGAATCACCCATCCAAAAGGGATGATATCCTCTTTATTGGAGTGGCTTATGTTCTCAGGGGAAGGGAGACCCTAGTTCCCCAATGGATGGCTGCACCCCTACATCTCCATACTTCCCCACTACAAAGTTCAGTTGAGGGCGTGATGGGGAACGAGGAACCTCCCATAATTGGTCCCAAATCCCTCTTTCACTGTGCTTTGTCACACTTCGGGCCTCCATCCTGGAGTAAGTCCCAGCACCATGGGCCGCCTAACGTGTAAGACCCTCTTCACTTCACACAGACGCACCCTTCGCGGCGTGATCGTCAGGTCCTTGATGTCTCTTGTTTCTCACACCGAGCATGACTCATGTGGGATTAGAGTTGGAATTGGCCATGACAATACCTTCATCCAGCATGACGTTAAACTGCATTCCCTCATCCAGCATGACGTTAAACTGCATGCCCTCATCTATCATGACATTAAACTGTATGCCCTTCTCTCACATGACATTCAACTGCACACCCATTTGAACTAAGAGATCTTTGATCCATGTCAAGGCATGGTACATAGGAAGCCTCCATGAGGTTCATGCCCGCCCGCCATAATTTCCTCATGTCGAGTTCTACCTTCGTCCAACATGACATTAAACTGCATTCCATTCTAACGGCAGGCCGTTGTGACCACACTTTGAACTACGAGGACTTTGATCCATGTCAAGGCATGGTATGTAGGAAGCCTCCCAGAGGTTCAAGACCATCTCCCATCGGACCAAGGTCCCTCATTTACGTCGGTTCGCTGACACCCACCGCCATACCGAACTACGGGGACGTTGATCCATGTCAAGGAATGTTACGTAGGAAGCCTCCACGAGGTTCAAGCCCACCGCCCGTCGTTTATTCACGTCAGGGTTCACTCTCGTCCAGCATGACGTTAAACTATATTTCAGTCCGACGGCAAGTCGTTGTGACCAACCAGAACTACGAGGTCTTTGATCCATGTCAAGGCATGGTACGTAGGAAGCCTTCACGAGGTTCAAGCCCACCACTAGTGGACCCATGGGTCTACTTCCACGTCGGTTCACCGATGAAACCCTTTGAACTACGAGGTCATTGATCCATGTCATAGAATGGTATGTAGGAATCCTCCCGGAGGTTCATGCCCATCTACCATCGGACCAAGGTCCCTCATTTACATCGGTTCGCCGACACCCACCACCATCCCGAACTATGGGGACTTTGATCCATGTCAAGGCATGGTACGTAGGAAGCCTCCACGAGGTTCAAGCCCACCACCCATCGGACCAAGGTCCACCTTCACATCGGTTCGTTGATGACATCCATCGGGCCAAGGTCCACTTTTATGTCAGTTCACCGGCACCATCCCGAACTACGCGGACTTTGATTCCCTACCACGGGGATATGTAGGAGGTCTCTTAGAGGCTCAAGCCCAACTTCATCGTCGCCCTTGCGATAGTCCCTTTCCATTTCACCCTCCACTTCATTCGTACATCTATCATCCACCCTGATTATCACCCGGACCGTCATATCCCAGTGAGACCATGTCTGTCAACTCCTCTTCAAAGCCTCCCATGGGCTGGCCTCGGTATCGACACCACTTCAAGGGAAATCCCTCAATCCGATCCATTCTAGTTAAATGCTCTGATCGGGCTGATCCGTCTCCGCTGGATGTTAAACTTGCGGCATACCCTGTGTTAAACACAGGAAGGTGAAGAAAACCTCAGACATATGTCTATGGCATATATTTCCCCGTGCTCGATGTGGGATGCTTCAGGCTTCCACGCCCTCAAGAAGCCCTATGACCAGGGATAATAGACAGACATGCCAGGTCCCCAGCATCCAGACACGCTACTGATGCCTCAACGTGAATACTCCCCCGACTGAAGGTCTCTGCCCTGACCGGACCCTTTAGAATGTCCCGACAGAAGCAGTGTAATTAACCGGTGTCCATGGAAACATGGAACTGGGAAGAGTTTCACGAAAAACGTATTAAATCTACAAGGGAGACCAAGACTAGGTGATGAGTTCTAAGGAGGAATCCACGGAAGGAAGAACCGACATCCCATCATCTTGTTTCGATCAAGGAGTAGACGTCCCTGAATAAGGAGTGAATGTCGCCCGCCTTTGGAAAGCGGGAATGTAGGGTAACAGTGCAGCACGTCCTCCTCCGCGGACGGATGGATGCGCGCGCGCCGACGAAAGCGTCGGAAACAATTTTAAATCATAATATTAAAATAAATTTCTAGTAATGTTTTTATAATTTTCCTAAAACAATAATTTTTTAATTATTAGTGAAAATACTAATATTTATTAAAAACTATACATTTTTCAAGAATTTAAAAACATCAATTTTGTTATAAAATTATTTAAAATTCAAATTAGTTATATTATATTATTTTTAATCCAATTATTTTTTATTAGAATGAATTTATTGTTCAATTTGGTATAAAAAAATTTTATATTTAAAATTACATTTTTCTGAAAAATATTTTTTCAATGCGTTTTGGAGTTTTATCATAAATTAATTTCTTCTAATTAGATGGATTTATTCATCAGAAATGGATTCCATATTAGGAGTCATAATTTTTAAATTTGGTAAATATCTCCCTTTTATCTTTTTTAAATTAGAATAACCAGTGAAATTTGTTTCACAATGGTATATGTAAAATGTGTTAATTAGGGTTAAAACTATGTGTTAAGGCCATTATATTTAATTTAAATTCTAATTGGATTAATGAAAATATAACCCTATGAAATTAATATTGAAATAAATTTTAAGGGATTCTTCTGCATTAAAATTGTATTTATAATATTTAAAGTAATGAAAAATAGAAAAGGTCACTCTATTACATTAAAATATCTATCATGTGTTCACATAGAAAAAATTCATGTTTTGAATGAATAGTAATAGTAATTTTTATAGTAATGAAATTATTTCCATAATCTCAATTTATTTATTATTTCTTATTTTCTATATAATTAAAATAAATGCTTATACAACAAAGACAAAATATTGTTTCATTATGAAAAAATTCATTTAAAAATATTAAAAGAAACATAATTTTAGTGTGTTATAATGTTCCATGAAATTTATAATTGAGTGAAATATATTATTGATGAATTAAAACAATATATTATGATTACATATTTTACTAGATGAATTTATATTCAAACCAAATAAATAGTTACAAAAATGGAATTAGTGATATTTTTTGGATATATGTTTCCATTTAAAAAATTTAAAAACCAAAAATACATAATATAAGACATGGGGTAATAAATGATCTAAAATTTTATTTATTTTAAATTTATGATCCAATTTAGACCATATATGTAAAATCATAACCTTTTTAGAGTGAAAAAGTCCTTACCTCAATTATGGTTAATTTTTTGAAACTTATTGGTTAAACCAACTGATAGTGAAAAAAAATATATAAAAATATCCAATCATTAATATATGATTTTATTTCAACAAAATAATTCTATATGTTTTAATTTATGTCCATCTAGAATCATTTTTATAGAGAATGTCTTTATTATATTTCAATCTTTTATGGCATTCTTAGAGTGACCCTCCTCTCATTTATAAATGAGTACCCCTCCTTTCTATTTTTACATGACAATGAGACTAATATATAGAATAAACAAAATAGAAATATATTATAAACTTCCCTATCCAAGAATTAGAGGATCATGTTTTCTTAAGAAGCCATTATAAGTGTCTTTTAGAAGCATTATAAAGGAGGCTTACTGAAGAACATGTAATCACATTACCCGACCTCTTTCAAATTGATTCTTCTTCTAATTCCTTTAAATTGTTGATATTAGTAAAAAAAACATAGTATCATAAATATATAGAAATTTTATGATGATTTTGAAAACACCTTTATACTCCCTCTTTTTTATCATATTTTATGTGAAAGTATCGTTGATTCATACACATGACTTATTATCTCCATGTAGTGATTCAATTTGTTTTCAATAACCAAATTTAATGAATGGTTATTATAATATATTTAATTTTAATTAATGTTATCTATTATGGAATTAATAATATGAGAACATGATATCATATATATCTTCCTACCTTCCAATCTATTGGATAATGATAACATCGCTCATGCATACATATGGACTTCCATATCCACGAAGTGATGTTATTAATTTTTTTATTTATGATTTTTAAGGTTGGAAAAAGGATATATTTGACAAATATATATGATATATAAAATTTTATATTGATTTTACAAAGGTAAAATTTTATTTAGTTCTATTTCTATCCATATGTAGAAATGGGATAACAAAGTTGATGCATATGTACGACCTACCGTCTCCATGAAAGGTGTAATTCATTTTTATTAATATATATGTTTTGGATGACTACCAATATTTAAATAATGATTAAATTATATATTTATATCATGATTAAAATTACTTATATGATATAATTATCATAAATAATAATTTCCTAGAACTACTTAACAAAGAATCTCTGGATGATACAAAATAGTTAACACCCCTAAATGATGATATTAATAAGGAATTATTAATAAATGGGTGTTGAAGTGTTATAAGGGATTGAGATATGACATTATATTTATATAAGTTATTATGTTATATAATTAATATAAATTTAAATTTTTTATAAAGGATATAATTTCACCTTTAAAAAAAATTTCTTGAGGTAATAGATTTCTAGTCTCACTTTTAATTCTTGTCGACATATAACATATTCACCTATAGTTTATTTTTTGTAGGGTACAAACATCAATTTTACATGTTATATCATGAATATAATTCATTTAATGATATTTAATGATTCATTTTTTGTTATTATTTCATGAGTCATTTATTTCAACTGTTAATAAAGTGTTAAGGGATTTATGTTTCAATATCATTGTTTATCAGGATTGTTTATCATTTAGTTTTTTATTAAAAAAAATTATGATTTACGTCTCAAGAAAAACATAAAATTTCATATCCTCTATTCATTAATTTAGAATATATGTTTTCATTTAATTTTTCTATTTTTAATAACTCAAAAGACCTAAATAATATTTTTAAGGAATTGTGACTTTATTTCATTCTTCGACAGAAAAATTTATTTTCCTTCCATATCAATATTTAAAAAAAATATATACAAGGATTTTATTATATTATTATATTATTTTATAAATTAATCGTATATATATTAGAATTTTAAAGAAATATTTCAAATTGAATATTCTTTATTTTTTTGTAAACCTGGTGTTTTTTTATTTTTTTACAGATGCATAAAAATAGATTTTTATTTTTATCATATAGAAAATAAAAACAATTTTCTTCCATCATAACAACTTAATGAATTGAACATTTCAATAATTATTTCCAAGATTACTTTCAAAAAAATAATTCATTAATAGTTGGAAGAAATTAGATTTTAAATAAGTGAATTCAATGTGAAAAGTGTATTTTTTTCTCAAGAAATGTATCATGTTATCTTTTAAGTGAATCATCTCATTAATATGGCATAAATTTATGTTTCCTAATCACTATTTGGGATATGATCCAATTAT
The DNA here is from genome assembly GCA_963277665.1 of Viscum album. Lineage (NCBI taxonomy): Eukaryota > Viridiplantae > Streptophyta > Magnoliopsida > Santalales > Viscaceae > Viscum > Viscum album. The sequence continues at coordinate 1,642,403,423 of OY728135.1, read as the reverse complement.
TCACTCATTATTTTTGTTATGAGGGTTGATTATTATGATGATAATATTTTAATGAAACTCATTGGTTTTCTATAAGTTATGATACGACGGATTAAGGAAATATTTATGAAACCTATTTTATTCTAATTGGTTATTTAATATTGAAATGTTTAATAAACCCATTTATTTTTATAGGAAATAATATATTAAATGTTTTATGATATTTGTTCCCATGTATTCATGATTTTGTATATGTGATGGGTGGAACCATAATTATATGACAGTCAAATGCATTAGATAATGATAGATATATAATGAGATAAACATAACTGGAATGGTGAGTTAATATATTTTAATAAGAGACTCTATCCACTATGATTGTACTGGGATTGAACCATGACTAATATTATAGAATTGGGATTGAACCCAATAAATTATTCTATTATTTTTAGTTATCCTTGACTACAAAGGAAGTGATTTTTTACGATTACATGTTTGATATAAACATATGTATTTTCCAAGGTATGATTTAATGGATAATGTTATTTGATTTCATTATGATTAATGTCCTATGAACTTATGATATTTATTAGGTGACTCATTATTATGATCCATGATTTATAGCTTATGGATTTAAAAGATTAATCCAGTTTTTTCAGACACTTGTTGTCATATTCCTGTTATGGGATATTTGATTTCTCCATTATTTACCCATAATGATCATAAGACCTCACCCTTATATCATGTTTACATTACCGAGGTTATGAAGAAAATTTTTATCTATGATATGTATAATATGTTTGGTATTAATGAGTACATTAATTGGTTATGAAGTAAAAATATTTTTAGAATGTTATTTATGATTGAAACTATCCAAATGAACTACAATTGGTTGTGGTTTTTATAGATTCATTTAGCAGTAGTAATCTAAAAAAGTGTTCTTCAATAATATCTTGGAAAATCATTCAGTATATGGTGAGTTTTCCCTTACGATGTACATGGTTTGAAACTCTTAAGTGATATTATATGGTTAATTTACTTTTTATCTATTACCCATAAAAAAATTTAATAGGTAATATTCATTGATAAACTATGTCAAACCTATTTATTCCTAGATTTAAAATATGGTGTCCTGATTTTGATATCCCATAAATGAATTTTCATGATTATGTGGTTTCCCTTTATGATTATTCACACAAAAAACATTGGTTTTAGTGAATGGATGGAACTGGGAGTATTCATCTTAACACATAGTGTGATGGAAAATGGATTGATTATTTTCATGGGAATAAAAGAAATGAATTTTATGGTGAATAGTTATTATTATTCCAAATTAGGTATGTTTTTATATGAAAAAAATTACAACATTTTGTAGTTTCTAAACAAATATAAAATTGAAAAAACATTGATTTATGCATACCTGAATGAATGAAGATTTAGTTTCCCCCTGAAAATAATTTGGGATGAAACACTATGGGGAATGTCAAAAAGGAATGAAAATATATTTTTTGTGGAAAATATTGTCTTAGAGAATTTAATTAGCAAGGAAAATGAATAGTTTGATTTCAAAAAAGTATTTTTCATCAAAATGAACTACTTATTGGACAATGTATTTTGTTTGGGGAATAAATGAATAATTAGATAAAATAACCAAATTAGAGGGTTGAATCTAAGACCGTGGAAGGTCCTATATTATTCCAATTATTTATGTGAAATTATTGAATTAATTATTTATATGGATTTGATAATTATGTTTTTATTGTTATATGAATGATATTATAGATAAAAAATCTAGTAACATATAAATATTTATCTAGAGTAGATTAAATTTATGGATTTGAAAACATATATTTATTAGTAATAATAAATATTAAAAGAGATTAAGTGGTATAGTTAAAATATTTAGTTTTTATAAAGATATTATTTTAAATGGTGATGTAAATGGGATAATATTGATGGCCTTTAAATTGGTTAGTCATTTGATGAAAATGTGATTTTTTTTATCATTGATACAATTTGTTTAATTTTTATATTGCAGTATTATGTAAATAATAAGGATTATGAAAGAATATATGTTTTCTTGTGAGGTTAAATTTTGTGTTATGGATACCACCATGAGTTTATAGGTTTATGGTAATTGACAAATATTTCAAGATTTTATGTGAGGGGATATTCAGGTGATTTGAAAATTTTATTGGGTTTCATGAATAATAATCTATTGAGGTTTGAATAAACCATCATATTATTTGATTATTTTATTTAAATATAATTATGGTTTAATTGATAGTGTGATATATATAATTTTTATGGTTGAAAACAATTCACTAATAAGTGATATTTTCAAAGATATTTATGGTGAAGATTATTATTATCATTATGTATTTTACATATATTTGAATCATGATATTTTTCTTAAGTTCACTATATTATATTTTCTTTATTGTGATTAATGATATTTTGGGATATATATTATTATATTTAGGTATATATAACCCATACGATTAATAAGTGATTTAACTTGAATGACAAACTTGGAGGAATGAAATTAAATTTTTATAGATATAAATGGACAGGTATGAGATCACCATTTTAGTTAAATAAATTATAAATTTTGGGGGTTATTAAGGATTTAGGGTTATTTATTAAATGATCTATCTGTAAAAACTATTAATATTTTAGAAATTTTGGATTTAATTGATTTATTTTAATTATTGATCATGTGGGGAATTATATTCACTTATTCTATCAAATTTTGGTTTTGTTTAAAGTCTACAGATAGAAGTAATAAATTTTAATTAATTTATAATCATTATAATCCATTTAATTTTAATTGAATTTCTTTATTCAAGAAAAATTATTCTTGAATATTCACGTTATAGAGTTAGATATAAAACATAAATTGATCAAAGCATATCCAAAATTCAAAATTGTGCTTATTATAAATAAATAAATAAAGTTTGTATATTTTTATAATATTTTATATCATGAAGGTAAAATAATTCATAATTTTAAAAATGATATTGAAATTAAATATTTTACATTTCAGTTCATTTTGGATGAATCAATTGTCTTTTTTTCGATACTGGATTTATGGTTTTGTGGTCGCTATCTTTTTCCTAGACATGTTCTCTATCAGTCACTATTAGTCCTTGAGAATTATTTTTCTCCACCATGTCTATATTTTCCCTTCCTACTAATTTTTTCCTATTTGGAAATATATTTTTTTTCTTAATCTATACGACCATCATATTTTATATTCCCTCTATTTAATAAGATGTTTAATAACAATTTTTATAATGTGAGTTTTTAGAAAAGAAATTTCTAAAAGTAAAACACTTGATAATAATGAATAGGTTAAAATATCAAGGAAGTAATTTATTAATGGTTAGGGGAGATTGTATCACAATGGGATATTAAATAAATAGAATTATGTTCTATATCGTATACAAATAGTACTACCATTTTTAAACACACATCAAATATTATTATTTTATTATGACTGTCAAAACCTAGTCAATGATTTAGTAGGTATGAATAGGAATAAGCAAATTATTAAATATTTAAATAATTCTTTTTCAAAAACATTTTATTTAATAATTCGTAATAAATAATATTCATTCTTTTAACATTATATTATGCTTATAAGATACTTTTTATTAAGAATGTATTTTTATTTATTATTGAAAGAAAAAATTATATTTATGTTTTTCAGGTTTTATATAATTTATTTTTAAAAAATATACATAAATATTTTATTCAACATAACAAAATTATTTTTCAGTGAATTTTTTATAATTTTGTGAAAAGATTGATTTTTTAGATGAATAATGAAAAATAACAATTTTTATAGAAAAGTGGGTTTTCATGATTTATAATTTTTAAGTCTTTTTCAAAAGATTTATATGTAAAATTAGATCTATTATATTAATATTTATCCAAATATTTTCGTTGGAATCAATTTTTTGGTTGAAGTTGGTATAAATACAAATTTTTTTATTCTTTAAAATACATTTTCTAGAAAAATTTTATTTCATTTCTTTTTGGATTTTATCATTTATTATTTTCTACCATACATAGATATATAATTATTTGAAATGGATAATTTATTTTTATTCAAGAGTATAATATTTTTTAAACATTACCATTTTATTTTTTTAATATGAATAATAACCACTGTAAATTTTTCTCACCACTATAATGGTTAAATGTAAAAATTTTGGTTCGAGCTAAGAGTTAAAGTCATAGTTTTTCAATTTAGTTATTATATAATGAATTTAATTTAATAATTATCACCAGAGGCTCAAAGAATTGTTGTTTGAGGAAAACGTTTCTTAAAATATGACTTATATAAAAATTTAATCAGAGAAGAATACCAAATGTCACTATTTTTAAATTTAAGTATCTATTATTTGTTCACATAGAAAAAAGTATGTTATGGATAAATAGAAATTATTATTTATATATTAATGAAAATATTTAATGGTGGTAATTTGTTTCTAATTTTTATTAATTATAAAATTACCTTAAATTCACACAAAATTCAGACACATTATTTTATCAATTAATTAAAAAATATGAAAAATGAGTTTTAAAAAATTAAAAGTAATAAAATTTTAGTGGGAGGTAATTTTATAAAAATTTAATATATGAATACATAATATTTTATATGTTTCAAATTAATATATTATTATTAAATATATTTATTTTTGTCTATGAATACAAATTAAATGAATAGTGTTATAAAAATCCATTTCTGATATTTAATGAAAATTATATTATATTTAATTGTTTAAAAATAATTAAAATATTAAAATAAACCAATTTAGATAATTTATTGTTTAAAATTTAATTTTTTAGTATATTAATATCCAATTATAAATATATAGTCAAATTTATTAATCATTATATGTGAAAAAATGGTCAATATGATTAAGGATAAAATGGGTTATCTAAGGGGTTAATTCAAAGGATAACGCTTAAAAAATCACATTAACCATTCTAGTTTTATTTTATTTTATTGTATTTACAACAAATAATACCTTTTATTATAATATATGGACATTTGGAATCATATTTCTAGATAATTATAATATTATATTTTAATCTTGTTTGAAATTCAAGTGTTCCCCTTCCCTCACATATAAAAAAGGCAGCACACCTTTCTCTTGTTTATACCACTTTGGTACATCTATTATTACCAGAAAAAAAAATTATATACTACACTTATATATCCATTTAATAGATATAATTATATTAATAAATTACCTTTCTAAGGGTCCTGAAGAGGGGATCTAAAGGAGACCTATCAAAAAAGAGGTAATCCTCTTTCTTGTCCTCTTTCAATTTGTTTTTTCTTCTACATCCCTTAAATCAGTGATATTACACATTAATAAATAATTTATTTATAATTAATAAACTAAAATGTTATTATTATTTTTAAACCACCTTTATTAACCAACTTTCCCCCCAAATGTTGAGTGAAAGTATCACTCATGTGTTTGTTTTCCTTGTCATCTTCGTGTAGTGATACAATTTATTTACCATCACCATATTTAATGAATGGATGTTTTGATGGGTTTAAATTATATATAAATATATATATATTAAGTTATAATTTTTTTATTTAAATATAATATCATATCTACCTTCTTATCTTACCACTAGTTAAAAATGATAATGTTTCTTGGGCATACAAGTCTGCTAACACCTCCACAAATCATAGTGATTCATTTATCTATTTTTTTATCTGGATAGTAATATGGATATATTTAATAAATATAATATATATATATGATATAATAATTTAAATTACAATTTTAATTATTATTTATTATTATTTTCTTCAATCAGTTGAAAATTGAAAATGATGTTTATGCATACGTACGTCCTATCGACTTCCGGAACAATATAAATAATTTTTCAATCATTATCTTATTGGGATGACTATAAAAATATATATTATATATATTATTTATATCATTATTAAAAATATTTTATTATGTAACCATTTTCGAATTACAAGGAGTTCAGCAAAAAAACCAATATTCTAATGATTATACGAAAAGTAATCACCTAGAAATAACAACTTTGTCAAAGAGTTATTCATAAATAACTGTTGAAAATTTATAAGAGGACCATGATTGATATTATATGTATATATCGGGTTCTAATATATAAATATAAAAAATCAAATTTATTATACAAGAGGTTATGGAACCTTCAAGGAAATTATTTCATGAGGAATGCAATTTCTTTTGTCAATTTTATTTTTTACAGACATATTCGATATTGACCACTCGATTATTTTTTATTCTACATATAAATAAAGTTAGATATATTAAATCCATGATATATTTATTTTCGAGATATTTTATGTTTCATTTGATTGTATTATTTAGTGGGTATTACAATTCAAAATAAAAAAATTATTACATATATTAGGTTATAATATAATTATTTATCATGATGGTTTATTATTTTGTATTATTTTTGTAAAATAATATGATATAACTCTGAAAAAACTAATTAAATTTATTCTATTTTGGTTATTTACTTATAAAAAAAATTTACATTCATTTTTCTCATGTTATGAACTCCATAGACTCAAATAATATTTTTATGAAATTATAACTTTTTTTCTTCGGTTGAAATTATTTTTTCTTCTTTTTCCATGTTTTCATAAAATGTTTTCAAGATTGTTTTAATATTATTCCATTATTATTTAATTGCCACAAATTATTTAATTTTTTTAAAATGTTGTAAATTGACTCTTCGTGTCATTTTTTCATATAATGAACTAGTGGTGTTTTACAATTATATGAAATGAATTTTTCCTCTTCACTTTTTTTGTATGAATAGAATTTAAAATATCATGCACAATCAATGATTTTATGATTAAATTAAAATATTCCATTATTCTCTTATAATAAATGATTTCTTTAATGATTATGAAATTTTAATATTTTCCTTTTTTATTGGATATTGAAAATGGCATTTCTCTAAATAAAGGTTCTATGTGATATTGTAATAGACTTTTTCAACTTAGATGACATCATTTTATGTTTCCCAATGCCATCATGGGATATTATACAATAATTTAATCCTTATTATTTTTCTTGTGTGGTTTATTATTATGAAGCAAACAAATTTATGAAACCTATTCAATTTCTTTGGGTTATATTATGATGAATTGATGAAATGGTTATGAAAAAAAATTTATTTAAATTATTTATTACATGATGACATGTTTTGGAAAAAACATATTTTCATATTTATTGATATGGTGAATGTTTTATAATATTGTGGCACACATCTGTATGATTAATATTAGGTGACATTTGGGGCCAGAATAAAATATCTCTCCAATTCATTAGATAATTATGGATATCTCATGGGATAAATAGGAATGGAGTAGAGAGTTATCCTAGTTCATTAAGGGACTCTATCCAACATGATTAACTAGGGAGTTAACATTTATTAAAACTATAAAATAGGCAGTAACCAAAATCTACTATTATAGTCATGTAAGTGAAACTTGAATACTGTGGAAATGAATTTATATATTTATGCATGTGAAAAATTCTTATGTATTTTACCAATGTTATGTTCTCATATATCATGTTCTTTGATTATTTTTTATTCATGTTATATTAATATAAAATATATCTTACACAACTCAAGAATATGATATATGACATATATGCTATTGTTTTCAAATGTTAATATTATTTTATCATACTCTTATTATAATGTTATACTTAACTGGTTATTGATATTCTATTATTTAACTTCTTTGAGCATCTAAGCTCAAAATTTCTAATGATTTATATCCCTATGATATAAAGAACATTTTATGTATGATATTTCTATAATGTGTGTTAATATTAAAGAACTTAATAGGAGATAAATAAGAACTCTTATGAATATGTTAATTATGTGTCCATGATTTCAATGTCATAAAACCATTACTATTTTGGAATGGATCATAATGTTTTGTTTTAAATATTCATCTAAAAATATGTCATATTTATTTATGTTAGGTTTGTGTTTTTATATTAAGATGTATGGATCATGGAATATTAACTTAAGAATAAAAAATGTCATTAAAAACTTTTCTTGTAAATATATACTAAAAATAATACAGGACATAAAATCATTACATAATAAAGTGGAACATATTTTGTGCACCGAATATAAAAAAAAATAATTTCAAATAAGATATATTTTAGTGTAGTGGTACCTAATAATCAAATGAAAACATTTTGAATGAATCAATTTATATCCACCTTTCAAATTGGTGAAAAAAATCCAATAATGTCCACTGTATAATTTTGTCATCGAATCCAAGTATGTATAACCTTTAGTCGGTGACAATGTAAATGTAGGTTCGTGATTCACTATACCAGAAGATATAAAACCAAAAAAAAATTAATTTAATGGAAAGATAGAACCCCACTAGTCAACTTTAATATAGATTAGTGAAACATAAAATCAAATCACCCACGTCATCATAAATAACACATGAGAAAAAATGGATTTTATAAATTTTACAAAAGGTACCACATAATAAAACAGAACAATTTCATACTAAAAATAATAATTTCTATAATGGAGTATTTAAGAAGAGAAAATATATGGTGATTTTGAAGAGATACTCCAATGGATAATAATCATTTGAAAAATGAAGAGAAATCACCAAAAAAAGATTTTTTTGAATTTTTTTGACATCATCTTAAAAGGATGATGTATCAAGATACATTCCAAAAACATCATTTTTATGATAAAGAGAAAAAATATTGAAAATTTACATCAAAAAAATCCCAACAAAAAGACCTTAAAAATAAAAAAACTATGTAATATTTTCATATAGATGTGATGATTTAAATATTGTGGTATGGAAAAACATTTTATAATTTTAAGCGGAATTTTTCGAAAACCAACATGAATAAAAGTATAATAAATATATTGTTTTAAAATAAATAAAAACTAATATTGGGATCATTGGACATTAATACAATTTTGTTTTATAATAAATAATGAATAAAATTATTGGGAAGTAAAAACATGTATATAAGAATATTCCATTAAAAAAATGAGAACCACTAATTAAAAAATGATTTTTCATTAAACAATAGAATCATAAATGTGGAATAGATTTGTATAAAACATTATTTCCCCATTTTTTAATGTGGAAAAAAATTAACATCATTATAGGTTATAATATCTTTATCTTGAAATATAGTAGTCAAAAGGAGTGACTATGATCCAATTAAATGATTTTGAGTCTCTAAAACCCATTTCCTTTATTCCCACTTAGGCGAATGCACTATAACCTAAAACCAAAAAAATAACTATATTAATATATCATTTTAGAAACGTATTCTTACATAAAAATACTTACTATTTTTAGTTACAATTATTATCTACAAGTATGTTATTTTGTATTTCATGTTTTCCCGAAACAAATATTTATAATTTTTACCATTGGTATTAGTTTCATTGGAGAAGTGTCAATATTTGCTCATCTTCCAGTGTTCATTATAAATATATAACTAAATTTATAATAATTAATTACATAAAATAATTTATGATGATTTGGTTTCCCTAGATTTCTGTTTCACTCTTTATCCTTGAAGATATAATCGATAAAAAGTTGGACTCAGTGATTTTCATAACCAATAAAAGGTATTTTAAAAATTATTTAGTTAATTATTTATATATCCTTTCCCAAAACATATATAAATAATTATTTAAATATTTATATTGTATTATATTATTAATTACTTTTTTGTATTCATTCATAATGTAATTTCGTATAATTGTTCAAGTGCGATGTTAAACTGACCCATAGATGAATATATCATGATTAATGGATAATTATGATGTAATTTAGTTGAAATATAATTAAAAAAGAATCATAATGATATAATTTAGTGGTTAATAGTGGGATATATCACAATTATAATGGATTCAGAAAAATAAGTAATGTATATAAAAATATTTCATAATTTGAATAAAATATTTTTCTATTTGTATACTTATTTTAAGAAATTCAATTAACCATGATCATTTTTTGGTTATTTCATTGGTAGGTTGTTTAAATTTTCATAAAAAAACTATTAATTATATTATAACCATAATATTATCTATGAAATCAATTTTCTCTACCAACCATTTAATGTGGTGATGAGAATGAAAATAGAAATCAATTGTTCCATAATGGTGGTAGTCCACACATACGCATGGTGTAAGAACTCAGATCTTCATTTTAATGTATGGATATTGATTTCGAGTGTTTTGGAAGAAAAAGGAAGAACATGGAAATTTTCTATCTACATGTCATTTACTCTAGAGTACATTCCATGTACCCAGTTCCATCGTATAGCCATTTAATAGTCATTTAATATCCAAGTACATGGCCATGTGGAACGTCAAAAGAGGGGGATTGTTGAGGAATGAACACAGTCTGTGCATTAAAAGAACACACCACGTACCTTTCTTTTTAATTGAGAAATCAGACTCTGGTCATGTATAACACTCATTTTAATATTCATCTAGACATGTCTCATGAAGGAGAATATGGAATTTTTGAATCATCTCTGAGACACTGATTCGTCATTTGTTATCTATATCAAACAGCATCGGTTGTGTTGGAATCAACTTAGTGAGTACTTTGTTCTACCTGAATCTATTACTCTATTTTACCCTATTTATAGAGTTATCAAAGGTTGAACGTTTTGGACCTTTTTCTAGATTTATGACATTCTAGAACTATTAAAGGGTCATCATTCAAGAGTGGACATCATGCAATATTGAGGTGGATTGTCCCCTTTCAGAGTTTCTCTTTGAGTTATATATGCCTAAGTTCTGATTACCTGTGATTCAAGTATTTTGTGTTAAGGAATTGAACTCTATTATTATATTACATAGATTTATAGATAGATTAAGGGTTTTTGTTGATAACTTATGCTAAATTACATGTATACGGGGTTCCTTAGAGGTATTTTTTCTTGTTTGAATGTTTATAGATGTTTGGTCTATGTTGTCTATGAGGTAGACATTTTTTCCATGCATTACATGTCAGGTAAGAATTGATTTAATTATTACTTCTTATTGAATTCTTGTGTTATGAATTTTATCTTATTTGCATTTTAGTAGTTGATATAATTTTTTTATTCTTAGATATCGTTATTTCAAGATTTTATAACACACGGCTATAAGAACCTAGTGTAGTGAGACCATATGTGGAATTGATGTTGAGGGATTTCCCAGAGTGTCTATTATATTTATGTTGCGAGACCATAAGGTGGATTTATGGATACTATTTCCTTAGAGTGTCTATATATTACCTTTATAAGACTACATGTGTAATTTATGTTTACTTCTTCCTTAGGGAGTCTTTAGTTTATCGTTAAGATACCATAGGGGGAATTGGTCGTGAGTGCTTCCTCATATAGTCTTTTTTTGTGGGACCAAAGGGGTTAGACTATGTGATCTTTTCTCGAGGTTCATTATATATTTATTGAATTGATGATATGTTAAACCAGTGGGGTTATAATGTGAGAACATTCCCAAAGGTTTTCTTATAAATGTTTGATTGATTTTGATGAGTCTGCGATGACAAAGCACATTGTTGGACTTGGTCATACTTGATTGTTAGATGGTCTTCTAAGACATCATTTTTTCTTTTACACAAAAAATATAGAACATAGGCTAGATCATATGATTTCATTGTTAAATTGTTTTAATAATTAATAAATGTAAATGAATGTAATTTGAAACTGTAGGATTGTTTATTTTTGAGAATTTACTTGTTTATTGCTTCATTTTGTATATTTTCTGCTATATATATTCACTGACAGTTAAGCACAGATATTTTGGTGGTTTCCTATAGTTATTCATCACAAAACCTATTTGGGTCATGATATTTGACACTAAATGATTATATGATCTCTAGAATAGATAAGGGAAAGCACCCTTCTTTATTGGGCACTTGATTATTATGGAGCTGGAGAGTGTAGGACCAAGCCATGTTTTGCAATGCTGATAGAGTGTAATTATTTTCTTTTGTACTTTGTTTTAGTACTATATTCCATCATTGTGACTTGTTTTTTTCATAGACATATGTTACATACATCATTTATATACATTCTCTAGTTGTTTATTTACTATTAGTCTTTTGTTGTTACTTCGTTGAATGGAATTATTGTTTCCAGTGTTGTTTATTATTGTTATTCTATTGTGTCCCTCTTCCAATGAGGGAATAGTTTCTCCAATATCTCACCCAAGTACCTCTATGCTATTTTAAATCCTCTAATATTCGGGAAACTTTTCTCGAGGTTATGTGACCAATCGGGTACGGGTCACCTTTAGGCAGCACCCAGATCTGTGATGTTAGATGAGGTTTGTGCTACCATTTTCCATAGAACGGTAGAGATGTATAATATTTTTTTTATCGATTAAGAATATAAAATATTTTATATACATAAATTTCATTTATTAAATTTAATATTATGGAAATCCAATTATTTTGGGTGATGAAAATAAAACATTACGCTTTATAGAGGTAGTAGTCTGCGCACACAGATGAATATTGTTTTCATTTTTTTAAGTGTGTAAGTGATGGGAGAATAATGATTCTACCCAAACTATAATAAAATATCTATTAAATAGTAATACTAATGATATAATTTTAGTTTGTTTTAATTTAATTTTTGGATGAATAAGTGAACATAAATAAATAAAAAAGGGAAAGTGAGGTTATGATCTTTTACCTCATATATAAGATTATATCATATATATATAATGAGTAAACCCTTAAGGGATGGTCCTTTGAGAATAATAGAACCCCATAAATGTGTAAATGACTTTTTAAAATATATTTGGGTTTTGTTTAGGCTGGATTAAGTTGGTTCTGGGGTGAGGGGTGGTGAGAAGAGAAAATCCCTTTCTATAAGGGAAAAAGGTTGATTCTATTGTAAATTCCATTAACATTACAATAATAGGATGTAAATATCAAGAAAATTGGATAAGAAAATTTGGTAAATAATTGGGTGTGGAGAAGATAATGTCTACATATCCTCCTTCCATGTTCTTCATGATTATTATATTCATGATTCAATCTGTTTACACATTGAATTATTACATTTTCCATTTTAGTTTTTATTATAGTAAAAAAAAAATTTATTTATAGTAAATTACTCACTATGAATAAAAATAATGTGGGCCACATTAGGTTATTGGATAATACAACTTCTATATTCGAATTATAATTTTTTATTTTTCAATTTATGAATGTTTTAAATGTTAAATTTAATATAATAAATTACTAATGTATTAAAAAAATTCAATATAAATATTAATTGAGTTTTAAAATATCTATAATAGATATGTTAAATATAATAAATATTATAAAATTTAAAATTTATATTATTAAATAATATTTTTCATGAAATTTATTTAATACATTTCTATGCCATTATAATATAATAGTAATGAAATAGAATTCAAGGTATTAGTAAAATCAGTATATTACATTACTCACCTAAAAATAATTTATTTATTAAAATATCATAAATTTGTATTAAGTTAATGTTTCCTTGATAAATAAACTAATGATTTTAATTTTGTAAAATCCATATCCTTATATATATTATTTTTATTTTTATTCAGAACACATAATATATAGCACAATCGATTTATATAGGAAAATGCATTTTTCAATATTAATCATTAGAAATTAATCTAATGTTATCATATTATTCCGAATATAAAAAATATACTTTTTATTAGTCAATAAAAATAAAATTAGTTTTAGTTTATAATATAATTTTTTTAAATTACATTTTTTATTCGTGAATTATATTAAGAAAAAAATTCACTTTATAGAAGTATAAAAATTAATGAGATATCTGTACATATAAATATTTTTGTACATATTTCTATAATCGTAATTTATACATAAATAAATTCTAATTATCTCTATATAATGCCTATGAATTAGATAATCTCTAGTTATATTTTAATCTTGTAGTTCAATTAGTATTGATCTTGTGGAAATCTCCACAATCTTAATCTTCTCTCATATATGGTTTTTTACAGAGCATAATTCCTTGAGTACAGCTTGGGATTGGCCTTAAGAAACCTAAGTGGAGCCACCTACCATCTGAGTATAGACCAATTGGCTTAAAAAAGAAATACATTTTCTTTTGAATTATATCTATTCTAAATTTATTATTTATCTTATATTAATGTTACATCAATTTATACTATATAACATATTTACTATTTTTTAACAATAATATTTAATTTTTAAAATATATCATGTGTTGTAATTTTATTTATTAAAGAAAGTAGAAAATTATTTTTAATATATTAAAAATTTATGAATAATATTAATTGTAATATCATATCTTTATATCATAACTTGATGTACATTTTAAGTCTCTTATGATTATTAAGGGTTTAGAGTAATACAAGGAAGAGGAAATCCATCACATTTTTTGTAAATAAAAGAGTGGATTTTTTATTTGGGTAATGTGTTACCCTTCTAGTGGTTAGAAGAAGAGAGATGAAGGGATATAATAGGGGAATGAGATGATAAAATAATTGAGTTGGAGTTATTTATCATTTTTAGTTGGAGGTGTCCTTTCTCAGTGTTTTTAATATTAGAGGAGGGTGAATCATAATATGTACTATAAAAAATAAAAAAGAGAAATCCAAAAATGTTGTATTGTGTGGATCCTACTTATATTATTCTTAGGTGTTTCATAGAGACGTTAATGAAGATATTCTGGGTAAGAACATGATTCGAGGTATAGGGAAAAGGGACCTCAAACTGGCAAATGATCCACTATAGTACAGTCTCGCCACATAGAGGTCTGGGGATCTTAGAAAAAGTTGTAGAATACATATGAATTGAAATACCTAGTGAGATAAGGTGCATGGGGATATAGTTGTGGGTTCGATGTATGTTGAATTTATTCACAAGATATGGATTCTGCCTATGGAAAAGACATAGATTTGATGGGTATAAGTATACATCTAGTTATAATTATGTTTTCAACTTCCTTTTTTTATTATAAGAGTTTAATTCTCTTTTATTTTGTCGTCAAGTCATTAATGGTTTATATTTTTCAATAAAATTTTCCACAATATTTTTATCCATTATATATCATGTCAAAAATAGAGTAGATCATATCTTGGGATACTAAGAGTTTCCTATAGTGATTACGGGATACACAAAGTAATGGTATTTTATTTTTTGGTAATTTAAATTTTTTATATCATATTTGTTATAGATAATATGATGAGTTTTTTGAGATCAAATCAACTGTTATCTTCTGAATTATTTTTAACCACCCATTAGATAAATTAGTAATTTTTTGATTGAATGGTGATTATGAATTTTCATATTGGGACCTGATCTTAGTTAGATCAAGACGAAAACGTCCCAAGAACAATGAATTGTTCTGGAAATCCACCAAGTAACACTTACACTTAGTCTTCCCCATATGGAGCACCATTATATATATTTTGTTTCATATGATTTATTGGATGTTTATTTAAATAAGAGAATTGTGTTTAATATTAGACTCATTACATGTGTGCGGGAATATCAATTCCTCCATATGATTTAACATTGTCCAAGTTGAAGTTGTTCAAGGTATAGTTTGAGGATCTAGAGGGGAGGGGAATTATTCACCAGAGTACCTCTGTATTAGGTTATCCAAATTCATTTATCATAAAATAAGACGTAATTCTACATTTATGTCTGTATTGTGATTTGATTAATTAGTTCATGGTAAAAAAAAGTATTTAATATTGTTTCTTGGACTCACAATCCAAGATTCAAAGATCATAGGCACATTCGTTATATACACTAATTGATATAAGTAAAAAAATCTATGATATAACCCACCTTAATTAAAAAATAAAAAATGATAAGTAACCATCTTATGTTATTAAGATCTTTTTGGGATTATATCTATAGAGAATTTGGACATATCATTAAATAATTAATCCCATATCAAACTTGACAAATGAACACTTTTTTGAAATATATATGAAATTAATTAATCCATGATACTTCTCCACATAACACCTAAATTCTTTCACAAGTTTTAAACTTTAAAACATGTCATGTATACAATATTTATTCATAACCCTGGGAATGGAATCATAAGAATTGGGATATCTCAAGTTTCTATTAAGGGAAATAAATAAATGAACCAATAATAACATAAAAATGTAATAAATATTATTAAATAAATAATTAAACATTATAAACCACAATCAACTTGAAATTGAGAGAATGGTATATCCATAATACTAAATTAAAACATGTATATCAATTTTACAGATCTCATACCGGTGGATTCATAATTTTAAACATCAAAACCTTCTGTCAAATCCTAGTGCCAAGACATTATAATTATATATGAGACTACAGTGAAACATCTTTCAGAATTGGGTGAGAAAACAAAAAATACTTAAACCCTCTTTATCTAATGAGAACTATCAATTCATAAAATGGATATATAATTTCATTCCCTACAATAACCTTTTTAGGACTAATACATATGTTATTATAGTCTATAAAAAATTTTATACCATTCCATAGGGAACCTCATTATTAATAAAAAATTATATCCATATTAAGAATTATATGGGAATAGAATATATAATAACCCTATTTTAGTATCCAAGAATATACAATAATGACAATTATTTTACCTATTTCAATTAAATTCATAACATGATTACAACCCAGCTATAGAAGAAAGATGTATAATTTACTAATACATTTTCAAATTGAAATTAATCATATATATTGGAATAAAAATATGTCTTACATCAATACTTTTCTCTAAATAAGTAGAATATAATAATTTATATGATAAAAATCATCCCATCCTTTTTTAAATTTAGTATTAATACTATATAGATAAATTTGTATACATGTAAAATAATATTTTAATTACATGACCACAGCCCCTCTAGAGAATATAGGTGGATGGTTTCAAAAAAATATATCTCAATTTACGAGAAATATTTGTTGATGGTTTTATGTGGTGTGTATTTATATTTCTAAAAAATTGATAAAATATGAAATAATAATAAATATTGGAGAAATGAACACAATTTATATGAAATAAGTTCAAATAGAAATCATAACCCAATGAATAGAAATTGATTTACCCCAAATCCTCATTACTAAGGAATTAATTGAATCAGCGGTTACATGAATAAGGTAAAATTATTCTTATAGTAAATTTTATTATATATACTTATTTTATTAACAATACATCCACAATATGTATACAAACCATAAAATGGAATCTAGCTACACCAAATTAATTTTTCCCAAATATTGACAATTGAGACCATGGACACAATTATCGATTTAGAAAATTTTGAATCAAATATCCTTGAAATGGTGGGATTGAACTTTAACTTCAAAAAATTATTAAAAACATTAATGATATGATATCTCAAATAATTAATATATACTACACATAAATGAAACAATTTTAATAAATTCAATACATTACTCAATAATGAGAAATTGAGTTGAAAACCCTTACCTTGTCCGGACATATTCTTGATGTACACTAAAACTATTAAATAATTGAATTAAGTTATTTGAATACATATTATATGAACTTATAAATACTTATTACAATCTATAATACTCATTAAAAATAATTCTATACATATAAATATTTTTTTGTCTACCTGTTTTCAACAATTGGTGTAAGTAGTCATTGTCACTTTTAATTAGTTTTATAATAGTTATGTTGGCATCAGTTATTTTTACAAAGTACATGAGTATTATACCATAGAATATATTGGTATCAATAATCCATGATATTTTATAAAGACATAATTTCATTTTATATTATTTTTTTTATGAACCATGCAGATGTAGACGATAGAGATTTTGTTTCACTGTTTATTGATGAATGAAAGTTTTTTACGTTGTTAAAGAGATAAATATTATTATAACCATGCAATAAAAAATAAAAAAAAATATTACATATATATATATATATCATATTAAAAAAATAATCTCCAAATGTCATCCATTAAATAAATTTATTGTTTTGTGAAATTCGATAGTTAAACTGACTCAAACATGAACCATCCATATAAATGGATGATTAAAATTTGGATTATCCTTAGGAACATTTGAGCAGAATCATACAGATATTATTTAAAATATATTTGTTTGATATCTCATAATTTTAATGAAATTTAATGACTAGATAATTTATATATTGTTATTCTTTGGAATATAAGAGATCATCTTCCACTTATTTTTTCTCTTTTCAAATGGTATAACTAATAATGTTCGTTTATTGGTCATATCATTAACATTTATCAACTTTTTTTTATATAAAACCCCTAATTATTTAATAACATAATATTTATCCTTTATTACCACCCTTAGATCTATACTTTTGGGGAGGTGATGGAAAATAAAATGAATTGTCTCATAGAGGGGGTAGTCTCCACAATACACATACAACATTTTATTTTTTTAATAGATGTGATCTATTAATAAATGATGATAATACCCTTAATATAGTAGTATTAAAATATATCAACGATAAAAATATCAATTTATTAGTGTATTTAGAATAATTTTGAATGAAAATACATAACAAGAAAACTAAATTGTTGATAATACTCATGTTAAGAAGATGAATTTACTTTGAAAGTCAAAATGAAAATTAATCCTGTAGGCTATGTAATGGTGAAAATAATATTTCAAACATTGGATAGTCTTATAATAGAATAAGTGTGGTACATATTTAAGAGAAAATTTGGATGTATATTTTTTCTTGAAGTGTAGAATATTTTACCCTTTTATAAGTGAAGTTATGCGTAGTTTTTGGAGTAACAACTATTTTTCAATAATGTATGTATTATATTCAAGTGTAAAAAAACAAAAGGTGGAAAAATTTGAGTGTAAAATGTGTGTGTATTTTAAAAAACCTTATACACCACTTTTTATTAAACATTGAGTGTTTTAGGGTTTCTTTAACTTTTAAAAGTTTATTAAAATTTATATTTACATTGATAATTAATATCTTTCCCTATAAATTAATTTTAATGATAAATATTAATATTTTTAATTATAAATAATTTGATACATATAATTTCAATGTATAAAATAATATTATCATATAATATTTCTAATAGTATAAAATGTTAACTTAAAAAATATATATGTAATTTCGTAAAAATTGTTTTTAGAGAAATACTCTTTTGAAAATCAAATTTATATATCATGTAAAATTATATTGTATTCTAATTTTAATAACAAAAACTTTTTATTAAAAAAATAATAATGTCTACGAGGTTTACAAGGCCAGAAAATACAACATCTCCCATAAAAATAATTAATAAATATAGTAAACGAAAAATTATTTTATATTAAAGTAACATTTATATTAGTTATAAAATTGATTTTATTACTTTTTATAATATTAAATAAAATTTTAAAATGAATAATTTTTTCTTTAAAATCAATATTTATTACAAAAATCATTTTATAAATTTATATATCATTTTTATATATTGGTAAAAACATGTAAATTAGAAGTTTCATGAAAACCGTATTTTTCATCTAAAAAATGACCTCTTAAAAAAACATAATTCTATGAAAATATTTATATTATGAATGGAAAAATTAATTTCAATTTATATAACTTATAATTTATAAAATTATAAATTCTTATTTTAATTTTGTAATAAAATATACATGAAACCCCATTTTAATTGGAAATAGATATTATCAAATATAAACTAATTTTATTTTTATATTATATCATTTACAAAATAATATGGTGTTAAAAAATTAATAATATAAGACATAAGTAATAAATTTTCACTTGTTTCTTCAAATATAATTTTATGTCAAAAAGGTAATTTTTTTAGAATAGAACATTTTTATATAATAATTGATCTTGTTATATGTTTTATGTAAACTAGGTGAATTTAATTTATATTAAACATAAAATTTATCTTATTTGTAGATATAATTCATAATTCAGTTATTCCTATTCGTTATCACAAATTCATGGATTATTTTATTAATGTTATACTTTAACATTTATATTAAATCTATATATATCATATATTTATTCGAGTTTAGTAATCTGTGTCGATAAATATACCAAAATTATTAAATTATTTAAATATAATATTATATTTAAATTATGGGATATTACATCCACTACCCCTAAATAAATTTTATCATTGTAATTTGACTCATAAAATAAGATTAATTTCAATAGAGAACTCATAATTAACCAAACATAACTAGATGATAATGAGTTTACAAATGATATTGATGTGATATATCTGTATGAAAAAAATCATTATAAGTTTTCATAAAGAGAGATAAACCATTCATAATTTCATATATAGTTTTACTAATGTATGTAGATCAAGATCCTTAAGTATAAACTTATCAAAAACCCATAAAATTATTTACTTCGTAATCATACCACTATGGGATTTAATTTAAAACATGACATTGTGTACTTAGTGATGACATACAAGGCATATGATACTATAAATTCTAGAGTGTAAACTCACCATATGACACATTAGTTATAGTTTAGAAGTCTTATCCTTCTACACATGGTTATTAGTGATTATTATACTCATTTTCCCTTTGATTGGGACATTGAGTCTCATTATGGAAAAATCTCTCGTAATTCATGTATTGTCTTTTGGAGCATATTTATAAGCATTACAGTTGTGAATTTTGTTACATTTATCTCCACACATGTAGAATTTACCCATCCCATTACAAAAAATTTCCCCATGTTTATTCCAACATTTATTATACCAACCAATACATTACATAAATTGATATTACTTCATATTTTAAGTATATTCATTACAACATTTAAAAAAATCATGATAGGACCGTATAGGTACAATGTTTCTAGAAACTGGGAAACATAAACAACTAGATAATAAAACATCTACATTATCTCCCATTTACTTCTTCACAACTAGACTCCTTTTTGGAATATTATACACAATACCATATTTTATGAACTGGGGAAAAGAAACATATTAATGGGTGATCTCAAATACTATGTTAAGGTAAATAAATGAAATATCAATATTATCATATACATCATAATATTACTTTTTCAAATATTATCCTTCATATAAAAGATCATAAAAACATGTCATGGGATAAATCATAAAAGTGAAATTTAATCCCAATAGTCATAACATTAGACATGAAATTTTGTGAGATACACAATTATATATATAATATAATTTAGTATTAGTCAAGGCTCATTTCCAAGACAATTATAGCGGGCAAGGTCCATTACTGAACCGAGTTCACTCCTCCTTCCAAACCTGTATTACTAAACCGAATTTACATGTCATTCCATTCATTTGTATCTCATGAGATATAAATCTTTTCCAAATGAATTTTAAGGAGATATATGTCCCACACATCTCATAATTAAACCATCCTTATGTTTACCACAAAAACATAAAAAAATTCACTATAGAATAAACCATGAAATAAATTTGGTTTCTTATACATAATTCCATCATAACATAATAAAAAAATAAAATTCATAAAAATAATTCCATCATTTACACAAGAAAGTAAATGTAATAATATTTATAGAAATATAAATATATGTTATCTTATATGTAAAATAATATTGATAAAATAGATAAGCTTCATTCCTAAGGAAAATATCATAACTTCTTTACAAATGCTTTCTTTCCTCAAAATACCAAACTATATTAGTAGAAGACATTTTATGTGAAAATAAACATTTTATATTCTAGGGTAACCCCCATGTAAATAAATCATTATGAAAGCATAAAAAATCATTTATTCCGTACAAGTAAAAAAACATTCTTCTGTACTGTTGCTGAAAAAGTAAAAAAGTACGTCGTATTGAAAAACAAAAATGATTATATTCATACCATTAAGTAAAAATTTACCAATGGGTAAAATTTAATTTAACAATCTATTTAAGAATATAAATAATATTTTGAAATATATATTTAGGAAACATGGATGTGGATGATAAATATCCATAGTAAATAATTATGAACAAACAATCTGAGATAAAAATGAGATTTGAAAATTTATCGCGTACCTTAGGTATGATATGCTTTGTATGTACCCAAAACTCATGTGTAATAATTTAAATAATGTTAATTATTTATTATAGAATATTAATAATTTTTATGATAACATTTATGATAATATTTTCATCTATTTGTTTGTATCATTTCATTCTTACTTGTTATTTGGGTATTCACTGCTTTATGTTCTTATTCATGTTTTGTCGGATAAGTTATTATTCATATATTTAGTTTATAGTTATATAATTTACATAATGGTATTATAATTATATAAATCATATTTATTCATTGAATTATTTTATATAACCATGCTTAAAAGAAGATTATATAGAATAAATCATATCGCACCATGGAGACGTTAAGTCGTACGTACACATGAGCGATGATATCATTCACATAATTGTGGAATAGTATTGAAGTGGATGGTGTATAATATCTCATAATTAGTATGATTTTATTATAATAATATATATTTTTTATTTCAACCATTATACCCATCCATGTATGTTGCTGTGAAAAATAAATTACACCACGACCTAGAGACAGTATGTCGTACATACGCATGCGTAGTGATTTTGATTCTTGCAGGATAGATAGAAGGTGAAATAAAGTTGTTTCATATTTATAATAAAATATCAGTAAATGAGTTATACTAATGTTACTTCTTTATAATGAAACAACTAATGAATATGAAGTAGAATAAGAATGAAATTTGAATGAATCGGTAGAAGAGATAACCTCTTTCTCGATGTGCCTATTTTAAATTATCTCTTAGAGAACTAGAGTTTGTCTTTGAATAAGACCAGACCCTCTAGAATTAGAATATGGAATTTGATAAGGAAAAATGTTAGGGGTGTCCAAGCATGATTTCTCAAAATGAAATGAAGAGGTGAGGTATGAGGAACCCATTTATAATTGAGGTGAGAGGAACATTTTGAAACCAAAAAAATATTAATTTATAATTAAATCAATCCCACATAAAATCCTCCAAAATGTCCCAATTTGAAGTATGAGATGAGATAGGTTTTTAAAATCATAAAAAGTTAATTTTATACATGTTTTTATTTCAATTTAAGCATTATATTTTTAAATAACACTTATTAATTCTATTTAATATTAATTATGGTAATAACATTATAAATATTTAATGGTTTTAAATATTTACTTATATGGTGTTAATAGAATATAAATGGATATTTTAGGAAATTTAAGACCTTATAATTATCAATATGTAATTTTAAAATATTTTTATGATTTTTAAATAATTTAATAAATTTTTGTTTTTATAAAATGAAAATAGTGTCAATTTTGACACTATTAATTTATTTGAGTTTATATACGATTCACATATGTGATAAAATTAAAAAAAATTAATACACTCCTAAGATGTAATCATCAACTAGAAAATTCATGGGTAACCTTAATTAGTTTATATGTTAAATATTTTAATATTTTTAAAATCATTTATTTGATATTTCTATTAATAAAATAACTTCTAGATAACTATTGTGTAATAATTAATGGTATTTATTTAATCTCAAAAAATTATCCATTAAGTTTTATAATTTTTATAGATACTATCTATATTAGATATTATCTATTAATTTTCCACATATTAAAATTAATATACTTATATAAAATGAGATTGTGATATTTTGTCACATTAATCATTTTTTATTAAATTCATGACATATTCATAGGTATGTTTCCATAAAGTGATTCCATTTTGAAACATAGATGACACATGTCGAATTTAGACTTTCAATATGTTTTACGAAGTTTTTAATGAAATTTTATAATATTATTTTTACCCTTGATTACCTGATTTATCTTTAACCATGGCAATAAAAATAATTACCAATGTTACTATTCATAATGCTGAAAAATAAAATTACCATATTTACATAATTTGTACCAACTAATTTCAAATATGGAATCAATTTTTAAAATTTCAAAACATAGATGATTTAGTAATTAATTTAAAATCAATCCTATTGTCAGAAATGATCGAACATGTTTTTTAAAAGTTGAAACATTGCAAAAGATAAAAATTTTTTAAAATAAGGATTAAATAAAAAATTAATTCCAATGACATTAATTATATTAAATTGTAAAAATATATTCTATTTATACTCATAAATCATTAAATAATATAATTTTACCATATAAATTAAATCAATGGAAAAAAATTATTTTCAATTAAATTTTAGCGTATTTTTACTATTCATCCAAAAATGAAAGTTATTAGAAATTTATAACAAAGTAATTAAAAGTAAATATTTATATCCTACATCAAAATAAAATGGTTATTTTTTTATATAAAATCTATTAATGTGTCAAAATATTAATTTAAAATGGGTTCTCCTTTAAAATTTGTAAAATTAACCATAAAAATATATTTATATACACTAAATAGGGTTTTATTCATACACTATGACTAAAATATCCATTGGATGAATATAAAAAAAATATTTTATTAAGTTTATAACCAATATATATCTCATTAATTTTGTTACAAAAAATAATTCACTCAAAAATAAAAACATTTAATTGATTGATATTTATCGTAAATAATTAGCCGCCAAAAAATTCCTAATAAATTTTCATGTGTTAGTTATAATTATTCTCGATAACATAATGGATAGGATATAATGATAATTGTATATTAAGGTCATCTCGTGGTTCGATTAATATCACGATTGTGTGAAAAGCAAGCTAATGATGAATAAAAATTATTTAAATAAATTATTTCATAAAAACATTTTGGTGTAACATTCTACTCCCATTTAACTAAATTTCACCCTCAAAATTAATCACTTTAGAAAAAACATATGATAAAACCTATCCCTCATCATATCCTAATGTTCCCATGTAACTTTGTCAAATTTTGGTTCCTCTGTAAAATATTAACTAAGTGAGTGGTCTTGTTTCGTTGAAATATTTCACTACGATCTAGAATCTCCATCGGTTATTCTTCATAAGAAAGATCATACACTAGTGGTATTACTTTTGAGCATAGTACATGTGAAAGATCAGGTATTTACTTTAAAAGGAGAGATACATATAACCCATTATTAACTTGAGTGATATTCAGGTGAAGTGAAAATTGGTAAGATACCTTCCCATTATGATCCAAAATTTCAAAAGGATATATATTCCTTGGGATTAACATTCCCTTATTTCAAAATCTCATTACTCTCTTCTAGGAGATATTCATAGGAACACCATATCAAACACATAAAACTCTAACTCTTTTCTTTAGTTACCAAAATGAACTTTTTGTCTGCATTGAGTTTCTCTTATGTTTTGATGAAAAGATCTTACATTTTCTTCCATTTCACGAACAAGATCATATCCTAATAGCTTTCCTTTCCAAAATTCTTCCCAAAAGTTTTAGTTATACATTTACTTCCATAGAGGGATTCATAAGGATCCATATAAATACTATAGTGGAAGAAATTATTTTATGAAAATTCCACCAATTGTAGGTGTTGATCCCATCCACAGTTCAAATCCATCAAGAAAGATCTCAACGTTTCTTCCAAAGTTTGAATTGTCCTCTTAGACTGACCATCACTATGAGGATGATAAGTATTGATGAAACTTAATTCTGCATCCAGATTATTCTAAAAAATTATCTAGAACGTTGAGGTAATCCTCGAATCCTGATCGTATATAATGAAAGCAGTACTCCATGAAATCTTACCACTTCTTTTACATATATCGTGTCAAGATGGTCAATAGAGAAATCCTATCTAACACCAATGAACTGTGCTAAATTTGTAAGGTGATCAACTATAACCCAGATAACATTATTTCCTATAGATGTTTTATGATGTCCAATGACAATGTCCATAGTGATGTTTTACCATTTCTATTCTGGTATGGGTAATGATTGTTACATCACCATAGAATTTTGTATCTCAACATTAACTTGCTGACAAACCAAGCATCAAGAGACATATTTGATAATATTTATTTCAATTCCATCCTACCAGAAGTACTCTTTCAAATCATTGTCTATATTTGTGCTTCCAATGTGAATAAAGACTGAAAGTCAATGATCATATCCCAATAGATCCATCATTTATTCTGGTATGGTAGGAATACAAACTTGGTTCCTAAACTGTATTATTTTATCACAATCAAGGATGAATTCAAGAAAATTTCATACCTTCTTTTGTATATATACATTTTTATTATGATCGTCCTTAATCATTACTTGTATTTATGGTTGAAAATTAATTTGAGAAAGATAAGATCCCCCTTCTTTTAAATTTTCAAGATCCATCCTTTTCAAATCCCTAAATATTGGATCTTTTGTGGTCCTCATCTTGGATAGGCTAGCACGGTCTTGTGGACATATTGTGTATGCCACCTTGATTGCTTTCCCAG
The DNA here is from genome assembly GCA_963277665.1 of Viscum album. Classification (NCBI taxonomy): domain Eukaryota; kingdom Viridiplantae; phylum Streptophyta; class Magnoliopsida; order Santalales; family Viscaceae; genus Viscum; species Viscum album. The sequence continues at coordinate 1,642,376,903 of OY728135.1, read as the reverse complement.
GGTGGTAATGCATTCAGAATTCATAATCATTAATCAACTCAAACCATATTATTTGGTGAATTTTTATCTCCTTTTGTGAAAATATACTTTAAACTTTTATGATCAGTATAAATATCACACCATTCACCACAAATATAATGCCTCCATATATTTAATGAAAATATTACTATAGCTAACTCCAAGTCATGAGATGGGTAATTTTCCACATGGATTTTCATCGACAATGGGGCATAAGATATCAGTATATCATTTTTCATTAGAATAAATCCTAGTCCCTTCTTATATGAATCACTATATATAACAATCCTTTATCCACTACAAGGCAGTGCAAGCATATGTGCACTAGCTAGACTTCTTTTTAAGCTCTTTGAAATTCTCTTCGCATTCCTCCATCCAAACGAACATAACTTCTATCCAAGTCAACTTGGTGAGTTTATTAGATAATCATGAAAATTCATTCAAAAATTATGATAATATCAACCAAAACCAAGAAAACATTATTTTTCAATTACTTTTGTTGGTCTCGACCATCATTAAACAACATCTATTTTTGATCGATCCACATATATCCCCCCTCTTAGGATTATGTGACTCAAAAATGAAACTTTCTGAAGCCAGAATTCACAATTGGTGAATTTGGAATAATGTTTCTCTATTCTTTGGGTCTTATATAAAATTATAAAGTGATCTTCATGTTCTTCCATTCTCAGTGAATAGACAATAATATCATCTATTAAGACTAAATGTAACTGTAAAGACAGTCTCTAAAGACTATATTCATTTTATCCATGAAGATAGCGATGGCATTAGTAAGAACAAAATGCATCACTATAAATTCATAATATCCATACCTTTTATGGATTAACATCTTTGGAATATCCTCCTTTTGTCCCTTAATTAATGATATCCTGAATGAATATCCATATTGGAAAAGTATTGAGCTCTACGTAGTTGGTAAAATAAGTCATCAATGTGGAGAATATAATATTTGTTCTTGATAGTCATATTATAAATTTTTCGATAATAAATGTAGAGTCTCATTGGTCCTTATTTCTTCTTAACAAACAGAATAGGTGCTCCCCAAGGTGACACACTATAGTGTATGAATCCATTATCATTATTTTCATAGAGTTTCTTTTTTAATTCCTTCAACTCAATTGGGGAAATTCTATAAGGTGTCTTCAAAAAAGGCATAGCACCTGATATGTGTTCTATTGAAATCTCAACATAATGATTTGGTGGATGACCTGCAAATTCCCCTAGAAAGACATCATCAAACTTCAATAAAATGGGTGTATTCTTAATAGTGATTCTCTCCCCAACCATTTGAGATAAATCACCTTCATTTATTGGAATAAAGTCCCATAAGAAGGAATACATTTCCTTTGAATGATATATTCATCATTGTATAGATAGGTGATCGTAGATTTATCTGGAATATGAAATGTGAATTCCCTTCATTGGAAATTGATATGAGATTCATTTAATGAAATACAATCCATGACAATAATCATGTCAAATTCTACTATAAGAAGGATCACAAGATTTGCATGAATCAATTTCCCACAAATATCAACCGTAGAATAATTACAAACATTTGATGTGACCATTATTCTATTAAGAGTTGTCACATGTAAATTAACATCTAATTGTTGAGGTCATATTGTGATACCCTTCGAAAATTATTTATAAATAAAAGAGTTTGTCGATACAAAACCAAAAAAAAATTCTTATCTATATTGGATGGTAAGTGGACCTTTCACTACATAATTATCATACTCCGTGTCACCAATAGTGATTTCTTGTGACATTCCTTGGCCTTTAGGATAAATTATTTTTTGATGTCAATCATCTTCAATATACATTGGATTAGGTCATTGAATGGCATAATTCCTCATTTCCTTGCACATGTAACATTGAAGTGTAAGAAGTGAATTCTATGTAGCCTTTTTTTGTTCACATCATCAGACATCTTTTTCCGATAAATTCAGAATTCAATTGAACGACGACCATCTATTAAACTCTAATAACATTTACTATCCCATTTAAGAAAATTCCCTCCATGTTTTATCCCAAACATTTAGAATAATGGAAAACTAATCTTCTTTTAAATGAGGCCTTTATATTTTCCTTTGAATTCCATTTTTCTCTTCATATCAAACCCATATAACTGATGGGTTACTCTAATATCCATCTCAACCCTGAGATCACATTGAATAGTTTTATCATATTTATTGAATTTCTTTATGGATAATTCCCTTTGGAGACTTTGTTTTAATCCACTATAGAATCGATAGATCTTACTATCATATTGGATAATAATTCCATAAGCATACCTTGAAATTATTGTAAAGTTCACTTCGTAGGTACCAACAATTTCATCAACCTTATTATAATGTTCAAAGACCTCTTCTCCATCTTTGTTCAAAGAATGCGAGGAATGTAATTATTGAAAAATATGTTCTTGAACTCGTCTCATTCCATGGACTCAATTTCATCTCTTTGGAACATATTAGTGATAAGATTCCCCCATTGATCAGATTCACCTTCTACATGATAGATAGAAAGAGTGAATTTATCATGTTCGGAACATTGTAGAACTAAAAATATATTTTCAGTGGTATTGATCCATTGTTCGACCACTAATGGATCAGAAGCCCCACTGAATAGTGGTGGAGGTAATATCATGAATACCTAAGTAGAATGTTTCTCCCTACCTTCCTTGTTTATAAGCCCAGAATGATTCATAGCATGAAAATTTTTGGTGAGTATAGCTACAAATTTTCTCATTCAATCTCCCATAACATATAGTTACTTAGGGGGGAAATTGTTTCTTTTCCCATCTCATTCACCATTAACATGGTTTCACTGGGCTCAAGTCAGTTACTAAAACCAAGAAGCATAATGTGAGAAACACTAATAATAACATAAAAACAACATAATCAAGAATAAATTATCAATTTAAGAAACATTAGGATTTATCCTTGGTTATTCATGGTCATTTACAAAACACTTTGATTATATAGTATACTCAGAGATATCTATAGGGTTCTTACTAAGTCTTTCTCATCCTTGATTCGATATGTTTACTATAACGTTAAAATGATAACAAAATTAGTGACACATACTCTTAGTATATTTATATTACTTCATAATTTTTGAATATTCATTACAACATATAATGAAACCATGACATTAATATATACGTAATGAGTCTTTAGAAACTAGGAAACATAAACAATTAGTTCATAAAATATATACATTGTCTCATATATATTTCTTCATAACTAGACTCATTTTTGGAATATCATACTTAATACCATTCATCATGACAATGGGAAAGGAATCATAGGAATGTATGAGCTCATATTCTCAGTAAGGTTAATCAAAAGAAGTATAAATCTTATCATATTCATAAGAAGACAACATTTGAAAATCTAATCCTGCATATAATAGTACACAATACCATGTTATGGGATAAATCAATAAAGTGAAATGTAATCCCAATAGTAATAATAAAAGAAATGAAATTTTTTTTCATACAAAAAAATCATAGAATATAATTTTATATTAGTCATGGATCATTTCCCTGACCATCATAGCAGACAATGTCCATTACTGAAACAAGTTCACTCCTTGTTCCTTCCCTGTATTACAGAACATGATTTACTTTCAATTTAATTCATGTATATACCTGGAGATATAAATATATACCCAAATAATTAGATGGATATATAGGTGTCACCCATCTCATAATGAAACCATTATTATGTGTTCCACCCAAACATAAGAACTTTTACTATTTCATAACCCATGAAATAAAATGGGTTTCTAAAAAATATTCTGTCATAACATAATCAATAAATAGATTTCATAAAAATAATTCCATCATTTACACAATAAAATAAAATAAATTATAGGTATATAAAAATAAACCTATGTAATTTATATGGAAGTATGTTTTTATAAAACTCTTGAGCTTTATTCCTGTGGAAAATATCATACCTTCATCAAAAACATTTTCCTTCTTCTAAATACAACACAATTTTAGAACAAATTATTTTATGTGGAAATAAAACTGTATGTATTTAAGTATTATTCAAGGTAATAAATTATTATGAAATAAAATAAAATATTTTCTTTCCTAACATGTAAAATAACATTATTCTCATATGTTTTCCCAAAAAAGTCCTAAAAGTTACCGCATACTGAAAATGAAAAAAGATTACATTCATACCATTTAGTAAAAATTTTACAATGGGTAAAATTGGATTTATAAAATTATTAAAGTATATAAAGAATATTTTGAAAAAACATATTCAGGAAACATGGACATGGATGATAAATTACCACCAAAAAATACATACAGATAAACAAACACAGATAAAAATGATATTTACAAATTTATCCCTTACCTTCGGTCCAATATGATTAATATGTTTTTTATCCTGCAGTGTAATGATTTAAATAATGTTACTGATTTATTACAGAATAATAATAATAATTATTATAAAATTTATGATCATATTTTAATCAGTTTTTAGTAACATTTAAATATTACTCGTTATCTGAGTATTGACTGCTTTATATTCTTATGCATATTTTGTGGAATAAGTTCTTATACTTATTTTATGTATATAGTTATATCATTTATAGAATGGTATTATTATAATATATATATCATATGTATTCATTCAATTCATTTATATAATCTCTCTTTTATGAATATTATGTAGAACGAATCACATTGCACCGTGGAGACAGCGAGCCATACATTCACAAGAGAAACGATATTGTTCCCATAATTGTTGAATGGTATTGAATTAAATAGTGTATAATATATCAAACTTATTATAATGTTATTATAATCATATAAAGTAATTATTTCCACCATTATAACATCAATGTAAGGAGGTGGTGAAAAGCAGATTACACCACAATGTGGAGACGGTAAGCCGTATGTACGAAGACACAATGCCTTAATCTTTTGAAACATAGATTGAACGTCAAATAGGATTATTTAATATTTATAATAAAATTAAAGTATATTAGGTATAATTATGTTATTACATTATAATGAAACATCTAATTAATAATAATTAGAAGAAGAAATAAATTTGAAATAATCGGTAGATGGGATTTCCTCTTCCTCGGTGTGCCTCCTTTAAATTTCTATTTTGGGCACTATATTTGGTCATTGAAAAAAAACCTATAGAAATAAATTAATTAATTTTTGAAGGAAAAATAGTATGGGTGGACGATATTGAAGGCTCACAATTAAGTGAATAGGTGAGCGAGGATGTGCCCTTTTATTATTGAGGTGAGGGTGCTTTTTGAATCCTCAAAAATATTAAATTATTATAAAATAAAACCTCACATAAAATCCATATAAATTTCCCAATTTATAATATGCGATGATATATGGATCTAATATTATCATAAAATAAATTTTAGACATGTTTTTATGTCAATTTATGAATTATAAATTTAACCCACAGTTAGTTATTCTATTTAATTTTAATTGTGCTAATACAATTATAAATATTTAATCATTATAAATATTGGATTATATGATGTTAATTGAATATAAAAGGACATAATATGAAAACATGATCATTATAATTATAAATTTTTAATTTTTATATATTTTTATTATATTTAAATAATTTAATAATGTGTTATTTTTATAAAATGTTAATAGTGTTAATTTTGACCCGATTCATTTATATGAATTTAAATAAAATTCCAATAGAATGTAAAAAATAAATTAATATGAAATATACTCCTAAAATGTCATAGTCACCTTGAATTTTTTTTGGATACCTTTAATAAGTGCATATGGTATTTTTTTAATATTTTTAAAACCATTTATTTGATATTTCTATTAATAAAATAATTTCAGATCACCATTTTGTCATCATTAATGGTAATTATTTAATGTCTATAAATTAATATACTGTATAAAATGAGATAGTTAATTTTTTTACATTCATTAGCTTTTATTATATTCATGTCATATTCAATGGTATGTGGCCATAATGTGATTAAATTTCTAAAAATATATGATAATGGTCAAATTTAGTCATATGATAGGATTTTTACTTGTGTTAATGTAATTTTATAATATTATTTTTAACCTTATTTACCCAATTTACCATTATCTATGGTAATAAAAATAATTACCGATGTTATTATTCATAATTCCCAAAAATAAAATTATTTTATTAACATAATTTTAAAATAATGATTCCAAATATGGACACCATTTTTAATATTTCAAATCCTATATTTTTTAGTAATTAATTTAAAATAAATCTTGTTGTCGGAAATGAGGGAACATGTTTTTTAAATGTTAAAACATTGAAAAAGATTGAAAATTTTTTACATATAAAATCAATGTAAAATTAATTCACTGACCTTAATTATATTAAATGGTGAAAATATAATATAAATATACATTGAAACGATTAAATAATATAATTTAACAATATAAATTATGTTAATAAAAAAAATTCAATTAAAATTTATCGTATTTATACTATTCATCAAAGCATGAAAGTTATCTAATAAATATCAGAACATTATCCAATATTAATTTTTATATCTTTATTCAAAATATAATTTTTATATTATAAGATAATAATTAATAATTTGGAAAAATATTGATTTTAAATGGGTTCTCCATTCAACGGTGCAAAATTATCCTTTTAGAAAATAGATTTTTTATACATCAAATAATGTTTTATTCATACCCTATGACAAAAATATCCATTGGATGAATATCAAGAATATATTATTAAGTATATAACAAATATATATCTCATTAATTTCATTGCCAAAAATAATTCATATATATACCCAAGCCTATAGTACAGAGAAATTACATTAATTTTGCGGAACACATAATACATGACACAAACAAACGCCAAAAGATTGTATTAGTTTATTGTCTTTGTAATATTATAAAAACATATTCTAACAAGTTGAAATATCTTCAAAATCTAACATAAATATATTCCCCTTTTTTATACATATGACCATTATTTAAATCTTAGTGAAAAGAAAACATAAAACTGGTGAGCTTAAATGCTCAGTAATGTTAATAATGGAGAAAAAAACAAACCAAAAGAATTTGAATGTAAAAACATGTAAATAAATTTTAAACATAAAATCTTGGTCATGAAATAAATCTTGGTAATATGTAAGGCATAGATCATAATGTGAAATTTACCATGATAGAATATCATTGTAATAAAACATTTAATTGTGGAAAACTAATAAGTATATAATATCAATAGTAGCCAAAGCATTTCTTCTAAGACCATAAAAGTAGACAAATTCAATTACTGAACTGGGTTTACATGCCATTCCAGCTATGTATTACTAAACCATATTTACTATCTTTTTTAATAATTTATATCTCGAAAGCTATAAATATTTAAATAATTCACTGGAGGGGGATATAAGCCCCCTATTTCATAATGAAATCATTCATACATGTTCCACAAAATATAAATCATTCATCATAGAATAACCCATGAAATAAAATGGGTTTCTTAAACATAATATCATCATAACATAATCCATATAAGATAAATGGACTTCATAAAAATAATTCCGTCATAAAAACAATCAAATAAATGTAATAATAGGGATATAAACATGACCCTATGCCATCTGAGATGGAAAATAATTTTGATAAAACACATGAACATAATTCCCATGAAAAATATCCTTTCTTTTTCAAAAACGTTTTCTTTTCTCAATATTACATGAACTTATAAAAAATAATTTAGTTGAAAATAATCATGAAAATATGAATACTAAGCTTCATTGAAATCAGGTGTCCTGAAAGTGTAAAAACCCATTTATGTGGTATAAGATAAAAAATCGTTCCCCTGGTGCATTTTCCAGAGAAGTAGTAATGTAACCCATATAGTAAACAAAAGAATGATTCCTTCCAAACCATGTAGTAATATTAAAAAAAGGTAAAAAATTAATTTATAAATACATATAATAATAGTAAGCATTTTATGAAATCATTTTTGTAAAACATGGACACGGATGAAAAAAATACCCCAGTAAATACTTACGAATAAACAATATCAGATAATAATGAGATTGAAAAATTATCCATTACCCTGTACCTTTTATTATTCGGGTATTTGGTGACCTCATGTGTAATGCTTGAATCTTGTTATTAAATAATAAAAAGACTTTATATATATTTATGATATCATATATGATCCTATTATATCATTTTATTAATTCTAATTCAATATTACCATTTTTCGGTAGTTGATAACTTCATTTTCCCATTCTAGTTTTTTTGTGTAAGTCATGTTTTTTATTAATACTATGTATTTTAACCATTAAATTATGTTCCTTATTATTATTTTCACTCTTCATAAATATTTTTTAATGATTCTTGAATTGTTAATGTAGAAAATGAATCTCACCAGGTCATGTAGACAGTAGGCCATATGTACGCATGAACGATGATATTATTCACTTCATGGCTAAATGGTATTTTATTGGATGGTATATTAATTATAAGTAACAATTACTATGTCATATTAATTATTTATTTTTGTTATACTCATCATTATACCCATCCTAATAAAGTATTTTTGAATAACAGATTGCACCACGACGTGGAGATAGTAAGTCGTATATACACATGCATAGTGATATTGTTATTCGAAGGCTAGATAAAAGTTGGTATAATGTTTTACTATAATTATAATAACATCTCAAAATTTATAATATAATAATTTATTACTTAATCATGAAATAAACATAGAAAGAGGAAGTATAAGAAGAAAATAAATTGAGTTGAATTCGGGAACAATTTACCTCTTCTCCATTGGACTTCCTTTGGATCTCTTCTTAGGGAAAATAGTGATGGACGTTCTGAAACCTAGGACCTCAATAAGTTAACTAATATAGTTTATAGAATAATTATTCAGGGTTTGATTGAGATAAAAGGCTCCAGGTGGTGTTATGAAATGTGTAGAGGAGGATTTTTCTTATAAGAGAGGTGGTTCGGTAATTTAGGAAGGTACTTAAATACTATTTTATTATCAAATGAATTTTGGAATAAAATGTAAAAACCTAATTGAATCCGAATATAATAAGATTATTTTTCAAATTCCTCTCAACCAATAGGTTATAGACATATTTATGTTTCAAATTTAACCATATCTTTTAGCTTTATCCCTTATTTAAAAAAATTTACTCCTACAATGTCTTCTTGTATATCCATACTATATGGTTAATATAGTTACTATAAAATTCTAATTGAACATCAAGTTTTTAATTAATGAAATTTTCAACATTATCTATTTAATTTGGACATTTCATTTATTTTTAGGAATATTTAATCATTTAATAAAATAGTATTTGTTTCAAAAACTCATTTATGCCAATTTTTATACTATTAATATCATGATTTCATAGAAATCCACAACAAATTTATTATTTAGAAAAAACATCATTAATTCAAATATATCAGGTCACAATCATCCATAAAGTTCTTGTGTGGAATAAAAAGTTTTAAATTAAATTAATTTTAAAATTAATAATCTCATTTATATTAATCATTAATTACTAAGGTAATCCTTAAATCATCATTGTGACATAAATAAATTTATTTATTAGGTGTCTAAATTTTATAAAAAAATTAAAATATTTAGAATTTTTTTTATATTTCCAATGAATATTTATATTATAATTTATCTTAGGTAAACACCCATGTTAAAATTATTTTATTAAGAAGATACAAGCTTATGTCATATTTCCCTTTACTTTAAATTAATTCTTATAAAATGTTGTTTTAACATCCCTGTGGTTCCATGGGGTCCCAAAAATCGACAGAAGGATTCCCATGGTCAAAAATATCTCATTCAATAGGATTGGGACATGTGATAGGGTATTTTGATATTATTATAATATTGTTTTTACCCTTATTTAACATATTTATCCATTAACCATTGTAAATAAACTAATTACATAAGTTACTATTTGTAATGTCCAAAAATAAAATAAAATTATTCACACAATTTAAAACATATAATTCCAAATTTGGAATCAATTTTAAAAAATTCAAAACACAAGATATGTAGTAAATAATTTGAAATAAATTCCTCATTCTCCAAACCAAAAAGTGGGTTTTTAAGAAGTAATAGCAATAAAAATATTGATATGTGTTTATATCCAATTAAAATTAAAATATCTTATAATGACCAAAATTGAATTAAATGATACAAATATAATCTAATTATAAATTAAAAAAAATTAAAAGTACCATATAATCATTTAATAAATTTTATAAAAAAGAAGTTTTGACTTAAAATTCAGTTTTTATCTCTATTCATTAAAAATGAACTTTATTAGAAAATTACCAAAAATTTAACATATGGAAATTTTTTATGTCCAGATTCCAAAGTAGAATTTTATTTTGTCAAAAATTATACATATAATTATTAAAACCTAAATTTAAAATCGGTGCACCATCAAAAGGTGGAAAAAATCATTTTTTTGAAAAAGTGCTTCTTTTATAAAAAAAATTGATTTTGTTCTTATATCAATGTGTAAGAAAATATATAAAATGAATTTTAATGTTATATAAAATTATAAATTTGTTTAATTATATACATAATATAAATTTTATATCCCATTAAATAATAATATTTAAACAATATATCTTTGTTGAGTGAATCTTGATATCACGTACAATGAAAACTATCAAGTAATGTAGCTCTTAAGTGTAACGCAAGCCAAGACAGTGTTGCATGTAGTGCAAGAATCTTTTGATGTTGTATGTAAAATAATCTAAACATATTTATTTTATACATAGAAAAAATCAATACTCAATGTTTCGTGAAATTAATTCTATCAAAATAACTTGAAATTGTGTGTAACACAAGCAAAAAAGTATTGTTGTGTATACTGCAAGATAATATGGTATTTCATAGAGCACAATAAAATCATGGTGTAGTATACCAAACAATAAATAAATGAAATAAAAAAAATCTACCTCATAAAATCTTGGGGTGTTATATTAGACCCCCCCTAAAATAAATTTTTTTCTCGAAATTATTTTCGGTTATGAATGGTTTTTTACTTGAAAGTTTCATTTAGGGAAGCCCACAATATAAAAAGGAAAACCAAAACTTATTTTAAAAAAGGAAATTTAGATACATAATACTTACCCAAATTAACTCATCACTTGGTTTCCTCATTGGATTACATAGGTGAGAAGTGAAATCATGGATATGGAAGAGAAATATAACCATCAAGATCTGATGGATAGTGATAAAGAATAAGGAATAGAGAACGTTAACTACCATAAATCCATAAATCCATGATGATTTTGGGGACCATATGATCCATTGGATGAGAAGGAACTAGGATCAAATTTTTGGTTTCAAAAACCATTTTGTTAAATTTGTTATATTTTTTGCATGAGGTAAATACTTAGTTGAATTTAGTAAAATATCACCACTGATTGTTCCATGAAAAAGTTCCACTTCATCTCTTATTTAAAAAGATGATGTTGAATTTTTTGTTCTTAAAGTGTTAGCAGATCATGCCATAGAATGATAGGTCATTATATCTATCTCAACAAAAAGGGTAGAACATCTTATCAAATATGAATACGTCCACCAATATTAGGATAACAAACATCAATTAGAATATAAATTAGACCATCCATCAAAGGATAACATTAAAATCCTCCCAAAAACTAAAAATATAAATCTTTACAAAGAGGTGAAATAAATCTATATAAAATTTTTCTATGATATCTCATTCGGTAGTTTCTGGTTGTCACATTACAAACATGTGAATATCTTAATCATGTATTCTCTTCAAACATGATAAAAACATGAATTACCATATAAATTTAGTGAAAACATGAATTCAATCAAAATTAAATCTTTCCACGAACAAATAATACCAAAAATTTTATATTCCCAAACCATGATATCACTATGAAACATCTCACTATCTTGTTTTCCCTTTATTATAAACATATCAGGTTTTTTTCAAAATTATATCAATCAATTTTCATTGTTACAGGTACTGTATAATTTTGGACAACCAAAATAGACCAATACATATATATTCCAATATTCCATAATACTATAAATGAGATTCCACAACATTATTTTGCAATCTTATTACATAAACACATAATAATTCCACTACTTTATTGTCATACTAAGTATCTCCAATAGTGATTGCATGTAATTTTTTGTTGTCTTTGGATTTAAGAGGTTATTGAGGTCGATCATCATCATTAACCCTTGGATTGGGGAATTGGTAAGTATAATGCCCCATTTCCTTGCACTTTTAGCCTTGAAATGTTAGTGGTGTGTTCTCTGTAGTATTTTCTCTATTCACAAATTTCAATACATTTTTCCCATTACATCACCACTCAACTACTCAATGAACTTCTCTTCCAGGAATGAAAAATTTTCTATTCTCTTTAAGACAATCTCTATCATGCTTCTTTCCACACAATTAGCATAAAAAATTATTCATCTTTTTTTCACCATTGGTTTATGATTTTCCCATGGACTCCATATTTTATTTCTTATCAAAACCATGATATGGATATGTAACAGAAACTTCTAGTTATACCTTGATATTTCAACACACAATCCCTTCATAGCTACTAATGTCTCCTATAGCTAATTCCCTTCAAAAACATGGTTTTATGCTACTGACGAATCGATCAACTTTATTTTCAGGATGGATGATAATCCTAGAAGAATACCATTAAATTCTTGTAAAATTCACCTCGTATGTGCCAACAGATTCATTATATTTTCTTTAAGATCAATGAACTCATTTTACATCTTTGTTTGAAGAAGAAAAGGGAAGTACTTATTGAAAAATAAGTTCTTGAACTTGTCTCATTCCATTGATTCAATTTCGACTTGCTACCATAAATTCTTAATTAAAGTCCACTACTAGTATGATTCACCTTCTAGATGATTAACAGACATATTGACTTTTTCATATTCTAAAGAGTGACAGATGTAAAATATATTTTCAATGGTACTGATCCATTGTTCAGCAACCATAGGATTAGAAGACCCACTAAAATAAGGTGGACGTTGACTCATGAAGGACTCAATAGAATGTTGTTTTCTTCTCTACTCAATTGGGAGTTCAGAATGATTCATATATTATGTAAGGATAATAATAATATTATTTATTATATCTCAATTAAAATTTGGTTGTTCAAGAGGACATTCATTTCATTTTCTAGGGAATCAATAATTAACATTATTCGTTCGTGTTCCATCCACTGTCTAGAACCCAAAAATAATTGTTTGAGTGGAAAAAATCATACTAGGAAAACAACAAAATCATGAGGTTACATTTAATATATATCATATTAGGTTAAACTAGAGTTTAGTCATGATCATTATCATAATTATATGATTATATCCTATTCTTATACTTATCCTTACAGACATCCTACGACATGCCTTAGAAATATCTCTAGGGATCTCACTAAAGATTTTGTATCCTTATTTCCAAAAATTATCTAAACTATTAATATGATATAAAATATAACTACCCAAGAGTGATGTAGATAGACATTACATTAGTTTTTAGAAATTCGTAATACAAGACACAAATAGACACCTCAAATACAATATTAGTTTTTTGTATTTGGAAACTCAGAACATTATTTTCCAACATGATGAATCATCTTCAAAATACCGCATAAAGATCTTCCCCTTATATTTTCTTACCTAAAGACTTTTTATATCCTAGGAAATCAAAAAAATAAAAAATTTGAGCTCAAAAACTCATTAAATGTAAACATGGAGAACATAAAGCAAACCATAAACATTTGAATGTAAAAACATGAACATAATTTTTAAACATCAAAATCATGAGTCATGAAATACATCTTAGAAGTACATATAGAATATATCCTAAAGGAACATTAACCATTATAGAATAGAATTGGTATAAAATATTTAATTGTAGAAAACTAATAATCACATAATATGGCTTCCTTAGTTTATAACACATTATTGCCAAGACCATCATAGTGGACAAAGTCCATTACTAAACTGTGATTACTAGATATTCCAACCATGTATTATTGAACTAGATTTACTTTTCATTTTAGTAATGTATATCTCATTAGATACAAATAGTTAACCAATGCATTACATGTTGATAAAGGTCCCACCAATATCATAATGAAATTATTTTTACATGTGCCACAAAAACAAAAATCATTCAGCATAACATAAACCATAAAATAAAATGGGTTTCTTAATCATCATTTCAACATACCATAATCCATATAAGATAAATGGACTTCATAAATATAATTAAATAATAAGTAAAATATAATAAAATTAATAATATATATATAAATGGAAACCTATGTCATCTTAGATGGAAAATAATTTTGATAAAACACTTGAACTTAATTCTAGATTAAAATGCCCTTTCTTTTTCAGAAAAATTTTCAATTCACAAAATGACAGAAAATTTTTAAATAACATAATTTATTTGTAAATAATCTTATAATTAGGTAGATGAAGCTTAATTTAAAAAAGGTTTCATGAATGTGTAAAAATCCATTTATTCCATATATGTTAAAAAAGTATTCCCCTCATAATTTTGTTAGAGAAGTCAAAAAGTAACATATATGGTAAACGAAAGATAGATTCTTTCCAAACCATGCAGTAAAACTCTAAAATTGGTTTAAATGAAATTAAAAATACAAATAATAATAGTAAAAATGTTATGAAAACATTTTTAGAAAACATGGAAATGGATGATAAATATACACCAGTAAATACATATGAATAAACAATCTTGGATAATAATGAGATAGAAAAATTATCACATATATTGTACATTTCATTAGTTGTGGGTGTGGTCACCTCTAAAATAATGGTCAAATCATGTTATGAAATTATAACATGTCCAAATCCATATTTATTATATCATATATGATACTATATAATCCAATTATATAATTTTGTTATCAATATTTAAAAATTACCATTATTTAGGGTGTTAATAACATAGTTTTCCCAATCCTATTTTGTTATGTAAATCATTTTTATTATGAATAGGATGTATTTTATACATGAAATTAGGTTTATTATTATTATTTTCATTAATCATATAAATATTATAATCAATATTGAATTGTTAACGTGGAGAACGAATCACACCGTGTCGGGGAGACGGAAGGTCGTAAGTACTCATGAGAAATTATATCAATATATTTATGGTAAAATGGTATATAATATGATAGAATATTAATTATAAATAATAATTATCATGTAATATTCATTATTTATATCTATTATAATAATCATTATACTCATCCTAAAAACGTTTTTTTGAATTAAAAATTACTCCACGACATGGAGACGGTAAGTTGTACGTATACACAAATGATGATATTTTTATTAAATGGATGTATAAAAGGAGGTATAAGGTTTTTATATAATTATAATAACATCTAAAAATTTATAATATAATGGATTTATTACATTATTATGGAATAAATATATAAATATTGTGTATAATAATAAAAGAAATTGAATTTAATTTTTAAATCAGTTTCCTCCTCTTCATTGGTGATCCTTTGGATCTTTTCATATGAACATTAGGTTTGGGTTTTTTGGATAATCATGACATCCAGATGTTATGAAATTTTTTTTATAGGATAATTGGCCATGTTTTGGTCTAGATTGAAGTCTCAATGTAGGGTGAGGAAATGTGGGAGGAGATGCCTTTTTATAAAAGAGGAGGAGGGGCACTTTAGGAAGGTAATTAAATATTCTTTTATTATGAAAGTGTTTTCTGTTTAAAAAGGTCCAAAATTCATTTAATTCTAATATAAGATAGATATTTTTATAAATAATCTCAAAAAATAGGTTTTGGAAAGGTTTAGGTCTCAAATTTATCCTTATCTTTTATCTTTAACCCTTAGTTAACGAAATTAACTCTTACCATGGATTCTTGTTTATTCATACTATATGGTTAAAATTGTTACTATAAAATGACAATAGGACCTCAAGTGGTTCATTAATGACACGTTAAACATAATATAATCCATTTTTCAAATATTAAATTTTTTAGACTATTATATCATTTAATAAAATAGTATTTGTTGGAAAAACTCATTTATGTCAATTTTTATACTATTCATATCTTGACATTTTAAAAATCTATAAAAACATGATTATTTATACATTAGATCATTAATTAACAAATGAAAAGACATAATCATCCATAAAATTATTTGATGGAATAAAAATTTCAAATTAAATTTATGTTAATATTCTTAATATCATTTATTTAAATAATTCCTTAATTAGGATATCATTAAATCTTCATTGTGTCATAAATAAATTTATTTATTTGGTGTATAAATATTATAAATAAAATACCATAATTTAGGAAATATTTTTATTTATCTAATTACAATTTATGTTTGAAGTTATCTTTTGTATAGCCCCATGTTAAATTTTCTTATTAAGATGATACAAGTTTATGTCATATTTCACTTTACTTTAAATTAATTCTTATAAAATGTCATTTTCACATCAAAGTGGTTAAATGGGGTCCCAAAATCAACTCAAGGATTACCATGGTCCGATATATTTATTCCAATAAGATTAGGGCACGCGTTAGGTTATTTTAATATTACTATAATGTTATTTTTTACCATTATTTACTAAATTTACGATTTAACCTTGGTTAATGAAATAGTTAATGAAATTAGTATTCATAATGTCCAAAACTAAATGGTACCTATTCACAAAATTTTAACATTATAATTATAAATATTTAATCTATTTTTCAAAATTCAAAACATATAAGTTTTCATAATTAATTTAAAATTTATTCCTGTTATCAAAACCCAATAGCGGGTTTTAAAGAAATAATAACTATCAAAATGTTAACATGTGTTCATGTATAATTTTAATTTTAAATTACTTCCAATGATAAAACCTGTATGAAATGATAAAAATATAATCAAATTACACTTTAAAACCAATTAAAAGAAAAATATATCAATATAAATGAATTAGATGAAATGGCAGTTTTGACATAAATTGCAGTATTTTTCACTATTCATTAATATATTATGTTTATCAGAAAAATACCAAAAATTCAAAAAAAATTACATATTTATGTCCCTCTATAAAATAATATGTTTTTCAAATACAATATATATAAAATTGTTAAAAATAATATTTAAAATCGGTGCACCATCAAAAGGAAACAAAACATCATTTTTTTTTAAAAAGAACTTCTTTTTTCCTAAAAAATTGATTTTATTCTTATATAATGTTCTAGAAAATATATATGATGAATTTTAATATGATTTAATATTGAAAATGTGGTTAATACTATTCATGATAGCTTGTTCATATCCCCTTAAACAGTAATATTTTCAGAACATGTAATTATTTAGTGAAACTCGGTATAGCATACAACACAAGTTATCGAGGAAGGTTTCTCTAACTTGCAACGCAAGCCAAGTTAGTGTTGCGTGCAGTGAAAACTTCTTTTTGGAGTTGTGTATGGAATATTCCAAAACAATTATTTTATACATCGAACAAAATCTTTACTCAATGATGGTTGAAATGAATTCTATCAAAATATCTTGATACTGTGTGTAACACAAGACAAGAATAGTGTTTCATATACTGCATGATAATATGGTTTTGAGTATAGTGAAAGTTAATATTGGTGTATCATATAACAAAATGCATCGAAGAAATTATCATGAATCTATCTCATAAAATATCAGGGAGTTAAAGTTCCCTCAAAAATACAAATATCTAATTAATTTATATATTTCATAAGTAATTGACAACCAATGAATTCATCGTGCATTTTCATAAGTTAGTGAAAATTATTCCCACTAACCTTAATGTTAAGATATAAGGGTAATTTTATAATAAGGGTATGTCCTTGTTTTTTAAACTCATTATTGTTTGAAAATCAATAAATTGATGAATAAAAATTATTTAATGAAATTATTCATAAAAACATCTGGGTGTTACATTTATGAAATATTGGATATTTCATATTTTTCCCTACATGAACATCATCATGTGATCATTAATGAGACTCCATCATTCTCTTACACTATATTATTTGGGAATTTCAGCAATTTTAAATCATTAATTATATTTCAATATAGATAGTTTGGAATAATCAAAAGGTTTCTCATTCCCTATCATGATCCATTGAGTTGTTCATTAAGGAAAAATTCACATTCTCCGTCACATTGAGGAAGCCATGCAAGCCTTTTCGGCTTGATTTTCTTGGGATTTATGTGAAGGAAATTCCTTGTGGTCTAAATTTATAAACATCATATATAGGGATGATTGGAGGGGATGGGATCTGAATCACAAGAGGTTATCCAGCTTGGCTCGCTGCCTCCTCGATCACGTAAATGAGATGTATAAAGAGATTATATGGATAGTGGGGCACGATGACATCATCCTGTAGAGAAATAATTGGTCATATGATAATGTTTACTTAATTGGATATCCAGATCCCACCATTTCATTTAAGGATGCTAGATAGTATCCAGAAATCCTCAATGAAATCTTATCCAGAGATCATGGGAGGGAGTTCAAAATCGTTGATGGATGATCCGGATAGGTGTACCTTTGTTGGCTCCTCCTCTTGGAGGATTTTGATTCGGGAATTCAGTTATCTTATTCATTCTGGTGGAAATACGGATATGTGGTCCACCAAAATTTGGTGCAAGGATATACATGGGGTTTTAAACTTATTGGTTTTGTGCATTATCAATCAAGAGATTCCTTAAAATGAGAACATTCAAATTAATGGAATTGAAATGGTTTATAGATGTCAGTGTTTCCATTCTCCTCATTAGGAGACTAAGATACATATTTTCCTTCAAGGGGACTGGGCACAGGGGTTCTAGATTATTATTTTGTAGGGGATGAAAATTCACATTAAATAAGGTTTGATGCAGTACAAGATTGATGAGTGGTTTTAGGGGGCTGGTCGTCTTGGGGTTGAGGTTAATGTGTGTGGAATTTTTTTTACACTTCTTGTTGGGTACTTTATGAAACTCGAAATAAATCTAGGTATAGTGATTTGATCTTCAACTCCCATCTATAGGAACGGTTTAATATTTTGGTGATGGATCATGGGTCTATGATTAAAAATGATGGTATCTCCATCATATTAAGATAATTCTCACCCAAATTATGTATTTATGATGGCTCTCGGATTCAGCTTCAAGGACGATGGGTTTCATAGAGCTCCCCTTGTCTGGGCCTTATGCTAAACATGGATAGGTTCTTCCTTCATGGGGCGATGAGGGGGGATGTATTTTCTAGGACAGTCATGAATCTATGATCTTGAGGTTCTCGACATACTTTTTTTATGTTAATTCAATGGGGGAGGTGGCCAAGGCCCTGGCTACAGGTCTCATCTAGTGAAGACAAGCTGATATCCAAATTTCGGAAGTGGACCCAGATTCTACAATTCCGGTTAGATTTCTTCTTAGATAAGGTGACACTCCATGGGGTTTGGTGTATACCTTAAATGCATGAAGGAGCTACATCAATCAAAACCTATAGTCAGACAGAATTGGCAAGAAAGAAATTATTCAACTGATTTGTCGGCAAGAATAGGTAACTCGAGGGAATGATTGATCGCCTACAACAACTTAGTATAATTTTCTAATTATTGTAGGCTTGTTGTTAAACAAGATTCACTAGGCTCACATTACTTTATCGCCCCTTGATTCCTATATTGGTTCATTTTGTTTATTGTAATATAAATGGAACTTTCATTCAAAAAGGGTTAACATGGGTGATGATCATTAAAATTTAATTATTATAAATAAAAATAATAAAATTTAACATCATGATGTATCACATTGTTGAACTGTCATGTATCCTATAGTACTAAAAACTCAAACTGAATCTGAATGGATTCAGGTTATATCATTATAGTTTTAGTATATACAATCCTTTTCTCATCCTTAGTTACATTCTGTTGGGATTTTCTGATACATATTAACCAAAGCCTTAAAATTGGGATTGTAAATAACAAATAAGCATCATAAAATATTCTTGACCCAATAATAATTGAAATCTATGATCTAGAAATCCAACATATTTTCCCTCAAACAACATTAATCGTTCATAGAATCGTACACCCAAGTATTTATAAAACCTAATAATAATCTAAATATAATATATTTTCAAAAACCTATTTGAATCTC
Source organism: Viscum album (assembly GCA_963277665.1). Taxonomy (NCBI): domain Eukaryota; kingdom Viridiplantae; phylum Streptophyta; class Magnoliopsida; order Santalales; family Viscaceae; genus Viscum; species Viscum album. The sequence goes on along the minus strand of OY728135.1, from coordinate 1,642,356,616 downwards.
TCATTCATTAAATAATAAATATGTTCAAGATTTCTATAGTAAATTAACTACATCATTACACCTAAAATGGTATTAAACACTAGTTAAAAATGTCATACATATATCACTACATATCATTATCCCAAAAATTATAAAAACATTAATAATTAAATATCATCAATTTAAAGAATTTTGATTCTATGTATCTTACATATTAAAAATCACATATTTTTTAATTTCAATATAAATCTTGTAATGAGCCTAAACTTATACATCCCCTAAACATGAGTTCTTAAATAGTTATCTTCAGAAAATAAACCTTTCAATAAAATCATTCCTTGAGGGTATTGATTCCAATTATATATTATTTCATACCACTGATTAAAAAAATTGAGGACTGATCATTTGATATTTCACATAATCCATTATAACACTTAGAATTTTCGAGATTAACATTGATAATTATATGCATGAATTCATAAAATAATGTATATTAATAATTATATAACATACTCACTAATGTAGGTAAGACAATAAATATAACTTTTTCATTCATATTATTTATATAATAAGATTCCTAAAACATTTTGTATTATCCCTTATTCAGTTATAAGTCATATTGGTTTCTTGATACATATCATTCTAATCATCATATTCATGATCCCATTTTATCTAAATACTAAAACTAAAATAGTAATAATAGTATTTATAATTTTAATATTAAAATATCAAACCGAATATGTCTTCCCATATGAAACCATTTTAATTAACATATGATAATTGTGTATCAACTTGTAACTCTATTTTTTTAATTCTTTGTTATCCATAGTCATTTATAAATTATGTTCTCTAACCTATTTTTATAATTCCTTACATAAATAATTCACAACTATTATTAAAGATAATGTGATTTACCAAATAATAACTCTTGGGATTGCCTCACAAGGTGCATAGTCATAATCCTAGTCATCGAGAGTTATAGTGATGATTGATTCAATGATCAATAAACTCATTTTGAGGTGATTGCACATAGGTTCATGTGTTCCACAAATACATCCACATACTAGATTTCATACAGGGTTTTATTGGTTGGGAAACCCATATAATATTATCATTACCAAAACAACATCATATTATCTAATACATTATTGTATTATTATGGTTTTAAATATAGTTTTGTTATCCTAATAAAAATATAAATTTTTCATCATAGACATAGCATTAAATAATATATTTATCCCAATAGTTTATCTATATGCACATTCTAATAATCAACCATTACATATAACCCCATAAATTATCAACAATAAAAATCTCAATCTCATAACTTTATATAAACCATTACTTTGATACAAACTTCGATGTCCCAGTTCTACATTCCTGGATCCAATTCTCATAGATACAGACTTGTCCTATATACATTGAATCCACCATGAATTGAGGTCATTTTCACATCAATGGGAATATTCATATGGAAATCTCAAATGTGATAAAAGACATAATCCACATGATCAGATAGATGTAGTATTTTAGATCTTCAAAAGACATGTGATGTTCTCTGGGTGTTTCAATTAGTAAATAAATATTCCAGGTATTAAATCATATCTAATGACAGATCATTCACATCAGTGAAGGATGACACCATGTGAAAGATTATCAATAAAGATGTAAAAGATGAGTTCTTTGGAATCAGATATCATGATTAAAAAGAATCAAGTCACTCAAAAACTATACTATTTCATAGGATCTTCTTTCAAGTGTGTGTGGCAATGGAAATTTGACAACTTATCTGTAAAAATCACATCAGCATATGTTTTTTCTAATTCAATGCAGACTGTGATTTTTTGTTGATACTTTTATATTATCTTCACATGTTTGGAACTTAAGATAAGAAATTTTTGATTTGGATTAATTTATTAGAAACCATTTACACATCTTATTTAAGCATGGGATTATTCTTTCAACTCATTTAAATCCCAAAACATGCTGACATGGGAGTTGGTGAGAATATTAGTCTTTTTTGTTCCTTTTGACATTCATTGATTCTAATGGATGATTTCTCATTAAATCGTATCCAAATAAATATATATAAAAAATATAATAACTCTAGAATTGGATATTATTCTCATATATTAGTTCAGGTTAATTTATCTTCACCACATGTTTATCAATTAGTTTTACCTACAGATAAAGATAAAATAAATTCGAAAATTTTATATGAGAAGATTCCAAAATTATGTAATTCATTAAAAACAATTAGAAATGATGTTATTATTTGATGAAGTAATACATATATTATCTGTTCTTTTGACTATATATATAATCATCTAGTGGTGGATTGTAGGAAGAAATCAAGGATCTAAAGAAAGAAAGGAAAGAATGTTCTTGAAATTGGTGGTGAAATAGATCGTCGTTTGATTTTGAATAAAATTGTAATTTTTAAGAGGTATGATGTTCATAATTTTAATGTATGAAACTTGAAGTTCGATAATGGGTTTCATGATTAGGATAAATATCAGATTTCCTCTTCCACATGTCATGAAATTTCATTATAGGCTGAATATAATGGCACTCCCATCACAAACTAAATGAATGATAAGTTGACCATTAATAAGTAGAATATGTTGAAGGATAAAATATAAGTCCACAATTATATTAAGTGGAATTACAATTATGATAATAGTATATAACCTAGTTTCGACATGATTAAATCATATAATGATACCAACAATTCTGTATGTAATGAACTCATAACAAGGTGGAGACTTACCTATGATTAAATTTCATTAATTTGAAAAATGTCTATGATGGGGGTGGGTCATACCCTTTTAAAACTAATAAACAAAGGAATTATTACATTCAATTTTGGAAAATATGGTTATCATATCCTCCAATATAGATTATTTACATTTTCCACTAATATTTAAGGAAGATAAATCCTAAAATTTTATAGGATATGTTCTTTTTCAAATAGATATCCATGATGACCTCAATAAATAAGCATATGATAAAGATGAAAGGGAGGTAAAGATATATAAGGATATACTAAAAATAATTTATTCATATATTTAAATCTTGAACTAAATGGTATCTAATAATGATAATGGTGTTAAATGTAATCAAAATTCGATTTTCAAGACCCTCACATGGGAATGAGTATGCTGATGCAAGAGGAAAATAGGTTACAAAAACACAAGGTAGGTATAGGTGTTGGATAATGGTAATTATGTAGCAACATTAAACAAAATTACATATTTAATTTAATTTTGGATTGAATAAGATATTAAGGAATATTCGAAAGCTACTTTTCAATAATCTAATTTCAATGTTTCATTACTTTGTTGTGGGTGGTAATTGTACATGAAGATATGTATGGTATACTTCTGGATATTATTTTTTATATGGATTCTAGAAATATAGTTTTAATAAATAATTCTTTAGGAAATTATATTTATAATTATATATAGATGGATGCTAGTGGGTAGGTGGGATGTAAATTTTTTGATGGAATGGGACAATCAGGTCTATTTTAGTCCTATTTTTGGTACTCTACACCACTGTAATCCTATATTCATTTTTTTCAATTTTATCAGTAAATTTTTTATTGGTTTGGGTTTTAGGTTCTCTAAATCCATGGATCAAGATGTTTGGTCTTTCATACAATCTGTGAAATACTAGATATAACTATACTTAATTAAAAAAACAAAAAAGATCATTTCATTTCTTACATTTGAGGATTATTTCACATTTGGAGCAATATAGAATATTATACATCATAAATTACAAAATTTCATGTCTTTCTCAACTAACAGACTTTTTTCAGTAAATATATGAATCTACTTAATTCAATAAACTACTTCAATTTCTCCCCAAATTCATCCTCACATTTTATCCTTATAAACATGTCATGTTTACTAATTTTATCCATAACCATTGGAATGGAAACAAAATAAAGGTTTGATCTCAAATCCTATAAAAGAGATATTTATTATTTAACCGACCATTGAATAAATATGGAATAAATTATTTGGTTTGAGAAATTAAAGAAACATGAAGTTAAATTAAATTAAAAATGATAGCTTTTTAAATCTGTTAAAATAAAATAAAACATTAATATCAATGATACTGATATCATACAAATGGGATGAATAATAAAATACCTAAAAAATCATATAAAACATCCTTATTCCAATATTAATTACTTATAGTGTAGCGACAATATAATAATAGGCCATGCCTATCATTGTTTATCTAAAATACATTCACTAAAAGTGCCAACCTGACATTTCATACCATTCAATATAAACCCACTTACTCGATTAAGAATATCAATAATTATAATGATAAATGCACAAGTCAAATACATAATCTTATAATTTTAGTATCTAATAATATTCATGATTTAAAATATCTTTCCCCATGTAAATAACTGGGATAACATGATCATAACCCATCCATATAATGAAGTTGGGTATTTAAACAATACATAGTCAACTTGAGAATAAGCATCCTTGTTAGAAAAAAAATATTATGCATCAATACATATAACCTTGTCAATTGAATATCGTACTTTTTAGTTGAACATCTAACATTTTGAATTATTTAGAATGGGATGATAACACCATATGAAGTAATAGATATATGGTTAATTCAAAAATGTAATGACATGATCATATGCAACATAGAGAATGAATGTGGATTGTTTCAATAAAACTCATACCAAAAAGTGAGATATATTTTTTAAAGGGATTGTGTGGAATGAATTTATATCCCCAAACACAATGATAGTATTCTACATTCGATAATCAAATGATAGAATGTAACCAACATATTTGAAATATATTCGAATAAAAATCAGTAATCATTGATCAAAAATTGAGTTAAAAAAATAATCACTACATGGGAACCAACTAAATCAAATGCATCATGAATTAAGGGAAATTATTTCTCAATTAAATCCCATGAAATACATGAATTTTTATAAAACTACACCAATGTATATTGACTAAAACAATGAGAACAGTTTCCAAAAAACCCTTATAAATTTAAAAACATTTCAAATAAATCCCCAAGAAATATAAGTCTTTAAATTGATGTTAAAATACCATGACTAAAATATTTAACATTATATAATATCTCATATAGTATGTATAAAATTCATATAAATGATATTAGGTGCATAAAAGAAAAACATATCAAAATGAGTATAAATTGAGAGGAAACCCTTACCTTGTACAAATGCATTATGAAAATGTAGAAAATATCATGAATAATTAAAATAAGTTTATTTAATACATACCGATGAAACTTATTACTAAATATTACCAAATATTGTTCTCATTCATGATTATTATATACCTAAAAATATTAGTTCATATTACCAATTTAAAACACCAGGTATATGTAATCATAATCATTTAGAAATATTTTAATAAAAGAAGTTTCCCTATTTTCTATTTTCACACATCCATCATAGTTAAATATTCTAATATAATTTTATCGATGATACAATATAGTTTTTGAATCTATTGTTTAATTTCATGTTAGTTTTGTTTATGAACCATGAAGATGAAAGTGACAATCAACATGTTTTAGTGATTCTTATAGAACAAAATATTTTCTCTAAATTAATTATTAAATTTCGATGTAAACATAATATAAAAATTATTTTTATATTTATATCATATTAGACCAATAAATATGTTCTCATCATCATCTAAGACAAAAATTTACAGTATTTCTCGAGTAGATGGAAAAACTACCCCATTCATGATATTATCATGAATAATGAGTTATTATGAGATAGTTTAGTTGTAATGTCATTATACGAGTAGAATTAAAATATTATATGGTTTTTATTATTGTGGTATATCATAATTTTAATAATTTTAAATAATTTTAAATATAATATATTTAATGTGAATTCCTTACACAAAAAAAATAGATCATTTTCCATTTACTTCACTAAATTTAAATAATTAAATTAATCCTGATTGTTTGTTGATCATATAATTAAATGGTTATATAATATTATATAAAATAACCCTACTGTTATAATAATTGTCATATTTATCCTTTATTACCAACATATGAACCATCATTCTTAGGCGGTGATACAAAAAATAACATGTTTCACTGTGGAAGTGGTACGCCACACAATGGATGAACAAAGATTATGTTCGGCTTAATGGGTGGTCTATATGAATCAATAAGGTTAATAACCATAATATAGTAATATTAATGTATATAAATAATAATAATTTCCTTATAATTATGTGTCTTAATAAATTTTTAAGAATATAATTAAGAATAAAACTATATTGTTGATAATAGTCACGTAGGGGATTGAATTTTCTTTTGATCACTCCACAAAAATGAAGGTTTTATGATCAATAATGGTGATTGTATGCTTTTGAACATGAATGTGGGTTCTAGGATGAGAAAAGTGTAATATTTTCACCTAGAAATTCGATGTAAAGGGGTAACATGAAGTGCATAATGGGTTACCCTATTATAATTGTTGGGAAGAGTATTTATTGAGTAAACATTGCATTTTATGTATTTTAGGGATACTATTAAAGTTTCAAAGGCCAAAAAATGAAAAACAAAATGTGATAAAATTTATTATGGGATGAGGAAAAATCATATGATTTTTTGGATAACATTTATTATTTAGGGGTTTTAAACATTTTTTCAATTACACATATGTACTTTATCCTTGGTAATTAATTTCAATCATGAATAATAATGAAAATGATTAAAATTGAAATTTTTATATAATTTAAATATTCTTAGTTAAAATATTAAATCCATTTTATCAATTTAATTTTCTACCTGTGGGAAAATTTAATTGTATAATAAATACACTTAATTTAATGAAAATGTTGATATGATAAATAATGTTTTTTTATTTTAAATTTACATTCAATGTAAAATTATATAGAATACTAATAATGATAAAATGACCTAATTTATCACAAAAAAAATAATTTATATGAGGCTTGGATGTTAATCTCAATCCCCATATCCCTTGAAAATCACTTGATTCAATGAAAAAAATGAATGGATTTTCTTATTAATTTAAAACATTAATTAGTTATAAAAATGTTCTCAAAAGTTTTTCAATGTTAATGAAAAATGTTAAAATATATAATGTAGAACCTAATGTTTATATTTTTTTACTTAAAAATTTTAAAAATTTATTTTCCATTCTTATATAATGGTAATGTTATACAAATTAAAATTTTCATGGAAAATTTTATTTTTTTACTAAAATCTAAAATTAAAAAAAAAGATAAAAAATCATTCTACGTAAATTAAGATATATTTTATAAAAAAGTGGTGTTCAATTTTATTAATTTCTAATTCCAAAATTTATAAATTTATTTTTTGAATAAAAAAATAAAATATAGTTTAAAAATATTATAGTGGGAAAATGACATTTCCAAATATTAATTACTATTATTCTTATGTTTTATAACTCACCAACTAAATTTTTGTTAACAATAAATACTATAAATAATTTATCATTAATATCTTGTTTCTTAAAATATATTTTTTATTACATGAATTCAATTAATTTATATATATAAAGGTTTAAATAATAAATTATATTATTAGTCATTTTAGGTAAAATAATTGAATTTAACTCGTATTAAAAGTATCCATTAATTTTTATATACATATAATTCTAATGAAAGTAATTTTATTCATTCCTATTAATTTAATGACTAGTTTCTTAATTATCATAGATAAAAATTTATATTTTCAATTAATATATCACGGTTTTTTATGTTAGGCATTGTGTGTGGAGAAAGCTATTATACATTTTGACTTATTTAAAATTAGTCGTATAATATAATTTAATGTTTTTATATCTACTTTCAAGTATAAATGATCTCTTTTATTAGTTGATCCGAGAATGATGGTTCACTATGAACAACATGATATATATATACCTTAATCTTTTGGTTAGGTACATGGACATGAAAAACATTTTCTTCAGGGGAAGGTTCAGGTGGTCTGGGTATATAAGTATATCATTATGTCATTATAACTGATGAATTAACCATAAGTTTTCATGTCTCTCATGAACTTTAAATTACATTATTGCTCAGACTTCTTCATTGGGCTTATCAATAAAATCGTGGTATACTCGAGGGATCGTGAGTTACTTAATTGATATTGAAACATCCGGTGTCCGATCTGACAGGTATACCTTTTAACCGTATCATGGGTTTTCCGCTTCATTGATGAGTATCATTGATAATGAATTGAGAGGGTACCTATAATGATGAATTATGATATTTTATAGACTCTCAGATTTAACTTGCATTTTCCTCAGGCTGCAATTTGGTTACACACCATTTAACTAGGTTACATGACATTTAATGGTCACCAGAAGCTTACCGTGAGAAAGTTCAGGTCATGAGAGGATTCACAATATGAATTTTTACACAATTTGATGAGATGTTACATGTCCTTATTCATTTAATGAATGTTTTTCCATTTAAAGGGATTCATTTTTCAAAATTTATGAAGCATTACTATTTCATGTAATGTGGTGGTATTTCACGTTGTGTAATACCCCAACTATAAAATTGATTTATTTTTTCACTCCTCTCTGGTTTTTTTTCACTAACCAAGATCCTTCCTTATAAGATCATTAATCCCTCTAACCCATATGGGTTATTTTATTCTGTGTTCGATCATCATCGAACATGAGGTGTATATTCACAGGTAATATTTATCATTGTTTTTTTCATTCTCTAGTTACCTTACATTGTGACTTCAATGGGTCATCTTTAAATTGATGGAACTGTGCTTTGTACTTCTACTTATCTTCTTTTTTTACTTTCTAGGTCTTTTACACCTTCGTTATCATTGACGGATTTCATTGTAATTGTTGTGTTTTAGGAAAACATTAGTTGATTCCATTATATTTTCCAAATTTCAATAACCTTGAATTTATTTATTTCTTTCTATTTTTTATTTAAATTAAAATTTTCAAACAATACTTTAAATGATTTGATAAAACAGTATTTTAGTGAATTATGATATTTGAAAAGGTTTTGGAGTGAAAATTTGGAAAACCCCAAATTCCATTGAATTGTGAAGCATTTGTAGAAATTGGTGTACTTAAATTGAAAATTTTATGGAAACTATTTCAATTAAAAATTTTAATTTTTTATTAAAAGGGATTTTGAAATTTATGGTATTTGTTTTGAATTTATTTAATACTTGTGAAAATGGATTAAAATGTTTTTATAGAAAACCAATGGTTTTATCTTGGTAAAGAGACATGTTTTTAATTAAAACCCTATTTTGGTATTTAAATTGAAAAGAAAACTTGATATTGGAGGAATACGATTTAATTGTTTTTTAATAAGTCCTAAAATAAATTTCCCATCATTGATTTTGTACTAGCACATAGATACCTTATGCAGTTTGTGAGTTATTTGGACACACTCTATGCTCATACAATGTTCTAAAACATAAATGCAGTAGGTCACTTCCTTGATGATAGGGTTACGAGTCACCTTTTTCCAGTGTCGGAGCAACATACGTATAAACATATTGTTGTGATCACTTAGAAAATGCATAGTCTTATATCCTCTAATGTTATTACTTATTTGAAAGATGACAACATTTCTTGCTGGATTATATTTGACATATAAATGCTTTCCAATTTTGTTTAACATATTTAAATTAATTATGGATTTATATAAATTGTTTTATATAAATGTTTTATTTAATCAATTTTTTAGAAATATTATATCACTTGTAACGTTTTTTCATAAATTATTTTCGGTCATATGAATTGTATAGAATGATTTGTTAAAATATTATTTAAAATTCCGAACCAATTTATTCTATAGTTGAATGAATTCCATTTTTAATATATTATTGGAATATGCTATAGAATCCTTGGTGAGACCCTGCTAGTATTTTTAGATCACATCCTACTTGTTCCTTTAGATATTTGTATATTATCGCCTCCTTGGTTCGAGCAGGGGGGAGAATATTTTGAAGCTGGATCCATCTATTCAACCTTGGACATATTCAGTTTTTTCAGTAGGGACTTGTTTTTCCTTTTTTGTTTTTTGGTTGTATTACTTTGGGATTTAATGCCATGTGAACTTTTGGTACATTTTCTAGGGGAGTTTCTTTTGTATTCATATTGACTAGTTTGTATTCCTTATGCTATGTTTTGTAGAAGATTTATTCCCACATTAATGTTATATGATGTTAGGTTCTAGTTGTCGACCCATGGGGGTGGGAATTCCGTTTAGACTATGTTAGGGCCAGTTTAGATATCAATTTAGAAAGGTACCCAGGATGGTTCCTGACCAAAGGGTATTAATAGAGGATATTGATATTTTTTTCATTTAGTCATTAGTCTTTGTGAAATCTTTTCAGGAGTTAAGAGGTAATTGTGATTGAGTTCATGTCCATCTCTCAATGTAATGATCCATATGTCTCTAGGTGTGGTTAGGAAAAGACATCGTGTAGATTAGTTATATTCCATTACATATTGTGATTTTGATAAAGTGAAATATAAATCATTTCGGTTCTATGTGCGGGGATTAATTTCCATTATAGCTTAGTTTTAGTGTTAGTTTGATGTATTTCTTGTTTTCTACTAATGTTTTGTAGCATCATGACTCTGAGAATATGTGAAAATCATATCCATGATTTGGATTCTACATAACTATAGTGGGAGAATACTCATTTGATCCAAATCTCTCTGAGGTTATTGTTTCCACATTCCATGATATGGGATAAGAACCACCTCCAATTATATTTCATTCTCCAGTTGTGGATCCTATGTGGGATGTTATTATGAATCGTTCTCAAGAGTTCATTATCCATAAGCCATCATTTTTAAATGTATACACTGATACATAACATTCTACGGAATTGATGGATACGATATAATATCATTTTGAGTTCAAGGAGACATCAAACCAAATCACGATAATGTGTGACACCTTAGTTCTAGAATGTTTTAAAAAAAGATGGTGTTACACAATGGTGATGGAATAAAAACATGAGGGAAGGGAGTGGAAATAATTTAAGGTTCTTTTCTAATACCATTTCTATATTTATTCAATTGCTAAGGCCAAGATTATGGAGTTTCTCAAGCATGATCAGTCAGGTATTATTATCATTCAATATTCAAATTGGTTTGCTAAGATGGTACTATTTTTATATGAGATTGTATCTAATGAGAGGATGATGGCTCAACAATTCTAGTTGGGAGTTACAAGAAATATATGATCTTAGTTTTTCTTTCTAATGATTCCCACTTATGATGATGTAATATATAGGGAAATGATGGTTGATATGGACCTGGATGGAAGGTCAGGGTTGATAGGAGTTCCTTTTTCTCCCAATAGTGGATTAAATTTTTTCATGGGAAAGTGGAAGCATGATGATCCTCACGGTAGCTCTTGAGGGTTTTATCATTCAAGAAATCCTACAACACCATGATAAATTCATATAACTTTCTATCATTGGGGAATCCAGAATATTCTAAGAGGGTTTACACTAAGGGGCCTAGGAAATAAATCTCCTGTGACTATTTAGTATAATTATTATTACTTTTTCATATATTTTGTACATTTTATAGTGGAAGAGGATCATTATCGGTTTAAAAACTATGGGTCAATTAGATGCATCACGTATAAAAGGTTACCAACCATGGGAATATGGAACGAATATAATTCACGTAGTGGTTGAGAATATAGAGGAAGGGGATATGGGTCTAGTGACTTTGGGAGGAACCATTACTATAGATTCATTATTAGTGAATGGTCTCTCTGATACTAGTTCATCTCATTCCATTATTTCAACCAATATTTTTAATCTATTAAATCATTATATGGATATTTTATCTTCTTCAATGGATATTACTACATCCCTTAGAACTAATAGAAAGTATGGTCTATATATTCCATCTTGTTTATTCTCACTATTATATTTAGAGTTGGTTTGGAGTTTTATGGTCCTTGAAATGAGACCTCTTGATTCCATTTTTTTGATGGATTGGATCATTTGAAATATATTTTAGATTGATTATTATCTTTGATGGGTCTACCTTACTACACCATGTGGTTTTTCTGTTGTATTTCAAAGATAAAAGGATCCATAATCGAGTAGGGTCGGACCTTATTATCCATATGTGGGGGAAATTAATATCAGTGATTTATTTAAATTTAGAGTGAGAATCATTGAGCGGTGATCTCTCTCCAATTTTTGACTTTCCCGATGTGTTTCCTTCTGATTTATATTGGTTTCCATTAGTAAGGGAGGTCATTTTTTCCATTAAATTAATGTCTGGTACTCAACAAGTTTATAATCCCTCTTACTGCATTGATCTAGAAGAAATTAAAGATTTGATGTCCCGGTGGGAAGATCTTCTTGAGAAAAGCTTTATATTCCCTAGTGTATCACCATGGGTGGCACCGGTTCTCTTCGCTATGAAATCTAATGGTTATATTTGCTTATTTATTGATTAAAAATATCTCAATAGTGTTACAGTATATAAAAGGATACTATTTCCATAGATTTATGATCTATTATAATAGTTGAAAATAATTAATTGGTTTTCTAATATTTAGCTTCTGTCTAGTTACCATCATTTTAGGATAAAAGACTCTAAAATTTAGAGAACTTCCATTTGGATCATGAATAGACACTATCAGTACATTGTTATGTTCTTTTTTATATCAAATTATTGTACTGTTTTCATGGTAGTAATGAATAGTATATCACATGAGTGTCTATAAACCTTCATGGTAGTCTTTAAAGAATACATCCTCGTTTAATCCATGTCTGATGAGGACCATATGAACCATCTAAGAATAATTCTGAGTCTGATGAGAAAACATTAACATTATGCCATGATTTCAATGTGTCGTTTCTAGATTTGGGAAGACAAATTCTTAGGAAACAAGGTGTATCAACTAGGTGTATCTGTTGATTCTAATAAAGTGATGGGTTTTATGAATTAGGAGAAAGCACAAAATTTATTTGAGATTATATGTGTTGTTAGATTATCTAGATATTATCACTAACTCATGATGTATTTCTTGATGATGGATTATCCAATGACTAGTCTAACTTTAATGTGGTGAAGTTTAATTGGAGAGATAAATTCTATGTTTCATTTTTTGAGAAGAAATTTATTTTGACTACTATTCTTATATAGACTCTCCTATCGGCTGGGAAGGTCTATGTGGTCTTTTTTGATGCATCATGTTTAGGCTTTGGATGTATTCTTATTAAAGGAGATCAAGTTGTTCCTTATGGAACAATTAATCTTAGGCCACATGGGAAGATTTATCCTACCCATGAACTTGAACATGTATTTTTGATGCACTAGATTAAGAGCTAGAATCACTACCTTTTTTATAAAAGTTTCACTATGAATTCATACCACAAAAGATTGAGTTAATCATCCCCCAAAAAATGAATCAATTTTACAGGCATTGGGTGGAGTACCTTAAATATTTAGACATAACATTTCATATAACAAGGGGATACATAATTTCATCATATACGATTTGAGTATGAAACTTCCAACCTAGGAAGTGAAATAATCCTTAGAAGAATGGAATTTGATGGCTCTCTTTTTATAGTTGAATATTAATGTTCCGAAGAAATGAGGTGATGTTTTTTATCCAATGAGTATTAGACTTCCACTGTTCTCAAAATAATTCATTGGGATCAAGATATTTAGGGTTAATTATATAGAATTAGATACTCACTTTATAGTAGGGAGATTTTTCCCATTAGTAATTATGCAAAGAGAGTGTTCTAGGATATCATATTTGATTTTTTGGGATGTTAATAGTATGAAATCATGTGATGGGGGATTGAAATAATTACAAATGGGTGGTACACCTAGGAAAAAATAAGATTTTTGTTGACATACAAAGGTAGTTCTGGTGTCACGGTATGAGACGTGGCATTACTGAGTTAGTTTCACACTATTATATATGCCAAGAATATAATTTTGCGCATAAAAAACCTTCTAGTTTTCATCATCCACATCCATTCCATAAATGGAAGTGGGATAAAATATCTATAGACATTTTTTGGGTTTCCTCCTACCTAGAGTGAGAATAATTTAATATGGGTTTTGATCAATATGCTAACCAAGATGGATTACCTCATACCCATTCTTGATACAACCAAATTTTTGGAGTTTTGAAATCTCTATGTGAAAGATATTATCTATTTTCATAGAGTTACAACTGCTGGAGTTTTTTGTAGGGATACATGGTTCACGTCTCTCTTTTGGAGAATCATTCAAGAGGCACTAGGATATAAGGTCTCTTGAGCACATCCTACCCTTTGATGTCTGATGCCTAGATAGAGATATATATACATATTTTTTGATGATATGAATCACAATAGTATTCTTAAAATTAGTGAGGATTGTGATGATCACAAGTGGAAGGTTTCATTTTCAACTTGAAATAGATACTAGTCCTAAATCAGAATTGATATGTTTGAGGCCTTGTATAGTCTTCCTTGTAAACCATTATTGTGTTGGTCAGTGATTGGTGAAATTTCCACAATTGGTCCTTGTTTTGTCCATTAGATGACAACAAATATTATGTTAATTTGGCAGAGAATGTTGACGACACAGAGTTGACATAAGTCAACTGTTGATTGTCACTATAGACATTGGATATTATCAGTTGGTTACTATGTGTTCATGAATGATTCACCCTGGATGGGTCATTGATGGCCTGGGATGTAAGGGAAACATGATCCCCATTTGGTGAGATCTTTTGAGGTTGTTGAAGAGATGGGGAAATTTGTATAAAATTTATCACTTTTTATGCAAAATATGTCGATACATAACATAATACATGTATCACAGTTGAGAATGTTTTTATCACATCCTTCTCCTATTTTGAGATGGAGTGATCTTGAGATTGATACTGATTTATCTTTGACTGAGTGACTATATAGGATATATGATTATGATACCAGAGTACTTCATGGGATGATGATAACCTTGGTTTGTGAACAATAGAATAATTGTCATAATAACTGTGAGATGGGGGAACATGATACACGGATGACAGGAGAGAATAATCTTTTTCACATGTAATCTTTTTCATAGGAATTCTAAGGAAAAAATGTATTTATGGGTGGGATATTGTAACATCTCATCAATAATCTCATATGTATTATGTTTAAACTTGTAATGGATATTCCATTTTATTTATTTGGTAGGGTTTATAATGAATTGGAGGGGTACTTATAATTGTGTTGTTTGAGATTTTTTTACTCTCATGTTCAATCAAACTTTTCAATGGGCTTCTAGAGGGTTACACACCATGTAACTTGGTTACACAATGTGTAATGGTAACCAGATGCATAACTTGTGAAGGTTCCTATCATGGTAGGATATACACAGTGAAAGGATACATTATGTGACAAGGCGTTACATTTCATATGTCATTTATTGAATGTTTTTTAATTTAGTGAATCATATTTTCCTTTGGTAATGAAACATAAATATTTTAAGACTTGTAGAGGGATTAGAGGCCGTGTAATACACCAAATATGAGTTTTAAGTAGGTATCACGACTTAGAACTCCCCCCTCCCATGTTTCATTTCTCTAGACCCAAATCCTTCCCAAACTAATCATATATCCTTCCAACCCTTTTGGGTTCTTTTGTTTAATGTCCTATCATCGTTCATCTTGCTCTATGGATTCAAAGGTGATAAATCTCTTCATACTTCATCTTTTTCTGTTTATCCACATTTGGGATTTCAGTTTATCATATTGAAATTAATGGATCTATGATTCGTAATTCTAGAAAAATAATATAGGTTGAATTTTTATTTCTACTGTACCTTCATTCTCATTGAAGGGTGCCATTGCAATTGTTGAGTTTCGAGAAAATGTTAGGTGATTATGAACTATTTGGACAAATTGATTAAACATTAATTTCTTGATTTATTTCTATTGTTGGTTTAAATTCAATTTATCAATATTTCTTTCAACTAATTTTATAAAAAAATAATTCTCGGGAGTTTAGAAATTTGAAAAGTTTTGGTTATGAAAATTTAGAAAACCCCAATTCCATTGAATTGGGGAGAATTTGTAGAAATTGGTTGATTGAAATTATTTAAATTAAATTGAAAATTTAGTGGAATATATTTCAATTAAATTATTGAATTTAATTATGTAACTGTATTTTAAAAGTGATTTAACTAATATTTAATTAATTTCAAAATTCTGAAAATGGATTAAAATGTTTTGATAGAAACCTAGTAGTTTTATCTTATTAAGGAGGATTATTTTTTTATTAAAAACCCATTTTTAGTTTTCAAATGAAAAATGACTTTTGAAAAGGTAGGATGGATTTAATTATACTTTAAGTATTCTTAAATTTTTTTTCCCTATCATTGATTTTTTAATATAACCTACAAACCGTAGGTAGTTTGGGATGTATTTGGATGCACTCTACTCATATATAACCTTATAAAACCTAAATGTAGACGGTCACATCCCCAATGGGATGGTGAAAAGTTTTATTTTTCTAGTGTCAGATGGATGTGTTCATACACATTATTTCATGAATACATATATATTGAATATTCCTATAGCATGGAACATTCATACAAATTTATCATATGACCATGCTTCTCGCTTTATTATATTTAAAATATAAATTTATTCTAATGTAGTTATACTTTTTTACATGCATTATACATTTATATTAACTATTTCATGTAAATTTTTTATTTAAGACGTTATTTTAGAAATATTTTATCACTTCTAAAGTTGTTGCATAAAGTATTTTCCATTATCTGAGTTTTATAGAATGATTTTTTTAAATGTGATATAAAATACCAAACCTATTTTTTCAAAATCATAAATCATTAATTTGGTCAATATATTGTTTGCATATAATATATAATCCCTGTTGATACCCTACTAGGCTATTTCCATCACACCTTACTTGTTCCTTCAGGTGTTTGTAGATTATCTCCTTCCATGTTCGAGTACAAGGGGGGGTGATTTTTTGATAGTGGATCTAGCAGTTGATCCTTGGATGAGGTTAGTTGTGTCCTTAGGGATATTGGTTGATTTTTTTGGTATCTGGTTTATAGTACTTTTCACATTAATTCCATGTTGAATTCATGTACATTTCTCCTAGTGGAGTCTCTTTTGTATGCATATTGACATGTTTTCATTCTTTAGCTATGTTCTGTAGAAATGTTTTTCACACATGCATGCAGTATGATACATGGTGCTATTCTTCTACCCATGGGGATTGGGAATGCCCTTATGACAATGTTAGGGTCATCTCAGTTATCGGGTATCCAGGTTACATATGCAAGTTCGTGATAGATATCTAGATATTTTGATGAGTACACCATTATTGCATAATATTTTTAAAATCCTCTCAAAGTGTCCTTTTTTATATTAAGAGTTATGTTTTATCAATCATGTCATCATCAATGTAATGATATTAATCGATCCGAAGATGGTAGAATAAATGGTGTGTTTGGAATGACATATGATGCTGATTTAGATTAAGATATTATTAGTATTGTCTAGGTACTATAGGTCGTTCATTCTAGACTTCTATTATTTTATAATGACTATGACTAACTTAACCATGAAGGGATTAAAGTATGAGTGGAAGAGTTATTGTGAATTAAATTTCAATGGTTGAAGATAAGATTAATATGTGCTCCTATTATAATTCTTACCTACCATAATATTCGGTTTGTAGTCAACTGTGATTCCAAAAGAGTTGGTTTGGATGGTTTTTTGGTGTAGAGAGGTCAGATAATTGCTTATGGGTTGCTTCATCAATGACACAAGTACATATCATCCCTACTCATGATCTAGAGTTGATTATTGTGGGACATGCCTTGAAATTTTTGCATCATTATGTCTTCGATGATATATTTTTCTTCAACACTAGCCATAAATTATTTTGATATATTTCTTCCTAGAGTGTCTTGTTTTAATGATAGAGGATTTTGGTTGAGTACTTGAAGAAACATGTTTTTTATATTGTGTGTTCCACTATAGAAGTTGATCTGGTTTTATATATTTTAAGAAATATGACATTGTAGTTGTGGATGCATACATCATAAGAGGTACTGAAACTGACGATTCAATAAATTTATTACAGAATTGGTAAACTTGTGTATCAAGGTTTGGTGACCTGTTCTCCCTGTGTCATAACATTATCATTGTTAGATTGAGTGAAAATATATAAGGAATATAATTTTCACTCTCAGGTGTTGATAGAATGGTTGATGGGAGATGACCATTTTACATGATGTTACATGGATGGGAATGATGTGATTTGCGTACATGGTACGATGTTATATTAAACTTCTTTAAAGGATGAATTAATTAGGTACTCCAACACATCACAGTGGGTAGTGCAGTTAGGATGAACCAAGATGTGTAATGACATTATATGTTATTTTTCTGTCCTTGTATGTGGAAGGATATTTTGGGATTTTTTCCCTTTTAACTCCTTGCGTACATATCACATGGTTTAGAAAAGGCTACAATGTATCATTTCATAGTGCAACATAATGTTTGGCCTTGGTCATTTGACATCAGGAGCGTCAAATTTTATTCACTTAGAAATTATAATTCACCTATGACAACATGTTTTTCATTATTTTGATTATTTATGAAATAAATGATAAATTCAAAACTAACATGCAATCCCAATAGAATGGGAGTTCAGAAAATAAGGATCGTGGCCTTAAGGTTTTTGTTTTAGGTTCATTCATTATTAATAATGGTTTTCTAAATTCAGTTTGACCATTTAAATAATAAATCCCATTCATGAACTACTGTCCTTTTGTTTATGGGCTGTAAAATCTACAATTCTAAATAAAACTCAGTTTTGCATACACATATTATCATGGTTGATGACACACCTCAATCAAGAGTGTATAATATTTTAGGACACATCTTAATCATATGCAATTTTTTCAATTGAATAGTTCAAATCCATCATATGAATACCCTATGTTCAATGGAAGGAATATTAAATATTTAAATAAGATAATAGTAATGAATTTGACTCTCATTTCATAGTGAAAAATCCCCAGACTCAATAACATCACTATCATCAACCACAAAAAAATATAATCTTCTATAAATTAATAGAATAATTTATGAAAATCATATCCTCTCTCTAAGAGAAGGCTCTGGTTAGTCACTCACTGTTGATTGAATGATATCATAGTGGATGAATGAGAATGAATAAAAAGTGAGAGATAGAGAGAGATATATATATGGACATATTTAAAATAACATATTTTTCAATTTGATTAGCTAAATTCATTAATTACATAAAATAAAAAAAGTGTAATGCAACAACAACCCCGTGAAATCATCATATCATTTCTGTGGTAGAAGCTCAATATTATTTATAGGTGAAGGAATCAACTTTTTCTTCCATATTATATATATTAAATTTCTCTCCAGTATAATTTTAATTATCCAATAATGATATCTTCTCGTAACTCGTTTTTTACTTCTTTCCATTTTTTATAGATCGACCTCTATTTATCCCCTCTTTAAGGGGTGATTATATAACATAATCTTGGAAGTGATCAAGTTTCAATTTTTATTTTTATTTCCCCTATAACCCAAGGAGTATTTCATGTTGCCTATGGATATATTCTATTGATGATCCACTATATGAGTGTACAACAAAATTACATGAAAAAAATTCTACATCAAACATCTGACGTTCCAAAACCCTTCTTCATGCACATTTTCAATTTATTGAAAGATCATGTATATGGTTTTTATAGATCAAATCACGTATTTATTTCCATCCTCATTCCACATATATAGATGCATTGTATTTCTCAAATAAATTTTTTATCAAATTTTCAGATACATTTCATAACAAGTGTGATGTATCAAAATGTCTTCCACGGACTTTACGTAGCTAAATCTCATTAAAAGAAATATATTCATTGAATGACTCTTACATGGTAAAACTAATTATCAATGGAATTATTCTATGAAAAGATGATGTAAATGGTGAAATGGATCAAAATATTCTCATCTGGCCTTCCATGTGGCAGTATAGGGACCTAGCCACCATGACTAGTTGGTTCTCTTTTATGTTTGATTCATGGTGATCTCTTGAGGATACCAGGGTTAAATATGGTTGTAAAAATCCATTGAGGTGGATATAACCTTGAACATGATAATCCCCAGAAGGGAAAATGTTGTTTTTTAGTAGTACCAGGTGATGGCCATTGACATTGACTGGTATTAGGATGTGTCCGAGCAGCGAGGATTTGAATTCCAAGTGGAACATCTAAATTTCAATTAAATTAATGAACAACCCCTCTTAGTATATCCCAAATGGGTTATGATTTTGGTATTCCTGCACACATATATAATAACCCATGAATTCATCTATGTAGAATACATACATGGGGATGGGATCCTATTACACCTCACACAAACTCATGTTTCATACTTGCATGCATGACCATTACATGCATTGGCCAAACCTATTCACAAACTTATCCATGTGTAGCTCATACTTCTTCTTTCTATTAGTCTAACACTAACAAAGGGATTTCATGGATGTAGGGACAAATTTTGTGTTGGTTGTGTAGAATTTGGTCCCTCTAGTTCATTGATATATAACCTGTCTATATTACATTCCTATAAATTATATAAAACTCAAAGAAAAAATTCAAACAGAATTCCCTAAGAAAAATTTTGAATTTAAAAATTTATTTTTTTTGTTTAATCCAAATTAATTCATTACATGTAATTTATTAATGTACTTATATGTACTTTTAATATCATTGGAGTATTTATTAAAATAAATTTACATTTATAAAAATTTGGCTAAATTTTTTTACGCAAAATATTTGAATCAAATTGTACCACACCAGAATTGTTTGTGACCTCATGATTTAAATATCCACATTGAGCTAATGATATTTATCATTTTGATAATATTTAAATCTAGAATATATAAAATCAATAAATGGTCAATGCTAAACCAAATCATTAATTTAAACAATAAATATCAATTGGACTTATCATTTTTAATTGAAATAATAAACCTATATATCTAACACATTACCATTGGAAAATAATGGAACATATCATTTCATTAATTTGTGCTTCTCAATTAATTATTTAAAAAATTTCATAGTAATGATTTACAACACATTGATATATTTTTTAGAATCACTATGATAATAATTATTATAGATTTATGATCATATCAAACCAAAATTCTCAATTTTTATAGGGTTCTAAAAAATGACGTCATCACCTTTCCATATATATAATAAAAAAAAATTAAGAGGTATTTTTATTTATATTTATAATGAATCTAAGACTTAATTTTCGTAGGAATTAATGTAAAAATTATTATTTATCAATGAGGGGGGTTTATCTCTTAATTCAGAGTGCATGATATCAAAATTTATCATTTATAGGAAATTTACCATTCAAGGTAACACTTATCACTTGGAAAACACAATGTAAAGGTCTTGATCAATGATAACATTATGATTTAATTTTTCCTTATATAATTTATCTAATTTTATTTTGTTTTGTTGTTTGAAAATAATTCTCCATATTGTTTAAATTTTTCGAAATTTATGCCTGGAATAATCATCACATCCACCTCCTAGTTACATATAATTGAAAATACTGATCTAGTAAGGATTATTTTTATTCTTTTAAGTCACAACCCATTATTTTTCAATTTTTTCAAGAAGAGAACACTATAATGTAAAATTAATTAATTAAAAACCATTCTCAATACATGAAGTAGCACCACCTTTTTTCCTTACAATTTAGTGCATTCCCCGACATGAAATTAGTCACCCCAAAAATTATTCATTAAAATATAATGAAAATACTATGATGAATGTATGTAATTATTAAAATTTCTTGAAAATTTGATTATTGTTAATAATACCATTCATGGTTTCAATAGTCTAAACAAATATAGATTTAAAAGTAGATATAAATTGTAATTAATTATATATAAGAATTTTCAAATCATTTTAAATGTTGGTTTTTTATAGTCATATCATTGAATATTTCTAATATAATTCCTAAAGAAGACATCTTCCAATATCAGTCAAGAAATATTCTCCACATATAAGATTATGTATTGTGTCTAGAAATCCTCTTTACAATGGAACATATAATACTGGAAAAGAACTCTTGGAATGTTTAATAATATAAAATTAATTTACATGAATTTTGGAAATTCATTGTGTAAAAATGATGGGAAATTTAATTTACATGAATCAAAAAATTCCCCCTAATCTAGATCCATAATTTTAATATCCATCATTAAATCTAATAATTCAATTCTCTAAAAAACAATTACATATAATTATCATTAAAATATAAAATATGTAATCATAGGGTTCCTATGAAACTTGTGTATCCAAGTTTAGTGATGTAAATCAATAACTCAAAGCATGTGAATTCAATTTCCTGTTATACATATTTTTTGGAATTTCCAGCTGAAAAAATATTTTTTAGAAGAATTATGTTCATTTTAAGTATAAATAATGTAATAATGAAATCCATATTCACATGATTCATTAATATTATCATCTATATGGATATATGAGGGATAAGTTATTAAATAATGGTCCAAAAAGTGCAAATTAATCAATTATGCACTAGAACGATGTCAATTAATATAAAATGGAATAGATGGATTAGGATGACTTATAAGTAACTCATAAGAAATAAATTCAATTCTTTACAAATAGGTGAAAAATTTTAAATAATTTTTTAAAACCCCCAATTGGGCCAAGGCGTTCTTCTTCCTCCATAATGGAAGTAATATGTATTATCCATATTTTTTTAGTGGGTGGAGATTTTTGGATTTCAAACTCTACATGTGGATTTTTACAACTTGAACTTTTTATTTATTGGTTATAAGGATTCTGCGGATAGTGTCCACCAAATCAACACCCATCACAATAAGTTATATCTTTCATGGATGGAGAAGGATGAAGTACGGATCATACTCATTCTTATTTTCTAATTGTGATGCATCCTCTTCTGTATATTGTACTTTCTCAATGTGTGATGCATAAAATGAATATTCTATGAGAGAGTAGTAATGTCGTCCTATAGAGAAATATTTCAAAAATAAAGAATCAATATAATAATTCCCCCTTTCCAATGTGATAAGATATCATCTTGGTTTCCTTAGGAATATCAATATGTACTTCTTCATGGACTTCGTAAAATACATGTTCAATATGTATTGGAATCTATATTTGTTCCCTACCACGTGTATACTAAATTTATTCATCATCCTCTTAAAAAAACATGGATTTTAAATATAATAAATTTCAAAAATTTTGGGGTTAGTACGTAATTAATATTATATAAAATCCTATTATAGATATTTTAATCAAAGATCAAATTCTTGAGTTTTTCAAATAAATATTTTCTTTAGTGTTTAGTGCCTCTTAGAATTTTACATAACTAGATAGAGGTAGGTTGTCAAGATCCTGTGTCCTTTATTCAATCTCAACCACATGGGTGGTGTCATGTTAAATCTATCTATACTAGTAAAGAGATTATATTATTTCTACATTGAAGTATGAAACTTCATATATAATTGAATTGTATACCCAATCACTCTCATATTGTTCTTTTCCTTTTTTATCTATTTAATTTACAATAATAGGTGATTCTTCCTCATCACACACAATATGATAATTGAAGGTATTTATTTGATTCCAAATATTGTATTACCATGGATTCTCCTCAAGCGTGGCCTCAACCTTTTGGACCTATTCAATGAAATTGGAATGATCCATTAGTTCTTACTATTTGGAATTACTCATTTTAATATCCACCTTCATTTGATCGACCATATCTTCCATCTATTGAAATATGATACCTCTGAACATTCCCATTCAACATGTTATTTTCCAGGTCAATGGGTTCATCATATACACTATATAAGATAGATTACACAGTATTCCCAACAAATATTTTTACTACACCAATGATTAATTGATCTATGAAAAAGAGTAATAAAGTGAATGCATCATTGTAAAATAAATTCATTTTTTAAAAAAATTAAAGACTATATAAAAATCATGAAAATGAAAAGGATAAGAAAAAAAATATTTGGGTCAATGAAAACGGTTCAATGTTTTGATTGACACATACCCCATGGTGTGAAAAAATCTACCTTTCATAATTTTCTAGTGTATCACAATGGATGACAAGGGTCATCACACATGATGAAATTTATAGTTCATTCACCTAGTAATTATAATTCACTTAAACAACTTCTTAATGTTGTTTTAATTATTCATGAAATACATTATAATTTCTAAAATAACATGAAATACATGAACATTATGGGTTATATAAGAAAGAATGTTGATTTAAGGGTTTTTTGGGTTCCTTTATTATTTTTGTTGGTTTTATAAATTCAGTTTGATTGTTTAATAATAAAATATCATTCATAAAATAGTATAATTTTATTTATGGGTAGGGAAATCATGAATTCATAAGAAAACTCAATTCCACCTCATAATATAATCAAGTAATATGACAATCCACAACCATGAGTGTGACATCATTTAGGACTCATATACATCATATGTTGTTTCATCTAATTATCATAAAAAACCCATATTAAGATGATTTTGGGTTCAAATAATTTAAGAGAAAATATTTTAAAAAAATGTATATATATGAATACAATATCCATGTCGTAGTGTAAAATCACTACACTCATGAACTTCACTTTCTTCCACCACAAAAAAATTCAAATAATTTATAAATTACATTAAAAATACTAGATATTCCTATCCTCCCATATGTACAAGATTTAGGTTATCTACCCATTTTCAAGTGTAATAGATCATGGTAGAATAATTTTAAATAAGATAATGAGTGGTTTAACTAATGATTGTGACATTGGTAAATAAAATGATGGTTCACTTTGATAAACAAGATGAATGAATTTCATTGAAAAAAACATCAATGAAAAAGGAGCCCAGTATTGTCCTCCATCATTTCTGTGATAGCAACACCCTCTTATTTTTAGAGGTATATATACCCTTTTTATTCTTTAATTAATATATTTAATATATCCCATTTATAATTTTTTATCCATCAATGATATATCCTCTTTACTTTGGATCTATTTGTTTCTATTTTTTGATACATTTTTCTTTATTTATCCCTACATTAAGGAGAAATTTAAAATCCATAAAATTGTACAATATTGACGTTTCTTTTTTTATCATAGAAAACCCAAGACACGAGTTGTATTTTATGTTACCCACGGAAAACAGTTGTTCAAGATCCAAAATATGAGTATACTATAATGTTTCTTGATTCCACATCAAACAATCAATATAAATGAATCCTTCCTCACGTACATTGATATTTTACTAAAATTTCATATATCATTTTTTACCACAAATAAAATATCTATTTACATCTTCTATCCATGTATTAAAATAAATTTTATTCCACATAACTGATTTTTTGTTGGTCTCTCATAACTATTTCCCAATAGGAACAATGTTTCAAAATTCATAAACGTCTATCACATAGCCAAATGTACTTGAATGAATTGTATTCAATACTAAAATCTTCCTTGGTTTATATACTTTTAAATAGAATTATTGTGCCGAACCAATGATGGAAATATTGAAATGGGACTCACCATTCTCATCGGGCATTCCCAGTGGCTGGATAGGGATATTATCGGCCTCCTAGGGTTGTTCTATTTGATGTGGTATTCATGGTGGTTTAATGGGGTTTAAATGGGAATCTATGGTCGTTAAAGCCTTAGATGAATAAATAAGCTTGAAATCAAGCTTAACCAATGTAACAATGGTGTTTTCTAATACTGTAAAATGGAATCCATCAACATTGAGTAGTGTCTACAAGTGTTTGAGTGGTTGGGGCACGACTATGATGAGGAATAATGTCATTTATGTAACAATGATGAATAATATCATCTTATATCAAAAAATACCAGATATAAGATTGGTATTACCAGTTATATTAATGATAACCCTTATCTTTATCGACACATAAGACTATATTAGGGATGGACTCCCCCTACAACACACACACGTACACACATAGATGGGTCCAATATACACACATCAACTATGAGGGCTTTGGACCATGAATTGAATAGAATCCACCCCATACGAATTACACTACTTAATATTTGTATAAAAACGCATCATATAGACTTTCTTGGACTTCTGGAACCCATGTGGGATGGCTCTATGGCTTGTGGGCCCTCAGGGTTATGGTTGTCCTTGTTGGCGATATTTTTTTCAAACATAAAAATGACTATCTTATGTAAGGTATTATAATTATAAACATATTATTTTGACAGAAATATTATAAATAAATAATATATAAATCATAATAACCCACCATTAATGATGGTTATGGAAAATGAATCACATATCCACATAGAGGCAATGTTGAACATATACTCACAAGTTATTCATTCATTTCCAAATCGATGGTAATGATGTAGAAAATGGATGATAAATCATCCTAACATAAATTTAGTATATTGAAGATAATTATGTTAATATTTAATAATATATAAAATTTATTTAGAGGTGGTAGAAAAAGAAATAAAATTAGAAGTACTCATCTAAGAGTTAAAACTCTTCATTGAGAAATCTATTTCAAATTACACCTTAATCATAGAAAGAGTGATATTTCAATAAAAATAAATAAATTTTGTAAATCATTATGGAAATTATGAATATATTGTAATAGGTATTTGATTAGATAGAATGATCATGAAGTTCATGGGAGAGAGGGTAAGAGATATCCTTTTATAGGTGATTGAGAGGAAACACATGAAATTTTTCAATGTTTTAAAACTTAATAATGACTTGATCAAGTAAAATGGACCACAAATGTAATATATTTAATGATGGGAAATATATTGTATAGTTAATATTATGTATTAAAATTAAATAATGTTTTTTATTATAAACCTTATCACTTATATTAACTCTCGGGAATTTTTTATAACATTTAATTATTTTTACAATTAATTATGATATAAAATTAATTTTTCCTCCTTAAATTATATAAATTATAATGATTAAATATATATAATACATTTTAGATAATGAAATTTCTATATGGAATAGACATACAGTTCAAAATGTTTTTATAAATCACAGTAATTCAATTTTATGTGAAATGCATGCATTTTTAATAATAAAGAAGTGTTTGTCTAAATTCTATAGCAAGAAAACATATTATATTCAGGAAAAAAATATATTAAAGAATAAATGATATTAAAATTTAAATAAAATAATTAATTAATATAGGTTAAATTATTTTATCAATTTAAAGACGCATTATGCTTATAAAAACATTTTTTGGAAAAACATCAATACTTACCTTCAAATGATATCATATTACTTTATAACAAGATATAAACCAATGAATTAATTTTTTAAATATTTTAAAAATTATTAATTATAATTTAATTATTTCTATTCAAACCCACCAATTAAATGGATAGGAAAAAAACTATCACATTAAATTACATATTTTAATAGTATATCTAAATTTGTTTAAACCCAATGTTTCATATAAGTAAATCTTGATAAATAAAAATATATCATAAATTATATGGATGTATAATTCTTCCCACTTTATAATAATTTCCCCTTAAAATTTAATCACTCTAATATATAAATATTTGTATGGTTATTCCTCATCACATCTTTTGGATCTCAGGTATCTTCATCAAATTTATGTTTCCCCCACAAAACACTTATAACAAGAGAAGTCATGTTCCAAAAATATTTCACTCTTTGATCTAGAATATCAAATATTTGTTCTCATAATATACATCATTCTCCATTTGTATGACATTTCAGTTCAGTGCATATGAAGTCTTATGTATGATCTTTATCAAGAGAGTTATATGGAACACATTGTGAACTTGAGTGAGATTTTGTTGATGTGCCTATAGATATGAAATTCACTCAATATAATAAAAAATTATAAATATATTGATAAATATAGAACTTAATTTAACCTTACATACAAATAATATAACATTATTACATAGATAAATTCATGAGAATAATT
Organism: Viscum album; assembly: GCA_963277665.1. Lineage (NCBI taxonomy): Eukaryota > Viridiplantae > Streptophyta > Magnoliopsida > Santalales > Viscaceae > Viscum > Viscum album. Next base: position 1,642,328,468 of record OY728135.1, on the reverse strand, counting down.
TCACTCTTATTGAGACCAAGTTTATTGGAGAAGGTTTTGAGATGCTGAATATCATAGTTTAAAGGATTTAATATTTTTTACATTGTAATGTAATCACCTAAATCTTTATATCATGGTGATCATAATGAAGTTCCTCGGGTTTCAGAAGAGAAAACACAATTTTGATGATAAATTCCATAATAAATATTTTTATTAATAAAGTCCATAATGAACATAGTTTTATTAAGACAATCGAATTGGACTGAGTTTGGATATGAAATTAAAAATTGGAATTTGTTTTATTAAGAAATTCTATTTAGACTATGGTTTGATATGAAATATGATTCAAATTTTGTTTTTTCATGAAATTCCAAATCGCACTAAGTTTTGTTAGGAAATTAAATTAGACTCAATTATGTTATGACTGTTTTTTTATCATGGTTTTAAGAGAATTAATGTTGGAATACATTCAAAAGTTAATATGATGATTATTTTTGTTTTTTATGTATCCAAAGTTTGAAGATATTTGAAACACATGTTATCTATGTTATGTAAAAGTGAAATAGGGTGATATAAATTCATAAGTGAATTAGACTATGTTGAGGAAGTTCCAGATGAATGAGATGATTAGGAATGTCAATAAAACTAAATAATTCTATTGAATAATTAGATGGAATAATCAGACTGATGAATTTGACCGATGAATTAGACAGACGAATTAGGTTGAAGAATCAGATTGAAGAATTATAATAATGAATCATACTGATGAATCAGACTTAAAAATCAGACTGAAGAAGCATACTAATGTATTGAGACAGAAAATTAGATTGATGAAATGTGAGTAATTCAAAAAAAGGAGAACGATTTTTTAATTTTTAAGATATTTTGAGAATTTAATAGAAATGTTTAGAAGTATTTTCATAGGGGAGATAAAATATTTTGAGTGGGTGCTTTGATATTAAAATATATGTATCTTTATTGAGAGGGGTAACTATTTTAGTTTTCCACCATTTTTAATTTAAAAGAACCAATATAAATGAGTGCAAGTACATTCATAAAAAGTACTATTCACATGCATTAGAGAGAGGGAACTAGATATTAGGTAATTTAATCAAGGAATGATTTTTTTCTAGACTGAACTTTTTAAAGATTATTCTTTAAGATATAAGAAGTGTGATTAAGGCTCTACTAGTTGGTTATAGGATCAGACTATGTTATCAGACTGATGGGTTTCTTGATAGTGGTAGAAAATGGTGAAATTATTTGAAAGAAGAAAAAAATATAGAGGTTTCTGGATAGTGTTTTCTACAGTACAAATTTTGAATGGGAATCAGAAAGATTTTTTAAAAAAATGTCCAGAGTTTTCTCAACCTACTTTTTTGTAAGAAAGTAATGACATGTATCATTGTTTATCAAAATTAATTTTTTAACATAATTTTTACACATACCTTATTTACATAAATTGTTATATAATATTTTCAATCCTTATTGTATTGATCATAGGGTTATATAAGTGTAAGGGTATATCCTACCTATTGTATCCAAAAAAATGATTGTTTTCAAGTGGATTGCATGGTATTGTATTTCATCCAGTCCATTCCAATGAATTGTTACTATTATTGTGTACTGAACCTTCTGAAACGTGTGTTCATATGGATGTTTTAAAGTTTCGTTTTTAACAAAGTGAAGAATATATAACAGGAGGTTAAGATTTCTTCAATATAAAGGGAAACATAAAAGAAATATATATCACTAATTCACCCCCTCCCCCTCTCTTTGATACATTATTCTATGTTGGGTTTTTTTAATTTGTTTTAGAATGACGGTCCCTTTATTTATTCTTTGCTAATTTTTTTGAAGATAAGTTGTCACAGATAATCTAAATTATGGGAATTGTAAAAGTATTCCATTTTTTAATGAAATAAACAGTCATTTATGGAATGATATAATGCTTCCTTATCTTATATGTCTTGGTTATAATGTTCTTTAAGTTTCTATATATGGGTTTTCAACTCATAATGAGAGTTATCCTCTCATACTTGATGATATGATAATCCTTGAGATAATGTAATGGGTAAGAATTAAGAACTCTCTTCACTTTATTAATGTAATTTTCTTATAGTAAAATGAGTTTATAATGATTATGGTATACATGAAACGGTGAAAATCATTTATGATGTAAATACAAAATTAATTAAGGAAAAGTTAAAAATATGGAAAATGAATTATGAAGATCACTGGATGTGTGAGTATGAATATGTTAGTGACATGTTTACAAGGAATAATGATAATTTAATCACTATAATATGTCTTGGTGAAAAGATGTAAGACATAACTATTTTTTTAATTTCTTATGAATTATTCCAAATACGTTTGATTCCAAATTATCATCTTTAGAAGATAGAAATCATATAACTCTATCTTTTAATGATCTCCATAGAACTCTTGTTACTTATTAACTGAGAAAAGTGGAATTTTTAAAAATTAAAGAGAATGCTTATCAAGAAATTTATTTCAATGAATCCTAGAAATGAATGTATAAAATGGTTATTGAAGATTAAAAAATTGATTATTTTCATTCTGAAAACAAGTTCAGTAAGAATATTTATGAATTTTTTTTATTATCTAAAAATTTGAAAATAGGAACATACAATTATAAAGTAATAAAATAACTAAAATGTTCCAGTTAAGGATCTATTTGATACTTTTCAAACAATTTTATTCAAAAAATGATTGAAGATGAAATGTATTATGATTATATAATTCCAATATGATCTTTGAATAAACATGCTGATAATTCAAAATCTTATTCAAAAAGTAATGTTAAAAAAATTTCTAAATAAAAAAGTAAACATATTTTCTTATGTATATTTAAGATGATGAAAGTTAATTTGAAGATAAAAAACCTAGTAAATGTGCTGAGGAAACACATTTTTTTAAAAGTTATTAATGAATGGTTTGTTGGTGATTAATAAATTAGTAATGAAGAAAAAGATATTTAGATTAAATTTAGTCAGAAAAGTGAAATAAAATAATTCCAAAAATGATTCTAAGAATTGAAAGAGAAATAAATAAATTAAGGAATGAATGTTCTATAGAAAAAATAAAGAATATTTTATTTACTATAATTTTTAGTTTCTATAGTATAATTATCTTTTGAAGAAACCACTAGATAAAGAAAAAAATCATTATCAGAATATTGAATTGATGTTAAAATAAAATGAGGAAGAGCTGGATCTTTTCAACAAAACATTTTTCCAAAGGTGAGAAAGAATATTCATTCTTCAAAAACTCTATCTTTTATTTTGGTGAATGTTTTGGAAAGTATAAAACATATAACGATAAAAAAAATAACCATTACCGGTTAAAAATGAATGTGAATATGTTACATTAATAATTGAGGAAAATAAATTTTTTTATATCCCAAAAAATAAAAAAGTTTAAGATTCAGAAGTTTATAAAATTTCTCAGTAGTAAGAAAATTTTTACTACAACCTATGATTACAATAAAGTCGGCATAAAATTCGAATTTAAGATGAATATTTCATGTGATATAATAAAAATTTGTGCAGAATAATGTTCTGAAGCGGAATGGAATAATGTTTCCGAAAAAAAAAGATTACAATTCCAGATAGTATGGATGTTATATAGGGATGTATTCCTTCTATGGTTATTGAGGTAATTATAATGGATTTTTAAATATGGAAAATCATTCTTCGTTAAATAAACAACACTACTCTATTCTATATTTTATCAGAGTAAATATTTTATAAGGAGTGGAACATATCAATGCAAAAAATTCTGAGATATTTATTTTTTAATGTTGAAATTTGATTCCATCCTATGGAAACTATTTTCAACTTTTAAAATCAATTTCTTATAATTAATTATTTTTGAATTTTGACTTACCCAATAACAACTTCAACCAAATTACCCCTAATAATTTAGAAATACCTGTGGATAAGATGGCCTCATGCACGCCTCCCCATATGCTAGAGGATACCAACTATATTCGAGGGTGTAGGAGGTGAATGTGTGGATAATATACTCTCATGGTCAGAGTAGCACAATGCTATAACTGATAATAACTAATAGATAATAGCATAATTGATAATAAATAAATGACTGAGTAGCGGAAGAATGATATAAAGAAAATATCAAGGATAAACAACACTAATATATACAATAGATTCGTGCATGTACCGATGATACAAAATGAAAAAATCAAACATACAACATGATATAATATATAATACATACAAGAAAAGAAAATAAAAGTAAATCCCAAAGGTGATCTCCATGAGAATTTTAAGAACCAACTTTGTCCTGTCCTCCTAACTCCAATTTACTAGAAAAACAACTCAAGATATCTACCATGTTTCTACAATTATAATTTCTACTCATCTACTCCAAGGTAAAAGAGTTATGAGAAGGGTGTGAGATATTAATTCTAGCAGTTTCCTACCCATAGTGTCAATGACTAAATCCAGTATGTTAATATAATGTAATGGGGTGTGTACGTATAAGAAGAAAGATAAGTAGAACTAAATAAATAAAAACCATTCTCATAGGTTCCTAAGTGAAACCTGAAAGCTAAACCTACTTCGGCTCATAGTTGAAAAAGTATTCATGTTTAGTAAATATATAAATTGATAATTATATATATATATATATAGTTTAGTTTTATATTAAATTAATCTTTTTGAACTATGTGTGTGTTAATGCCTGATGGCCATATACCTACAATACTATTTTCTGGTCAGACCAGGTAATGACATAGAAATATATAACCAATATAAATGATCATATTAGATCATGCAATACGGTATATTCCCTACATAATAATAGAGTGAGATACATCATAAATAACACTCAATATATTTAGTGATATTCTATAGGAACACTCAAAATCCGGGTACATTAACATCAACCAAAAACCCATATAGTATCACTAGTGTGAGTCATCATGCTCAACAATATATGTAATAGAGCATGATGAGCTATGAACAATAGAACCCTCACCATTGTTCCCCATCCTATATCATGGCATATCAATTAATTTTATAAATGTGGAAAACCCTCTCATGAAAATTATTGACTATGCCTATATAAAGGCATCATCATGTTTTTTATACAATCCATGAGGCAATAATTCTAATTATTTTCATTTTTAAAAATATTTAATATATAAACAAGAATCATTCACCTTTATAACATTTTATAAAATAAATCAATAAACAGTGTGGAATTTCCGTCCTTGACATTCCATTTCATGGATTACATTATGTTCATGTATGTCATTCAATTCAATGTAATCAAGCCATAACATTTAAGACAAACTAGGAAATAATTTCATCCTATATAATCTATTCATCTTAAAAAATTCATTTTTTTTTATAAAAATGGAAATGAAATTTAATAGTGTCAAGAGACACTTATGAAGTACCACGGTTATGAGGGAATTTACCTACATGGGAAAATACATTTAATAAACAATCCAATTCCTTAGAGGGATCATGGTCCATTACTGATGTAGATTGAAGAGGGAAACAAAATTATATAAATTGAATAGAGGCCATGACTCATCATTACATATAAATTCGATGGAATCAAGAAGTTATCCATGAATATTTTTAACTACAAATCGTTATTTTTTTATTTTAAAGACAATACACCTCAACCGATGGGTTTTATTATAAAGACATGACATTGATATTCAAATAATTCATTATTCACAATAATTTATTTAACACATGAGTCATAACTCAACTCATTAAAGTGAAATTTTGAAAAGACAATAATTTAGGAAAACAGATGCATGTTTTCAAAAGAAATTATGAAGATTCCATTTTTATTTAGAGAAAATCATGATGTGCTGATTTCATTTATAACCTAACCCAAATGGTTAAGAGGTTCTTCGTGCTTTTCAAACTATTAACTAAAATTGGAAATTTACATGGCATGCCCATGGGGTGTCTCTAAGAGATATAAAAAACCTATAATTATCTAAATAAGTATCAACATACATGTATCATGGTGAAAAGTTCAATTTAATATTATGTATTCAATTAATAAGTGACACTTGAAAAAGGCTGATATGCGGTGAAACACTAATATTTAAAAATAAACGAAAATTGAGGGAAAATCCATAGAATACCTACCTCACACATATAGAAGAAAACTACAAGGAATAAATTCTACCTAAATATACGGTGAATGATCTCACTCTAAAATAGCACAGAATATGGAATGAAGATCATGACATAGAATATAAAGGCTCCAAGATCTTTCCGATATAAATCCACAAAGAATAATATTTCTTGAATCATAAAACATTTTTTTGTTGATATTGGAAATACTAAAATATGACTTAGGATGAATCCAAGGTTCCATGGGGAGGAGCTCATGTGGATAGATGATATGATGAAATAAGAAGAAGAGAGAAAATGTAAAAAATGTTTTCATTAAATGAAAAACATAATTTCAACCCAAAACATGGGTCACATGGTTACCGTAACCATGAAACAACCATGTGTGGAATAGTGTGACGTTACATCCTATGTGTAACTACCCATTAAATATATCAAACTATTTTGGTAATCCATGTGTGGTCCCTGTGGGGAACATATACTCCTCTGAAACAAGACACACCTTTTTCGTCTAAGGGTTTTAAATTTTAGAAAAACTATGTTCCCTCTATAGATCACTCAAAACATTGATTTTTGACTCCAATGCTCCCAAAACACAATTATTCACTTGAGAAACTACTCAGGCCTCTACAAAAGTCCAAAAAAACACATTGATGTGTTCCAACTCTTGTAGTTATGTTTCACAGCTCGGTTTTAAAAACAACCCATATAGTAAATGAAAATGTTAAAATTACCATTGAATTTCAACATGGTTCAAAACATAATACATTACCTCCCCACCTTAGCACTTCGTATTCCCAATAAACAATTAGTAATAATGTAAACATCACAAAACCTACAAGGGTCATGAATATTTCTTCAAATGGTCATGTTTCGTTCCCAAATACCCAACATGTCTTTAAGTATTCATTAATGCACAAAGATTATAAGTTATCAGACTGAAGATAACGCTCATTTTCAAACTGAAACTCCAAGAAAATGATTATCCTAGACCACTAAACATGACAAATGAACATTTCATCATATTATTAAAAACTTGGAAGATGGTTCTAACCACCATAGGATTTAACATCAGAAGGGTCAAATTCTGTACCACGGTACATCCACCAATAGAATTGCCTTAGAGAGAACATTCTAAGCATTCATACAGTGCTATAGAAATATTTTCTTTATCCAGGTGAACCCAAATACATCCAAGTTCATAAATGGTACCTCACTAAAAAAACAGTCAGATCTTGATCAACCTAACCAAAGAATTCATACATTGTTACCTTGAAGGACACTTCCAGCATTTTAGATGACACCTGCCTTAACTAGGAGTCATATTTCAAACATTTTTATCCCATCATAACCATTAATCAAGAATGATCAAAATTTTAGAAAATTCTAGATAAACTTTTTAAAAATGATTGTCTTAGACATTAAGTGCATTACAACACAAACCACAATGCCTTATTCAAAGGAATCTTGTATTTAGCACAGAAAAGTTAATAAAATGTCATACTTGTCTTTCAATGATGTTCCATGGCTTAAAAAACTTCCAGTTGTTTAACTTTCATGCTTCATTGTGAACAAGGTGCATCCCAGATCCGTCCTTTTGAAATCTTCACCCTTTTTAAGACATCACCTCCGATCTATAAAAACATATTGGGGTAACATAAAAAATTCAATGAACTACATAAAAATTTAATCTTTTAATGAGACCAGAGTATCATCTACCTAAATTTCATGTCATTTAATCCTTTATGGTGTCTAAAAGTCCATCCAAGACATTCCAACTTGTGAAACCAATGGTCACTAAAAAACAACCAAACCTTGAATAAAACCACATTCCCAGCAAACAACGAGATATAGATCGCATCTTAAGCCCAACATATTTCAAACATTAGTGTGGTATAATACCAATGTTATCTTAGTGTACCATGGATGAATTATAGATATGGGACATGATAATATTCTTTAACAGATCACACTACAAGGATTTTAATGGTTTCCAACCAACCATGAAAACCAAAAGAAAGATAGTCGAACCACTACTGGTTGACTTCTTGATATAATTTTATCTCCACCTGCTGACGCACCACCACTAAGTGATCACAACTCTTTACCAACCATGGAAACACGTGATTGTTTAATATTGATCCCTAAATTAATCCTTGACCAATGGTGTTTCTCAAGGGCTTCATACACAAGAAACTATTTGATCATCGTGCTGCTGAGCAGGCATGAAAATGAATTGAAATCAAAATCCTCAATGGTAATCAAGACAAACCATCCATTTCAAAATGGTCCTATTAGGTTGTTTTCTTTCTACTTTGAAGGGCACGCCTAATAGATTTTAAACAATTATCCCTACCTTAGATGTGTCCTTGATTTTAAAAAAACATCGTATAACCACTCACAATCATGCTAGATTGGATTATTCATAAACATACGTGTGTCACTCCTCTAATCAATGATCACCATGTCTCAACATTATATAATTTGTCATGAAATAAAGAAATAAACTAAATAGTGTGTAAAAACACCGATGTCTCTTGAAACACAATCACGAACATTGGGATGAACATAATTTATATAATTCTCAGGTCACCCTACCATGGAGATGACCTTAGAATGTACTCAACAAGAAAAGTCTCAATGATTTCACTAAACTCTACTAGTTTGTTAGAACAGTTATCCCATTTATAGGTTTCTTGTGTGTGAACTCATACTACTGTGAGGTTTCAAACACAATATAATACACTCCTGATACTATCCATATTCTATTATCCCTTTGAATCTATGTATTAGTTGGTCTGTATAAGAGATTTAACCCAGATTTGTATTGCCTCATATGACCATTGACCTGGATGATGACATAATACGCCATCCATCATTGATGAAGATAAAGATATGGAAAAGTAATCTACAATGCGACCAAACTAGCTCACGGAATGTCCAAATAGTTGAAAATGAGTATTAATCTATTCTAAAAACCATAAAATATAAAAATAACATTACTACCCATCCAAACTAGTGTCTAATTTATAACTAATTGACATGTTGTTGGAACGGCACCTGAGACACACTAGGAATCATAAAAACTCACAATATTATAAAGGAATTGAAACTCCAAGGGTGCTAAATTCCATGATATATCCCCTTATGAGAGAAAAAAAATTCGAACCTGTCACTAGATCTGGCTAAAATAAGTCACTATCTCAGGATCCTATAATTTAATCAATTTGAAATAAAAACAAGAAAAATAAATATGGAAAATTCTCTATCTTTTGTTCCAAGGAACTTGAAGAAAACATATACTCTCCTTACTCGTTGGTTTAAATGTATGGAAACACTCTTGGGGTCCCTTTTAGGTCTCTCATATTGAATCAAATTTAAACTCTAAAAATTTAAAAGATTTAAAACAGATGACATGTATAATAGGAATGTCTCATAAAACACAGTTTTAAACATTTAACATTTATTGAAATTCCATCACAGTTAGGATGTTTAGTAGATAAATTCATCTTTAAATGATAGGGGGACCTACAAGGGTCCCATTAATCAAACAATGGATCATCATAATGAAAACCAATAGTATATTCTTAATTATAAAAAGTACAAACACTAAAAAAATCCTTCTCATAAGATCCATGCCCCAAATAACCTCGTTGTTTACAGTTGTGCATTTTATAATTTAACCAATTAATTATAGATTAAAATTAAAATACGTTTACCTTCAAAATAATTTCAAAATATATATGATGATTATATTAAAAAGTTATATTACATCGGTTTCTTCCAACCAAATATTCAATGCCCTCCAAAATTTCATAGACCAAAATCTAGCTTCTATTTAGTCAAAACTGATCCCATTTTTTATTATAAACAATTCCTTTTTAAAATGGTTCAGTTACATGGGTGGCCATATGACAATCCATAATGTTACCATACATATTATAGTTCGTCATTTGGACACCATTACTCACATTCAATTCATTTTAGCATTTAAATTTTAGATCCCTTTAACTATTATACAATGGTTTCTAAACAGGTGTTGAGCTCAATGAATGTTCGAGTATAAATGTTACCTTTTCCCAATTATAAGGATCCCATACACATTAAAATTGAAAAATATTTATTTTTTAATCAAACCCATAAACATTTCCCACGCAAATGCTTATTTATCATAACAGAACTACCATGTTACTACCATAAGTAAACATAGTGTCACATGTTGTAAACACAAATGTACAGTACACAGGAAATCATTCTAAATAAACATCCAAGAATTTTATATATATGGTCTTTCTAAAAAATTAATGGAATATAATTTCCTAAAAAAATTATAAAATAATGAATTCTAAAGAATTACCTAAACAGGTACAAATATAATAATGTCATATCACTCGAGTCACACAAATCAAACCAAAAAATAATTATACATATGAAATTATATGTAATGAATATGAATGTAATGTAAATGTTTTATGTTCCTATAATGATTCATGAAATTATTCATCCTTTATGTACCATACCAAGGGAAAAATACCAAAAATTCATAAATCAATATATAGCATAAATATCACCATTCACTCAACGTGAGATAATAATCAACCATAATTGAAAACATCACAAACACAAATCCCAACCCCGGACACATGGTCATTTTCTTATGGGTGGGGTGATCAGTTTCAGAAACTAATATTTACTATGCATAAACACATTCGTAGTCTCCTTTCTACCAACCAAAAAATAGTCCTACCAAGGAAAAATTAACTTTGATACCATTTTTTAACTTCTTGACCTGGCTGAACACTAATATGGTATCCATGCAGGTGGGTCACATTCCCCCAAGTGTTCCTCCCTATATGCAAGAGGCTTTCAAATAGAAGTGATGGTGTATGGAGTTGATAGTGGGGATACTATACAGTCATGGTCATAGTAGAACACTGGTATAATAGATAATAACTAACTGAAAAAGAGGAATTATTAATAATAAACAATAGATAATTTGTAGAATAATATAAACTAAATACCAATGATGACCAATTCCAATATATATAACAAATGATTTTATGTCCTAATGATACATAACGAAAACATAAAACATAAAACATTCAAAATTATACAATATTAAAAATAAAATATAAATAATTGATTATACCCAAAGGTGATGCCCATGATAATCTCAATATCTTTCTCGGACATGTTCTCCTAACTCCCATGTATAAGCTAAACCACTGAAGATGTCAAACAAGGACCTGAAAATATAAGTTATACTTGGGTACCTTAGTGAAATGGACGCCTGGTCATGGTGTGATATAATAATCCCTATAGGTTCCCCCCCTCCCCCCTTGGTGTGTACAACTGAATCATATCCGTGAATAAAATTTAATGTAGTGTGCATGTATATGCAGAAAGATAATTAAAATTGAATAAATAATAATCATCTTCCAATGTTCTAAAGAGAAACCTGATAGCTATACCTTTTTTGAATCATAGTCGAAATAATATTTCAAACCAGTAACTACATATATAGTAATAATTATATATATAGGTCATATATTGCATCCACTTATATGAACCAAGTATGTTGGGAAAACTAATGGACAAATACCTAGAATACTAGTTGCTTGTTGGAATGAGCCATGACTCAGACATCCATAACTAGACTAAATATTTTTATAAACTCATGAACTATGGAACATTCCCTACATCCCAATATATTGAGAGATGTCATGCTACAAAACTCTGGGTGGTGAGTGAGCCGCCCTGGAAACACTCTAATCATGGTATGTGGCACCTCATCTTGAATCCCATATAGTATCACGAGGGTGGGTTTCTATGCTCAAATACCAAGTTAAGGGAGTGTGATGAACCATTATCAACACAACCCTTTCACAGTGTTATAGCCTATATCATGGAATATCACTTAATATATTGCATGAGGAAAAACCTCTCATGAAACATATTTACTAAGAATATATAATGGAATCATAATATTTATGACACAATCCATGAACCAATACTACTCATGCATTGAATATTTATCGAGATATTATATATAAAAAGGATAATCTATATTTACAAGATTTCATTTAATAATTCAATAAATGGTGTGCTCTTTCTGCCCATAATATTTCATTTTATTGTTCACATTCAATTAATCTAAGTCGTGAAATTCAATATAATCAGTCCATAAAATTTATGATAACGAAAGTAATCATTTCATAATATTTTATCTTTTCAACTTGAAACATTCCATTTAATTGTGAAAAACATGGAAATTCAATTTTCAATGATCAAGAGGTACTTGGGAGGTACCATAGTTAAAAGGTAATTTACCTACTTAGAAAATTCCATTTCATAAACAATCTACGACCTTATCAGGGGATTAGTCCTTTAATCACATAGATATAACTGGAAAACATAAATATATAAATAGAACATTGGATATGTATCATCATTCCATATACCAAGAATAACATCAAGAATTAAGTTAAACAAATTTTAATTTACGATTCAGTATTTTTTAATTTAAAAGATAGGTCACATCAACCAATGGAGTTTAATATAAAAACATTAATTTGATCATCAAAGAAGTCATTTTTCACAATTTTGTATTTAACTTATAATACGTAACTAAATTAATTTAATTGAAATTATGATGTGGAACTAAACAGTGAAAACAAATGAAAGGGTTCAAATGTCATTAGGAAGGTTCTATTTTCATTTCAACTAAACATTTCTTGGGTAATCTTCATAAGTAGCCTAATTTGAATTCTTAAGAGGTGATCCATGATTTTTATACAATTAATTAAGATGTTTATATTCAATCTCCACACACATGGGGTATCTATAAAATATAACAACAATCTATATGTCCCTAAACAAGGATCATCATACATGTATCAAGGTAAAGGGATCAATTTAATATAATTTAGTTAATTATTAGGAAACACTCACTAATGGATGGTGCACTGCAAAACAAAGCTATTTAACAATTGATGTAAATTTAGGAAAATTCCATAGACCACTAACCTCATGCATAAGAAGTAATACACATCCAATATCGAGGTTTAATTCGATCCTATTTGGAAGGGATCTAACAAATGGACCTTCTCCCTTAAAATTGGGTGAATGATAATGGACTAAAATAGCACACCAGATGGAATAAAGTACTTGAAATATATTATATAGGATCTGATAGTATAACAATATAAATCTATAGAGATCGAAAGAGCATGAGTTAATCAATCGGTTGAGTTGACATCACAAATCCATGAAGAGGCTTAAAGAGGAATCCAATGCTCCGATAAGAGGATCTCATGAGGCTAGAGAAGAAGAAAGAAGTAGATTGAAATAAAAACATATAAATGTTTTTATTAAGGGAAAAAATAATTTTACCTCAAAACCTTGGTTTTAATATTTTTTTGCATGTTTTGGAAAAACCGTGCACCAACTATGCACCACCAATTTCTAAATAATTCCCTTCTCAAAATTTAGACCACACATTTACCCTAATAGTGCCCCAATAATGTGGTGAATAGTGTGTGGGTAATTTAAAATTCACACTAACCATGTGATATAGGTTTTAAATTTTTTGTAAAATATGCATAGCCTATGTGGGGAACATTTTCACCTTAGAAACAAGACATGTGGTTTGCTGTTGAGGGTCGTACGATTTCAGAAAAACAGTATGACCACTTCAAAGCACCCAACGCAACGATTTCTGGACCTAGTGCCCCAAAAAATCAATGAGATAACCAGGAACCCTCTCACCACTTTACCCAAATAAAAATTGAACATGTTTATGTTTTCCAACTCTAGAAATCACATTTCGAACCTCATTTATAAAAACATTCCATTCAATTAACACAAATGTTCAAAATCGTGTGGAATTTCACCATGGCTAAAAACATGGGATGATACAGACCCTCAACTATTGTTTCAAATAACCTATGGAATAAATTTAAGGTTTTGATTGTACAAATAAATGTTTTCCATATGAAAAAATACATCATAATTAAGGATGTTACAATAGAAAAAATACTTTTCTCTATAACTTCCATACTATCCATAATTGTAAGTATTTTTTTAGTAATTTTCATTACTTCAACATCAGAACTTTTAAGAGCCCAAAAAATTATATATAATATGAAATCTTCTTCTTATTTACAATTAAATAGTATGATTATTTATCCCAATTCATTATTCTAATTCTTCATTTTGATTATTGAGTTTAATTCTTCAATTTGATTCTTCAGTCTAATTGAATTTCTTCTTAATCTCGGTTCTTTATAACTTCATTAACTTAGTCTGATTGAATTAAAAACCATTTTTATCTGTATTTTACATTCCAAAATCTTAAATCACAGGTGTTTAATAAAACATATAATATTTGATACATTTGAAACTATAAATAATCATCAAATTCAATTTGGAAGGTTCTCTAACATTCCATCTCTTCAATCCCCAAAAAATAGAAAACATTCTTAAGAAAACTGATTCTGATGGACATTCATTAGAATACCAAGTCAAAGGTATCGTAAGAGGATTCATATATGGCGCATTCACAACAGAAGAGCTTTCCAAAATTGGAAGATTGAGAGGGTATGAAATTTCCATTAGTACCTAGCCTGTAAAGCATTATACAGGACATCTAGACAAATAGACTTGTAAAGGTGGGGTGTTGATTTCTGACATTTGCTAGGGAGGAGCATTTCTATGTTTCTTTATCTGGGTGACTCGCTTAAGGACTATGGGTCATGTAATTTTCTCTTATGCCTTAGGAACTTTTTTGGGTTCCACCTCACCCCATGAATGGTGGATTATAAAAAATAAAAAAACGAATGCATCAGGGCCATTCTGGAGAAAAAATTTCATATCAAAACTGCGTCTAATCTTATGAAAAGTAAGAAACGAAATTATAATCACCATAAAATAAAGGGATATTATATTTCATTATAATGAAAAAAATACAAAACACATAAAATAATTACATTCATAATCCAAAAATCTTATCTGGCCAAATTGGTCCCAACAATCTCCCCCTTTTGATTTTGTTGTCCCCCAACCTACACATATCACTAAAACATTGTAAATCAAGATATTTATTTATTATCAAATTTTATATTACTCTATGAGAAAACTCTATATAGGAAATTATAATTGTTTACATCTAGACCATGTTTCCAAAATGTATTTAATTAAGAAACATATTCACTTATTCAAACTATCCAACCATCCATCTGTTCAAAATTTCTTCCAATTCCTCTATAAAATAGTTTCATCCCTACACTTCGTCAAACTACTAAAATAGTTTACATACATTCATTATATGATCATAGCCTATCACTTATAAAAACTCCACAAAATACATTCTTTCTATAACACGGTTTAGCACATACCAATGGACTGATTTCTGAATAATCTTTTCTCCCGATTGAAAATATATTCTTCAGATAAGATGAGAGAGGGGACGTCAAACATTACTAAAACCTTAATTGAAATAGGTGGGACAAAGTGACCCTACCATTTTAAACATATTATTACATGATTTTAATTCTAATAAACCATAAAAAACCCAATGATCATAAATACTACTTTCTTTGGATGAGTATGTGTACAATTAGAAGTATGAAACCAAAATAATGACATATTTTATTTAAACTCAATAATTAGATCAAAAATTCTATTGAGTTATGACATATTCATAGGATAATTTGAGGAATACATGAACAAAGGGATGAACAAAAAAATCCCAATAAAATAATAAACATGGAAATAAATTATAACACATGATTTTAAAGCAATAACATGATTAAATAAAATGGCATGAAATAAGAAGAAACAAATAGAAGAATAACATATAGAACATGGGAAATGTAATAACAGAAACATAAGAATGTGTCAGTAATATATAACATCATATAAACATGAATATAAACCACCAAAACTATATCACATCGTAGTCAAAGTCCCGTAATGTTATTATGTTTACCCCTACACCAAATGGATGTCTCATGAGACTAAACATTATAAAATAAATTATATCATTATCTGGGATCATACATTATAACACGTTCATTTATATGTGTTCAACATGAATTATTCAACATTGGGAATAAATATAAGAGTTACCCATGAAAAGGAATGGTTAACATAACCTCCTCATAAATTATAAGTAAAGGAAATATCACAATAGTGTCCATGAAAGAATGGATTTGAATCATACATGTAAATTGAGAAGGTAAAATACGTATAGATCTGAATAAATTATGTCTAACTGAATTTAAAACATGTAAAAATAGTGTTTACGTTTTTTATAAATGATCCACAATATTACAGTTTAAGGAAAATATTAAAGAGAATTTAAAAATGAAAAAAATGAATAATTTTTGAATAAATCCAGAAATAATTTATGATATTTTTTCATGATTAGTAGTTTTATACTATAAAAACTATATGTTGATGAAAATATATTAGGGTTTGTAGATGAAAATGGGTAAGCAATTGTGATGTTCTTTGTTATCAGGGTTTCTTGTCATAAGGAATTTAAAATTAATACATTATAAAACATGTATTTCACCGTAAAAGACAGAATAATTGAAATATGTACTTATCTTTTTAGCATTAAAAAGTCATTAAGATGAGTACACAATAATAATTAATTATTACATTGGGGTAAAGAGATTGAAATCATAACCGAAAAGAAAAAATAGAGGTTCAGAGAGAAACACATACATTATGTATGAAAGTGTTCTTCCCTAGCACTCAATATCCTAGAGAATTGAATTAGATCCATTATTTATTAATTTAAATACCAATTATAAAGATATTAAATTTATTATATTTTTATTATGTTCATTTAATTCTTTTTAGAAGAGTTATAGAGTTTAATTTTATTGTTTCAAGAGTGTTTGCTCCATAGATTCACGGTTGGTTCGGTTTTGTATAATAATTGAAGTTCCATTAAAATTTATTACATTAAATGTTCATAGGTATCATTTTATTGTTTAAAATTATGATGATTCATTATATAAAACATTAATAAAAATTACTATTTTATTTTGGCGGTTTTCATACGACAATCACAAACTAGTATCATTATATTTAATATTATTTTTATATATTGAATCTAGAACATTATGTATGTTTTAGTGCAAATACTAAATTATGGTTTAATCATAAAAATGGATTTACGATCATCCTTGATGTCATTAATGAAAAATTAAAACTCGTTTTCAATAAAGGTGGTGAATCGACACCCCATAAACGATGTTTTGATTTTTAGAACAAAATGAGAAGAGATGAGTACTGATGATGGATATTTCATAAACATAATAATATTAAAGTATATTTATTATAATTGATTTATAACATTACTTTTTATAGGCTATGGTAGGGGAGGATAAGAATGTAAATGATAATGAAAGAGGGTTTTACCTCATGAATATCATCTCCTTGATAACCTTCTTAAGGCATTTGGAAATGGTCTTTTTGTGAGAACATAAAGACCAGGACATGGTTAACAGGCTTAGGAGAGTAATTGTGGAGAATTTAGAAAAAAATTAAATTGTTATTATATGTGTTTATAATGTGTGGTGATAGGTGGTATTAATAGGGGGGACAAGTGACATTTTTTATTATTTTATTCCTTTCATTATTATTTTGGATCAAGACTATCATTAGTGCTAATTCATATGAATAATTACATTAAACATGGCATTTTATTTATACCAATTATGTTATTACATCATCTGTACATCATCTATGACTCAAAAATTCATTTTTTTGGAATGTTATATATTGTAAATTATTATATTTAATTATTCCCCAAATATTCACCTACTTTATAGAAATCAAAAAAAAATTACCCAAATTTTTTTTGAACTGTATATTTTAAAAATGGATGATATTTCAGGAAAATATTTATAAAAATATGATAAATTTATTTTTAATTTAAATCATATTTTATTTTAAAAAATAACAATTTTAATATTATTAGTGGTTTTATGAGACATTGAAATCGAAATTATGGTCCTATAAAATTATTTTATAATCAGAAGACAAGATAATATTTCTTTAATATATTTTATTAAAAAAGTTAATTAATTATATTAATTATAAAATTTTAAATAACCATTTACATTTTTCAAAAATACCAACAATTAATCAACTAATTTTAAAACATTTAGTTTTTTATAGAATTATATAAATATATCATATATATTTTTTATAAGAAATAGAAATTTTATATATAATTTCATAGATGAGGTTACTAATCTATTATCCAGATTAATATTTCTAATTATTATATAAGTATTCCAACGGTCCGGTTATTATTCCATTGGTATAGGTTCTTTAATTTCTATGAATAAAACATATTTCATTCTTAATTTATACGAATAGTTTTTTATTTTTTTTATATATGATATATGTGCATTATAATATTTTAGATAATTATAATAAGGGGTATTTCATTGATTAAATTTAGGGCCATTACATTCTCCCCCCCCCCGTATGAAAATTCTAGCCTCAAAATTTTATTTTACATTCTATGTTTTAAATAGGTGAGGGTATTTATCCTTCATTTAGTCCTTTAGATCCCATTCCGACTCTTAATACTTATGATTCCTATATAATAAATTCACCAGATTGGTTTTTTTTCTTGTGTATGTCTTTGTATCTACGTCCAAAGATCTTCACCGATTTCTCTTCATATGGGAGGTCATTATCTCGTTGTACCTTCTTCGTATTTTTTACATGTGAGGGCCAGGAATGTACATCCACAGAATTGATACATGGAACACTAAATGAACATGATCCTTGTGTGGTAGTAGTGAAATCCGATATTCCACTTTTACTATATTATTATGATCTCAAAGGGGATAATGATCATTAGTCAATGATTCCATTTTATTCCATACTTCAGGACTATCTTCCATTTGGATATATAAAGAAATACATTATCTCAAACATCAATCTCCAAATAAAAATGATGGTTTTCATAATAACTACTTTTCTATATATTAGAAGCTTTGATGTGTTTTTGGATGTCTTTAAACTTATATTTCATCTCTTTAATAAGATTAATTCCAAGTGACATTGTTTCTGTAGGTTCATCACAACAGTTTTTATTTCTACATTTGTTTCCATATATATCATCATATAGAGCCATATGAATAATCAAGAAGAAACTATTGGTGTTTGAGAACTCAACCATTAGAAGAAGATGATCACATCCACCATTAAATTCCATTGAGATGTTTCTTAAAAAAATCAATCTATTTAATAGTACTATAAGATTTCCCATCAATTTACATTGTTAGGCTACACTAAAATTCAATTCAGTACTAAAATAATGTTTAATACTTCTCAAAAAATATAGATGTGAACCTTGGATCATGATTATCTATAGTTGAAGTTGGTACCCCAGTAATCCTAAACAATTATGTATATATATCATGGAATGTTTTTTAAGAGATAAATATTCATTAATAACAATGATGAGGGATGTCTTGGTGAGTCGATCCCTGATAACCCATATCACATTTTTCATTATATGTTTTTGGTAGACTAATGAAAAGGTCTATATTGGAATATTCATATTTCCATGTGGGTATATTCAATGGTTGAATAATACATTAAGACGTCTATCACAATGCATTAACTTACTGACATACCAAACACCTTGAGATATACTATGCAATATCCTTTTTCACATTTCTCCACAAAAGCGTTATAGAATATCGCGGTAATATATATTATATCTAGGATAGGTGGAGAAATATGGGATATCTGCATTATCTTGTAGATTATTATATATCTCTGCTGATAATGGCACATAAATCCATGTTCCAAACAAAATATCATCATCATAATCAATGTGGAAGTCATATTTCTTTCCAAAAATTACTACTTTCATCTTCGTTTATTTCTAAAGATCATCCATTTTTTCTCTTTGATCATATCTTATATATATGGCTAGGAATTAATTTGGGAAAGGTATTACATGTTTCTATAATTTCATAATCCATCCTTTGGATTTCCATGATTGTAGGGTCACTCTCAATACACAACATTGATAGACTATCATGTTATTTTCTTATAAGAGGATTAGATACCTTTTCTCCCATCCCAGGATTATATTGAATAGTGAAATCATATTCCTTGATTACCTCTAACAATCTACTTTGATTAATGTTGATATCCTTTTGTGTGACTATATACATTATGCAATTGTTATCAGTATATATGTCACATTTATCCCTATATAGGTATTTTCGCCATTTTTTAAAGAAAAAAATCACATCTGCTAGCTCCAGAATAGGTGTTGGGTAATTCTTGCTCAAGGATATTCAACTTTCATAAGGTGTGGGATATCACCTTCTAATTTTTAATGTGTAAAAAACCATGAATGTTTTCGAAACAACACTATATATCACAAAACCTTCTCCAAATTTTAGAAGTGTTGGCACATATATAATCATTACCAACTTATTGATCCCCTTAAATCTCTCCAAAAATTATTCCATCTAGACATTATATTCCACTTTATATGTTAAAATTTTTATTAGGTTTAAAATTATGATATATTCCTCACAAAACATAGGTATTACCTAGCTAAGACAATAATACAATGAATCTCTATTACATATTTTGGACTATGAAACTCCTCAATTTCCTTAATTTTATAGCGGTCTACATATATCCCATCACTAGAGATTACATTCCCCAATAATGATACTTCTTCCTACCATAACTCAAATTTAATATAAATTTCATATATTTTATCACTAGTAAAAGTCATTACCACAATATTCAAATGCTCCTCCTGTTCCTCCACTCTCTTAGAGTTTATTAGAATAGCATTGATAAAGACTACCACACATTTTTTTAGGATAACCTATAATTACCCTATTCATTTTTTTCATGAACATTTTAGGGAATTACTGATTCTGAAGGGAATCAGTAGGAACTATTAGATTCTACTGCATGTTCAAAAGGCAGTCTTGGGAATATCTAACTTCAAACCTTTAATCGGTGATATCTAGAATGAAAGAAAATCATTGAGAAATAATTTTCCCAATGTAATTGATCGAACAATTCGAATTTCTATGATAGGGGATACTTTTTCTTTGTCATGATTTTTTTAATCTCAAGATAATCAATATAGAGGAAAATTCATCTATCTTTCTTCTTGTTAAAGAGGACCTACACACCCCATAGTGAATAATCCTAGCATATAAAAACATTGTCCAGATTCTCTTACAACTACATCATTATTTATTTCAACTATACAGAGGTACATCTGTATGGTTTCTCTGATATATTACGTTATCCAGTAATAAGTTCAATTGAGGACTCAACCTCTCAGTTAAAAGGAAGACAAGATAATTATTCAAGGAACACATCAGTGTAGTCCCTCACAATGGAAATATATTTTATAATGACTCTCCCATTTTTAGTAATCATTTGAGATAGATATGATTTATTATAAGGGAATAATATTCATAATTGAGAAGAAAATTCTATTGGATATTCATCCTCCTCCTTCCACTTTTATAGAATTTGTGGATGCCTCTGGATTTGAATAGTGATATCCCTTTCATAAAAATTGATGTTTTCTTTGTATACAAATATTAAATCCATACATAATATGGAATCAAACTCCACCAATGGAATTATAACACGATTTATAGGAGGTATAGTATTAAAACATTAACCAAGGATGGGTTATATAACTTGGGTGCAATAATTTTCCATTTTTTCTTATATATAACTCAACCTCCATAATTTTATGTGGTGTTTGAATAGTTCTAATAAACATGCAAGATATGAAAGTAAGTGTTGAACCAGAATCAAAAATTATATTCAATTTACTTGACTGAATAACATGTGTACATATAACCACATCACTTTTAGGATCCACCTCAGTAGTAGTGATAACATGTTCTCTTCCTTGTATACATGGAGGTTGATGTTGATTTCCTCTAACAACCCTTGGCTTTGGGAATTGGATAACATAATTCCCATGTTCCCTATAGTTGAAAAACTATAGTATTGGCTGAGTTTTGTTCTTAATAATTCTCTCTTTTACAACATTATTGGTGTTATTTAAATTATTTTATCTAAAATTATCTGTATGAACCTCTCTTACACATTTTACATATCTCTTGGTTCTACTTGTGTAGTTTCTAGGGATCTTCTTCCCAAAAATTTGACATGTGGTATGTTGGGTATTCTTTCTATCATGGGATTTATCTATTGATCCTCATATATTAAACACATTTTTATAATTTATTTTATATTTAGACCCATGACACCAATGATAGTCTCTAATCACCATTTAAACCATAATGGTACAGTGGACAATCTACTCATATATTTCAATTTCTTGAGTCACCAATTCTTTTTTATACTCTTCTATAGTCTAATAATGTTGATATCTACCGTTCAGTTAATTTTCCTGAAGAAGATAGTGGCGTATCATGAATGCCGTGTAAATTTTTTATTGTAATCCCTGATAGACACATCATCTTTTTGATATAGTTTTATGAACTCCCATTCTATCTTAATATATAGAGATTAGTAAAAATATTTATTAAAAAACATTGTATTGAATGCTTCAGATTACATAGAATCAATTTTCTTTTAACCATTATCTTCTTGATCTGTTTCCCCCACTGATTAGATTCCCCATTAAGATGATTGGCTACCATCACAACATTATCTATTTCTGAGCACTGTGTGATAAATAATATATTCTCAATATATTAAATACATTTTTATAAAATGAGTGAATCAAAATATACACTACTATTAAGATTCCATTTAATATAAAAAATTCTAAAAAATTACATTTATTAGAAGAATGAGGGAGTTCCACATGATTCAAATTATTATTCATAACTTCATCCAGTTAGGAACATACTATCATGATGTTTTGATATCTCCTTGTCAACATATTTTTCATTTCAATTGGGAAATCATCATATTTCCTATCACATTTATTGTTAGTATGTGTTATACTATTTTTTACCATTAAATTAGAATATTGGAATAAAATTATAGGTGTTTGAATATTTATATAATAAGTAATATAAAAGGAAACATTTAATATAATAATATAAATATTTAAATGAATTGTATATACTATCTTGTGATTCACTATATTTTATTTTAGGTTCTCCATGGTGATAGAATTATCCATATAGTTATTACGTGTGTTTTATATTCCAAATTTGAATGAATTACTGGACCATCCTATCAATCCAACTCTAGGGAAACTATCCATTTACACATATTTTTAAACGATTTGAATAATAATTTACAATCAAATAAAAACCAATGATCGTAAATTATAGTGTCTTCAGAAGACTAACTATGTAATTCGAATGAATGAATAAAATATAATGAAATATTATATTTAAACTAACTAATGAAATCCAAACATCCTTTGATCTCTTACATCTTCATTGGATAACATGGGAAACACATTGACAAAGGTATGAGCTAAAAACCAAGTAAGGGAATAAACATGGAAGTAAAGTATAAAACATGAGTTATAAGGGAAAAATGTTTGGTATAAAACGAAATGGAATATGTATAAAAACAAAGAATAATAAAATATATAATTTGATGTCATGTAATTATATCAACATAGGAGTTTTGTAAAAATATATATCGTGACATAAACATGAGTTAAGGCCATCTTATAAGATAATACCATGTGGTGGACAATGTCCCAGAAGGAATTAGGTTTACTCTATATCCCAACATGATTTCTCAAGAGACTAAATATTACCCAATTCATTGGATTTCTATCTGGGATCACCAATCATTAAATGATTAGGAATATGTGTGCCACATCAAGAATCAAAAATAAGGAAAAAACATAAGGGTTACTCATGGACGGAAATGGATATTATTACCATATCAAAAAGAATAACCAAAAGGAATAACATAATATTATACATGAAAGAATATATATAAATCATGGATATATATTTATATGGGAAGAATATATAGATAATGATAAATTATAAAGAACTTAAATGAAAACATGTAAAAATAGTGTTTAAGAATCTATATAAATGAGCCACTTTATGGTGGTTTAAGGGAAAATATTAAAGTAAATTTGAAAAATAATAAAGTGATAATGTATGTATAAAACACTAAATAAAATAAGTTATTTTTTTCGTGATAAAAATAGTGATTTTAAGTACTTTATATAGTATTAAAATATATTATGTGGGTTAAATAAAAATGTGTTAGAAATTGGGTAGTTCCCTTTAATCAGAGTTTCTTATCAGGAGAAATTGAAAAGGGAACCTTATAAAACATGTATTTTACCATAAAAAAATAATTTATCTATTTAAATATTTTGTTGTATGAAATAAGAATCTATGAGGAGTAAATAATGAGAATTAATAAGTAAATTTGGGTAACTAAAGAGAAAGTGTATACTGAAGGAAAGGTGTTAGTTAGGAGAGAATCCCTTACCGCATGACTAAAAGTGTATGGAACTTTAACATAATGACCTATAAAATCAAATAACATATATTAATTAATTACTCCTAAACCTATTCTACCTATATTTTATTTATTATAGTTTTATGATGTTCATTTGTGGAGATTTTTATGAGTTATAGAGTTCAATTTTGTCATTTCTAGAGAGTTAGTTTCATGGTTTCAGGGTCAGTTTGCTTCTGTTTAATTATAAAAATTATTGTAAAATTTCAATAACTCTCCAAAAGTGAAATTATATGGTATTAATTAAAATAATTAAATTTAAATGGTCACATTTATCTCTTTATATGTTCTGAATGAAGATGATTCATTTAATAAATCGTTGATGAAAAATGATTAGTTTATTTTCAAAAACAATTTAAGACCATCACAAATTAGTATCATTTTATTTAATATTATGTTATATAATGGTTATATAACATTAAATAACTTTTAATACACATTTTATGAACTATTTTCACAATAAAAATGGTTTTATGGATATCCTTGAGTGTAGTAATCAAAAAAGAAAACCAGTCATCCTAGAAGGTGGTGAATCGACACCCCACATGCAATATTTTTAATTTTAGAACCAATGGAGATGATATGAGATTTGGTGATTTATATTCCATTAACACTATAAAATTCCATTATATGTATGATGGGGGAGTTTCCTGTCAATTTGGATAGGGGAGATGAGAGGATGATAAGAAAATAAAATAAACTAAATAGAATATAGAGATTAACCTCCTGAATATTGTCTCATTGAGAACATCCTTAAGGCATAGCTAAATGATCACATGGTTAGAATTGTAAGACCATAAGGTGAGAAGAGTCTTAATAGAGTAATTGGGAAAAATTTATAACAGATTTATGGCTTTGGAGTTGCGATGAAAAATGATGGTGAGGGGTGGTATTTATAGGGGGAGGAGAGGGGTGATTTTGATAATTTTATTCATTTATTTAATATTTTAGCTCAAGACTATATATAGTGTTGATTCATGTGATTATTTATATTAAATAAATCATTTTAGTTAGAAATAATGGGTTATTAACTCATCTATATAGTATGTAGGACAAAAAATTCAATTATTTGGTGTAAAATGTAAAATATCTACAATGAACATATTTCACTATTCTGCAAAAAACGAACTATTTTAGAAAAATATTGAATATTTACCCAAGTTTTTTTATATTTGTATTTCCCAAATTGGACCACATTTTATTAAAATAATATTAAGAATATGATAAATTTAATTTCTAATTAAAATGTTTATTTCTTTAAAAAATATAGATTTTAATATTATAAGTGATTTTATAAATCTTTGAAAATGTATTTAGTGTCTCTAAAAATTATCATATAATCTTAAGATAATAAAATATTACTTTATTAATATATTTTACTAAAATAAATTTTCAGTTTAAAAAATATATTAATAATAAACTGGTAAATAAACATTTACATTTTACCAAAAAATCAATACTAAATTTATTATTTTTAATACTTTTATTTACCTATATCATGATATAAATTTATCATATTTTCATTTATAACATACCTAATGTTTATTTATACTTTTATATGTTATTTTATTATTCTATTTTCTAGATTACTATTATTAATTGTCATTTTACTATCCCAATATTCATGTTAATATTCCATCTGTATTGGTTCTTCAATTCCATTGAATAACACTTATTTCATTGTTAATATATGATAAAAAGGTTTTTATTAGGTTCTATATGTGATGTATTTGTATTATAATGTAAAATTAATTATTATAAATGAAATTTCATTACTAAAATTTTACATTGTCACATTGGACACCCATGTTCAACCTTTTGTTCTAAAAAACATCATTCGATAATAGTTTTGTGGAAATTTTTGTAACATTATCCATTGTAAGAATATAATCCAACATTAGTTTATTTTTCTCCACAAGATCTTTTTTGATGTGATTTGTGATATCAATATGTTTTGAATGACAATGTTGTACTTGAATTATTTTATGTTTGATTTCACTTTGATTATAACAACCCCTGAGAAGGTGTAACATCACTTCAATGAGTAATTATTCTAACTAGGTATTCATCCACATTAGTTAGTCTATAGAATGAGTATAAGAAACATACTCAGATTTATCCA
Organism: Viscum album; assembly: GCA_963277665.1. NCBI lineage: Eukaryota > Viridiplantae > Streptophyta > Magnoliopsida > Santalales > Viscaceae > Viscum > Viscum album. The sequence goes on along the minus strand of OY728135.1, from coordinate 1,642,301,693 downwards.
TGCTAAGAGTTACTTAATTCTGTTTTTTATTATGCCAACTGACAAATATTTCTCCCAGAAAGAAAACTCCACTAGATTTAGACCTTATATCATTAAAACATCCTAACAAATTAGCATAAGTATAACAAGGAAAATGAATTCCTACTGATAAATTTTGTTTTATACAAAGTTTATTGTTAATTTAATATATCTACGAGTTATTTTCCTAGTTAAAATATATGATTATTTTGTTGAACTTTGGAATTCATAACATAAGTTAATAGTCTAAACAATGTATCGGCTTTAATAAGTTATGTATAAAAACCATCCAACCATCTTCTAAAACTTTTTATAGTCAACATATTTAACTTATCCATATTTAGTCATCTTGTATCCAAGATATATAGGTGCTGAAATAGCAATTTAATTTTCCATCTCAATAATCTATAGATGTTAATTAGTATAATTTTCATGAGAATGAACAATATGATTCTCCTTTTGTAATATTTGATACATTAGAAAGTATTTCATTTCTCCAAGCATGGAAATTTGAAACAACTTCTTCATTTCATTATCAAACCATTCACATGTTATTTCATTATTCCCAACCAAGATAATAGATTCATCATATAAAATTAAAATTAGGGAAATATGTGAATTTTAATTACTATATAATTTATTATAAACTCTTAATTTCATAATGTACAACATCATACAAAATGTATCCAATTTGGAAAACCATTCTATGAATTTTTATATTATCCCACAGAATGTTGTATTTATCCTTCACATATAACATTTATCTATTCCAATCATTAGGAAATAATGTTTTCTATTATTAACATTTTCATCAAGTTATCCAATGAGAAAGGTTGACTTCACTTCTATTTAAAAAACTGTATAAATTCAAAATGCAACAATATCAAGAAAGAATATAATTTTTTATACCCTTAAAATAAGGAAAAATGTATTATAAAAATAAATAAATTCAATCTATGTGTAACTGTTGAATACTAATATTTTTTTTAGTTCCCCATATTTTTTTATCTTATTTCAGAAACCCACTATACAACTATAAATTTTTTCTTATATGGTTTAGGTACATATTCTCAAGTATCATTATTATGAATCTGACCTATCTCTTCAATCATTACATTAATCCACCCCTGATTCTCAAATGCTTCATTAACATCTTATGTTTAAAATTTTAAAAAAAAAATAATTATGTGTAGTGAAATTTTATTTTCATTTTGTATGAACCTTTTGATGTTGATCACTATTAAGTTATTGAGTTTCTACTTGTTTCCTCAACCATGGATGTGTTCTATGAACATTATCCTTATAACTAGAAGTTGATAAGTATGATTCTTGAAACTATATAGGTCAAAAAAATGTTTGAATTTCTTTAGATCACATAACTTTAATTACTCCATGATCGTCAAATTCCTCATTATCATGTTCTTGTGAAATGTATTCCTTGTATTTTTCAAGAATATTTAAATCAACATTGTCAATTACTATTATTGTCTCTTTGTTTAAGAATATATATCATCTTCCCTCTAAAGCATAAACATTAAATATTCATAATTCACATCTCCTATCAAACATTCTACTATTTCAACATTTTTAATTAAGAGAAAGGGACTTCCAAAAACACTCAAGTATTTTAAACATGGATTTTAATAATAGATCATTTCATAAGGATTCATATCAGAACATGACATGTAGAAAGGACTATTATGAATATAAACAACCATAATCATTTCTTGTCTTCAAAAATACTGTGGAATTTTATGTTCTATTAACATTGTAATACCCATCTAAATAAAAAATGTGTTCATCCTTTCAACCGCACACTTTTTTAAGGGGTTTAGGGTGCACTTAATTCATGTTGAATTTCTTATTTCTCAAAATAATATCTGCACTCCACATTATTATATACACCACCATTGTATGTTCTCAACTTTTTCAGATAATACCCACATTTCGTATCATATTATCAACTAAAAATATTAAAAATAATTATATCCTTATATTTTTGTTTTAAATATAAAATATATGTAATTCAAGTTGAAAAATTAATGAATGAAATTATGTTCTTATTATCACATGTCTATTTTATAATCATTTTCCCACAAATATAAGAATTAATTTGTTATAGGGGTGTATTTAAATAATAATCACTTTCTTAGGATCATAGTTTATAGTCTAACCTTTTTAACAAACAGAAAAACAATAATATCTTCTTCTTAACTAGATGGGAATTACATGTATATATTTCTTTGACACATATTTCCCAACCTATTATTCCGGAATTTATCTTCATCCATCGTAGTAAAAAAACATTATATTTGTAAATCACCAATATAAAACACGTTTCCCTTTGTGTTTTTTCCTTTTATAACCAAATTATCATATTCAAGAAATTTTAAAAAAATCTTATTTATTAATGAAATCATTATATTTATAACAATGTTTTTATGCACTTAACATGATGTGTTTCAACCCATAGAAAATAGAGAGTTCTTGGATTTCAATTTTTCTTCCCCAATAATAGTGGGTCAAATACCTTAGATTGTGAGAGATTAATCATTTCCATAATTAACTATACATTCAATAAAATCATTCACATTTTTAAAAAGTTTTAGATATTCTATCATGTGATAATAATATCCACTATAGATAAATTCCAAAGTCATTCTTCTTTTGTTTTTTTGAGAGAGGTTTCAATTAAATGATGATTCGTTTTCAAATTATCTTTCTTCACATGTGACATATGATAATTGTTATACACATTATATTATCCTCATAAAAAAACATGAAAACATTTTTCTTGATTTCCATGTTATCTACAGTAGAAAAAATCAGATCCCAACAATGAGTTTTAATATAAATTTTTGGTCGACTCGTGGGTTCCTTAATTCTCGATTGAATAACTATAACCCTATATGAAATTTATTTAGAATGATTAGGCCATAATAGTTTTAATTCTTCATATTTTTTCTATGATATTTTATTTCTACCCTTACATCCATAGAGGGATTTACATGGATTGATATGATTTTTTAACAGAAGTATGTTATTTTAATAACATTTTATCATAGAAGATGTTGATCCCAATTACCTTTAAAATAAAAAGAACATGATTTCAATATATATCATAGTGTTTGAAAGGTGATCTCAGGATTAGTATCTACATAAGGGTGATATTTTATACAGATCCTCAAATCAATATCCATAGTATTCTAAATAATTACTCATAACATTGAAGTAATCCTCAGATCCCTACCATATAAATTATATAGTGTAACTTTGTGAAGTCTATGAACATAAATAATTTATATCCTCAAAAGATAATTATGAATTAAATCATCTCTAATGGTATTTTTAAGGATATGGAAATCAATCCAAATAACATTATGCCCATTAGATGTTTTTGAGAGTCCTATAACTAAATCCTTGGTAATGTTTTCTGATTTCAATTATGGTACGGGTAATGGTTATAAAATCCCCCATTAGTTATATCTCTCAACATTAACATAATATCATAAAAAATTGATATAAATATTCTTCCATATTATTTTTCATTTTACCCCATAAGATATACTCTTTTATATGTTATTACATATTTATACTTATAGGATGAATATATAATGATTAACTATTATATTATTTTAAAAATATCAAATTTAGTTAAATTATTTTCATGAAACACACTCTTTTACTAAAAATAATCATTCCATCGTAATAAGGTTTGAACTAAGAAAATTTATCTCCTTGTTTTACAATTCCACATCCTCCTTCTATGCCTCTTTAATCCTCACATAGATATGTGGTTGAATATTTATGTTAGAATGATATGATATTTCCTAATTACTTATATTTAGATATCCAAATTCCATAAATTAGTAAACATTTGATATCATTCAATCATTTTCATAAAAAAACTAGCATGTTCTTTCAATATTACATCCTAAACCACCCGTTTCGACATTATAGTGTGGTAGTGGATTAAGTATACGTAATAATTAATCAACTCTAACCATATACTTTGGTGTATATTAATCTACTTGTATGTGAACATTTATTTCAATATTTTATTATCTGTATATATTTGACATCATTCACCATAATTCTAATGATTCCATATTTTAGAGAACAATTTACGACTACCAACTCTAAATCATTAGTTGGGTAACTTTTCTCTTGAATTCGTAATTGGAACAAGGTATAAGCTATCACCATATAATTATTTATAAGGATGAAACACAATCAATTATTATATGTATCACAAAAAAAACCCTTCTCTAATAATAAATTAGTTTATATATATGTTCACTCACCAACCTTATTTATAGCTCCTCAAAATTTTCCTCACATTCTTATTTCTAATTGTACATGATTCTATTCTACGTCAATGTTGATATTCTGTTAGAAACCCATGTGAAATATCTCACAAATTATCAGTAGTATAAATAAAACAAAGAAAAAAATACTCATATCAATTACCATGGTTGGTTTAGTCTACTGATTGATAACATCCTTTGTTGAAGGATCCAATAATATACCAACACATAAGATTATATAACCAATAAATGAATCTTTCTATATCCAAAACTCAAATTACGTCATTTTTGGACACAAATCCACATTCATATATGCCTTCAACACAATTCTAAAAAGTTCTGCATGATCTTATTTTATATCTTAATATATAAGGATATAATCGATAAAGACTACAAAAAACTGGTCAACGTATTATATAAATATTTTATTAATTAGATCAATGAAGATATAGTTGGAATTATTAATTCCAAATGGAATTACTAAAAATTAATACTTAGCATACCTAATAAGTAAGAATTTATTGGATATGTACTCAATAGCCCTCAATTATTGATATCCAAAATGAAGTTAAATCTTTTCAAAGTATTATTTCATATCAATTTTATAAATAAATTGAAAAACACATTTTATATGATAATTTTTATAGATTGTGATCCTGTTATGTTCTTGATAATCAATCAAAATATTTATCTATCAATAATTCCTATTAACTAAATGATCATGTTTTCCCAATGGCGATGGTATATTTTTTATGAATCCCCTATAAATATTATTCTTGAGTTTATTAATTAAATCATGCAACTCAATTGTGACCATTCTATATAGAGTATTTTAAATTAATATAGAAAAAAGGTATGGGTTGCATTAAAAATTAAATATTGTGAATCACTGGAAGACTATAAAATTCATTATAAAATATATCAACACAATAACAAAAAATATTAATAACTTTAATTATGTGTTTTTTAAAATAATTAGATATAAATATTCCTCATGAATAGGTTCTAAGACTCATACAATAAAAGAAAGTTCCATACAATGTTCATATTCATCATTTCACCATCATATAATATTTATTTTATTTTGAATATAAAGTGTTACATCCCATCCATAAAACATAATATATTCTCAATATGAATATAGAAAATCCATTCCGAAATTTATATAAAATTAAAATATTGGTATAGTCACATGAATTACATAATTTTAGGTGAATATTCAATAAATATCGTAACATAAAACATCCCATAACTGTAAAGGTTTAGATATTTTAGAGACTGGATACATTGATCATCCCATTTCAAGAAAAAACCATCAATTTCCCAAAATATGATCTTCTCACATAGAGCAATAATGAGACATACGCTACATAAAACCATAATTTATAACTTGTGGAAATGAAACATAATAAAGGGTGAGATAAAATGATCAATAACTATAAACATGAATGATAATAATCATTAGGGATAAGTGAGCATAAAATAAGAATAAGGCTATATAAACAGAACTATAAATAAAAATATTCATAACCAATAAATAATATAACAAAAATCATAAATCATGGCATATGAATTTATCATAATAATATATATAAGTTATATGTTTTTAGAATCCTTAATAATCGATAATTACCCAAGAGATCGTATCATAATAACACGACATATATTTTTGACATACATATAATCATATATTAAAATTTCATTATACAATTATCACTGATCAAACTATCATAATGGATTTATTTCACAGTCAATTACATTATTATGTTAGTCAAGGTGTATACCCATTAATATCATAGTGTCTAGATTCCCTTAATAAAATGTTTTAACTCTTCCTTTTTATCCTTATTATCTCTTGAGATATCCATATTTAAATAATTTTATTAATGGATATTTAATTTCATACCCACCCATTATATAAATAAAATCATAAATATGTTTTCAAAAAGATCAATACATATTCATTGTATCATCATATCATAACCCATGTATAAGAAAATTATTTAATAAACATTTCTTCATTTCTTCATAGAATGACCTACGAAGAATAAAAGGTTTTTATAGAGGTTTAATCATAACTTAATTAACCCGTAGAAAATGAACTAGTTTCATAGCATAATCCTTAAATCATCATCATCGTAATTCATATAGATAAAACATAAAAAACTCATTTAATCACAAAAATAATTAATAGATTTTGACATATGACAAAAATAAATTTAAAAAAACATTCGAATATTTCATTGAACAATGAGAATTTGTTCATTATTAAAAAAATTTCACAAAAATTTTGAGAATATTATGTAAATAATTTTTTATCTAAATATATATATAATTAAAGGAATATTCATTTAAAAAATCATTAAAATTTAATCATTTGCTCATGTTGTACACAATAATAAAAAACATTCCTTTCACACTATTGTAAAAAGTAAAATATTATTTGTTTAGAAACAATTTAGTGAGATTCGATAAGAATACTTAGTAAATGAAGTGAAAGGAACTAAATATTTAATTTTTCAAACATTTCAATACATATATGTACATTCATAATAAAATTATGAAAATTATGGACATAAAAGAAAATATTCATTGACTAAAGAAGAAATAATGTCGATTTTTCATTAAAAAAATTTTATCAATCATTTTAAGGTCCAAAGAGAGAAAAAATATAGTAATATATAAAATTTCATCAAATAACATGAGGAAAATATTATATATATTTTTCCCTGAATGGATCTATATAATTTTTATTAATGTAAATTAAATCATAAACAATAAAAATTAAAATTATATTGAATCATAAATATCTTACTTCAAGTTTGAACTTACTGCGTACATGATAAAATATCTTGTTTAATCAATATGTATTGAATATAAATATATAATATAATCATATTCATACATGTAATACTATTTATCATTCCTTAAAAATTTATAATTTTCAATTTATAAATATTACTTCATTAAAATGATAATTTGGGCGAATATTGTCTATTTTCCATGCATGATCCAGTTCAATGGTTCTGGAACATGAACTTTTGTCATGGTTTCATCATATTAAAAATGATATTCATGAAATAAATATCTTTTTATACCCAATAATCATTTTTATAATTATTCCTATAAATTAGTGATGACAAATAAATCACATCACTGTGTGTGGGTGGTAGTCTACACGTATGCATGAAAGACATTATTATTTAATAGTGAATAGAAACGTAACAATGTAGATAAGATCATATAATTATTTTATAATAAATATTTATTAACTACCATATATTAATATTAAATCTGTCATGATAATCAACCTTAAATGATGGTGATGGAAATCGATCACATTCAATGTAGACGTGGTAGTCCATTTGTATCCTTGAGCATGACTTTCATTTCCCAATTTCTGTAAATGAGGTGGGAAGGGGTGATAAAAAATCATAATTATAATTATTTATATTATTGATAATGAAGTCTTTATTTAATAATGGATATCATAGACTTATATAAGGTAGAAGAATAACTAAATATGAAAGTACTTGATAAATATTTATACTTCTCTATTATGAAACATCGTTTGGAATACATTTTAGTCCATGAATGGATGTCATTATGATCAATCCAAGAACTATAGGGAATGGTTATGGATGATAATAAGGGAATAGATTTGATATTTTATAATATATAAGGAACATTAATTTTGAGTAAGATAATATTGGTGGTATTCATTTATATTGGATAGAGGATGCACTTGGAATATTTAAAATCATTTAAATATAGTAATGTCTTAAACAAGTATTATGTCCCCAAAATAAAAATTATTAATATATAGGATGCTAAATTATAAAATAATATCATCCAATAAAAAAATATGTGTTTTATGATATTTTAAACTTTATCTCTTAGATTAACCACTCAAAAAAACATTTTTAACCATATCTATGGTAACATATTTTTACTTATTTTACAATTCATTGTGACAAAAAATTATGTTGACCATAATAAATTATATTTATTATTCAGAATAAAAAAATGTGATATTATTTATAAAATTCAATTTCTATACATTTATGAAATTTATTTAAAAATAAAAATTCCACATAAAATAAAAAAATAGGAAAGAGAATTTTCAATCACAAAATAGATTTTTTCTTCACTCATTGATATGAAAATACATTTTGTTGAATAATAAAATATTTTATTAAAACTATTATCAAAACATTCCATTAAAATAATTCTTCAACAAATATTATTTTAATTTTATATTATAAAAACACATTTTCCACATAAAAATAGTTATTTAGTGAAACATATATTTTTATCGTAAAATTTTTTTATTTTAATTTATAACCAATGATAAACTAATGAATTTATTTTACGAATATTCCAAGAATAATTTCTAATAATTTAGTTATTCATGTTCATATCATATAATCCAAAAACTATGTGATAGATGTCACGTTAAATAATTATATTTTAATAGTATAATTGGGTTCTTTTAAACACAACGTTACATATAGAACAAGCTATATAAGGAGAAATATATAATAAAATCTCAGGGTGATTCAAAATAATCCTTAATAGAGTCCTTTTGTGAAAATATTCAGGGATTAAAAAACCTTATAGTGGATGTTTGTGACACCCTTTAAATTTTAAGGTTTGTTAAATTTTAAATTTTTATCTTATTTATTTACTTTTTTGTAAAACCATGAGATTTCATATGTATTTCTTTGAAATATATTTGAAACTGTTTGATTAATTTATTTATTTGAATCCCCATGTCCAAATGAAACAAGATATAATATTACATTTAAAACATATCCATTTTTTTAGAGAGTATAAATTTGATTAGTTACATTATGAAGTTTTTTATTTAAAATTTATTGATTAATAAAAAAGAAATACTAATGAGATTTTTTATAAAATCATTTCATTATTGAATGAATTTTTTTCTAGATAAATATAAATTTTTTGTTCTATTTTATAGAATAAAATATAGTAATCATGATTAAAAAATTAATTTAATGAATTGTGTTAGTAATATAGGAGTAATCATTAATATATTAGATACATAATTGTTAGTAATGAATGTGAAATATGATGCATGTAGGATAAGTTATTTATCAAAAAAATATTTTTCTATGTGAAATGGGGTTTTCAATTAAACCAATATATAAATCACTATTGAATAATAGTTATAATTAAATATGTATATTATATATTTAATTGACTATTTTATCACTCATCTACTAATTTTTATTAGGTATGTATTGAATATAAATTCACTTTTAGGCTAAAGATATCATTTTTTCTAAAAATGTTTTTCATTTAATTTTGAACACTTATTACAACAAATCATGTAATTTTTTGATAAATAATTTTAATTAAAAGTCATTAAATTTGTTTTGTACATATATATTCGTGATAATAAAATTATGAAATGTTATAATAAATAAGGAAATAGTTTTATTCCAACAAAATTTGTTTACAAATATGGTTTTATCTAAATAAAATATTTCCAAATATTTTAATTTTAATTTGTCAAAATGAATTTTATTTTAGAAATAATAATATAAAAACTATCTTAAGGTGCTTTTTTGGGATTTCTCAAACAAGGTTAATTTTTCCAGGAATAGTGAAAAGTTAAATGTTTTATTGGAAATAGTATTTTATTTTCATGTATTTATAAAAAGAAATTCAGTTTTGTATTATTATTAAAATGTATCAATATAATTTTAATTAAAAATATTCCAAATGTGGAATTTTTATTTCATTTTATACATGATTTTGGTAAATAAAATTAAACCCAAAATTCATTTTTCAAAAAAAATTCTCACTTCATTGTAGGTTTTAATTTTATATTATTTTATTCCCATTTTAGAAATTTATTCATGAAATATTGATTACCAATTTGGAATTAGGAGTTAAAAATTTGGTATATGTTTCTTTTTTATTTTTTTCCATTTTGAATAGTAATTAGAGTAAATTTTGTTACCACTATAATGGTAAAATGGATTAATTAAGGTTAAAAGAAGTTATAAGGCTTCAAATTCATTGAAAATAATTACATTATTTCATTGGATGAGTTTATTTCATCCCAAAATATCTTAAACATTTAAAATATTATTTTCCCTTTAGTTTTTATTTTGATATTTATATTATTTATATAAAGGAATGTGTAAAAAATGTCACTCTGTAGATTTTAATGTATATTATATTTTATGACAACGATACAAAATAATAATTTTTTATTATAAATGTTTATTTGAAATATTAATGATTTTTTGAAATTTTAATTTATTTTTATATATTAGTGATGAAATAACTACCTTCGATAATAATAAAATTCTAACTTAGTACTTGTGCATGCACAAGAAATTATTATCAAATGATGAGTTATAAAAATGATTATCAATACATAATTACAATGATTTATCAACGAATAATTGCATGAGATTATCAGAGGAAATATTATTATACTAGTTAAAGGATAATTATATGGAAATAATCATATGGAATTACTATTTATATTATCCTAGGAGAATTCCATGTATTATCCAAGGATAATTTTTAATATTATCAAATGACAACTGTGAGATTATAAAAGGAGATTTTTTAAAAGGATGACTTATGATAAACTATCAACATATAACTAATCATGAGTAGAACATTGCATTCCCAAGAGTCTACCTAACTGATAATTTGGAAACTATTCAAGAGAGATAAAATACCATTTCGTGTGATACTGTTATGATAATTCGAAAACTATTTAGGAGAGAAAAAGTGACATAGCATGCGATCTTTTATTTCTTTTTGAAATAAAATAGTTGTTTTTGGTTCTAGGAATACTTGATGATCCTCAAGTTTCAATGTTTATATAATAATGCAACAAAGAGTTGTTATGGACCATTTTATCTTCACCTTTTAATAATGATTAATTTGGAGGTAGTAAGTTCCTTATCTTTTGGGATCTTGTCTGCACATGTCCTCATACATGACTTATGTGTTAGATTATTTTTATATTAAGATTTTCTTTTGATCATGTGTGGGTTTCTATGTGGCCCTTAATATTATATGATTTTATTTCATGATATTGATGTGATAGCTTTATTCCATGATATAGTTTGAATCACATGTAGATGTATATGATGATGCTCTATTTCTCATCATATGTGTTGTAACAACCCAAAAATTCTAAAAGAATAACATTAATATGATAGCGTATAAACTCTTGAGACATTATGTTATATTAAATATTTTCAATAAATTTAATATATTATATATATTTCAATTCACAGAATACTGAGTTATCTTATGTTATAGGGAACAAATATGTTCTTCGATGGCTTTCATTACATGCATGATCGTCATTTAACCAAAGACAATATATTATTAAAATATTATTTTTTTTAAAAGTTAAAACCATGGAATTAATTTTGTGATTATATATAAGATCAATTTACTTATGAAAATATACCATGAAATCTAGGAGATAGGCGAACCAACTCCTGAGGAAATCAAAGAAAAATAAAACCAAATGTACAGTACAAGACATCACAGAGTCACTTTACAAAGATAAGAATAAACCTCACCACAATAATCCACATGAACAATATTATCACAGTAGTCATGAGCCAAAAATGACCAAAAGGAGGTGACCTCATTGATTGCCCTTTTCGCAAGGGCATCCTTCACGGTAAACCTTCGTGACTTCAAAGGAGAGCGAGCCAAGAAGCCGAAGAAAATCAATCCTGGCTGGTAGAATGAAAATATATATATTATATATCCAATAATATTGATTTAAAATTTATCTAATAAATTTTATATTCATAATAAAATATCATACCCAATAATATGCATAAAACCAATATTTTCCTAAATATTATTTTACAACTTTTTATGGAGAAACTATTTTAAATATAAATTTTTAAATTTTAATCTATTTTATATTATAAAATAAACTTTATTTTCTAAATTTAAACATAAAAATTATGTTATAGTGATTTTTTTATTTTTTATAAATATTTCATTTTAGGTGAATAGTGAATAATATTGAATTTTAACTCAAAAATACTTTTTCATCTAATTTATCTATAAGGTTAAATTATTTTTATTTATTGTTTTTAATGATTATTTAGTTATATTTTACATAAAATAAACCAATTTTATAAATTTTAATCACTTTCACTTTGAAATTTTAAATAATATCATAACAAAGTTTAGAAAATATTTACATAAAAACCCTGTTTGTCGTCCCATTTTCTAGGATAAATTTAAATTAATTTATGCAAATTATATGTTTTTAATTTTAAGAATTTTTTTCTATTTTTTAAATAATAATAACCTGTACTTTATAATATGTTCAACTTATTATTTTACTAAAAATATTAGAGAAAATTATTAAGATTAATTCCATCAATTAAGAGAAAAAGAGCTTATCAATGGACTAAAAAGTAATCATAACGCCTGAAATTTCTTATAATATTTTAAAAATTCAATTTTATGTTAATATTTAGACCATATCCTCCCTTTTATATAATTTGGACCATTTTTTAGCAACGTTTCATGAGGAAAACCTGGTAAGAATTTCATTTTTAAAATAATTACAAGAATGTCTCTCCTCCTCGACTATAAGAATTCACCCTCACCTCCAACATATTCACACCTAGAATGACATTTGTATCATACACAACCTGACCAAGTAATAATATAACATCCAACCCACTGTCCTATAATCCTTACCTTGGGAATAAAGTAATCCAATGAATTCCATAGGGGAAAACGAAAAGGAGTTACCCAAATACATGTAACATTCTTTAATGTGAATGTATTTTTTTTATCACCCCCAAAATATAATTTATTAACTAATAATATAATAAAAATATAATAAAATGTACAATAATATTTTTTTATGTAAATTATTTGACCTAAAAATATATACAATTACATGAAATGGGTAACGAACTTACTGTTTTTGTACGGTGAACTACCGCCTCAGGAAAAGATGTTGTTTGTTTTTAATTTACCACCTCCCATAATAGGTCATTATGATGTAAAAATCTTGTTATATGATATTTTTTTATTCCATTAATCTTTTGTAATTTTTATATAACACAATCCTTTACTAATTCCATATTATTGTGATACGATAACAATAGTTGTGGACGTGTGGACTACCGTCTCGTCAAAGAGAATGGATTTCTTCACACTATTCATGGAATGTATTTACGATCATTTTAATAAAAATATATGACATATATGAAATAAATATGATAAATTACATATAATATTCATATAGATATATATCATTTTTTTTATTATTTTAAATACGATATAGAAATGGAAGTAGTGTTCATGCATATGTATGTTCTATCGACTACAATAATAGTGTGGTTCTTTTATTATCTCAAAACATTATAGATGTATCTTAATATTTATAAAGTGAATATATGTATATATAATAATTAAATAATTAATTAAATTATTTATATGATTAAATCATGATCAATTTATGAATAAGAGAAATAAAAAGTCAATATAAACTCAAAAAACTAGGCAATTAACACCTGAAATATTGAAAATAATGAAATATTATTAACAAATGGTAAATATTATATTTTAAAAAGTTTATATAATATATTATAAATATTTTTATTTTTCTGTTATAAGTTATTTTCATTATTAAAACCATTATATTCAATGTTAAAGAATGTTCACCTTAAAGGAAACACAATGCGTGTGATTCTTTTTTAACATTTCTTTCTCTAAGGCATACACCTTTTTCACCACATAATTCTTTTTTATAGTATATATAACACCCTTATTGTATTTTATATCATGAAGAAGTTTCTTTTAAATTTATGTAGAGTTTCATATAAAATTATTTCTTTATTGGGAATTATAATTCAAATGTTACCAAATAGTAAGTAACATCTTCCGAAATTCCATTATTAGAGGTATACACTATTATTGTTCCCCTAATTTCATACATATAGGGTCCAAAATACACATTCCTTTTCATTGGGTTATATTAAATTATAGTTTTATATTAATTCCTTTTTTGTTAATACCCTAAGATTATGTGTATGATGACTTTGACTATATAATGATGTATTTTTACTTCATTTACTTTTGTTTATAGTCAATAAACATAATCAATTCATTGATTAATTCCCACTTCGACATTAAGGCCATTTTTGGAGAATTTTTAAAAATATTATTCTAGTTGAGATTTATTATTCTTGAAATTACATTAATCAAATATATATATATATGACCATTTTCCATTGATCACTTTTATTTTTCATTCAAATATATTTATTAATGACCTTTTATATGTAATAATAACATTTTTCACTATTTGGTAGTAAAAATGTTTTAGAAAATCACATTAGGAAAACCCAAAATCATTTATATATTTAGTTGGAGAACATTGTTTCATCTAAAAACCATGTTTTATTTAAATTATTTCTAAAATTATTTCATACTTATAAAAATTATTTATTAAATAAATTTTAACTCCTTTTTATTTTTAAAATGTTTTAAATGGAATATTATTGTCTCATTAGGAACAAGTTATTTTTATATCAATTTTACCATAAAACAGAATGTTATTTCAACCTTGAACAACATATAAGTATTTACCCACTCTAATTTCATAAAAGATTCATTTTCATATTTAAAAATTCAAATTTTTAGAAAAATTTTTCTAAAGAGATTTTAAATTAAAATGAGTTTTGAAATGTTTTTCAAAATAAAAATGATATTTTCCTCAAAAATTAATTTAAGATTAAATTTTTTAGTATTTATATTCATCAAAAATGAAAATAAATTATTTTTATTCTGCATGGGATACGTCTTATTTACACCATTATTATTCTTCCTCACAATGGTTTATGATTTATTTGACCAATTCTAGAATTGAATTTCACTTACTTGATTCCTCTTCAAGTCCCCTTGAAATATTCAATTTACAAAGGTCAATAGACATTGAATTTTCTCTAATTTACTATATCAATTATCATATATATGATTATTTCCTAAACTATATATCATTTTTACATACGACAATTACTTTTATAATTACATGATTTTCTGGGGAAATATTGATAAAACTGTAAACATTATTCAATACAAATATTTTATAAGACGTATTTTTTATTAATTGAATTAATTATTTGATATGAGGAATGTTTTGGACAAGATGATATGGGTTGGTCATGGACATTTTATATCCCCTAGATGTATATATATGTTTTCATGGAAAAAATTAGTTGGACAAGTTATATTGTTTTCTATCAATATTTTTAAACTATCTTATGAATAGTCATAATGATATGGTTATTCATGTGACTTAGAAATAGAATCTCATAATTATTTGTTTCCTTCATTATGATTTTAATTACTGTTATTTATTATCCATTATATTTTACTGTGAAAATGTATATGGATTGATTTTATTCATACTTTATAGATTAAATGGTACTTATTTTTAGTTTTTTCCATACCATATTAAATATTCCTTATAATTTATTTAAATTTAATCCAATTTCATTTATTTAACATTACATATATTTTATGTAATTCCTTATTAGTTTATTGATTTCACAGTAGTGTGTTTAGTTATTTACCTTTCTATAATTGTTTTCATTTATTTATTATTTTTTCTATAATACTTTACAATTGCTAAGCATTTGATCTCAAACATATTATTATTCATTTCCCCAGGAATCCCAAAAATGTAATATGAAATACATACAAGGATATTTTTGATTAAATAATGTTTTTATCCTAGAAAACAATTTATGTTATTATATGTGTATTAATTTGTAAAATAATCCTAATAGATATATCTGTTTTACCAAGACTACTAAACAGATTAGACCTTTGGTATTTGATTCATTTTAATCATTAAAAGGTAATGGTAGTACACACTATCTCTAGTAATATTGGGTTTGATGCACTATAGTTGGTATAAGAGAATTTTTAATAGAATCCTTAGGAACTAGATTTAGGAAAATATAGATTATAGATCACATCACTAAGGTCGAATTTGTGGATATATTTAGAAGAATATCGTATATATTTTGTTGGATTGATATTATGTAGTTTTCTTAGAAATAAATCCATTTCTAGATACTTTATGTGGAAAGGATACTACAACACATTTACATCTGGGTAAAAACGCCAAAAGGTGAGTTGTGCCAGACTCGATCATAACCTGGTACAAAAAAATGTTCATTACTTTGTACCTAGATTGACACTCTGAGGGGATATGATTTAGATAATTCAAATTTTCATTTAAACAACTACAAATAACTTGAATATATAATGATATTAAATTGAAATGGTTAAATTATAAATCTTGGAATGACCTATGTCGAACTAAATGGATGATGTATTGATGTATTCAGGTTGTATTAAAAACCTTAGTTAAAATTATATTTTATAAGTAAATTTCAAGGATTTCCATCATTTTTATTTTTAAAATTATATGGAAATAAAAAAGACACAACCTATAAAGATTTGGTGCTTGAACCCTAGGCCAAAGGTCGATAAGGGTTTCACACCTACCACTGGCCTACGTTACGTCCTGGTTAATGTTTTATAATTTTAAGTAAAAAAATTTAATGAATAAATATAAATGATGAACTAGTTGTATTAGTTTTGTGGTATATATATTAATGTATTAAAAATATTGTTTCTGGAAAATAGTTAGAAAAATATATATAATGACTTCTTTTATGGATTTTATGATCTATTAAATGAAAATTATAGTTCATATGTCAAAGAATTTCATTTTTGGATATTCATTTCGTTGAGTAAGGGATTGATTAGAGTTTGATCGAAGAACAAAAAAAATATGAAATTTTTATTATGAAATTGAAATGTATCATGTATGTAAATTTCCATATATTATTGGTTAATGAAATAATTTCTCAATATTAGGAAAATTATCATAATATAAAATTTTATCCTAATACATTATTTTTTGTTAATCATTTGAACATTAAAATCAAAAATTTAAACGGATTTGAGGACCTAAAATTTTAATTGGTCATTAACATATTTATGATCAATTACCTCAATAAAAATATATAATTAATTAATATTCTCCCCTAAATCCATATCTTTCTATTTCCACTAAGTTTCTCTAACATAAAAAAAATATTTATATGATTTTACATGTTAGCTTTGTACATATCATTCAATCTTATTAAGAGTATTTTTTCTTAAATGTTCTCACGATGTTAGATTTAAACAAAAATATTTTCAAATATGAAATCCAAGAATTTTTAAATTGAGTTTAAAGTGTTAGGACACAAATTATAATTTTGTGGGTAGAATTTAAAACCATGAAAATTAAAAAATAATGAATTTTATTTGATAATGAGTAACCTCTTGAAACTCTATGGTTTATTTATTATTTTATATAATTTTAATGTATTATATATATTTAAATTAAAACAATACTTATTATCATGTGTTACATGAATTAGTGTCTTTCATCGATAGCTTGTGTTACACGTAAGATCGAGTTTTACCGAACAACAATATATTATTAAAATATTATTACTTTATAACATATAACCGAGCCATTATATTTCTGGTTATTAATAGGATTAAATTAATTATGAGGATATATATTTTATATGTCAAATAATGTTTTTTAAATTCATTAAATATATTTTATTGTCATAAGATTACAACATTACCAATATTATGTATAAAACCATATATTTTTCTAAAGGTAGTTTTACTGCATTTTTTGTAGAACCTATATTAAATATATATTTTTTAATTGTTCTATTTTATATGTCTAAATTAAATTTATTTTTTAATGACAAATTTCAATATTAACTTAATGTTAATTTTTTGTTTTTCTCTGAAATATTTCAGTTTTTTATGAATAATGAAAAATACAATGTTTTATTTCAAAACATCTTTTTCATATAATTTGTTTACAAGGAAAAAAATATGTTTTTGATTGTTTTTAAAATTCAATTATGTAAATTTACATAAATTAATCCAATTTAGGTAATTTTAATCAATTTAATTATGAAATTGTATATAAAAATGTAAAAATTATTGAAAATTTTTAATTTAACAACCCTATTGGCTGTCCAAATATTTATTATTATATAAAATTAATTACTTCCACTTATATGATTGGAATTTTAAAAAACTAATTCCATATTAAGAATCAACATAATATATAATTTATAATAATTTTATCTTGTTTATTTAATAATAATAGTAGTGAAAGTGATTAAAATGAATTAGAACAATGAATAGAAAAATTAAATTAGTAAGGGACTAAACCTTGATATTAAGACCCAAAATCTACTATTAACTTGTTAAATATAAATTTTAGGTTAATATTTATACCCTATACTACCTAGGGTCTAATTTTGATCATTATTCAATCCAATTGAGAGGAAAAACATTTGGGTGGAATTCCCTTTCCAAATATTTACAACAATGCCACTCCTCCTCCAATATAAAAGAGAACTCATCCCTCCCAATAATTTAAAACACTCAAGACTTGTGAGTCATTAAAACCATAACCAAATAAGATCCGAACATCCCTAACCAAATATATTAATTGTTACCTTTTGTATAAATCAACCTAATGAATACCATTGGTGTAAACTAAAATGTGTTACCCGAAAAATAGGTAACATTCTTCAATGTGAATTTATGATCTATTTTTTTCTCCACAAAGTAATTTAATGTTATTAAATTATTATATAATAAAATAATTATTCTTAAAATACTAATATTTTTTAATTTAATTTTTTGACCAACATGTACACAAAATTCTATCAAATGGGCAATGAACTAACCGTTTGTGTATGGTTAACTACCACCTCACAAAACAATTTTTTAATCTTTTTTCCATTACCACATCTCATGGATGGGAATTATGATCAAAAAATTATTTTTATATTATATATATGATAAATATTATGTATTTATTATTCAATAAGTTTTATATGTCACATACCTTCATGAGTTACAAATTGTAGGGATACGATAACATCATTTGCAAACATGTGGACTACCGCCTCCTCAAAGCGCTATGATTCATTAACGTTATACATGGAATTTATTTCATATTTCTTTTAAAAAAATATGTCACATTTAATATATATATACTATATAGGAATAAAAATATACATATATATGTATAACATTTATTGTTAATTATTTTAAATATGTAATGGGAATGGAAATAAATTTCTTGTGTATGTATGGCCTACCATCTCCATGAATGGTGTATTTCTTTTATTGTCTCCAAAAATGATAGATTATTATAAATAAATATATAATAATTATATATATATATTACATACTTTTTTACAATATTTAGATGATGAAATCAAGATCTATGTAAGAAGAAAAATAAAAAGGCAAACCATACTCGAAAAAGTATGAAATTAACACTCAAAATAATGAAAATAGAAAATAATTGTTAACCATATTGAAATAATATATTATAAGAATATAATATATGGTATTATAAATTTTATTATTGTTCTAGTATAAGTAATTTACTTTCTTAAAAACATTATACATGAGGTTAAAGGATGTTCACCTAAAAGGAATAATTAGCTAAGATATTCTTGTATCACTTTTCATTTGGTGAGGTATACACCATTTCACCCCATAATCCTTTTTGTTATGTATATAATTCCAATATTTTATTTTATATCATGACTACATTTATCGTTATGGTATTTTAAATTACATTTGAAATTATTTCTTTTATGGGTATTATAATTCAAAAGATAGAACATAATAAGGGACTTCGTCTCAATTTCCATTCACTATGGCATGATTTATTATTGCTCTCCTAATTTATTATATATGGTTTAAGTACAACCACATTGATATGTAATATAATTAATCATTAATTATTCATGATATTTTTTGTTATAATTTTAATTATTTCATCAAATGTGATTTACACTTAATGATACCAATGTGGTAATGCAATTTCATAAATCTATTCATTTTCATTTAAATATATTAATTCATTGTAGGGGTTAATATTATATAATTTTTTAGATAATTACATTGAATATATACGGATGTATTTTCAATTATTTTCTATTGATTAAATTTTTATAAACATCGTCTAATAATTTATTAATTATCACTTCAACTTTAAGACCATATAAATGGGTTTTTTGGTAATCTCATTCAAATAAATATTACATAGTCATAAAATTTAATTAATAGAATATATATTACAATTTTCAAATAAACCATTTATTGTTCTCTTAAAATGGTTATTAATAACCATTTTCATGTAATAGTACAATTTTTACACTCTTTGATAATTTTTTTTATAAAATGTTTTTATGAAAACCATACATCATTTATCTCCTCAGTTAGAGAACCTATTTTCTTATGAAAACCATGTTTTATTAAAATGTTTTCAAATTTGTTTTTACCCTTTTCAGAATTAATTATTATGTAATTTTTCCCCTTTTGAATTTTACAATTTTTTTCAAAGGAATCTTCTTTATCTTTCCTAATAATACATTTTCATAACATTTTTTTCATGAAAAGGGAATATTTATTTTACTGTGTAGAAAATGTATAGATTTTACCATAATCATTTCATATATTCTTCTATTGTAAGCTTAAAAGGTTACTTTTTTCAATTTTTTTCAATGTGATTTTAAATGATTTTTTTTCAATTTTTTTCAAAATAAAAAGGAAATTTTCATCAAAAAATCTTATAAAAAATCATTTTATAGTATTTTTATTCATCAATGACAATATTTTTTTTTAATTCACATGGGATATGTTGTGTTGATATAATCCTTACACTTCCTCAAGATGGAGTATGATATCATTGACCAAGGATATTATTAAAATTCGCTTCCCAAATTCTTTTATTTATCACCATGAAATAATCAGTTATCTATGATCATTATAAGTTGAATTTCCCCAAATTATTTATATCATTTATCATGAATACTATAATTTCCTAAAATGTATATTATTTATACATTTGATATTTAATTTTATAAGAATATTAGTTTTTAAGGAAATATTGATAAACCTTTATCCTTTATTCAATAAATATATTTGATAAGAATTATTGTTTCTTAATTGAATTTATTTTCAATATAAAGAATTATTTGAATAGGTAGTGATGGGTAGGTCCTAGATATTATATAACCACTGGATTCATCAACAGGTTCTCATGATAAAAATTATGTGTGAAATTTAAATGTGTTTCTAACTATAGTTTTAAACAGTCTTTCAAATATCATGGTGGTATTAGTTTTTATGTTCCTCAGAACTATTTTTTAATAATTAATAATTTTTTTAATTATAATTTTAATTATAATTTTATATTATCTATGAGATTTTATATATTAAAAAACCTATGGATGTATTTCATTATCAGTTTATAGATTAAATGGAAGGTGTTTTGAGTTTCTGACATTTCTATATTGATTATTCCTTATTCATATATTTAAATAGAATGTGTTTTTAATAATTTACCTTTCTATTTTGTTTGCAAAAATCTTTTTTATTTTATTTATTACATGTATTTAGTGTTTAGTCATTTACTTTTCCATATTATATATCCTCATTTATTTATTATTACTTTTTCATTACATTACCCTTACTTATCATTTGATCTCACCCTTATTATGTTTTTCCAATGATGCAATTAAGGGTACTAATAAATATATGAAATGATTTGCTAGATGGATTAATTTTATTATCCTCTTAAAATAATTGTGTTTTAGTTGGTAAATTCATTTTTAAAACGAGACTCATGTATATATCTGTTTTACAAAGACTCCTAAACTAATCAGTCCATCAAGATTTGATTCTATGTAATTTTTCCAATTTAATAGTATTAGACACCGGCTCAGGGATTACTAGGATTGGGGTGCTACATGAGCTATGGTATTTATCATGCTAGGACTTTTCATGTTTTCCTTTGGATAATCGATATGTGTATACTTGATAAATGTCCATTTTGGTATGAATACACTTTGTGGGGTGTGTGCATGATGTGTAGTAAAGAAGATAGCGCATCACTATAACATTGTTACCTGGAATCAACTTCATTCCTATTGTATTCGGAGTAGATTTTATACACTTGATTCCATGTGGATTCTGATTTTTACCTGAAGCCTTTTGAATTCTGGGTGGGTTACAGATACTCGATGCATTATAGATTTGAAGTATTGATCGATACTGTTTATATTTTGGGTATTCTCTTTTCACTAGATGCCTTGTGGATTCCCAATGAATCTCTAACAAACTTTTGGATGATTTGGGAAACTTATCAACATATATTATATTTTCCATCATGGACCAAACATAGGTACAGTTAAGGGTCTATGGTGTCTTGGTTTGTGAAAAATCTATTTATTTTGAGTTGTGTATTTTTATTATTATGGAAAAAAATGTATTATAATGGAATACAGTTGTATACATGATAACATCAGGTTAATAATGAATTATTTATATCCTATTGATTCTTGTACTCACATCCTATATGGGTATCTTGGTGTCCATATATATTTCATGGGGAATATGACAAATTAAAAAGGCCATGTGGTGTACTTCTAAGTATATGAGTAGAGATGGTGGTGGGCTAAGACAGAAACTTGAGGTACTTTCATATTATTATTTTCTATTTATTAAAATTATATAAACAAGATATTATATCCTCTTTTGGAGTTTCTTTATTCTTATGAAATGTATTTCATCGTTAGTTTTTTTTCATGTTTACTCTGATTATTTATGGTGTTAGGAGAAGATATTGAGGTTGTAGTCTCCACACTAATGAATGAAGACCCTCACCGATAGTTGGAAACCTCTTCTGTATGTATATTCATGAGTGGGATTAGTTTACCTTCTGGATCGGACCCGGTGGTTCGACTAGAAATGTTACATAAAATATTATTTATGCATAAGTATATTATTTTAATGGTACACTCTTCATATGATCTTATAGTTTCCAAAAAAAACTAATAAGATTATTTCATTCTTATTATTTACCTTATTGATATTTAAATTTTTATCCCATGTTTATAATTGTTTTAAAAGGTTTTAAGTGTGACTTGAATTAGTTAATAAGTCTTTTTGAAAATTAATAATCTTTTTTCATGAAAAAATATTTTTTTTCTTTTTCAAATTAATATTTGTTTTAGTAAAAATGGATACTAAGAGGGACTCTAAAAATTGTAACTATTGGGTTTTTTGTTTAAGTGTTATGAAATATTTTTCTAAAACTCTAATGTCGATATGATCATGATGAATACAATAAAATTATTTTTTGGAATGAATTTATAGATTGAATAAGGATCCATTTATTATACTTGTTTTAAATTGAAATTATAATAAGTATATTTTGAATTCGATAAAATTTATCCCATTTTTTAAAAAAAAATTAAATTTTGAATGCTTTCAAAATCATTTTTGACCATAATAAATATTAATAATTGTAAAAATTTGTAACAGCGGTATGTGTTAGGACGAGTTTACCGATTGGTCAGACTGATAGATAAGGGTTAAAATGAAACTAAACCCTATCGAAACACTACTAGATGAATATATTTAAACAATATATTGTCATTAAATATAATTCATACCAATTTGGTTCATATTTTTGAATAAAATGAAATTATAATATTTAACTATTTTATATTATTCCTTGTGTTCCCTCCCCTCACTTATAAAAGGTCACCTCTTATCGGCCTGTATTCAAAAAAATTGAGACCTATAGCTTGAAAAAGACCTGCCCAAAAGGCTTATTATATTATATAAAATCATTTTTGAGATACTTATCTTACCTCAATAACAATATATTTATTCTTATGGTTTAATACAGAGGAGGACTCTCAATGAAGAGGTAATTTCTATTTCTAACTCTTTCAATGTTTATTTATTCTTATACATATATAAATCATTTGTAGACATCATAAAATAAATAATACAACATCATAAATATAATTTTAGGTTTTTATGATTATCATACAACCATTTTTCACCTCAATTACATTAAATGGGAAATGGATATATCGCTTGTGTGTGTTTGTTGACGACCACCTATACATAACGATTTGATTCAATTTCCATCACCACCACACATTGATTGATATAATTAAATATGTAATAAATAAATAATATATATATGACATTATTATGATTATATAATGATAAAATATTATTTATCTTTATTTCAAATTTTTTATTATAAAATGTAAATAGCATTCATACGTACGTACGAACTACCATGTCTATGATTGATGAAAATAATTTTTCAATCTGTATATTTTGTAGATAGTTAAAAATATGTATATAAATAATATTATATATATATATCATGATTAAAATTATATAGATGATGGAACTATGTCACATGACTCATTGACCATAACAACCAAATCGAATCATTCTTAAAAAATACATATTTTTCACATGGATAAATGATTTCAATAAATATTTATTTTATTAATGGGTGATAATATGTATTAATTAAACAATGTATGGTAATAAAAGTATATATATGGTTTTGGAATAAAATTATAATAGATTTAAATTTATTATACGTGAGGCTAGATAAAAAATAATGAAAATAGTGAATTCTTATGTTGGTAGCATTGACATATGATATCTATTATTATTATTATTATGCTAGAAATTTTATGTCACTCTCTATAAATTTTTTTGATGATTATGATATAATATTATGTTTCATGATCTCAGATTCTAATATGATTCGTATCTTATAATCCTCCAATGCCTAATGTTAAGATTATGATATATGAATTGTTTGGAAGGAATTTAAAATGTTTAGATCATGTTATCATATCATTTAGATCACGACAATTTTACAAATTATCATTGATTTATATCTATAATATTTACCGTTACTTGTCATTTTAGATCACCCATTATTTTTTTTAAATTATCTATGCTTTGATGAAAAGTTTTATGTAGTGTATTATTGTGATATGTAATATGTGAGATGATATTATTGATAGATGTTGAAAATATTTCCTAAAATAAGATGATTATGTATCAACTAATCAAATTATCAAAACCTAAAATGTTGTAGAGTGTGTATTGATATGATATGTGTTTAATAGTAATATAAAATTATTTTATATATATATGTAACAGCCTAGAAAATCTAAACCCAGTTGTTATTATATTTTATTAATTGAATATACTTCTACTTTAAATATTTTTAAGATAATTTTTTTGAAATGGTATTTGAAACTAATTGTTATATTAAAAATACAATTTATTTTAGTTTCCAAAAGGAAAATATTATTTAATGAATATTTTAATAAATATTTTTATCAATATTTTTATATAATGTAATCAATTTGTTTTGATATTCCATGTATGCAATTTATATTTGTATATTAGTTTAAAGTTATATAAAATTATAAATAAGAATAATATTATTGATAAATTATAATTTTATTATACATGTCATTTAAAATTATTATTATTTTCTTTTGATAATATATTTTATAAATATATGAGATATATTATGTTTTATTTTTAAAAAATTTAGAAATTTAAAATACATATTATAGTTATATTATGAAAAAATCAAAAATATATATATGTTCCAAAAAAATTTATTTGAAATATTTATTTTAATTAAACACATTATATATATAATTATATAAAAAAAGATAAAATGGTGAATATATATATATATATAATTTGTAATTTGATATATTTTTATAAATAAAACAAATTATATATATATACGCTAAAATGGATAATCTATATATATATATATTATAAATAGTTTAAACATTCGAAGTATTAATAAAATGAATAAACAAATATGTTGTAATAAAAAAATAAAGTGGCATGAATTCATAGAGAGAGAGGTTTTTGAACCACCTTTTCTTTTAATTATAATTTATTGATTGATTTTTGTGAGTGTGTGGTGTGGATTTTGGGGTAGGGACGTCAAAAGGTGTAAAAGTGGATTAGTGATTTGTCATTTGTAGCATAAAAAACAAGATTCTCATGTAAGAACCGTATAACCTAAAATCTTCTCGAAGAAGCTTACAACGTCATATAGATCTTAGGTTATAAATACTTGTGTCAGGATGACTCTCAATTCACGTTTTTTTAGTTCTCAATCTTCATAAATGTTACACACATGCTGTCGGGGGTATTGCATACCCTGCTTGAGCACTGCACCACTCGTAGTGCCTTATACGCCCCTGCCTGGTGCATCCAAGCCTTACCATGTAGTCTAAATCCACTAAGGTAAGGTTTTTTTTAGTTTTGTGTTTGTAAAACCCATTAATACATATATGTGTATATATAATTATATATAAATTTAAAACCTATTCTATTTTATGTTTTCTAAATGATGAACATTTGAATTTAAATGATGTTATATATTCATATGATTCATATAATGGATTATTTTCATTTGGATTTAATTTAAAAAACTCAATATATTTTTATTATACAGTTTTGTATATGTATATATGTATATCAATCCCATATTTGTTTTATGGTTTTCAAAATGGGTTATTGATGAGTTATTAAGGTTTTCTTTGGGATAATCTGCATAAGGGTTATTCATTTAGAATTCTGTTCTTTTAAAATCTATATTTTTTCAGGGATATTTATTTTATTTCAAACAAATAAAATTACTTATAAGTTAATGTTTTATTGCTTATATTCATATGGTTGTAAAAGTAATTTTATGTTTATAATTTTATCGTCAATCAGCATGCTTAAAAATGTGCATATACATAGCCATATACATATAATATACATTTTCATTTTATTTATTTATGAATGTTACATAAGTAATGGTCATTATATAATTGACATGTCATGCGCATCACTAATTTTGTATGGATAATATTTATACATATTGTATGTACTAAATATATATTAATGCGTGATGTAGTGTTAATGTGCCATTATGTATTAATGGAATTTCAAATAATGATTCGTTAAAAGGAAAATTATGTATGAGAAATCATGTGGGGATATGTCGATACGTAAACTGACTACTAAAGAGAAAGAAAAATATATCCTATGAAGGTATATATATACATACATACATATACATGAATATATAAATATATATTTATACACATGCACTACTTATGTATCAAATGTTTTTTACTAGTTTTAATATATGAAAACCCAGTGTAAATGTATATGTATTCAAAGCAATCCTAAAAATGTTTTCCAAAAACCTGAATCTTGAGCATTGTAAATATGATGGAATTGGGAGATATCCCATCCTTCATTAAGTGGGTAGGCCCAAGATATCCTTCAACATCTCAAACAGTCTCATATTTGATGTTTTGTTTTCAAAATATTTCCTTATATTTTCAATAT
The DNA here is from genome assembly GCA_963277665.1 of Viscum album. Taxonomy (NCBI): domain Eukaryota; kingdom Viridiplantae; phylum Streptophyta; class Magnoliopsida; order Santalales; family Viscaceae; genus Viscum; species Viscum album. The sequence goes on along the minus strand of OY728135.1, from coordinate 1,642,273,986 downwards.
CACAAGAGTGTATTTGAGAAATTATAAGCTTATGTTTCTTCAAAAAAATTGAGCAAGTATTTTGATATCGTAAATAATTTCAAACGGTATTTTTAAAAAGGTATTTCCAACTGTTTTGGCATAGTTTCTCAAAGAATGTTTATAACTATTTTATTGACATATTTTAAACCCTTACTGAGCATCTGTTGTGATCACCCCAAGTTTTCGAATTTTTTTTAACAGGTTGACGGAATTGTTCATCATTGTGGTATCATGTCGAAGCGATGATGATCATTAGGTTTTTTTTGTTTTTTTTTGTCACTCTTTTTTTTGTATGTGTGTGTCTATTTCCAGAACCTAGACCAGAATAATTTTCTCTTGTATGACATGTCTAAGGCTGGGTCTTTACACTTGGTATTAGAGAAAGGTCCTTGAAAACATTGTAAATAGATGTTTTCGATTAACGTTAGTGTCTAGGAATCTAGCATTCCATATTGTCTAAATTCTGAATATGAAAAATCGGAATTTTTTTAGTCCAACGATTGAATTACAAGAACACAATTCAATTTAAGGGGGGATAATGTAACATCGCAGAAAATATAAACCCAGTTTTTTTTATATTTTATTATCTGAATATACTTATACTTTAAATATGTCTAAGATCATTTTTTTGAAATAGTATTTGAATCTAATTGTTTTATTAAATGTACAATTTAATTTTGTTTCCAAAAAGAAAATAATATTTAAAGAATATTTTAATATATATTTTTATTAAACTTTTTATTTAATATAATCAATTTGTTCTGATTTTCAAAGTATGCAATATATATATTTATATTAGTTTTATGTTACATAGAATTAATAATAAGAATAATATTATTAAAAAATTATAATTTTATTATACATGTCATTTAAAATTATTATTAGATAACATATTTTATAAATATATGAGATATATGATGTTTTATTTTAATAAAATTTATAAATTAATGACAAATAGAAAAGTTATATTATGAAAATATGCATAATATATATATATATATATGTTTATAAAAATTTAATTTGAAATATTTATTTAAAAAAACCAATTATATATATATATAATGATAAAATGGTGAATATATATATATATAATGTCTAATTTGCAAAATTTATTTTAATTAAACAAATTATATATATATATATTTATTTATTTATATACAAAACACTAAAATAGAGAATATATATATATATATATATATATATAATTCATAAATAGTTTAAATGTTTGAAGTATTAATAAAATGATTAAACAAATATATTTTTAGAAAAAAAATTAAAGTGGTGTGAATGCATGGAGAGAGAGGTTTGTTAACCACCTTTTCTTTTAATGATAATATATTGATTGATTTTTTTGAGTGTGTGGCGTGGATTTTGGGGTTGAGAAGTCAAAAGGTTTAAAGGTGGAGTAGTGTTTTGTCATGTGTAGAAAAAAACAAGCTTCTCGTGTAAGCTTACTACAACCTACAATCTTCTCAAAGAATCTTACAACATCATATAGATTTTAGGTTATAAATAATTGTGTCAAGATTACTCTCAATTCATGTTTTTTTTAGTTCTCTATGTTCCTAAATGTTACACACATGATGTCGGGGGTATTGCATACCATACATGAGCACTGCACCTCCTGTAGTGTTTTCTGTGCCCCTGTCTGGTGCATCCAAGCCTTAACATGCAGTCTAAATCCCCTCTGTAAGGTTTTATTTAGTTTTTTCTTTGTAAAACCCATATATACATATATGTGTATATAAAATTATATATAAATACAAAACCTGTTCTGTTTTAAGTTTTCTGAATGATGAACATTTGAATTTAAATGATGTTCTTTATTCGTATGATTCATATAATATACTATTTTAATTTGGTTTTAATTTACAAAACCTCTATATATTTATTTATATAGTTTTGTTTATGTATATATGTATATCAATCTCATCTTGGTTATAAGGTATTTAAAATGGGTTATCGATGAGTTATTAAGGTTTTCTCACGCATAATTTGCATAAGGGTTATTCATTTAGAATTCTGTTTTTTTAATCTATATTCTTCAAGGGATATTTATTTTAATTCAATCAAATATAATTATTTATATGTTAATGTTTTATTTATTATATGCATATTGGTGTAACAGTCATTTTATGTTTATAATTTTATCGTTAATCGTCATGCTTAAAAATACGCATATACATAGCCATATGCATATAATATACATGTTCATTTTTTTTATTTATGAACGTCACATAAGTAATTGTCATTATATTAATGACATGTCATGCGCATCACTAATCTTGTATGGATAATATTTATACATATTGTATGAACAAAATATATATGTATACGTGATGTATGGTTAATATGACATTATGTAAAAATGGAATTTAAACGAATGATTCGTTAAAAGGAAAATTATGTTTGACAAATAAATTGGGGATATGTCGATACGTAAATCGACTACTCCAGAGAAAGAATATTATATCCTATAAGGTATATATATATATGCACGAATATATAAATATATATTTGTACACATTCACTACTTATGTATCAAATGTATTTTACAAGTTTTATTATATGAAAACCCAGTGTAAATATATATGTATTTAAAGCAATCCTAAAAACAATTTCCGAAAACCATACTCTTGAGCATTATAAATATGAAGGAATTTGGAGATAGACCGTCCTTCATTAAGTGGGTAGGCCCAAGATTGCCTTCAACATCTCATACAGTCTCAGATTTGATGTTATTTTTTCAAAGGCTTGCCTAATATTTTCAAAATCACTGGAGTGTATTTGAGAAATTTTAAGTGTAAATATCTTTTAAAAAACATGAGAAAGTATTTTGATATCGTAATTAATTTCAAATGGTATTTTTAAAATTGAATCTCCAACTGTGTTGGCATAGATTCTCAAAGAATGTTTATAACTAGTTTATCGAGATTTTTTAAACCCTTATTGTGCATCTTTTGTTCTCACCCCAAGTTTTCGAAATGTTTTCACAGGTTGAAAGAATTGGTCATCATTATGGTAGCGCATGGAAGCGGTGATGATCTTTCAGTTTGTTTAGTTTTTCACTATTACTTTGATGTTTTTGGTATGCCTGTATATATTTCCAAAACCTAGACCGGAATAAGTTCCTCTTGTATGACATGTTTGAGGATGGGTCTTTACAACATATAAGTAATGATTTTCACCTAATTCTTGATGTGATTTTTTATTTTTAGTTGTTTGAGGGTCATTAGTAGACATGTTCCCAAACAAGAGGTTAGGATCTTTGTAATCCTCTACTATGGAATGGTGTTAATATTGTGGTATAATATGTTATCCCATGAAATTTTTAGACATGTATATTTTGATAATTCTAAAGAAAATCATGGAGTGACCCATAGGGTCACATAATGAATGGTTCTAGAAAGAATAACATTTTCTTTGACATAACTATATTAAGGAAAAAAATTATATATTCTCACAATAAACACTTTGTTCAGTCCATAAAACATCTAAAATTAAAAAATTAAATTTATTTTAATTAGTAATGTCTTAAATAAACACTATTTTATATTACATTTCCTTCCCCTTAACCCATTCAAGACCAAGGTAATCGAAGAGGTTTCATTTGGTTGATTTTTATCTATTCTTCTTATTTCATGACCAATTAAATATTCATTCATTTTTGTGGTTCTCTCTCTATGATTATAAGACTATATTATTTTTTGATTTCTCTTTATGATTGATTCTTTTTCATTGAATCCATATGGTGTAAATTTGGGACTAGCCACATGGATACGTTTTATGGGGATTTATTCTAGTGGTAATTAATGGAAATTATCCTTTATTATTCTTTATTTCAGATGTCCATAACATTTTATGAATTTAATATGTTCATATAAATCATTAATTTCCTATTTATGTTTCTATGGACCTACCATAAATCTATAATGTTATTTGATTATTAGGTGGGGGCACGTGTATCCCTCTAATAGGTTTTCTATGTGAATTTATTACAATTTGTGTAAATTTTTTGCCCTATAAAAACCGTATTCCTAGTATAAATGTGATAGTTGAATTGTTATGTGTTTTTCCATCATGAGATAGTTTTGGAATACAGTGGGTTATGAAAACATGTTCAGATTTTGTCACTATTCATCATTAAATGGTTGAGGCAATGAGAGAAGTTTACAACCTTTGTCTGGTTATGTGTTTATCCATTAACAAGATGGTGGAATCAATGAAAGGAATAAAAAATCATGATCAGACATTGTGAATCATGTTTTATTTCAATATTTCATAATGGATTCAATGTAGGTTGGAAAGGGGGTTTTGGGTGCTTTATTGAATCTCAAAGACTATATGGTTTATATGATTACATACACAATTATATTCCTATAATTTTATATAGATTTAGTGATATATGATTCACTTTTGTGAATTATGAATTGTTTATGTCTTAATTGGTTTATACTCACATCCAGAATTGGAATATTTGTGCAAATACATACATTATGATCTAGTATTTAATCGGGGGAATGTGACATATGTTGAGTAGTTGATAAGAAGTAGAATGGTGGATCAAGCATATAAGGGGATAGAGTCTAGGGTCTTTTTTTGTCACGCCTTATTTATTTTTCATATCATTTTTAATCTAGTATATAATTTAATCACATGTTGGGATACTATTGATTTGATGTATTACTAATGTAAACCATATTTTTATATAATGGATGTCATCTACACATATTTCTTCCACTGTATTGTTTTCAGTATTATTTATACATCTATTTATTATTTCTTCCATATTACTTATATTAATTTATTATCTACTACTAATGGAATATTATTTTTTTGTTCCATAGTAGGAGCCCACCACTATTTATAATCCACTTGCAGACAATGAGTCACACATGAGGTAATGTGAACCTCTAGCTTAGATTAGGTGATTCTGGTGAGGGTGTTATGAAAACCTCTCCCTCAGAAAATTTATTTCATAAAGAGTGACGAATGTCCTAATGCACATGAAGAATTATTTATTGGTACACTATAATTTGGATAGTAAAAGTAGACTGTAATAGAGATAGGCCTATGAAGCTGAAGCGCTAGATTTTATTTTTCCTATAATTTTTTTTTTCAAAATATACTAGTCAGACTAACCCTCGGTAATCATTTATCACAGAAATGAAAAAATATTTAATCACTACGGGAAAAATGGGCATTTGCAACGGGGAAAATCCCGTCGCAAATAGTCCCGTTGAAAACTTATTTTCGACGGGGGAATTCCCCCGTCGCAAATAAGTAGTTATTTGCGACGGGTTGGCTTTCCCCGTCGCAAAAGGGCTGGCGCGCTTTGCGCGCCAAATCACGGGAAGGTTATTTGCAACGGGGGTATACTCCCGTCGCAAATAGTAAGTCGGGAGGTTATTATTTGCGACGGGTCCCGTCGCAAATAACTCTTTAACCGTTGACCGTAATAAATGTGGGGTAAGGTATTTGCGACGGGATACCCGTCGGAAATAGCCCCGTTGCAAATAATCTAACCTATAAATACCCCCATCCGTTTTTTTTTTCATTCATTCTCAAAATCCATCTTCTACTTCTCTCAAAACTGTATTTTTAGAGTTTAGCGTTTCTTGAGTTTAATTTTTTTTCGGAGTTGATATTGAAGTTTTCAACAACGATCAGAGATCAACCTCAGATCAATTTTAAAGATATTTATTTTCATTTTAATTTAATATTTATTTTAAAGTTTTTATTAGTTTCAATTATTTTTAATTAGTTGTAATTTAATTATGTTTACATTGTTTTGTTACTTAATAAATTTAAATTATTAGTATTCATTGTTCATATTTAAATGGTAATTAGGAATAATTAGTAATAATTACAAATAATTAAGAATAAATACTAATAATTAGTAATAAATACCAATAATTAGTAATAATTAGTAATAATTAGTAATAATTACCAATAATTAGTAATAATTCGTAATAATTACCAATAATTAGTAATAATTAGTAATAATTACCAATAATTAGTAACAATTAGTAATAATTAGTAATAATTATCAATAATTAGTAATAATTCGTAATAATTAGTAAATAATTAGTAATAATTGCCAATAATTAGTAATAATTACCAATAATTAGTAATATTTACCAATAATTAGTAATAATTACCAATAATTAGTAATAATTACCAATAATTACCAATAATTACCAATAAATACCAATAACTACCAATATTTAGTAATAATTAGTAATAATTACCAATAATTATTAATAATTAGTAATAATTAGTAATAATTACCAATAATTAGTAATAATTACCAATAATTAGGAATAATTACCAATAATTAGGAATAATTAGTAATAATTAGTAATAATTATCAATAATTACCAATAACTCATAATAATTAGTAATAATTAGGAAATAATTAGTAATATTTACCAATAATTAGTAATAATTACCAATAATTAGTAATAATTACCAATAATTCGTAATAATTACCAATAATTATCAATAATTAGTAATAATTACCAATAATTAGTAATAATTACCAATAATTAGTAATAATTACCAATAATTCGTAATAATTAGTAATAATTCGTAATAATTCGTAATAATTAGTAATAAATAGTAATAATGACCAATAATTAGTAATAATAACCAATAATTAGTAATAATTACCAATAATTAGTAATAAATACCAATAATTAGTAATAATTACCAATAATTAGTAATAATTAACAATAATTAGTAATAATTAACAATAATTAGTAATAATTAACAACAATTAGTAATAATTAACAAAAATTAGTAATAATTACCAATAATTAGTAATAATTACCAATAATTAGTAATAATTACCAATAATTAGTAATAATTACCAATAATTAGTAATAATTAGTAATAATTACCAATAATTAGTAATAATTAGTAATAATTACCAATAATTAGTAATAATTAGTAATAATTACCAATAATTAGTAATAATTCGTAATAATTCGTAATAATTACCAATAATTAGTAATAATTAACAATAATTAGTAATAATTACCAATAATTAGTAATAATTAATAATAATTAGTAATAATTAACAATAATTATTAATAATTACCAATAATTAGTAATAATTACCAATAATTAGTAATAATTACCAATAATTCGTAATAATTACCAATAATTAGTAATAATTAGTAATAATTATTAATAATTTGTAATAATTACCAATAATTAGTAATAATTAACAATAATTAGTAATAATTACCAATAATTAGTAATAATTAGTAATAATTACCAATAATTAGAAATAATTAGTAATAATTCATAATAATTACCAATAATTAGTAATAATTACCAATAATTACCCATAATGACCAATAATTAGTAATAATTAGTAATAATTACCAATAATTAGTAATAATTACCAATAATTAGTAATAATTACAAATAATTAGTAATAATTACCAATAATTAGTAATAATTACCCATTATTAGTAATAATTAACAATAATTAGTAATAATTACCAATAATTACCAATAATTACCCATAATTATCAATAATTTCCCATAATTAGTAATAATTATCAATAATTACCAATAATTACAACTAATTAGTAATAATTATTAATAATTACCAATAATTAGTAATAATTAGTAATAATTACCAATAATTAGTAATAATTAGAAATAATTAACAATAATTAGTAATAATTACCAATAATTAGTAGTAATTACCAATAATTATTAATAATTAGTAATAATTACCAATAATTAGTAATAATTAGTAATAATTCGTAATAATTACCAATAATTAGTAATAATTAACAATAATTCGTAATAAATACCAATAATTAGTAATAATTAACAATAATTAGTAATAATTAACAATAATTAGTAATAATTACCAATAATTAGTAATAATTACCAATAATTAGTAATAATTACCAATAATTCGTAATAATTACCAATAATTAGTAATAATTAGTAAAAATTAGTAATAATTACCAATAATTAGTAATAATTAACAATAATTAGTAATAATTACCAATAATTTGTAATAATTAGTAATAATTACCAATAATTAGAAATAATTACTAATAATTCGTAATAATTAACAATAATTAGTAATAATTACCAATAATCACCAATAATTACCAATAATTAGTAATATTTAGTAATAATTAGTAATAATTACCAATAATTAGAAATAATTACAAATAATTCATAATAATTACCATTAATTAGTAATAATTACCCATAATTAGTATTAATTAACAATAATTAGTAATAATTACCAATAATTACCAATAATTACCCATAATTACCAATAATTACCCATAATTAGTAATAATTATCAATAATTACCAATAATTACCACTAATTAGTAATAATTAGTAATAATTACCAATAATTAGTAATAATTAGTAATAATTACCAATAATTAGTAATAATTAGAGATAATTACCAGTAATTACCACTAATTAGTAATAATTAGTAATAATTACCAATAATTAGCAATAATTAGTAATAATTATCAATAATTACCACTAATTAGTAATAATTAGTAATAATTACCAATAATTAGTAATAATTAGTAATAATTACCAATAATTACCAATAATTAGTAATAATTAGTAATAATTACCAATAATTACCAATAATTGGTAATAAATAGTAATAATTACCAATAATTACCAATAATTAGTAATAATTAGCAATAATTAGTAATAATTAGTAATAATTACCAATAATTAGGAATAATTACCAATAATTAGAAATAATTAGTAATAATTAGTAATAATTATCAATAATTACCAATAATTCATAATAATTAGTAATAATTAGGAAATAATTAGTAATATTTACCAATAATTAGTAATAATTACCAATAATTAGTAATAATTACCAATAATCAGTAATAATTACCAATAATTATCAATAATTAGTAATAATTACCAATAATTAGTAATAACTACCTATAATTAGTAATAATTACCAATAATTCGTAATAATTAGTAATAATTCGTAATAATTAGTAATAAATAGTAATAATTACCAATAATTAGTAATAATAACCAATAATTAGTAATAATTACCAATAATTAGTAATAAATACCAATAATTAGTAATAATTACCATTAATTAGTAATAATTAACAATAATTAGTAATAATTAACAATAATTAGTAATAATTAACAATAATTAGTAATAATTACCAATAATTAGTAATAATTACCAATAATTAGTAATAATTACCAATAATTAGTAATAATTACCAATAATTAGTAATAATTAGTAATAATTACCAATAATTAGTAATAATTAGTAATAATTACCAATAATTAGTAATAATTAGTAATAATTCGTAATAATTACCAATAATTAGTAATAATTAACAATAATTAGTAATAATTACCAATAATTAGTAACAATTAACAATAATTAGTAATAATTAACAATAATTAGTAATAATTACCAATAATTAGTAATAATTACCAATAATTAGTAATAATTACCAATAATTCGTAATAATTACCAATAATTAGTAATAATTAGTAATAATTAGTAATAATTAGTAATAATTACCAATAATTAGTAATAATTAACAATAATTAGTAATAATTACCAATAGTTAGTAATAATTAGTAATAATTACCAATAATTAGGAATAATTAGTAATAATTCGTAATAATTACCAATAATTACCAATAATTACAAATAATTAGTAATAATTAGTAATAATTAGTAATAATTAGTAATAATTACCAATAATTAGTAATAATTACAAATAATTAGTAATAATTACCAATAATTAATAATAATTACCCATTAGTAGTAATAATTAACAATAATTAGTAATAATTACCAATAATTACCAATAATTACCCATAATTATCAATAATTACCCATAATTAGTAATAATTATCAATAATTACCAATAATTACTACTAATTAGTAATAATTAGTAATAATTACCAATAATTAGTAATAATTAGTAATAATTACCAATAATTAGTAATAATTAGAAAAAATTACCAATAATTAGTAATAATTACCAATAATTAGTAGTAATTACCAATAATTATTAATAATTAGTAATAATTTCCAATAATTAGTAATAATTAGTAATAATTCGTAATAATTACCAATAATTAGTAATAATTAACAATAATTAGTAATAAATACCAATAATTAGTAATAATTAACAATAATTAGTAATAATTAACAATAATTAGTAATAATTACCAATAATTAGTAATAATTACCAATAATTAGCAATAATTAGCAATAATTCATAATAATTACCAATAATCAGTAATAATTAGTAATAATTAGTAAAAATTAGTAATAATTACCAATAATTAGTAATAATTAACAATAATTAGTAATAATTACTAATAAATTGTAATAATTAGTAATAATTACCAATAATTAGAAATAATTACTAATAATTCATAATAATTACCAATAATTAGTAATAATTACCAATACTTACCAATAATTACCAATAATTAGTAATATCTAGTAATAATTAGTAATAATTATCAATAATTAGTAATAATTACAAATAATTAGTAATAAATACCAATAATTAGTAATAATTACCCATAATTAGTAATAATTAACAATAATTAGTAATAATTACCAATAATTACCAATAATTACCCATAATTACCAATAATTACCCATAATTAGTAATAATTATCAATAATTACCAATAATTACTACTAATTAGTAATAATTAGTAATAATTACCAATAATTTGTAATAATTAGTAATAATTACCAATAATTAGTAATAATTAAAAATAATTACCACTAATTACCACTAATTAGTAATAATTAGTAATAATTACCAATAATTAGCAATAATTAGTAATAATTATCAATAATTACCACTAATTAGTAATAATTAGTAATAATTACGAATAATTAGTAATAATTAGTAATAATTACCAATAATTACCAATAATTAGTAATAATTAGTAATAATTACCAATAATTACCAATAATTGGTAATAAATAGTAATAATTACCAATAATTACCAATAATTAGTAATAATTGGCAATAATTAGTAATAATTAGTAATAATTAGTAATAATTAGTAATAATTAACAATAATTACCAATAATTACCAATAATTAGTAATAATTACCAATAATTAGTAATAATTACCAATAATTAGTGATAATTACCAATAATTTGTAATAATTAACAATAATTAGTAATAATTAGTAATAATTAGTAATAATTACCAATAATTAGTAATAATTATCAATAATTAGTAATAATTACCAATAATTAGTAATAATTACCAATAATTAGTAATAATTACCAATAATTAGTAATAATTATCAATAATTAGTAATAATTAGTAATAATTAGCAATAATTACCAATAATTACCAATAATTACCAATAATTACCAATAATTACCAATAATTACCAATAATTACCAATAATTAGTAACAATTACCAATAATTAGAAATAATTACCAATAATTAGCAATAATTACCAATAATTAGAAATAATTACCAATATTTTCCAATAATTACCAATATTTTCCAAAAATTACCAATATTTCCAATATTTACCAATATTTTCCAATATTTAGCAATATTTACCAATATTTACCAATATTTACCAATATTTACCAACAATTACCAATATTTACCAATAATTAGGAATAATTACCAAGAATTATGAATAATTACCAATAATTTCGAATAATTACCAATAATTTTGAATAATTACCAATAATTTGGAATAATTACCAATAATTTGGAATAATTACCAATAATTTGGAATAATTACCTTATTACATTATTTTTATATTTTATTATTAATATTAAAATAATATAATTTTCTATATTATATACAATTATCTTTTCATCTGTGTGTTTTCTGTCTCCACATGTAATATTGGCATTTTTTTTCAAAATTATCAACCTACTCGCCAATGGAGAGGTCAAAGTGAATGCCAATATTACATGTGGAGACAGAATTTTAAACACACAGATAAAAGGAGAATTGTATATAATATAGAAAATTATATTATTTTAATATTAATAATAAAATATACTAATAATGTAATAATGTTATTATTATATAATTAATATTTATGAAAAAAATATATTAGTATTATTAAAAAAATAAAAAATCAATATAATATTAAAATTATCAATATATGTAACAGTTTTTGCTTTATTCTCAACATATCCAATCCTTGCTTGAGTGTTTTTTCTAACAAATTATTCAAAACCAGTAATGCTTTTATATTTTATAGAAAAATATGGAACAACGAGGTCGTCAACAGTCATTATTAGATGAATGCATATGGATAAATCAACGTAGAAATAAAAATGGTTCTGGTTTAAATATAGTATATATAGAGGGTGTGGATACTTTTTTATCATTTGCGTCATCAAATCCAGAATTTTTTTCAGAAGGAAAAATAAAATTCCCTTGTAGAAAATGTGCATTGATAACGTTTGACACGTTTGATAAAGTGGGGGGACATCTCTTGCATTTTGGTTTTCAACTAGATTAGGTTTTTTGGTATCAACACAGTGAATGCAGTTCTAGAGTAGGTGATACCAACTTGATTCCAGATCCATACCGGTTTCAAGATTTAGTACATAATGTTGCAGGTTCATCTGTTCAACATACAGAAGCTCCGGCTGATATAGATTCAAATCCTGAGTTGGCACCGTCTGAATTTTATGAGTTGTTGAGGTCTGCTGAGGATGCATTATATCCTGGCTGCAAGATGAGAAAATTAGAAGCAGTTGCAAAATTTATGGCTATCAAATCAGTTAACGGAACGTCAAACACCTGTTTTGACCAGATATTTTCTTTGCTTAAAACACTATTACCCGATGGAAATGTTTTGCCTGCAAATTACTATGAGAGTAAGAGGCTAGTTCGAAATTTGGGACTTACTTGTCAGAAGATTCATGCATTTTCAAATGACAGTATTTTATATTCTGGGGAAAATGAGTCGTTGGATAGTTGTCCCACATGTGGGCAATTGAGATATAATGAAGGGAAACATGGAAAGTCTGGTTTTGATTCCTGTAAAACAGTTGAGATATTTTCCTCTTACATCCAGACATCAGCGTTTATTCATGTCTAAGAATACAGCGACAACGAAGTCATGGCATAAAGAGAATATTTCAACCGATAAAAGCTTGAATCATCCAGCCGATGGTGATTCATGGAAACATTTTGATAGAGTGCATCCATCCTTTGCTTTAGAAGCTAGAAATGTTCGACTGGGCCTTTCCACTGATGGTTTCTGTCCGTTCGGATCTTATGGTAGTCAATATTTATGTTGGCCTGTTTTTTTAACTCCGTACAATTTACCTCCATGGATGTTGATGAAAGAGACATATATCTTTTTGACTTTACTAATTCCAGGACATCCGAAGAAAAATATTTATGTTTATTTGAAACCATTGATTTATGAATTAAGTTTATTATGGATTACTGGTGTCAGTATGTATAATGTTGCTACGAAAAAGAATTTCATACTAAGAGCAGCATTGATGTGGACAATTAGTGACTTCCCGACTTATGGGATGTTATATGGATAGAGTACACATGGTCAGAAATCATGTCCTTACTGTATGGGAGAGAACAAAACATTTATGCTCATTCATGGAAAGAAACCTTGTTATTTTGACTGTCATCACAGATTTCGTCTAGCTGTTCATCCTTTTCGCAGAAATAGATCTCATTTCAGAATAGGAACAATTGAAAGGGATGGACCTCCAAAAATGCTATCAGGTTCGGAGTTAAAATCAGTTGTATTTTCCTTACCTCCCATCACTTTTGGTCCCACAATAAACCAACAGAAAATTTCTGGTTTTGGGAAAGAACACAATTAGATTAAACGTAGCATATTTTGGGATTTGCCATATTGGTCTGATTTATTGGTCCGCCACATGTTGGATGTCATGCATATTGAGAAAAACTGTTTTGATAATTTGTTTCATACAGTTTTGGATACGCCAGGAAAGAGCAAAGACAATGTAAATGCACGTTTAGATCCTACCCAAATTTGTAGGCGTCCATAACTGGAACTGTTTGAGAATGTCAAAACAGAAAGGTTACTGAAACCAAAAGCCTCTTATACACTATCTAAAGAAAACCGTTTATTATTTTGTCAGTGGATTGCAGATTTGAGACTTCCAGATGGTTGTTCTTCCAATTTGGATAGATGTGTAAAGAATGGTCATATTACTGGATTAAAAAGTCATGATTGTCATCTTATAATGGAAAGACTTCTACCCATTGGATTAAGAGGTCTGTTTAATTCTGTGATTTGGGATTCCATAACAGACATGTCTCATTTTTTTCGGGAAATTTGTGCGGCTACAGAAGATTATGATGCTCTATGAAAACTTGAAGAAGATTTTGTTGTAATTATATGTAAACTGGAAAAAATATTTCCGTCATCTTTCTTCGACTCAATGGAACACTTGATGTTACATTTTCCATATGAAGCCAAATGTGGAGGTCCAGTACAGTTTTTATGGATTTACCCATTTGAAATATGCATGCAAAAATTGAAAAGAAAAGTACATAACAAAGCATCTGTTGAAGGATCTATTGCAGAAGCTTATTTGCAAGAGGAAATATCTTTTTTCTGCTCCCATTATTTTGAATCTGTGTATCCTTCAAAACACAACTGAATGGGACGAAACGAGAGGAATATTGATGAAATCGACAATCAATTATCTGTTTTCAACCAGCCAGAGCTTGGTTTTGGTGGAGTTTATGAACGCTGGCTTTCGGATGATGAACATCACAGAGCTCATACGTATGTTCTGCTCAACTGTGAAGAGATGACATCAGTTGTATAGTAAGTGTTTATATCACTTATTCTATCATTTATGTTATAGTAAATAACTTTGTTTTTTATAGGTTGTATGATAATCATATCAAGAAACAAATTCCACAAATTACAGTAGCTGCTCTCAAAGAATACCGACAAAAAAATTTCTCTAAGTGTTTTCAAAAACTGGTAACATAAATTCTTTATCTTTTAGCAACTCATTCAATGTATAGTTTACGTTATTGATAATTATTTCACAAATTTTCAGGTGTCTCGGCATGCTGATAAAATTGACAAATGGCTGTGTATATTGAGTAACCCACCTTCCAAAATTGTTAAAACTTATAATGCATATATGGTGAATGGATTCTGATTTCACACACATGCATATGGGGAATAACAAAAACAATGAACAATGGAGTTAGCTTGAGATGATCTCATCATCGAGAAAATGAAGTTGCCTTTTATGGAATACTTGATGAAATATTTTAACTCTGTTATCTTGGACAACATTACATAACCATGTTCAAATGTCGGTGGTTGGATACAGAGAGAGGCGTGCGTGTTCATCCGACTCATGGAATCATCGATGTTAAATGTAAAAGTGTTCTCACAGTAAATGAACCATTCTTGTTGTCTCAACAAGAACATCATGTTTATTACGCAAAGTACTGTGCTACATCAAGAGACTTGACTGATTGGTGGAGTGTAATAAAAATTAAAATTCGAGACAATCAGTTTAGTCAAAGTGAATGTGCTTTCACTGATGTGCAAAGAATTGAAGTTTTTAAAGAGAGTACTCAAAATCAATCTTTTTTAAAAAGAGACATGAGTATCGATGACGACACCCCACATTTAAGAGTCGGTGATGACGATGATGTTAATGATGTCACATATGAATTTGAAATGGTAAGAGATGAAGCAACTGAAACTCTAATGGATATCGATGATGTTGAGGAGCAATATAAAGATGACATTGACATATATGAAGATGATGATAAAGATGAACACTGATAGAATTCTATGGTAGTTATATACAATCATAATATATATATATATAATAGTAATTATCCATTTTTTTCTAACAACATTAACATTTTCTGTTTCAGATGGATGACGACACATTTCGTCAGTTGGCGGATGCTGACCTGCCTTTCGATGCGGATGAGTTGCTGGCAGATGACCCTCAGCCTGCAGGCGCTCCAGGGAGTACGCGGAGGGGTCGCAGTCTTGCACGATTGATGATTCCTGACCCCGTCCCCGAGCGAAGTCCACGTCTTGGGTTTGATCCACGCACACAGAGGTGTGATAATCTGTGGATTGGACAAAGATTTCATTAATCTATTCACATAATAAATGTTTATTATTTTTATAGTTTTCCGCATATAGCAGTCAGACAGGGCATCACTATTTTGCGCAACTATTTCTCTCAGCCGTGGACCACGTGGGAGAAGATTACCATTGATGTGCAGCAGGCCATGTTCAGCCATTTGTTGGTACGTACGTAAATAAATAATTTTTATTTTGAAAATTATTTCATTTCTAACTTAATATTTTGATTTATTTGTAGGGTTTATGGTATCCGATCGAGGATACCATGCGTGACGCCATCCACGAGGCATGGGAGGTGGCCATGCGTGATCGCTTTCGTCAGTTTTTGTACAATTTAAGAAAAGCTTCCATGAAGAAAGCAGGAGTGTCATATTTTGATGAGTCATGTAGAGCACACCGACCAGAGTACATTTCATCCCATGTATGGGATGGATTATGTGCGCACTGGTTGAGTGGTGCCTTTCAGAGGATATCATCGGTGGGGAGGCATAATCATGGGAGACATGAGGTGACTCATCGAGTTGGGAGTCGTTCTTTTAGTACTCATAGACAACATCTGGTACGTACATTATTTATAAATATTTTATATAACAATAAATATTAACAGTTTATTTTTTATTCTTATAGGCTGTCGAGCACCCAGATATTATGGAGTACGATGTATATCGGAGGATGTATAGTGATCCCTCTACTGGGGAGCTCAGAGGTGATTGTCAGCATCACATCGTGGTCAGTATTATTTGTTTTCACGTTTAAAAATTAACTGCATATAATATATTCACAATTTTAATTTTTAATTGCAACTACATGAGTTATATGAGGCCGCATCGTCACAAACCCAGCCTGAGAGTCAGGCTGAGTCATCAGATCAGACCACTGGCCGTCAGTTTGATGAGGCGGCATGGATGCAGGCCACCCAGTATGTCTTCGAGAAGGACCGGGTAGTTGGTATCAGCTCTCGACTGACTCCCGGAGATTATTATGGCTGTGCTGCGATGTCGGCGTCCAGCTCGAGAGGAGCTCATGCATCTTCTTCTGCTACACAGTATGAGGATCAGTTGCGATCTCAGACTCCACTGATAGAGAGTCTCCAACAAGAGCAGGAGCAGATGCGTCAGCAGCATGAGGAGGAGCGTCGACGCCAGCAGCAGCTGTACGAGGAGCCGACGAGTTGGTGGCAGTAGCAGAATCAGGAGCAGATGGAGTACATGCACCGACTCACTCATTCTTTTGGGATGGAGTTTCCTCCACCACCATCTGTAGATCCCCCCTCCCCCCTCCTTCACATTAGAGTTTGTTTTTATGTTATAAAATTTGTTAAATCAAAATATGATTTTTTTTCTATTCGTAGTTTCTGTCTCATTATAAAATATTAATAATATTATATTTTGAAATAACAATATTAATATGAATAATAATATTATTTATATTTTATAATATTAAATTTTATATATATACTAAAATTTTATAATATTATAATTTAATTATATTTTTTTGTAATATTTTAATTATTTTAATATTTGAATGTAAAATAATTCTATTATTTTTATATTAATTAAAATCACTTATTAATATTTTTTTATTTATGAATTATAATTTTAATATTATTATATTAATTAAATCATTTATTAATATTCTATTATTTTTTATTTTTGAATTATTATTATATTATTATTATATTAATTAAAATAATTTATTATTTTTATTTGTGAATTATAATTCTATTATTATATTAATTAAAATCATTTTTTAATATTTTATTATTATTTATTTTTGAATTATAATTGGATTATTAATTTATTAATTAAAATAATTTATTAATAATTTTTTTTATTTTTTTATAGTATTTGCGATGGGATACTATGCCTGTCCCAAATAGAATTATTATTATATTTATTAAAATAAGTTATTAATAGTTTTTTATTTTTTTAAATAGTTTTTGCGACGGGTCCCGTCACAAAAACTATTTGCAGCGGGTCCGTCGCAACAGGTATTTGCGACGGGGCCCGTCGCAATTACTATTTGAAAAGTTTTTACAAATATACGGAGTACTATTTGCGATGGGGAGAATCCCCGTCACAAAAAATGTCTTTAGCGACGGGCCCATCGTAAATAATTGTTGTTGCGACACTGTTTTCAGCAACGGGCCATTTGCGACGGGCCCCCGTCACAAAAAGCCATTTGCGACGGCATCCCGTCGCAAATACTTGTTTTTCTAGTAGTGAATTGTTTATCATCATATGTGTAACTAACTTATACTATAATAAAAATGATATTATTCTAATGATATATATATATATATATGAAAATACACCAATGTTGGTTTGTTTAATATACACAACCCAATATAGTTTTAGTGGAATTATTCTCTTTGAATGTAATCCATATTTATCACCAAACATTTTCATCATGCCCGGATGCATCGTATTCCATTATTCTATAATTGAAACTGTAAAAATACATTTAAAATCTATATTTCTATGGAAATATATTTGTGTAGTTATAGAAAATTCCACTACTTTTATATTATCCTTGGGGTTGAATCATTTTTTATTCCTCTCCCTTTTTGTGATCATACCATCTGTCTTTCTTAATTGAATGTCGTGGTGAATGAACTTCTAATTCACATTAATTGCTCTAAATCTTGAGTAAATATCATCTAAAAATAAATATTTCTGTATAATTATTATATTAGACATGGTTACTAGTACTACAGTTTCTCTGTAACACCCATAAATTCTTTCAGATATTATTTTGAATTAATTTAATATTTCGATAATTCTTATTTAACGCATAATTAAAAATTGTCACATTTTTAAAGCATTGTGTTTGCATTGAATTATAAGAAACAAAACGTTTATGATTAACTACATGAAAAAATAAATTTTATCGTTCACTATAGGTAACACAGAGTCTATCTTTCGTTACATGAAAAACTAATCTTCCATGATGGCATGCAAAACTTGCCAGACCGAGTTTTTCAGAAAAATAATGTATTATTAAAAATAATATTATTTAACATTATAAGATACAACCTATCCGTTAAATTATTAGTTATTAAAAGGATTGACTAAAGTATTAAAATATATGGTTTAATAAAATTTAAAATTAAATCATTGGTTAAAAAATAATAAAAAATGAATATGAGTACTGATTAAATATATATGGAAATGTTATTATTTTTATGCATACAAAGTTTTTTTATCCTAATATATTAAATTAATTAAAATTATTTAGGTATATTAAATTAATATATATATATATAATATTTTAAAAAATATTTTTCATGTTCATACAATAGATTCAATATTCAACAATAAGAACAGACCCAATTTTACACATAAAATAATATATTTTTATAAAAGTTCTTTTAACACCTTTTAATGGAGAACATATTTTAAATAAAGTTTTTTAAAATTTTATAAATATTATATTTCAAAAAATAATATTTTAAATAAAAACATAAAAATTAGGTTATGGTGATTTTTTTAATCATTTTGTGAAGTTTTATTTTTAATGAATTTGTGAAAAATACCAAATTTTATTTCAAAACTACTTCTTAATATAATTTATTTTTAATGTTAAATTATATCATGTATTAGTTCAAAAGTTTAATTATATTATATTTTTAGTAATTTTTCTAATATATTTCATTTTAATTAATTTTACATCGAAATTTGGTATAAAAACATTGCAAACATTTGATCATTTTTACATTAAAACCTATAGTGTCGTCCCATATATGGTATTAACATTAAATTAATTTATGCCACTTATGTTTATATAATATAAACAAAATTATTCCATATTTGGAATAGTATTAATTTATAATATATAATATTTTGATCTTAGTTTTGACCAGAAATATTAGTGAATGAAGATTGAATTAATTATAATGATTAAGTTAAAATTAAGCCTAACAATGGAATAAAAAATAATATTAAGGGATAAAATGACCATTTTAATAGTCCAAAACTCATTTTATGGCCATATGTAGG
This sequence comes from Viscum album, assembly GCA_963277665.1. Taxonomy (NCBI): domain Eukaryota; kingdom Viridiplantae; phylum Streptophyta; class Magnoliopsida; order Santalales; family Viscaceae; genus Viscum; species Viscum album. The sequence goes on along the minus strand of OY728135.1, from coordinate 1,642,253,808 downwards.
CCATAAACCTTCAATTATTTAGTTTTTTTATTTTATGTATTTTTTTGCTAAACATGTGGGTACACCAACCTTTTTTTTAAAACGTTTGTGTTTGTCATTTCCCTTAGATATAAAAGGAAACCACAAATCCCTCTTCTTCACACCTTAGAAACCACTTTGGTTTCCAAAATATCTCCTAAATACACTTAATAATGTCCCTAATATCCTCTATGAAGCCTCACTTTGGTCATAAATCCTTCCATATAATCCCTTTGGAGCAATGCAAAAGGATTTACCAAGTTAAGAGTTAACACCCTCCCTCAAGGTCCTTTATTTTAGTTTGTTTTTCCAAAACCTCAAATATACTCATTTAATTGTTATAAAACAACATAATTATCCCAAATATACTTCTATTTTTTATGATATAATTCTGATATACACATACACACACATCCATTTAATGGGAAATGAACATATTCTTTATGTGTATGGCGAACTACCGCCCTATGAAATGATGATTTTTCATTTTTTATTTAACGCTACTCATGGGGGTAATTATGATTTAAACCATGTTTATATTTAATATTATTTTATTATTATAAAATAGATATCTTTATACAATCCGTTTTATGTAAATACAGTAATTTTGTTTAAGGAAATGTGGACTCTCGCCCCTCAATGCGATGTGATTTTCTCACACCTTACACAGAATGTATTAAGGATGAGTATAGAAAAATTATATTATAGATCTAAATTAATAATGATAAGTTAATTATAATATATACATATATATTATTTACTTTCTATCTTTCAATACATCAATAAAATTGAAGCATTGTTCAATCATACATACAACTTACCATCTCCATGAACAGTGTGTTAAATTTTACTATTTATATTTTATAAATATTATTATAATACAATTATACTAAATATAAATTCAATTTATATTATTTTTTATATTTTTAAAACATAAAAAATTTATAAGGACAAAATATATAAAAAATTAATATAGAGGAAAAAATATCTAATATTACTTAAAAAACAACTATAACATGAAATTGTTAAATATTTAGTAATATATAGTCATAATAATACCATAAATGGTATTATATAAAATAATTTGGTTCGGTAATATATTTATAATAAATTTCAATTTATTATATTGGTGGATTGAATGTGTATGAAGATAGTGATGACACAAGGTAAGGGAATTTTCATCTCCCTTTTCATTTTCGTGAGATAAATGATTTATTCACCTCCCATACATTTTGTGTGGTGTGTATACAACCCATGGAGGTACTATATTATTATTATTCTTAAAATTATGGGTGCTTACAAATCAATTTTTTTATTTTTTTAAACGGTTTTAAGTTTCAAAATTTTCCAAATCTATAATGAAATTTTGTCTCAATTTTCCTTCTTTAAAACCCATGCCATGTTATGCACATATATTTTTATATAAGGTGTATATACAATATTTGAAATTTTATATCATGAATAAAAATATTTTAATAATATTTTAATCATTATTTAATTTATTTTTCTTACATCAGGATTATGGGTAAAAGTTACCATGTGATAAAAATTTATTGATACAATCTCGTCGATTTAAAATATTATTTATAACTATGCATCCATTATTGAATTATTATGATCCATATCTAAATAATATTAATGACTTATTTTCTAATATATTTTAACATTATATATTCATTTATAAGTACCATTTTCCACTCTTCATTATATAAGATAACTACAAAATGGTTTTTATGAATGTCTGGCTTTGTTTGTCCTTTTGGTTAGAAATCTAGGTTATTTAAATGATGTGATTTGATAAATTATTTTAAATGTTTTTTAATATTATCCAATGATGTTAAAATACATTTATACACATGTTTTCCATATCTACCAAATGGTTTCAAAAGGAATCTTTTTGTCATTTTTTGATCAAGGAACGTTTCTAAGCATTAATGGTAAAAAAGAAATATTTTACTTGTACTAACATACTCGATGACATAACCATTATTTCCTTAATGATAAATTTGTAAGATTAAAATTTTATTTTTTAAAAGAAATTTGTTCTCTAATATTTAGAAAATTTCTTGATTTAAAATTTTCTTTTATATAAATATTGTTTTCAAAAAAATTTATGTTTTATAAAATTTTGTAAATGATTTTCTATGCTTCATTTATATGATTTCATATAGTTTCCTTAAAAGAAAACAACTTCAATAATTTCTAAGAATCTTTTTCAAATTTTCAAGGAAATTTGTTTTAAAATATTTTTCACGCCCTATTTATATGATTTCAAAGTATGTTCAATGAAATGGTAATCAAAAGGTTTTCGGGTTTTCATTATATGTTTTCAATGTTATTTTCAAGATATGGTATTTTAAATGTTTTAAAGATTTATGTATAAAATATTAAAGTTTTTATAATGAAAATGGTTTCTAAAGTATTTTGAATCTTATTTTATATGTTTTCACGGAAAATGGTTTTCAATATTCTTTTCAAGACTATTTTATATGTTTTTAAGACAAAAAACATTTTCAAAATAATATCTATCCATTTATCTATGATTTAAAATTATTTTCAAAGAAAATGGTTTTTAAAAGGATTTATATTTTTAAAATAAATCAATGAATAAAAGAAATTTTACTACAGAATTGTTTCTGAAAGTTATTTCAAAATTACATTCCATCTATGGTGATTTATGTTGGTGTTACTGATTCCTTTATGGGGAATTATTTGAAGGTTCCATTCATATCTTTTCATTGAATGTTATGTGTCTTGATTGAATGATATTTATGAAACTCATTTATCTTTTATGAGTTATATTATTTTGAAATATTTTTCCTTTCATGATTTATTATTTTCATTAAATGGGTAGAAACTTGAACATTTTTCTACAGGATATGATATGATTATATGTGTTGTGCTACCTATTTAAATTTGTGGGTTATGATATGATTGTTTTTGATTTTATGGAACATGTTTGTAGAATTTCATTATGAGATGGGTGTGGCCTATTTCTTCTAAAATGCCATGTATAAAGAATTATATCTCATGAGATTTACTAATATAGTATTAGGAGTGAACATTGACTACTATGATGGCCATGGGAGCGAACCATGACTACCAAGATAGTATGAGGAGTGAACTCATATTACTATAAAGGTAATGGAAGTGAACATTGACTACCAAGATGGTATGGGGAGTGAACGCATACATTTAATATGATCTTGGCAGCGATGCATTTAATACTATAGAAAAATTGTATGTTTTTATGTGTCTACCACAATTCCTTGTATTATTCCCATGTTATGCTTTCATGGCTTATGCTATTAATTTCCTTATGAATCATGTCATATGATCTGTCAAATTTTTTTTCCATGATTCATGTTTATGTTCTTATGATAAGTAGGGTATCATCCTATAATGCTAGGATCATGTTGGCATACCACTATGCCCATGTTTATTCTTACATGACTCCCTTTTTTACCTTTACTGAGCATCTGAGGTATCGCATTTTTATATATTCATCACCAGGTTATGAAGATTTGTATTAATTATGATGTTTTTAAGAATGGTTCTAGTCATTGATAACATAGTGGGATATAATTTATATCCCTCATGTACCATTTTTTACATTTCCATGATTCCAAATGCAGTAAAAAAATACGGTCATTGGGTGTTTATTTGTATAATATATTATGTATTCTAAAAAAGTGATGAAATGTGAATATCTAAAAATTAATTTTCTCTATAGTTTTTATCAGAGAAAATGATTAGTAGATCATTGGAAACTGTAATTAGAACACATTAGTGATATCCCTGTGTATATTTCTATGGATATGTCTAGGGATGTCTCTTAGAAAAAGTATATGGATGAGTTAATGTTTATGAAAATGACATAGAATTTTGGAAAAGTGAAAAATGATTTATTTTCTAAAAATATATCCATGTTAAGATACTACAGGTAGAGGTGGATCTAGTACAGATGTACCTAGGGAAAATAACCCCAGTATGGTGTGTCGAGCCTCACTCAGTGTATCCTGGTAGATGATAATAAACCTTGTTTCACTCCTAGTTTGACACTCTTGGGGGTTTTGATTTGGAAATATAAAAAAATATGAACAATCATGAAAGATTTGAATATAATATGACAATGAATAACCTAGAATAAAACTATGGCTTCATTAATAAAAAATTATTTGTCATGATTTACACTTACTATAAGAAACTTTTTATGATTATATGGTTTTCTTCAATGATATTTATTTCTCACATTATGATTTCTAGTATCAGTAAAAAGCTATAACTAGAAGGAACATTGTTAACATTTAATGATTTAGATTGGAATTATGTTGATTATGATAATCGATTTCCCAACGGGTAATCTAATAAAGAAAATCTAGTAGGTGTCATGAGTATTTGTTATAGTTATAAAGATAAATAGAACACAAATGACATGGGAAAAGTATGAAATATTCTTCTAGTTTTGTTTAAATTAAAAATAATATTCAATATTATATTTTGGTTTAGGAACCTAAATAAATTATTTATATATCATATTCTAGGAAAGAGGTATTACGGAATAAGTGGATGAAGATGAAGTTAAGGTTTAATAAGAAATTTGAATGAATGAATAATTTCTATTTTGGAATTCAATGATTTTATTATTTGAACCATGAAATATATATTTATATTTAGTATTATTTTTTGACCAAGGATCGAAAAGGATATCAGGAATGTTGATGAATATTTATAAAAGTATTATTTTTATTAAGGGGAGGTAACCCATAATGTGCTCAAGATGTTGAGAAAACTTGGTTTAACTTGGATAAAAATATTACTGTTCTTGTTCATTTAAATTGGATAATATCAATGATGGTAGAATGGAAAAAGGATTTTCTTATAAGGTGGTATTTTCATCGTGTATGAAGGTTAAAAACTATAATATTTATAGAATAGATCCCATATATTTTAGAATAAATAAAACATCCTTGTTTTCCAAAATGATATATGGTAATTTAGGATATTACCATGTTTCAAGAGGATTTCTGATGAGGGATTTCACAAGTTAGGAATGTTACAACCAGGATTTACATTTTGATATATGGGGAATCAATGTTATGTTTATTTTGAGATATTATTTCAAAAAAAATGGATTATTAAATTTTCAACGTATTATAAAGATATCCATTTATGGAAATATTATGTTAAACATTGGATATAGTCTGTGAGATTAAGGATTTATCTCACCCCATGAGGATTTATGCATATTGTATAACCAGACCTAACAAATTTTTGTTGATGGAAACTATTGAAAAATAGAATGAAATACCATGTATCTCATAATATTTTAGTACTTAATAAATGAAAAAGATTCACCATAAATTGTATAGAATAGGATGAAGTGGATGAAGGAACAATAAAGGGTGAGATTTTACTGAATAATGTAAGTAAAACATCTAATGAATTTTTTTTAACACTTATTAAAATATATTGTAACCAAAAAGGTAATCTTATTACCTTTATTTTTGATGAATTGGATGGCCCGATAAATAACCACATATTTATGGTTTCTTTTATAACCCAATTTTTCTAATAAATTTTTTCTATCACTATCCATCAGAACATGATATTCACATATTTCTTCCATGTACATGTATTCCCTCTCCACATATATTATCCTATGTATAAACATAGATATATGTTTCTTTGGGTAAGCATTATTTTTTAAACTTTCTCTTTTTTAAAGAAGTTTTAGTATTCATTTAAAAAATGTGGATTTCTATGAAAAGAAATTTACGGTTTTAAATCAAGGGTAACCTAGATGAATTTGGATGGATAAATTAATTTTCAATTGGATATATGTAAAACCCCTAGAATTTGTGAAATAGTTTTTCAAAATTAATTTAATGTTTTGATAATTTGTTTTCACATAGAATTTAAAATATTTAATTTTTTTAAAAAAATCACTATATTTTTATTGGATTATATGAAACAACAAGGTATTCATGAACTAACTGAAACATAAATTTTATCTTACTCTATATAAAACATACTGTTTATAATACGTTACACGCATGACAAAATTTCCTCGGTGTCTTGTGTAACACGCCAGACCATGTTTTATTGAACAATAATATATTATTAAAAATATTATTATTTAATATAGTAAAATATAAATTAGACATTAAATAATTATTTATTAAAGGATAAACTAACTTGTGAAAATATATGGTTTTCAAAAATATAAAATTAATTCATTGGTTTCAAATTAATTAAAAATTAAAATTAAAACAGGTTGAATATAATTGAAAATATTATTATTTTTATGCTCCAAAGTTTTTTATACTAAAAATTTAAATTAAATAAGATTATTATGTTATATCAATGTGAAATATATATTAAATATTCATCTAAATAATTTAAATGTTCATACAATAGATTCTATAGGCATATGATAACAACAAACCCAATTTTACACATAAAAAAAAATATTTTTATAAAAGAAAAGTTAAATCCTTTTAATAAAAACCCATATTTTAAATATAATTTGGGAACATTGATAAATATTATATTTAAAAATAAACATCTAATTTTAAATAGAAACAAAAAAAATATGTAATGGTGAATTTTTATTCGGTGAAGCTTCGTTTTATAACAATTTAGTGAAAAATATAGAATTTTAATTCAAAATTAGTTTTTTCGTATAATTTTTTTATAAGTATTTTTTAAATTTTCTATCATTTTAAAATTTTAATTAGAAAATATTTTAATAAATCAATACAATATTAGTCATTTAAATCAACTTCACTTTGAAATTGTGTATTAAAACATTGAAAAATGTGTATCACTTTAACCTTAAAAACATGCAGTGTCGTCCCGTATGAGGGATTAATTTTAAATTATTTTCCTTCACATATTTATTTTGAATTTGGAAAAATGTATTCTATATTTGGAATAAGATGAATACATAATTTCTAATAATTTAAACACAGTTTTTGACCAAAATTTATTTGTGAATGTAGTTAAAATTAATGACAGTGATTAAGTAGAAAATAAGATTAACAGGGGTATGAAACTTAAACATAAGGTCCCAAATGACATATAAACATTCCAAAATCCAATTTTATATACATATTTAATCCATAAAACATCCATTCTATTTGTTTTTATTACTTTTTTATTTAAAAACGTTGGTACACCTAACTGGTTTTAAAAAATTTCATTTGTCTCCTTTACCTTCCCTGTAATAGTTCATCACATATCCCTCTTCTTCACACCTCTGAAACAACATAGTTTTTTGTGAATATATTTCCAATATATTTCACATTATACATTAGTTACTACTTTTATCATCCTATTGGTCATAAATTCTTCCAAGGAAACCCATTATTGTAAACAAAAAGGATTTACCAAATTAGGAGGAAACACCTTCTGTCAACCTCCTTTATTTTATTTTCATTCTATAACACTCCAAATATCATTATTAATTTATTATAAATCAAAAAAATTATCCTAAATATACTTATTTGTTTTTATTATTTTTTTCATCATACAATTACACACACTTGCATCTAATTGGTAACGAACATATTTTTTATGTGTGTGGTGAACTTCCTTCTCAAAAAATGATTATTGTTTGTTTTTCCATCACCACCACTTATAGTGGGAATTATGATGGAAAAAATATTTGTATTTAATATATATATATATATACTCTACAATGTGTTTATATATGATAATTTCATTTTTGGAATTGTGGACTATCGCCCCCTCAAAGCGAAGTGATTCATTCACACCTTACATGGAATATATTAAAGAGGGGTTTACTAAAATTTTATGATATATATAAATTAATAATTATAATGGAATTATAATATATAAATATATTCAAATATTTTATTTACTTTATTTCTTTCGATGTTTCAATAAAACGGACACAACATTTATGCATACGTACGAACTGATATCTCCCTGGATGGTGTGCCCCATTTTAATACATATAAATTAAATATATTATTTTAATAAACATATAATTAATGTAAATGTTATTTTTATAATTTTGTTTATTTAAATAATGATATTTTTATATGGAAAAAATATAATAATAATAAATACACAAGTGAAAAACAATGTGAATATTACATGAAGCGTAACCTTAACATGAAATTACAAACATGTGGGAATTATAAAGTCATAATAAAATGATTTATGGAATTTCATATAAGAATATAGTTATTTATAATTTTTATAATAATCATAAATTTATTATAAAATAGGTTTTAATGATTACAATGAGATTCGAGACACATGGTAAGAGAATTTTTATCTCACTCTTTATTTCCATGAGATACATGCTTTATTCAGAGCCCATTCCTTTTGTTTGTTGGGTATAATGAACATCAATGTATTATATGGTTATTATATATATATATTTATTTATATTTAAATATCTATGGGACTATATTTATTTCATGGTTTTTATGTTTCAAAATTTACCAAATAGGAAATGTAATTTTGTCTTAATTTTCTTTTTTTGATACAGTTTCCATGTTTTTCACATAAATTTTTAAATAAGGTGTGTACACTACATTTTACATTTTATATCATGAATATAATTATTTTATGATATTTCAAGGTTCATATAAAATCATTTTATTATATAGGGGGTATGGTTCAATGTTACCAAAATATAAGAGTTTATTGATACAATCTCGTCGATTTATGAGATTAATTGTTATTATTCTTCAATTATTGAAATATTTTTGATCCATTTATCATGAAAACATATGAATTTTTTTATCCAATACATTTTCATGGTAAATTAATGTATAATTACCATTTTTATACTATTTTGAACTTATGATAATTTATAAAATATTTTGATGAATGTTTAACGTTATTTCTCCTTTTGATCAGAAATATATGTTCTTCAAGACAATGGTTTCTAAAAATATTTTCAAAAATTATATACTATTATATTATGATGTTGTTATACTTTTTTACACATATTTTACCTTTTTGAAAAATGGTTTCTAAATAAATATTGTTTTTTTGAAGTCACTTTTAAAAGCATTTAAGTTACAAAAGGAATGTTCGGCATGTATGGACTTACCTGCCTTCTTCACAATCATTTCCTTATTCATACATTGTTTGTTTACAAGACTGTTTGTAATGAATATTTTCCCCTAATATTTAGTGAAATTATTTATTTTAAAAAGGATTTAATATAAAAAGGGTTTGAAGAAATTCTTTTATATTTAAACTGTGTTTACAATAATTTTTAAAATGTCCTTTATATGTTTTTAGAAGGTTGATTTAAATGCAAAGGATTTCAATAACTTCAAATAATATTTTAAAATTATAAAAGTAAAATGGTTATCAAAACATTTTCAAGCACTATTTATATGTTTTCAAATTATTTTCAATGAAATGGGTTTCAAAATGTTTTCTAGATATTTTTATATGTTTTTAAATTTATTTCAAACTAATTGTTTTCCAAAACACATTCAATATTTCATTATTATTTTCCAAATACTTTTAAAATAATTTTTTTTAATATTTCCTAATATTATTTTTATCTTTTCATAGAAAACGGTTTTCAAAAATGTTTTCAATTTAATTTTATATGTTTTTATGGAAAAAAGTTTTCAATATAATTTCAAGCATTCTTTCTATGTTTTCAATGAATTTTCTTGTAAAATGGTTTTCAAAATATTTTATGTTTTAAATATCTCTTTTAAAATAATAAAGAATATTTTCCTCAAGACATTTATTTGGATTAATTTTCAAGATTATTTTCCATCTTAGGTGACATCTGTTAGAGTTACCCATGTCTTTCAAAGGAATTATTTATTGGGTCCATTCATATCCTTTCTATTAATGGTGTATGTATTTATGTATTTATGTTTATGAAACTGATTTACCTCTCATATATTATATGATTTTGAAACCCGTATCCTTTCACCACTAATGATTTTGATGAAATGATTATGAAACCTATATCTTTTTCTATAGGATGTGATATGATTACAATTTTATGACACCCATTTCATTTCCATGGTTATTACATGATTATTTATGATTTTGTGACACATTTATGCATTATTTTATTATGTAATGGGTTGGACCATTATAACCCTCTAATGTATTAGGAAATGATTTTATCTAATGATATAGACTAAGATAGTGTTGGAAGTGAACAGTAACTTTTAATATATCCAAGAGAGTGAACCACAACTAACAAGATGTTATGTGGAGTGAACTCATACAACTAAGGTGTGTATGGTAGTGAACCATGACTATAAATATGGTATGGGGAGAGAACACAAACATCCAAGATTTCATTAGAATTGATGCCTTGACTATATTGGAAATCATTCTATATGATTATGTGTATACTATAATCCTAGTTATTATTTCTATGTTATACTTTCATGGATTATGTTCTTCATTTCTTTATCATTAGTTTGTTATGATCATCCAAACATTATTCAATGTTTAATGATTATGATCTTATGATATGTAGGGTATGATTTTCTAATGTTATGGTCACGTTCTCATACCCCTATATTCAGGTTTATGCTAAAATTTACCCATTTTTTATGCATACTGAGCATCTATGATAACCCATTTTTTTTATTCCCCATGTACTAAATATATGTATCATTTATGAGGATTCTAAGAAGGTTTCTATTCATAAAGATTCTAGTGGGAGATAATGTATCCCACACATGTACCATTGTTTACATTTCCATGTTTACAAAGGCACTGAACAAATACAATATTTGGGTGTATGTTTGTATAATGATTTAAGTATTCTAAAAGTGTGATTAAATGTTAATGCTTAAAAAATTGGTAATCTATATTATCATTATACTTATCAACATTTATTATATCATATAATCAATTTTTATGGTTTAGAGTCAGGGTCAATAAATTTCTTCAGTGGTGGTATGCTTCATTGTGCTATGACATATTGTGGGTCGGTCTATTTTTATCATGATTGAAGAACCTACATGAAATAACCATGATCAAGAAATGTTTTATTCAACCTTATTATCTCATTGACCCAATGACATCTTTTTTACTTACATTGTAGTAATGGAACCTATATGATTTAAAAAAATAAGAAACTCTACAATACTTAATTAAAAATCCCCATGACATAAGGGCCAACTATAGCATGATAATATCATTATAAAAATAGAAACAAAAATATTTTTTAACCAAGACATATAAATCCTAAATTTATATTTTCTATAGATATACCCTTACACACATTTTCCATGTCATATGATATTTGTAATGCTTGGGAATCTCTCCTTCAAAAAACGGTGGCATATAATGTTCTCTAATAAACATTCTTCTTTAAAACTCAAGTGATATTAAAGATTATTCCTTCACCTCAAATGATGTAGTGTATTCTATGTAGCATGGAATCATTTTGCGTTCTCCCCTTATGGAATAACCCATTTTGTGTGTGTATAGTATATCTCTTAAATATTTTTATCCTCTAGTTGCAACCATTATGGATATAATGGATCCATAATAATACTCTATAAATCATATATTCACCAAAAACATTTTTAATACTGAAAAAAATGTAATTTTCACAAAAAAAACCAATAACAAACACCAAATTGATTAGTTCTGACACATAAACCATATAATATGACACCATATTGGCCATATGTTTGTTAAATTTTTATGAATTTGTTCATAATAATAAATCACTGTGTAACTCCTACCTTATCTCTACAAGACAATATAATAAATCCCCAACCTAACTACTTTAATAGGTTTATATCCATAACAACATTTTACTAAATAATGGTGATATTATGTTTCAAATTCAGTACTTTTATGAATTTTATCATAATATAAAAACATTAATACTTGATGAAATTAAATGTTATGATGTTAAAAACATCAACTTTTTAAAACTCCTAGAACTAATTTTTGTTCGTAGTCATCTTTAAAATTGTAAATTAATTTAAACATTTATTTGAAATCATTATCTTTTAAATTTAATTTATGACGTAAAATTATAATATTTATTTATTACAATATCTTAAACACCATTCAGATATAATGTGACCTAAAATATATATAATAATTTGATAATAATTTGTTCATTGCACTTTGAACATCATTATGTTCAATCATACTCCCACTAAAATCATAGAAACTATATTTTATTTTATTTTAGAAAATCATTTATGTCAAGAAGTTATACTTATTTCAAAATTTGGAATATTTACTAAATAAATAATTAAAATAAATAACATATATGGAATTAAAAGTTTTAGAGAATTATTTTTAAATTATTTTTTATTCATTAAAATATATTTTTTTAGTTGTGGGGACTATTTTTTTCAATGTTTAAAAAATATCATTTACAAAAACTTTTATCATAGATAAACCTCTTTTTATCACATCCATCATTCCAAAAATGATTCTGAATTAAATTAAATCATTAACCATATATTAAAAAACATGATTTCATAATTTGGGAAGAACCATTATTTAAAATAATGAAATTTATTATTGAATAATCTAACATTATATGAAAAAAATTAGTTTAATAATCCTTCAAGAATTTTCTAATGATTTAGATTCTAAATCATTACAGTAACAACCCTTGAAAATTATTTGAATGAAAACCATCATTAATGTTTTTTTGAAATTTTAACAACTTTATTATCACCAATATTACATAATATATATTATTTATAGTATACCTTTTGGAATTAATGAATTTAAATAAATATCATTATTTCCTAAAATATAATTTTCTTGAATTTTATAAAATCTTTTTGGTAATATTTGTAGTTGTAAATATAATATCTATAGCTCTTATAATACAAAAAGTATCCCCCATTCCAACTAACATATATATGTTTTGATTATCCTCATTGAAAACCAAGAAATTTAATCATTTCTTCTGTAATAATATTTTATTCTTTTGTACTATAATTACATCTCTAGGTAATGGACCACTATTTTCATACTCAGATATCCTTAACAAATTTAGGAGATATTTTTATCTTTTATTTAACTCATTTAAATTTAATTTCATATTGAATTTTTATAAAAGTTTGAATTTTTTTAAAATATGATGTTCATAGCCAAATCAAGACTAATATGAGACCATATACCCTAAAAGTTATTAACATAGATAGTCAGATATATCACATGATCATAGATCAATGTTCCCTTGCTAATTTGTCATCTAGAAAATTCTTTATCATCCGTAAAGTCAATTAATCCAACGATATCATAACAATATAAATTAAATTGTTTAATATTTTAACCATTTGGATTTTTATGAGGGAATTTCTCTATTAAATAAAATTTACCTCCTTTATTAAGAATGATTCTTATGTTTCCACACAATTATATGAATATTTTCACCATAAATCATTATATTTTTTAAAATTGATGTAAAATTCAAGACTAATATTGATAATTATTACGTTTATGACTATAAAATAATTTTATCATATGATTATCGTGTTTTATAATTAATATAATTTAAAATTTAATTCCATTTTCTTAATATTAAATGACGATCCATTTTAAATTTTAGACAGTTTCCATTAGTTTTTCATGATCCATTTTTAACTATTATTTGGGTCATATTAGAATTTTTCCCATATCATAGAAATTTAATTTTACCATATTTTTAATCATAACATGTATATAACACTTGGATTGTTGTATGAAAATTTATTTTCCCTAATTCATCACATGTGTCTTAAAAACATTATTTTTTATGAACCTAATCCTATTAGGATCTCTTATCATTGTGTACCCAAAATATCATTCCATATATAATCACTAGATCCCATTAGTGTTACCCATAACCATATTTCTTTAAAAATATATAATCAAGGAGAACCCTATTTTAGGATCACCACTTCATTTGGATGATTAAGGTATTAAAAATTGTTAACTGTTTAAGGACTGTAATATATAGTATATTTTACATATATTAAAAAATAAATCCAATTTATCTCTTTTTTAACATTATGTACAAATTCATATATATTTTTAGTATCATATCCCATTAAAAATTTATAAAAAGGAACATTATAATTTTTTATTAATTATATATATATATATTAATTATCATTAAATATTCGAAAATAAATTCATTTTATACTCACACATATCAAAATAATAACAGTCATAAGGTTCATGAAATAATAAGAATAATAAAATATCAAAATATACTAAATAAGAACAATAGAGAGATAAGAATTCAACTATTAACTTTTTCGACATAATAAATGTTCACATGAATGTGTTTCCAGACCTAAAGTCTAATAGTAAAATACTTATTAACCAAGAAATACATTAGATAAACTATAATTCTAACAAATAATTTGTGTAAATGATTATTAACCTTTACAATGAAACATATCCCTCATAAAATATATTTTTTTGGTTAACCCTAAACTAATCATACTTTGTACTATAATATAACTGTTGATGTACATCATTTGACATTTTTTTGAACCATTTTAATACAATAAACTCAATAATATAAATAAATTTAGTCACCCTCATATAAATCAGTATTGATAAAATAGTATTAATCTATATAGTGACACTCATTATTTAATTGTTCACACTAAAACAAACAACATCATGGTTAAAACCATCATGTCATTGTTTTTTCTTTATTATATATTTCAATAATATCCATTATATTAGTGAAAAATGATGGTATATTAAAGTGTTTTAAAATGTCTCTCTATATATTGACCGAACACAGACATTAATTATTTATTGAATTTTGAATAAATAACATAGATATGATGAAAAAAACATATTCAAACATATGATTTCATAATTAGTTTAAAATTAATAGAAAGATATCAGATGATTATGGTTGATAATGATAGTTGGGAATAAAAATGGGATATGATTCCAATAGGATAAATAAAATCTATGATACCACATGGAGTAATCGGGGTGAATTATATTGGGATAGTAATGGAGTTAGATAAGGTATAATAGAAAATTTGAGAACACATAGTGAGTAAAGAAAATATGATTGGGAGATTCCCTCAACAATGATTTCACTATGAAGAACACAGAGATTGATGGTTAATGAGATATGTATAATGGAAAATTTATCCTCTAAGGGTGTAATTCACATTATTAGTTATTATTATTTAATGTTATTGTGAAGGAATTGGTCAATATTTTGGGGATTAGGGATTTGTATTATGTTTTCCACTTTCTAGTGAGTCTAATATGTGATATTATTAGTGGTCTATATATTCAATAGGGAGTTTCATATAATATATATATATCTCACAATTAAATAATATAAGTAAACCTATATTCCATTTGGTTGTATATGTTTTATTTCATTAATAAAATTTCATTGAATAAAGGTCTTTCGACCATATAATAGAAGAAAAAATCCATACATCAATTAATATTTACTCAAAGAGAATTCATATTAATTTGAAAACCATATTCACACTCTATAAGTTCAGACATAGTAATGTGATTATAAAATTATCCAATAACACACACTATATTTTTTAATATATTTAAATGCGTTTTTTAAAATATTAAAGAATGTAAAATAGATAAAATTACAATAAATTTTAATTTTAATTTAGTAATAGATATGGGTTTTATATATAATTAATTTTCAATTTATAAATTTTGAAATTGATCTTTGTAATGAAATAATTATAACCGATGATGTGTTCTTGAAATTTTAGAGTTGAAGGGAAATTAAATTAAACATTTCAAGATTATAATCCATTAAATAAAAGATTTTTCGAAAATTCATAGTGATTGTAAATATCTTACAAGTTTAAATGGTATTTTTTTAATGGTTAGTAACCATAATTACTCTAAAATCAATGCCTAATTATGGTATCATAAAAACAATTTTAAAAATATACCATATCTGACCTCCTTTTGTTATTCTCTTTCACTATAAACCAATTACATACCTATCCTCCCCCCATTTTATCTAGGTCCATGAGAGTCATGATCTCACAATATTCTTTTATGGATCAATGTTATCTTCTTTCTTCAAACTCTTTTATTTTTTAGCCTCATTCTCAATTTCATAGGATGAAGTCATTTAAACAAATAGAGATTTTTAATTAGGGTTATTTAGAATCATTGAAATATACATTAAATTATGGTTACTTTTAAAAAGGACCATTATAAAGGTTGTTATGAAATCAAAAGAACTATATTATATGTTATATCGATATCTGATTAGAATTCTTTGATTATTTCTACAATTTTACAATTTAGGTTTCTTCAAGAAATACTATAAAACTACTTTCAGTGTTTACTTTTTAGTTAATTATTGTATAATTATTTTATGTTTTATATGCCTGGATAATAAAAATTTTAACAATTTTTACTGTTGTTTAATTTAATTTTACATATTAATTCTGTCACAAAATTGGATAAATGTGTTTTCCTAATACCTAAATTAGTGAATTTGAATATTATTATGATTAATCACTTAATGTATAAGTGTTCCATACTATAAAATGACATAGATCCAATTAAATGTTACCAAAAATCATTATAATTTTTTTAAAAAATAACTTTTATGGTTTTGATTAAATTTCATTTTATTTAATGTATATTTTTTTATAATGAGGTTTTAATTATTATATATTGTGATTCATGCATTCTAAAATACTATATTTGAATGAAAAAATAATTTTACATCTGTTTATGTATAAAAATATATTTTCCAATTTGTACATGGTAAAAATTTTAATTATTGAGATAAATTTTATTTTCTATTAAAAGAAGTATATTTAGAGATAGTTTCTTGTTAGTTACATGTATAATTTTTGAAAGAATTATTTTATAAATATTTTAATATACAAATCATATATATTTTTAAAATTAGAATTTAGGATAGTTTTAAAGTTGTTTAAAAAGTAATAAATTACCCTATAAATGGTTTGTATAGTGAATCTAGAGATGTAATAAGGTTTAAATGGTATTTTAAATATAATATTATGTTTTGAAAGAATTGAAAATTTTGGGTGTTTTAAATGAGAACATTTGTTATCACATGGATGAAGGATTATTATTTTAATTATGATGGAGAATATGATATTGGGAAAAAGGATAATGGACATATATTAAATTTAATTGAGATGAATTTATATTCTTAGGAGATATGTTGATGATCTAGATTTCTTGAAGTATATAATAACTCAATGAATACACAACCAATGTTTGGTAGGATTTGTTCTTGGTGGAGTTCATTGAAAGAGACCAGCATGTCAATATTTCATATATTTAATTTCTTATAGTAGTGGGTTAGAGTAAAAGAAGAAATAGTTAATTTAGGATCATCACTGATCCTTTACTAAATATGTAATCAAATATTTTTTTGTACTGATATGTTAGTACATAAACACATCAAACATGTATAACCCATGAAGTCGGCCTCAGTGGTGAACCAAAAAAACTATTTTTCACTCCACGTTTAGTTTTATTATATTGAAATTTTTGATTTTTTGTTTATATAGAAAAATTTAATGTTTTATTTCTAGTACATGAATAAAATACATTAATAGTTGGAAGTGTAAATTAATCACACCATATTTCCCCACAAATCATGGTGTGTTTATGAAATAATGGTTATAATAATTGGTATTATAGAAAGGATTATTATTTTGAATATATCATTGGAAGGGATTTGATATAGATAATACAGTAAATTTAGTAGGGGTTTAATTTTTCTATGGATATAGTTTTCATTTGGAATAACATTGTGAGATCACATATATACTATCATGATCTCTACATTTTCATTGCTACAATATATGGCTTCAATGTGAGTAGTACTACTTAATTGTATTTCACAAATGAGGAATGGTAATTTCAAAATACTGATAATAAGATACAAAAATATTTATCGATATCACAATCAAACTAGATATAAAATATGATGATGAGTTGTAAATATGTGAGAAAAACATTGGATACATTGTCAAATGTTTTTGAATGAGATAACAAGGTGATTTAGGAAAAAATACTTGTGAGATATAATTAATTAATCGATATAAAATTTTATTCAAATGTAAATATAGATGCATTATTTAACTATACAGTGGATTATTTTGGAAATATATGTGGATTATATGATGTTATTATTTATCCAAATATTTTAATAAATATTTTAAGGGGATTTTAGCTTTTTACTCTTCAATGGATTAAGTTCATAAATAAAGAGACCTTGAAAATTTATCTCCAAATTATTTTCATGAGTATATAGTTTCTTATAAAATATGAGTGAAGGTACAATGATTTTTAAGAAATTCGTTAATTGATATGGAATTTAATTATATGATGAAGCATGAAATACAAGAATCTAGAAATTACGAAAATTATTTGGGTGATAAATTTCCATCAAAAAACAATAGAATATTAAAATTATACAATTGATATTTTATGTGAACCTACCACTAGATTATTTAATGTGTAAAATCCCATAATGTTTTAGAAAGCAATATAAGGAGTTAATAAAGTGATGAGGTAGATTTTGAATAGTAAAACACAAAAAGATTAATTTCCAAGGTAGAAACATAAAATATGGAAATATATCCAAAAAATTTTCATTAAGAATATTAAGTAAGCATGGGAAGGGATGATATAGGGATATCTACTTTTAAGTTAGTGAAAAAGAATTCAATTCAGATATATGGTATGATATGGTAGAAATGACTGAGAAATATAAATAAAAAACTAATGAAGAATTTCATCTAAATGTAGTTGTTGATATAAAACAAGAACAATAAGGTTCTTTTGAGGATGTTAATTTAGAATAAAAATGAGAATATATATTAGTTCTTTACTATAAGAATTTTAAAACCAATTAACTATTTTGAATCCAATGTAATTTAGTTTGATATTATTATGGATGATCAATGGACATCTTACGAAACAATTGGAGATACAGTGTACTTAGGTATTGAAGTTAATGAACAAGAAAATGGTAATTAGTAACATTAATGCATGTTTGGATGAATGGGGGAACATGAATGGAAGTCTTCAATGAGAAGTGGTTATATATAGAAATAATTTTTATGCTCTAGTGAAAGAAAAGGGTTTAAGAGCGATATAATATTTGGAAAATTCATTGATGATGAGTTAATATAGAGGGGGAAAAGTGAAAAAATTAGAAAAAAAATGTGATAAATGATTATAGTCCAAAATAAATTTGTAAAACTGGAAGTGGATTTAATATCAATGAATGAAGACTTAAGAGGAATGTGGGAATGAAAAAATAAGTAAAAAATTTAATGATGACTCTCAACCCTTAATACCGTATCAATAACTAGAGAATTATTCTCCATTTATTGATATGTGGATAGAAATCCATGAGTGGATATTTCCAATTATAATGTTCATAATTTGATGTTATAGTGGTAAAACCATGACCTACTATGAAGTGTTATAGGTAACCATGGAAGGAAAATCACTTATATGTAAACAATAGGTAACAATATTATATCTTACATTCCAAAGTGGAAAAGATTTTTAAATGTATTGTTTTTATTGTTGAAATTTTGTTTCATAAATCTGTTGATGTTAGGAAATTGGGGAGTTAAAAAAATTATATGGAAGTAAAAGGAAATTATATAGGGGCACATAGATCCTATTCCTATGGGAAATATGTGTTCCGTATTTGTTGAAAAATAACATAATATTTTCCCTATATTAAAGATAATTAGGAGATGCTTTCTTATTTATCAACATAAATGTAGTTCTCGTGGATGGATAAGAATAATTTTTTAAGATTATATTAATTTATATTGAATTTAAATCATAATAAAAATTAGTATTTGAATTCATAGTTGTCAATGTTCATCTCAAAAAAATCTTATATATTTTGAAAAAATGTGAAATATTGAGTTGATTATATAATATTATTTGGAAATTATTGGGTTCTAAAGATTAAATGTAGTGAAAAGGGATGACTTTTTGAAGATGGGTCAAGAATAAATATGTTCCTTATGTGGATGTGAATCTAAAAACAACCTATGTGTGAGGGATTTTTGCGACTCAGGACTTAGAGTCACCTTCAACCGAAAGGGTTTCATAATCAAAATAAATGATAGAAAGACAATTATGAAAAGTAAGTGAATTAGTGAAAACTTATATAAAGTATAAAAAGAAGAAAACTTGTTTTCCTATGATGTAAGATGATAAAAATATATGATATAATTGATCTAGACAAATAAATAAAAAACAATTAAAAAAATCAGTGTAGAAGACTATAGTTGACATTCAAAATTTTATGTGGGGTTAATAGAAAAATTATGAAAATTATATGAGAGTTAATATGGTTCGTAATACATATTAGAAAATGAAAAAAAGGAATTAAATATTCTATAGAAAATTCACATTAATATGTATGGTCAAGTGAAACATTTTAAAACATGTTCTTTGAGGTTATTCATTCTATTTTTTGATTACTATAGTTGAATAGGATACATCAGTTTCAAATAGACTAAAAAAGAAATCATGTCGTTCAAGAATAAAATATAATTTTGAGATGAATATTGATATAGAGATATAATTGTAATTATTTTATGGGAAAGTGTCATTTAATTAGATTTTATTGAGGTACATAATTATCTGGAAAGGTATCATGTCATGAATGATGTATCATACATTAAAACACCACAGTAGAATGTTCTCATGAGATATAAGACAAAATATTGTATAATATTAATTATTTTACAGTGATATATATCAATAATATTATAAATAGTAAGTCCATGTATAATTATACACTAAAACAGGAGGTATGTTGATCCCAAATAGTTGATAACACCATATGAGAAATGTCTTTAAAGGAAACAGGTACAAAAAAATGTTATCAAAACCCCCCATGGAGTAATTTTTGGGTCTTTTTTATATAAAATGATAATGAAAATAATCACTAAAAAATATGAATTCATGGGGTGAACATAAAAAGATGGTAAGACAATAATCTAATTTAATCTAGTAGAACAATAGAAAATATTTTTTTCAGTAGGATTATGAAAATTCAGTTATTAATTAAACATAAGGATGACCAATATGGTGGACAATTTTTTTCGAAAGAAAGTGAAACATCATTGAGAATATAATATTAGATACAAGGGTTTATATGTTTCACAAAAATCATTTCTTAATTTTTATATGATTTTATAATGGTTAATTTGAAATTTCATGAGTCACTATCTTATTGTTACAGATAATGGATAATGGATATTCCATATGGGTAATGATTCTATACATTGTAAAATTTATGTTTTATCTCTAAAGATTAAATGATAATTCATGAACATGTTTTCTCATCAGCTGACTCACAAGGGTCGTCATTGGATTTCATAAAATTCATTTATGTGATTTAATGAAAATCAATTTATTTTTTCATATGGACAATTAGATTGATTTAGAATGAATATAAGGGTCCTCTAGAACTGTGAAAAAAAAATCATGATGGAATTAATTCATAATGGATGCCTATTCCCATTTATAATAGTCCAATTTAGTAATGTAAGGGCCATTCTCATAGAGTATAAGGGTCTTTTTTTATTCCATTGAGCACAAGTAAGAGTCATTTTCTTAGTAATTTTACTATTAATGATCATCCAATAACAGTTCAAAAATAACATTATTAATCATAAAATAGGATTGATAAATAGCCTATCTATAAATGGATAGAATCATGTAATTCATAAAATTGTGATTATTTAATGATGATCTAATGATTTGAATTTCGGATTAAGTGGATTTGGTGGATCTGTTCATTGAACTAGACTCATGAAGAGAATAGGGATTCCATATCCTATTGATAAAAATAATTATTTTGGTGGGATATTAATATGGGTAAAAATAAAATTTTGTTTACCTAATTATATGATAAATATTGGATTTTTCTGTTAGTGTTTAATGTTGGAGAACATAACCCTAATATCTTTGGTGTTTCTAAATTCTAATATAGATAATATTTCTCCCAATAATTTTACATGACTAATAAATAATAATAATAATAATAATAGTAATAATAAAACTAATAATGGAGATTGTTGATACTCTGTCGCATTATATATAAGGGGATATATATTTGTACTAAAAATGACTGGAAATGATTAACATTGATGAATAATATGTTATTTATTTTATAAGTAGTATAATTCTAGGTCAATCGTAGTAATGATAATGAAGAATAATAATGTGTCCCATTAGCCTATCGTATTAGTTGTTCATGGGGAAACTGATATGTGAAACCTCAATTATAGTTTAATACATATTTTTTATTCATTGAATAAAAAATAATGATTTTTGTATGGGAAATTTGTTTCATATTTTAGGAATATAAATTAAATTTTATTTATTTTGTGAAGGTTATAGTCATAAGTTTTTTGTGCGACCACACCATATAGTGTTTGAAAATTTGTGAAATTAGTAATTAAGGTGCATCAACACATCATCATTACATGATAGTTATATTCTAATATTTTTGGTGAACCAAGTAATTTTTTCAATTTTAATTCCATTACTAATTTATGACATATAATATTCTTGAAGGAGATAAATAATTCTGATTAGTAATAGAAAAATATCAATAGTTATTGTTGATATAAAAATAGACATACCCTAACTCACCCCTACCCCTCTAAGAGTATAAACCATTCATTGGACCTACAAGTTTTATCAAAGATAAAATATATTGGTGTGGTTTTTATCTCTCTAATATAGGATGGTAGTTATTTTATACTATTACGGAATTCTGACATTTAATGACAACAATTTCAAATTACAAAATATTTTGATGAAAAAAACTGATCATTGGGAATATATGTCAAAATGGATTCTCTACGTTATATTTCATCCAATATGAACCATATGTAATTAACAGATAATGATTTACTGTATCTTAAAGTTGATTCTAGTGGATAAAATCCATTCGTATGATCATTATACAATGCTACATATATACTGGTGTTTTCATGAAAATCCCCATAAGATATATCAAAAAAATTATCTATATAAATGAAAAAGATTCCAAGGTATGTGCACATAGGTTTCTAGTATTTTAGAAAATGTATGAGCACATGATAATAAATTTTATTGAGTCTATTGATGAATTAATCTATTTGGTGAACATAATTATTAAGGATATGAACAAAATTGATGAATATATCAGTGATATTTTAATTTTAAAGAGAATAATTTTAATATTTCATTACTGTTTCAATTTGATGATCTTGTTTCTCAAAGATAAAGACCAACAGGAGGTGACACTAGATATTATTCAAAGCACTTCCATTATATAAAAGAGTAAGAAAATTTAAAAAGTTTGTGGATATATAAAAAACATTTAAAATCATTCATTCTGATGGATAAATAGACAAACAAATAATAAAACTATAGATAGAGAAGTTAATGAGGTGATTCAAATTATTTCCTCAAATCTAAAAATAGGAATGAGAACATTCAAATGAATGATTCCACTTACTTGTTTCCATGTGTAAATGTTGGACATCTCATTGTATGAAGTTAAAAAAATTTGCGTGATGATATAAAATCGAAGAATCCATAAAGAAACTATTTATATTTTAGAAAAGAAATAAAAATATATAACAAAAATTATTAAAAAAGAATCACTTTATTTCCTAGAATGATATCAACACTGAATGAATGGATATATAATAATTTTTTAACTATAATGATCTCATTTATTATGTTCTACTCATTCATTAGAGTGACCAAAATTGGATTTAAAAAATGAGGAACATGTTGAAACATAGTGAAGATTCACACTAGAAGATAAATGTGAAACTCATCTTGATGAAATTAAAATAGAGAGTTGTAAAATGAATATATCCATTGGTTTTTTGTATGAGTCCAGTATTTATATTAATTAGTTGAAATAATATAAATTTTTTTTGAAATATGATATTAAATAATAATATATTGATTTTTCAAAATAATGAAAAATGAAATTGAGGTCAATATTTAAATAGATGAGCATGAACATATTATTAATGTATTGACTAATTTTGGTTAATATCATGTCAAAATAAATTATGAACTTGAAGGGGAGGTCATAATTATTTTATAAAATATTAAGTATCAAGAAATACCTATAACCCATAACATGACATTAATATGTTTGAGTTATCATATGAAATCCCCTAGCAAGAGACGAATAATTAATGTCTCATATTATTATATCACATGACATCAAGAGTTCCTCTCAACATGTTATAGTTTTCAAACATGCAACAAGTGTCTAAGATGGGATGGTTTTGGGACTCTAGAATCATATCAAATTGTAATAATAGTGCAAAGAATAATAATAATATACATATAGATAATGAATTATGCTGACTCATGATATGTTCCAGTAAATAAACACAACCCCTTATATATAAATGTGATATATATAAATATAAAATGAGTTATACATATTAAAAAGTACCCCTTATGGGTATTCCATATGCACTGATATATAAAAATAAATAAAGGAATAAAACTGGGTTACACCCCTTGAACTAGTTTTTAGACCTATCCATGTTTCATATATAAATATTTTTATTCTAGATAATAAAATAAACCATCATTCATAAATAGGTTTCCATTGTATAATACTAGAACTATAATTACTTCACAAGTATTAATGTCATTCTGAGTATAGTGTGAGTATAGCATAGTAGGTCACCTCTAATGGGTAAAATAGAGTATCCATTCTTATTATATATTGAATGGTGATGAGCATAATAAAAATATGGCAGAAAATAAATAAATAAAATAATCATTTATCATATGAAACGACCCAAAGTTTCATTAATGGAAAATCCCTCTTAATCTTATTAAATGTCTCTTTATATAAAATGTTTTTATAAAATGTCAACTTCTTTGGTCTTATGTTATGAATTTTGACCGTTGCTAATATAGTCGTTGAACAGTGATCACATTATTAGTATAAATATACAACTTTAACAAATCCAATTTACTTAGAAGGAAGCGATAGCCTCATCCAGTATAATTTCACCATATGAAGCCCATTTGTTGGAGCCTGGAAAAGAGGTGGCGTCTTTGGACTTCTCCCTTGACCAAGCCCAAGTTGAGCTTCATCATGTCAAGCTCGAACGAGACCGTCAACAGGAAAAGTTGAAGTTGGTTGAAATTACCACTCAAGTGATGTTATCCAAGCCACCCCAAGAGTCTGTCACCATCACACACCTTACCCTTAGGTCTTATTTGTCTGTTTTAAGGGGTTATGTAATTAATAAGTAGTACTATGTTCATGTACATTATTTTTGTATATAATAATGAATATAATTTCTAGTCATTTTTGATACATTGTAAATAGTTTTTAAAGTAAAAAAGTGTTTTTAGTTATTATTTAATTAAGAATTTTATTTTATTAAATTAAGGGATTTTTGAATTGAATAATATTTTAATAAAAATATTATTTTTATTATTAAATTAATTGTTATTAAATATAAATGATCTTATAATTTTATGAATGCAATTATAATTTTTATTATGGTTTGAAAGCCATTTCTATCAAAACCCGAGATTTTTTTATAAATGTTGGTTTTTATTTTAAAATTGAAAATTAACGTATTTAGAAAATTATTTAGATAAAATAAATTTTATTTCTTGAATCAGGAAGTTGAAATTCTCCAACGGTAAATTTTTCATAATTTTATGAGATAGTCAAATTTTTGGGTAAAAATTAAATACAGTTTAAATATATAATGTGTTTTATGACATAATAATGACCCAATATTGATGTAATAAAATACTATGATCATTATGTTCGGCCAGTATATGTTTTACCATTAAAATAATGTGATTATTTGTTTGTTTGACTTTACTTTTCAAAGCATTAATTGACCCCTCAAGACTTATTCAACAACATTCCTTTTTAAATTAATTTCCATGGGAGTGTGACTCACCTCCACATAAGAAGCCCTAATATTTTAAGAATTTCGGACTTTGGCCTTATAAAGTATTGTTTTCCTCTTACCTTTTCCAAAAACCATGGGAAAAAACTATGGGATGGTTTTTGGTTTGGATTAATTTAATATAAGGGGTCCCAAAACTAAATAATAAAGAATTATCTTACCTTTCCTATATAAACCCAACCAAGATCCCACTTCATCCAAACTCAAAGCCTTTGGAGTTCTTCCATCTTCTTCCCTACTCTCTCTAGAAGCCTCCCAAGGTACCCCAAGCTCCCAATAATCCTCTCACAAGCCTCTCTCTAGCCTTTGCAAGCACACTTCCAAGTAAGGGTTTTTTCTTCCATTCTCATTTTTGACCAATTTTCATTAATTTGTTTTTCCCTTTTAATTTCAATTATAAATGTTGGGGTATGGTTTTACACCTCCCTCATACTTCCCTTTTTATGTTTTAATGATTGGAGACCCTTTATCTCTCATTAAATGCCTCCCATGAACAACAGTTACTATGCCGAAATTCCGAAAGGAACTTCTCTATCCTCTTTTACATTCAAGCAATAATTTTGTATCATGAATCTAAATTCCATTACAATTGTTGGGACATGTATCTATTTGAACTCCTTACTATCTATTACATGTAAATATGATGAGGAGACCCTTTCTCTCTCATCGACCATTTTTATGAATTCTTATGTCATGCCGTTACGCTATCGAAATCGCACCGATTTTCTAAGCCAATGTCATTGTGTAGTGAATGCCATGCCAATTTCTCCATAAAGGGTATTCACCTTTATTCACATTTACTTATTTATTGTAAAGTTTCATTTATGAATTACACATTCCTTTTTCGTGGAATAAATGATTATGTTTTATGAATCCATGTTTTATGATCCATGTGGCACACTTATGCATGAAATGAAATGTTTAAGAAGGGTTTGCCCTTATAGCACTCCAATGCATTGGGTAAAGTATAGTATCATGATACATCATGTGCAATGAGCGTTGACTAATTATAATTCAAGTGCAATGAGGGTTTACTCGTTCTTTATGTGAAATGAGGATTTACTCATGCTCCATGTGCAATGAGCCTTGGCTCATGCTAATTCCGTGTTAAGTGTTGTTGCCACATTTCCATGTTATTATTATCATGCTTTATCATGACTTTATGTTCATTTTTTTCTTATGATCTATTGATATTCTTATTGTCTAACATGTTTTTTACTCCTCAGGTTATTCCTTGTGTACTCCCTTACTATGCTTTATAGCTCACCCTTTTCTTATGAATGTCCTCAGGTTATCCCATGCAATGCTAAGTACGAAGGAATGTAGTGGTCATGTAAAGGATGTTTTCAATAAAGATGTTGCATTTCATGTTTCAAGTTTTTTTGTAATGATCCTAAGCCCAAAATATACTAAACCTATCAATATTCTCTGTTGTATCAAGTGATTTTTTATGTAATAAATCATGTTTAAGTTTGTATTAAAAGGCAGGGTTGTCATAGTTGGTATCAGAGGATAGGTTTAGTTATTTTTGGGATTAGGAAACCCTAGTAAATCCTTAGATACAAGACTAAGTATAATAAAAACATCCCTATGTTTTTGTATGTACTAGGTAAGTGGTTTATCAAATAAATACATCCCTGTCTGGATACGAGCAGGTAGAGGCGGCTCTGGCACAAATGTATCCTAGGGGTAAAACCCGAAAACACCGCTTTGAGTTAGACTCGGATGGGAACTAGTGCACGACAACAGGACTTACTGCACTCTTGGTTATGACACTCTCGGGGGATATTTTTTGATAAATTCACAAGCATAGTATGAACTCTTATTAAGGGAATTAAAAAAATTCCCCTAAGAATATTTGTTAGAAATTAGATCATGAAAATCCTGGATTGAAGCCTATAGACTCATGAGTTAAGGAAATGAAAGTTTATTTATAAGTCATCAACTTTTGTCTTTGGATTACCCTTTATGTGTTACCCCTAACTTTCCTTTCATTCTAGCCAATGGCTGGTAATAGGAGGACTCGGGCTAAAAACTGTTGTGAATATCTGTGTGATGACTGTACTAATGAGATGCCAAATCCAATAAGAGTGGGAATCGCGAACTTTGTCACGCTTCTCTCTCAGCTAACTCAAGTTTTGAATGTAAAAACGGGTCAAGAGTAATGTTCAACCCCCCCCCCCCCCCTAAGAAATAAAAAGTCGCTATCGAGAGCTTCATGAGACAAAGGCCTCCTACATTTAATGGATCATCCGATCCCACGATCGATGAACAATGGATCAACTCCATTGAAAAGATCTTCTCCATCCTCCAATGTTCTAAACAAGAGAAGGTTCTCCTAGCTGCTTATCATATGGAGGGTGAAGTTGATCAATGGTGGACTTTGATCAAAAATACAAAGCCTGTGGAGGAGATCGAGGCTTTGGAATGGAAGGAGTTACAAAATATGTTTTTCGATAAATAATTTCCACGCACCCTCCAGCATAAGGTGGAAAGGGAATTCTATTACCTCAAGAAAAAAGATGAAGAATCTATTGGAGCGTACGAGGAAAACTTCACAAGGCTTGAACGATATGCTTCTGGCTTTGTCGTCACCCCCGAATGCAAAGGTGACCGCTTATTTGGTGGGCTGAAGCCTATCTTGAAGAAAGCATTAGCGATCCGTGACATCGAAAACTATGAGGAAATTGTCTGATGTGCCCTCAAGGTCGAAATGGAGATCAGTGAATCACAGGGGTATCATGGGGATAAGAAGCGTAAGGTGGACTTCAATGCTGGTGGTTTGACAGATATATCCAACGGTGCTAAGAAGATCCCACACCCCACTTTCCAAAAGTGCGGAAATAAGAACCCTGGAAATTTCCTTAATGGGATGAGGAAATGCTTCAGGTGTGGAAGAGAAGGGCACCTAGCTGTTAACTGTCAGCAAAAAAGATACGCAGCTGCGAAAGAGGAGAGGAATGCTCCGTTCGAACCTCAACGCATTGTTCAATGTAACAAATGTAAATAACCGGGCCATTTTGAAAATCTGTGCCCTAATCCAAGGATTTTCAGAGGCAACCAACAACCTCCAAGGCAGCAAGGAAGAGCTTTTGACATCACTTCTTCCGAACTGAACCCTAAAAACAAAGTGGTGACAGGTATTCTAGTTATTCATTCAAGAATATCGAACATACTTTTTGATTCAGGTTCTACTCATTCTTTTATATCTCGAATGTTTAGTAGAATAATCCTCGTAGCACCACAAATCATGGAAGTGAAGATGTCTGTGAGTACGGAAAATGGGACAATCATTGCATCCCATGAATATAAGTCCTCCCCTATTATAATATGTGGATTGAATTTCCTAGATAACCTTGACATACTCCCTCTGGTGGAATTTGATGCAATTCTGGGCATGGATTGACTTTCCTTATATAGAGCCAATATAAATTTTCGGGAGAGGGAAATCACACTCTATATGGAGAATCGACCCCCGATTCTTTACAAGTGTCCGGAGTAAGATGAATCTTCTTTAGCTCCATCATCTCAAGCATGGATATTACTGCCCTATGAGCACGTGTATTTGGCTCATATGATTGAGTCCAAGGATGAAACCATTCTTGAATAAATTCCTATTGTGAGGGAATTCGCTGAAGTGTTTCCCCGAGGAACTGCCTGGTCTTCCTCCTAGAAGAGATCTTGAGTTCTCAATTGATCTTATACCTGGGGCGTTACCAATATCAAAGACTCCATGTAGAATGGTTGTTGTTGATATTGAAGAGAGGAAGAAACAACTACAGGATAATCTAGATAAAGGGTTTATATGCCCAAGTGCTTCACCATGGGGTGCACCAGTCCTCTTCATCAATAAGAAGGATGGGTCAATGCGGCTTTGCATCGATTATCGCGAACTTAACAAAATCACGATAAAGAACAAGTATCCTCATCCATGGATCGATGACTTGTTTGATCAGCTGCGTGGAGCACAATACTTCTCCAAGGTGGACTTGTGGTCAAGATATTATCAAGTAAGGGTGAAAAAGGAAGATATCCCCAAGACTGCTTTTCACACAAGATACGGGCACTATGAATTCATAGTGATGCCTTTCGGACTCACCAATGCTCCAGAAATCATCATGGACTTAATGAAGAGAGTCTTTAGATATTACCTTGACAAATTTGTGGTATTCTTTATAGATGATATTATATTATACTCCAAAACCAAGGAGGATCATGGGGATTATTTATGAACTTTACTAGAGACTTTGCGCAAGGATAAGATCTATGAAAAGTACAGAAAGTGTGAGTTCTAGTTGAAGGAGGTCTCATTTTTGGTCCATATCATCACAAGCAATGAGATATCTATGCACCCCTCCAAACAGATGCAATTGATGGATGGTCGATCCCAACATTGGTACCGGATATCCGTAGCTTATTGGGGTTAGCTGGATATTATCGACGATTTGTGAGAAATTTTTCACGATTCTCCAACCCTCTTACCAAGCTAACTCAGAAGGGAGTAATGTTTTCTTGGAGTGATGAATGCGACGAAAGCATCAAGGAGTTGAAAAATAGGCTTATCACTGCGCCCGTGATCACATTACCCACAAGTGGGGAACTTTTTGTTGTATTCAGTGATGCTTCAAAGAAGGGCTTAGGCTGTGTGCTAATGCAGAATGGTAAAGTGGTATCCCATGCCTCACGGCAGTTGAAAATCCTTGAGCGAAATTATCCAACACATGATCTGGAGTTGGCTGCTGTGATCTTTGGCATGAAAATATGGAAGCATTATCTCTACCGAGAGAAATGTGATATATATACTGACCCCAAGAGTCTTAAATATATATTTACATAGAAAGAGCTTAAAATGTGCTAGAGGAGATGGATAGAGCTCATCAAGGATTATGACTATTCAATACATTACCACCCTGGGAAAGCGAACAAGGTGGCAGATTCCTTAAGTAGAAAGGACCCAGCAATTCGATCAGTGATGAGAATTGAGAAGGATCTAATCTTCGTAGACTTGATGAAAATAGACGTGGGAATCATAGAGAAGGGAACATCATCAATTATTTCACAAATTATTGCTCAAACGTCTCTTTTGGAAAGTTTAAATGATGCTCAAAAGTATGCTGTGGGAATTCAAGAAAAAGTGGATGCTATCAAAAAGGGGAAATCCTCGGAGTTTAATGTTAATGAAGAAGGAATTTTGCAATTTGGGAAAAGACTATGTGTTCCATCTAGTCCGGAGCTGAAGAAGGAAATTTTGGATGATGCACATAGTTCAAATTTCTCTATTCACACAGGGAGCACAAAGATGTATCGAGATCTCCGAGAAAACTTTTGGTGGGACAATATGAAGAAGGAGATTGTCAAATATACATCATAGTGTCTCGTGTGTCAGCAAGTAAAAGAAAAGAGGCAGAAGTCTAAGGGGATGATTCAACCATTGCCCATACCAGAATAGAAATGGGAGAACATCACCATGGACTTTGTCACCAGACTTCCAAGGACATCCAGAGGCTACAATGCAATCTGGGTTGTTGTGGATCATCTTACAAAGACTGCACACTTCATTTTTATTCGAGGGGATTTCTCATTGGATCAACTGTCAAGGATATATATTCGGGAAGTGGTAAGGTTTCATGGAGTACCTCTATCTATTGTGTCTGACCGAGATCCAACATTCACATCTATATTTTGGAAGAGTCTTTAACATGCTCCAAATACTGAACTGAACTTCAGTACGACCTATCATCCTCAAACTGATGGCCAATCTGATCGGACTATCCAAACACTTATGGATATTTTGAGAGAATGATCAATGGACTTTAATGGAGTATGGTATCAACATCTTCCTCTGATTGAGTTCTCTTTTAACAATAGATTCCACTCAAGCATCCAAATGGCACCATATGAAGACCTGTATGGGAAATGGTGCAGAACACCAGCATGTTGGGATGAGCTCGGTGAACGTAAGCTACTTGGACCAGAAATGGTCGAAGAAATGGTTGAGAAGGTGAACACCATTCAGAAGCATATCAAGGAAGCCCAGAGTCGACATAAGAGTTATGCAGATAATCGTTGACGAGACCTTGAGTTTAATGTTGGAGACATGGTGTTTCTACGAATATATCCAGGGAATATGGTAATGGGGTTTGGAAGGAAAGAGAAGTTAAGTCCAAGGTACATTGGCCCCTTTGAGATTCTTGATCGTGTCAGGGTTGTGGCCTATCTACTAGCACTTCCACCTACTATGGCCAAAGTACATGATGTCTTTCATGTATCCCTCTTACGGAAGTACATATCAGACCCTTCACATGTACTCCCTTCTGAGGTGGTACAATTGGAAGACGATCTTTCTTAAGAGGAGCAACCAGTGAAGATCTTAGATCGTAGAGAAAAAGTTCTATGAAATAAGACAATTCCACTCATCACGGTGTTGCAGAGAAACCACAAGTTTGAACAAGAAACTTGGGAATTAGAGAAAATGATGAAACAGAGTTATCCACATTTGTTTTAGTGTGGGGAAAGGAATATTTCGAGGGCGAAATTTTTTAAGGGGGGAATATTGTAACGTCCCAAGGTTTCATAAATGTAAAATCCCTCTGTATCTTATTAAATGTTCCTTTATATAAAATGTTTTTATAAAATGTCAACTTCTTTGGTTTTATGTTAACAATTTTGACCGTTGCTAATATAGCCGTTGAACAGTGATCACATGATTAGTATAAATATAGGACTTTAACAAATACAATTTACTCAGAAGGAAGCGATGGCCTCATCCAGTGGAATTTCACCATACGAAGCCTATTTGTCAGATCTCGGAAAAGAGGTGGCATCTTTGGGCTTCTCCCTTGACCAAGCCCAATCTGAGCTTCATCATGTCAAGCTCGAACATGACCGTCTACGGGAAAAATGGAAGTTGATTGAAATTACCTCTTGAGCGATGTTATCCGAGCCACACCAAGAGTCTGTCACCATCGCACACCTTACCCTTAGGTCTTATGCTGCTGTTTTAAGGGGTTATGTAACGAATATGTAGTACTATGTTCATGTACATTATTTTTGTATGTAATAATGAATATAATTTCAAGTCAATTTTGATACATTGTAAATAGTTTTTAAAGTACACATAGTGTTTTTAGTTATTATTTAATTAAGAATTCTATTTTATCAAATTAAGGGATTTTTTAATTGAATAACATTTTAATAAAAATATTATTATTATTATTAAATTAATTTTTATTAATTATAAATGATCTTATAATTTTATGAATGCAATTATAATTTTTATTAAGGTTTGAAAGCCATTTCTGTCAAAACCCGGGAATTTTTGATAAATGTCAGTTTTTATTTTAAAAGTGAAAATTAACATATTTAGAAAAGTATTTAGATAAAATAAATTTTATTTATCAAATCAGGACGTTGAAATTATCCAATGGTGAATTTTTCATAATTTTCTCAGACAGTCAAATTTTTGGGTAAAAATTAAATACCGTTTAAATATATAATGTGTTTTATGACATCATAATGACCCAATAGTGAAGTAATAAAATAATATGATCTTTATTTTCGTCCAATATATGTTTTACCATTAAAATAATGAGATTTTGGGTTTGTTTGACTTACTTTTCAATGCACTAATGGACCCCTCAAGACTTATTCAACACCTTGCCCTTTTAAATTAATTTCCATGGGAGTGTGACTCACCTCCACATAAGCAACCCTTATATTTTAAGAAGTTAGGACTTTGGCCTTATAAAATATTTTTTTCCTCTTCCCTTTTCCAAAAACCATGGGAAAAAACCATGGGATGGTTTTTGGTTTTGATTAATTTAATATAAGGGGTCCCAAACCTAAATAATAAAGAATTATCTCACCTTTCCTATATAAACCCACCCAAGCTCCCACTTCCTCCTCACTCAAAGCCTTTTGAGTTCGTCCAACCTCTGACCTAATCTCTCTAGAATCCTCTAAAGGTTCCCAATTCTACCAATAATCCTCTCACAATCATCTCTCTAGCCTTTGGAAGCACACTTCCAAGTAAGGGTTTTTTCTTCCTTTACCATTTTTGTCCAATTTGCTTTAAGTTGTTTAGCCCTTTTAATTTCCTTTATAAATGTTGGGGTATGGTTTCACACCTCCCTCATAATGCCCTATTAAATTTTTAATGATGGGAGACCCTTTATATCTCATTAAATGCCTCCCATGTACACCTGTTACTATGCCGAAATTCTGAAAGGAACTTCTCTCTTCTCTTTTACATTCAAGAAATACTTTTGTATCACAAATCTAAATTCCATTAAAATTGTTAGTACATGTATCTATATAACCTCCTTACTGTACATTACATTTAAATATGATGAGGAACCCCTTTATCTCTCATCAACCATTTTTATGAATTCTTATGTCATGCTGTTACACTGTCCAAATCACACCGATTTTCTAAGCCAATGTCATTGTGTAGTGAATACCATGCCCATTTCTCAATCAAGGGTATTCACCTTTATGAACATTTACTTATTCATTGTAATGTTTCATGTATGAATTCCACATTCCTTTATCATGGAATAAATTATTATGTTTTATGAATCCATGTTTTATGATCCATGTGGCACACTTATGCATGAAATGAAACGTTTAAGAAGGTTGCTCCCTTATAGCGCTCCAATGCATTGGGTAAAGTATAGTATCATGATACGTCATTTTAAATGAGTGTTGACTCATTCTAATTCAAGTGCAATGAGTGTTTACTCGTGATTTATGTTCAATGAGGATTTACTCATGCTCTATGT
This sequence comes from Viscum album, assembly GCA_963277665.1. NCBI lineage: Eukaryota > Viridiplantae > Streptophyta > Magnoliopsida > Santalales > Viscaceae > Viscum > Viscum album. Next base: position 1,642,219,034 of record OY728135.1, on the reverse strand, counting down.
GCAATGAGCCTTGGATCATGCTAATTCCATGTTAAGTGTTCTTGCCACATTTCCATGTTATGATTATCGTGCTTTATCATGACTTTTTGTTCATGTTTTTATTATGATCTATTGATATGCATATTTTCTAACATTTATTTTACTCCTCATGTTATTCCTTGTGTACCCCCTTACTGGGCTTTATAGCTCACCCTTTTCTTATGCATGTCCTCAGGTTATCCCATGCAATGCTAATTACGAGAGAATATAGTGGTCATGTAAAGGAAGTTTTCAATAAAGATGTTTCATTTCATGTTTCATGTTTTTATGTAATGATCCTAAGCCCCAGAGACACTAAACCTCTTGATCTTCTTTGTTGTATCAAGTGAAGTTTTAGGTATTAAATCATGTTTATGTATGTATTAAAAGGCAGGGTTTTCATATCATATGGTTCCATTATGTTACCTGATATCGATCATATCTGATTTGTCATGTTCTAGATTCATCGTATCGTAATAACCATAAAGAGACAACAATATCTTAGGATCTTTTTAAAATAATTCCAATATGATATTCATAATTGGAATCAATTTAATAGGTCCATTAAATTCAAAATATATAGTTGTGATCTAAGGATGAGGAGAATTTCCAAGGCATTCAAAACCATTAGACCTAATACAAATCCAAATATTGTGTTCAATGAATTCAAAATCATTAGTTAATCCATTTATCATCTCGTTTAATTCAATAATTTCAAGGTTAACATGAATTAAAAGATATAATAGATCCTAAATCATGTATTAGGAATCCCAAATATATGAACATGGTCAATTAAATAACCCTTTTCACCCCTAGGGTCACTGCATTAAGTACCCACTTACTCTCTAAAGTAAATCAAACATCATGGATATTTATAGTATAGGTCTAATCTCATAAATAGATTACTCAAAGCCTGATGTGAGGTACAATTTCAATATGTTTGTCAATAAAAAATTTGATTATGTTTTAGGTTAATCATGTGGTGTGTCGATGTTTCCCCACTTTACAGACATTAATAAAAAATCATACATTTTATGGATATTTCTTCAATATAACCCATCTTATATTCATAGATACTTACTCATCTGATATTGATAAATTCATTGGGTATAAATGGAATCAAATGTAAAAGTAAATAAAGATCCTAAAATAGGTAATTATACCATTAAATATCTCGACACTAATAGATAGAGTAGGAAATAAAGAGATCTTAGAGGTGGATGGATATAATTATTCTAATGTTATTGTAGGGATTAATTGTATGTGAATCTGACAATGACTAGACGATATACCACTAAATAAATGATGAGGGAAGGAGGGGTACATATAGGTGTGGTTCATGGTGAGTGGAAGAGATAAATGTGATTTTTTCATTTTAGAAATCCTAAAGTGAAGAGTTGTAATTTGAAATTCCAAAAGCCATATTTTTTCACCACTTGATTTTCCATGAAATACACCAACCATGTGGTTCCCACTATTTTAAGAACCATGCTTTTCATAATATGGCTCCACGGTTATTCAAACTTGGTTCCAACAATGAAAAAGTCCCCGAATATTATTTACATGTATTGCACTATGTTCTATCACACTATTTATAATTTAAAAGGAAGTTCACATTTATTTTCTCATAAGATAGTTAAGATATATGGTTATAAACAATGAATAACTAACAATATAATCTAGAATATAGCACTGATTTTTTATATTTTTTCACCTTCAACACACAAATGATATTAGAGCATCTTCAACTATCTTAAACCACTCCAAAGACAAACCAAACAAGAAAGTAAATGAAATTTAGAATGTTTTTAAAGGAAATAACCTCATGAATGATCATAATTTGACAACATAACTAACATATTGTAGTTCACCATTGAGCGATGATCTCAAAAATTACTCAATATCATCTTTTAACACATGTAACCACTAATCCCATAAATCATACTGTCACTTCCATTTCTCTTTATTGATACATATGTGGTTCCACTACACACACACAAGAAGGATTTTCTATCAAATCATTTCCTTCAAAATATGATCAATTGTAATAATTAGATTATAGTCAAAGGATGTTTTATCCTTGATCTCAACATAATAAATTTCAACCCCATGAGATAGATCATGATAGTATCATCAAATATTTGATATGTAGAATATATCATTCATGAATTTGAAGTACTATAAGATATACAACTTGTATGATACAAGATCGATCATCTCCACTATATCAAATGATCCAAAATTCCTTGGTTCGATATTTCCCAATCTCATGAAATGATTACATCATAATAATCCTGACACTTATAAGAATACACGGAATCTCTGTTCAAATATAAATATATCATGACCAAATTCCACATACAACCTCAAAATATTTTGGTTGGTCTACAACCATTTCTGGATAAACTGAATTTTACTTGTTGTTTGTAATATTATACTCAACACAATCACTACTGAGATAAAAATTTCCAAAAAATATAAAGTAAAAAATAAATGGTCTACCTAATGGATCCATGTAAGTGACCATTCTAACAGATTCCTTATAAATGTTATTAATGTCAAACTCCACCAAACCCAAGTGGTTCTCCGAGGAACCAAAAAAAATTCAAGGTAACCTTCTCTCAGAATATCCTGTAGAATATTTATATTCCACTCATACTGTACATTTTATTTTGTGAATTATAGATAGTACTATGATGAATTTATATACAAGGTGATTTTTATTAGCACTACTAGAACCATAACATAATGATAATATTCTTATTTAAGACAATACACTAAGGGATCCTATGTAAGTGACCTTGTATCTTAAACATAGACTATTCCCATCACTTTAGAAAACAATTTATCTTTGATTCGTATAAAATTAGAATTATTTTTTTAATGATATATGGTTACCTAAAATGGGTCACCACCTTAGGGTCTCCATGGAAACTCCTTCATAAAGGTCATAATGAAATTATCCAATTTCTAAAAAGTAATGGGTATTGAATATAGAAGAATAGTGGTCCAATGGTTCTCAAAATTAACATGTTTTAAGTTAATTAACTATATAATAATCATTTATACATTTTTCTTAATTTATTCCACCATTAAGGTTGAACCATGCCATTATAATTCTTCTTCAGCCCTGTGGGTACCACACACATTATTGTGTGTGAATCCTCTATAAGTGTTTTTCTACATTCAGGTGGAAAACAAGATATGACTATGAACATGGAGAATCTAATCATAATCATGGACCTAGTTAGGTGGTATTTCCCCACAATATATATGATCACTCTGAGATAGACACTATGGATCTAACAATTCCCACCCATTTATTATACTGAGAAAAAATGAATAGTGGATAAGAATGTAAGGGTTTCACAGCCTTCTTCTCATCAAGGTCCTAATGAATCTCATCAATAAGGGTCATCTACATTCACTCACTACTATAATCCTTGACCACCTATGTATTCATCTACTAGATCAAAAAAACCATGTTTCCTTAATAAGGATATAAAACATCAAAAAATTGAAGGACTATATATAATCGACCCAATTTCACTGCTGATGGTTTAGGTCCCATTGTGAGAAGTTGTGGTAGATGTTTTTTGGTTGACATAACTAAAAAATTCTACCCCAATAATTAGTGCCTCCAATATCCCTAGTCATGCACTACTTATTCCATTTCAATATCATCCCTGAGATAATTCGTTTCATGAAACCTCATCTATCTAGACCAATACATGACCACATGACTATACAACATCATCAAAAATTCTATCCAAACCTCTATTGAATAATAATATATGGTTTAATCCATCCATGTTTTGGGTAAGGTTAGGATTAGAGATGTAGTAAATATCCCTTTCAATTTCTAAATATTTCTCCGGCATGTGTCATACAAGATAGAGTTCACTCCCTTCTTGTTCATACCAATCATTACCGCTACCAAATGGGGTAAATCAAAGAATAACCCAAAATAATAAATAACATGGCCTATAATTATATTTATATAAAAAAATTTCCCAAGAAAATGAAAAAACATATCTGACATTCTCATGGTTTACAGAAACTCCATTCCAACGTACATCATTTCCCAACATGTGAACCTAGTCCCCAAACTGTATTTTTATTATTTATAGAAGAAATGACACAAAAAACAAAACATGGCCTTGGGAAAGATAAAAATATAAATAATTAGGGACGATTTATATAATAGAGTCCACGATGATATACTCTAATATTATTAAATCCTTTCGTATTCAATTGAATACTACCTTAGATGTATAAAATATTGGACCTCCGATCTGACATTACGAGGGAATCAATATGGTCATCCACCTTATTTCATTAATGCCACATATAAATAACTTTAATGTTTCTATTGTTAAGTCTAGATCTACATTTACTACTCATATAGACTATATGCCTTTGATATTGTATTTTTACATGCATGGAATCAGGGATAATCTAAGAATCTATTTTAACGTGATTAAGAGAAGCATTGTTTTGTGCACACTACTCAAGCCCTATGTGCATAGCCTTAGCATCAACCAGAATGATGATCCACATCCTATAATATGTGGTAATGGCCATCAAGATAATCCTACATTAGTCCTAGACCACCCTTCCACCATGCATGATACCAGAAATCCATGAACCATCACAATTGAGTTTGAAACACTCAATAGGTCATGACCAGCGAACCCAATTACCTCTCATCCCTAAAAGCGAATAATGAAATAGAGGATCTCTCACTGGCTTGACTCTCATGGAAGGTTAGTTTCTCCTATAATTTCAACCTCTAATCATGAAAACCAAGAGAGATTTAGTTCTCATAAATTTTTTTATTCTAGTAGAAAAAATACCTTTAAATTTGGTTTTATTCCTAGCCTTCCAAATATAGCAGCATCCCATATTTGGGATCACCGCCTTGGCCAACTTTTCCAGTCCTTCACCATTCACAGCATGGAATTCCTAGTTTTTCAATTGGATAACACTATAAATACATTCATCAAGTTGAATAATGTAACAACCCAATATTTTAAAAATAAAATTCCCTTTATGATTAAATTAAATGATTTATTACTTATTATGGTTATAGAAAACACATGCACTTATTTTTTTCTTATTATATCCAATTTGATTTAAAATACCATTAATTATCATTACCATTTACACTATATCCATTTAACAGGGATCACAATATTATTATAAATATAGGGTTTAAACAAATACAATTGAAATAGGAAAAGGAAGTGATATCCTAAACAAGTAGGATCATACCCTGTGAAGCCCATTTATACTAGCTACCGAGGAAAATAGCCTTAGAAAAATTTTCCCATTATTAAGCCCAATTTGAGACCCAACAACATAAGCATTAGTGAATCCTTTTATGGTAGATGTTCAAGTTCATCTTGATCATGGCACAAACCATGTTCGCTGAACCACCCCTTGAAAATCTAAACATCATGTATCTTACCCTTAAAGGGTTATCTAGTGTATTAAAGGGATATATATAAATACTCTATAAATATATGTATGTACATTATTTTTTATATAATAATGATATATTTTCATCCTACTATTGTTACATAATAAATGATATTGATTATGATACAATAAAACAAAAATATTATTTTCTTGGTATTATTATAATTAAATTAAGTTATTTATTTGGTTGAATTAATTTATTTTTAAAATAAATATTGTTTTATTGAAAAATTATTATTAAATAATCTAATATAAATAATCATATAATTTTTATTATGTTAATTATAATTTTTATGAGAGTTAGGAAATTGTTATTGTTAAAAAACCCCATCATTTCTCAATAAATGGTGATTGCTATATTAAAAGAAAATAAAACATATTTAGAAAATTATTTAAATAAAATTAATATTTTGTTTGGAATAATAATTTCAAAAGTATCCAACGTTAATTTTTTCTTAATTTTCTGAGACAGTAAAAGTTTTGGGTAAAAACTTAAATTTTGTATAAATATACGGTCTGTATTATGACATCAAAATTACCCAAAATTTATGTAATAAATAAAATAAATGGTCTAATTTTCATAATAGATGTTTTAAATTTAAAATAAATTGATTTTTTGTTTATTTTATTAATTTTATAAAATGTTTATTTGTTCTAAAAAATGATTAATATGTTTTATGGTTTTAAAATAATTTCTTAAGGAGTATGACTAACCTCCACATAAGAAAGAGGTTTATTATACTATGTTAAGACCATAAAATAAAAGAATACTTAAAAAAACTACAATTTGGAATAATAAATGGGAAAAACTATGGGATTATTTTTGGTTTTTGGTAATTTTATCATATAGTGTCTAAAACCTACATTTCTGAATTATTAAATAATTCCCTACTCTTTTCCTATATAAACCAACCTGATATCGCATTTAACATTAATAAATATAATTATTGAATGTCATATCTCTTCACTACCCTCTCTATAGTCCTCCCATATCTCCCTAAATCTCTCAACAAGCTCCTCCCATTAATTTAGAGTCAGATATTCAAGTAACGGATCCCCTCAATCTCTTATTTTTAAATTTAATTTATTATCTTCAGCAATATATTTCAAATTGAAAAAGCTAGGATATGTATTTACATGTACCTATTAATAAAGATTTTATGTCAAATTTTTATAGACCCATTTCTCTCTCATCAACCCCTATTATTAATTTTTAAGCGACATCATTATGCTGTTGAAATTATAGTATGATTTAACAATAAAAAACAATTGTGTATTGAATACTATACCCATTTCTTATCATGGTTGTTCACCTTTATAAACATACAATTATTTTTAAATATGACATAAATGTATTTATTTGACACCCATTGATCTTTTAATAATATATTATGATGATTTAATCAATGATTTATGGTCTATGTTTTACACTTAAGCTTGATAATTAAATGAAAGTAATGGGTGGATCGAGAATTAGATAATACTCTAATGAATTGGGTAATTATTTATCTCATGAAACATCATGTTGGGTCATCGAGTTATCCAGATTCATTTATGGGACTTTTTCTATCATGATATGTTGGTATTTATCCTTTACCTATGTTTATGATTAATGGTTTTATGATTTATCCACATTTTACATGTTGCCTTTAGGAATATCATGTTAAATTATGCCTCTTTGTTCATGTTTACTATTCTCACTCCTTTTTATCTATGCTATAACATGTATTAATTTATTTATTTTCTAACATTTTATCCCCATACTAGGCTTTATATTTCACCATTTTCTTATGTATGTCCCCAGGTTATCCCATGTAGTATTTAGTTTGATTGAATGTAATGATCATGTTGAATAATTTTTTAATAATTATGATGCATTATCTATTTTAAGTTATTATGTAATGTACATGATTCCCAAAGACACTAAAATTACTGATATTTAAGGTTTTATTGTGTGTACATTTATGTATTAAATCATGAATTATTTTTTAATAAAGGGAGATATTTTTATAGTTGGTATCAAAGGAAAAGGTTAGTTATTTATGGATTACGATTATAAAACTCTAACGAAAACATTAGGGATAAGACTATGTATAAGAAAAAGTCCCTAAATTTTGGTAGGTATAGAGTAAGTGGATTATCTGGAAAATAAATCCATGTCTTTATAATAGAATTTTATGTGGATCTTGAATATATGTATATAAGGGTAAACCGAAAAACACAGTGTTGAGCGAGAATCAACTAATAATAGGTGCAAAAAAACAATCCTTGATGCACACCTGGTTTGACACTCCCAAGGTATATTATTTGATAAATTCAAAATATAATTATGAAATATTATTAAGTAAACAACAAATTAACATAAGAGTATATGTTAGGAAATATATCATGAAAAACACAGATTAAAGCTTAGAAAATTAAAAGTTATGTAATTACGTGTCATTTTACGTTACACATTTAATTTCATTGGATTTCCATTTATGTAATTAATAGATTAAAAAAACTCTGTAATTTTATTTTTTTATATCCAATTTCTATATATACAAGTAATCAGGTTGACAACCAATGTGAAGGGAACTGTGATGACTGTCCCTCTGAGATGCCTAGCCGAAGGGAGTAAGATTAATGAAATTTATGGATATACTCTCTCGTCTAACCAAGTTTATGAATAGAAACCATGATTAGGTGTAACATCCAAATACCCATAATATAGAAAAAGATTAAATTTAATCCTTTATGAGACAAAGTCCTTAAACTATTAATGGATCATTTGATCCATTAACTGAAGAACAATGGATCAACTCCATTGAGAAGAACTTCCACATCCATAATAGATCTCAAAAAGACAAGGTTCTATTGGATGTTTTCTTTATGGAAGATGAAGCTGATTGGAGTTGTAAATAGATCAATAATATGAATCATGTGGAATAGATCAATGTGATGGGGTTCGAGGAATTCAGTAAAATTATTTTTGATAATTATTTTCCGTTAACTCTCTATTGTAAATTGGAATGGGATTTCCATTTAATAAATAAAAAAATTAAAAATCTATCAGGGTGTTTGAGGAAAATTTAACAAGACATAAAAAACACAATTTTGGATATTTTTGTTACCAAAAAATGAATCGTTGGCATACTCTTTGGTGGGATATGACCCAGTCAACGAAAATCCGTACCGCTCTATGACATTAATGGTTATGAGAAAATTTTATGATGCACCCTCAAAGTCAATATAGAGAAAAGTGAATCTCAAGGGCATCATGGGGATAATAAGTGGAATGTGGAGTTTAATTATGGTTATCAGATGTATAAATATAATTGTTCCAAGAAATTTCAACATCCCACCTGCGAAAGGTGAAGAAAGAAGAATCTCATAAATTTTATAAGGGGGAAGAGGAGAGGCTTTTATTGTAGGATAGAAGGGAACATAGATTTCAATTAGATACATGTGAAACCAACCAATATGATGGGTAAAATTAATTCTATAGTCATACCTAAATGCATTTTTCATTACTTCAGCAGAAAAGAAACAATACACTTTTCAAACCAATTTACTGAGTTCAAGGTTTTTTAGAGGCAACCTATAACCTCCATGGCGGTAAGGATGATATTTTTCCCACAAAAGTGCTGAGGTGGATCCCAATAGAAAACTAGTGATAGTAACACTACTTATTTATTCATAAATAGAAATCATAAAATATTATTTGTGTTTTACACATTCCTCCATATAAAAAAATGATTATTTTTACTGTTCAAACACCACCATAAAGCATGGACGTGTAACTGTCTATGAAAATGGAAAATGGGGAAATTAATTCTTCACAAATATAGAACTCCTCCCCTTTCAAATTTTTTCAGTTATACATCCTATAGAACCTTATCATACTAACATTGGCAAAATTTTATGAAATTCGTGGAATGTATTCACATTCCATATATATATCCAACATAAATATCCAAGATAAGTAAATCACTCTTCATATAAAGAATCGTGATCTGATTCTGTCGAAGTTAAAGGGGGGATGGATCTACTCTAGAAACAACAAATCAATAATGGATATTATTTCCCTATAAGAATTTGTATCTAATTTAAATGATTTTTTCTAAGGAAAATATCATCCTTGAATACATGCTCATTGTGAGGGAATACACTGATCTATTTGTAGAGGAATTTCCTAGTGTTCCTCCTATCTGGGGGATCAAAATTTCAATCGAACATATACCTGGGACATTAGAATTATACAAGTATCTGTATATAATGGATATTTTATAACATGAAGAGATTATTAAAAAAAATAAGGTAATCTTTAGAGAGGGTACATATGCCAAATTTCATTACCATTGGGTTCACCAGTCATCTTCATCAAGATGATGGATCAATTAATATGCCTTTTCATCAATTACCATGAGCTGAACAAGATCATGAAAAATAATAAGTACCTTCTTGCCCAAATTGATGATTTTATATACCATATACACAGAGTATAATAATTCTCCATGGTGGATCTTCGGTTAGGATATTATCATGTATGGGTGAAGAAGTATGATATCATAAATACCTCTATTCGTATAAGGTGCATGCACTATGAGTTCATAGTGATGTCATTCAAACTCACGGATTCTCAAGAAATAATTATAGACTTCACGAATAGGGTCTTTAGAGATTACCTTTACAATTTTTTGGAATTCATAATAGATGATATTTGTATATACTATAAAATAATGGAGGATCGTGATGAGCATTTTAGAACTGTGATAATGACCCTATAAAAGGATAAGATATATAATAATTACATCACATGTGAGTTTTGGTAGAAGGAAAGATCTTTATTATTTAATATCATAAAAATAAATGGGATATCTATGGACCATTTAAATATATATGAAATTAATATATGGTTGGGCCCAACATCTATGATAGATATCCATAGTTTCCTTTGATTAGTTGAGTACTATCATCGATTGGTCATAAATTTCTAACTATTATATAAAACTATAAGGAATATAACTCATATGGGAGTAAATATTCCATGGAATAATTAATTTGAATAGAGCTACATGTATTTCAAAATAAGGATTACCAATTCACGTGTTCTCACACTATCCACAGGTGGAGAACATTTTTTGGTATTTCGTGATGATTTTCTGAAGGGATTGGGAAGTTTGTTGATATAGAATGAAAAAATAATAGCCTATGCTTCAATAAAGATGAAGGATTACAATTAGAACTACCCAAAACATGAACTAGAGTCGGATGTAGTTGTATTCACTTTGAATTTATGGTGACAAAATATATTTGGGTAGAAGTGTGAAATATATATAGATCATAAAAGCCTACTTTATATATTCACATAGAAATACATGGATATAAACCAATGAAGATTGTTATATATGATCAATGATTATGACTACTCAATCCTCTAACATACTATGAATGAAAATGAAGTGTTATATTCTCCACGTAAAAAGGATCTAGAAATTTTATCATTTTACATAATTGAAAAGAATATGATCTTATTAAATTTGAAAATTAAGGACATAGTAATCATAATGTATGGAACATCATCAATCATTTCAGAAATGATTCCTCAAAAATCCTTTCTAGATAGAATAATGGATGGTCAATTAAATGATGTGAGAATTAATAAGAAAGTGGAGACTATAAGAAAAGGCAAATCCTTTAATTTTAATGTTAATGATGAAGAAGTTGTGAGATTTGGGTCATGACTATGTATACCATCAAATCCTATGTTAATACAAGATCTATTGGATGATGCACATATTTCAACCATCTCTACCCAAATATGAAGCCAAAATATGTATCCAGATCCCCAAGAGAACTATTGGTGGGAGAATATGAAGATTGAGATCATGCAATATTCATCAATGTGTTGGGTATGTCAGAAAGTTACGATTGAAACACAAAAGTCTCACGGGTGATGAAACCATTTCCCATACCAACATAGAAATGGTAAAATATCTCCATGGAAATTTCCAATGGACTTATTTAGAAATATATAGAAAACAATGTTATATGGGTTCTGGTGGATCATCTAAAAAATTCATATCAAATTATCGCACGAAGAAATTTCACTAGAATAACATAAATGGATATACATCAAATAAGTGGTGAGACTGTATGGAACACCAGTTTCGATTGAATCAGATTGAGATCCAACATTTACCTCTATATTTTAAAAGGGTCTCCAAAATTCTTTAAATTATGAGTCTATATTCATCACAACTTATCACCCCCAGACTAATGACTAATCAGGGCTGACTATCTAGACACTATAAGGAATATTAAGAGAATTATAAATTGACTTCAAGGGAGGATGAGATCAATATCTTCCACTAGTCAAGTTCTCATAAAATAACAGTTTCCACTACAACATCCAAATAGATCCCTATGAATCCATTTATTAAAAGGGGTGTAGAACACCTGCATATAAGGATGAATATGGGGAACACAAACTACTAGGCCAGGAAATTGATTTGGAAATGGTGGAAAATATTAATACCAATTTTAAGAACATCAAGGTTGATCAGAGTCAATAAAAGAGCTATGATGTCAATCATAGATGAGATCTATAGTTTGATTTTCACGATATGAAATTTTTCTGTATATCTCAATGGAATAAATTCATGGGATTTGGAAATAAGATAAATCTTAGTAAAAGATACATTTTCCCCTTTTAGATTATTGATCACGTCAAAGTTTTGGCCTATCGACTAGCACTCTCATTGAACCTATCTCAAGTACATAATGAATTCCATGTATCCATCTTATGGAAGTACAATCCATTCCTCCCACATATGTTCATTCTATAGGTGGTTCCATTATAGAATGATCATTCATATGATGATAACCAGATAATGGTCTTAGACTATAGAGATGAAGTTCTATGAAATAAGAAAACACACCTTATAAAAGTGTTGCAGAGAAAAAAACGTTTGAAGAAGTGACACTAGAACCAAAGTAATTGGTGAAAAAAAATTACCCTCATTTATTTTAGTGTGGGTAAACAAAATATAGATGGAAAAATTTTAAAGGGGTAGCATTGTAAGAACATGAACTTTTAAAAATTAGATTTCCCTTATCATTTATTAATTATCTTATTACATAATATGGTTATAGAAAAAAATTCACAAATTTTATTTAATTTTATTGTATCAAATTTTATTTTAAATACAATTAAGTATCATTAACATTGATAATATATCCACTAAACAGTGATCACATTATTATTATAAATGTATGGTTTTAAAATATTCAATTGATACAGATAATGGAATTGATGGCCTAAAATAGTAGGATTGTAACCAATAAATCCCATTAATCAGACCTTATAAATGATATATCATTCCTTGGATTTTCACTTGAGAAATCCCAAGCTAATATCCAATAACATAATAATGAGTGAAAAGAATTATAGGGGATGTTCAAACTTTTTGAGAACACGGCATAAACGCTGTTCACCGAACCACCCGATGAAAATCTCATTGTCATGCACCACACCCTTAGAATGTATTCTCTTATATAAATGTGATATTTATCTAGATCCTATATATATTATTGTGTAAATTATATTTATAAGATAATGCATATATTTTCATCCTATTTCTATTAATTTATAAATGGTTTCATTTTGATACAATAAAACAGATATTTTTTTGGGAGGTATTCAAATTCAATTAAGTATTTTTTTTGATTATTTAATGGATTTTTTAAATTAAAAATATTTTAGTAATGTATTATAATTAAATAATCAAATATAAATGATAATATAACATTTATAATGTCAATTATAATTTTTATAAGGGTTTTAAAATTGTTAATGTCAAAAAACACATCATTTCTAAATAAATGTCGACTATTATTTTAAAAATTAAAATACACATATTTAGACAATTATTTAGATTAAACGAATATTATTTTAGGAATCATAACATTCAAATTATACAATGGTTATTTTTTCATAATTCTCTAAGATAGTCCAATTTTAGGATAAAAATTATATATCGTATAAATATACATTGTGTATTATCACATCATAATGACCCAAAGGTGAATTAATAAATATTATAAAGGGTATCCATGATGAAATATATTTTTCTTTTTAAATATATATAATTATAAATTCATTATATAATATTTATTATACATTTTTAATATTCTGAATTCATTAATATATTTAAAGGATTTAAAATCCTTTCATTATGAGTATGAATCTCCTCCATATAATAAAGGGAATTTTTTTTGTCTGAATATTTTCATTATGAAATACTAAAATCCACTACCATTTGGTAGAAACCATGGCTAAAAATCATTGTATGGTTTTTGGTTTTGGTTATTTTATTATATGGAGTCCAAAACATAAGTTTGAGAAATACTAAAGAATTCCCCACCCTTTTCCTATAAACACCCACACAATAGCCCATTAATCTTCATTAATTTTTTTTGAGAACATCTGAATTACACTCTACACAATATATAGTCCTATCAAGGAACCCTTAATCCCTAATTAAATTCCTCCAAATAATCTAGACTCACGCACTTAAGTAAGGGATCCTCTCATTCTCCTATTTATTAAAGTTTCTTTTTTATCTTATACCTTCTATTTGTAATTAATAATGTTTTGATATTTCTATACATATCCCTATTATTTCCCATTTTATTTAGTAATTATGAGAGACACATTTCTCTCTCATCAAACCATTTTATGAATAAATATGTGACGTCGGTATTCAGCTGAAATTTAACCATGCTTTTCCATGTCGATACAATTGTGTAGTGAATAACATAACCGTTTACTATCAAGGGTTTTCACCATTATAAACTTATTATTAATTTAATTTGTAATAATATGTATTTATTATACACTCCCTGATTAATAAATAAAATATAATTATGAATGAATTCATGTTACATGATCTATGTCACACACTTAAGCTGGAGAATGAAATGAGAGTGAGGGTGGACCTGGAATTATATATCAATCCTATGCATTGGGTAATGTTTAGTCTAATGATATGTCACTTTGGTATAGGAAGTGAACTTGATTTATTTAAAGAAAATTTTCTATCATGATGTCTTGGATGTTATCCTTGTCCTACGTTTAAGATGTAATTTTTTATATTGTTTCCACATTTCCCATGTTACCTTTTTTGATTGTCATACTATGTCATCTCTCATTGTTCACTTATATTATTATTACTCCTTTTTAAATATTTTCTATATTGTATAAATTTATTTGTGTTATGATAATTTTATCTTCTTATTAGTCATTATATCTCCGCATTCTGATGTATATCCTCTGGTTTTCCCATGCACTTTTATGTTCTATGGAATATTATGATCACTTTATGGATGTTTTCAATAAAGATGATTTATTGTGTTTTTAATGTTGTTATGTAATGAACCTAATTAGAAAATATACTATACTTACTTTTATGTATTAAATGATGAATTAATGTTTAATAAATAGAATGTTTGTTATAAATAACATTACCATATAGTAAGAAGGATAATAATTTCTTTCAAAGGTAGTGCAATGAATTTTTGATGTCCTCATCATCAATTTGTTATAGTAAGATATAAAATATATGATAAATAATATTAGGTATCCAATATGATGATCAGAAAATTCATTTATATGGGATAATTATACTATTGTTAAGCCAAGATGTGGTTCAACATCTGATACTCGATGCACAATATCAAGGAACCATCCACCTTGTAATGCAAAAGTAATAATACCCCCTATGTATGTGCTCGGTGAAATTAATACATGTTCCTCAAAGACAAATGACTGGGACATAATATCTATTATACCCACATGATCTATCATTTAGGGATGAATAAAAATAGGCTTTGTACCCAAAATGATATCTATGGTATAATCTACTTCTATCCAGGGTGTAAATATTAAGATATTGTTATGAAATGAATCATTGAACTGATGAAACAAAGTAGAAAAAACTATTGGAAATATTCCACCATCATCTTATTGAGGACAGGAAACAAATATAGTGATCCTACCAACCTATTGGTAATCAGGTCATTTAAGACCCACATACATATCCCAATAAACAACATTTATTTCACTACCTCCCCTAAGGAATATTGAAAACACAATTTATTTTAAAAGTCAATGTTAGTTCAGAAAAAAACTAACCATTTCATTATGAAAATCCAATTTAATCTAGTCATCTTGAAAATGAAAATATACTATTGGAATTGATGACCAAAATTCTGGAGAGACCATTCCCAACAATGTAAAAATCCCTCTTCTCACATCCCAATGTGTGTTGATAGACATAAAAACATATAGATATTGTACATTTAAACATAATCCCATAAATTGTGAGGATTTAAAATAATGTTATCCACTTGGTCAAATAGTGATTATTTAAATTTAATGGTCACTTGAATATCACATTAGTATGTATAAGGTCCTATATCATACTAAATGGTTATTTTTCAAACCATATGTAGATTGAATGAACATCGTCTTCAAGTCCTTTTCTTAACCCCGTATACCACATGACCATGTTGTTGCCTCTTCTATTTTCCCCAGAAACCACTTCCTCTACACCTTCTTGAATGGATCGAATAAATACAACACCCCACATACCATTGTATAAATTATACCACTCAAGGACCCACAAACTACCTAGATCCCATATCACATGGAATTCACTATGTACTCGAGTAGAATCATCACTGTTTCCACATACTACCAAAATATCAACATGTTAAATATGGAATGTAACATAGATAATGATATTTTATGATCTGAATGAATTGATGAAAAAAAATTAATATATTATCATAATAGGATAGTTGTCCAACTTGACTTCCCCATCTACAATTACCCAAATGGGACCCTTCTATCTGATTCTTTATACTATCTGATTACCTACTGAATGTCTCTATCATTAATGAAAAAATTCAAGAACGTTACGCCTCCATCAATTTCCTCTAATATATTAGGGACTCATTTCATACCTTTGAAATGGTAATCATGTGGAAAACATTCACAAAAAATCATATCATATTAATGAGAACATCTACTAATAAAATCACCCACCCACCGCACCCCCTTTCATAATTGATTAAATCCACAGAATTTCCACAAAATGGGAACATATTCTATCATAGATTCTTCCCTTTTCAAGGTGCATAAACATCTTATCCTTATTGGAACTTGGGTCTCAAGAAATAAGTGGTCAAATTAATTTTTTTGATAGTGTGTCATGGTCATTCACGTATACTGATATACCTTCTCAATAATATCAATTTATAAAATCACTATTCCACAAGGAATATACATGGAGATATTCACCATATATTTTGGGGATATCTCAATGAGATCAAAAAATACTTTTTAGACTCCTTGAAAAAATAATCTACCTAATGAAAACTCTTACCAGAAATTGTTTTTACAAATATAACAAGAAAAATATAGTAATTTCATAAAAAATGAACGAATCTCATAGTTCTTTTTTAAACCTCTCTAAAATATTTATATATGTAGCTTGATCTGATAGTATAGAAGTATTAAACCCAACTAACTCTAATGAATTCTTTTCACCACCCTCATGGAACTCAACCTATGTTCATTGTAAATTCATTCACCTATAATTCAAATCTTACACTTTAGAAAATGTTAATTCAAAATTTCTTGATATTATAGTTAAAGGAAATAGATAATTGGAATAAAAAGCTGCCCTTCTGTACATATCATACCATGGGAACCTTGAAACTAAGACACATTCACTAACTCCATATATAAATGTACTGGGGAAACACCATATACACTTCTGTCCTATCACTAATAAACTTGAATTATATCATTATACATTTTTATATTACATTACGCATAGTATTCATATAAAATGTTCAATTAAATGAAATGTAAATTAAATTTCATATAGTAAAACCCTTAGTAAGTTATAATTTTAAATTCATTTTTCAAATGTCACTTATTAATCATGTCAAGTTTTTATGTGATACACAATTATCCATTTAAAATAATGGTTAAATAAAATTAAATAATAAATTTATAAAGGAAAAAACCTTTATAAATTACTTTTTAAAATCTAAATATATTTCCCCAATAACTTATCCAAGTAATCAATCATGGAAAATCCTAAAAATGATGTAATAATCCTACAAGACTAGTATGATGTGTATAAATATTTACTCATTAAATTTCATAAATTATATTTAAATTCAAGAAATTATAAATTCAATAACCATGTTTGTCACACTATTTGAAAAGTCAAAAAGTAATATTTGAATCCAAAATATCAATAATATCCTAGATAATGTAGAGATTTACCATATATGGGTTGGATGCTTCTAGTAATGTGTTCCACACAATGTTCCAAAAATTTCTTCTATTGTGTATATGTTTTCAATATTATCTTAAAAAATATAGAGATCAAATACCACAAAGTGACATCTTACTGACATAGGCCACTAATATATATCCAAAAAATTGTTTCCACATGACCTCAAGGATGCTTGACCAAATGAAAGAGGATACCAACTAGTTGTTATTGACTAAGGTTTTTATATGGATAATTATACTCTAATATAAAAGTGTAATATTGGGGGAAATAATTACAATCATATACATATAAATATAGTAGTAGACATATATATTTCAAAGTTCAATTAAATAGAAAAACACCAACTATATCAAAATTATCATTATATATTTCATATGAGTCAATCATATCAAAAAATATCCCATAATAGTGGAAATTATACATCTAAATCAAAAAAATAACAAATTAATTGAACATGAAAAATCCCAAAAATATAGACCATACTCTTTACCTATACATATCTCATATGATTCATATTCCAACTATCAAATCTAAAATCAATAGTAATATTTTATACAATGTCATGTCATAATACCATAATGTTATCTTTGCTACCAATGATGACCAAAGTAGAATGTTAATATGACTCATTAGGCTTCCACATACTGTGTCTAAAGCATATCCACTTTTAGTATATATTTTATGATGATGTGTATACTTATAAAAAGAAAGGTCTTAAATAATTAAAACCATTATATTTCCACGTTTTCCATAATGACCCCCGAGATTGACTTTAATTTATTTCGTATAATAAAAATGAATCTAATTATAGTAACCATAGAGGAACTATAGAATCCATGTGTGACCAAGTTATTTCAAATTTACTATCTTAATCTAAATACTTCGAGTGTGTTTTGTGATGTAAAAATAAGATATTCTTGATTTGAATCCAAGGATTGTATCCAATTAATTTTTACTCATTAGTAATAATTCCAATCCAAGGAGTTTGTCTATGTCATTCAATATCAATATTAAATAAAACTATCACACCCTTTAATTGATTTATTTAATGGTTTTCATGATTAACAGGAATAATTGATCCTCTATCACATCCTATAAATCCCTAACACATTGAAATAATCAAGTACTAAACTAATGGGACACAAAGGGTCCCCCATTTAATTATAAACTTAGTTTTCAAAATCATTAAAATAATAATTTGTCGCTAATGTGCTGAAATATTCTCTAAAAAATAATAATCATCATTTAAGGTGATATTCAATTTCATGATTTATGTATAAAAATACTCCACTGATATTTAATCACAATCATGCATTGTGTTTACACACATGCACAACACACACATTAATAAAATGCTTTGAATTTCAAAATAATTTCTTGTAGTTCCTATTTTTATACTTATAAATTCTTACACATTGTATATTATCCACTAGTTAAAGTTAAAATGAAAAAAACATAAACAAATTAAAGAATTAAATAGGGAAAAATACCAATTAATACCAAGAGATATTGAGTTGATTAAGAGAATATATAATGGTTGGATGTCGAGAGATAGCCTTACCCTATAAATACCCTGACCTTAGAGTCCCGAAGTCACGGCCTTACATTATTACATTATTATGATTTTGAAGAATAAAAAACATGATGGACTGGGTAGTTTAGCATATTTCTAGAACCAGATACATATATGATAATAATTTTTCATTCATAATAGAAAAAACATTATATATAACAAACTCTAATAAACAAAATCCTTGAATAATCATTCAAGTATCTCTTCTTTATAACATACTAAAGAAAAAATTAGGGTGATATCAAATTCCCATTAAGTGTTATATATAGTGGAATAAAACATGAATCAATTAGCATAATCCATAAGGAAAGGTAGATAACTTAACACACATTACATATAAATAACTTAACTACCATCATAAGATAAGTGAACAATAAATATGAAAGGTAAATAACTTAAATATAATTTCATTTAATCAATAAATTGATAATGAAATACATCAATAGATAATATCACAGAAAAATGTAATGGATATTAATAATAAATTAACTATCAATGAATTTAGTGCTTAATTATTATATTCCATGTTTCCCAAGTGCATAGTACCTTTACTATTAAGTCCTTTTAAAATATTTATTAAAAAATACATGTTAAAAACCTGTCTTTTTTTAAATCTAATTCAGCTCCTTGGATTACTGATTCTTCAAGGTTCTATCAATAACCAGGCCCACCCATGTCATACATGTGTAAATCATTCCCCATATATTGAATAGTTCAATTAATTAATAACCAATTCACTTTATCAAATATCTATATTGAGTAAATAATATGGATTTATCAATATTACCCCCATTTGATCAAATACCATTCAAATTGAACTTAATATGTAAAAATGGTATATGGTTAAGAAATTATCATATCCATGACTATTAATTTAGATAATTAGATGAAATTTATGGATCTAATAACCTAAACAAAAATGTTAAGGTTAATATAATACTGGGTCAAAATGATCATAAAAAAACATGATAAATATTAATGATGGATTCAATAAAACTATTTCCCACTAGAGTTTGATTGAAGTTTTTCTGTCACTGATGAATGGAAATACCATTAAATGAGAATAAAAAAAGTTATTGAGGATAATTTAATATTCTTTTTTGAGAACATTTTGAGAATACCTTTCGTTTAAAATTACTTTTTAAAACATCTTATTTAGAAATATCATCATAAAATTGAAAAGTAGGCTTCAAATAAATAATGGAAGGTAATTTTTTACAATTTAAAAAGGAAAATTCCATTTGCAATATAAAAGATGTAGAAAAGTGACTTTTCTAGAATGTTATAACAATATTACTTGGAATTTTTTTTATGTATATCTAAAAAATGGATAAATGTTTTTTATAATAAGTAGTCATTAAAAGGATTAAAGAAATAATTTCAAATGTTTTCTGAAAACACGGTTTTATATAAATATGGATTTCAGATTTAAATGAGAGATGAATTTAGATTTTATTAAAACATTTTAAAAAAAATTTATGTGACCAATAGTATAAATATATTACTATCTCTTGAAAAGGATAAAAAATAACTATAAGATATGAATATAAAATGTTTAATTAAAAATTTTCATATAATTTACATCAATGGAAATTCAAGGATAAACAATATCGATTGGAATGTGTTTATGGAATAATCCCATTAAAAGTTCATGAAGTCGAAGTGAGAATTAATCAATGAATATATTATTTGTATCAACTATAAATCCACGAAAAAATGTTCAAATAAAATAATATATAGTCAAATTTAATTATTCACATAATCATTTAATATTAACAACAACGATGATGTAATATAACCTAATAAAAAATAATTGAGTTATGAAATTCTTTACCACTTGGTTACATTATATTCAAATCCCCTATGAGGAAATTAATAAAATGGAAAAATAAAATTCCATAATTACCGAATTACTGAATTATATATGATATTAATTATAAAGGGGTATTATAAAAACCATATAACTTAATTAGTTTCATATAATTATAATATTCCAAAATAAATTGAAATTGTGATAAAATCCCTTACCTTACGCCTCAATTTGGTTGAACACTTTTTAACACCCATATAATAATTTCATTCCTGTTAAAAACATATAAAAACCATATTAATATTTATAATATCATATATTATCCCTTTACAACATATAAGCACCAATTTGTTAATAATATTTCATTATTTTTATTTTTTGGTTGTCAATTCCCTTGGTTTCCAAGTTTCTATTGACATGTTATTATTTTTTCATATTACCTAGATCATGATTTAATCATATGAAAAATGTAATCAGTGGTTTTAATATCATATATATTAAAAAAAATATTGTGATCCATAAAATTTGGGGATAGGGAATTATGTTTGTTATTCATGGAGTAGTTATGGCCCAACATACACATGAACATTGTTTTCATTTTCTTATCATATTGAAAAAAAATATACGTAAATTCTATATAAATTATCGTTAAAGTATAATAATTATTAAATATATATAATTTCTTTATTAAAACCATCCTTAATACATTCCTTATAAAACTTTAATGAATCACATCTCACCACAAGGTATTAGTCTGTCGTACACAAGGGTGACAATATCGTATTCCCCAAAAATGGAAACCATCAAGATGTTTTTTGATATAAAAATTATGAAAGAATAATGATGTTATTAATATCGTATATATTATATATAAACAATAACTAAATCATTAATCATATATTTTAATGGTTTTATTGGAAAAATTAACGACATCGGTTCAAGAGGCGGTTGTCCATCGTACACATGCATGATGACCTCATAACCCATTTTTTATAAGTATGTGAAGTTGTAGGTATTTCTCATAACATAACATAATATTAGTTTATGTAAGATAATTTCGTTATAATAAAATCATGTTAAAATATGAACTAAAAGAGGTTAAGGAAGAAATAATATAAATAAACTTCTAGATGAACATTACCTCTTAATAGTGTACCCTTTTTGGTTTGTAATAAAACAATAAAATTATTTCATTCATCCCAGACTAAGTATTCCAGTATGAGGGGAAGGATGATTTCATGTGATTTTGGAAGGTTTTTCATGTTTTAAATGGCTTTAGATGTGTGAACAAGGGTGGTAGTGAGTGATAAATATAGGTTATACAATATTGAATAGACTTATATAGTGTTTTTACAATTTAATAAAAACATGATGGTTGGAATGATATTAGAATTTTAGTATAAGATTTCCAGAGAAGGTCGAGCTACTCTTACAGTAACCATAAAACTAGTATAATCCTTCAGCTAGTCAGTGTGGTTGGAAATGGCCATGTTTACCAACTGGATTTACCTGCTACCTAGAGAGCCTTTATCGACCAGCATATTGGACACTAACTGGAAATAGGACCTTGACTAGTATAATAGTGGGGTGTGTAGGGTAGATTAATTAATTTACTTTTTCCATATTTTCTACTGAATCCCCTTAGGATATATTCAATTTTCTATAACTTTTAGGATCATATTATCCTATAACTCCACAATTCCTCACTGAATGAGTCCCATTTGATATCGGGTGGGTTTCATTTGATCCAAGGGTGAATCTATGACGGATCATTTGATCTTATTCTATTTTGGACTCATTCTTCATCATATAGTGGCATATCATGTTCTTCCATCATGGATAATCATCTCATTAATTTTAATCATTTTTATCCATTATTATAAAAATTATATTTATATATTCTTCCCATTAATAATATTTATTCATGATCGATTGTTTCTTTGTCCCTATATATTGACATAAAATATAATTCCCATAGATCTTGATAGAATTGTTCAACTTTGATGGATATTTGTGTCAACATATATGGAGGATATACCCTGATGATTAATTTGTAATATTTATGGGATTTTTGATATACTTATGTCATTTTAGAATTTGTTCTATGGTTATTTATTGAATATTTTTGAATTAACCATCAAAAAATGGAATTGATTTGGGGATTTTTATCATCATAAAAATTGGAGTGCAAAGAACAATTTTTGATGAGTCTATGACCGTGGAACATTATTTGGATTGTTTTCTCTCATGTTTTCCAATTTAATTATTTTATATTTACCATTTTCCTATTACCACTTGAAGGGGATTTTTTCTAGATTGATGTTTTTTGCGTGTTGTTCAACCAATATTGTTGGTAGGTTGTGGTTTCGACTAGGTGGTGACATATAGTGTGTATTTCATATAGTGTTTATTATTAAATTAATTTGAGTTATTCTATTAATTTAATTAATTATAATTTCTTTATAATTAATTACTTTCAATTATATGGAACGAGAAAAACCTTACAATGAATTTTGAAGGCTGAATGAATAGGGATCGACACATATGATGTAATTGGGAATTTTTTGGAAATGTTTTAGATCTATTTAAGGTATGTGGTCAAGTGTAGTCTACCCTTTAGTATTATGTACCACTTATTGGAATGTGATATATACTTCTCCACCATTATAAAATTATCCACAATTAAAAAATTTGAGTTGAATAAAATGAAATCCACTTAAAATTATTTACTAAGTTAATTAATGTTTGAGAAATAGTGTGATGCATAATTAGTTATTGAAGTACCTATACTAACTAATTAATTGAAATATTCCTAAAAAATTGAAAAGGTAAAAATTCCATGTTTTACTTTATGTACTTTCTTGTTTCCAAGTGGTCGATGTCTGAGTCTTTCTTGGTTATGTATTCATTATATTTTTTATTACTAAACCTATGATAAAGTTTTATTACATGGTATGTGTTTGTAGAATCAAGGAAAAAATGTCATATTTCTTTCATGTGATTTTTTTGTACATACTATGAAATATTTTTGATTCCTTGATTATATGTCTATCGAAGTGTATAAATAAGAAACATGTTGATGGTGATCACTTATGTGTTTTTATTTAAAGCTACTAATACTCATTCATGTTGTGAAAAGTTTCATCGATATGTTTTATTACCTAGTTTATATATATATATATATATGAATTGTGTGATGGAGTTTTTTCTTTTAAATATTTTGTATAATTTATGTTTTTGGTGTTCTATGCATTGTACCAAAAGGATAGGTGAACATGTCATGGGTCAGTGTCTCCAGCAGGGGAGTATATTTTGATACAACATGTTACATGATGAAAGAAACAATATTTATGATGGGGAATGATGGTTTTGTGTCTACGGAAATAGTTACAAGATTGTGTATGTGTCATATCCCTATAGGTGAGAGTGGTTCAGAATCATCTATGTGATATGACCCAAGAGATAGAAACATTGAATGATGGCATAGTTTGGTCCATCTTGGAGGCATAGGGTCTGTACAGCCATTGAGAGAGAATGGGAATGATGTATTTGTGTGATATGGACTTAGATTATCATCCTTTGTGACTACTATATGATACATGTGGTAACAATAACACCCCGATCTTCCATGGTATGTTTCCGTTTGAATAATACAATAGCTTGTATTATACACAAAATCGAGCTCGAACACACCACAACCAATCAAACGAGTCGTTATGAATAGTAATATGCACTTTTGAAATTTTAAAAATTTTCATTTTTAAAATGGACTTCATTTTTGGATTCAGAATATTAAAATTAGCTTAGGGTGATTTTTTGATATTTTTCTGAACCATTCAATTTTTTATGAATATTGAAAAACACAATGTTATTGTTTAAAACCGACAATTTATTTAAATAATTAGTTAATATATTTTAATTTATTTTTTGTCAAAATAGATACATAATACCTATATATTTTCAAATTAATTCAATGGAGTCATTTTATAATAATATTAGATATCTAAAATTTTATTGAACATTTTACCGTCGGTTACCCATCTCCTAGGCGAATTTAAAATTTTTCATAAAACATAATTTTACCACTTCTGTGAGTTGAATTTAAAAAATATGAGAGAAATGGTTGATATCAATAATTAAAATGTGGTTCAATAAGATTAAAATAAATTTTGGTGAATATTATCTTTTGATTTTTATTTACTACTGTAAAAAGTAATTTGGGTAATTAAAGGTAAAAATGATATCATAATTACCCTATCACATTTCCTAATTCTATTGGATAAGACTAATTCGACCATAAAAAACCTTAGAAATAAAATATGATCCTCTTTGGTCGACATGGATTAGATTTGGACATTAATTATTAATTTATTTAAAGAAGAGTTAAAAGAGTTAAATTCAAAGATTAATAACTAAACCATTTTTAATACAGGGTTACACACATTATAAATTTGACTATAAATATTAAATAGAAAGATAAAAATATTTCCTACATAATTTTATTTTATTAATAATTTTTAGACATTAAATAATTTAATGTATTTATGACACAATGATGAAGCAGTATTTACCTTTTTAATGAAATATTAATATATTTGATATTATAAATATCCAAATCAATGTTATTTGATACTTCTGATAAATTACACTAATTTTCTAGGTTAATATGACCTGTTAGGGTTGATGAGATAGTTTTTTTTGAAGTAATCATCTAGTAATGATTTTCACATAAACCATATACTAAATAGTGTCAAAATTGAAATAATTAAGCTTTTAAAACAAATACTATATCATTAATTGATATAATAATCCTAAAAATCTAAATATCGGGAAAAGGACGTATATAGGGTTATATATATTAATAAGGAACCACATATTGTCTTGTTATTGTATATTTATAAACCATATAATATACAAATTCAAAGAAACTTGGTAAATGTCAAACTATTTAACTAAGAGTAAACTCAAAAAGATAAGGTTAATATGGTGAACAAATCATGTCTAAAACATATTAGTTGAGATGATTTCGACCCATACCCACCTTATCCTCTAAATAAATCATTTTGGAGCCATTATAACCCGAAAATAATTTTATTATAAAATAATATTTCAAACTTTTCTTAATGTGACCCTCACCTCTCTAATAAATGGGTACTTCCCATTCTATTAATTTCACTCCTCCAAATACATTTGACTCAACCAAAACCTAACCAATTATACTAAAATATTCCTCAAATAAACATAGAGCAATTTATTTAATCATAAACCCAACCTATGGAGTCCTTTTGATCAAATCAAAAGGAAGAACCTGAAGAAGAGTTAAATTTTTCATCACCTCTTCCAAGTTCTTTTCTTCTTCCACTTCTTATTTATTTCATGTTTCAATTATAAAATAATAACTCCACTATCTTCTATATACTGGGATTTTATTATAAAAATGGTACAACCATATTTATTATTCTATCCATCCTATAAATGAAAAAGTCACATTACATGCGTACGTACGACTTATTGGTCTCCACACCGTGGTGTGGTTTGTTATTCAAACACTTTATAATTTGGATGGCTATAATAATGAGTATAACTGATGTAAATAATAAATATAACATGTTAATGATTATTTATATATGATATACCATCCAAATACATACGATTTCACCATCAATATAATGATATTGTCGCACATTCGTATGTACGCAATACCGTCTCCACGAACGCGATGAGATTCATTCCCCATCATAATCATTCAATAATAATTTTCATTTTGTAAATAAAAATAATATTTATGAACATAATAAAATTATTTATACGAATAAAATACATCATATACATAACAAACATGGCTTATGTTACCAAGAAAATAATGTAAAATGAATCAATTAACACCAGAAATGATGATACAATAGAAATATTATTAAATAAGAAATATTAGAGGATAATATATAATACCATATTTATGTATATAGTTATTTTATGATTTAATAAAAATTATTTAACTATTATATAAGTGTTTAACATACCCTCAACCAAGGAAAAGTATAAGGTAGGGTTAATTTCACAATCTCTATATTATCCAAGGTTGTTTTTATGTAAGTATCTACTTGTACATATTTATTATCCATGTACATGTTTAATAAAATTGTTTTCAAAGGGATTATTTATAATATTATTTTTACAAAAACATTATTATATATGTTTTAAAGATTTATTCTTTTGAACCACTCTCATTAATGTCAATTTTTTTAAAACAATTTTTTGGATTTATTTATATTGACATGAATGTTTTAAAATGTTAATTCCTTTCAAATGTTTCAAAGTGGTATGTGAAACTTTGATTTAAAAATGTATTTTAAATGACTTCCATTATAAATTATGATACTTTTAAATGATTTCATAAAAAAAGGGATATTTCTCTAAAATATTTTTACAGATCATTTTCAACTATGTCAATACCCTTTACAGGATATTGTTCTTGATCAATGTTGATTTATTATACAAATAATCCATATTGTATTGAAGGTTTTGTGATATCTTTTACTGTGGATGTGTTATTTTTATATAATTCATGGTTTAAGGATAAATTATTGACATTTTTTATGCTAGTTGTAATATGAATTTTTATGTTATGTTTAATCTTTTTTATATAATGAATGTGTTAGACTTAGTAAGTGTCAGGTAGAGCCTGATATAGCTCCTCGATGCAGCGGTAGGTCTCATGAGACAAACTAGTTTCTTGGTATAAGGCCTTGACAAAATCTTATTTGTAGTCTTGGAACAACACCTTGACTATGTGGTTATGAATTATGGAAACATGCATTCCATCATTATGAAATTGGCTATTGATATTTCATGTGATTATTTGACTAGTATAATATTCATGTGAATAAGTAAATGGAGTTATTTGACTTAGTGTTGCCATATTATGATGAAGTTTACGTTTAAAAGGGTTTTTTAGTCTTAAACATTGCCTTAAATGGTTGAACTTATTTGTGAATGTTTCTGCTATATTATTATCCTTCCTAAGCATATGATCTCACCCCATTCTATATTTTATTTTTCCCAAGCTGCGAAAAAGTATATTATGCATGACATGTAGGGATAGTCTAAGGGATTTGAATGTGGTGAATGGAAACAATGTTGTTTTTTTTCATTTTATAATGTAATGTAAAACTTATGAATTTATCTTGTACTTCCAAGGCTACTAAACTAATTTGTCTTTCAGGATTTGATCCCTTGTGATCATGACAGTGTTATGTAATAATGAACCGACTCTGGGTAACTGGGGTTGGGGCGTTATAGTCGGTATTAGAGAATGTTTAGTAAAAACTTTGGAAGCTAGATTTAGAAAAACTCTGATTATATAACATTACCCTAAGATAGACTTCGAGGACTAGTATAGAAGAACTTCCTAGAATTTATGTACTATAGAGATTTTGTGAGTTTTCCAAGAAATACATCCCTGTATAGATACGAGCATGTAGAGGCAGCTATGGCACAAATGTACCAAGGGGTAAACCCCGAAAACTCCGCTTTGAGCTAGAATTGATGGGGATCTGTGCATGAAAATGGGCCTTGGTGCACTTTTGGTTATGACACTCCTAGGGGATTTCCTTAGGACAATTATAATTTTAATTGAAAACCATTATGAAGGGTTTATGAGTATATACTTACTCAAAAAAAACATTTTTATGATTATGGGTTATATCCAAAAACTCTTCATTTTATTCAAGTGTTTTACATGTTTGTAATTATGTATTGTGATTCATAAATTAATCTACTGTAAGATATTGTTTAGAAATTGTGCCTAGTAGAAGGATTGGAAACTGTATCAATGCACATAATCCATGTAGGGATTTCCCTTCTACTCAAGAAAATTATAGTGGAGTTGGTGATGCAACTGTTTCTGATCAGGTTATCACCATACTGGGACAACTCACTCAGGTTATGAATAATAACCTTACCTGTATGGAACACCCTGATCCACAATGCAGAGGATCAATGTTAGACCGCTTCATGAGGTATCAACCACCAATGTTAAGTCGGACAACAAATCCATTAGTAGCTGAGATATGGATAAGTTTCATAGAGAAAATATTTCAGGCATCAGGGAGTAGCGAAGGGGAAAAAGTTTTCATGGCTATTTATCACCTCACGGGAGATATAGATCAATGGTGGACATTATTCCAAAACACAAAGGAATATGATGAAGTATAGAACATGGAATGGAGGGAGTTGAAAGAGAGTTTCTTAGAAAAGTAATTTCTTCATGATGATAAAGTGTATGTGGAAATACAATTTCTGAGTATGAGTCAAATAGAGGATGATAATGTCGCAAAGTATGAGGCTAACTTTACAAGGTTAGTAAGGAATGAAGAAGATTATATATGTAACCCATGGAGAAATAATGATCGATTATTTGATGGGCTAATGCTATTTCTATGTTATAAATTAGTCTCATAATCGTTATCATCATAAGAAGATATAGTCTAATGTGTTATGAAGACAAAAAATGACTTCTCTAAGTCTTATGACATTAAATCAAAGAAATAGAAGAAGATATCTATTGAACACTGTGGAAATGGAAATTACAGGAATAAGGGAATAGTTGAATATCCATCAAGCAGTAAATGTGGGAAAAACACCTCATTACTTGCCTAAAGGGAATGGGACTCTGTTAAAAGTGTGGTGAAAATTGCTACCAAGCTCGTTATTACTTGGGGAAGAAAGGGGATGTCTATGTTGAATGCTACAATTATAGATAAAAGGTAAATTTTTCAAATGAATGTCTTAATCGCCAAGAGAAGTTACCTCAGAAAAGGTCAAGGGAGAAATTCCATGATTATTTGATCAAAACTACTATGGTTGAAGCTCTGAAAGATGTGGTGGAAGGTAATTTACGGTTTCCTCATGTTTAGCCTATGATTTATTTGATTCTGGATCATCGCATCATTTCATATCTTCCCAGTTTGCTAAGAAAATTAGATATTTTCAATTCGACTTAATAAGGGATTTGACAATAAAAATACCTAAGGGAAGTATCATTGCAACATAGTTTTGTGAATTTGTTCCCATTAGGGATTTTAAATATTCTTTATCTGCTGATCTTATTGCCATACCCATGATTAAATTTGATATAATCCACGAAATGGATTGGATTTCAGAAAATGATGTCAAAATTTATTATAAGAATAATGAAGTTACAATTTTCGATGATGATAAGGATTACCTTATCTTTAGAGCAGAAACATTACCACCTGATTCTTATCTAGATCCACCCCAAGTAGCTCTAAAAAATTCAATTATTGTAGAAGAATAGAATGAAATAACTATGGGTGAGGAAACAAATGTTAGAATAGAGGATGCACTTATTATGCAAGAATATATTGATTTGTTCCTGGAGGAATTACCTGAATATCCTACAGAATGAGAAATTGAGTTTTCAATTGATTTAATTCCTGGTTCAAGGATCATATCGAAGACCCCATATAGAAGGGCCACTATAGAATTAGTGGAAATAAAGAAACAACTATAGGAATTGAGTAATAAGGTATTTATTCGCCCTAGTGTTTCTCCATGGGGATCCCCTATTCTTTTTGTTAAGAAAAAATATGGATCTATGAGTTTGTGCATTGACTACTGGGAGATAAATGATATAATAATAAAGAATAAGTATCCCCTACCTTGTATTGATGATTTATTCGACCTACTTCATGGATCTCAATATTTTTTAAAGATTGAAATTTGATCTGAATATCATCAGATGTGTGTGAAGGAGGAAATTTCGAAAACATCATTTCGAACCTGGTACGGGCATTTCATGTTTTCAGTAATGCCTTTTGGATTGACTAATAAAACCTCTATCTTCATGGATCTAATGAATAGAGTTTTTAATGAATATCTTGATTACTTTAGAGTGTTGTTTATTGATGATATTTTGGTATATTCATAAAGATACGAAGATCATGAAAATCACATGTGCATTATCCTAAGGACTCTTAGATAAAATGAATCATATGAGAAATTTAGCAAGTTTGAATCTTCATGGTATTTATTTTCATGGCCATATTGTCTCTAAAGATGAAATCATTATTGATCCTTCAAATAGGAAGGCAACCCATGAATGGCCATCACTGATTAGTATAACAATGGTATGCAGTTTTATTGGTTTAGTAGGTTATTATCGGTGTTTTGTCCATACTTTTACCCAATTTTCTAACCCATTATCCATGCTCACATGTAAAGGGGTTAAATTTGTTTGGAAGAAGTAGTGTGAAGAATTTTTTGAAGAACTGAAGATAAGATTAGTCAATTATCTTATGTTGACTCTACTATCAAGGAGTGATGGTTTTTTATTTATAGTTATGGTTCAATGAAAGGAATTTGTTGTTTCTTTATATAGAATGATATATTTATTTCCTATGCATCACGATAGCTAAAAATTCATGAGAAAAACTATCCTACTCATGGTCTTGAGTGAGGAGATATAATATTTGCTCTAAAAATTTAGAGACACTATCTCTATGGTGAAAATTTTGATATTTATACTGATCAAATGAGTTTGAAATATATTTTATCATAGAAAGAACTCAACATGAAGTAATGAAAATGGCTTGAACTACTCAAGGATTATCATTACACTTTACACTACCACCGAGGGATGGAAAATAAGGTAGAAGATGCATTGAGAAGAAAGGATCATTTAGTTTTGAAAAACATGAGAGTTGAAAAGGATATTATATACATGGATCTAGTAAATATGGATTTGGGAATAACCATGGAAGGTGAAATATCAATTCTTTTTAAAATAGTTTCCAAACCATCTTTACTAGAGAAGATAAAAAGTTCTCTAACTGATGATGTGGAATTTAAATAGAAAATTAAAGCTGTGAACAATGGGAGATTGAATGCCTTCATATATGAAGATGGAATTTTTAAATTTGGGAAGAGAATCTATGTTTATAGAATACCTGATCTAAAAATGGGAATTATTGGATGATGGTCATAGCTCCAATTTCTATATACATCATGGGTGCACTAAGATGTATAGAAATTTTATGAAACATTTTTTGTGGGAAAACATGAAGAGGGAGATTGCTAATTTTCTGTCAAGATGAATGGTTTGTCAAAAAGTTAACACTGGAAGGAAACAACCTGGAGGAGTCATGAACCCTCTTCCCATACCTGAGTGGAAATGGGATGATATTATGATGGAATTTTTAATGGGACTACCAATGACTCCTAGAATAAATGGTTCAATATGGGTCATTAGTGACCGTCTTACCATGTCATCACATTTTCATTCTATAAGATAATATTTACACTTGAATGTTTATTGATACTATGTTTTAATGAAATTATAAGACTTCATGGAGTACCCATATCAATTGTTTTTGATTGTGATCTCCATTCTACATCATGATTTTGGAGAATTCTTCAGAAGGTCCTGGATACTAAACATCATTTCAGCACTGCCTACCACCCTTAAACTGATGGATAATCAGAATGGAATATACAACGCATAAAATACGTGTTCAGATCCTTCTCACTTGTATTTCATGGTATGTGGGATCAATATTTACCTCTGGTATAATTTTCCTATCACCATAGAATCCATTCAAGTATTCAAATTGAACCATATGAAGTGTTATATAGAAAGGGATGTCACACTGCAACTTGTTGCGATGATGTTGGTGAACGAATACTTGTAGGCCCATAACTTTTTGAGGAAACAATGGAAAAGGTGATGTTTATCCAAACCCACATCAAAGAATCCGAAAGTAGGAAAAGGAGATATGCTGATAACCAAAGTAAGGATTAGAAATTTCAAGTAGGTGACCAATTTATCATGAAGGTATCTCCATGGAAGGGTGTTATACATTTTGGTAAGAATGGTAAATTGAGTCCCAGGTACATCGGACCTTTCGAAATTCTAGAATGAATTGGAGTTGTAGCTTATCATTTTTCAGGGCCTTCTTGTCTTTCCAAAGTTCATAATGTGTTCCATGTATCACTGTTGAGAAAATAAATTCCTAACCTAACACATTTACTCACCTATGAAGAAATTTAACTAGAACCCGATATGTCTTATTGTGAAGAGCCTATCAGAATTCTTGATACTGGGGAACAATTGCTGAGAAACCATATGGTTCGTCTAGTGAAATTTCTATGGGGAAACCACAAGATGGAAGAGGCAATGTGGGAACCTGAGGAACATATGATGATGAAACACCCAAATCATTTTATGAAGTAATATTCTAGAAATTTTGGGGTCGAAATTATTATAAGTAGAGGAGAATGTAACACCCCAAGCTTCAATGGTACATTTTCCTTTGAATAATACAATATCATGTATTATACGCAACATCGAGATCAAACACACCATAACCAATTAAACTAGTCGTTATGAATAGTAATACCCATTTTTTTAAATGTTATAAATTTTCATTTTCAAAATGGAATTCATTTTTGGATTCAGAATATCAAAATTATCTTAGGGTGAATTTTTAGTATTTTTATGAGAACATTAAATTTGTGATGAATTGTGAAGAACACTGCATTATTTTCTAAAACATACATTTTATTTAAATAATTAGTTACTTTATTTTAATTTATTTTAGGTCAAAATAGATACATAATATCTATATATGTTCAATGTAAATCATTGGATTCATTTTATAATTTTTTTACATATATAATATTTTATTGATCTTTTTACTGTCTTTTACCCACCTCCTAGAAGCATTTACAAATATTCATAAAACATATTTTTACCTCTTCTATGAGTTTAATTTCAAAAATCCGGGAGACACGGTTTATATTATTAAGTAAAATGTGGGTTAATAAGATGAAACTAATTTTTGTGAATAGTAAATTTTGACTTTTAATTTCAATAGTTAAAAGTTAATAGGGAAATAAAGGGTAAAAATGATATCATAATTACCCTAACACATGTCAAAATTCTATTGGATAAGATTAATTCGACCATAAAAATCTTTTTAAAAAAAATATGATCTCCTTTGGTCAACTTGGATAGGATTAGGACATTTATTAATATTTTATTTAATGAAGAGTTAAAATAGTTAAATTTAATGATTAATAACTAAACCATTTTTAATATACGGTTACACACATTATAAATTTGACTATAAATTTCTATTATAATGTTAAAAATATTTTCTACATAATTCAATTTTTTTTATAATTTTTATACCTTAAATATTTTAATTAATTTAAGACACAATGATGATGCAATAATTACCTTATTAATGAAATATTAACATATTTGATATTGTAAATATCTAAATAAATGTAATATGAGACTTTTGAGTAATTCCACTAATTTATTAGGTTAATATGACATGATAGGGTTGATTAAATAATTGTTTTTCAATGTAATCATCGTGTTATGATTTTTACAAAAACCAAATAATAAATATTGTCTAAATTGACATAATTGAGTTTTTAAAACAAATACTATATTATTAATTGATATAATATTACTAAAACTATACGTTTCAGTCAAAGAACATAGATAAGGTTATGTATATTTTTAATTAACCACTTGGGGTTATCTTGTCTTGTTATTGTATGTTTATTAACCATATAATGTAAAAACACAAAGTGGCCTGGTAAATGTCAAACAATTTTACTAAGAGTGAAATCTAAAAGATAAGGTTAATATGGTGACCTACACATGTATAAATCCAATTGGTGGAGCTTTTTTTGACCCATACCCACCTTAGATTCTACATAAATAATTTTTGATCTATTAAAAAACAAAAATAATTTTATTATAAAATAATATTTCAAGCTTTTCTTAAAGTGACCCACACCTCTCTTATAAAAGGTTACTTCCTCTTCTCTTAATTTTACACATCCAAAACCATTTGAATTGGCCAAACCATGACCAATTATCCTCCCCAATTACCTCACATCAAAATATAATGATTTTATTGATCAGAAAGAAAACCTATGGAGTCATTTTGATCAAATCAAAAGGAAGTATCCGAAGAAGAGGTAAATATTTTATCACCTCTTCTATGTTATTTTATTCTTTCACTTCCTCTTTCTTTGTTGTTTCTAATCTAAAATAATAACTCCAATGTCTTCTTTAAAATTGTGTGTTATTATAAAGATTTTACAATGATATTTATTATTCAATTAATCATATGAATGACAAAGTCATTATACATGCGTATGTACTGCTTTCCGTCTCCACGTCGTAGTTTAGTTTGTTGTTCTAACACTTCATTATTTATATGGGTATAATAATTAGTATCACTGATGAAAATAATAAATATAACATGTTGATTATTATTTATATATGATATAACATTCAATTAGATACGATTTCACCATCAATATAATGATATTTCCCCTCATGCTTACGTACGGATTACCGTCTCCATGAATGTGATGAGATTCATTCCCCATCATAATAATTCAAGAATAATTTTCATTTTATGATTAAAAATAATGTTTATGAACATAATATCATTCAATATATGAATCAAATACATCCCATCTATAACAAACAGGGATTACCTAACCAATCTTATAAATAAAAACGAATTAGTTAACACACAAAACGATGATACAGTAGAAATATTATTAAAAAAGAAATATTAGAGCATCATATATGATATCATATTTATGTGATTAGTTATTTTATAATTTAATAACAATTATTTAACTATTATATAGGAGGTGATCATATCCTAGACCAATGAAAAGTTCAAGGTGATGGTTAATTTCACAATCTCTTTATTATCTGAGGTTGTTTTTACGTAAATATCGACTGGGACATATTTATTATATATGTCAGTGTTTCATAAAAGAGTCTATAAAGAGATTGTTTTTAAGGTACATTTTACTAAAACATAATTTTAAATGTTTTAATGATTTATTCTTCTAATCCTTTCTCATTAATGTCTATGATTTCAAATTTTTTGTAAAGATTTATTTATTTGGACATGAATGTTTTAAAATGTTAATTCCTTTCAAAATATTCAAAGTGATATGGGGAACATTGATTCAAAACAATATTTTAAAATAGTTACTTTATAAATTTTGTTAATTTTAAATGATTTCATAAAAAAGGATATTTCTCTCAATGTTTTTTACTGTTCATTTTCAACTAAGTCAATATCCTTTACAGGATATTGTTCTCGAACAAGGTTGATTTATTATACAATTCTTTCATATTATATTGATGTTTTTGTGATATGTTTGACTGTGGATGTGTTATTTTTATACCATTCATGGTTTATGTGTAAATTATTAACATTTCATATGCTAGTTTTAATACTAATGTTTATGTTCTGTTTAAACCTTTTCATATGAGAATTGCATTAGACTTAGTAAGTGACGGGTGGAGCCTGTTATAGATCCTGGATGAATCGGTTGGTCTCATGAGACAAAATAGTGTCTTGGAACAAGGCTTGACAATATATTATTTGTAGTCTTGGCACAAGGCCTTGATTATGTGGTTATGATGTCTGCCATTATGAATTCCATCATTATCAAATTGGTTATTGATATTACATGTGATTATTCGACTAGTAATATATCCATGTGAATATGTAAATCATGTTATTTGATTTATCGTTTCCATATTATGATTATGATTATTTATAAAAGTATTATTTTAGTCATACACATTGCCTTAAATGTTTAATCTTATTTATGATAGTTTCTGCTATATTGTTATCATTAATGAGCATCTGAACTAACCCCATTCTATGTTTTATTTTTCCTAGGATGCGAAAATGTATATTATGACTGACCTGCAGGGATAGTCTAAGGGATATAAATGTGGTCAATGGAATCAATGATGTTGTTATTTTCATTTATTAATGTAATGTAAAACTTATTATTGTATCTAGTACTTCCAAGGCTACAAAACTGATTAGTCTATCAGGATTTGATCTCTTGTGATCATGCCAATGTTATGTAATAATTCACCAAATCTAGGTAACTGGGGTCAGGGTGTAATAGTAACATTGTATTCAAATCCAATTTGTGACATCCATTATTAAAAAATTCTAATATAGAGAAGAAGATTGTATGATCTTGGGTTTGTGGAAGCTTGGAAAGCCCATAACAACATGGTATGTGATTTTTTACTTGTTGTACATGGATTATTATGTGATATTCCTATAGAGTGGATTAAATTCTCATTTAACATCTTCTAATATTATTAGATTTATGATCACTACATTTTATTTGTTTGGTAATGGACCACATTGGTGGTGTCCTGCTATGTTATACTGACATCCTACTCAAGTGGCCATCAGACTATGGTACTAGGCCATCCCTCACTTGATGGAGGTATAGATTGGAATAATTGCTAGATTTGATCATTGAGTAGGAAATGTCATTGTGATTATGGAGACCAGGATGAGATGAGGCATGTCATCAGAAATCCAATTGTACTTTTATTCTAGTATATGATCTATGTTATCGTTCAAGTCGATAATCAATGACTTGTTTTATATGGGAAAGCATATTTTTTGTACCTATATTCATTCATAAATATAGTTTACTTTTGGTGTTAAACTACTATATTTTTATACTATGTAAATTAATTTATATATATTTTATTAGGTACACTAATTAAGGTTATATTTTTCCTAAGAATAAACATTAAACTCTCACTTATAGTAAAAATCCTCTAACATACGGGGATTCACATCATAAGCCGTGTTTCATTCTCATAAAAACTCAATGATTTAGGTTAGAATGTTTACAAAATATATCTTAGTACATGAGTGTTTTTTTAAATATTGGGCATATTTGATATGATACATATGAATGTGTCGATGCATGTGATGAAACTCAGTTAGGTGCATAAGAAACACCATTTATGAGGGAATTGTGGGTTTCTAAAAGATGGGATTAATGTTCATGGTTTGTGATTTTATGAAAATATGTTTTCACCTTGTTTGCAATTCTTGAATATTGATTTCTTTATTGCATATAAAATTTACACTTTGTTTTATTTTCAAAATACATCACATGGAGTCTATCCGATATGTGGGTTTCATATAAAATATAAACCACTCAAATGTTATTATTTTCAATATGCAGAACATAGCTTGTTAGGTTTCAAAAACTAATAATATTTCAAACATATTATTTATTGATGAAATTATTTAGATAATCATTTATGCCTCACTATATCTGATAGCAGGTCTTCTGAGACTTTTTTGTGGTTCACTCAGTGATGACAGTGATGATGATGAACTCCCTCTGTACACAGGTTGTGTATTATTCCTTTATGGGTCATTGTTGGGAATTTATTTCTTTATTAATAACATGTTGTCATTATATTTTAGATGGTTTTGGATAATTAATGTGTTGAATTTGGTTTATGTGTATTTTTACATCTTCTACCATGTGGTATTTTGTTTCACTAAACTTATAATCCTTATATCATAACATGGTTACTATAAGAGTGAATCCATTATGAAATATCTAGAGATATATACCTTTAAAACGTTCAATTGGTTTAAACCCTATTAATAACCATGTTGGTGTTATGTGTAATACCTTATGGCCTTATATATTACTATAGTTACTATTTATATAATTTATCTAGTTGTATGTAGGAAAACAAAGTGATAAAATTCATTATGAAGGGATAGTCATGGATAAATTATTAAGAATAATTTCAATGAGGAAAATTTTCATATGAATTTGATTAAACTCTTTAAGTCTTAAAGGAAGGCCTTGAATGTTTCACTGCAACCTGGGAGTATGGATCCTACCTACTGCCATTCCTCATGATACAAGGTTTTTTTTAGAGCACTCAGTCAATTTTGGTGTCAAGGGTGGTAAAATGGGTTACTTGACCCATTTTATTTCATTTAAACTTTTATTGAGTATTGAGGAATGATATTCTATGGTTGGAATTAATAGGGTTTGAAAATTGGCGCATACATAGTTACTTTACCTAACTCCCTTTTGATGGGTGGTGTGTGGTAAAAATAGTTACAAAAGAATTCCCTTTTCCAAAATAAGAATTTGTAAATCTCTATTTTTGGGGTTTTAGTTCCTTTATGTTTGTGGATAGATTTTATAAGATGTGATTATT
This sequence comes from Viscum album, assembly GCA_963277665.1. Taxonomy (NCBI): domain Eukaryota; kingdom Viridiplantae; phylum Streptophyta; class Magnoliopsida; order Santalales; family Viscaceae; genus Viscum; species Viscum album. The sequence continues at coordinate 1,642,179,699 of OY728135.1, read as the reverse complement.
GTTTTTCGTCTCTTCCTGATGAAAGAACAAATCATTTAGATTAATGAATATAATTTCCATGCTTAACTAGGAAATCATTGATGCGTGAGTGTTCGTGTGGTGGTTATGTCTGCGGTGGTAAAATAACAATGGAGTACATACTTTTGATAATGTCTTGGTTATATGAATGATCCTAGTGTCTTTTTTTATGTTAGTTCCCCAAATATTTTATGTATAACATCATCATTGGTGTTAGAGAATTATGTGTTTTTAAGGATGCTCACCAGGTTTTGTGGCCAACTTTTTATTACTTTTATAGTTGTCTCTTTAGTGGATGTTATCATTGATAGTGGAACAGGGTACTGTTGTGTGGTCTACCTGAGTTGACTTTGATGGATATGACATGGTTTGAAGTAGATGAATGCTAAAGGGGAAGAGACCTATCAGAAAAGTGGTCATAACAAAAACCTAAACCACATGTAAATTTCATGTACATATTAGATGTATCATCTAATGTAGTGAACTGCATTATGAGTATTTGGGTCTATAGTGTTTGGTGATTTGAAATCAGGTATAAAGGGTAGGTCATGATTAGTTATTGTGAATACAAATAGACTATTTGGGGGATTTTTAGAATAATATGAGTTATACAATGTGATGATTAAGGATATAAATATAGTGGGGAGAATGGATTTGGTTTCATTTCAAATGACACTCTTGTGGATGTGGTCATCGTTTCGTCGAAGGAAATATAATAGAAAATCGTGATATGTATAGAATATTGATCTGTAATGGGCCAAGATTATATAGTTCTTCATTGAATATCTAATGTTAGATCTAGATGTAGCCCTAGATGTATATAATAACATTTCATATACATGGAAGGAAATTAGTACATTCTAAGAAGGTTTCATATAATTTTTATGTTAATGCATTTTTGAGTATCCTTGTGGCTCATGTTAGTGGTTGAAGAATTAACCAAGAGATTTATTTTATGTCAGGTTAATATATCTATATGGATTTTAAACATATTTAAATATTCTTTTGTGGATTAAGTAATTGTAATCATTGGATTCTTGGAAGGTCAGTTGTTTAAGCTGGTTACCATATTATAGGAATCCATTTGGGGATACATCGATCAATGTTGCTTCATGAACCTAGATAAAGTTGGTTGGAACTACTTAATGTTTTTTATGAAATTAATGATGTGGTTATAATTGAATAAGGAATTCTAGAAGGGTTTTTCTTTTCATGTTTTATTAGTTGACAAAAACTAGCTCTTTTGTCTTGTAACCATAAATGATGTTCGGAATCAATTCTTGACCAATAATATTGTCTTAATCAGGAACAATGGAACTAAAATTCACATTTTATTTTATTAAACTATAAGAATCATTATCTGTAGGAATCTTAATATAACAAGGACTATCCTAATGCATTAATAAGAATCATTTTGATACATTGTGGCATGTGGAGTTATATGGATGTGATAATTTTCATCTTGATGATGGAAAAAACATTTTTGACTGAGATTCTGATATTTGTTCTTAGGATCGAGTAGTGGATGTGTTATGGAAATTTTGAAATGAGAATTTCTTAGGGGTGATGAGTTGGATCTTGGAAATTAAACATAGAGGGATCCTTGTGCGTAATGATCAAGGAAGATCATCATGCATGATTCCCATGATCCCCAACTTATCGAGGATAAGATGTGTTATGGTGGAATATTGTAACATTATTCAATATTATGGGACATATTTGTTGGAGTTAATTTTATCTTTTTGATTATTGGACAACTCATTTGGATTACATGGTGATAAACTAAGGTGTTACCTAGTTGAACATACTGATGTTGTTTTTTACACTTGAATGGATACTATATGTGTAACTAGAGCTTAAAATATCAACATCGGTGGCCCAAATAATATGGTGTTACTACTATAGAACTTAACTAGAAGATAGAGATAGAATTTTCCTAGTTTCCCAATGGTACACACTAGTCATCTGATCAACCCCACCTAGCTGGCTTGTGGGGAATTCCATACAATAATTAATTAAGTCCCATTGGTAATTTACCCACCATTTCCTATATGGTATAAATTCCCTTGGATCAATTTTTTTATGTTAAATTATTCCATGAACTCATCTTTTTCCCCTCCAAGATTCTATAATAATTTTGGGTGGATACAGATGAAATGTAATGGTCAATTTAGGCTAGAACATACAATATTATTTAATCATTGTATCCTTCTACCTCCAATATTGGTATATTATGTTTCTATTCATTTTGGATGATCCTATAGACATGTTTAAGACTTTTGGATGCTATGATATCACAATTGTCATTAAATATTATTCTCATTGATCATATTTCTTCATTATTTTTTATTTTAATATCTCTAAATAAAAAATCAGAAGACAATTCCATTGGATCTTGGTGAAATTATCTGAATTTTATAGATCATTGGATTTGTATGACTATATAATGTCCCATTATGATGAATTTATACCATGGAAATATTTTTAAATAAATGTATATTCATTTATAATTATTTCGATATATATTTTTTCAAATTATGTGGAATTTTCCTTCAAGACATGGAATTGATTTGGGGAATTGGATGATTATATTTTTGGGAGTGTGTCAGGAGAGTCTTGAAATCCATTTGAAAATTTCTCATCTAAGGTATTTTGTTTCATTAGTTTTACAATAAGGTATTAAATTTAATTATATAAAATGGACCCCTGTCTTATTGTTTCACCGTAGGGATTATTTCTATAATGAAGTCAGACATGTGTTGCAGACCTTCCATGGTTGGTCAGTCATGGTTCTCTAGGTGGTTACATTTTGTATGTATTTCATCTAGGGTGACTTCATAATTGATTGTGATTTCTTGAAATATTTTAATTGGTTATTATATAGTTATACTTAATAAATTTCAATTATTTTGAATACAAACAACCTTATGTCTATAATAGGAGGTTAATGGACTTGGATTGATACATATAATGTTGTTTGTATTTTCTTATCTTCGATTTGTCTCTTTTTGAGCTAGGTGGTATTATGTACCATTTATTGGAATTTGATATCAGGTTCACTGTATTGGATGGATGATCTTAAATTCATAATTTTGAGTTACAAAATGCAACAAACATAAATTTATTGACTAAACCAATTAATATGAGAGACATGTTCCATGCTAAATTTGTTAATTAGTTCCCTATCATAACTAATTAAATTAAATATTTCTACTAAATTAACATATTTCTAAGGTCCACATTGGTCCTTGTGTGTTTGAATGTTTCTTATACATTGATATAATACGCTTTAATAGTTTTGTACCTCAAATATTGATTTAATATTTTAATAATATTGAATTTTTATCACATGGTATGTGTTTCTGTATACGAGTGTGTCATTATCTTAATTTATCGCATGTGGTGTGTGTGTGTGTGAATCCCATGAGCCCATGTTGATTCCTTGATCCCGTGTGTGGGAATGTGTAGTCATGAGACCCTTGTTTATGATGACCCATAAGGCATGTGTATTTATTGTATGTTAATACTCATTCATAATTTGATAATATATTCAGATATTTTTTATGCCGTTCAATGTATGTATATATGCGACTGATATGATGATACTTTTTATGTGATGTTTTGGTATATTCTATTATTGTTTTCATTACATGATACAAAACTGATAGTTAAACCCATCACGGATTGATGACCCTAGAGGGGGAGTGTGTCCAGAAGAATCTTTTAACAAGATGATAGGACATAGATAGGTTATAGGCCATGATGACCTTATGAACCCTAGCCTGGGGACATAAAACTTTATGTGAATTGACCTGAGACATAATAGTGGGGAACATTGGTCTATGTGATCTTTCCAAATATATATTAGTAGGGAATTATGGCTTATTATGGATAGACTAGGAGGCTCGGGTCCAATAAAAATATGGATAGAGATGGGGCACGATGGAGTTGTGTGGTCTATCCTAAGAATCTTGGCCTTGTGACTACTCTGGGATGAATGTGGGACCCAATCATCAACGACAATATGTGAAATCTATTATTACTATGTTCTGAAATGGAACAGAATATGGTGCAGTTGGGGGTTCTTGGAAGCCTTGTAAGAGCAATAATCCTTGATATATAGTTGTTGTTTTCTCGGTCTTCCTTCGTGATTATGTGTAATTCATTTGTATTTTATGAGTTGTACCCACACCCTACTTAGGTAGACATTATGCATGGGTACCTGAGAAGACCTCACTTAATATTTTCAAAGGTCTGGAGGAGGCACATGATTGACCATTTATTTGGATATCAATCAATGATTTTTGATAATAATATGAGTTTAGGAATGGAGTTATAGATCCTCCTATACATTTTTTCCTTTCTTATCATGTAGTTGATAAGCATGGTGGGTGATTTGTGACATTTTTACAATTGTTACAACTAAATATATTTTTTCACTTTCATTCAACCAATTGGTATGTTTTCGGATTCCTTTTACACTAATTTTATATTTATTACATGTTTTATTATTTATTTGTTATTATTTATTTTGATTGATGATATATTCTTCATATAAGTATACTATAGAACCTCATTAGATGTTGTCACCCACTAATTTATAGGGAGGCATGCATGAGGTCATGTGGAATCCTGACTATGACATAGGTATTTGAGTAAGGATGTTACATCCAATAAGTGTATATTTTTTAAAACATTTGCATAAAAAATATTTAACTTTAAAAAGAGTATGATCATCTGCATGATATAACTATCAAAATATTTATGGAATATAAAACTTTATACTCCCCCAATCAGATGTTTAGTGAAATAAATCCCTAGAATAAATTATTCTTGACACCTACATATTGGGAATGACTATAAATAAATATATTTTATCCAAGATTGTTATATTTTTAGAAAAAATGGAAATAAATCATCCAAAAATATACATATTTTCATTTAAATCAATATTTTGGATCCCCTTCTACCCATAATTCTTGTATTTGATTCTAGGATTATCCTCTATCCATCAACCATTATCTATTTTCTCTGTCATCATATTTTATATTAGTTATTTATTTTAAAGGGAATGTATCCTAATTTCCCCATTGTTTTTTTATTATATACTTTGAATTTATACTTTCATATCTTCATATTCTTGAAAAACTATTTTATTTGCCTATATACCAAGTCATTCCTTCTCCTAGATTTACTAAAATATGTATCCATCACATACCATGATTTTTTAATTAATGAAATAATAATTAATTCTAAGATAAGAGTAAATACCAACACACAAATATACTTTGAAGTCACAAATCCCTTATATTTTCATTCATTTTTGGATAATCCCCCTTTTAAATGTTGAGGGGGAACCCTTACATAACCCTTAGTCCTAGAGGCATAGTGACCATAAATGACCTAAGGGCCTAGAGGAAGAAGGCCTAATACATGAAAATTGAAAGCCCAAAACCTGAATACACTTTTGAGTAGCCCCTCACAAACATCTAATATAATTGAAGGAACCTATCTTCCCACCACATAATGTTGGTCTACAAGAATTTCCTCATGAAGAGAAATACGGTTCATAGTACCAATGACAAGTGACGTACCCTCTCATTATTCTAATATAGATAGTTTTGATGCAGTGGATGCTTCTTGATTTGAATCCTCTTATAGGGATTATTCCTATTTGGTCTTCTTGGCTTCCTCATGGTCATTTTAGTCCTTAGATTTTGTTTAGCCTGATGTGCTATGGTGTCCCGAAAGCCCTGTGGACTGAAGGCCTTTTGGTGGCTTGAAAATCCTATATCCTGAATGATATATTGAACCTAAGGCCTTTAGAAATCATTTCATCATGAAATATATGGTCCTGGATAATGGATTGTCATAAAATTTTATATTATTCACCCTAAATTTTGTATCTATCCTCAAATACTAAATTATGAAGGCCACATTTTAGTATAATGTCATTTGAACTACTTTAAGAACTTTTCACCTTAGTCTATCCCATCGTCCTTATCTATTTATTTTTATAAAATACACTTCAATATAATATCAGTATCATTTTGATATAGTTTTTCTTCCACCGTATTTATCTAGAATAAGATGTTCGGTCTACCAAACATCTTAATCATGTCCTTTCTTTCTTCAAATGAAATTCTTTTAGAATAAACATAATCCCACTTAATAAAAAATTGAATATCCCTCCTTATTTATCAATCCAAATTCTGATACAACCATTTCTATCAAATATCAATGTTCTGGGACCCCTTCTAAAACCTCACATAGGGATCAATAATAAAAGATCCATTATCCAGAAACACCTTATTGCAACATCTAGATAAGGGAACTATGATCCATCATCTCACACTGAATCATATTTTTTACCTACAAATATAACAAAAAACACAAAGGGAATAATGAAATGCATTCAAAAAATAAATAACATAAATGTTTTCCATGGCTTGAAACATTTTTTATTTCCAAGAAAAACACTTATTCACTTTATAATCAATTGAATATAATGAATACCATATTTCTATTATAGTTCAAGTGATCCCACATTTTTATATATAGAAGATTCATATGAATAGAAATACTTCAACCAATATCTGATCAATGTGGCTAATCATTATTTCCTTATAATATATATGGAAGGCCCTCTATACTGTTAATGAAACCAATGGATTAACCACCTTAACATTCTGAAATTTGTGATTGGTGAAAGAATGTATATTATCAATATATATTCCTTTTAATTAATATAATATATCTATTGAAAACTTCCATTTTATTATTAAAAAAGTCCCTTAAATTTATTCCTATAAGATATGGATCACAATCCACCCAACATCAACCTGATTTGGTAGTAAGACTACCATTTCAACTAACAACATCTTTCGCTTCATCTTCTACTTCTAGACATACGTTTTTTTCACATGATTCAATATCATTGAAGAATATATCCTCTAGAAAGAATCATTTTATATGATATAATTCCATTTTTAAAATACAATTCTCATAAAATCATAAAATATTAAGTCCATAATCATTAGTATATTTATTTAGAAATTCTCAAACAATATTTTATAATATATATATTTTTATTTAATTTATATTATAAATTTATTCAATTTTTCTAATATTTTTTATGCACTGTGGATTAAAAATATTAATTGTTTTTAACATAATTTATAAATAATATAGTAATTTATTGTTTAATTATTTTTATTTATCTTATATATTCTATTTAATTGATTATTAGATATAATATATTTTATATTATTGATTGACATTCTATAAAAAATTATATTACTTATTATAAAATAAATTAATAATAACATTAAAAATGGTTATAATAAACTCTTTATTTTACACAAGAAGTTACATAATTTTTAATAAAAACATATATAATAATAGAAATCCCAAAATCGATAGGTTTAGTTTGTTCGAAAAATTAGGTTCATATAATATGAATATATAAAAAAATTAATATTTTATTAAAATTTTCATCATTTTCATCTATATGATTTAATTACCACCTTATAACATTTAATACCTATATAACATAAATCAAAGAAATAGCGAGCTACAATCCTTGGTAGGGAGGGATTCTATGGAATAAACATGACACAAGATTCAACGTAGTATATAGTTGAAAACAATCATTATCATGATATCATAAGAATTGGATTATCTTCATAAGTATAAAAAATAATATTAATGATATATTAATAGTGTAATACACATATTAATGAAACATTATTACATATTTGGACTAATACCTTGCATTGAATGTGGAAAAAGATTTCATTGTGTTCACACATTTAATATTTGTACAAATCATCACTTTTTAAAAATTTAAATAAAGATATTCACATTTACACATATAATAGTCATTTGATTAAAGATATAACATTAACCAATGAACTTGAGGGGTATGTTATTTTGGGATGACTAGAAACATCATTAAATAGTCATAACATGCATTTTATATATAAAATAATCATTTTTCAATCATAAAAATCATGTAAATTCATGAGATAAGAATGAGGATCGTAATTTTGTCATAGAGAACACATTAATGAATAAAACATGGGCATCCACAAAATTAGATGTTAATAAATAATTATGGTTCTTTAATGGTATCATTAACAAATATAATATTATATTTCATGGAGATGAGAAGAAAATACCTATGAATAATAAATTAGATATTTCATGGAAATTTCATGAATAAAGTATGAATATGTCTATGAATTCATACCATGAAAATGAAGACATATATATCTCCAAATTAAATAAAAATTGATTTTTAAATAAAATATATTCAATGTGGTGTTTATAAAAAACGTTGTTAAAAGATATAGGAAGAGACGATAAATATAATAAAGAATAAGGTTCGTGATTTTCCTTACCATGGGTCACATTTTGTTTCTTCATGTTTATGCCTCTTATTTAAAAGTAAATTGTTTATTAACACATTAATATATTAGTATATTACATAATTTTTTTAACTTATTATAAATTATAATCACTGTAATTTATTTTTTATAATTATTTTAAATGAGAGAATGGGTTGATGGCAGGTTTTTTTCAATTATCATTTTGATTTCATGAATTTTATACATTTTATGTTATAAATGATTAAAATTAGCTCTGAAATCATGTAATTACATAATATTTCATGTTTATATATTATATATTAGATAAACGTTCATGAATGAAGGTGCCGATAAAAATGAATTAACATTATTTTCATTGGTGGATAAAAAAATAATTAATGGGGTGTATCAAAAATATTTTAGAGGGATATATTTTTAATATATTGAAAATACAAATATTATACTAGTATAATATAATTTTTATATTTTTTATATACTACATTAATAATTTAGGGAGGGGTTTTTTAGATAGGGGTAAGATAATTGAACAATTGAAGGTGGAAATTGAATCCAAAATTGAGAAGGGTTAAATTTTCTTTGATGTCTCTCATTTGTTATGACCTTAATTGATTGTTTGATTGAATTTAAATGAAACTAGTATGTCTATCATGATACTATTTGGGTTATAAAAATGGAATTTTTCAGAGAATTGGATAAATGAACATGTAGAGAATTAATTTTCCATGATGGGTGAGAGGGGGGTTTTATCTTCGAGGGGAGGGTGTTTTTCAGTTAGAATAATGAATAAAATATTATTACCAAAATAAATCATGTCATTTTTGAAATTATGAATAAAAATTTGAAAATAATACATTATTTTAAAACTATTAAACATTTACCCAAATGAATAGAATAGTAATAAAAGAAATAAATATAAAAAATAATTGATTTTTATGTTCTATATAATATCGTTAGATAATAGAAATTAGTTATTTATTATAGAAATTGGTTTTATGTTTTTTGATAAATTATATATCTAAATAAATTTATTTTTGTCTTGAAATCCAATTTTAGTTTAATTTAATCATTATTAAATCATTATTACTTAAATATTACATAATAAAACATATAAAATTTTAAAAAATAATATTATTTTTACCACTCAATTTTTTTTAATGTTTTTCAAAAAATTAAAAAACATTAATCATAAAAAATCATATTATAATTAATTTAAAAATAAAATTTATTTCTTTTTAATTATTATCTATCATATGAAATTTTTATCATTAAAAAACTATGTTTTTATGAAATATATTAATATACTCTATCAAAAATAAAATTATAAATTTTAGGTGAATATTAATTTTTTGGAATTCTTGTATATATATGTGTGTGTGTCAGTGTATTTAAATAATTTATACATGGTAAGAATTAATTTCGTTGTATTATACTATTTATTGCTATAATTAATATTCAAATTGTTAAATTAATATTCTAATGCTCAAATAACTATTAATTATGGGAATTTTTGTATTTCCAATGGTTATATATGTCTTCCAATGGTCATACTAGTTTCATAATTCATATATATACCACACAATTATATTATTCATCATTAAATTACATTACTTTTAATTTTATATATTCAACATTTTAAAAATTTTGTTTATATTAAAAATTTATTATTCCTTTTATATAGTTTTATTTATAACTGTTATAATTATAGAGGATTGCGATCTTATAGAATTTCAAATTCTATTTATGTTATTTTTGGAATTTATTTTCCCTTTATTTTATAAAATATATTTATACCCTAAATATAGAGTTCTATAATCATTTTAAAAAGAATTATAATATATTATGTAGAGATTTTGTTTTACAATATAATATACTGATAAATATGAAACACATGAATATTTAAATGAATAATATCATAGACAATGTAGAAATATTAAATTTTAAAAAAACCTAACACATGATGAAAATACTGGTTTTCGATTGGTGTGTTTTTAAAGAATATATTGATTTATATTAATTATATATCTAAAAATAATTATTTTATGGATCTCAATTATAAATTAATTAAATATAATCTATAAATTATATTTAATAAATTTCTCATTAGGTATTATTTTAATTAATTAAAATCAATAATAATTATTAAATTTAAAATAGTTTTTTGAAAAAAACCCATTTTTAATACCAAACATAAACATCTAGTAAATTTAAATATAATATTTATTAAAAAATAATTATGCATATTAAATATAAAGAGAGAATAAAAATGTTATCATAAAAATGTGTAATTTAGATTACTTAATTAATTGAAAATATGTTATCACTTAATAGAAATAAGAATTTCTCACTACTCACTGGAAAATAAATTCATTCCAAAAAATCCCAATATATTATCCTAAATTAATTAAAATTTGATGATATAAAAATTGAATTTAGTTTTATAAAGTAATATCTAAAAATAAATTTAAAATAAAACTAATATTTTCTCTTAAAAACCAGTAAAAATAATTTTCGGTGGATCATATATTTGAATAATATAATTACTTTAGTAAAATTTGATTGATTTTTCACTAAGAAATTATAAAAAATATATATTGAGTATGAAATTTATATGTGTATCTCATAAATTATTTTATGTTTTCTATAATCATCTATTTAAAGGATATCTTATAGTTGTCGTATTTAAAATAATTCTATTTTATGGTTCGATGAAGCTTGGTGTCGTGCTTCATGCATGTTACTACTATTGTGTGTAATGCATTCTAAACAAAATGTTTCAGATAACACAATATATACTCATTATTTCATGTAAAAAAATATAAAATAAGGGTTTTATTTAATGGAAAAAATTAAAAAGAATAAATATAATTTAAAATAAAATCTACTCCCTTAAAATGAATTCCTCCATCGAAATTTGTCTCGATCATCAAAGGTTTAACATTATAAAATTACTTAATAAAACCAAACATTATAGATGATTTAATAAAATATACACATGAAAATGATAAATGGATGAAAAAAATATCTTCTCAAATAACTCATATTAGGTTTCAAAATATAATAAAATTTGTGGGAAGTAAAAACATGGACAAAGAAGAGACAAAAAACACCCAAATATTGATGGGGACTGATAGTGAAAATGGCCAGGATAAGGTTAATGACCAAAAAATAATAAATTTAAGAGGCATGGAAAAGGGCATATATATTATAAAAAATAATGATAACAAAAAAAATAATTTCATTATTGTTTTCCTAATGTTGATGAATTATCATGATAATATGAACTTATATGAGTTCATTCCATTAAATAAGAACAATATCATCCACTATTTGTTACTTGATTAATATTTTCTTCACCTCATAGTCCATGAAGGTGTGTTTGATGTATTATACATGATGCACTAATGGATCATAAGATATGTAAACAGAATGATAATTCAATCTGTCTATATTTCATTCAATATTTTAATATAATTTAACATATATGGATAAATCATTATATCGTCAAGTAATATGAGAATATCTAAAAAATTGTCCAATGTTCAACATAATACAATCCATAAATGGTTAACATTATCACCCTTTATATATTAAAAATTTATAATTAAGGTCTCTAAATTTTTCAAAATCAACTGAACAACAATCATCCATACATAATTAAGTAGATCTTATTGGACACATACAAAATAAGTGAATTCCCTCGTCAAATATTCTCCGGAATCATGGTAATAACCATAATTACATTAAAATCATTATGACTATAGTATGGGTTTGGCTTAGTGGTAAGCACTACATAATCCTACATGAAAATGGGGGTTAAAACCCCATGGGGTGCAAGTACTGTAGCAGTACTGTAACGTACTGTAGTAGTGGTGGCACTGTAGCAATGGCGGGAATTGTAGCGGCGGCACGTCACTGTAGCGGTGGCAGGGTACTGTAGTAGCAGCGGGTACTATAAAGTACAATAGCATGTGGGTACTATAGTAGTACTATTCACAGAATGGACCTTGGGCAAAAAATTTGGGCCTATGGGCCATGTAATGAGCTAAATTCCCACTGGGCCTTTGGGCTATGTAATGGGTCTCCCTCTACCTGGTTAAAAGAGGTATTTTCTTTGCTTTAATAATAAATGAGGCTTCAACCCCAAAATTTTAAAAAAATAAAACCAGAATGAAAAAAAAAGGAATTCATCCTAATTTCTAAAATTAAACCATATATTACTAAACGTATTCCACGAATCCAATAATGTTATAAGAACCATAAATGATAACCTAAACCACTATTTTATTAACTCTTTTATCAGTTTTGTGTTCTCCAATAATATCCAATATAATTTATCTATATCAATCATCAGTTTATTCAATCTAATAACCATTTTATCAACATTATAAAAACATCAAGGGTTGTATTGCCATAATTAAAATATTACCTTTCAATTAAAACAACTTCCATATCCATCATTATGATATAACATATTCGTGAATCTCCATAATGAGAAATTAATTTTGAACACTAAATTGATGTTTCAGGATTCTGATAACCAAAATATATAGAATATAATATAATTACTCAAATAAAAATACAAAAATACATAAATCATTCCAATTTTAACATAAAATATTAACAAGATTTTTTTGTCTTTTTACTTATCACTTATTCCTTTTATATATCATTTGTAGTCTCTTAATGACAAGAAATATAACAATAACTCATAAAACATTTCTGATTTTCTTCATGATATTAACCTTTAAAACATTATTTACATAGTTCCCATAAATTCCAATTTTTAATCATTTAACCATCAATGATACATTAAAGAGGCCATTATTCTCATCCATTTCATTGACCAATCTTTTCAATTTTACATTATACATACCTTTTTTGTTTCCTTCTTTACCACACCCAAAACGTCATATCATCCCTTTTAATGATTACCTTGATTTCTTTACCCCACATTAATTACATATAGAAATATTATTCTACCTTCCTCCATGGTCTTCACTACCCAAACCATTATCAAAATCAATATTTTTTTCTTTGGAAAGTCTGATATTTGGTTAAGGTTAATATTGTTAATCCTTTTCTATGACAATTGACTATGAATAATCACAATAATAATCACTCATGTTATTAAACCATTTTTCTTATCAATAGAAAAATATCCCTCAAATTCAATATTATATCAGTTCCTTATGTTCCAAACATTGACTAAAACCAATGACCATAGTTTGAGAGACACTAATCATAGAGGAAACCCAAATAATCTAGAAAATAAATTATAAGACATATAAATCATGAAACCTTATTTCCAATCTATGAATCCTTGAGTTTATCTTATGTCACTCATAGTTATCATAAATTTAAATCCTTCATTATGGTTCATAAATTGTTTGTAAATATACATATCATATCCCCTGGCATGGTAAATCTCGGGGTGAATCTAGGAATGTTCGCTTTCACTAGGTGACGATGGAGTCTAGATCAAAAATCCCTTTTGATTTTATTACCCCTAGGTACCTCTGTAATAGAAAAAGATCAAATTGTATTATCCATACATGTATTTAATTTCATGCAAACTACTCACTATTTGCTTTAGAAAACTTTTTGGACATTTCCTATACTCTAAATCATAAAAAGACCCATATAATTAGGGACATCCCTAAACATATCTGTACAAATATCCATTGGGATCTCACTAATATTTTCTAAAACTAGTTTCCAATGGATAAATAAATATTAACTCTGATACAATGTATAGTTAACTAAGACTATCATACATAGATATTAAATCATTTATTATTAATATTAATTACATTGCACAAAAACACATCTAAGGACCATAACATTTTATTGTCTTTGGAATCATATAATCATAAACAACTGGTCCATATGTAAGCTACAATATCTACCACTATGATATTCAAAACTACCTCAGCTATTAGAAATAACACACATAATAAAATTCATTATAACATGGGGAAAGGAAATATATGAAAGGGTCAGCTTAGATGCTCAATAAGGGTAAACAAGGGAGATACATAATCATAACATTAATATAATGGTATAAGAACATGAGAATAACATTTGAAAACTATACACTTATTACCAAGGATCATAATATTGGGTGATGGAATAATGATCAAAATTTCATAATACAAGAATCATAAAGAAATCATAGAACATGATCCATGATAATATAACATTGGCCTATGACATGGAATTTTTGGCATACACATAATCATAAAAATTTATTTCCAAATTTTACATGGCTCACATTAAAGGTGATAATATTAGAATAGGTTCACTCCCTAAACCATATTAGTATTCATGTTTCACTCCCAAGACTATAATAAAAAATAATCTTCATTCTAAACCAAGTTCTCTCATTATTCTAGTCACTTCTATCTCCTTAGATATAAATATTTAACCAATTAAATAAAGAGATATATATTTTCCACCCTTCTCAGAATGTTTAACATATTTATGTGTTCCACAAGAACAGAAAATTTTCATGATATCATAACCCATGAAATGAAATGGGTTTCATAAAAATTTTATCACATCATAACCTATGTAAAAGAGAAAGGTTTCATAATTATTTCATCATTTCAATATTGAATTACCCTTTAAAATAAGCGGGTTTAATAATATTTTTATCATGGTATATCCCATGGAAGAGAAAAGGGTTTCAAAACAATCATTTAATAACAAAAATAATCCATTAAAATAATGAATAAAAATTCTATCCTTGGATAATATCCCAATTAGGTATATGAAACCTCAACATATATCATCTTAGATGAATAATGATTTTTATCATTTCAAACATTTCATTTAGAAAATATCCTTTATTATTTGGAAATAACTTCTTAAATCATAAATCCTTTTGAAAATATTTTTCATTAAAAATAAGAATGAAAAAATATAATGTAACATTCAATAGTACCATGGTAATGAATATATGAGGTTACTTTCATTCTGTACGGGTTAAAACAAAGATTCTATTAACATTTTCCGTAAAATCTAAATGGGAATTTTTTTGAAAGTGAAATGAATATTCTTTTAAAAACATTATTTTTTATAGAAAATAGGTAAAAATGAGCGAAAAATAATATGAGAGTAATATTTTTTAAATTTTTTTTATAGAAAACATTTTTTTGGAAGAAAATATAATTTTGACCGATAAGAGTAATAAAGTGGTATTTTACCAAACAATTTCTTTAATTAAATTAAGTAAAAAATAATCTAAATGGTAATATTATATTAAAATATCATTATGAACTATTGGATAAAAAATTAATGTTATTATTTAGGTATTTATCATAATATTTCATCATTAGAAACATTGTTTTAAACAATCCTGATAAATGAAGAGTTTGTAAAATAAAAACATTACCACTTTGGTAACATTGAATAAAAATACCCAGAAGGAATTAAATAAAATGGAACTTAAAATATCATGTGGATAAATATGTTAATTATATTAAATTTAAATTTAGGTGAATATAAACCTCATGAATAAATATTGGTCCATTACATAACATACGTATCCAAGAAGGAAAATTGTGACCAAAAAATACATTTATACTTTATTAAATTTTTGAATCATAAGATCCCAAATAAATAAAATATATGTAAAATTTAATATCATGAAAATGAATATATTCATGATATAATATGTTAAATGTGAAATATATATACCACAGAAATGAAATGAGTGGTAAATTTTCATATGTCTTTTAAAATAAAAGAGACACTATAAATCCCTTACCTTATTTTTTAACTTCCATTGTGTATGTCCAAAAAACCTACATAGTAAATATAATTTTATTATAAATATAATTTAATAATTATTTTTATATATAAATAATACCATATATGATTATATTGTTACATTTTATTGTGTTCTTATTATTCTATGTTAAAGTAACATTTTGACTAGAAAATGTTTTGTTTTTCGTATGTGTTTTGATTTTTTATTTTTAGACATCTTAATTTGATAATTATTTAATAATATAAATTATTTTAACTAGTATTTAAATATCATATATATCCATTATATATTTAATTATAGTAACCCATAAAATTTAGTGATAAAAATGAAAAACACCGTTTATAGAGATGGTAGACCTAATGTGCACATGAACGTCAAATCCATTTTCATGATGCATTGAATGAAAAAAATGAAAGGATACATTATAAATAAATAAAAAAAATTATGTTATATATATCAAATATTTTCATTCAATCTATTAGTATTACCTTTCAGGTAAAACGTGAATGAATCACATTATATTGGGAGCGAGTAGCATGCAATACACATGAGTGATGTTATCCTCTTCCCAAAAAATAGAAATAAAAAAGTAATGTATTATATAATAAATAAATAACCTTAATATTATAATAAATATATCATATAAAAATAAATCCATCATTATCTCCAAACGTTATAGGTGCTGAAGGAATAAATTGAAACCGCTTCACAATGTGGTAGTATGATATACTTAGAAAATATGATTTTGTAATCCATTTAATGGAAGTGGAGTTTGTTTTTGGAAATAAACATATAATAACAACATCCCAGTATATAATAGTGACTAAATATATTATATAAGTATTTATAATATGAATTTTACGATTTTGTGGATAATATAATACAAAAACACAAGTTGATGAACGTTACCTCTTCTTTGGGTATCCCCCATAGGTTTTAACAAATACCCTTCTTAGATTGGAATTGTATCCAAAATATTGATTCTATTAAGGTATGAGTGATGTAAATGTATTGGGTTAGGTATTGGGTAAACCAAAATGAATTGATTGTGTGAATTGAAGAGGAGAAGTGGTGGCCATTTATGAGTTAGGTGAGCAGAACACTTGTAATATTTTGAAAAAAAGAGTTCCACCAATATATAATTCAAGATAAATGGATAAATTAATTTAAAATTATTAATTAAATAAGAGGAAATATCTATATATGTCCTTCAGAGGGTTTAAATACTTTTTTTGGATCAATTGTGTCCCTTATCTTTTTAGTTTGACACCCAAGTAAAACAATTTTAACCATAATCACAGTAATTAATTTTATATGTTTTCACTATTTATTTTGGTCAAAACATATGTTGACTTTATTTTATAATATAAATTATTATGATTTCAAATATGGAATCCATTTTCCCAAATTTCATTCACATATGTGGAAAAATTTAACTTAAAATTAATCTTGTATATATGATGTGAAAGAGGATTTTCAAAGAGAAAATATTCAAATATTTACAATGTTTTTATATCTACTTGAAATATGAAAGGTAATATACTGTTATAAAAAGGAGTAATATATATAATTTAACTAATTTTTCTTTAAACCCAATTTCAAATATTATTTATCTTCATAAATAAATTATACTAAAAGGTAGTTTTCAAATAAAATTCAGTATTTTTCACTATTCGTATAAAATTAACGTCAATGAAAATTATAAAAGAATAAACAAAGTAAAATTTGAAAATAATTATTTGACAAAATTATTATTATTTTTTGGAATAATTTTTTTAAGGTAAAAAAATTTAATTTTAAGAAAAATCCTTAATCATGATGAAAACGTATGTTTTCAAGAAGTGAATTTTTTTAAGCACCTGATACTTTTTATTATCTCTTTGTATAATAATAATCCTTCAATGAGCCTAAATAAGAATTTTTTTTAAATAATATATAAATTTTCTTTAATAAATTCCTCATTATGTATTATTTTAATTAATTAAAATGAAATTATATTATGCACATGAAACCAATTTTCAAAAAAATTGGATTTTAAAACCTAAAAATAAAAATATCCTAAAATACAAAATAAAATTGATTAAAAATTAATTATGAATATTAAATATAACTAAATAATACTACTGTTACATTTAAACATAATTGGTAATTTAAATTTATTACTTTATTGAAAATAAGTTATTATTTTATAAAACACAGTATTTTTCACTACTCACTAATAAATCAACATTTTTCAAAAAATCCAAAGAAATCACTATAAGTTAATTTATAAATGATTATATTAAAAATAAATTTCATTTTGTAAAAAAAAATTAAAATTTGAATGAATTAAATATATTAATTTATCATGAAAATAAAAAAAATTATTATGATGACTATATATTTTCGAAGAATATAATTAATTTAATATAAATTGGTTGATTATTTACTAAGCATTTATAAAATAATTATATTGAGTAGGAAATTTATATTTATACTTCATAAATAATTTTATTCTATTTATACACACCTATTTTAGAGATATTCTATAGTCATCATATTTAAAATAATAATATGTCACGGTTCGCAGAACCTTCGTGCCAATTGTCATGTGTGCTATCATTGATGCATGAAACACAAGATAAACTAGATGTTTCATATAATGAAATCTATTATCAATATTTCATGTAACAAAATTTAAAATTATTTATTCATGTATTTTAAAAAATAAAAAATATGATGACCTATACTTCCCATTCATGGATATTACATCAATTTAGATGAGTATTGAACATATTATAAATGTACATACGAGAAGATCATAATAGTTTGTGTCTTTGGAATTTTGTAACACAATATTATAGATTGGTGGATGATCTTAAATTTTTCCCACTAATATCATCAAATTTGATACTCATACTTAAAATCATTCATCATAACATGGGGAAAGGAAACATATCAATGGGTGAGATCAGATGCTCAGTAAGGGAAAATAACTGATATATATAACCATAACAAGAATGCAGGGGTATGAGAACATGAGAATAACATTTAAAGATAATTCCATTATATCAAAGATAATATAAATTATTCATTGAATAATGATAGTTAGATCATAAGACATTAATCATAATAGAATGAATATCATAATCCACGAGAGCATAAAATAAGAATAAGACATTGAATTGTAGAATACACATAATCATAGTGAATCTAATGATAAGGATACATACCATGGAATTCATAACATATTGGTTTTATTCTATCTATGATGAGAGTGGTTTGTCGTGAAGCACAATTCAATTAAATTCTTATTTACGTAAAAATGTACCATAGTGGCACATCTTAGGGTCGATCACAAGTAGGCCTCTAACATGAACTAATTTCCTATTCTCACTATTAAAAAATAACTATTATAAAAATATAATACTAATATAAATGAGGGGACAGTTTAATATGCATAAAATATAAATATATAATCAATATATAAATATATGAAAATACAAAATAAAAAGAGAAGGAAGAAAATACATAAAGATGTTAGTAAAAGAAAACCATTGTTCTTGGGTTTTCATTGTGGAATTATAATTATTATTCAAAATTTCTATCAATGAATTATTCAATGTGGAGATCAAGACCTGTCACTCTACACCCTCTCGTTTGAAATGTATTACCCTACACTGAGACCTCTACATGTAGGAGTAATTTCTTCCACATAAATTCCCAATCCAAACTCCACCGTTTGAATGAATTGGATATTCGTGGGAAGGAAAAATAATAAACGAGGAGGAAGAAGAAAATGGTAGAGAAAGTGGGGAGATCGCTCACCATAATCATTTAACCGCCACTGAATTATTATAGCAAAACATGATAAAAAAATAAAGTACAATAAACTCAAATACCACCACTTCCCCCCTCGAACAACAATGGGGGTTAGCTCTCCACAAACATGAAGTTGGAAAGAAGCACGTTGGGAGAAACACATAAAATAAAAGAAATGGAAGAAAAGAAGAAATGAGCAGAATAAGAAGAATTCTACACCAATATATATTATAATTATAAATTACAATTACAGAATCAAAACTCAACCTTTACCCCTTGAAATTTCTATCATTGTAAAAGGGAGAAGAGATACTTATTTATAGGGAAAATGGTTGATTAAATCTCGAATCAATTCTGTCCTTCGGAGTGCACCGAATTTTAGACCCATTAAGTGGACTAATTGGGAAATAGATCCTTCTTCAAAGTTGTTTCATATAATCTTCCTCGTCCCTAAAATATATTTCATTCCTATTAGGTCACGTATGAAGAAGTTATGTCTGTTTTAGAACGGCATATTTAATCTGTCCATG
This sequence comes from Viscum album, assembly GCA_963277665.1. Lineage (NCBI taxonomy): Eukaryota > Viridiplantae > Streptophyta > Magnoliopsida > Santalales > Viscaceae > Viscum > Viscum album. The sequence goes on along the minus strand of OY728135.1, from coordinate 1,642,159,189 downwards.
TGACTCTTCATCTTCCACATCTCCAAATTCCCTTTCCATTATGGCTTTGTAATCAGTGGAATCAGACGTGGACTCCTTAAGGAATGATGTTCTTGAATTACTATTAAACCTCCATGTTTAATATCAAATCCATTGAATCGTTATGCTTCATGATAAAATCTATGCTTTATGACATTCCAAATCTGCACACAGTTTTAGAGGTCCAGATTGTGAGCTAATTTTTGGACTCCAAATTATTGATTGAGCTGCAACTCTAGAAGGATGAAATGAGTCCCTTTATGTAATTAAACCTAAAAAGAAAGAATTTCACAATTTGGTTTAGTATGGAAAATGTTATGGCCAAAATACATAATACAAATAAAATAGTTAAATCCAAAAATTAAGTCATTTTTGCATTTGATCTCAAAATACCACTAAAACATAAAAATGTGACAATTTCCCATAAAATAACAATATGGGGGGTATTATAACATTGAAATAAATTATTAAATATGTGAAATTTATAGATTCAAAAATCTACCTATATAATGACATTGGGATTGGTTGCCCACCAATATAAAATTCTTTTCGTCCTTAGGATAACTCCCCATGTACCCGCAAGTAGGGGCTTGTCCTAATAACCAATGTAACCTCTTATCTCATATAGAATTAATCATTACCCAATGTGTTGAAGTTCTTTCTAGGTGCACCCATCATGTAACCAATAATAGTATCAGATAGTGATATATGGATCACCCATTCAAACAGGCTATAACGGGCTTACATGGAGCTTTATGGGGAACCCCATCATATAATATTTAAAAGGATTCACCAAAAAAATATGGTTCGACCCATAGTATATGTTGTAATGGGATAAATCAGTACTGCCTGGGCTACACCCATCGTATAAGCTATAATTGGATTAACTGGTTCTATATGTTCCACCCCATCATTTAAGTTGTAATTGGCTTACCAAGAACTATATGGTATTCCCCATCATATAATTTGTAATGTTCATACCTAATAATATCTAGGTTTTCCCATCATATAAGCTAGAATGCTGTTACACAGTCTTATATGCGCCACACCATCATATAATCTATGTCTAAGAACCTCTACTTGAATAAAGTACACATAGTTTTCATATCATCACAAAAACTCATAAAAATGACTATTATTTCATATCCTACTTAAAATATTCAGAAGAAATGGGTTTTATCAAAATCTTCTTAGAACATGATTGACCCGTTCAAGAGAAATGGTTTCCATGAACATCATGCCATTAAAACATAAACCATTTAGACAAAAAATATGAATTTTTTCCTTGTATAATATCCCCCCAAGTAATAGGCAACCCTGATTTATTTCATCTTAAATAGAAAATAACTTTGAAAGGATCATTTCAAAAAATTTCTGATGAAAATACCCATCCCTCTTTGAAAAACAATTTTTAAAACATAAAACATTTTGAAAACATTTTTATTTGAAAATAACATTGAAAAATTATAATGTATTCTTTGAATATAATTTAATTCACTTTTGAAAAATAAATAAAAATTAAAAACCAATTTCCATGAAAATTATCTTCAATTAACATTTAAAAACATTTTTGAAAACAATTTCATAAAACATTATATTGTAGAAAAATAGAATGCTGACCGATGTGAGAAATAATGTCAGATTATAATGAAAACATTTTTATAATTATATTATGTATCCAAGACAATAAAAACGATTCCATTATATGAATATATTAGGAATAAAATGATGAAAATCAAATTCATTATAATTTTTTAGTGGTACGTAACGGTATTTCAATATTGATACATAAACAAAAATAATAAATATAAATGATTAGATTGTAACATAAAATCTTCACCACTTTCAGATCATTGAATTATTATCCCCATGAAAGAATAACATAAAAATAAAACATAAAATACAAATAGTATATATAAATTCCTGATATTATATGTATAATAAAGTCTATATACATATTAAAACTAATTAAGAATACAAAAAAGTCTATGGAGTTAGACCTAGATATTTCAAAATCCCAAGGCAAGGTTCGTATAATTCAAAGGAAATCTAAACCTTCCAAAGAGCAGTGTGTCATACCTACATGGAATACCTGTGCGAAAGACCTGTGCAACATTCCTGCATGACAATATATTTTCTGTAGCCCTACATGGAAGACCTACATAGGGGTCCTATGCAGAGGACATGCATAGACAACTATCCTTTGACCAGGCCCCATCAATTCCAATAAATAAGACACATGGGCATTCCATTTTAAGGACTGCAAATTTTGAAAGACTCCCTGAAACTCCAATTGTGTTGCTCTTTCTCCTAGATCCCTCAAATTGTCTCAGGTAGCTCTCTAAACCATGAGTGAAGAGATAATTATGTAGGATAATCATGTTTTGAAATTATTTCACAATTTTTACATACTCATGGTTCCCCTATATGAAATATATTTTTCAGTTATCATACAATCCTATGCGACATACCTACAAAACACACCAGCGTGTCCCACCTGCATGGTATCGCTGTGCGCTGCAGTAATGCGGGGTACCTACATGTCACACTTTTATGAAGTACCTAAGTTGAAAAGCATAGGATAAACTCTACATAACAACTTAATTACAATTCTTAAGGATATTCATGGTCGGGTATCTCCTTTCTTGGTTCCCTAATCTGAAAGTGACTGTGTTGAAGCCTCTACCAAAACATCCTGACATATCAATCCCTTGGAAATGGAACATCATTGTGTCTACTATTTGGGTTTGTATATCAATAGTCAGAGGATTCCCACATGTTTACCATGGGATAAGGACTCATGGAGTGTCTTTGGGTATGTATATCCACAGTCACATTGACCTTTCTCCCAGGAATAGTGATGGGAAATTCCCAGTTTGGAAGATTAGGTTTTGGTTCCCGTCAACTCTCTTATAAATGAGCTGGAACCTCAGGTATTTGGTAGGGAAAGTATAGTTCACAATTTCTTTTCCCTTCAAGAGAATTAATAGTATCATTCCCCTACCAGGATCAATTTTAGGGCATCCAAACCGATGTGTGCCCCTAACCTCCATCCCTCATTCCTTTCATTGAACCCTTGTCCAAATGTAAAGTGAATAGTGGGAGTGATCGTCTCCTCACCCTCTTCCCAGGACTCCTCGCCCTCGTCCATTTTGGATATCGTAGGTGCGCCCTCTTTAACCAGTAGAGGAGGAAAAGTGTTGGTGACTTTGTTGAATCATTGGCATTCTCTTTATTCTGACACCGAGCATGAATCACATGGAATTATAGATTTTTTATTATCAAAAATTATTCACAGATAATGAAGTACGAGAACTCTGATTCCTATTCAAAACCAGATACGTAGGAAGAATTATTAGGGCCCAAGATCACTAGATATCATTTTTAGAAATCCAACTCCAATTATTTTAATATATACATCCTCATTAGGAATAATCCCCAAATTAAACTCCAAAATCAACAACGAATCCTTTTTAGGAAGAAAGTCCAAACTCATTTCACTCAAAGGAATAAACTCTCTTATGGGACTTATCGAACTACCTGGGATTTGATTCTCATCCAAATGGGATACGTTGAAAACCTCTTTGAGGATCAAACCTGACACATCAAATCAAACTTTTATCCTTGGTTCATATTCTAAACATGGTCTAATATTACATTGAATCCCATATTCTTTCCATGTTCCTGGGGCAGTTTTGGCATATGTCACACTCCAAAATATTACTATGAATCTTTATCTGAGATGTCCTTACGACATGACATTAAACTACACAGCTAGGTTCTTATCACATGACCTACAATGTATTAGGTTTCCCGTTATGAGGATCCAAACTATGAGGGTTCTTATTCCTTTAGTTAGGATACATAGGTAGTCCATTTTATGGGTATGATCCCAATATCCAGACAAATCTTCATCCCATGGACAACCATAAATTCCAGATTACCCCACTGAGTGGCTTAAAACCCAGTATCATCATAACGATGATTAAGAGAATATCTAGTTAGTATATGGGAGGATACCATTGATGGATAACCTCAAATACCTATGCACATCTCAATTAATGAAGAACCTTGAATACATTAGGATGATTCCAAATTTTACACATATTAATAAGTGATTGTATATACTAGGGGAAACTAATCATATATGTGGAAAATTAATATGTATTCATGAAAATAACTTAAATTTATAATGAGAGTCTCGGAGTAGACAATATTTCCCCCCTATAGGGTGTGATGGGTCTGACCTCCAATCATCTAGACCAATGCACATTATTAAGTATCGTAATGTTCATACCTAATGAATGCATACCTTTAGATAGAAGTCCCCTTTATGCTGAAGAACTACTGGGTGATTCTGGTTCCGTGAATAAATCCAATGGAATCTTCATGGAAGTCGTGATTCATAAATCTAGAACACACATTTCATGGAACAATGAAACAAAAATGGTGAACTTGATGTGAATACTTAAACATGTTAATAATGTTACCCACCTGTCAGGCCTCTATCAATTGATAAAGGAATTCCAGAAAAAGGAATAAATCACACATGTATATATCTAAAAGATGTCACTTTAATGTATATTATATTTCATTTTAAATTTTTTCTCAGAACTCCCATCAGTCGAAAATGGCTATTTTAAAGATGACATCTTTGAACTTCCAGACCGCAGCTCAGGCTGGATCCTCCTCAATGGGAATGATGTACCCACCCAAAATCTTCAACACTGGGTCTCCAACATGTTGGTAATGTATTACAGTCAGTATAGTACAATCCCAACCTTGGAGGCAACCTTTTATGATCTCTAGGTTAATAAAAATACTCAATTGTCCGGCCAGTGACGACAGATGATCAAGAAGCATATGGTGACAACAACCAACTTCAACAATTTAGATTCCTTATACCTGTATCTCAACAACAATTCCATTCAATACTATAGGTAGCTAGATCAAGTGGTCACTTAGTGCCTCAATCTAAAGATGCATGGATCCTTCATAAAGATTCCCACCAACAATCCCCACCAGAAGAATCATGCAGCAGTGAACCCCCATCATGATGGGGTTTTTTTCTATGAACATTAAACCCCAGTCCCTCAAACCTAGGCATATAATATGAAATTATGGGGGAAAATCAATTCAACAGGGTGCAGGTTCTCACCGCTTCCCCTCTAGAGAATTCAATCAACCTAACTTGATGGAGAATAATGAGTGGGTACATAAACTTGTCATTCCTGATTCTTCTACCCGGCAAACTCATTTGAATGCAACCCACCAATATTACTATGATAATCAAGTAGAGTAACATGAACATGCACATACACTTTTTTCACAAATTATCATTCATTCAGCGGTCTCTTATGACTTCATTTAAAGAAGCTTGGAAATCTAATGTGGCGCAAATTAGTAAACTGGAACATACACCATCTTATAATCACAAATTCATCCAATATTCTTGTATGACAGTATTTAAGTAATAATATCAAATATTTTTGATGAAAATTAGATATCAGGAATATACACCTGTCAACGTTCATCAATCTTTCCAAAATTCTCATTTTGTAGCACCTAATGAAGTCAGTCAGAAAGCACCGACGAAAAATTTGGGTAGACCCAAGTCTCTACCCCCATACATGAGCACTTTCAATACCCATTGATAGGAAAATGATGACAGGAGTAGGAAAATAAACCTAATACTTATATGGAATGGACGTATATTCTCTTTCCAGCCACTGAATTCACCAATCACATCTTATCAATAGTCAAAGGGTAGACACAAATTAATGCCCATATTCTTGAAGAATGACATAATATTATAATAATAACTTCAGCAGTACCAGGGGAAGAGACACATAAAATTTTCCCCACACTTGGGATAACACATCAGTATGTCATCCCAGAGTAGATACACACATCTGTTCCATTCAAGGAGGGTCATGGGGCATACTCCCCTATATCATATATACAATGGGATCAAGAACATACACTAATTTTATTTGGAGGTAATTGGTCTGTTGTAGTTTCAACTCCAAGGAAAGAACATACACCATCCCTTGATAACCAATTTACCCATTAAGTGGTCCCATTTATGTTAAATAGAATATACAGGAATAATCCTCACTAAATACGGATGAAAAATCAAGATTCAAGCTGCAATTTGGTTCCTTTAAATGGTGGAGTTCTTGAAGCGCTCAAACATGTATCTGTTGCACCTCAAGATCATTACCTCTCATTACTATATAATGGGAGTGGTAGTAGTAATTTTTAATTTATACATCATACACGTCATCATGAATGATTTCTTCTTGAAAATTAAGTCAATCCAGAGTGCATATCCCCGGATGAGAGCCATAACAACCCTCTGTGTGGACAAGAGTCCAAGGAGCAAGAGGATTTATCCCTTGATGTAATCCAACATTATAACATTCCAGGTAAATAAAGAATAAGACATATTTTATATTTATTAATATTTGTGAATTCAATATTAACTTTACTTTAAAAGGGTTGATATGTTCGATAGCGTACCCGATACACAACAATAGGATTCTTTGAAATATTATGTGGCACAATAATAATATAATATTATTATTTTAGATTGTAGTTAACTATTAGGAATTGTATTGGAGGGAATGAACAAAACTAAACTAAAATATGATTATACATGATTGTTAAATTTATTTACATTATCCAATAAATATATAGATGCTTAAAATGTGAATGATTCTAATTTTAAGCATAATTTAACTTAAAAGGCTGATTTATCACCTTTTAATGGAGAATCCTTTTTAACTCTAGTTTTTTTTTAACTTTAATACATTATATATGAAAAAATAAAATCCTTATTTAGAATGGGAACATCAAAATTTACTTCATTTAAATTTTTGGAATTTTTCTGGTAATGTTCTTTTTTTAATGAATAGTGAAAAATATTGTATTTTAATTCAAATGTGCCTTTTAATCTAATTTATTTATATGGTTAGATTATCTTTTTAATTGGGTTTAAAGTGAAATTAAATTATATTTTTACCATTTAATCCAATTTTGGTCATTGTAATTTATTTCACATTGAAATTGGACATAAACAAGTATCAATCTTTTGATAGTTATTGTTTCTTAAAAATACGCTATTTGTTTTGATAACGGGAATTATTTTTAAAATTAATTAATTCCAATTACATGTTTTGAATTTGTAAAAATATAAATCATTTTTGAATTCGGAATATCAAATATATCTTAGGCTGATTTTTTGGTATTTTTCTGAAAAACTTAAATTTTTTATGAATAGTGAAACCACTTAGTGGTAGTTAAAAAACTGACTTTTACATTTAAATGAAATTTTACCACTTCTGTGAATTGAATTTCAAAAATCTGACATACATGGTTGTTATCAAGAAGTAAAATTGTGTTCATTAAGATGAAAATAATTTATGGTGAATAGTAACTTTTGACTTTTATTTATCGCGGTTAAAGCTAAATAGTGTAATTTAAGGTTAGATGAATATTATAATAATTAAAAATTACCATAACACTTTTCCAAACCTTATTAGTTGAGTCATTAATGACCAGGAGCATCTTTGGGTCGATTTTGGGACCCCATTGAGCCACTTGGGAGTGATAATGGCAATTTAGATTAATTAACATAAAGTAAAGGCAAAAATGACAAAAGAAAATATCTTTTAGTAAATTAATTTTTATAAGGGGTTATATAGATGATCTCTTCAACTATAAAGATTCTTTGGAAAGCTAAAAGGATTTAATATCTAATGGAAGTTTGTTTTTAATTTATAGTCATCAAATATTTTAAATTATTTATGACACAATAATGATGCAGTGTTTACCTCATTAATAAATCATTTAAATAAATAAGATATTAATGATTAATATATTATCCAATAACTGTCCATTTCCTATTGGATGATTTTATTTCAACCATGAGTAATCTTATATTCTTCCTTATTGATTTTTGGACCTTTTTAGGTCGAGTATCATTATATAATAAAATAATATTTTCACACTTTTCTAAAGAGACTCTCCTCTCCCTTATAAAAGGAGACCATTTCTATCCAATTACTCACACCTCTCAAGCCATTTGGCTCGTCCAAAATCTGCCCAATTAATCTATTTACATTCGGCTGCTCCTCCTAGAATCCTTAACTTAGGCAGAAGGCATTTCAAGAGGTCCTTTGGTTCAAACCAAAGAGAGTTACCCGAATTAAAGGTAACAGTTTCTCTTAAATTGTTTTTTTATATTACTTCTCCAACCCCTAAACACTTTTTATTTACTTTATTTTTTAAAAACACCAGTATCATAAATATACTAGGAATTTTTTATGATAAGGATTCTAACTACACTTACACACATCTCCATCTAATGGATGAAGAACATAATGTATCTCTGGATGGAAAACTAAGGCTTCACGAAACAATGATTGTTCAATTACATTTTACGGACTCTCATGGTGGAAATTATGACAGAAATGTATTTATATCTGATATAAATAATTTTTATGATTTCCTTATGCTTCTTTACTTCCCATTTATAGAATTCCTTAATGGTTTCCATAGTGTCTAAATATAATAATCTAATTTGAGGAAGTTCGGACTACCGCCCCCTTAAAGTGATTTGTTTCGTTAATAGCTTATATGTTATGTATAAAGGATGGAGTTAAAGATATTATATATGATATAATACTGGAATTATAACATACCTGTGTATTATTATGTTTTATTTCCATTAAAATAAGAAATAGAAATCAAAGATTCATTAATGCGTATGTACGACATATCGTCTCCATGAACGGTGCATTTCATTTCTTACCTCTAAATGTTATGTACAATTATAAAAACTTGTATATAATGGATATATATGATATATATGATATCCAAATCATGAATATCATTCTGGATATAATGAACTATTGACCACATGGACAACATTTAAATAGAAGGTGTTCATTTTGACTCAAGTACCAAATATCGACAAAATGAATGTTAACAACTTAAATGATTACATAATGTTTATAACATGGTAATAAGTGATATAAAAGTAATAATAAAATTTAAAAAGGTTCTTAAGAAAGTATAAATTCACTTTAGTTTATTATTCAGGATATTAAAGAACAATTGAGTCATGTCGGACACGAGGTAAGGGATCATACCTCTCTCTTTCTTTTTAAGTACACTCTTTTATGTCACTTATTCTAAGATCTTATTTATTATGTTAGGGGATGTTATTTTGTATTAATCATACTGTAATTTTTATGTTCATATGATGAGAGACCCTATTTAATCCCATCAGTCCTATTTTGGACGTTTTAAGTGGCGCTGTTAGGCTGCCGAATTTTCGTAAGGGATTTCTTTTCTCACTTTCAATTCCGTGAGATTTCCAGTGTTCGCCACTTATTTATTGCATGTGGTGTATGTGATGCCCATTAATGTATTCCCAATGTAATACTCTTCAATTTATTGGTAATTACATCTTCATTTTATGATCATTCTTTCATGTTGTGTATGTTTCGAAAGATACCAAATCAGTATGGGAACCTTTCCCCTCCTCTTTTTAAAAGACTTCTTTTTGTAATGTCTTTTAATTTACATATTATTATGTTCATGTGATTAGATACTATTTTTATCTCATCAACTCGTTTTTTTAATTTTAATGTGATGCTGTTAGGATGTCGAATTTTTGTAAAGGGACATCTTAACCCAATTTCAATTCATTGGGTGAAACTTCTACTTGTTGATTATGTCGTGCTATAAATATGTGTGAATGAACTCTGATTTTTTTAAAAGTAATATCCACTTATATTGGGTGTATTTATATTTTTCACACATAAATTATGTCATTGATTAATTCTTAATCTAAGGATATAGTTTTTATAAGGGATTGCATCTCAATTTACATTCCATTGAGACTTAATTATTTTTATGCACCAATTCACTCTTATATAGTGTATATACCATCCTTTGACATATTATATCATTAATCCTTTTATTATCATGATATTATAAAGTTATTATTAAATTTTAGTCCTCATCTATTTTTATTCAAGTGTCTCTCATTTTGTTAAAAACTTTTTAACTAAAATATCGTTTTAAATGGTTTAAAGATTTACTCTTATAAATATTTATCATCAATTTCCATGTTTTAAAAATGGGTTTTGGATTCATTTTTATGGAAATTAATTTTTTAAAATGTTAATTTCTGTAAAATCTTAAAAGTGGTATGGGAAAATTTGATTCAAAAATATATTTATTAAATGTTTTAAATGGTTATGAAAATGGTTTGATAAAGCATTTTTTATTTCAATATCTTAATATGATATATTTTGATTGGAATGTGGAAATGTTATCTTTCAGTTATGCTTGTATTATGTGTAATGTTATAGTTATTGGGCATTGTTTACATATACAGGTGGTTCTGTGATAAACCTCGGTCGGGTGATCCCGAGAGAGCTCTCCAATACATTTGTTTATGTGAGGAGGTAAACGTGAATGTTTCCCCTAAGATATTTAGGGAATATACTCTGATGGGTATTCCAAATGTGGTTCCCTATGTAGAATGACAGTTATAATGTAAGTATGTTATGAATTCCATTAGTTTCCTTTATGATTTTTTATTTCTATGTGTTATTCATAAATATTATGATTTTGTAAGGTATGTTATGATTGAAAAGTATTGGTTTCATTGATTTGTAATTATTGATGGGATAATGTTTTCATTCCTTTTTTATAACCCTTTATTAGCTTTTTATGCTCATCCCAAGTTTTTTAAATGTTTTTCACAGGACTTAAAGATGAATAGGGTCAAGGAATGGATCATGGAAAAGTCATGCTATCTAAAACATGGAACTAGACTTGTTTCTTTTCAAAAGTTTTTATTTTATGATAAAATGGATACTGAGTAGTTTTGTCTACATTTAATCTTCAAGTTGTTATGTATTAGTTATGTCCTAATTCTCCAAAACACTAAACCTAAAAATATCCTCAAAGTAAATTATTAGATTAATTCAATATTATGTATTGTTTTAAGGCTGGGTACCTATAGATTGTATCAGAGGTTGGTTTAGATAACTTTAGCGGTTAGGATACAATTTAAGCATAAGTAAAATTTCCATAATGGTTAGGATTTTAGAAAGAGTAATAGTTATTTTTATAATGTTAATGAGTTTAAGATAAAATGAATAAGTATATCTTAGTGTTTACCCTCCACATAAGATATTATATGATGATTTTACTGATATACTCACACTGACCTTTTTGGTTATAGTAAATGGCCGGATCTAGCAGGCACCAAAGTAACAATGGATGTGAAGAAAACTATAACAGTTTTCTGAATGAGTAGTTGAATGATATGGGAGCTACAATTAGAACTCTTCTGGTTATTCTCAACCAACTATCTGGAGTCATTATTGACCACCATAACCGTAGTGAATTTTATAAGACATCATATATGCGAGAAAAAATCCATACGGTTGTTCAAGTAATAATCATAAAGGTAAGTATGTTCAAAAACCTATGTGTCAAAGATGTGGAAAGAAACACCTAGGAAAATGATTCAAAGGTACAGAAAGATGCTATAGATGTGGAAATTAAGGTCATAAATCAAGAACCTACCATGAAAAAATGAAGCATCTAATTGACTCTAGGAAATGGAAAGACGTCCTTTCTGAGGGATCAATTGAATAATTTATATGTGGTGTGCATGGTCATTATGAAAAAACATGTCCTACGAAGATTTTTCGGTAATGGTATCACTTGGAACGTACAAATATATGTTTACCAACACCTAATGCCATTCCGATTTTGGATGAAGAAACTGACAATGACCAATGAAAGGTATGGATTAATTATTAACATATGTTTTGATATTATTGAATCATAGGATATGATTATTGATTCTTCTATGTCAGAAATAAGTATTTCAGAAAGAGTTGGTAAATAATGGTAAGGGATCATGAAGATCGTTGAATGAGTAAGAGGTCAACAAATAAGGGATTTAAGAGTTATGGTATATTTTAGGATGATGAAAAACTTAAAATTATTAAGTCTCTTTTGATGATGAGATTACATTATAAGACTCTTTATAGTATATATAACCCTGTAGTTTGTTATATGAAAATTTTATTCAAGGAATAATTATGTTTCCTTTTGTGGATATAGTTATAAAGAACCATTTCGTTTTATATGATCCTTGAATTTATGGAAATTATTGGTAAATGCATTTTTGGGATGAAAAATTAAAGTTATTAGAAAACCTTCATGGTTAAAATATACTATGGTTATTTTTGAAAATTTTATCTCTTTTTGGGAATTTTATTAAATTATATAGTTTTTGAAAAGGGACAACATGCAGAACGCATGACAACCCGTCGCGTCGGACGAATCTATGGGAATCGAACCCACAACCAAAGTGTGACTCGTACTTATCGCCTACCAATGGACTACGTGAAGTTCCTAGTTATTTTGACTAATTATTTTTAGTTAGATGATTTTATGAATCCATAATAATTTTCTTTCGAGTTATCTATGGAAATGATTAACCTAGCATGGAGAATATTTGATTAGGTTAATTTCTTTTCAATATGAGATTTTAAGAGTAACCAATGTTATTTGGAGATAAATGTTATGATTTATCTTGGAAGACTATATGATTAAATCCTTCTGAGATTTGGGTTTCAATCTTAGATTGGATTACATTGAAGAATTTTATGGGCAACTATTTATTGAATGGTCTTTGATGAACTTTGGGTTTTGTTAGAATAATTTTGGAGATTAAGAGTAGTTTTTCATTATGTAAATGTTTATCCTTTTGGAGGATTATATGATCTTGTACTAAACGTATTTGTTTTAGTTAATAACTAAAGGCTTGGAAAATATATAGTTTATATTTTTTGGATTATGTGATTCTCTCAAAGTTGATTATAGTGCTCTTAATGTGAAAAGAAGTCATCCTGAATATTCATCATTTGGAGAAAATATGAGTTTGTGATAGAAATATAATGAAGGATAAAAGTCTAAATGAAAAGTGATTGTGATTCCATATGTTTTTAGTTAATCTCAGAAATAAATTCCTCAATAAAAAGAAACTTAAAACAAAAACCTTGTCTGTAAACTTTTCCTACTGGGAAATCAAAGACTGTTTAACCCATCATATGTTTGTGATTTTCTGGTGGATAACATTCTCCTAAACATGTTTTCTATCACTCTCCATCAGAACATGATGGTTTGTTTTCTCCTTGATATCCCTGTTTTCATGGAATCCTAGTATCTGTTGTCTCGGGTAACTTTTTTACTTCTCTTCCATTATTTTAATGTTACAATTTTATTGACTCTTTTTTCAATGTGGGTCAATCAATGAAGTTCCTGAGCATAATTTTAAAATTGCGAGGACGCAATTCCCAAAAGGTTGGAAGGATGTAACATCCCAGGTAAATGAATAATAAGACATATTTCATATTTATTAATATTTGTGAATTAAATATTAACTCTACTTTAAAAGGGTTGCTATGTTCGATAGCGTACCCAATACGATACAACAGGTTTCTTTGAAATCTTACGTGGAACACTAATAATATAATATTATTATTTTAAATTGATGATAACTTCTAGCCATTGTATTGGTGTGAATGAACAAAAATAAACTAGAATATGATTATACATGATTTTTGAATGTATTTTTATTTTTCAATACAAAGTTAGTGGCATAAAATGTGAATGAATATAATTTTAAGCCTAATTTAAATTAAAAGGCATTTTTATCGCATTTTAATGGAGAATCCTTTTTAAATATAGTTTTGGTAAATTTAATAAATTATATATGACCAAATGAAATCCTTCGTTTAGAATGGGAACATCAAAATTTACTTTGTGATATTTTTTGGAATTTTTCCGATAAAGTTCATTTTTTAATTAATAGTGAAAAATATTGTATTTTAATTCAATAGCGCCTTTTAATATAATTTATTTATATGGATAGATTATCATTTTAATTGGTTTTAAAGTGAAATTAAAATATATTTTTACCATTTAATCCAATGTTGGTCATTGGAATTAATTTCACATTGAAATTGGATATAAACAAGTATCAATCTTTAGATTGTTGTTGTTTATTAAAAACAAGCTATTTGTTTTGATAATGGGAATTAATTTTAATATTAATTAATGGCACTTATATGTTTTGAAATTGGAAAAATATACATCATTTTTGAATTCAGAATATCAATTATAGCTACGGCTGAATTTTTGGTATTTTTCTGAAAAACATCAATTTTTGATGAATAGTGAAACCTATTAGTGGTAGTTAAAAACTGAATTTTTCATTTAAATGAAATTTTACCATTTCTGTAAATTTAATTTCAAAAATCCGACATCAATGGTTGTTATAAAGAATTAAAATGTGGTTCTTTAAGATGAAAATTTTTTTTGGTAAATAGTAACTTTTTTACTTTTATTTACCACGGTTAAAGGTAAATAGTGTAATTCAAGGTTAAAAGAATATTATAATAATTACAAATTACCTTAACACATGTAAAAACCTTATTTGTTGAGTCATTAACGACCATGGGCATATTTGGGTCTATTTTGGGACCCCATTGAGCCACTTGGGAGTGATAATGACAATTTAGATTAATTAACTTAAAGTAAAGACAAAAATGACAAAAGCATATATCATTTATTAAATTAATTTTTAGAAGGGGTTATATAAATTATCTCTTCGACTATGAATATTATTTGGAAATATAAATATATATCCTATATAATGGTATTTTTTTTTAATTTTTATACATCAAATAATTTAAATTATTTATGACACAATAATGATGTAGTGTTTACCTCATTAATAAATCATTTAAATAAATAAGATTATAATGACTAAAATATTATCCAAAACCAGTCCATTTACTATTGGATGAGTTTATTTCGACCATGCGTCATCTTATCTTCGCCCTTAATTATTTTTTTACCTTTTTAAACCGAATATCATTATATAATAAAATAATATTTTCACACATTCCTAAAGAGCCCCTCCTCTCCATTATAAAAGGAGACCATTTCTATCCAATTCCTCGCACCTCTCAAGCCATTTGGCTCACCCAAACTCTGCGCAATTAATCTTGATACATCCATCTCCTCCTCCTAGAAGCCTTAACTTAGGCATAAGGCATTTCAAGAAGTCCTTTGGTTCACACCTAAGAGAGTTACCCAAATTAAAGGTAACAATTTCTCTTAAATTATTTTCCTTAATTTTACTTCTCCAACCCCTAAAATATTTTTAGTTCCTTTATTTTGTAACAAAACCAGTTTCCTCAATATACTAGTATATTGTTATGAGAATTATTCGAACTAAATTTACACACACCTCCATCTAATGGATGAAGAACATAATGCTTCTTTGGATGGAAAACTAAGGCCTCACGAAACAATGATTGTTCAATTACATCTTACCACCTATGATGGTGGCCATTATGATGGGACTATATATATATATGATATATATTAATTATATGATTTCCTTATGCTTATTTACATCCCATTTATAGCATTTCTTTATGGTTTCCATAGTGGGTAAATACGATAATCTCATTTGAGGAAGTGCGGACTACCGCCCCCTCAAAGGGATTTCATTCGTTAATACCTTATGTGGGATGTATAAAGGATGTATTTAAGGATATTATATATTATATAATACTGTAATTATAATATAACTATGTATAATTTTGTTTTATTTCAATTATAATAAGAAATAGAAATGAAATTAGCGTTCATGCATACGTACGACTTACCGTCTCTATGAACAGTGCATTTCATTTCATACCTCTAAAAGTTATGTACTATTATAAAAACATTTATATAATGGATATATATGATATAAATTATATCCAAATCATGACTATAATTTTGGATATAATTAACTATTGACCACATGGACAACTTGTAAATATAAGGTGGTCATTTTGACTCAAGTACCAAATATCCATAAAATGAACATTATTAACATAGATGATTACATCATGTTTATAAAATGGTAATAAGTGATATAATAGAAATAATAAAATTGAAAAGGGTTCTTAATAAAGTATAAATTAACTTTAGTTTATTATTCAAGATATTAAAGAACGAGCGAGTCATGTAAGACACTAGGTAAGGGATCCTACCTCTCTCTTTCTTTTTAAGTACTCTCTTTTATGTCGCTTATTCTATGCTCCTATTTATTATGTTAGGGGATGTTATTTTATATTACTAATACTATAATTTTTATGTTAATATGATTAGAGAACCTATTTTATCACATCAATACATTTTTGGAAGTTTCAAGTGGCGCTGTTAGGCTGCCGAATTTTCATAAGAAATTTCTTATCTCACTTTCAATTCCTTGAGATATCCATTGTTCGCCACTTATTTATTGCATGTGGTGTGTGTAATGCCAATGAATGTATTACCTGTGTAATATAATTTAATTTATGGGTAATTACATCATCATTTTATGATCCTTCTTTCATGTGGTGTATGTTTCGAAAGTTACCAAATCGGTAAGGGAACCTTTCACCCTCCTCTTTTTAAAAGACTTCTTTTTTGTTATGTATTTTAATTTACATCTTCTTATGTTGGGATATGTTCACATATATCCTTATTGATGTAAATTTTATGTCCATGTGATGAGATAATATTTTTATCTCATCAACTGATTTTATGAATTTTAAAGTGACGCTGTTAGGTTGTCGAATTTATGTAAAGGGACATCTTAACCCAATTTTAATTCTTTGGGATAAACTTCTACTTGTTGATTATGTCATGCTATAAATATGTGTGAATGAACTATGATTATGTTACACTTAGTATGAACTTATATTGGGTGTATTTATATTTGGCACACATAAATTATGTCATTGATTTATCATTAATCTAAGTATATCGTCTTTATAAGGTATTGCGTCTCAATTTACATTCCATTGAGACATCATTATTTTTATGCACCAATTCACTCTTATATGGTGTATATAATATCCTTTTAAATATTATATCATTAATACTTTTATTCTAATGATATTATAAAGTTATTATTAAATTTTATTCCTCAGTTATTTGTATTCAAGCGTCTCTCATTTTGTTAAAAACTCTTTAACTAAAATATCGTTTTAAATGTTTTAACGATTTATTCTTCTAAATATTTATCATCAATGTCCATGTTCTAAAAATGGTTTTTGGATCTATTTATATGGACATTAATGTTTTAAAATGTTAATTTCTTTAAAATCTTCAAAGTGGTATGGGGAAAGTTGATTCAAAAATCTCTTTATTAAATGTTTTAAATGGTTATGAAAATGGATTGATAAAGCATTGTTTATTTCAATATCATGATATGATATATTGTAATTGGAATGTGGAAATGTTTTCATTCCATTATACTTGTTTTATGTGTTATTTTATGGTTATTGGTCATTGTTTACATATACGGGTGGTTTCATGATAAACCTAGGGCGGGTGAGCCGGAGATAACTCTCCAATGCATTGCATAATGTGAAGGAAGTAAACGTGAATGTTTCTCCTAAGAGATTTAGGGATTATATTGTGATGGGTATTCCAAATGTGACTCCCTATGTAGTTGTGATAGTTACAATGTAATAATATTATAAATTCCATAAGTTACCTTAATGATCTATTATTTCTATGGTTTATTCATAAATCATATGATTTTCTCAGGTATGTTTTGATTAAAAAGTATTGGTTTCATTGATTTGTAATTATTGATGGGATAATGTTTTCCTTCCTTATTTTATAACCTTTACTAACCTTTTTATGCTCATCTAAAGTTTTTGAAATGTTTTTTCACAGGACTTAAAGAGGAATAGGGTCAAGGATTGGATCAAGGAAAAGTCATGCTTTCAAAAACATGGAACTAGATGTGTTTCTTTGGAACCGTTATTATTTTACAAGAAAACGGATATTGAGTAGTTTTTTCTACATGTAATCTTCATGTTGTTATGTATTAATTGTGTCCTAATTCTCTGAAACTCTAAACAAGAAAAGATCCCCAATTTTAATTATTCATTTAATTCAAGATTATGTATTGTTTTAAGGCCAGTTCCCTATAACCATGGTGGTCCTCCCCATGAATGCATTAACTTTTAAAGTTCTCTCTGTAGTAGTTTTTTCATTGTCAAATTTATTCTTTAATTGGAATTGTAGTAATGAGAAATCCCTCTTATATCTAAGCACATTCGAATACAAGTCCATTCATATCTGATGTCTTTTCATTAACATGTGAATTACTTTCTCAACAAAAATCTATATTAATGCAATTGTCATTCTCTGAACCTACCTTGGGTCATTTTTATTCCAATAAAATAGAGGAAAAAATGACTCATTCCATTTTTTTAATAAAACAATCAAGAATCATCCACTTTGGTCAGACCAAGTGGAAAAACCTCTAATAAAAGATGTTTAACATATATTAAACAAGAGAAAGAAATTGGATAATGGAGAAAACCAGTCATGTTGTGGACTTTGGAATATTCTCAATATAAAATTCTAGAATTTATGGCAGAATATTGCATTAATGATGACCACCTCAATATATGGAAGACTATTCATCATTTGAAAACCAAAGAATTACCATATGATGAATATCAAAATCATGTAAAGGTAATAGAAGTGTTGAAATGAAAAATTGACTGATTGTGTCTCTATGTTTTCCAATATCTTATGTTTTAGAATAAGAAGAGAACTTTTCAGTGGGTATGCCTCAATGCTCTAAAAAGGCTATGACTGTTAATTTCTAAAACCTCATCTGGTGTTCGTATCAGAGGATGGGGTTCACTTAGAGAAATGCATTTCACTGCACTCCTGAATCCACAAAGCCCACCAAAAGTGGTATCATGCAATGTTACTACCCATGGTCGTCTACAATCATTAGATTTTGTATGTACTCAAATGTATGCTCAAGAACAGTTCTCAACTATCTGTCATCAGATTTAGGCTCAATGAAAATAAGTTGTTGAGGTGCATTGCATCAAGAATCTGAGAATATTTTGTTGTCCTCCAAATTAGAGGATGTTAGATATCATATAACGCAAATGTCTAAAATAAAACAACAATCTTTCAAAACAGGTGATTTGAGTGTTTTTCGGATAATTCACCTAGCTAATGTGTGAACCAAAATTCGAAAAATCGGAAGAGAAACTACAAAAATCTCAACCATAGGTATTCAATTGCCACCCAATATTGTAGGGACTGGGTCTTGTTTAATTAAACCTATGAATTCAATAATCAATGTTCAATGGTTTGATGAAAAGAAGAATAGGAACATCCATAGCCTGCAGGGATGGCGACTTTTTCACATATGAAATCCCCTCCTCAATAAAAGTTAGTATTCTACTAATTAAGGAATAAGCCACAAAAAGAGTGCACAACTGAACAGTCCAAGTATTTTATTTGGGTACCTGTCTCCCAAAGAAATTCACAAGAGTTCAAAATATCGGGGAACATAGTCTAATGGATGATATATAAGGTGAAGATCTTACAAAGATACTGACAGAATGTCATCAATGCATTATGCGTCAGTGAATTTCATTAACACCATTGAAGAAGATCCTCCAAAAAATGAGTCCAGTTAATTAGAATCAAAATATGAGGTTCTTATCCATAATACAGTACACACTTAAGCAAATGAATATGGTGTATGTACCCAAAATCAACGGCATACCCAGAATCTAAGAATTATTTCAAATAACCTTCTCCCAATCCCTCTGAAAAGAATCTAACTATAGGGAATGTGAGAGTCATATTTCATCTCACATTTCCACTAGAGAATGTCGATATCATTCTGTTGAAGATATATTTGCACAACAAGAATAGGATATTATAGAGTTGAAATGATTCAATACAGAGTTACATCAAACATAATTTTTTCTATACAAACTCCCCAAGAAGATCCTCAACTTTGACATCCTGTAGGATCTTTTTAGTAAATAGGATTTGTGATAACTACATATGCAGATAATGAATTTCCTCCATTGGTTAAACTACCAGGACAAGATCAAACGCTTCCTTATAGGACTGTTTTCATGGGTTATCCATGGAAAATTCCAGTATCATCACTAGTGGTTTTGCCTATTGTAGCACTAGTTGATGCTCAAACTGTTATACCTATACAAGTCCTAGATCATCCAGATATTCCCCGTTTTCTTATGAAAACAGTTGAGGCATTAAAAACTCACATGGAATTCATGGAAGAATGGAATGCGCCAGTTCAGCTGGAAATGAATGTTTACCCAGAATTGGTGGATCTGATTCCTCCCCCCCTGATTTTTTGAATACCACATTCCCAATATTTAATATTTTGGGATATCTGGAACAACACTTAATGCATTTCATTTCATGTTGTGATCCAATTATGTGGACTCCACAACAATAAGATGCAGTAAAGCTCAAGTTTTTTGTGTAGTCATTATAGGGACCAGATTTTGTATGGTATAAAAGTTTTAAATCTCGATCAATTGCAGGATAGAAATATATCTGTTAGAAATTCATTCTTTAATTTAGATAAATGCTATAGAAGAGAAATTTTTTTGATCTTACCAATTGAAAACAATGGTAAAATGTAATATTTTCATATTTTTTTGATCGATGGAAAGGATTAACGTATTCCTTAAATATGACACTCCTTCAGGAAGAGTTGCTATGGATTTTTGTGGAAAATCATCATGATGAGTTACGCACACCACTTGTCCCTATAAAATACACAAGATGGAATTGACATCTTTCTTCAATTACACAATATATAGAATATTAAATTTTGGAAATTAAAGCTAAAACTCATGTAATTCTATCTCCTTTGGGAAGGAAAATAGTGATATCAGAGGTTTCTATAGTTACACTTAACCAAGCACTTGTACATGCTTCCACTTCAATACATTCATCATATTGAAGGGGTCCACCCCCTTGAGTTCTAGCAGCAACAACATCCTCATCAAGCCGATCAAAGAGATCAATGTTGGAAATAAAAAATTATATTATTTCCAGAATTAATAGGTTCCTGGTTACTTCATATCAGCTCTAGAAAATAATTTAGCTCAGTTCCCAAGGCTGAAGAAACAAAACAAATAAGGAAATAATGATCTTCCAAATTATTTCCCCTTTCATCAGATGTTGTGGAATCCCATTCAAGAGTGGGTTATTTTCATGGACCACCTGTAAAAAATGGTACACTCTAGGAATGTTAAACTAAAACGTTTTTCTACTCTTGTAGCATGTGATATTTCTACTGGTCCAAAATAAGAAGGTGAATGGATGGAAGTCAAAAGAAATGTGCAGAAATATGATTATTTGATGATCAGTAAAAATATTAACTGATCTCATGCCATACTACCAACATAGTTGAAGCAACTGATTGTGTCTTATACCATGCCTTCCAAATCAAAGATACCTTCATCAAAAGATCATCATTCAAAAGTCATGTCTTCAAAGAAGCGACAGGATCATAAGTACAAAGAGGAGTTAGAAGATGATTAGTTTGTGTCATGTATAAGGTTTTTGTTGACTCTAACAGATTTAATGCCATCTGCTTCAAAAGTACTGGTACCGTCCCACCATACGAAATAATTAGAACAAACATGTCAAGATTAATCTTAATTAGATGAAGAATTGATATTTTTTTTCATCAACATTATCCACATAACAGATCCTTATGCCAATGTTTATTCTAATTATAATGAGCCATAGTTCCCTATACCTAACTATGGAACTTGGGAAAAGAGGACATGGTCAAGGATATAGGGAAATATGTGTGAATTCTAGAAGACATTATTTTAACTTTAACCTAGCTCGAACGGTAAATTAGGGGGGAAACTCATGGGATATCCCTTCAGTGGGTTCAATAAGAACAAGGATATTCTCCTATGCATGACAGATTCAGTCTGGACATGACTATTTTGGATGACCAATTAGAGGTTACACCATCTTCCTATCAATAAGTAGATAGAACTAGTCAGTCTAATCTTCCAAATCCTGGATTATTTGCAGTGGCTAATCTGACATAGAGAACATCCATATCAGGAGCATCAACATCCAAGGCACCTGCAAAACTGAATAACCTTGTTAGGAAATTCAGAACTCTAGACCAGAAGTATGATTTTCTAAAATAGTTGTCCCACGTATCGGCCGAGTTGTCAGTTTTGGATTCCTCAAATTTGTCAAATGATCTTCTAGAAGCACTTATTGAGGCCTTTTCAAGTCCTCAAGAGTTTGAAACTAAAGTTACTGTTGCTGATGTTTACCATATTAATAATGATCTAGCTGAGTTTCATGAAGTTATATCTTTTATAGATAAACGTTAAGATGATGTCGTATATGGACATATTAGGCCCTTGTTTCTATCTTAAAAGGGCAATAATATAGACATATGGTGAGCCTTTATTGATAATGGCTCATGATTTAACCTAATTCTTATTAATACACATCGTCAATTGGGCCTTACTAAATCCAACTTATTTCCTTCCACTTTAATTTTACATGCTTATGATAAGAATGAGAATGAACAACTATGTGGGATTCCACTCAGAACTCAGTTTGGGGATCTTGTGTCTAATACAGATTTCATGGTTGTTCGTTAGGACACAGTCTTAAAGATTCTTCTTGGAAGGCCTTAGCTACATCAATATGCAACCACACTTTCATCATACCATAAATGTCTCAAAAATTGTTTTAATGGTAAAATAAGAACATTTTATGGTACAAAGACATGCTCAAAACATGTGAATCTCAATACATTGAGGCAGAATTTTATCACATGAAGGAAATATAGTCCATGGAAATGGAGGTAACCAGAATTAATGCTGCGAATGGAATGTAAAATATCCCCGCAATACCATTCATCCATTTGAGTATCGATTATTTGTTACCTATCAATCAAATTGAAAGGGTAAACCCATATCCATACACTCATCCAATGACTTCCATAATGTCAATTGTGGAAATTGAGCATGAAATAATGGGAGAAATTGTTGATTCACCATGCTGTGATAGAAGTTTAAATGGGGATGTCTTCATTTCATTAACTAAATTATAGCAATCCCATACTACATAAATCCAAATCGAAGATGTTTTAGAAATACCAGATGAAGATAAGGATGTGGATTCCAAATCCATCATCTCCTATTTATTACCACATGAATACCCTTCATCATTAGTAGCGTCAGAAAGGGTGGCCTCTTCTTCAAGGTGTTCAAATAGTGATTCGTTCCCTAACATTAAAATTATAGCTTCATCATTTACTATGAAAATAAAAACAAAATAAGGATCATGTAATAAAGATGAATAGGAAGATCTAATTTATGATCCTCTAGCATTTGAGGAAGGTTTCTCTACCACTCTGGATGAGCACGGTGAAATAAATCATTGAAAAGAAGAAGATCCATGCCCCACTCTAATTAGTGCAGCCAGGACTTCTGAAGAGAAAAAGGGGTATAATTAATCTCAATTGAAACATCAATACATATTTTCTAGGAATTATATTGAAATTCCAAGACATAATCCTGATGTATCCACTCATTATTTGGGTTTTCCAGAAGAACATCGAGGATTCAACCAAGCAGAAAGAAGAACAAACCCACCTCATGCCTTTAAAATTGATGGTGAAGATGATAAAATTTTAAAGGATAACTTTTTCAGGGAGGTTCAATATCCAAAATGGATGGCCAACATTGTCCTAGTGAAAAAGAAGAATGGGAAAATCATTGTTTTCATTGATTTAAGAGATTTTAACCATCATTTTCCTAAATATGACTTTCCATTTCTGATCACATAGAATTTAATTGATGCAACAACTACCAATGAAGCTATTTCCTTCATGGATGGATACTCTGGGTATAATCAAATTTATATGGCCTTAGAGGATGAATAATATAAATCCTTAAGATCCCCTCAAGGTGTTTTTTACTAGATTAATGGCCTGAAGGCATAATCTTTTATTAATTTTAAGATAATCCACTTTTTAAGTAAAAAGGGGAAAAACCACACATTACTTAAAGGATGTAGAAACATCAACATAATCAAATTTCAAAGCCCAGAACAAGACTACTTAGTAATACCCCCCCACCTACTGCATCAGTTTGGCAAACCACTTTTTAAGGAAAGACGGGAAATTCCGCACATGACTTCAAGGACGTATCAACATGCCATGAACCTTATCATCGAGCCCTTATTTGGGAAATTCTTTGAATGTTATTTGTATGATTTGGTGTTAAAATATAGAAAACATTTTGATCAATTGGCTGATCTAGAAACCATATTCAATAAAAATCAGCAACACAGTTTAAAGATGAACCCCTTGAAATGTGATATTGGGGTATCCTCAAGAATGTTCCCCGGATTCATTTTATACCATCATGGTATCAAAGTTGAACTTGATAAAATAAAATTAATACATGGAATGTCAGCTCCACAAAATTTGAATCAATAAAGAGGAATCTAAGGACACTTGGAAAATATATGGGTCTTTATCACCTATTTGGTAGGTAAGTGTTTTCCCTTCACCAGACTAATGAGGAATGGAGTCCCTTATCAATGGAATGAAGACTGAAAAGACGCATTTGATACACTACAGAAATATCTCTTGAGGCCACCGGTATTAATGCCACTTGTTGATGTAAGACCACTTATTTTGTTTGTGGCAGCTTTAGAGAGATCACTAGGTGTCTTACTAGCCCAAAATAATTATGTTGGGAATGAAAACAACCTTTACTATGTCAGTCGAACAATGCTTGACGTAGAAACATGATATTCAAGTATTGAAAAGTGTTTCCTGGCATTATTCTTTGTAGTTCAGAAATTGAGGCACTTCATGCAATATCATGAGGTCCAATACTCAAATTTATCCTCAGTCGTCCTATTCTTACAGGGAATCTGGAATGGTTATTTTTAAATAGTTTTATATCAATTTTGAACCTAATAAGGTAATAAAAGGCCATGCTTTGGCCAACATCCTTGATTAACACCCATACGAAAAAGATACATCCTTGGAAATTGAACTTCCTGATGAAGAGGTATTATCTATTCATGATAATCCAAAAACATGAGAGATAATCATTGATAGTGCCTCTAGAATTCTAATAGGAACGTGAAAGGAAAACCCTAATCTCAAAAAATATGGGTTATGAATTTTCCTTATATCTGTTGAAAAAGAAAGGTTTTCTTATTCCTTCCTGTTATCAGAAGGCAGAACTAACAATGAGGAAAAGTATCATGATCTCATCGTAGGATTGGAATAGGTACTTCATGTGAAAATGAATCACATGAAAGTTAAATGTGATTCATATTTGGTTATAGGAGAAATCGATGGATAAAATTTTATCCGAAAATAAGAGCTAATCCCTTTTGTGATTACGTTAGAGGGTTAATGGATGAATTTACCTCAGATCTGACATTGTCTTATGTCATGAGATCAAAAAATTATCAAGTTGATGCACTGTATAATGCAGCTATAGCCTTGGAAGATCCAAATCAAGATGATACAATCATCAGCATAGTCTATCGTCCCGTGATCTCATTTTTTGTTCAATCCAGAATGAAAGAAATTAATGAAATTATCCCTATTTTTTATCCATACGGTCACACAATGGCATGGAGAACACCCATCATTGAATATCATCAAAGTAGATTAATTCCACCAGATAGAGCTAAAAAGAATATATTTGATGATGATTAGCCAATTTTACTTTTAATTATAGTCCAGATCACCAGTCTATTTTCAATAAATGAGGGTTCGATGGAATTATCATCAGGTGTATTGATGGGGAAGAAACTGTAGCTATCATGAAAAACATTCATTCAGGATATTGTGTTTCTCACCAGTCTATGAATAAGATTTCTGATCAAATCTGAAGTCTTGGATACTTTTGGCCTTCAATGATATAGGATTGCACATATTTCACTAATAAATATCATCTTTGCCAAGTGCATTCGAACTTCATTCATCAAACCCTTGAGTGGTTACATACTGCTAAAAACTCTTGGCCATTTTACACATGGGGAATGGATGTAGTAGGGTCTTATCATCCAACTATGGATAAGTAGTTCATGTATATTCTTACTACTACTTATTTCTTCTCTAAATGGGATGAATAAATTTCCCTCAAAGAATTCATATCCAAAAACATTGTTATTTCTATCAAAACAAACATAATCACCATATTTGGTGTCCCACATACAATATTGATGGAGAATGGCACCAATTTAAATTCTATTTAAGTTAAGAAGTTATATCAGGAGAATAATATAAAATCTAACCATTAATCTCACTATCACGCATATACCAATGGATAGATATAGGATTTAAATAAGACCTTATCCAATATACTCTAGAAGTTGGTGGATACAGATAATAAATCTTGGCATGATAAACATTTACATGCTTTAAGGGATTATTAGACTACTACCCGTACTGCCACACCAGAAACACCTTATTCAATGGTATACAGAACAGATGCAGTTTTTCCCATTGAAATTCAATTGCCTTCACTCAGAGTTTCAATTTGTGATCAATTGTCTGCATATGAGATGTGTTAGAAACGATTTGATGAGTTGGAACGATTAGATGACGAAAAAGTGCATACATTACATCATTTAGCAGTCTATCAGAGTAGAATAGTGCGTTTCTTTAACATGAAAGTTCATATTCGTTCATTTTTTCAAGGAGAATTGGTATCGGTCCTCGGGACTCCCATGATACCAAGAATGAAACCTTCAAAGCATGAGCCAATGTTGGAAGGACTTAATTTCATACTTAAGGTTTACTCAAACATATCTTATTCAATAATATCACTAGATGGAGAGCTTATTACAACTCCAACCAATGCAAGAATCTTGAAGAAATACTTTGTCTAATTTCATATGTCATGCTCACTACATGACTGAAAACTGCATAACCCCCATGTCCTCACTATAATACATAAAATGACATAGTACAATTTCCTTCTTAAAATACATTAAACTGCACAACACAATGTCATAATTTCATTACATTAAACTTTGTAACCATCATAAATGTATGTGATGCATGATGATAAAATGCATAACATCCTTGTCCTTGTTTTACAATGTTAAACTACATGACATCATTGGTCCTTATTTCATGACATTAAGTTGTACATATGACTTCTTCTCTACTTTACGTTAGGAGAATCTACAAACAAGAATCATTGACACCATTGTTACTCCTTAGTGGCACATGAGTCCTTCATTTCCCTATGTATGAGTCAGATATGCATAGGGAAATAGTTTTAAGAACTATGTTTTTCTTGATTCTTGTCTATTTTAGATACGTAGAGATGCTTGGATCTCCATTTTTGGGCCCAACCACAACCACAAAATTTTTATATCCCTTTCTCCTACTGTATATGAATCAACTCTATACAGATTTATCCCATAATATAAATGGTCAAATCATTATACAATTCTATGTATTATGTTTAATCGTTCTTCTAGAACATGTCAAAAACTATCGTCTCCCATATCAAACTCAAATGGTGTGGAAAATGACTGTTAAAGAACTATGTATGGATTGATTCTCATCTATACAAGATATATAGAGATGGACAGATCTCTAGTCTTAGGACCAACCACAAAAAAATCCCCCTTTATATTTTATATATAAATCAGACCTGCATAGGGAATGATTAAATATCTCAATATGTCTTGATTTTTGACCCCACAAGACATGTAGTGACACTTGGGCTTTCTCCCACATTCTAGCTATGATATTTCATTATTTTTACATTGGTTCATCTTTGTCGATACCGCATGACATTAAACTACATGGAAATATAATAAATACGTTTGAATTGGTTCCTTCTCCATTGAGATACGTAGTGAGCCTGGGTCCTATGCCTTGTCTCAGCTATCACATAATCATAGTACCCTTATTCTTCACTTGTGTCACCTTTGTGTTATAGTAGAAGCTTTTATTTCTCCTTTTTTATCACACCGAGCATAGCTCACGTGGGGTTAGGAATTGGTTAAAAATATTCTCTCTATAAATACGTTGTTATAAATTCCTTTTAGGGTGTACAATGTCCTCACTACATTACATAAAACCGCACAATACCATATCCTCAATTCATGACTTAAAACTACACAATACAATGCCCTCACTGTTTGACTTTATACTACAAAACATAATATAGATTCAAGTGAAACAGAGAAAGTGTCAATTTTTTACATATGACTCTGATATTTGTAAAGGACTTCATACTCCTAGACAATATTGATTCAAATATTTATCATGTGGTTTGAGAAAAACCCCCTTCCCAATTTCATACTCTTAATATTGGATATTTTCATATCTTCATAATCTTCCATAAATTTTCTGGTGATGGAGTTTTTAATATATGAGAACTACTTTTCCTCACTATGCAGTATGTTCCCTTAGGTGGAATTTCACAAGTTTCCTATATAATGGGCATGTCAATCAAAAGATGCCACTGTTTGACTATACAACATATTCCCTAGTTGGCCCTACACATTATAGCCCCTATAACGAGTTTTTCAAAGGAAGGTAATTTCGTTCATGGTTATAGTATTTTTTTCACGTTCATACATTATTGACAATATACAAGAATTTCTAATTTAAAATGGTCATTCATGTATATTCTTCCCATTATCATTCTTTCGATTTGAAATTCCTTAATACCATGGTTTACACATATATATCTCCATGTTTTCCATGTAATATGAAATAACCTTGGATCACTTGACCACATATTATATACTATTTCTATTTTATGTACTAGTTGTATAACCTAATACTTTAAATAATATACTTCATACACTTGGGTCAGACCATTGTAAGAAATATCATTCCTCTGATTATTTGGAATTATTTATTGGAAATACTATATCAATATTCATGTACCATTATTCAAAAACCAAACTATGTGCTTTGGAAAATCTGAATCTCCATAAACATTCTTCAATTTTTAGCAACAGAATGTCAAACATCTGAAACCTCCTTTTATTGACTATACAGTACATTCCCCTAGGTGGACTTGTATAACATATTCCTACATAACATGTTTATCAATCAATGAATACCATTATTTGTCTATGCATTATATTCCCATGTTGGCCTTACATATTACATCCCCCATAATAGGTTTGTCAAAAAATGGTAACTTCGTTCTTGGAAAAGACTTCCTATAATGATTTTATCCCTCTTCCCATATCATTCTTCAGATCCAGAAATTCCAAAATCACAGTTTACAATTATCCCTTCCATACCTAAATAAGGTAGTATGTTTCCAAACAAATTTTCATGAAATTAATAGAGTCTCATATATTTTTTTAGAGATAAAGACCTTAAATTAAATCCAAAAAATGTCCTCACTGCATGAATTAAAATTCCATTGTACAATGTCCTCAAAACATGACTTCAAACTACATAATATCATAACATAAATTCACCTTTTTGATAAATTTAAACCATTCCTCATACACAAAATTTTTATATAAAGGGTTTTCTTATTCATGACAAATATATGAATAAAATACCCCTTTATTCATAAATTTACTTTCTTAGTAAAAACCACCCCCTATGGTGTAGAGTCACCAAGATCTTTTTTCCTTTTCTATCAGCTGTAAAGTGTTAAATTCCTAAGGGCTCTTTTTCATGACTATTCATTAGGTTTACTTGTGTGGACTTGCATAATTATCTTATATAACAGGCCTTTCAGTCAAAAGATGACACTATTTAGATATGTAGCACATTCCCTCATTGTATGATTTAGGGAATATTGAGAAATAAGAAAATTAAAAGATTTAATTTTTATGGGGTTGTCAATATAACCATAGTAAAAAAATCAAATTATGCTTATTAGGCCCATTTGGATTCATAAAGAAATTCTAAGCACCCCATTTTTTGTCTTAACCGTCATGATTATCTGAAATGAAGGTTTGCTGTTTAAAATTATCATTATCACCATTACAATTAATTCTAAAATACAAAAAGAGGGAAAGAATAAAGATTTATATGATTAAAGGAAAAATTTATTTCATTCATATGATATAAGAGGGATATCCACAAAATGGATCCTCCCTATCATCTTTTAAAATATACTCTCAACATGGAAACTCATTTGTTGAATATATTCATGAGCCATATCAGCTGACCATTGAAGTTGAGATAGCTAAGAAACTCCAGCCTCCCTGACCTAACGAAGTGCTTTCTCAGCAGTTGAAATGTAATTTAACCCCTTTAATTTGGTATCTCCTAATTTATGGATAAATTTTTCATGTTTTCTATAAACAGAATATAGTTTCTTTTGAAGATATAACTACTATATAATGGATTCTATAATTTCTTGGCTGATTTCGATCGACTTATCATTATAATCTGCCTCTTCCTTAGCTACAATAGCATAAAAATATCGATATTGACAATATGTTTAGCCTTTTAAAAATCTAGTTGCACCTTATTATCCTTCTACCATCAAAAAATGGTCTCTTTCATTTCATAGTAGGTTAATCGATAATTAAATCCACCAAATCCAAATATGCAGAATAATGCGTAGAGATTGAAAAATTGGGACAGTAGCTCATCCAAAGGATTCCCAAAAATTATGCTAAATATATGTCTCCATGTATTATTATGTTCCATTCCAAGAGAATATTACAAGGCTTTGTCTGAATCTGGTTCATTACAGTGGGGGAAAATGTAATCTAGAAATAGATCACTTAAAAAACATCCTTGTTCTACTTCTCTCAGAATAGTAGAAGCTTCAGCTTTTGTCGATGCATGAGCCAACATGAAAAACTTCACCTTACAATATAAATATGGAAGCTGGTAGTCCTAAATGATAAATCCAGATCATTTTAATTTTTAGAAAATATGAAAGAAGCATAGTATGATCCATATATTCGATGAAATTTACCCAATAATAAGTCAGCCACTTTATTAGATTCATCCCTAGTATTATCAGCATCAGTTTCTTGAATAGGTGTTTCTTGAGAAGGGACAGACTCCTCAGTTTTCCCAGTTTTCATAATTGAAGGGTTTGGAATATCTCTCGATAGAGATTCCTCAACAGGTATTTTTCCAGCTTCAACATAAGATGGATAGAGTGGAATTCCCCATTACTAAAGATCCATTGCAGCATTTCCTCCAGATAATGTTTCATAAGTTTATATCTGATGTAAAGTATTAAGTAACAAAGAACAATTATTTATATAATGTGCAAGAATGAGAACATACATCCTTGAAATTCTTCATGAAAATCCCCAAACTGCTTGATGGATCTTGGAATATCAATATTTGGATTAATGGATTCAATAATTTATGTATATTCACCAGGGAATGTTATAGAATCCCCATCATTTAAGGTATCTAACAATCATCAATTGATGCCCAAATTGGCTCCGCTAACATTCTATTTTGTTGGTTATTTAAGTGGTACATCATCATCAGATCATTCCAGGTTTGGGTCAACATCCGTATTTGTTTCAAACTACCCTAGGACTTTATTCCTTTAATCCAAAGAAATAGGAATATCAACATTTGATATTGCAGGATACATTGGAAAAATAAAATGATTTGAGATATGCTGAAAATAAGAATATTAGCAATGATTTTAATATTCATGAGAAATGTATTTGATCTTACCATTGATTTTCTCTCTCTTAATAGAGATAGGAGTGGATATAGCTGAATCATTTGAGGATTTATCTGCTATGATAGTAGATCCATTAACATGAACCTAATTTTCTCCTGGGGTTTCCTTCTCTGGTCATAAAGAATCAATTCTTAGTCTTGTGAGAGAGGAGAGAGATACCGATCCTGTGAGAGGATAAATTTGATTACTAGAATTTATCGTGAAAATTATAATTCCCTGATGATAGTATAAATACATACTCCTTCAATGAACGTGTCAGGCCAATATCATTGATCTATTTAGTTTATTTTCATATGCTTGAGGAGAAATCAAAACAATCTTCTTGGTATGAGAAACGTGAGGTAATGGTTAAGGATTATATGTTTCTATTACCTCATTCATGATTATCACTCATAGAAAATGTTCTAGAGACCTAGGAGGATCATTATATGCATTGATGGGAGAACCTCTAGGCCCATACCTTGGTGATTGAAGAACTGGTCTGGAGTTTCCTTCCTGACATTCAAGCTGCAAAAATGTATTTCATCGAGATTAATGATGATTAATGATAAAGAATAATTGAAATAGAAGAAAAGTGAAATATGTTCTTCGTGTAAACATAAATATCCCACTCCACTTTATGGTCAATAATTACCCCTTCATGTATTCCTAAGTCCATAATATGAGATACTCATTTAGTGGTTGAGATTTTTTTCATCATTTTCACATATAAAAGCCTCCAGCTTCGTAATATACACCTGTACTTCATCCATGTTATTATCCATATTTCTATCCAAATGTGACATAATGTAACCCAATTTTTGTATTTGAATGTCATGATGGAGTAATTCCCATGCATCCCTAATATCATGGGTCACAATCTCCCAATAGTGAATAGGTGAGGGTCGTAGATAACTCGATCTCGGAATGGTTGGTTGTGGAGGATATTCAGCACCTTTTGACTGGTGAGCCTGTTCATGCCTCCCTTCATCTTCGTAAAGTTCAACAGATGGAATTGGAATTACTTTTTGATGGTTGTGACTAAATCGCCTTGTCGTTGGAGGTATTTCTTCTCTATCCCTATTCTTCCTGGTACAACTCCTGTGAAGATGTTTTGAAGGTTCTAAAACCACTAAAACATCTACATCATCTTTGGACATGGACTTCTGACCAGTATTTCCACTCACAACAGTCATTGTAGATACCACTCCGTATATTCCTTTTGTCAAATCCCCTTGAGGATATAAAGCAGCCCAAGATTTGGCATATCCAGGTTCCAATCCAATTGACGCATCTGATAGTGGATTGTAATTGAAAATTTGGATTCCTCTAAATTTGTTAGAATCCATAATTGTCTCGCTACCATTGGGTGTTTCTCAGGTCTAACATACGTTGGTGGAAATGATTTTGATATTTGAAGACATATGAACTAATAAGGAAACATATAAGGTACATAACCCTCACATATAATTTCACCATCAATCTAGATCAATAATACACCATCCTATAATTCCATCATATAATACCTTAGCTCATAATTCTTTTCATTACCTTCATTAATAAATGTTCTAGTTTGTGGGTAACCAAAAAGAAAGAAAACAAATTCTCTTGAGACTTTCAATACCTTTAGAACCACATCGGGGCTCGTATTTTGAGGCTGAATAAAAGAAAATTTCTGTAAAAATGGAGTGAATCATCCATTGGGGACTGTAACTGAATTCCACACTATGTATGAATCAAAGTGTGATGCACTATATCCCCACAGCACTTGGAATGGCTCTACAATTCTAAATGGAGCCTCCCATTGTATAAATGAAGTAAAGAATAGTAAATTCTTCCTAATACAGATGTTTATAAACCAATATACCCCCTTATACCAATTTATCTGCGATGAAAAATGTCCATGGCCTTACACCACCTCCAGAATCACGAACTAGATGTAAGTAAATGCTTTTCCACATGGCTAGGAAGGCGGCTAAGCGTATCTTTGCATAATATTAGATTTTTCTTTGTAGCCATAGTTCTTACAATAAACTCCATCCAATGTAGGCCAATATGTGCCTGAACTACCCCAGTTATCTACAGAACGAAAAATAGTAGGAAGCCCATAGGTGGGACCATTCCCTATTGTTATTTCTAAAAATTCTTCCATCCACACCCTTTCATGAATATCTTTCTTATTTTTGGGTAATTTATTTGGTATTTTAAATAGTTCATGATCCAACAGTGGTGTCCTAGTAACATCCCCCCATGTTTTAGTTGGTGTAATAAACTCATCATACATTTCCCCAATAAAGGGAATCCCAGTTATTTGGTAGATATCCCATAATATAATTCCAACTTCATAGTGAGTCAAATGGAAATAATTCATTTGCGGACTCCATCGGCTTAGAAATTCAGAATGAAATCATTTTTATAAATATTAGTTTTTCTATCTTGACAACTTTATAAATATTAACATTTGATGTCCCTTTCTTGAATTCATTACAAGTTCGACACACCAAAAATGTCCACATCCATTTAGGTTTCACACCCCCTTCAGAATGAAGATCCCTATCTTCCTTCCAACCATTAGACTGATCTGTTTGAGAAACCTAAAAATATGAATCCTAGAAAAGTGGCCTTGGCTCTACAATATGATCATTCATATTAGGATTAAAACCACTCAGATACATGATACAACCAATAGGGATTGTTCCTTCATGTATTGGCATTCCCCATGCACTAATATCCATGCAGTTACAATTTGATAGTTAAAGAAACCAATTATTTGGTAAATACTTCTTAATACATTGAACATGTGAATCTTGTAAAAGCCCATTCTTATACAGGGGTATGTAAGTAATTTGTGGATATTCATGTTGATATGAAATTAAACCTTTCCATAGTCCAGGAATTTAACTTTCAACATCATTATAATAGTCTAGTCTGATGATCTTTATCATTTTATTTTTGATAATACTTAACTTGATCAGTAGAGGTTATAAAATGAGCCATTTTATGGAAAAATAATTAATAAAATCTTCCTATTAGGATGTAATTTTGATTTTAGAAAACAAAATTCAACTTAAAGGAAATGGAAATTTTTTTTTGAAAGGAAACTATTTGTGTAGATTATTTGACGAGGTCTGTCACATATGTCCTTCTACAATGGTCCTATCGTAACACTTTTGACAAATTCCTTACTCGTAGCTCTATTGATAAAGTAGTTTCACATTGAGTAAATTTCAAGGAGACAACATGAGAGAACAATTAATTGAGCCTATATAAAAGAGCTACACAACAAGAGCCGAAAAATATGGAAGCATGGATGAAGAAAATCTCAAAGGGTTATATCTATTTATAACTAGCCATAGATATTCATGACATACCTACACGATGACCCAAGGAGGAATAACTATAGGATGTATCTCTGTAGAAAACTTATGTTGTCCAGCGATTAACCCATAGTCTTTTCCCCACAAATTTACCTGCGGACTCGACCCTCTTTCTAATCAGATCCAATATTGAGGGGGGGGGGGTTGTTGAAAATACTTAAAAATATAAAAATATTAGGGTGAAGGAACCAGATATTTCAAAATACAATTGAGAGGTTCAAATAATTAAAATTAAATCCAAACCCTCCAAAGAGCTAGGTGGAATACCTATGCGGTATACCTGCACGGAAGACCTGCACGGTAGTATATATAATATTATTCTATGTGGAAGACCTACATGGAAGTCCAACATGGAAGACCTACATAGAAAATATTCCTTCAACTAGGCCCAATCCATGCCTATAAATAGGATTCTTGGTCTCCCCATTTCAGGGATTGAAAACGTTGAAAGACTCCCTGAAGCGCATGTTACGTAGCTCTTTCGCCCAGATTCCTCAAATTGTCTCAGGTAGGTCTCTAAAACACTAGAGAAGAGAGATTCAAATGAGATAAGCATGTTTTAAAACTCATTCATAGTTTTCACATAGGCTTGGTTCCCATATGTGAAATATATTCTTCAATCATAATACAATCCTACGTAGCACACCTACGCACCACACCTGCGCGGCCCACCCCTGTGGTACAACTACACAACACAACAATGCGGGGTACCTTTGTGGAACACATGAACAAAGTACTTGTGTTCCAAAGAATAGAATAAAGACAACTTAACAACTTAAGTACCCTTAATAATTCCATTCATGGTAGGTTATCTCCATCCATGGTTCCCTTATCTGAAATGGACTATATTGAAGCCTTTACCAAAACCTCATGACTTTTCAAACCACTGGGAATAGTACATCAGCATGTCTCCTATTTGGGTTAGTATATGCGCAGTTTGATGTTTCCCAAATTTTATTCACAATGGGTTTAGGATTAATAGAGTGTATGTGGGTTTGTATATTCAGAGTTCCATTGAACATTCTCACAGGAACGGTGTTGGGAAGTTCCTAGTTTGGAAGAATAAGGTTTGGGTCCTTACATCTCCCTTATCAAAGATCTGGAACCTCAATTTTCCTATAGGGAAGGTACAGTTGAAAATTTATTTTCCATTCAACAAAAAGAAAAGTCTCCCTCCCTTACCAAGATCAATTTTTGGGCATCCATCCATGTGTAATCCCATAACTTTCATCCCTCATTCCTTTTATTAGACCCTTGTCCAAAAGTATAGTGAATAGAGGGAAGGATTGTCGCCTCACCCTCTACCTAGGTCGCCTCACCCTCATCCACTCTCGCCACCATAGGCGCTCCCTCTTCTACCAGAGGAGGTTGAAAAGTGTGGTTTCATTTGTTGAATCTTTGAAATTAACATGTTCCTCACTCCAAGAATGACTTGTGCGTGATTAGAGGTTTTTCATGATCAAAACATTTGAATAGATAATTAACTACAAGAACTTTTATTCCTGTTCAAACATGGATATGTAGGAATCCTTCTTATGTCCGGATCTCTCTGGATATCCCCTTCAAAAATCCAACCCTAATTCATTTAATTTGGCAATCCTTCTTAAGAAAAAGTCCCAAATTAAACACTGAAATCACCATGAAATCATTTTTTATAAGTAAGCTGAAAATAATTTCACTCAAAGGAATACACTCTCCTATGATACTTATCAAACTATGTCATCTTTTATTCCCATTCAAATGGGATACGTAGGAAACCTCTTTGAGACTCAAACACAACACTTAAAATCAACCCTGTTCTCCTTGGGACATATTCCAAATAGGGTATAATCTGACTTGGAAACACATATTCGTTCAATGATCCTTGGGTTGTTTTAGGATAATTCACCCACAAAACATTGACTAAGCATCATTCTCTTAGATGTCCTTACCACGTGACATTAAACTATCTGGATAAGTCCTTATAACATGACCTAAAAAGCTATGATTTATCCCGTTAAGTGGAACCGAACAACAAAGGTTCTAATTCCTTTCACCAGGATATGTTGGTATCCCATTTTATGGGTACAATCCCAATATCAAAACGAACCTTTATCTCTCTAGGTGATAATAAATTCCAGAGCGCCCCACAGAGTGGATTAAAAACATGTATCATCGTAATGATGATTAAAAGAATATCTAAGTATTATATGAGAGGATACCATTTATGGAGAACCCCAAATACATACATATATCTCCATTAATTATGAACATAGAATATATACAGATGCATCCAAATTTTACACATTTTAAAAAATGATTGTAAATTCCAAGGGAAGCATATGTTATACATGGTAAATTAATAAGGATTCAAGAAATTATATTAAATTTATAAAGAGAGACCCCGAGTAGATAATATTTCCCCCAAAAAGGGTGTGATGAGTTTGACCTCACATCCTATGGACCAATGCATGTTCTTAAGTATCGTAATGTTCAAACATAACGAATGCATGCCTTTGGAATGCCTATCCCTTTTGGATAAAAAATCATTGGGTGTTTCTGGTTTCATGAATAAATCCAATGGAAAATACTTGGAAGCATTGACTCTTAGAATAAGAACACATGTTTCTAGGAACTACAAAACAATACACCTCATCAAAGAATAAAGGTGCCTAACATAACATCTGTCTCAAAGAAAGAAAATTGAGGCAAAAATATCTTTCTAATTTCGTAATGTTTGAACCATAATACCCATTAAATAGAAATCCAAAAATGGATATGTGATAAAAATATTTTTATGCATAATAATCAAAAAATACATTCATGCAAAGTATATACACCACATAAAAGAAATAGATCATAAATATGACATGTGTCTCATGGAAAAAAATGTGGAATGAAAACCCGTTACCAAAAGTCATTACTTCCTTTATACACATTAAAATATTATATATAAATATAAATTTGTTAAAAAGATAACATAGAAAATATTTTTTACATATCATACCATATATTATTTTACTGTGACTTTATATTACTTATTTTTTACCCATTTTTTGTTAATGTTTAATTTTGGGTAAAAACCCGCTTTGTTTTTAGTATATGTTTTGAACTGTTATTTTTAGTCTTTTTATTTTGATAATGATTTACTCATTTCATGAATTTAAACCATGTTATAAATTTAAAATATATTTAATATATATATATAATAATACATAAAATATGTAAATAGTATATGAAATAAATCCTTCATGGAGACAGTAGACATTACGTACGCATGAATGTTCATTCCATTTTGTAGTAGTATTCAATTATAGAAAAGTAAATGATGTATATATATCATAATTATAGTATAATTCTTATTTAATATATAACATATATGTCTATTACACCCATTTATAATACATTCCATGTAAGGCAGGAATGAATCACAATGCTTCGCAAGGCGGTAGTCAACCATACACACAAAAGACGTCATCGTATTCTCAAAAAAATGGAAAGTGTGAAGGTGTGTGTTATATAATATTTATAGAATAATAAATAAGTCATAAATATCATATATATCATATATAAATTCCATTTCCATCACTATGTATAACCTTAATTGATGGTAATGGAAAATGGAATGACATCAGTTCATGAGGTGGCAGTCTTCCAAAAACAGAAATGATGATTCCATAGCCCAATAGTTTGAATTGTTTGTAATTTTAGGTATTAAAATTATCATTAAAACATCTCAGTATATTTATTATACTGATTTTATTATATAATAATTATATTAAAAAAATTAATGGGTTTGAGTAAGAAATAATTAAATGTTTATTGATGAATTTTACCTCTTCTATGGCCCTTCTTATTTTGTATTCTCCAAAAAACTACCTTGGATGGACTTCATCTCAAATTAAGGATCCTATGATAATATTTGGGAAGTTTCGAAGTGATTTAATAGGTTTTTTAGGATAAATTTCATTATATGCTCAATGAAGAGGGGAGAGTGAATGCCATTTTAAAATAAAGGAGGAGTGATATTCATGTAAATGCCAAAAACTATTCACAATTGGGAGGTCTCCCTAACCCCATTTTCCTCCAAAATATGACAATAATTTAGTTGAAGGATAAATCGGTATATAACTACATTCATCACAAAAAATAAATACATTTCTATTATTTTATTTTACTGTCTTTGAGTTTACTCAATTTTATCATTATAGTTCTTACGATTGGATGTAGTATCTTTTTAGTTACCAATGATATTTTTCCATTAAGATTTAAATTTAAAATATATATATTAGATATTTTGAAGACACTAATTATAAATACTAATTCAATTTTTTAAATAAAAAACCTTTGTGTGTGTATGATTAATTTTAATATAGACGCATTTAATATGAAAGACCTAGTTTAAACCATAACAGTTTTAATTAATTTTAACGGTTTTCACTAATAATTATAGTAAACAGTTAAATTTAACTTAATAAATAATATAAATTATACTTATTAAAAATGTGGAATTCGTTTTTCCAAATAAATTTAATAGAATTTGAAGAAGTTAATTTAAAATAAATCATTGAGATAAGACGAGATATGGGGTTTTTTAAATGAAACTTTTCTTACATTTACAAAATTTTTATATTATGAATTTAAATATTAAATTAATTATAATTACATAAATTATATTAATATTTTTAAAATTTTCTAATTATACTTTAAAACCAATTGGGAATCAAATGTGACTTCATGAATAATTTGAAAAAAAGTTATTTTTCAGTTAAAATTTTGTATATATTATTATTCATCCACAATAGATATTTTAAAAAACCCCAAAAACTCACCTCAAGAAAATTTTGAAATTTGAATTTCAATAATTAATTTTTTTTTCAAATATAATTTTTCAAATTTTTAAGAATTGGTTTTATAATAATTTATCCATTAAAATGCTATAAAACATGCTTTTAGAAAAATTAATACAACTTGTTTATGCATAAAATTAGATTTATTATTATAAATTGTCTAGAAAACACATAAAGATAATGTTAAATAGATTAACAAATATAATATATATATATAATTAAAATCATTAATAATTATTGTTTTTTAAAATTTATTGTGAATAAATTTGATTGTTTAAAAAATTTTTTTTTTCTAAAAAGGTATTTCTTTATTTTTATATAGTTTTTACCTTCATTTATTGTTAGTTATTTACCAAATAATTCATATTATATACATTCATAAACCATATTTTTATAAAATATTTATTATTTTTAATACACTCCATGAAAATAGCTTGGTGATAACTTTGATAATATTGTAATAATATGTCAGGTTATGTATAAACATTGTTTTATATATAGTGAAAGGTAGGATCATCATTGTATGTAACACAATATAAACATTCTATTGTGTGTAATAAAATCAAAATCAAATTTTCATGTAATAAAATCTGAACTTATTGTTGAGTGTATTCCATGAATAACTTGGTGTTGCTTATAAATCAAGCATAACCTGGTGCAACTTACAATGAAAGACATCAATGTGTTTTAATTTATTCAAAAAAAATAACAATCCTAAAAACTAAATTTGTTACATTCTAATCCCCATAAGATTAATTTATCCCATTAAATTAATCATTTTCATGAATATTTTAATACTTTATTATTTCTTTCATTGAAACCCACATTGTTGAAATGAATACTACAACATTTTTTCGAAAGGGAACAATAAAAACATAATGGTTTCCCAAAGTAACTCGTAACTAGGATTTCATATAGTTGAACATAGGTGTGAAGTGAAGACATGGACATATAAGAGATAACTAACACCCAAATACTGATGGAATGTGATATAGAACATGGGGATGATAAATTTAATGATCATAAATCCATAAACAAAAGAGTTTTAAAAAAGGTCATTGATATCATCAAAATTTATCATAATTGGTCAAAATTTTATTTTAAGACCATTTTCCGAATGTTGAATAATTTTCTCAAGAATATATAAGTTAATGATTTCATTATATTTCATAAACACAATCTCACTCCTGGGTTTTCCCTTTATTAATTTATAAATTATCTCTTACTCCAAGTGGTAAATGTGGATTTGATATTCCAAAATCACAAACAGATCATAAGATACATAAATAAAATGTCAAATCATTTTGTCTGTCCATAGTTATCATCACAAAAAAAAATTAGCATAATTTTCCCCTTATGTATAACTCTTCCCATGGTAAAGTAATGCGTTAGTATTTAAATCCATCGTTAAATTTCAACATAAACTATTCAACAAAGGCTTAAACTTATGACTATTAAAAAATATTGAAATCAAATACTCTAAAAATAATTTCACATAAAAGAACATGACATTAAACCTCCATAAATAATAATGTGGATCTTTATTTTCATATACTAAACATGTTAAAACCATCATATTTTACATGCTAATAACCTGAATTACCATAAAATATTATTGAAAAAACACATGATTTCACATTTTAATATAAACCACTGATTGTTGTATCTCTTCCTTAAATCTAAAAATGCTATAAACTCCATAAACGATAATCTAAACCACATTTTTGAAAAATAATTAATCTGTTACAAGGTAATATATACTAAAAATTTACATAATCCAAATCTATAATCTATTTATCTAATTAAAACTTATTTATTAACCTTCAAGAAAATAGCATGGTTTATCTTCTCTTAATAAAATATCACCTTACCATTATATCAATTTTCTAGGTCATCTACATATTTTAACGTATTCTTTAAAACCCTTAATGAAA
This sequence comes from Viscum album, assembly GCA_963277665.1. Classification (NCBI taxonomy): domain Eukaryota; kingdom Viridiplantae; phylum Streptophyta; class Magnoliopsida; order Santalales; family Viscaceae; genus Viscum; species Viscum album. The sequence continues at coordinate 1,642,117,394 of OY728135.1, read as the reverse complement.
TAAATATATTTATTAATACTAATATATATTTAAAAATCCATATAACATAATTATATAATCCAAATCCACAAAAAGATCAATTATTTCACATTATCGAAGAAAAAATAATTAGGAATCATCATCTATTATATACTAATTTTTTCCCATAATATTTCATTGATAGTTTTTTCATTTTCGACCTTATATAAATTAATCAAACAACCTTACTGATTCTATTCATGAGATTTCCCCCCTAGAACATGGATTTACATAATACCCAAAATACTAAAATTTGGTACATTAAATTGTGGGTAGTGCATTCTGTGGTGATTTCTCTTTATTACCATTTCATTAGTATTTATCCTTTTAATTAAATTTCCTTTCATACATAAAAAATTTACTATTTCCTTTAGGAAAATTCTCTATATTATTTATCCAAAAAAATCATAAAGTAATTTTAATCATATTATCTCTATAGTTTTTATTGTTTCCTTTGAATTCTATCCAACTTTTCTTATTATAATAATGATATTTTTGGGAAATATGAAACTCCCTTTTCGTATGAAGAATACGAGGGAGTTACTTAATGAAAAATAATTTCATTAAATCATTATAATACATGGATTCAATTTTATCATCTTTGAATTATAATACAGATAAAGGCCCATTATGGATATACTTCACCTTCCAAGTGATAGTTAGCCAAAATTATTTTTTCTTATTCTAAACAATGGAGAATATAAATTTTCATTTCATTTGTACAGATCCATTTATCATCGATAAATGGATTGGTCATTCCCCTAAAAGAAGGAAGATGATTCCTTATAAATGGATCAAGACAATTGTTTTCCTCCATTGATCATTTGTAACCCAAACATGATTCATGGCATAAGAAAGTTCAGGGGTTATAGAAATGGGTTTTTTCATTCAATCTCCCATAATATTTAGTTAGTCAATATGAAAATCATTTCACTGTCCATTTCATTCTACATTAACATGGTTTTCTAGGGTTCTATAAATTGAATATAACCATAAACAAAGTTTGGAAAAAAACTATTCATAATGGAAAACCACATAGTCTAAAAAACATATTGGAGGTCAAAATAAAGACACAATATCTTTAATATATGAAACTTTTGGTTTATCCTAGGTCATTCATTGTCATAATATATTTAAATTCTTCATGATGGTCCATAAAGTGTTTTGGAATTTCAAAATCATATCCCCTATGAGTGTAAATCCAAGTGTGAAGTAAGGTATGTTTTCATGACCAGTTCCCTATCATGTATAACTCAATATAGTTTTATTGTAGTTTGTTCTAGTAGGTATATCTATGATAAATCCACATACATTATCATTATCTAGATAGGGATGTATTTTTAGGAAACCACTCACTCTAACATTTACCAAAATTCCAAGAACTTTTCCAATAATTTATCTCACCCTTATAATTATTATTAGATGCATAGATATACATATATTTAGAAATATTCCTAGGTATCTCACTAATGTTTTTCTATCCTAGTTTCAAAAGAATGAATAAACCTTTTATTTTATGAAAACAATATCTAAATAGGATTCTCTTAAATGGATATTACATCATTTTAGGAGAATATTCATCACATTGAAAATGAACATGACTGATGACCGTAATAGTTTAGTGTATTTGCAAACATAGAACATAATATTTCTAACTTTGTAAATGATTTTCAATGTTTCCCACAAATATATTCACATTTATTACTCCTTTATAAAAATTTTATTTAGAACATGATGAAAGTAAACAAAATAAATAGTGATATTAGATGCTCAGTTATGGTATATAAATGATATACAGAATCCTATAATGATCTTAATGGTATTTGAATATGATAATAACATTTGAAGATCATACCCTGCATATTAAAGATCATATACATAAGTCATTCCCTAATAATTGGAATATAATAAGACATGAATCATAATATAATCAAGACCATAAGACATGGGAACATAAAATAGGAATAATACATGGTATTTTGTGATACACATAATTATATATAATCTTATTTTAAGGATACCTACAATGATGTTCATAAAATGTTTGGCTTGGTATAACAACCTATGTACCTACTTTGGGATATCGATGATCACCCATTTACCATCAATTTTCGACTTGGGATAACCATCTGTGAACCCTCACCATTGGTATCGTGATAAACTCCCATGTACCCTCTGATTTAATATTGAATTTATCATTACCCAATTATTTGAAGAGTTATCTAGGAGAACCCGTCACGTAAACTATAACAAACTCACTTTGTGCTACTTATATTATCCATTTACATAAGCTATAATGAGAATACCTGACACTAAATGGGATACCCTATAATATATTTTTTTAAATGGATTAACCAGTTATAAATGGTATTCTCCATTATATAAGAAATTATAGAATTACGTGGGGCTATTAGGGACTCCCCCATCATATAGGATTTCACTAGCCCACTTGATACTTTCTATGATATCCCATTGTATAAGTTGTAACAGGATTATACAATGCTATCTAAGCTAACCTATAGTATAATATATAACTGTATTACTTATAGATATTTGGTCCTTCCCATAGTACAAGTTGTAATTGTCTTACACAGTGCTATCTTGGCGACACGATCCTATAAGATATAATGGATTATCTGGTGCTGTTTGGGCCACCCCATCAAACATGATTTTTCTATGTACAAAAATATGAATAAAGTATCAATAGTTTACAGATAATATAAAAAAATCATAAAATAACAATTATTCCTTCATAACCTGATTACCCCATTGAATGTAAATGGGTTTCATAACATTCTTATTGGAACATGATTGACCCATAAAAGATAAATTTGTAACATAAACATCATTTTATCAAAACAATAACCATTTAGATATATAATATGAATGGTATACGAGGATCATATCCCCATTATGGAATAGGAAACAATAAATATGTCATTTCATATGGAATGTAATTTTTAAAATATCGTTTAAAATTTATTTCAAAAAAAAATCCTTTCATCTTGGAAAAAAAGTTTTTTAAACATAAAACATTTGAAAAATATATTTCTTTGATACAATCCTTGAAAAATTATAAATTAATATTTAAAAATAATTTAAAATGATTTTTAAAACCTAAATCATGATAAAAATAATTTTCTTTGATAATGATATTAAACCATCATTTAAATAAATTGAAAATAATTTTAGAAAAAAAAATTAGAGAAAAACAAATTTATAACCGAAGAGAGAAATAAAGTTTGGTTTTCATCGATGAAACCTAATTATATTAATGAACAATGTGTGAAAAACGGTTCTATTACATGAATATATCATGAATGAAAAGATGAGAAAAAAATTCCAGGTAATTCTTGAGAGGTAGATCATAAGACATCAACATTGGAGACTTAATCATAAACAATCCCCATAATTGTTGAGCTTGTAATATAAACTCCTTACCACTTTGGAAACATTGAATCATAAAACCCCTAAAGTAATAACATAAAATAGAAATTAAAATATCATGAGGATACATAATTTCATGATATTACAATTAAATGGGGCATTATATACACCACATGAATTTATATAGGTGAATAACATAACATATGTCTTAAAGATTAAAAAATAAGACAAAATTTTATAACTTATTGGGTATATTTTGAAATATAAAACCTATGAAAGTGATATAATCACATGAATATGTAAATAAAATTAAGTTTAATTATAAGAATCATAAAATAAACTCATGGGTAATATATAAAACACGTAAATGATATAGGTTGTGAATACGACACATGTCTCATGGAAGTAAAAATTTGGATGAAAATAAACTACATAAGCTGTGAATTCATTTGTACAAGTCCAAATATAATATATATTAGTTTATTTTAAAAATACAAAAAATCCCTTTTCATAAATACCATACCATATATAGGTTTTTTATGAATTTAAATTACCTATATACTAACAATTCTTTTTTAATGTTATGTTTCATGTAATTACCACTCTTTTCTTCCTATATTTTTTATTTTTTATTTTTATTACTCTTATTTTAGTCTTGATTTCATAAATTCTAAATTCTAAATAATTATATGAATATAATATATATTCATTATATATTTATTTATGGAAACCTATAAATGGTAGAATTATTAAATGAAATACACTATTCATATAGGTGGTAGGTCATACGTACGCATGAATATTATTTCCATTTTTATATCATATTGAAAAATGAAAATTAAATTTTATATATATTATCATTTTATTTGAATTATAATTTAATATATATCCCATGTGTCTATTAAACCCATACTTAATTCATTCCATTTAAAAGAGTGAATGAACCCAACCGCTTTTAGAGGCAGTAGTCCACTATACACACGAAAAATGTAATAACATTCTCAAAAAATGTAAATCTTGAAGTTATGTGTTATTTAATAATTAAATAAGCATAATAAAATTATAAATATCATAAATATTATAAATATCATATATAAATATAATTTTCATCATTATTTCAATTGTTAAAATAAGGTGATTCAAAAACAGATGACATAGGATCGCGAGGCGGTAGTCCTCAATACACATGAACAATGATTTCATTTCCCATTTGATGGAATTGTGTGTTATTTTAGGTGATACCATTAACATAAAAAAATATCATTACATTTATAATGATTATTTTATAATATTATAATGATATACAAATAATTGATGTTGTTTGTGGAGGAAATAAAACAAAAGTGTTCATTGATGAACATTACCCCTTCTTTGGGTAACTCCATTTAGTTTTTTCAAAAGAAAATAGTCGGTTGTATTTCATCCAAAATTAAGTCTTATAGGATGATAAGAGTGAATTTGGGATGTTATTTTGGTTGGGTTTTGTTGATCCAAATTTCTTTACATGTGTAAATTATTGGGGAGATTTAATTCCCTTTCATAATGGAGGAGTGACATTCTTAAAAGTACCAAAAAGTATTCACTATTTGGAGGTATCACTTACCTAATTCGCCTCCAAAATATAAAAAGTGCAGGGAATGAATTAAGGGGCCTATAAATACAACACCGCATAAGATAAATACACTTTTGATCAATTTATTCTTTATCCTTTGTGTTTACTTAGTTTTATATTTATAATTTCTACCATGTTAACTTGACTCTTTTTATATACCTAGGTAATTTACCCATTATTATTATAATTAAAAAATATTTAATATATACTATATACCCAATAATTATATATATTTTTCCCAACTCATTGAAAAATATTCTATATATGTGTATGATTAATTTTAATAAAAACGCATGTAATGTGGAAAATCCTATTATAACATTAATCACAATAAATAATTTTAACATTTTTAATTAATCATTATAGTGAAAATTTTAGTTGAAATTATTTGATAATATAAATTATTATGATTAATAATATGGAATCCATTTTCCAAAATTCCATTCACATAATTGGCATAATATAATTTAAAATTAATTATGTAGACGTGATGAGAGATAGGTGTTTTAAAATGAAAACGTCCAATGTTTAAATGATTTATATATATCTAATTTAAATATGGAATTTATTAAAATGAGATAAATTTAATTAATATATTTATAATTGATCTAATTATAAACCAATTTAAAATTTTATTGAACTATATAGAAAATTTGAATACAAAGGGAGTTTTTAGTAAAAAGTCACTCATTTTGACCATTCATCAAATTTATGGATCTTTTTATAAAATTTCCAAAAATTCACCATAAGATAATTTTGAAGTAATTATTTGAATAATTTCGTTATATTTTTTCAAATATAATTTATTGAACTTTCAAAAATTAGTATTATAATAAGTGCTTCATTAATAGGTGGAAAAACTATATGTTAGGGAAAAAATGAATCTTTTTATGCATAAAATTATTTTTATTATTCTATCTTGTATATAAAACACATAAGATCAATCTTTATTAGTTTATTTAATATGTAATTTAAAATTTTCATTAAAATCATTTATCAAAAGTGTATTTAAAATTATTGAAAAAAAATTCTTTACATAAAAAAAAGTTTTCCAGAAAAAGAATTTCTTATTTTTAAACAAATTTTACTTTCATATCTAACTAATTAGTTACCAAGGAATTAATCTTATAAAAATTTATAAAAAAAATTCATAATTTTGTTAATACTTAGGATGCCCACTATTACAATGGTTATGTTATAAATATGATAATATTTTAATTATATGTCATGATTAATTTAATTTTGGTGTTGTATGTAATGCAATCTATGATCAATGTTATGTGTAACACAGTCTTATCATGGTATTGAGTGCAAAAAAAATAAAAACTCAGAGTTGTTTGTGCTCAACTGTAGACTCGATGTTGAGTGTACTGAAAGCTAAACTTGATTTTGTGTGTAGTTCAAACAAAATCTTTTGAGGAATATAAATTCTGATTAACATGGAGTAGTGTGAAATGAAATCAATCCATAAATTTAAATTAATGGGAAACAAATCAGAAAAACAAAGGGTTTGAATAAAACGGTTAAATTTAATTGAAAAAAATTATCAATTCTCAAGGTGTTACAGTCTTTGTGGAAATGGTTTACTACAAAAATTATTATATTGGTCATGGTTCACTACCAATATTATCATAATGGAATCAATCCCTTACAAAGCTGGGTTCACTTATCATTTTAGTCCTCATTATCTCATGAGGGCTCCATATTTACAAAAATGCATTGGTGAGATGTACAATTTTGGATACACCCTCAAATAATTATAATTTAATTGATTTGTGACACAGAATCATTAAACATTAATCATATAATAACCTGCGTAATGAAACGGGGTTCATAAAAATTTCATCATGATATAACCTATGGAAAAGAAATATGTTTTATAGTAATTTCATGAATCCATTATAGAATAACATAAGAAAAAGAAATGGGTTTCAAAAAAATCTTTTCATCTTCATCATAAACCATATAGATAATTAATATGGACAATATCATTGTATCATATCACCGTTAATAATAATGAAACAAAAAATAATGTTATTATAGATTGAATTCTTTTTCAAAGATCACAAGGAACATCTATTGATGAAAATAATTGAAATCAATTACACTAAATATAATATTTTCCCAAATTTTAATAAAAATTTACTTCAAAATAAAATTAAAACATGTAAGTGAATCTTAAAAGTATTGACTGGTCATGACAGTGGGGAATATTTTTTATTTTGTCTATGTAAAAAAAGATTCATTTCACTTTTTCAGTAAAAAATAAAAATTAACACATTAAAAATGATAATAAGATTTCTTTTAATCCATTTTATAAAAATTAAAACACGGATAAAAACATTGCTAAAAATTATTTCAAGAATAGAAAATGGTTTACTTAAAACTCTTTTAAAAAACATTTACATGGAAAAGAAATACGTTTCAACTTAAGAGAAAGATAAAGTAACTTTTCAATATAACACATTATTTTGGAGTCTTATGTACATAAAATGGGAAGAAAGATACTAACACATGCCATTTAAATAAATAAATATATTTTCATAAAATTCATTATATTATTCATAGGTAGATCATGAAATTTCTTCATCAGAATAATAATCCTAAAAAATTTCTATAAATAATGAGATTGTAACAAAAACCCTTGAAATATTTGTTATTTTTGAATCATAATCCCCAAGAATGAATGAATCATTGATGTAAATTTAAATAAAAATAATTTAAAAAATAATATTGATAAAACACCATCATGGGTAGTATACACAACACATATAATAAAAAGCGTGAATATATTTCTCATATAAATAAAAGTGATAACTAAATACCTTAACTCGAGTCTGAATTAGATTATGACTGTTCAAACATTATTTATAATAATTATATATTTACTAAACATATATTCAAGTAAAATAATAAAATATATTATTACCTATATTATTTATGTGTAATAATTAGTCACTAATTTATTAAATAATTTATTATTAAAATAACATGTTTGGGTTATAACAATTTTGTTTTTCAAATATTTTTAGTTTGGTATTTTTGGTTATCATAATTTGAAAATGGTTACATAATTTACATAATATTAATCCTGATATAAATATCTGATATATTCATTATATACAAATATATATTCATTCATAAATGTTAGAGATAAAAAATCGAATTACACCATTCATGGAGACAATAAGTTGTATGTATGTAAGAACATTGTTTTAATTATTTCAATAGATAGAAAAAATAAATGGTAAATAATTATTGGACTTTAAAAAAGATTTATTATATCATATAAAACATACATATTAATAAAATTAGTCCTTATTATCATTTATTTAAAATAAAAATGAAAAATTAATTTCATCGCTTCATAGAGGTAGTTTTCCATATGTACACATGAGAGACATTATCGTTTTCCAACAGATTGGAAGGTGAGAATGTAAATTTAATATTATAATTAAATAAGTATTATTATTTCACTAATATTATATATATATAGATATATATTAATTTCATTATTATATATATCAATGAGAGGTGGTGATGGAAAAATTATTATATTAGTTTTCATGGAATTAGTCCTCCATACACATGATCGATAGTTTAGCATCAAAATATGATGAGATATGTGATTGATTAACATTATAACATCTTAGAATATAGAAGATAATTTTTTAATTATTTCATCATAGTGGTAGAATATTTCAAAGAGCTAAAATGAATAATAATACAAAAATTCATGGTAATGAATTATACCTCTTATTCGGACAACCTCTTTACGATTATACATAGATCATTCCAATGATAATTTTATAATAAATAAAAGAACTCTATATCAGGTTAATGTTTTTAAGGATTGTATTTCTAATGGGGATGGATGAACCAAAACAGATCTTAACATGTGATGAAGAGAGGATAATGATCTCCCTTCTATAATTGAGGTGAGTGTAACACTTATACGTTTCCAAAGTTTTACAATAACATTGAGCCTCGTTTTGATAATAAGGGGTAAAAAAAGATCATTACATAATATTACAAGATATAAAGACTAAATAATGTCAAATAATTTAAATTAAACATGTTTTTAGATCATTTTTACAATAACATTTACAGTATAAACTCGTAGTAAACATATTTTAACCTTAACTGTTTTAACAATTATTTTTTGTTTTTAGTATTCATTATAACCGCAAATTAAGTTGGCCATATTAACTAATAGTAATTATAATTATTAAAAATATTTAATAAATTTTATAAATTCAATTAAAAAATGTTTATGAAAATTTATTAAAATATAAACCTTCAATCATGGTGAAAAAAGTTGTTTTTAATGAAAAGGTTTTCTAAAATATAAAAAGTGTTTATATACAAATTCAGCTTTAAATTGATTCTAATTACCTAAATAATGTCAATAATATTATTATTGAACATATTATACATAACTATATATTTTTTAAAAAAAATTATCTTTGTAAATTCATTGAATGAAATTAGTATTTAAATAAAAATCATTATCTTTCACTATTCATTGAAAAATTAATCTTATTATAAATTACCATGAATTTACTAAAATACTATTTTGAAATGTTGATTTTAAAAATAAATATATTTTTTAAAAAATATTTTAAAAACTAATTTACATATATGTGAGAAAAACATGATGAAACCACCAAAAAAATTATTTTCCTATATAAAAAATGATTTCTTCTAATCTCATTCATACAATAAGTATTATATAAATGATAAAAAATTTGATATAATATATAATATATAAATTTCATTAAAATAAATCATTGATATTGAATAATTTAATTTATTAAGATCAAATCACATTGCTGTCATTAATTTTTTTAATAAAAAATATACATTCAAAAGTTTTTTTATTTCATTTCTAATGAATTTATTTTATACATGTGTAAACCATATATTTTTCATATACTATCCAGTCTTATTCATTATCATTATAATATCTATGTTGTAAACATATCATAAATTGTGGTTTTTTTAGGATCATAGAAATGTGTTACACAAGCTATCAAAGAGATTAAATTTATATAAAATAAATATATCATAAAATTTTAGTTTGTTATAGTATGAGGGTGATAGGAAGAACTAAATCCCAACTATTATTTAGGAAATTTTTAATCATCTAGATTATAGTAGTGAATAATGGGTGCAGATCTAATATGACTAAAATTTTTCCCCATGCATCTTCACCACTACCATTATGTATATCATGATAACTTAATCAATTGATAAAACATATTGAATTGTGATGAAGTGATCTATCTTGGTGAGTTGATAAAGAACAACCCATAACAAGTAATTTCAATTATATTTATTTATAACACCCATGACTAATTCCATAGTTGTTTTATTATAGGTTTCTTAGGATTATATGGGACTCATTTGATAAAGTTGAAGAAAAAAAGAAACTAAATATCCAAAAAGAATTGAGATTAATGAAACCATGTGTAAACTATATAATTATGTAAAATCAATACCTTTGTTATTAATTATATTAGTAATAATTTTAACCCATATTCTTGATAAATATCCCTTAGAGTTAGCCTAATGTTATACATATTCTCTGGTGTATCTATGGGATACTCTAAATCACCCATCAGATTAAGAAATATCATCCTCATCTCATAGATTTCTAGTTCCCCCAATATTAACGATCGTATTTGGAATACATATTTTCTGAAAGGATATATTTGTTATTGTCTTGATAAATATTACCCATATCCATGGGTATGGCCACCTTAATAGATCCTTTTGAACACTCTCGAGAATATCATGCAATTACTCATATGTTGTGTAATGTACGAGTTTTGATTTAGGATAAAAAATATTATAACACCTTGTTTGACTATAGATCTTCATGTAAATGAATCATGATCACTATCTATAAATTTATTAATGATATCCATATGTGGTAAAACTAAATGTGGTAGTAGAATGATATCTTATAACTTCTTTTATGATATACCCAAAAACCAAAAATATGAAATTCAAAGGTTTCTGAAATTTGATGCCATATAACATTAAATTTTATGTAAATATTATATTTTCCAATTCATATCACATATACACGGGCATTCGGGAATATATCAATCAATATATTATTTTTAATAAACCATAACAGACTTAGTTCCATCTTATTTTTTAATTTTGGTTCTTTTTCAATGACCAAAACAAAAAATTTATTAGAGAAAAAAGTTACAGAAAAAAGTTACATGATTCTAAAAGATGATTTTTTTGCAGTCCCTATCATAGAGGGAATTAAAATCAGAGGGGAGATAATCGATCAAGGTAATGTCATGGTGGAATCCCATATTAGCGAGGCCATCTGCAACCATGTTCTCTTCACGATATGTGTGAGTGAAAATATAACAGGTATCCATGGGCGAATGCTAATAGTCCATCTAACATGAAGTAAGTGGCCATGCGAGGTGTACTAATCCATTCCATATGGCTTGTACAATGGTTATCGAATCACATTGAATCCCGACATTGTTCTAGTCAAGATGATTTTAAAACAAGATAGTATGAATCAAACTCATCATTTCCGGTTCCAGAGAAGAGGCGACACCACAACTACCATAGTAGCAGCCTATAATCATCTCGTAGTAGTTTCAAGAGATAGCACCATGACCCGAGGGTCCCGAGTTTCCTTTAGAAGAACCATAAACACTAACCATGATCCATCGAGGAGGTGCATATTTCCAGAATACATCAAAAGTGCATCTCATTAGGGAGAAATTCCTTTCACACAAAGCCTTCAGAGAATCCCCAGATCTCTAACTGTGTTGTTACAATGATAATTTAGAATCAAGGTGGATTCCGAAATAGAAATAAGGATTCTAATTTTTCCTACATTTAGAATATATATGTAATTTTTATGAATATAGGCATTTCTATCATACCATATCACATGGACAATCTCAGATATAGATATTATAAAGATATTCTTGCTTTGTTGGGAGTCATTCATATCCACAAAATGTTGTAGTCGAGAGTTGATCAAGTTATAAAGTAACCATCTACACTGAAAATGATCAAAAACATAATTCCAAAGATCAGTTTTCATAGAACAAGAAAGAGACATGTGATTAATTTCTTCCCTATATTGGTTACAAAAATAAATTTAGAGAAGAGTTGAATCCAAAAATATTGAAGGTGAGTGTCAGTTGGGATTATTGTGTGTGGAATATGCCAAACAAGAGTGAATCGTGAAGGATTTAAGAATAATTTAATAAAATATTTAAGGCATCTCAGATTATTCTCTGAGTTATAAAAAATATGATCATTAAATATTCTTGAGTCAAACATGTTGTTGTAAGAAGGTTCCCAAACTAAAAAATCAACAGTGGTGGAAAAGGGATAATTCTTAATGACATTCTTAATATTTTAAGGTAAATTATAGTTTTTAGAGCTTAACATATCATTAATGGTATAATTATAGTGTTTAGAAGATTGAGTCGTGGAAACGATCGAAATGATAGGAAAACATTTCCAGTTAGCAGGCCAAAAATCCTAGGAAGAGCCTTTTCTCACCAACCATCTAGAGTAATAAATAACATTTTAAAAAGAATTACTAATGGAATTATAAATGGGTGATATCATATAATTTATATTTCATTTTCTTAATTTATCCTGAAACCGGTTCTTGAGTAAATAAATGGAGGACTATTTATTATGATAGAGATTCTAAGTGAGTTTGGCTTGTAAGGAATCATTGAAAAATTTTAGATTTTTTATTTCGAGCCTACATTTATTCAAAAATTTGCAACAGGTAGCTAGGGAATGGTTTTTTGTTTTCCATCAAGAGTTTTACCGCTCCACAAAATGTTCTTGATGGAAGAATTTCTTATATTTAAGATATGTGTATTCCATTTATAATCCCTCATGGAAAATACCATTTTGTAAATAATAGTAGACTTGACAAGACTAATCCTTCCAGCCATGTAGAAGGATTTACCATTACATAAGGAGAGTTGGTGTAGAATTTTTATATAATGGTAGAATGTAGCTAGATATGGTTATTCCATAAAAATTGGGAACGCCAAGGTAGGTGAATGTGAGGGACCCTTCCCTGATTCCTAAAACATTGATAATGATTGTTTTTTGGTTGGAATGAAATCTATTTCCAAAAAAATGTATGATTTCTCCCAAATAATGTTTTGACCAGAAACATCTTCATAGTGCGAGTGGGAAATTTTGAGGCAATTTATATTTCAGTTATCACTTAGTAAAAAAGGATAAAGTCTCCTGCTTATATGAAATACGTGGGGGAATTCAAATTACTCAATTCTAGAATTTATTGAAGATTATTTTTATCTACTAGTTTAGTGACTAATATACTAAAATACTCTAAATAAATCAATAAAATAATAGAGGAGATGGGATCTCCCTATCTGACCCCTTTGGAGCATTTAATGTAACCCCGAGGAGAGTATTTTATAAGGATTTAGATGAAGGATGAATTGAAAATTGTTTTAATTATTTTGGTTAAAGAGTCATTAAATCCAAATCTCCATATAACATTGAAAATAAATCTCTAATCAATGGAATCAAATGATTTTAAATTATCAGGATTTAGGTCTACATTCCTACCTCTACTTGTTAAATTCAAAAGTTTGGTTCATTCTGAGTCAAGACAAATACAATTATGGGTGGACCTTCCCTTAAAAAACCAAATTGGTTCCAAGAAATAAGTTTGTTGATGATATATGAGAGAATATTTGTTTGAATGTTCCTATAGATTTAGAAAATGGAGTTGATAAGGGAAATGGGTTTGAATAAGTGAATCTCCTCTGCAATTTCCACTTTAGATATTCGGGTGAGGAATTGCGAGTTAACCCATGAGAGAGTGTGACATTGGAAAAAAGTATTGATTAAATGGAGAACATCATCTTGTATCACATCCCAAAATTGTAGATAAAAACTATTATTGAAACCCTCATATCCTAGATAACTATTTGTATTTAGGCTAAATATTGTGTCTCTAATATCAATATCTGTAGGGATTCTATTAACAAAGGATCAATCCTCTAAATTCACCCTAACTGTAATGACATCATGAAGGAGTTATTTATTAATGTTATACCCATTTAAGATGTTTTCAAAATAAGAGACAACATGATTAAAAATACCTCCATTAGTATAAATGAGGTTGTACCCATCCCTTAGGAAGGAAAGAGGCCTACAAATATTCCATGATCTTGAAAGGGAGTTGTATAATTTACTATTTCTATCACCATTATTGAGCCATTTAGTTTTTAAAATAATATTTCTAATTTTACCATTGAGGTTGAGCATAAAAAAATGTTTAGTAGAAATACTGATATTATGTTGAGGGTTACAATCAAAATTAGAGCTGGTAGTGATATTCTAAATTTTAGATTGTTTATCTTCAAAAAGAAGTATTTCATTATCAATTTATTTAAATTTATATCTACACCACTCATTTAGAGCCTACTTTAAACTTTTTTATTTTAAAGACACATGAAAAAGAATCATTAGAAATTTTCATGGTTGATCATGAAATTTATAAAATATTAGCCAAATTAGGGTTTGAAGTCCAAACAATGTTAAATCTAAAAGGTAAAACTGGATTGATGATAATGATAGATTTTTTGACCAGGATGGGGTAGTGGTTAGAGGTATTTTTTTTAAGGGTGATGCTAGAGATATTGTTCCATTTATCCTGAGCTAGGACATTAGAAAAAGCTCTATCTTATTTTCTAGAAACCACCCTTTTGTAAAGTTGTATATACCGCATAAATTTGGAATCATTGAGATTAACATCAATAAGATTATTATCCTTATTAGTGTCATTAAATTCCCTTTAAGAAATAGTGGAGTGTGACGGACCCAGTTTCTCACTGTGGTAAGGAGTTCAATAAGGAATCCTACAACAAAACAAGGATCCTGAATGTTATTACTATGTTGGGATAATACATTCCAAATGGGCCTCCAATCATGGTATATATTTTTAGAATATATAAATTTAGAGTAAATATTTGAGTTCTCAATGATAAGGTCACAAGTAAAATATTGGTCATAAATACTAAAAATGTTAACATTTGTTAAGGAAGAGTGACCAATGATCTATAGGGATTCAACAGATGAGCAGTTTTTAAATGATTCTAAAAAGGTAAAACCAAACTAGAAAAGATTCAAAAGACGAGATGCAAAATTGATTTTTTGATTAGATATTACAAAAAAGTTAGTTTGATGCATATTGGTAAACATTTTTAAAATATTAAAGGTGTAAGGGTTTCTTATACCCTGAAAATTTCAAAAGAAAAGATTCATTTAAATCTATTTATAGGTTGAAGCACCCTTTTTTATTGTTCATATAAATATTCTTTCTAGCTGATATTATAGGAGTTTTAATCTTGTTCAGACTATCATTCATCCCCAACATTAGCATAAGATAAACATAAATAATGTTAGTAATACCTGCACAAGCTTCCATAGATGTTGGGTCACCCATTTTGGTGCTTGGTGGTGAAACCAGTTGACTGTTTGAATCAGTCTATTGTATCTTTTTCTGGATAGGTAGTTTAGTATTTAGAATAGAGTCATTATAAGCTACAATGTGTGATTTATTTGTGGAATCTATATTAAAAAAAATATAAATTTATATTATCTATATTATAAATTGGGTTATTGGACGTACATGATATAGCAAGAGAAGCAAAATTGCAGTCTTGGTTGGACTGCTTATTATAAATAGACTCCTGAACAATCATATTTATGTTGGTATTTTCAATACAATTAGATGAAGGGGGTGTATTTTCATATTCATCAAGAGAAGTGTTTTTAGGTTGTGTTTTATATTCCTCACTCGGAGTTTTCTCTGGGATAGAGTAATTACATTCTTGATCAAACAACCTAGCGCTAAAAGTTTCCTAAACATATAGATTGATGTTGGTATTTTCAATATTGAGGGATGAAAGGGATGGGTTTCTGTACGTAGAATGGAAAATACAGTTAACTAGTGTATTCTACTCCTCTCTCTGGGTGATTTTTGGGATATCAAAATTCATTTCACTCAAATCTTCATTGTGGTTCACTAGAGTATGAGATATACAGTTCATCTCCATAGGACGTATACCTGAGGGATCAAATTCCCTCTTCGGATTTCCATGGGAGATCAGTCTTGACTCTGAGGTCATAGCTTCAGGATCTGTTTGGTAATGTTGAAGGACCTATATGACATTTTCTTCAATTTACTTAATTATACATTGTTATTTTGTTTTATTTATCTATTATTCCATAAAATTAGCCCAAGATTTTCCTACTTCAATCCCTATTCGATTCAAGCTCTTGGATTTGATAATAAATTTTTCATTCTTCTTCCTAGAGGGTTCTGGTTTGTCCAAGGGTGTTCTTTTTTCCTTCTTTAGCTCTTCAGTCATGGCCCATTCAATGTCATTTGGTTGGATGGCCTATTTTTTCACCACCATATAGTTTTGTATTGAGTGTCCTATGTTATTTAAATAGTCACAAAAAAGATTATTTCTCTCATATTCAATATTCACATCAGTCCTATAATCACAAGATTTAAATTAAATGCTTTGCGGTGATTTAGATACCAGATTAACCTCCATGATCACTCTATAAAATTGCCCTAGCTCTCCATTTAATGTTATTTGATCAATTTTTAGAGGAGTTCCAATACAAGAAGATATTTCATATAAGATATTTGGATGTTAGAAAATCCAATTGAGTTAATGAAATCTGACCCAAACATTTTTTCATAGTGTTGCTATCAGTGTTCGGGTTAATGGAATTAAATGTTTAGAGATGTGAAGTAGACCGGGTTTGATTTGAATATTACCTATTCTCCATACCTGATCTAAATCATCCTGTGAGCTAAGTATGATATGAAAATAACTGTTACCTAGATGATTGAGTATCCAGTTTAAAAATCCCCACCAGTGAGAAATACAAGGTTTAAGATCCAGATACGACAACAGTTTATCACCCTTTAACTAAGAAATTCAACACAAAATTGAAAACATACACATTTGGGTCTGCTGTTAATGTTCCTCGGGATTAGCGTCTAAATATATACCCCCATCATCTTTTTTTTGAACATATGAGGATTCGAAGATGTTTATTTGGGTAGATATGAGCCATTGAAATACTCAAGGAATGAGATAATATTCATTTTTTTATTTTATTGGTGGAATACATCAATGAATCTTATTAGATCTAACATTTCCCTTGTTCTATGGAGTTGTTTCATCCATATTGGGAGTGTTCCTTCAACTATTTCATTTTTGATTCTTCCTAAAGTTAGAGGAATCCTGTTAAAAAATTAAATATTGTTGTAGCTTCACATATTCCTAAATTCAATGGAATATATATTTAGGAGGCTCTTCGTGGTGTGTAAATATCTAAGGATGGTATTCCAAGACCATATTTCATCAAAAAAATACATGATGTTTTCTTTTATATTTTTGTAGATCCAAAATATCTTCATAAAAGACTTAATTTATATAAATTATCAATTCTTTTATGTACCACTTACCTGATGGGGGATAAAGTGTACTCTAACACTGACCAAAAATTAAGGATTAAACAGAATTGGGAAGGAAGTGAATGGAAGATGATTTCAATTATAAGATGTTTATTTCATATCATCAAGAGGAGTTAAAATGATCATGATTTTGTGAGGAATATTGGAAAAGTCCATCTAAAAATATAAATTTTAAGGATCTGTAAACGGGATAACAATTTCAACCCTTGTAATCAATGATATTCACCACTCCTGATTTCTATTAGACCACATGGTTAAAATGGGGTGTTTTCCCCTCATAAAATTATAAATTAACTAACATATTTCATTATCATTCATCTATGAATTTATAAATATAATAATAATTATGAGTTGGGATTATATTCCACCATTTTGGTTGATAAAAATTTTGAAAAAAATATTTTGAATGTGATAAAATTCATTTACAATTATCAAAAAACTATGTTAATTGCTGAGTATGTAAATGTACCATATTTAGTGAGGTTTTCAACATTGTATAAAATACCATTTCTAATTAATAAGTTATTCCGAAGAAATTAAAACCTCCAATTGATGCTAATGTTTGTAAGGATTTCAAAAACACCACAAAATTAAAAAATTCTGTCATAGAAAAATGTGATCCTCCCAGAATATATGATCCTTGGAAATGGGTGAAAAATATATATACCATTCACTTAAATAATTACAATGGAAAATATTAGGATGCTCTTTTCATCAAATAGTAAATAGAAAATTAACTATATAGGCTTTCCAAAAATCTAATTAATCTTAATGTTCCTATTAGTGGTAGTGTGGAAGATAATGGATCTAAAAATAGTGATAATTAAGGAATTTATCTTGAAATTGCATAAGATATCATGAAATTTATTAAATCTCTATAAGCTAAGAACATCAACACATCCTAGGACAAGAAGGATAGTGTTTCTATATCTGATTCAAATATAACTCAAAAGATCCTTTTTGTACTGGAATATAGGAACATTGACAATACTTATTTCCATAATATATTGGACTCTATTGATTCCATTTATAGTGACTCTATAGGGCTTCAAATTATAAGAAGAACTGGAAAAAATCAACATCAACAAGATTTATAGTTTTATGGAAATATCATCAAGTCTTCTTTAATTTTTCATAGTTTCTAGTAGTCATCATCTATGAATGTTGGAAATATAATAGTTTACACTTTAAACACGTCCTTTAAGAATCCTAGTAGATGCATTGATAAATTCAACTCATTATACCATGGGAACTATACTCAATGATTCATTACAACTAATCATGATCATTCTCACAATGATTCAAATACTGAAAATAAATTTAGTTATATTCCTTCTCTTACTTAATAATTTACCACTATAGTTGAAAATAAAACATCAGAAGAAGTCATAACCCACGACATTGGAAATCATTAATCCATTGTAGATTACACCTAAATGAACATCATAATGATACCTTAAAGGAGCCTAAAAATTACCATGGAGAATTGAAATATGAAAGAATTGGAAAATTCTATTATTTTAAAGATTTTAACTATTCGAATGAATAAAATGAAATCAGTTTCTCTGACATAGATACACAATTAAAGTAAATAAATGTAAATATAGGCAAGGAAGAAAATAAAGGTATTGTAATTTTAAAATAAGAAAGGAATAAACACTATAGTGTGAAAAATAAAGGGGGATGTAGCTCAAAACTCAATTTTAAATAAGTATTATTTTCTATAATTTTTATGACATAGAAAATACTACAAAATTAGATCTCTTTAGGTTATTATTAATAAAAACATGTCTATTTTACAATGTTTATCTAAACCTGTGAGGATTTTATTCTGAGTGGATTTATTCTTTTGACAAGTTGAGCTACCAACTAATAAGAACAAATCAATCCAGTAATGACGTAAAAATTATATTGGTTGTAGATCACTTGAGACAAAATTGAATTTCATATATTGATTCTAATGAATAGATGGCCACTCTATGTTATAATTTTATGGGAATGAAAAAAATCATCATTATATATTATTAAAATGAAAATCAATATAGAAAAGATTGATGGATGAATATAAAGGGTTTTATCCACACAATAAAGTGTTCTTGGATTATTCTTGAGGATTTCAATGCCATTGTTAATCTGGATAAGAATTTAGTCATGGTTAAATATTCTATTTTATCTTGAGATTTTCGAACATGTATTGAGAATAATAGTCTACAAAAGTCAACCTGATTGGTGATAAATATAGATATTATAGATATAATTATAATATATTGGTGGATAGTAAATTGTATAGAGATTTTATCAATGATGTGTCCCTTAATGATTCATCCACACTTTATTTATCCACTATAGAAATATTTAATTCAGATCCTCATCCTATGTATAAAAATATTTTCACTAGGTAGACTGAACTACCTTTTCCATTTAGATTAATCAATTCCTAGATCTTACATCATGAATGTAAAAAAGTGTTTCAAGGCACATGGAACACATTAAATTATACTAATGATTCCTTGGATCATGTTCTTAAGATCAAAATTCTTAAGAAAATACTGAAAATTTGGATTCATGAATGCTCTAGCCAAATTAAGGAAAATATTACTTAACATGAGTCTTTTATTAAAACTATCCTAGAGAGTAACAATAGTTCTGTTTTGTCTTCAGGACATGAAAATGAATATTTTACTAGACATAACCTCAATTACCTTTTTAATATCAAATAATTCATAAAAAAATGATATTTTAAAGTCAAATGGATTAAATATGGTGATAAAAATGCCAAAATTTTCAATTCTATTAAATGATTCCAGAATCTCAATATTCCCCTATCTATTCTCAGTGATAATGGGGTGTTTCTTGATAAACGGGATAATTTGGTTGTTCATGTAGATTGTTTTTAAAAGAAACAGTTTGATGGGAAATATAAGACTACTGATCATATGAAGGATTTTATTCAAATTATTGTCAATGATGAGTAAAATTTAAGATTTATTTTTATTACCCCTGAATATGAGATTATGGATGTAGTTTTTTTAATTATAATGGCTCTCCATAACCATATGGGTTCAAGAACTCTTTCTTTGAAACCTATTTGGAGATTATTCATTGTGATATTTGAAGGCATGTGAGTAATTTTTTTGAAGGTTTGATATTTGACCCATAGAATTACTTATCAGTTCCTTTCACTTATTCCCAAGTTGATAACACAAATGAGATTCATATTTTTAGACTTATGGACAATATCAAAACTCTCTACAGAATAATTGGGAAAATTATTTCCAAATATCTTTCCATTATTTTGAATAAGATTTTATATCCAAACCAATTTGGTTTTATTGATGGTATAACTATTCAAGACTATCTTATTACCACTCTTAAATGTATTTACTTTTTCATGAAATCCACGAGAGGAGTCAACATTTTTCTAAATATTTATGTTAAAAAATCCATTGATATGATAGACTAGGGAGTCATTTTCAAGTGTTTGAGAAAATTTTTATTTAATGAATTTTTTATTAAATGGGTTAAAATATTTCTATTCTTAGATCATATCTTAATTCCTATAAATGGATCTCTTATGGGATATTTTATATTCCATAGAGGTTAAAAGTAAATTGATCCTCTCTCAACTATTATTTTCTCTATTATTGATGAATACATAAGAATGTTCATTCTCATCATTCCTAATGCTAATAAAATCAATTCCAAATGAGATTATAATGGTTTTTTTGATCCCACTCATTTACTATAGTTTAATTACCTCACCACCTCCAATCAAGATAAAAAATCAAACATTAATAACATCAAAAATGTCATTATTATAAACAAAATATCGTCTTAGAAGATCAATTTGAGTGAGTAGTCCTTATACAATGGAAAAAATACACCAATATCTAGTAAATTTGAAATCATCAATGAATTAGGAATTGGGTAATGTGTGCTTCCATTCTCTTATTGTATCGACCGAAACATTTGAATAATATTTGTTTTCAAAATACACGTGTTATTTAATTTTATACTCCACAAAACTATATCATTTAATTAATGAAATTAGTATAATTAAAATGATACCATTGGGTTTCAACTAGTATATGACTGTTGGTCAATAAGAACATTGGAAACTCAACTCTTTACGTTACAATTATTTTTTATAAATTCAAGTGATCTTTGTTAATACATAGAGGAGAGTCGATTGCCTCATCCCGTAGACTTGGGTCGTATGAAGCCCATCTGTCAGAGCTTGGGAAGGAGGTGGCTTCATTAGGATTATCTCTGGACCAAGCCCACACTAAAATCCAACCTGTGAAGCTTGAACAAAATTGAGTAAGGGATAAGTTCAAGAAGATAGAAATCACCACTCGAGAAATGTTGTCTGAGCCGCCCCAAGATTATATCACTATATAACACCTTACACATAGGTGTTATGCAGGTGTTATAAGGGGAAATGTAATAAGGCCTTAGATACTTTTTTGTAATCCCTTGGTATAAATAATTTTTTTATTTCTTATTATGGTAAAAAAATTCCTTTTCAAATGTCCGGATAAATATAGGAAGATTATTATGATGAATTTTTTAAAAAGGGTTTTTTAAATTATTCATTTAAACATTAAATAAAAAATAATGTGAAATAATTTTCAAATAATTGTCTTCTATAGTTGTGACCAGTAATAAATTTAGAGTCTAATAGGATTAACTTAATTTTATGTGAATAGTAATGTATGAATAGTAATATAGCCTTATGAATAGTAATGAATAGTGAATTGTCCAAAAAATATAAACTTCACAAATGAATGTATAAATATAATTTAGACATCTTAAAAGTGTACAAATGGTCATAATATAATTACTAGTATTTTTGTATGTCAAAAATATTTTAATTAAAATTTTATAATTAAATTAATAAATAAAAATAAAAATTCATTTTCATAAAATGTAATAATTTTTTTACATTATTGTCTTATGGTAATATGATAATTTTATGGTACCTTGATTACTTTTTCATGGTGTTACAAAACATGTAATAGTTTTCGAGTTGTTTTTTAATAAAAAATGATTTTATTTGAAAATTAAATTAAAATTATTTAGAAAATTATTTTCATAAAATGGAGTTCATTTTTTAATTAAGAGTATCTATATTAGGTTAGGGTAAATTTTTGGGATTTTTCTGAAATAGTTGAATTTTCGCTGAATAATAAAAATACAGTTTTGAGTTTCAATGTGATTAATGACATAATTAATATTGTAATAATCATGTAATCATTCTGTTCGACTTGTGTCTAGTAATATATTTTATGAGGTTTCCCAAGTGTCCAATACCAAGGGAAAATACCATGGGCAAGCCCATGGTTTTGCAAATACCACCGATGAGGTGTCCCTTGGAATTTAATTAAATATTCCCTCACATTTACTATAAATTCCAAGCCATTACCTCATTCATTTCATTCCAAAATCCTCCTCAATGATTTTCTAGTCTTCTAGCCTCTCAAGGAGTCCTCTAATGGTTCCCACAAGCCCCCCAAGGCCTCAAACATCAAGATTTTAATCTTACTTTTAAAGGTAAGGGAACCTTTCACCCACATCTCTTAAGTCATGAATTTTTTTTATATTATGACTTCTAGATTCTATTTCATTTTGTGGGGGTATATTCTTCTGTTTAGTTATTACTTCCCATTTAATTTCCAATTGATGGGAGACCATTTCCTCTCCCATCAACTTATTTTTTTGAATTATAAGCGATGTTGCTAGACTAATGAATTTTCTTAAAAGAAATCAAGTTTTCTCTTTTATTTCAAGTTTCCTTTCCATGTGGTGTGTCATTCCATAGCATGATATTTTTTCTTTTTATTAGGTACCTATATTGTAAACTAATAATTTATTTATGGGAGACCATTAACCCCTCTCTTTTTTTAGTTATCTAGAACCATGTTATAAAGTTGTTATGCTGCATAAAGTTTGTCTCAAAATATCTCTCTCTTTTTCTCAAGAATTTATCTTGTTTTATTTATCTGAATAACCAAATATATTTTCATTTCTAGAGGTATTCATCAAGACATAAAATTGATATATCTGGTTCTGTAATTTACATAAATATAACCCTCAGTCCCTTTGTATGGATTTTAAATGACATAATAATCATGTTTTTAAGTACATTACACTATGTTGATGTGAACCCCATTTATTTACTCTCTATGGGTTATTAATAAAATGTATGATTATGATATTTTCGGATCACATTAATATAAATACATATTAAGGGTGTTCCCAAATATCACTCCAATGCATTGGGTAAAGAATTTAATCTCTAGAGATGACAAGATTCATGATAAAATGGTGAATAACCTTGGTAATTTTTATGAAACCTTGGGGATGAACAATGGTGATATGTTCATGAATGTATAAATTAAATTTTTTAGCCACATATTCATGTTATGAATCTAGTAATTTTCATTACTATATTTCTTTACTTCTATTGCACATGTCTTTATGTTTTTTATCATGTTATTATTGATTTCACAAGTAAATTGATTCCCTTATATTCCTTACTAGGCCTTATGATCACCCATTCCTTTGATGTATGTCTCCGAGTTATGCGTTGTAATAATTGTTCTTGGGTATATCTTATGATGAAACCATACAAATGGATTAAAATAATGTTTTAGGTTTTCATGTTTTATGATCATGATTTCAAAGACACTAGACTTTAAAGATCCCCTTTCTGTAAGATGTAATGAAAAGTTATGTAATAAAAAGGCATGATTCCATAGTTTGTATCAAAGGATAGTTTAGTTATTTATGGAAATTAGAATATGAAAAAATCAGGAAGGAGCCAATTGAAAAGTTTAAATATAGGAATACTTCCTGATATTTTTATGAGTATTGAGTAAGTGGTTTATCAAGAAAATACATCCTTGTATGGATATAAGGAGGTAGAGGAGGCTCTGGAACAGATGTACCTTAGAGTGAAAACACTGACAAGGTATTTTTGGTTTGACCTGGGTATCCTGGTAAATGACAATAGGCCTTGCTACACTCTTGGTTATGACACTCCTGGGGGATATGTTTGGTTAATAATATTCTTTTTGTGAATCATTATGAAATATTTATAGAGAAATGTAATTGTCTAAAGCATGGAGTTTTAAGACGTAAAATCCCTTAGAGTTAAAATATTCATAAATGAAATAATCTCCTCACTAATGTTTTATTATTTTTGAAAATGGAAGGAAATTAAAGGAACTTTTAAAATGTTGACCGTAATGGACCATACGCTAAAGGCCCTCCGATGGAATCCAAAATGGAAACTTTCTTATGAATGATGAACCAACTGACTCAAGTTATGGGAAATAACGGGAATCAAGCTGAGAGACTAATCTTACTGCGTAGGTAAAAACATTATGTTGAATCCTTTATGCTTCAATGACCACCAATCTTTAGTGTATCTAGCGACCGATTTATTATGGAAGAGTGGATCAACTATATCGAGAAGTTCTTTTCTGTGCTCCGCTATTCTGAATAAGAGAAGGTTACCTTGGCTATTTATCACATATATAGAGAAGCTTATCATTGGTTGGAACTGATTAAAAACACAATGCCAATAGTGGAAGTTGAAGCTATTGATTGGGAAGAGTTTAGAGGGATATTCTTCAACATTTATTTCCCTCAATAGATGAGAAAAATAATGAAAAGGTGTTTCTCGAGATAAAGAAGAAGGAGAATGAATTTTTGGGATGCTATGAGGTGAAATTCACAAGGCATTCATGTTACACCTCTAGCTTTTTCATGGATCCAAATGGTACGTTTGATAAATTCTTTGGTGGACTGATATCTCATCTGCTGAATAATCTAGCCAACCGATATTGTAATATCTATAAGTAGATTTTTCGAAGTGCGATGATTGTTGAAATGGACTTTGGTGAGATGCAATGATATCATAAGTCCATTGATAAGAAAATATCGATGGAGTCCATCATAATGAAGAGCTTCGATCAGGGAATAGGATGCAAGCAAGTAAAAACTCCCTCTTGAAGGAAATGTGGGAAGAAGAATTCAAGGAACTACCTACTCGGGAGTGGGAAGTACATCAAGTGTGGTAGGGATGGCCACATTGCACGGAATAGCCATAGTGAGGTGAATCCACAACTTCTTGACACAAAAAATAAGGCGAAGATGGTACATACCCTACCTAATGTCCAATAGTATATGTGTGGACACCTTGATCACTTTTCTAATCATTGTCCAAATCTGAGGCTAGTGGAGGGGAATCACCATCAGCCTTAGCAACGACCAATAGAATAAATTACTACTTTTGAAATCACTACATCTGAATTTTAAGAGCCAAATGATTTTGTGTAATGTACTCTTGTTGTTCTCCCAAAGCTATCAAGTACTTTTTATGATTCTGGTTCTATGCATTCCATTATTTTCTCCAATTTTTCAAAGAATATAGAATCAAGCCACAATTTTATAAAAGTTGAGTTATCATTCAAGACTCCTGGTGGGATTATACAAGCATCATCAGTGTTTACACACTCTAGTATTTACTTTAGTGAGCACAATATTATCGCAAATATAGTAGTCATTCCCATGCTGGAATTCAACATTATACTTGGGATAGACTGGCTCTCAAAATATAATGCTAAGATAAAATTTATATGTAAGGAAATCTCAGTATTCTTGAATATAAAAACTAATGTTATATTCCAAGGAGATATATATCAACCTGATCTTTGTCTAGAAGAAACTCATATATCCTTCTTTATGGAGTTGATCAGTGAAGATGAAGAAGAAAATGATATTTTGAGGATAGAAAATGTCCCCATTGTCCTGGAATACATTGACGTATTTCCTGAGGAGTTACCTAGACCTCCCCTTGAAAGAGAGGTAGAGTTCTCCATTGAACTCTTACCTTTGTCTCATCCGACATATAAGACCCCCTATAGGATGGAATATGTGGAGCAATAAGAATTAAAGAAACAACTCCATGGGGAGCACATGTTCTCTTTTTAAAGAATAAGGATGGATTCATGCACCTATGAATTGATTATAGAGAACTGAACTAAATCACAGTGAGGAAAAAATACCCTCCTCCATGAATTGATGACTTATTGGACCAACTTTGTGGGGATTAATTCTTCTATAAGACTAATATTTGATTTGGTTATCATTAATTGAGGGTGAAGAAAGAAGATATTCCAAAAATTTCCTTTCGATCATGTTATGTCCATTATAAGTTTTTTATACCATTTGGACTGACTAATGCACCTTCTATTTTTATGGATTTGATGAATAGAGTATTTAAAGACTACTTTGATAACTTTGTTTTTGTTTTTATTTATGATATAATGATAAATTTTAAAACTTGAGAGATGAATGAGGATCATATAAGGTGAAGTGCCCAGATCAGTGTGAATCACTGAGAGGGGGAGGGGGTGAATCAGTGATCCTTTAAAACTTTTTACTAATTGATTCTTAATCAATTAAACCTCTATGGCTTGTTAAGGCCTCGATCCACTCTTCTTATGTCTCTCAACCTTTCCCAGATAATGCAGTAATGAAAAGGCACATGACACAAGGATTTACAAGGTTCGGCACCAAAGGCCTACATCATTTCCATGCTCTCCCAGCATGGATTCTCCATTATAACCTGTTAAAATTACAATGGCCGATACAGAGTCCCGCTGTATCTCTCCTGAGTCCCACAGGAGGGTCTTTATACTGCTTCACACAGTGTTACCAGAGTCCCACTGGCCTGCTCCAGAATCCCTCTGAAGACTTCTTCTCCCTGAGTCCCACAGGGTCTTCTCTTGGCTCCTCGAGTCACACGAGTAGCTCTTCTTCTTGTTCAGCTCTTCAAGTATCTTCAGCAATCTGGGATAAAGACTGCTGGCCTTGCTCTGTACCTCTGATCACTTGAGTTGATCAGGTCTTCTCGTCTTGCTCAGGCTTTATCAACTTCTTCTAAGGATGACCTGGCCTCTCTCCAATTACTGAATACTCAGACAATTGATGTCTTTAACTTCAGTCTGGTCCAGTATCACTTACTTCAACTTCATGCACTGAGTGCATGGCAGCTCTTCATCCTCATGCAATGATAGCATGGCCTTCTCAATTCTTCAAGAACCTCCTGGTCTTGGACAACTCAAATGCACACAAGCAAATTTGACTAGTTTCACATGTGCACGTGCATGCATGCATGCATGCACTCTCCTTCTCTTTCTTCTAGGTGAAATAATCCCACAAAGGGTGTAATCACTTTAAGCACACACCTTCATCCTCCTTCACACACTTTATCCAATTTGTTTACACACTTAGAGTGTGTTCTACTTTAGTGTGGGTCACTCCTTATTTCTTCTAAGTGTATACACACTTCTTAGTGCACACACTTAGGTTCGGCCAACTTGTCTCCTTACACACACTTGTTTCATTTTGCACACACTTGAAACTTGGCCTATTCTCCTCTTCTTGTTGCACACACTAACTTTAGTGTTCTTTTAATTTGTTCTTCGAAGTGTGCACACACAAGGTCACAACCCTCGGCCTCTTCAAATGCACACACTTAAAGTGTTTTCCTCTTTGTTCAAATGCACAACCAAGACTATGGATTATTCAATTCTTACACACACACAAAGTGTGGTCTTCCACATCACTTGGCACACACCACTTGGTGTGGTTCTTTGTGCACACACATGGCCCTCGGGTTCTTCTTCTCCACTTGGCACACACAGGAGGCAAGACCTCGGCCTTCTTCCTTGCCAAGCACCCACAACCCGTAGGGTGTGGTTTTCTCAACACAAGCCCCTGCCTTAGTGAAGGCGCGCAAGGGGTGCAGCCACTCTTCCTCAACACTGTCGCGCAAGATGCACTGGCCGCGGGCGCGCAGGTACTACTGCCGCGCAAGCACTCGGGTGTGCAAGGTGCAACACCGCGGGGCTTCAACCGTGGGCGCGCAAGATGTTGCGGCCACGGGTCTTCCTGCTGCGCAAGGGAAAGGCGCGCAGGGATCCTTATCCAACATCTTTCGCGCAAGGAGTGCGCAAAAGGAACCTCGCGGAGCAAGGGATGCTCCGAGCTTCACTGCCGCGCAAGTGTGCGCGCAGGGCTTCGACTTCGTGAGGCACAGAGTGCTTCTCACGAGACTTCTTTCTTCAAAAACTCAACAAGCACTCCAAGGCCTCGAGTGCTCCTTTTATAGGCAGAGGAATGCCTTTGATCATCCGCGTGATCTAACTTCAAAATCCCGAAGATTTTGGATCTTCAAGATTCTTTGAAATCTTCTTTTTCTCCTCTGTTCACGCGGGTTCTTTTATCTTCAGCCTTATCTTCGTGCATGCATTTTAAAACGCATGCATGACTTCATTTAAAACCGGTCCATGCATAGCACGAACACCACATGGCCTCGGCACCTTCGGTTTGCCTCGGCCTTGTTCGAAATTCTTTCTCGATGCATGCATGCAACATTTTAATGCATGCATGAGTTCGTTATGGCCTAACGATCACAATGGAGGCTTCGGTTTGCTCGGAGGTGGCCGGGAACTCAAAAACCATCTTCGGGAGTCGCCTGGTTCAGCGGCGGCTGCGAGAATGCTCGGGTGGCCTTCGGCTGAACTCGAGGAAGGAGACGGACCGCAGGCCGTTGGATCGGGCGTTTGAAATACATCGGACGGCCTGGATCTGAAGATCTCACGCGGGATCAGATGTGCGACTTAGATCATCCGTGCGATTGATTATGCGGCCAGGATCGCTCCCGCGGAAAAATTCCGCGTCCCACATCGAAACGGCGGCCATTTTCCATGCGGTTTATCAAACACCGCGTGCCTTCCTCAGTTCAATTGAACTTCTCCCCTCCCGGTGCCGCCCCGCACCGGGTTCTCTCTGCGGGCGCGCTCTGCACCCACTCTCGCCTCTACGGGCGCGCACCTAGCGCCCACTATGCACCTCACGGGCGCGCTCCTCGCGCTCACGCTGCGCGGGCTTCATCACCGCGTGGCCTCGGGGCTTATACACGGCCCCTGCCTTGCCTCAGGGAGCGCCTTGGCCTTGAGGGTTCCCCATGGGCGTGGCGCCTTAGGCCCATATGTGCCTTGGGTGATCCCTCGGTTGGCCTCCTTGGTGGCTAATTTTTTGCTTAAATATACACTAAGTATACAAAGTACTAAGTGTAAAATGCCAAATGCCACAATTCTAAAACATCCTTCTTCTACATTTCTTCCCTTCTCTTCTTCATTAGAATTCCTCAAATCTCCTCAACATATATTCATTACTTAGGAGTGAATTCTTGAAGGTTCTCCATCAACCGAAGCTCCTGAATCAAATAATTCTTCAATTCTCTTTGTTGATCTAATCAGAGATCAAATTGGGACTTCTTCAGATTCACATGCACTAAGTGTTAGTGCATGGATTTTATTAAACCACTTCATCCACTTAGAACATGTGAATGGAGCATCTTCAACTCCTCATGCATTGTCACTACAATGCATGGTCTTCTAATCATGTTGTGACATTGTATCCAGTTGATACAAGTTCTTTGAACTTAAAGAGCAGCTCAACAATCGTCAGATGTTCATGGAGAATGTTTCAACCACAATTTCCAATACCACTTAGTTAATCTCTTAAGTGACATGCATCTTAGTACCATGGCCATTCTCCTTCACCACCAACACCATCACATCCTTTGACATTCACATCTTGACTCCTTGACATCCATTCATTCCAAGACAACTTCATGCCTCATTGACAACAAATGCAACACAGTGCACTTCAATCTCCCCCTTTGTATTTGTTGTCAATACACTCCTTCAGCACATATGAATGGGTCAATATGTGTGCCAATATTTTCTCCCCCTTATTGGAAATCAAATGCAAAGGTGTGGTGTGGTTCACTCTCAAAAATCACTTCCTCCCTTCGAATAGCATTTTCTTGAAAATCACTAAGAGAGGGATGATGTCACATGTTCTCTTTAGCAAAGAACCTTTAGTAAATCAACTCTAAGTCTACTTGGGCTAACCCGGTGTAGAAAACAAGAGTGATATAACCAAGATTTTTCAATGCTGTCCACATTTCACTATACATGTGAGATCATGCTTCAGGGGTTTGAAATTTTTCAGATATAACAATGAATTGCTAAATCCTGCACATACTTCACAAAACTCATTAGAAAGTTTAGTGCAATGATAAAGCTCCCCCTTTCATCCATTTATCTTCAATCCATACTCCCCCTTAATTGACAAGATAAACTCAATTAAGAAACAAGGGATGAAAGTACGATTGGAATACCTTCACTTTTCTCAAGATGGTATTAATCTAAGAATGCCATCTTCTTCAGATTGGCTCCCCCTCAAGGGGTGCACTCCATTCTTTCCAAACCATCCTCCAGTTGAGAATGATCATCATCTTCAATTCCTTGTAATGTTAGCACATGTAAATGCAAGTGATTAGGGAATAAGATGGAACCTCCTTGGTTCATCAATGTGAACAACAAGGTTGAGAAGATTCTCTAAACCGAGATGTCCCATTTTCACCATTCTTCACACTTGCACATTTGATATTCAATGATGTTGGTGCTGGTGTGGATCTCAATACATCTTCATGTGAAATATTCTTCTTCCCTCTTGCCTTAGCAATTGCCAGAACTTTATCTTCAGCTCTTTTCAGATCTTTGGCAAGTTGCAACTGATTTGGCCATATGGCTAGTAAGTCACTTGGAAGTGTGGCCTCAGTTCTGGATATTCCACATGGTTCCTTTGATTCTGTCAAGCTACCTCTCTTAGGCAACTTGTTTTCAATCAATCCCTTCTGCTTCTTTTGGATTGATTGTCTATTTGAGTTTAGTTGGCTTCTATTGATTTCCATGGCTTCTTTACAAAGATCCATGATATGTCCTTTCTTTCCACAGTAGAAGCATATTTTCTTGGTGGTCCTTCTAGATGACTCACCCTTCTTGGATTTAGACTCCAAGGACTTCTCTTCCTTTTTCAAAACCTTCTTGGGAGCATCTTCAACTTTCTTCTTGCTTCCCAAGGATTCTTTCTGAGCCAGGTTCTGTGATCTTTTCTTCTTTTGAGCTCTGGATACAGTTGGAGACTAACATGTATCTTTTTGACCACTTTTTCAATCATCCCAGATGTTTTCAAGTAATCCAAATCTATTTGCAGTAAACAGATGTCTCTGGACCTGTGGATGCTGCTTCTTTTCTTCTGGCTTGCTCCCCCTAGGCATAGGCTTCCTTTGTGCTTTGACATTTAGTGGATTGTACCAAAAATCCTTTGCACAATGCCCATACTTGTTACAACACCAGCATTGTCCCACGAATCTTGACCTCTTCAGTCCTTCTGATTGTAGGGTACTTTTCTTGACCTGTTGTGCTGTTTCAGGAGAGCTCTGCTTCTTTACTGTCTTCATCCATATTTGTTTGGAATTATTCTTCCATCCTGCACTTTTTGTGGAAACACATTTAGAAGCATCAGTACAAGATGGTATGGATGGTACCTTCTTTCTAGAAGATGTTGCACTTTTATTAGAGTATGTCTTTCTCTTAGAATCATCCTGCTCAAAGCATACTTGAGTAGCAACATGTCTTCTTTCAGCTGACTGGGAGGCTTCAGCTTTGGGTGATTGCAGATTTTTCAATATCACCTCTAGTTCTAAGCATTTCATATTGAGGGAGTTCTTCTCATCCTCAACAGTTCTTAGCCTACCTTCTCAATTTTCTTTCAACTGTTCTAGTTGGTCTTCATGCACCTTCTTCATTTCCTGTAATGAATTGTCAAGCTCCTTTACCCTGTTTACTTTGTCTTCAAGTTGAGCATCTCTGACATTCATTGAAACTTTGTGCCTCTTTTCCAGTGCATGGAAAACATCTCTGACCATTATTTTAAAGAAATCTTTCTCAGAAAGGCTCCTTTGCAATTCTTCAGCAGTGTCTTCATATCTTTCATTGCAAAGAGAAATGGTTTCATCTTTAGCCTTCACCAGCTTTCTGAGAGTGTTGGTTATGCCAACCCTTTTTGCCAATTGATCTTCCATTGCATTGGCTTCTTCTTCTAACTGTGATTTTTCTTCATGAAGATCATGGATTCCTGTACCTATACACTTTTCCACTTCCATGGGAACTGTCTTCTGAATATATTTGAGTGCACTCTGAAGATCATTCATTGTTTCAACTTCATCACAGCTAGGACATGCTTTCTTCATCTTCTTGGCCTGTTTCTTCTTTCTATTTTTCTGAGTCTTAGCAGATATCTCCATTTGAGGCTGGTTGCTCGTTTCCTCAAATCTGCACTTCATAAAGACTCCCTTGGATCTTTTAGAGGGAACCTCCCTCTGATACCAATTGAAGTGCCCAGATCAGTGTGAATCACTGAGAGGGGGAGGGGGTGAATCAGTGATCCTTTAAAACTTTTTACTAATTGATTCTTAATCAATTAAACCTCTATGGCTTGTTAAGGCCTCGATCCACTCTTCTTATGTCTCTCAACCTTTCCCGGATAATGCAGTAATGAAAAGGCATAGGACACAAGGATTTACAAGGTTCGGCACCAAAGGCCTACATCCTTGCCATGCTCTCCCAGCATGGATTCTCCATTATAACCTGTTAAAATTACAATGGCCGATACAGAGTCCCACTGTATCTCTCCTGAGTCCCACAGGAGGGTCTTTATACTACTTCACACAGTGTTACCAGAGTCCCACTGGCCTGCTCCAGAATCCCACTGAAGACTTCTTCTCCCTGAGTCCCACAGGGTCTTCTCTTGGCTCCTCGAGTCACACGAGTAGCTCTTCTTCTTGTTCAGCTCTTCAAGTATCTTCAACAGTCTGGGATAAAGACTGCTGGCCTTGCTCTGTACCTCTGATCACTTGAGTTGATCAGGTCTTCTCATCTTGCTCAGGCTTTATCACCTTCTTCTAAGGATGACCTGGCCTCTCTCCAATTACTGAATACTCAGACAATTGATGTCTTTAACTTCAGTCTGGTCCAGTCTCACTTACTTCAACTTCATGCCCTGAGTGCATGGCAGCTCTTCATCCTCATGCACTGATAGCATGGCCTTCTCACTTCTTCAAGAACCTCTTGGTCTTGGACAACTCAAATGCACACAAGCAAATTTGACTTGTTTCACATGTGCACGTGCATGCATGCATGCATGCACTCTCCTTCTCTTTCTTCTAGGTGCAATAATCCCACAAAGGGTGTAGTCACTTTAAGCACACACCTTCATCCTCCTTCACACACTTTATCCAATTTGTTTACACACTTAGAGTGTGTTCTACTTTAGTGTGGGTCACTCCTTATTTCTTCTAAGTGTATACACACTTCTTAGTGCACACACTTAGGTTCGGCCAACTTGTCTCCTTACACACACTTGTTTCATTTTTCACACACTTGAAACTTGGCCTATTCTCCTCTTCTTGTTGCACACACTCACTTTAGTGTTCTTTTAATTTGTTCTTCGAAGTGTGCACACACAAGGTCACAACCCTCGTCCTCTTCAAATGCACACACTTAAAGTGTGTTCCTCTTTGTTCAAATGCACAACCAAGACTATGGATTATTCAATTCTTACACACACACAAAGTGTGGTCTTCCACTTCACTTGGCACACACCACTTGGTGTTGTTCTTTGTGCACACACATGGCCCTCGGGTTCTTCTTCTCCACTTGGCACACACACGAGGCAAGACCTCGGCCTTCTTCCTTGCCAATCACCCACAACCCGTAGGGTGTGGTTTTCTCAACACAAGCCCCTGCCTTAGTGAAGGCGCGCAAGGGGTGCAGCCCCTCTTCCTCAACACTGCCGCGCAAGATGCATTGGCCGCGGGCGCGCAGGTACTACTGCCGCGCAATCACTCGGGTGTGCAAGGTGAAACACCGCGGGGCTTCAACCGTGGGCGCGCAAGATGTTGCGGCCACGGGTCTTCCTGCTGTGCAAGGGAAAGGCGCGCATGGATCCTTCTCCAACCTCTTTCGCGCAAGGAGTGCGCAAAAGGAACCTCGCGGAGCAAGGGATGCTCCGGGCTTCACTGCCGCGCAAGTGTGCGCGTAGGGCTTCGACTTCGTGAGGCACAGAGTGCTTCTCACGGGACTTCTTTCTTCAAAAACTCAGCAAGCACTCCAAGGCCTCGAGTGCTCCTTTTATAGGCAGAGGAATGCCTTTGATCATCCGCGTGATCTAACTTCAAAATCCTGAAGATTTCGGATCTTCAAGATTCTTTGAAATCTTCTTTTTCTCCTCTGTTCACGTGGGTTCTTTTATCTTCAGCCTTATCTTCGTGCATGCATTTTAAAACGCATGCATGACTTCATTTAAAACCGGTCCATGCATAGCACGAACACCACATGGCCTCGGCACCTTCGGTTTGCCTTGGCCTTGTTCGAAATTCTTTCTCGATGCATGCATGCAACATTTTAATGCATGCATGAGTTCGTTATGGCCGAACGATCACAATGGAGGCTTCGGTTTGCTCGGAGGTGGCCGGGAACTCAAAAAACATCTTCGGGAGTCGCCTGGTTCAGCGGCGGCTGCGGGAATGCTCGGGTGGCCTTCGGCTGAGCTCGAGGAAAGAGACGGACCGCATGCCGTTGGATCGGGCGTTTGAAATACATCGGACGGCCTGGATCTGAAGATCTCGCGCGGGATCAGATGTGCGGCTTAGATCATCCGCGCGATTGATTGTGCGGCCAGGATCGCTCCCGCGGAAAAATTCCGCGTCCCACATCGAAACGGCGGCCATTTTCCATGCGGTTTATCAAACACCGCGTGCCGTCCTCAGTTCAATTGAACTTCTCCCCTCCCGGTGCCGCCCCGCACCGGGTTCTCTCTGCGGGCGCGCTCTGCGCCCACTCTCACCTCTGCGGGCGCGCACCTAGCGCCCACTATCCACCTCACGGGCGCGCTCCTCGCGCTCACGCTGCGCGGGCTTCATCACCGCGTGGCCTCGGGGCTTATACACGGCCCCTGCCTTGCCTCAGGGAGCGCCTTGGCCTTGAGGGTTCCCCATGGGCATGGCGCCTTAGGCCCATATGTGCCTTGGGTGATCCCTCGGCTGGCCTCCTTGGTGGCTAATTTTTTGCTTAAATATACACTAAGTATACAAAGTACTAAGTGTAAAATGCCAAATGCCACAATTCTAAAACATCCTTCTTCTACATTTCTTCCCTTCTCTTCTTCATTAGAATTCCTCAAATCTCCTCAACATATATTCATTACTTAGGAGTGAATTCTTGAAGGTTCTCCATCAACCGAAGCTCCTGAATCAAATAATTCTTCAATTCTCTTTGTTGATCTAATCATAGATCAAATTGGGACTTCTTCAGATTCACATGCACTAAGTGTTAGTGCATGGATTTTATTAAACCACTTCATCCACTTAGAACATGTGAATGGATCATCTTCAACTCCTCATGCATTGTCACTACAATGCATGGTCTTCTAATCATGTTGTGACATTGTATCTAGTTGATACAAGTTCTTTGAACTTAAAGAGCAGCTCAACAATCGTCAGATGTTCATGGAGAATGTTTCAACCACAATTTCCAATACCACTTAGTGAATCTCCTAAGTGACATGCATCTTAGTACCATGGCCATTCTCCTTCACCACCAACACCATCACATCCTTTGACATTCACATCTTGACTCCTTGACATCCATTCATTCCAAGACAACTTCATGCCTCATTGACAACAAATGCAACACAGTGCACTTCATAAGGGGTATTTTGCAAACTCTATTTAAGGAATTGAATTTAGGAATGTATAGAAAATGTGAATTTTGTTTAAAGAAAGTTACCTTCTTGGGGATCATTGTATCCAACGAAGGAATCATAGTCCACCCAATAAAGGCAAAGGATTTAGAGGAGTGGCCTCATCTTACAATAATAACTGAGATTTGTAGTTTCCTTGGATTATCAGGATATTATATGAGGTTTGTGAAAAACATTTCATGACATTCTATTCTGTTAACCATGTTATGTTGAAAAGGGGTCATGTTTATCTGGACAAAGAAGTGTGAGGAATGTTTCCAAGAGGTGAAGAAGAGATTGGTTATTGTATTTTTGTTAACTCTGGCCTCAAGTGGAGAATGATTCATTTTTTAGTGATTCAGCCTTGAATGTGATTGGGTGTGTCTTCATGAAAAATGACAATGTCATTGGTTATGCATCTCGACAGTTGAAGACTCATGAGAAGAATTATCATACGCATGATCTATAGCTAGCTGTGGTCATTTTTTCTCATAATATTTGGAGGGACTATCTTTTATGGGGAGAAATGTGATATATACACAGACCATCAAATTTTGAAGTATATTTTTACACAAAATGATTGGAACATGAGATAGAGGATATGGTGTGAACTTCTCAAAGACTATGACTTTTTAATTCATTATCATCTTAGAAGAGCAAACAATGTCACTAATGAATTAAGAAAGAAAGACCATGTTGTTCTTTCCATGATGAGGATTCACGGAGATCCTTGATAAATGACCTAGTAAAGCTGGACATGGGAATTATAAGGGAAGGGATATCATAAATCCTAACCCAAATGATTTCTCAACTGTCATTACTAGAGAAGATCAAGAACGGTCAGAAAGAAGATCTTTTGTTATAGAAGATGTTTGAGACTATGAAGGTTGAGAGGTTTCCTTAGTTAAATATTGATCAAGAAGGTGTAATGAAATTTTGTACAAGATTATGTGTTCCATCTATTCTGGAAATAAAGAAGGGGCTGATTGATGAAGCTCATATCTCTACATTCTATATACATCCTAGAAGCACAAAAATATATAGAGTCCTTCATGATCATTATTTTTGGTATAATATGAAAAAGGAGATTGCTAACTACACATAAAGGTGACTGCTATGTCATCAAGATAAGGTAATGCGACAACATCCTAAAGGGGTATTTCAACCACTACCCATACCAGCATGGAATTGGGAAAATATCACTAGGGACTTAATCACTGGTCTGCAGAGAACATCCAATGGAAAATATGTGATATGGGATATTGTGGCATGTCTCCCCAAGACTACCCATTTTATATCATTTCATGATGATTTATATCTTGATCAACTTTCCATGATTTACATGAAGGAAGTCGTAAGGATACATGGAGTTCTACATTTATTCGTATCTAATCGGGATGCATGGTTCACATAAAAATTATAGATATGACTTCAACATGTTTTGGGAATTGAATTGAATTTAATTACATCTTATCACCCGCAAACTGATGGCCAATCTAAAAGGACTATTCAAACACTCGAGGATATTTTGAGTACATGCTCAATGTAATTTAAAAGTGGGTTGGATCGACATCTCTCTTTAGTTGAGTTCTCTTATGACAACAGGTCGATCAATCAAATGGAACCCTATGAAGCTCTATATGGTTAGCAATGTAGAACTCCTACATGTTGGTATGAAGCTAGTGATAGAAAGATTCTTGGGCCTAATCTTGTGCAAGAGATGATAGAAAAAGTTCGCGCCTTCCAACTACACATTAAGGCTACTTAGAGTCGGCAAAAGAGCTATGTCGACCACCGTCGAAGGGATATAGTGTTTGATGATGGTGACAAAGTCTTTCATCGAATTTAACATTGGATGAGTGTCATGAGGTTTGGGATGAAAAGGAATCTCCTCCCAAGGTACATTGGCCCCTATGAAATCCTTGGGCGCATAGAAGCAGTGGAATGTCATCTTGCACTTCCATTAAATCTAGCATAAGTTGATGATGTCTTCTATGTATCCATCTTGAGGAAGTACATACCTGACCCTTCACAGGTTCTAAATCTAGAGGTGGTAAAATTGTAACATGACCTATCTTATGAGAAGAAGCCAGTGGAGATCTTCGATCGTCGAGACAAGGTTCTATGCAACAAGACTACACACCCTATTAAGGTGTTGTGGAGGAACCACAAATGCGAAGAATCACATGGGAACCAGAGGAGTCTATGAGATAGAAGAACCCAAACCTTTTCTCTTCATAGGGTACAATTTAAAAATTCCGGGACGAAATTTCTTGAGGGGGGGATGAATGTAACGACCCAAACTTTTGAATAATATTTGTTTCTTTAATTTGTGTGTTATTTTATTTTATTCTCTTCAAAACTATAACATTTAATTAATGAAGTTAGTATAATTAAAATGATACCGTTGGGTTTCAACTGTTATATAATCATTGGTCAATATGATTGTTGGAAACTATACTCTTTACGTTACAATTATTGTTTATAAATACATGTGATATTGGTTAATACAGAATAATATTTGATGGACTCATCTAGTAGACTTGGGTCGAACGAAGCCCATCTGTCAGATCTTGGGAAGGAGATGGCTTCACTGGGCTTTGCTCTAGACCAATCGAAAGCCAGACTCCAACATGTGATGCTTGAACAAAATTACCTAAGGGAGACGTTCAAGTTGATTGAAATCACCACTCGGGAAAAGTTTTCTGAGCCACCCCAATATTATATCACCATAGCACACCTTACACATAGGTCCTTTTATAAGGGGCTATGTAACGAGGCCTTAGATACTTTTTTTAAACCCTTGGTATAAATAAAATTTTTATTTCATATCATAGTAAAATTTGTGATTTTCGAATGTCCGGATTAATATAGGAAGAATATTATTGATTTATTTTGTAAAAAAGGTATTTTAAAATATTCATGTAATCCTTAAATAATTAATAATGTGAAATTGTATTCATAAAATGGTCTTCTATAGTTGTGACTAGTATGAAATTTAGTGTCTAATAAGATCAACATAATTTTTAGTGAATATTATTGTATGAATAGTAATATACCCTTATGAATAGTAATAAATAGTATTTATTAGTGAATCAGCCAAAGAAGAGAAACTTCACCGATGAATGTATAAATATAATTTAGACATCCTAAAAGTGTAAAAATGGTCATAATATAATTATTGGTATTTTTGTATGTCATAAATATTTTAGTTACAATTTTATAATTAATTTAATAATTTAAAATATAAATTTATTTATATAAAACTTAATCTTAAATTGTTAATTTATTTTCTTGTGGTTATACGATAATTTTATGGGACCTTGATTACTTTTCAAGGTGTTACAAAACAAGTTATAGTTATAGAGTTGTTTTTTGGATTAAAAATGATTTTATTTAAATAATAAATTAAAAATATTTAGACAACTATTTTTCTAAAATGGAGTTCATTTTTGAATTCAGAGCATCTATATTAGAATATGGTAAATTTTTGGGATTTTTCTAAAATAGTTGACTTTTTAATGAATAGTAAAAATACAGTTTTGAGTTTCAGTGTGATTAATGACATCATTAATGATGTAATATTGATGAAATAATTCTGGTCGACATTTGAATAGTAATATAAGCTATATTGTGTCCCATGTTTCGAATACCATGGGAATATACCATGGTCAAACCCATGGTTTTGAAAATACCACCAATAAGGTGTCCCATGTAAATTAATTAAATATTCCCTCAGTTTCCAAAAAAATACCAAGACATTAACTCATTAATTTCATTCCAAAATCCTCCCCATCAATGTTATTTTCTTTTTACCACCCAATTAGTCCTCCCATGTTTCCCTCAATCCTACCAGGGTCCCAAGCATCAAGAATTTGAAGTTACTCTTCAAGGTAAGGGAACCTTTCACCCTCCTCTTTTAAGACATGACTTCATTTATGTTATGTATTATAGTTTTCATTTCATTATGTGGGTTTATGTTCTTATATATCTTTATTACTATCCATTACATTTACAATTGATGTGATAACCTTTCCGTAATCATAAACTTAATTTTCTAAATTATAAGCGACGTCATTAGGCTGCAAAATTTTCATAAAAGAAATCACATTTTCTCTTTTCTTTCAAGTTTCCTTTTCATGTGGTGTGTCATTCCACACAATTATATTATTTATTTTTATCTTTCAACACTACTTTAAATGATTAATTTATTTATGGGAGACCCTTTTAACCACTCTTTTTATAGTTTTCTAAAACCATGTTATATAGTTGTTATGCTGCAGAAATTTAGTCTCAAAATATCTCCCTCTTTTTCTCAAGAAATTCCCATGTTTTATTTCTATGAATACCCAAATATATTTTCATTTAAAAATTTATTCATCAGGACATAAAATTTACCTATTTTATTCTTGAATTGACATGTATATATCCCTCACTCCATTTCCATGGGTTATAAATGACATAACAATAATGTTTTTAAGTACTTTTAAAACGTGACGATTTTAATGTGATATCAATTTTTTTACTCTGAACGGGTTATTTATTAAATGAAAGATTAATATCTTTGTGGATCACATGAAAATAAATTCATATTAAGGGTGTGCTTTTATATTGTTTTAATGCATTGGGTAGATAATGTAATCTCTAGAGATGACAAGTTTCGCAATACCTTGGTGAATAACCTCAGTAATTTTTATGACACCTTGGAGATGATCCTTGGTGATATATTAATGAATGTATAAATAAATTTTTTTATCCAAATATTCATGTTATGATTCATTTTTTTATTAATTATTATATACCTCTACTTCCATTTCACATGTCTTTGTGTTTTTTATCATGTTCTTATTGGTTTCACATGTAAACTGATTCCCTTATTTTCCTTAAAGAGAAATATGATCACCCTCTTCTTTGATGTATGTATCTAGGTTATGAGATGAAATAATTGTACTTAAGAAGAACATATGATGAAGCCCTACAATTGTATTATAAGAATGTTTTATGTTTTCATGTTTTATGTTCCTGATTTCCAAGAAACAAGACATTAAAGATCCTCAATTTGTAAAATGTAATGATAAGTTATGTAATAAAAATGAGGGATGACATACATATCTAGGTGTCCCTATGTTATAGTTAAAACAAAATTCAACAATTTTATTACACTGTGAGCCAATTCATTAATTAATAGTCCTCTTGAAAATGAAATATTCTCTTGATGGAAAGAAGGGTTATAATTTTCAATGATATTAACATTTCAAATTTTGTTTAACATTTTATGGTTTATAATTTCCATTTTCAAAAACTAATAATATAAACACATAAATCAAGAACATCATCTAGAGTGGAATCATTGTTCATACTCAACATCTGACAATCCCATAGAAACATTTCTTTCATCAAATTGTACATAAATGGGTTAGAATAAGAAATCTATTTAATGATATTCAATATTATTAGTATAAAATCTTGTGGAGTCATATCAATGAGAATACAGTGGTTCCTTATTTTTTGAGGTTCATATTTTTAAAAATACTAAAATATATGAATTTAAATTATGTAGAATCACCCACTCTCCACACCCTCAAGGCTTATTTCCCCATTATTTTATGAATTATCAATATTTGTCCAGTATCAACTCATCCCTGAATTTATCTTTAGACATATGGAAAGGTATGCCTCTTCTCAATACTCTAACATATTTTAATCCATCACTCTCTACAAATGTTTCTATCAATTATAAATGGGAATTTCATTGTAAATTCTTCCTACTAAAATCATGGAATCGGTTTTGAACTACAACTTCATTAATCATGGTGATAGTAAATTTTTGGATCCTAACTCAAATGGGATTCTCTCCTAAAAATATTTCTACCATGAGGTAGTGTAAAAACATACCACTAAATGGGAAAAATATTTAATTAATGTTTAGATACATCCAGATTTTCTCTTTCATAGAGGTTATTGTACTCCATGATTTCTACTAATGGATTTATTTTAGGGCTTTGGTATTAATCTATGTTCAATATGTTCCCTATGGAATGGAAACTGGGATTAAATTGATAACATGTTCTTATGCAATGTCATATCCACTACACTATGGATAGTAGTTTATTATTTTTTTGAAATAATAATCAATTATACTACTAGAATTTAGGAGAACGATATTTCATGTATCCATTTGCCTATTTCTCAAAAGTTTCTAAATTTTTTTCTTATAGATATTCTAATGTCATCCACATCAATTTGAATGAAAAATATAAATTGGTAGATGATAACACATCCTTTTACTATAGTTGTCTATGGCGAATCTTATTATTAGTGTCAAATAAGAAAGTGATACTCAAAATGGTCATTGTGATATCTATACACATGATTTTACTATGATTAAATATATTTGGAATTATATGTAAATACCATCCTCTTTATGGAACATTGGATTTTATTTTGATATATACACTTCTGGGATGGATTAGAAGAAACAAACGAAGAGTCCTCAAGAGAATATTTGTGTCCTTCTGGATTTGGAAATATTTTTAGAAATGGTAGAGGCAAAGAAATGGGATACCTCTATGGTCCCTGTTTAATCACCATGTACCATGAAGCTGAAATTATTGGTAAAAGTAATGCTATGAAAATTATAATGAAATTAGTATACCTAAACTTCTAGTATGAATTTTATGACACCAATATTTAGAAAATTATGAAAAATATAATTATTAATTTATACTAGAAGATGAATTCCAGATGGAGAAACTGCATGGATTCACTCTCATCCAAGAACTACAACATTACGCATGAATATCATGAGGAAATCTAGTTATATGTTGGAATTTAGAATAAATGGATTACTTCATATATGTTGACCAAGATCAGTGAAATACCTAAGGACATCTTCCCTTTTAGGAAAATGTTCTATTGTAATAAAACCATTTCCATACTTCTATAATTTGGTTTTTATTCAATAATATAGGATTTTTCTTTCCATAAATATCTCATTATAAAAAATATCCCAAAAAATATTTGTTGTTGTCTTCCAAAAACAGGTTTGGAAGTCTGTCATCAAATTAAATTTATAACAAATAATAAGAAATACATTGTAAACAATAATCCAATATATCCTTTACTTTTTATAGAAGATATCTATGTAAAACTCAATATCCAATCTATCGACCATACTGTGTTCCCCAAAAATATGTTTTTTATTAAAGAAAATTGAATCACCATATTTTGTAAATGTTGAAAAATATTGGTCTCTAGAACCATATTTCAATAATTGTGGTACAAAGGGATCTAATTATCTCCATCAAATATATGTATCACTATACTTATGTCAATAAATTATGTCATATCCAATATTGCATTTTAATATAATACCATTCTACATGAAATTTACTAGAATTTTAACACATGGTATGTCAATCCAATATATACTAATAATTTTTTTTAAATTCTAAAGATATAGGTTAAATGGTTGATTAATACATCAAACATCATTCACCTTATAGATGAGTATATCGCATGAACCTCAGATGAATAAGAAGAAAAATCAAATGTACTTCTCAGTTATTACTACAAACTTTGTCATTATAACTCAATATAGGTCATAGATTTTGTATTCATCATATGAGAGGAACAAATCTGTCTTTGTTAAGCTCAAATCAATGATTTGATCAGTAACATACCCAATAATTCGTGATTATCTAACCATCAAGGCTTATGACATAAACATATCAATGTATAAAGCTTCTCAAGATTGATATGTCATAAATTTTTTTGTGGGCACTCCAAATATGATCCATGAACCCCTATTATACAAAATAAATTGTCTATGAAAATCCATGTACTATATTTCATGGGTTGTGAAATGTAGAAAACCAGATTTGGGTCTCATGAGAAGATTCAATACCTGGATACATGAATTATATTGACAATAATCTTAAAATATTATCACTACATAAAATAATTTATTAAAAACATCAATTAGGGATAACTCAACGTCAAACATTGATAGGAAAATTATAATTTCACTTAACTTATATATTTGTATATATATATATATATATGAAATTTACATGAAATAATTATAATGTATATATTTCCTTTT
This sequence comes from Viscum album, assembly GCA_963277665.1. Lineage (NCBI taxonomy): Eukaryota > Viridiplantae > Streptophyta > Magnoliopsida > Santalales > Viscaceae > Viscum > Viscum album. The sequence continues at coordinate 1,642,072,985 of OY728135.1, read as the reverse complement.
TTATAACTTGAATCATATTATATTCTAAAACTCCAAATACAATACCTTAAAAAAACAACAAATTTTATATAACAAGTAAAATATGATATAAATCTAGAAAAAAAATTATTATTTCACATTGAAAATTTAGTAAATATCAATAAATCTCTATTTAATTCAGGCTTCATGTATATATGAACATCTGATAAAAATCTCCCATTAAACATGTTAGTGGGTAACATATTTAAATAAAGACAATTTTAATAATAGTGACACATAAGAGTCATATTCAAAATATTCAATTCCTTGAATTGATTCAAACTGCTTAACTCTATTTCATCAAATAATATGATGGTAACAACATTATTTTTACACTTAGAACCCTTTTTAACGGCATAATAATAATTCTTCGAATATATCTATCAATATTTTTTTTAGAAATATTTTATTTAATATTGAAACTATTTAAATAATTACATTACCAAAAAATACTATATATTTAACGATCTAATGGGAAATTCAATTCAATCTTTGATCATCATACTACTTTTTTGGTCAAATTTGAACTTCTTCTTTTCCAAACAAACTCCCACTAATCTCTTAGACACTATTTACTCTTCTAAATATCTTCTTCTATTACTAAAGTAGAATTGTATTTAGGAAATAAATCATATTTACTTTTAGTAGAAATATTTAAAAAATAATATATTCTGTTTATATCGTATATGGTATTTTATATGATTAAAGAATTTTTTTAAAGAAGACATTATTAATTAAAATATCCCTTAATGGTTGTGGGATCACGAACATAAAATTTTCATATACATAAAGATAATTACTTTTATTCTAGATAAAACATATTTTTCCTTTTCCTATTTTTAATTTGGTCATATAATTTAATTAATGATAATCCTCGTGTACTAAATCCACAATATCATAATTTTTATAAAAACTCATCATTAGTAAAAAAAACTTCTCTTCTCGTATATATAAATTAGATGAGGATACACATCCGTTACAAAGATTCATATGTTCATGATGTAATCTAATTGACTAACATGTTTTATTCATCGACTGATTTCATCCTTATATGATTTAAAATAATAATCTCTATAAATTCATCATTGATTTTGAATGATTGTATTTTTATCAAATATTTGAAGTATACATTTAGAATAATATCTAATGGCTATATTTCAAGAATTAATTATAAAAAAATTGATTCATTTTATTTATTTATTAATTTATTTTGACCCCATTTTCATTAAGGCTATTTTTGTTATGGTTATGGAATATATATACTAAAACATTAAATACATTAAAAAATGATTTTAAATGATTAGTTGAAAATGATAAAATATATATTATGTTGTAAAAATTGACCATACCCATGCTAACACCATCAATGCGGTGATCCACAAGAGGGAAAGTGACTAATTTCAATGGAAGGTGGTTATGGAGTGAATAAATGTGGAAGAGTATACCAATATTAGGTCACTTCTTGGAGAGTTTCCCTATAGTGTGGGGTGAGACAAAGATAGGACCACAATGGGGATTGAGATTGTTTAGTATTATTAAAAACTGATTGGATGATGTAACTTATGATATATTGATAATAGTGAATGACATTATTCCATTTTTGAAAAATGTATTGATGTATGATAAAATTAAGGCATCTCATAGTTCTATTTACATTACACTAGAGTTGTCACACATAATTTTTAATAACCATGTTGTGATGTGTGGTTTATAATAGATACATGATGAGATCAACACCAACATTGATAATTAGATATTACTGAATTTTTCTTACTTATATCATTATATGTAACCTTGATTTTGTTTATTGTAAGGCATTTTCATTTCATTCTAAAGGATTTCATGCCGTAATAATTTTTTGAGATTCGTTCAATAAGTTTGTGATCATGGAATTGGCTTCTTCATAAAGGATAGAAATTATTTTGGATCTAGTAGGTTATGTTAGTCTATAATTTGAAATATAATTTCATGTGACTAACTATAAACTGGTGAATATGTCTTATAGATGTGTAAATGGTACCACCGCAAGGGAAAGAGAATCTAATTTTAGAGAACAGAAATAGACTCATCTATATAGATGAATTACATCATTGACCATCCATTTGATCAAGAATAGATAATTTCCTTACAATATTTTATCAATTAAAGATATGATGTCATTAGTAGATCAAATATATCAAACAATCCTCTTCTAAGAGGAAACCAAAATTTTAATGTTTTCCTAGGGATTCACTTTAGGTTATACTTTAGATTTCATTTTAGGTTTTATGTTAAATCATTCATTTTTTTCTATTAAATGATAATGGAAATTGAACTTTTTCTCATATATTTGTATTATTTAGGTCCATGATAAATTAAGGAACAATAATATGTAATAAGTTAATATAATGAATAATTATTGGGATTCAATGGATTTGAGAATATTTATTTTTTTATTATTTACCTATTTTACTTTCACTATAATATGGGTTCATGAAATTTTTATGAAAATGGATTTTTCACATCTTAATTAATATATTTAATGTTTTTGAAATAAAATGTAATAGTTTCATATGATACACATCATGATATTTTTTATATTTTTTTGTTAATTTTTAATCAGTATGATTGGAGATCGATTAATAGTGTTAAGAATAATGATATTGATTTGGGGAATCATGATTTAAGGAAATTGGTTTATTTATATAGATAAATATTTTTAAACACTTTAAAAATTTGATTTTATAATGTTTAAATTGATTAATTTTTTATTATTATTTTTTATTGGAGTGATTTCATAAAGTTTTATAATTCTAATTACCATGAGTTTTCTATTTCATTTTATCATATTCTTCAATATACGTTATTTGTTGAGATATTAATTGGACATGTATACCTTCTATTACATTCATGGTTATCATTTAAAAGCTACATAAGAATATTATTTCCTTATAATGAATGAGATATTTTGTCGATCAAATTATATTTTTAACCCTACCTTTTAATTGTATAATTCATTAAATCATGTTAAATCCATTGATGAACAAAATTGGGAAGCGAGGATATTTTTATACTTAATAAACTAATCTTGATACATTTCAATATTAATATTGGAATACATGTGGTTGAATGAGGTTATTCTATGGGATAAATTTTTTCATTGTATTTAATAAGTTACATGTGAGGAATTATATATGGGAATTTGAAATTTTTTTGAAAATATATTTTGTTATGTTTCATATTCTACCCTCTACAAAAAATCATTATTGAACTAAGGTATGAATGAAAAATATTTTTGAAACAATAACAATAATATTGATTTAAAAATGTATTATTATTTAATATAGGGTGAATATTTCATATAGTTGTTGTTATAAATCACGATTTTGTTAACAATATGAGTTTGAGTGATAGAATAATTATTTGAAGAAGTTGTATTGAGAATTCAATTACTTATCATACATTGTAGTTAAAAGTATGAAAACATTTTGAGACTTTTATTTATTACATAAATAAACTACCAAATCTTAGCCTCAGAGTCATTTGACTCTTTAATGGAATAGTTCATGATTATTATTAATATTTTGCTATATATGGTAGTGACTTGAGATGATTTTTATAATTAGGGTTCAGATGCATATACTCAAGGTATGAGAATAACTCTAGTGATATTCAAACTGAGTGATGAGAGAAAATTTTCAAGTGAGGTAAATCACAATGTGGTGTATATAATAATAAAAAATTAAAATATTTGTATGTATGTTATGGGAAATATTATTATTTCTTGAAGAAGAGTAAAATAAGTCATTGAATAGTTTTCTTAGAAATTTAGGATTTGAAAATATATTTCTTCTGTGATTCATTAGAGTTTATTTTTATTGATAATTTATTTATTCATTATAATGATATTTTTACCTTAGTATAATTGAATATCTTAATAATTATATAGGTATTTCATGTATTAAGAAAAAAAGAGTTTAAGTGTTAGGGGTTTGATAGCTTTATTTCATTCAATGTTTTTTTAAAATTCATTGATATTATTAATTAATTACATTTCTCTTATTTTAATTGATTTTATATAGTTATTCATAGGGAATAATTATATTAAAAAATTAAATCCAACAAAAAAACACCATCAATATAATAAATTCTATGTAATGACATATTTTATATTGTAAACATTCACCAGACCAAGGTTAGTACTGGTGGGGAATCCAATCAACAAAGAGGCAGTAGATGAGATCAATGATAGGTGTCTAGTGTTTCAAATAATAAACAACTTTATACCAACAATTGGATTATTTTTGTTGAGTTTTAATTCAATAGTAATGGAAAAATTATTGGAAAAGTGGTCAAGGTATTACTTGTATCCACAGGATGAAAAAAATAGGGACTCGGAGTGCTATGTATTATTAACAAGTTATTAGATGAAGTAACTTCTGATATGGGGCTCAAGAAATAGGGTATTTTTCATGTTTTCAAACCTGCACAAAACATGGATGAACTAACTTCATCACATATATCTTACTTCACTACTCTAGGTTTTCCTTTTCACATTTTTAATACTCATGCCGATATGTTTTAAAAACCATACATTCATGTGGATATAAACATTGATATTATGCATAAGAAATTATCTTTCCATTCTTACTAATATCAAACCATGGAGCCTCAATTTTTTTTGTTCATAGGACATTTCCAAACACCTTTATAGGATTTTTTGCGAAGGAAAATTCATAATATTCTTCGAAAATGATAATAATAGTCTTTATAAATAAGGTGATAATATCCTAATAGTAATGTCTATTGTGAGATTATGTATTTTGAAGACCATATTATGCCTAGTTTCTAAACCATGTGAAATATTTTGTTTAGATATATAGTGAACTATTTACTTTTCATGGGACCTATTGAAGCTGTGATAAATTATTTCACACCATGTTCAGGATTGATATATCATGTGTGTGTGTTATGGGATTTATGGTTGTGAGGGCTCCAATTTTATTAATACCATGTAATTAGTTGAGATTTAAATATTTTAATAGATATGGGGATGATGTTTTGATATTCATGAGTTAGGTTGCACCATGTTAATACCAAGGGAATGAAGAGAAGGTTCAAAGGGTGAAAGAGGTCTGGTTCCTAATGTACACCACAACACTATAATGATTACATCCACTATAAATATAGGCTTGATCTTGGTAAATTTATATGATCATTTTGAGATATATTTTAAGGGATTTAGATCTTATATTACATTCAAATTTGGGATATTATATCAAAGTATTTGGAGATGAATTCGATGAAGGATATATTGTTGACATGTAATGAGATATGAAGATGGATTCTTTTTCAACAAATAATGGTTAGTTAAAAGGTTCTATGATCATTAGACCACTAGAGCATCTCATGTCATGGATTCTTTATCTTTAAGAGTATAATGCAGCTAAGGGTAGTTGTTTTTGTTATGAAGAACTATCTCATGACTATCATGACCGGGTGAGTTTCTAAGTGAATATAATATATTGAATGTTGATTATATCTAGTGATTTAACTATTTTATGATTAAGTGATGTTATTTTTTCAATTCAATCTCTATTTTAGTATCTCTATCTTCCCTCGTGGTCATGAACAGTGTATTTCGATTGAGGGTGTTTTATTTTAAGGAAAATATTTCGTCTTTCTCCTCTTCATAAGCATTCAGTGGGTTATGTTTGATATTTAAATATTGTTTTATGTCACCAATTTTATTAACTAAATAGTGTATTAGATAATTAGAAAAAATTAATGTAATGAGTGATTACATTGACCAACAATTCACATAGGCCCAATATAAAAAATTGATTGACTAATTTCGTATAATTTTTCATCACTAGTGTAAGATACTAGATTTACTATTAATTTTACTTTCTTTTTTATGGATGAAGTTTATAAAATTATTTTTCACTTTTCAGGTTCTTTTATATTGTTTTCTAAATTCATATCTCATTTTAAGACTTCAAATCACCACTTTCTACACCATTTAGTTATGTATTTAGGAAGTATTTAAAAAATTTATAATTTGATAAATAAATAACAATTAACAATTATATCCGAGTGTCAACATACCCTAAAAACCAAAAAATTAATTTATATAGAAATGATACATTTATTATAAATTCTATAGTGTTTCTTAAACCACATCTTGTATTCAATAAAATTCCATCCAATAAAATCATTACTCTTCCTTACTGAGAGCCACTTGTTTCAATATCCCTAACAATATACTATAAAAAATATTGTTGGAATTGTAAAATTTAGTTTATTATTTTATTTTGTTACCTTTTATCACTTGTACAATGAATAATGTACCAAAATAGGACATGTAATGAATATTTTATCCATCTGTAATAATTTGATGAAATAGGGTAAACACTATTGTTAATTAATTAAATTGCTAGATCTTTTCCATCCATTAGAACAATATGAATATCAATACAATGTCATTAATATAACAAATATTAATGAATATTTGAGTGGAGAATAAGTTTTCTTAGGTTATATTGAATTAAAATTATTTTAAAACATATTTGAATCATTGTATTCATTAAATTAAACTCAATAATTGTTTTGTTTTTGAACGAAATATTTAACACATTTATTTAGAAAGTTATTTCCCTAACACATTGAATAATCACTTATGTATGGAATTTTCTTATGTTACTAGTCATAGTTTTTTCTTATGCTAATTTTACGCTTCTTAAAGAACTATTCACTATGTAATTTTTGCTGATGGTGATTCCATATATCTACAATGGATGGTTTTAATAAATTATTATCCTTTTTTATCAGTATATAAAAATATTTGTTTTTAAATATAGACAAATTAAAATAATGAAACCTTTTAAACACATCATATCCATTATTATGAAATGATCCATATTTAACTATGAAATGAGTAGTCATTGGAATTTCTATCACCACTTAGTTATTTAGGATGGACATCGTCCAAATAATATCATATATTAACCTTGGAAAAATTAGTAGATAACTCTTTGTAAAAACCATCATATGGAAAAATGGAAATCTATTCAATAGTTAACTTGTTTCTATTAAGATATCACACTTATGTGAAACCCTATGAAAATGAAAAAAAATCTCTAAATCGTATTAGGATCACCCGATACATCATTTTTATACTCGTTAATCCATATAAGAATGATATTTTATTTGTTATCAATAATATTTTTTCACAAATCCCACTTTTTTGGCACCCCTAATGGGATTGTAATGATGAGAAGAAGTGACCCCCCTAGAGTCACGCATCCAGTCTACCCTAGGTCATAAACTTGAAATAAGGTATAAAACATTTAAAAGACTGTCATTTACTTCATTATATAAAAATAATAATAATATATTAAATGATTACATCAACCAAATTAGTGGAATAAATAAAAAAAATCTCCCATTATCATGAAAACATTGAAAAAATTATAATATAATCCTCTAAAATTAAATAAAACAATAATGAATAAGTAATATACTTCACAGTGGCGCCATTTTCTAATATTTTATTGTCCATATAGATATTTAAAACCCTGAAAGAAACCTATAAAATAGTTTATTTATAGATATAGAGAGGATAACTTGTATTCCCATTAGAATCATAACAAATGAATCTCATGAAAATGTGAAAGGAGAATACTAAAGACCAATTTGATGAAAAACATAACCAACAATAGCGAAATTTCCCTTCCAACCTCACCTATTATCAATTAATAAATAACACACTTAGTGTAAACAAGTAATATCAAAATTAAATAGCATTAGGAACCCTATATCAACATCCCTTAGTTTCATCTCAGATCCCCAATATCGAACATAATTTTCTCCCATTACTTCCATATATACAAGTTATAATGTATCATGTTTTATCTAAAGTGGGTTGGGTTATAACATAATGAACCCCAACCACTCACTAGCGATATCATCTTGTTCTTATATCCTTCAACATCAGACTATTGCTTTATGCTTTTTTATCCTCTTCTCACTCAAATCATATCCATTCAAAACATCAAACCATGGTAGTAGGGTATCATGAAAATGAAGAATACCACCCTGTTTCTCTCATCCTCCCACATAATACCTTCATCACTTATCATATCCTATCTCCATTTGGAATCACCAATAACAATGTCATCTTTGATTGGTACTCACAAATAATTGTGTAGCACTGTCACATGCCACTAGTGAAGGAATTGTGGGTATGAGGTGTCATAATTTATATATTCTCTCACCATCCATGATATAATGGAAAACACCCACAAAAACATTTGGGTGTTAATATGTAGTACTCAACATGGGATAAATTCATATAGATATCTAAATGAAAATAAAACACACTCACACACACAGATGTGTGAGTGTGTGTGTGTGTGTATGCGTCTGAAAACCTAGCTTAAAGGATTGAAATCAACATTTCATCATAATCATCCACCATCAACACTATAATATTGATACCACATACAACTACCAGTAAAGTTAACCCATTATGTAGAAAAACACACACAAAACATAGTTATCTTCTTCAATTATATATCCAACAATTTTTATTGATTCATATTTCCATCTACTATTCATTTCTAAATCCATTTAATATCATAATTAATTAAAAAACTGTTATACCAAGAAACCTTGTTAATCCACATCTCTATGAAACACATTCATTAACATTTAATTTTATAATTCAATTACCTTATAAGAATATCTAGTTGGATCTCAATTTACTTATAGCACTTCTTTTTCACTAACAACATTTACAAGTTCATATTCCATCGCTTTAGAGAACCTACAACTACTACACCATATAATAAACCTTTCTCCCAAAAAAACCCCATCACAATTCCTTCCAACACCAACACAGAAAACCAACCATCTCACCACAATAACCTCCATTCACTCACTATGTCTACATCCCTCAACACATTCTACATCCAAACTGGTCACTACCATCAATTTATGTCAACCAATGAGGCCCACGCTAACCAAATGAATATTTATATATATATATATAATGTTTAATCTCACAATAGTTCAATTTTATTTTAATTGATTTATCAAAATTCCATCAAAGAGTGATTTTATAACAATTTATAATCGTTATTAAAGGTATTTTATCACAGTTTCTTGATTAACACCAGACCAGTTCAAAGAAAAATATGTGTGGTAAATTTTTTATAGAAGGTGGGTTTAAAATATTCAAACCCTAATTCTTATTATTATAATCTAGATACAACACTCCCATAAAATAGTATTCATGTTTATGGTAGGAATCATCAATGTAAACAATAAAAAATTGTTAAAGAATATAAAAATACACCCTATACCATTCTATTTAATTATTTATGTTTTCTATAATCATTTATTAACCTATAAAATCCACCCAAAGGAATGTATGTGCATTGTAATAACATATATGAATGTGTAGAGCCTATATAAATCTAGTAGGACATGTATAGGGGGGTGAATCAGTGTGACTGAGGTTTTAACTTATTTTACATTCATTCAATTAACCCCACTTCTTTTGAGCCACTAAACATGTTAGTAGGAATTGTTATGTTTAATGATATTGAAAATAACATACACATGTCTTTGAATATAAAGGAAACAGTATCAAACAATGAAATTTACAAGGTTCAGTATGATTAAATACTCCTCATCATTATCAAACTATGGTTGATTCACAGATTATCTTATCACTGATGATTTGAAATGATAGAAACACCTAGAATTAGCCCACATTGTTAATTTAGGAACCAATCAATCTTTTTAAGTGTGTGGTGTTCATAATACTGGTACCACCATACTTCAGTGGTTTTTTTCATACTCTCACCACTAGTTCTTCAAAGATGATCAATAAAAATGCAAAACATGATCTATCTATAGTACTTGATGACTTGTCATTGATTGGATAGTCATGTTCCTTTATTAAAGGTCATTGACTGATTCTAACTCCAAACAATAATATGAAAGTCATCCTTAAGATCATTAATTGGTAAAATATGTTACTTTCCCTAACACTATATTTATTTTTTAATTATTAATTGATAAATATTTTAAGGCACTACAAGTTTTCTTCTTCCATTCTCCTAGAATTTTCAGCATGCTGAACGTATTATTTATAAAATCATTATGAAATATTTCTTGGATTCAGTCACAAACTGTATTCACACGTTAATTAAAATTTCTCATAACCATTTATCATTATTCTATGTGCTTTATAAAATTAAATATTTAATCTCAAACACTTCAAACACCTGTTGAATCATCTTCTTTTATTTCTCTCTTAAATCACCTGATATTTTTCTAGAATGATACATGGGGGGTAGATCATGAATGAGTTTCATGGGTTTCATGAAACTTATTAACCATCATATTTCATCATGGATATAGGAAAAAACTACCCCTTTAAGTTCTATTCATATGTTTTGTGCGTGTTTCATGCATGTATACATGGATTGTTTCCTTGGAACACACCAAAATGGTTGTAACCAATTGTGTCATGTGTGTATATCAAAATAGATACAAGCTACTCCTTCATAAAACAAATGTTCCTTCTTCATGAGGTATGACCATTGGATCTCATTCCTACCTTCACATAATAAATAGGTTTTATGTGATAGTTCCTTCTTGAGACACTAGTTTTTTATTTATGATCTTCTTAGTCCTCTTCATGCTATCCTATGAGACGTGTAACCACGCTATCCGACTTTCTTTGTTGAACTATTTAATTGGAGAAGAAATTAAACTATGATATTCACATGTAAAATGAATTTGTTATACTTTTCCATTGATAAATTAAAATGATTAATGGATCATTATTTAAAAACTTGTTTCACTATGATCAAGTTTTTTGGAAAAAAGGATCTCCCCCGATCGACAACAATATTCCTTCGGTTCATGCCTCAGTATTTACAAGCAAGGATAATTTATAAGATCCAAATTTTATACAATGTAAATATTCATTAAAAATCATGAAATATATTTTTTGTAAATATTTAATATCATCAAATGCGTGAGTCACTCAGGACATTTAAATGTATGCTATGTTTTATGCAATATTTTCTTTACGAACTCACAATACTCCTTAATAATGGTAATTGCATCCTGCTAAATTTTTTATGCTTGCAGGTATTTATAGTGATTGGATAATCAATTTTCCTTATGAAAATATGTTTTTAGTTTGGCCTAAGATCTCATTATTCAAATTAAATGCATGGTTACGATACATTATGTGGAATATATGATTTTGGTTTGATCTGAATCCAACACCTCGTCCCAAAAATCACATAGGATGGCTGTAAATTGAACATCCATGTAGAGTGATTGTCATGAGATTGCTAGTCTGTCGAAGGTTAAGATTAGGAGGATGATAGTGAAATATTAATAGGGGTGGAGTGGAATTTTCAAATGAGTTTAGTGTGGGGGATAAATGGGTGAGATCATTTTTATCAGGCAGTGGAGGTTATGTCTGTGTTTTTATATAGAGTAATAGTACAATGTGCTAAAGTGTCCCACATCAAAATGGAGAAGCTCCTCCCTCAACATTATAATCAAATATGTGTGATGAGATGACCTGAAATATCTTCCCCCTCTCTTATTATGGTTCTATACTAGTTTTCTTCTTCATCCATGCTACCCATCATGTGTTTTTTCCTCTCCTCTAGTCATGTGCACCATCACGCATGTTAAGGGCTTATTCCAGCCTCTTGCTTCCATTAGTGGTCACTTGCACCAACTCCCCCATGTGGTTGAGGGTGACCTCCCATATTTTTGGGGTCTATTTGGGTTGAGTGGCCTCTGTGGTTGGCCTAATATTTTTATATAAATCCATATATTGAAATTCTCTAAGTTTCAATGCCATATATCATCATGTACAAAACCAAAATTACACAAGCATCTTCAACCATTATTTTCTAGTCCACCTCTTCATCACAACTATAAATACACACCATTCAAAGTATATATATGAAATTTTAATGGAATTTATATTTTTCATGGAAAAAATTAACCCCTTCTATTCATGTAAATTGATGTTCCATAGGATCTTCAAATATTTCTCTTCAAAAATATATCCCCATGTAAATTAATACTAGCATGGTCTGGATGTAAATTGAGTATTTCTAAAATGAGTATTTCCAAAACCCTTCATGTATATTGAGTATTTATAAAATAATTTCCATATTTCCCTTTATATGATTAATCACTAGTCATGGAGGACTTTATCAGGAATTGAGTTTCCATTCCTTCTTATATATTGAAAATAAACACATCCATACTCATCCACCATCCACTTGGTATTTTCAATCTCCCCATTTGTATTTGTTGTCAATATAACTTCCTTGAAGTCAATATCCCTTCGCACCCTTATTAAAAATATATCCAATTGATTAATACAAGTTTTTTCTTATTCCCTTCACTAAGAAAATATCCTTTAGTTTATCTACACTATTTATATTTTGGCTAACCCTATGTAGAAAACAATAAAGATGCAAACAAGGGTGTCTATTAACAACCATTCATGTGATATAATTATCATATCATTATTATTCCAAAAAGGGGTATGTATAACCAAATTTGATATGTAATATATTATACATCCCACATAGGTAAAAACCCAAAAATTTCTAGAGCAATAATATTTTACTCCTCTTCTCTTTGGGAATACACATCATCCAACACACCCCATTAATGAATATATTTAATATAGTCATGAAAATATATTGAAGTGTAATTAGGTTACATATTTCTATAAATTATATATATAAGACCTTATCTTCATGTCATAAGTATTGACCACATATAATTTATTCCCCCCCCCTTTAAGGGGTGCACTCACTTTTATTTTACCTAGTGGAAAATTTCATCAAACAATCTTCAAGATATTCATGTTGAAAATCCAATGTTGTGGAAAAATTTATGTTTCATTCATGTCCTGAATAATATTTTCAAATTGTTATCTTACACATTGATCACCAAGTTCTCCTATTAATATTAATCATCAATTGAAATTACTTTCACTTTAAGAAAAAAATTTCAACACAGGAATAATGAAATGAAATAGAACACTTATGAGATAATTAGAAGGATTAACATGGCTGAGAATTTCATCTCATCCCAAGGACTAAATTACTTATAGATATAAAGTGTCTACTACTATTCATTATTGCTTATTATTGAGATTTTACATTATTGTGATTTCATTGATAGCATATACACCTTACTTGAATTCACCTTTATCTTGTGTTGATTTTTTATTTTCACTTATTCCTGTAGTGATGTAGTTTCTACTGGATCTTGTTTTTCTATCTTCAACATCTCCTTTTGAGCTGATAGAATAGTTATACGATTATTTTTACTATGTTTATAATTCTTTCACCTTCCAAAAAACTTTTTTCAGGAAATTTAGTCCCTATGTTTTGAGAACCTCTCATAAAATTCAAGATCTTCTTCTGGAATAACATCTTTTACTTTTTCATTAACATCATTAATTTATTCATTCTCATCATTCTAAATTTCCCTAACAACAAGAAATTCATCAATAAAAAATATTAAGTACTAAAACTTAACATATTGTATATTGGAGTTTCCGTATAGATTTTATAATGCTCTCAATTACATTTCAAATGCAACTTATCAAAATATCATTTATGAATGAATTCAATCGATCTTATCTTCTAATTTTTCTCATTGATTGATTCTATTCTTAATTTCAACTTGATTCCATTAATTCCCATAAATAGTTTGCAGTGGTCCATGGTATGACCTATCTTTACACAGTAGAAGCATATATTCTTAGAGGAGATGACATATTGGATTCCAACATATCATCATTTTTGGGGGGAAATATGTTTCACAGATTTCTTAACTATTTTCTTCTTAATATTCGTCGAGGAATATTTTAAAACTTTTGTATTTTTCATTAGAATTTGTTGTTTTCTTTATTTCTGATCAATATATGAATTGTTCATGGTTGGAATATACCCACATTCTTCATAATTTTAACCAATTATATTAAAATATTCATAAAAATATTCAGGATATATTAACCTATTTTTGATAGATAGATTATTCTATATTTGTGTATTTTTCATTAGTTTTGTAGGATTCGTATTTTGTTCACATATACTCTCCCTTAATGCATGCCTTATGTAATTTTCATATGAATAAACATTATTCTAATAATAAATGGCTGAATTCCCAAATTTCTAGCAACTCTTACAACAACTTCCAAATGTTCATCTTTTACATGTAGTATCAATATGAATAGATTTTGTACATTGTTATTTCAGGGTTTGTCATTCCCCATTTAGAGAATCTGTTTGGGAGTTATTTTTCATGATATTTTAATTATCCATGAGTGATTTTCGTGGGATTATTAGAGATTTTATCAAGACTCATCACTACTAGAAATTAGACTGTTCCTGATGGGTTGTTGAAAAAAAATCTTTTTGACGGGTCCATGTACCGTTGTAAATATTTTTCCCAAGATTATTTAATAAACACATTTGTTACTAGGACCCCATTGCAAATTTCATCCCCAAGATTATTTTAATTAAATTATTTGTCATGGGTCATTACAAAAGGCCCATCAAAAATATCATAGAACAATTAAAAAATTAAAATTGAATAAAATAATATTATTAAAAAAAATATTAGAAAATAAGAATAATATAATATTAGAAAATAATAATAATATAAATATAAATAATTTTAATTTAATAATAATAACAATAAAAAAATAATATTAATAATATTAATATTAATTAAATATTAATATTAATATTAGTAATGTAATAAAAAATTATAAAATAATAAAAACATCAATATTCATAAAAATAAAAAAAATAAAAAAACAAAATAATAAATTAAAAAAATAAAAACAAATTAAATAAAATAATAAGATCAAAAAAAATTGTATAAAAGAAAAAAATTAAAAAAAATGAACAAATAATAATAATTAAATAAGTAATTAAAATGAAATATTTAAAAAATTATAAAACACACTATAAAAATGGAAATTGTTATTTTTACAAAAATAAATTGAATTCACTTGTTTTGTCATAAAAAAATATCACTACGGGGGTCCTCTCGGGAAGTTGGAGGAGATGGTGGAAAGAACTCCATCTCTAAACCATGAGTCAGACATCACATTTACTCTATCTGCTCATGCTTCTAATACTGTCATCGATTCATCTTCTCCTCCTACTTCTACTAACGTCATCAGAGCTCTTCCTACTCTTTCTACTTCTATTGTAACATCACTTGTTGTTGTCAATGATGCAACTCCTCCTCCTCCTTATGCATTCTCTCTATAACCTCACTCTGAGCTCGTAGATGCTCTATATACTATGCAGCAGATGAGGATGGCTCTCTACGAGCTCCTCTGAAGCTAGATATCGACATTATAGTGGTTCAATAATAACTCTGAGGGGTCAATATATATTTGATACTAACACATCTTCAATTCTTGAATGTATAATGGGTCATCTGCATCCATTCTTCCTCTTTAAATTGGTGGGAATTTTTCTGACCCTTGGTCTCGTCATGCCTCTTAATCTATAACTGATATTCCCTAGTCTCAAATGAGTCCTTCAATTTCAATTTATAATAAAAATTGTTTAAATATTATATTAAATTAATTTTAAAACTCCAAAATGAATAATACAGTCTGAAATCTAATGTTTGTGATCACCTCTAATCTCTCCAGTGATCAAATTGTTGTTCATCCTCATATAAACATCAAACATTGTAACATCGGGTTGTTTGATATCATATTTTAATATAAAATAAAACATTACATTTAATTATATATAAATTATTTTAAAAAATACTAACCATATGTTCCATATGCATACTGAATTTATGACTACCAACTCGATGTGTCACCTCCTGTCAACCCCGGTTTGGACTTCCTACTGATGATCGCCTTTGAAAATGTCTACCCTTCCAATGTGAACATAATTCATCCCAATCCTGAGATAAAATGTAATCATGTTCGTGGGCATGACAAGACTCATCGAACTCGGTCACTCTTGCTTGTTCCATTGTTATTCTTCTCAAATTGGGTAAACCCAAACAACAACACTCACACCTAAACCCCTCCCATGCCTTATAGATAGCGCTACGCATGCTCTCATCGATGGGTTACCATAAACCCGAAAATTAAATTATAATATCATGTTATTAATTAAATACATTTAAAAATAAATAGTATTTAGTTACATACCGGCCAATAATCAAATATGTGGTGCTGAATATCAATGTGAATCTCATCCCATGTGACCCATGCTTCGGAAAAATATTTTCACAATATAGAACTCCCTTTTCCAACAACTATATATGAAAATCTATGATAAAAGAAAAATTAATCAAATAATTAGTATATAAAATAATTAATGAAAACTAACTAAAATAAAATTGTAAACATACATATACATGAATGGATCGATGCTAATATGTGTACATCACTCCTAGATAGGGCCAGTAATCGTCAATCGGGAAAGACCATACTCCCTCTGAGTCCTCTCTAAACCCCCATCAGTGTGAGGGTCAGATGATTCAACATCCATATCACCTAAAGGAAGATCATCCTCTTATAATTGACGAAATAAAATTGATTCCATATAAAACATGAAATGATTGTTGTTAGCAAATAGATAAAAACAACTATTATATATAGAAATATATTATATTTGATTATAAACACCATTTAATAATTTCAATCATCATATACATCCTCGTATTAATATCTGACAATGTCAATGTCTTCATGTTTCTCCTTAGCATCATCAATTTCCATGTGAGTATCCGTTTAATCATCTCTTGTAAATTAAATTTATTTTTTAACATCAATAACATCATCATCAATATCATTCCATAACCTCGGGTTTCCATCATCGACATTCATGTCCCTTTGTGAAAAAATATATATTTAGAGCTGTATCTTGAAAAAATTCAATTCTATGCACTTCAGTTGAACCATGATCACTTTGAGTAAAATGGTTTTCTTGAGATTTAATTTGTATTATGCTCCACTAATCACCCAACTCTTGTGATGTTGTATAGTAATTAGCATAATAAATATTATGTGTCTGATGATATAATAAAAATGGTTCATTTAATACAAAAAGACTTATATATTTAATATAAACTATTCCATGGTTCAGATAAACATGCACGCCTCTCTCAGTATTCATCCAATGACATTTAAACATTTTTATGTAATTCTGTCACAGATAATACAATTCAATAATTTCATCCATCATGTTGCAAAAGTAATCTTCATCTCATATATGATGATATCCTTTTCAGAAGACACCAATATTCATTATTTTTTTGATTCCCCATATGCATGTGTTTGAAATCGAAAACCATTCATGACAGAAGAATTATAAGATTAAATCATTTTAGATGGTGGGTTACTTAAGAAACACAATCGATTGTAAATTTTATCATCATATTGAGAAACATAAAATTTTCTATAAAATATTATCAATACGAATAGTAATAAATCGATTTTATATGTTAAACCATATAAAATTTCTGTAACCAGTTTTTGAAACTAGTAAGAAAAATTATTTTTCCAACATTTTTTAAGAGTCATATATGAAATTTTTGAAAGCTATTTCTTGATATTTTTATAAAATTACAAAAAAATAATATAATATTCATTTAGTGTAACAAATATTATAGAATAAGTTATAGGATCACTCATAGTTCAAATGGTGTCATTTCCTCATAGTTGACCAAAACCTATGTATGATCTCTTTGATGTTCATCATCTAAAATGCATCATTTAAGAACTCAAATAAAGCCATGTTTTGGTTGATTAACAAAAGATAATTTAAATAATATTTCACTATCAACATTTCCCTTATTATGCCTCATTCAGTTGTGTTTGGAGGTATATTTAGACTCAAAATAATGAGTGTAGAAAATAAAATTTCTTCTTGCAAATAAGTTTCTGCAATTCAGACTTTAACTGAACCATTGTTATGTACTATTTTCATCAATTTCTCCATGTATCTCTCAAATGTATAGATTTATCAGAAATATACCAGTCCTATAAATTTTTTTCATGTGGAAAATGTAATATCAAATTTTATATTGATTAACAAAAATTCGACTAGAAATTTTTTTCTAGTTTACATAAAATTAAAACAATATCTTCTTATAGTCTACTTAGTGCATTGTAGCCTATTGTCGCCACAAAAATGTCTTGTAAAAAACATGATATGTCTATTACCTCATCCAAAATAATATAATTCAACAAATCAATTAAACAAATCAGATTATTTCTTTCAATAATAACATGATTGTCATGACTTTTTAATCAGGTAATATGACCATTTCCGACACATCATCCCAAATTAGAATCATAACAAACTAGAAGTCTCAAATATACAATCCCCTGATAAAATAATAATTTATTTTATTTGGGTAGTGTAATATCCGCTTCTAGATTTATTAACTCTTGTGATATGACAATTTCAAAAAAAAGTTCTAGTAATCTACAAATTTGGGAAAGATATAATCACGCCTTTACATTAGCTTTGGTATTTCTTAGTGTATCAAAATCTTAATGAAATAAATTTTCAAAATATGTTTTCTTTATATTCATGAAATCCAACATGTGATGGGCTAACAAATCAGAACAATATGGTATAAACAAAAAAATGCACTATTATATCCAATTGTGTGCCTTCCCAAATCCATCAATTTATTGTTGGTTTATTGTTGGTCCCAATGTGATGGGATGTAGTGAAGAGAAAATTGATTTTACCTATGTATCTATGATCATTGTGGTGGTTTCATCTTTTTCAATTGTACCTTTTCTAAAATGATATTTTTTCCTCCAAAAAGGATGACTGGTTGGAAGAAATCTGTGATGAAAGTCGAGCAAAGAATGTTTTTTTCCATTGACGAGCATAAAACCTTTGATATCTCTTATTTTTTTCAGACATGATTTCTTTCCATGTGTAATCTAGCTAGATAACATGCCACATTTGAGGAAGTTAATAATTATCCAAATCAATGTAGGTTTCAGAAAGAAATTCTTTTTTGTGTCAACTTCATATGTACTAACACCATTACTCCATAATGAATATTACACATCAATAAATGGTTTCAAATAAACATCATTATTCTTTTTCGGATTTCCTGAAATTAATAAGGTCCAATGATATTTGGATCCTTTATCCACATCCCAAGAAATAAATTATATAGTGTTATATAGATAGGCCAACATGAATACTAAGTACCTTATGAACCAAATGGACAGAAACCGTCAGTAGAAAGACAAAATCACAAATTTTAGTATTCTAAATCAAAAAATAGATTCACTTTATACAACTGTTTAAATGAATCAACATTAAAGGGATAATTTAAGCTTTTACCAGTTGAAATTTTGGTATTGTTCTATGAAATCAATGAATCTGTGTTCTGAGACATAAATAAACACTGCAATATATATTTAAGTGGGAAATATCTCAACTATTTTACAGGAATTAATCTAAACATTCCTATTTGAGCCTCTTTGTTCCTCTATTTCCACATGGGGGACAAGATTACGATTAATCATTTTCATTGTATCATAAGATTTCATCATTTGAACTTGAATGAATCTTCTGATGACCATGACACAGATTACTAATTGGCCTCTTTCTATCATCGATGTTTTTAGGAACACAATTCCTTCATGTGAAAATATTTTGACCAAAGGGAATATCTGATCAAAATAGTTATTTGACATTCCAGTATAATATTTAATAGCCTTATATGTTTCAACAACTTTAAATTTTTTATCCTGCAATAAGTTTATAAGGCATACTAATTAAACCTCAAAAAATCCTTTAATTTTGATGGTTACAACTCAAGAGTTAAATTAATATAATCTTGAATTTCAGAATTCTGAAAAGACATACCTCCTACATCATGTACTAAATTTTCAAACTATGATGGCTATGAAACCAAATTATTGGTGCCTTTTCTGGAACTATGTTAACCATGTTGATACAAAAATAATAATTTGGTTGAAAATAAAAATGAAATAGAAGACAGGAATATTTTTTCAAATGTGTCAAAATACATTAGAGCACATTTTTTACAAGTAAATTTAATTGTCCCTTCTAATAAAAATTCTGTTTTGGTGATAAAAATGAAAAAAAAAATTCAATACCCTTGATATATATAGGATTTAAAACAAAACTGTTTGGATTCCTACATCGATTAATCCAAGCGTGATCATCTAATAATATATGTTTTAAACTTTCTTGTTCAATATTTCACGAAAAAATATAAAATTTTATGTACTATTGTATATTTTTATATAATACAAACACTATCCAAAATATTTAAGAAATTTAAATTCACTTTTCTAGAAATTATAATAATTTCTTTATATAATAATCATGGCATTCCATCCGCCATGTGTCCATCTCGCGTTCATCGACATCATTTCTCCCTAACGTGTACATCCTCTAGTTATCCACATCACCCCACTATGTGTTATCTCAATTTCTCTCTGCCTCCATCTCCTCCTCCCAGAAAGGTTATCGTGGGTCAAGACCTAGATTAAACTCAACCCCAACCTCGGTCATTCTCTATCATCTGGTCAACCCGTAGTCTGTATCCCTCTATCTCCAACCTCTGCCTTCTCCCAGTTTGAACTATACTCTCTACATTTTTCATTATTTCGGTCACAGTCGGGATTCATCTCCTTGCGACCAAGGGTTCCCGTAAGTTCCTGACATAGGCACCATCCTCCTCCTGGTTTTGTGTATTCCATTGTGATTGTAATTTTACTTCCACCCTATCATGGTTTCAGCATACATCTTTATCATGTTTTTTTCTCTTACACTCATTTCTATCCACGTCGCCCCTCCTGCTGAGTGTATTGCGTCTCTCCAACCACAACTCTCTAAACACACCTCTACCCCCACTTTCGGCTCTGATCTTCCTCCCCATCGATTTCCATTCTCTTCTCTGGCCCCCTCCATCCCTGACTCCCCCTCCCGACACAGTTTCCCTCCCGAAATCCCCCATCAACCCCTCTCGACACCGCTCCATTCTCTGCCTCCTTCCCTGACCCCCTATCCATCCATGACTCCAGCATAGTTTCACCTCCACCTCTTCCTCCCTCATCCTTCCTGAATACCTACTCAGTGTCACTCCCTTCAATTATCCTATCATACATATGTGGAGCTGAACAATTTTAACTTTTATAACTGGATCTGGAAGAGTCTACCATGATTGGGGAAGATAACACGGTAGAATTTTTCATAGGATAAGATTTATATTTAATAGTTTTTTTTATTTCTTCCCATATTTCTATTCTCAGAGAAGGTGATGGATCCTTTATATCCTCAATTGATCCATTCACACATCCCCTCCTTCCAGAGTTGCTTCCAATCTTGGAGTTCTCTGACTGGTGTGTGAAAATGCTTCGAGAAACATAGTGTGTGGAAGATATCCCTAGATCAACATGTTCGGAATGATTATGAAGTGTTAGGTCACCAGTAACTGAATATATTTTTATCGGGTGTGGCTGGATTCCATGGATGATAATCACTGATTCCCAACTCCCCACGGAGGCCATTGCTATAGCTTTTCCACCCCCCATCATTCATCCCTATTGGTCTCAGGGTATGATTGTGTCTCTGCAACTATTTTGGGATGGGGGCCCTTCTATACCAATGTCAAGGTCACTTTTATTCACCATTATATCTATATATTCCTTCAACAATATTGGCCAGGTGAATCAAAATCTTGTAACTCTTTCTTTCACACATATGTGTAATTTCAATTGTATGAAATTTATAACAACATTCCAATGATTGGAGCTATATATCACCTATCCAGATTCACAAGAAACATCTACACCACTTTTGGTTATTTTGATTGCATATGTACCAGCATATCCATAAGTCTCTTACACCACATCAGGTAAGAGTAATTTCATTCAAACATTACCTACATTTCTCAATATGTATCATGCATTCTTTATCTATTGGTTAGTGCATTTGAAAAAATGTTTACGTATGTGATTTTTGTATTGGAATTATATCAATATAATATATATTTTAGTCAATATATTGGAACATAAACATATTTTTATTTTCTAGAAAACAATTTCATTTGAAAAAAAAGAAAACTAATCAGAAGAAGGTCAATTATTTATTTATGTGTTAGTCACCAACTTCATCTCTTGATCCTTAACTGTCATTTTTTCATAAATAAATGTCTACATATTGTATTATTTCCTTCCCTAAAAAATTTTATTTATATATTTTCATCTGAATTGATGAAAATAAAAATATGAAACAAATTGTATCACTCATTCACAACTTCAATTGGAGCCTACTTCTTCAGGGGTTATCCTTGGAAGGGGGTTTCTATGGAAAATCATTGTATACAAGGATGTTCCAAGAATGTAATGATATCGTTAGAGAAGGTCTATGGGTATCTCTTCCTTCATATTGTTTAAATTTTCTTTATACTATATTGATAGTTAAAAATATATGTATTTTCACCTTTAACTCAACATCCGCCTCTGCCTACTTCACTTCTATCCTCCCCGCCTACTCTGTCTACTATGACTATGACTCCGCCTCCTCCGGACCATCTACGGATTTAGACACCACCATAAAATCATGATTTTTGTAGCCTTTAGCTATAGTAACCTTGAATTTACCCTATTTTAACCTTGATGAACCAATTCATCACCTCATCCTTTCAATTTCAGTTCACTTTGGCTACAATAACCCATAAATTTTTACTACTAATATTTTTCAAGCACTATATTTGGTAAATAATTTTATTCACAATTGACCTTCAATTCATGGGGTTTCTGAAGACATTAATCAACTAATATATTATGAAGTCTGTATATTGGGGAACCTACATTCAGATATTCCTTACATTTACAAAATGTTTCATAGATTTCTTAAACATAAGTGTTTTCATAGTGTTTATTTGTCACTTTTTATAGATTATGAGTACATAGATATTTATGGATTTCTTATACAGAAGTGTTTTCTAATTGCTCATACATAAATATTTTTATAGTAATCTTTGAAAAAGTGTTTCCATATTTCTCACATAGAACTGTTTCCAGAATGCTAATGATCACCAAATATGTTGTTATGGATATTTTTAGATCCACTCTCAACGTATTTTTTGGCGGCAACTATTTTGTGCACCTACATTTTAAATATTTTTATAGTAATGTTATGCAAATATATTTCCTTATTTATCACGTAGAACTGTTTCCAGAATGCTTATGATCACCAAATATGTTGTTATCGATAATTTTTGATCCACTCTCAACGTATTTTTTGGCGGCAACTATTTGGTGCGCCTACATTCATATGGTCATAACTTTTACATAATTGTTTTTATATGGTTTATACATAAGTGTTTCTAGACTATTTATATTTATGTTTTTTAAGATTAATCATATATATCTATTTCTATATTTCTTATGCAAGTGTTTCCCATGTCATCATAGATAATTGTTTTTATAGGTTGCAAATGCATAACTATTTCCAAATTTCTGATGCATAAGTGTTTCTATACTTTTTATGATGGCCATAGTAGGTTGATATGGATGCTTTCGTATCAGTATTTAGTATTTAATGAATTAATCCTTGTAGGATAAGAGGTTTCAATACATAAAACGGAAATTCTAATCTTCGATTATGTTTCTAATTTTATGTTGTCATTGTGCATTATGTTTTTAAGAGTACACAATCTAATCATGGAATAATTTATGTTTTTGTAACAGTTGATCCAGTGGGCATGGAACCAATTCCATTCTTCATATAGGTAACTAAGGATATCACAACATCACTAATTAATATTTCAGGTTTGATTTATTTTATTTCATGTAAAATATTTGACTATATTAATTTTCACGAAGTTTTGATGCCTTGCTCATAATATATGTCTATTTATATTAATGATCTATTTGACATCATTTTCTGTGAAATACTTTTTCCATAATGATTCTACAAAAATGTTTCTTACATTATGATGTGCCTAAAATTTCTCAACCTGTTTTGGGGTTTTTTATTATAATTGAACCTAACTAGGTACTACTTTTTTTAATTTATCCATTTTAATTTTTTTAGAAAACAAACACCACATTATAGTAATATTCATTTTTTCCATACAAGATGTGAAAATCAAAGCAGTGGATCATTATGAGTGTTTTTTTTCTACCAAAATTCTTTATATAAGATGTCATTACAGGATAAGGGTGTTGTTTTTTCTCTCAAATGAATTAATGAACAAGGTGTTTTCTAGCTTCTGGGTTGTGAGTAAATGGATATGGGATTTCTACTTGTGTTAGCAGGTCCCTGAGGGCTTTACAATCTTTTCTATGATCTGGATTTATTCCATTTTGTGAAGACTTTTTTTGTTTTACCTCCATCATGTTGTGTTACATGATTTCATTGTTTTTTATGGTTTGTTGTATGTCTTAGCTTGATCGCACTAGATAGTGGCTTTTTCACCCTGTTAAGTGATCTTCTTTGAGGTCTTGATGTTATCCTAGTGTTTCTACCCTATTTTTTTATGGTAGGTTATTTTTCTCTTTTTCTTAGGCTAATTTCTCCATTGGAATACCCTCGATTTTCTGATTACCAATTTGAAAACATTATGGCAGTGCATGGATGTCTTCTTGCGGATTAACTTTTGAAGAATGGTAAGGCTTTTCATGGTCGACCAACTCATGTACATGATTCATGGAATTCATTTTCTACTGGTATATCCTCCTTTTTAAGTTTCACTTATTCCTTATGGTAGTTCAAGACTATCATTGGGTAGTGTGTGACATACGAGTTTAAGTAGTCATTATAGTATGCATTCCCTTCACTCATGACTATGGTATTTTTATAAACATATTCATTAAAACAAATGATTTATAAAAGATGTAATTATTGGATAAGGGTGTTGTTTTTTTCTCAAGAGGATTACAGCACGGTGGATTTTCAAGCTTATGGGCTGTGAGTCAATGGATATGGTATTTGTACATGTGCTAGTAGGTCCTTGATGGATTTACATGCCTTTTCAATTAACTATATTTCTTCCTGTTTCTGAAGACTTTTGTCGTTTTACCTCTATGATGTTGTGTTACAGGATTTCATTGTATTTTATGGTTTTTTGGATGTCTTATCTTGCTCATATTGGATAGTGACTTTTTCACCATGTTCAGGGATCTGCATTGAGGTCTTGATGCTATCCTAGAGTTACATCCCTGTTTTGTTTGATGATAGCTTTTTTTATCATTCATGGGAGACCTTCCACATTGGAATACCCCTATTTTATTATTATCAATTTGATATGTTTATGTTATTTCATGGATTTATTCTTAAGGTTATAGTTTTGAAGAATGGGAAGTCTTGTCATGGTCGATCATCTCTTGTACAGGCTTCATGGAATGCATTTTCCACTTGTATGACCTCATTTTTCAGTTTCACTTATTCCTTCTGGTAGTGCAAGACTGTCATTGGGTAATGCATGACCTACGAGTATAAGTAGTTTTTATAGTATTCATTTTATTCACTCATGACTATGGGATTTTAATACACATATTTATCAATACAAATGCTTTATATAGGATGTCATTACTGAATAAGGGTTTGGTTTTTTTCTCATGTTTTTTAAATCACGATGGATATTCATGCTTCTGGGCTGTGAGTCAATGGATATGTAATGCCTAAATGTGTTAACAGGTACCTGAGGGATTTACATGATTTTTTATGAATTGGATTTCTTCATGTTTGTGAAGACTTCTTGGGTTTTACCTCCATGATGTTCTGTTACCTGATTTCATTTTTTTATGGTTTTCCGGATGTCTTAGCTTGCTCACACTGGATAATGGATTTTTAACCTGTTTAGTGATCTTATTCAAGGTGTTGATGCTATCCAAGAGTTTCGGCCCTATTTTGTTTGATGATAGGTTTTTTTCTCTTTCCTAGGTTTCTTTCTCCACTAGAATGCCCAATATTTTTTATTACCAATTTTTCATCATTAAGGTAGTGCATGGATTTATTCTTGAGATTTCAGTTTTAAAGAATTTGAATGCTTGGCATGGTCAAACAGCTCCTGTATAGGCTTCCTGAAATGAATTTTCCACTAGTATGACCTTCGTTTTTAGTTTCACATATTCTTTCTTATAGGGAAACACTATCATTGGGTAGTTCATGACCTACGAGTATAAGTAGTTATTAGAGTATGAATTCCCTTCTCTAATGACTATGGGATTTTTATAAACTTATACATTAATACAAATGTTTTAGTACCAAGTGAAAAATTAAATCATTTAATATTCATTAATAATAATCTTATGAGTTGTTCATTCATTTCGTCCAACAAGTTTTATTCTCTTGATGGTCAGGTTAAATGATTTGCGAGAAAGGTGTTATTTTAAATTTCCATTTTTCATATTCATTTTATTTAGAATACACCGTTGGATACCATATGTATTGTGAAACCAACATTTCATTTTTAATTTTCCATTTTAAAACCCCATTATTATATGAATATTCCTAATATATTTATAATATTTGGGTTATGAAAATTCTTTATACTATATAGATGCACACACCATATGTTGTATATAAATATATCATATCAAGAACATCCATTATCAATATAAATTATATAAAATTTTTGTCTCTTGACATTTATTTTCTGTGTCTTTATTAGATATCCTTTTTCTTGAGCTTGATCTTTCAATTTATTTTCTGGGGTTGTAATTTTTATAATTTAGTTTATTGAAATTAATCTCTTCCTATTGTTGTATCGGTTGGGAAATATTTTGTTTAACTAGATATTATTATAGAATACCTTAGTCATTGAAGACTTTTTTCTAGGTGAACCAATTTCATCTTATCTTCACCCCTACCTTTTGATAATGACATAATGTCTGTTAACACATTTTTTATGGCATGCTTAGTTTATAAGATTTAATTTTTTATCTTTTTCATTAATCCATGTCAGGGAATGGATGATGATCGACAATGCTTGAGATTTCATCCGAATGTGTATCTCGTATGTTAGATGGAAAATATTAAGCTAAGTATAGAAAAACTCATGAAAGGTTGTCTAAATTATAACTTTACAGGTCTAACACTCACATGCGAACACATAGAACCAGACTCACATGATAATAGATATATTTACATAGAAGGATAATATTGGGATCTTGATCGGTGATTTTAGAGGAAAATGTGGGTTACTAGAATCGGCTATATCCATGGTACTGAATGTTTTGTCCAAAAATTGTAGTTGTTATGTTTTTATTCACCCTATTTTCGGTTTACTGTAATGATATTGTTTTATTTTATTCGTTTTCTAATTTCAGTTGGAATGGATTCATGTTGAAATACTGTAAAATCTTTATCCACATAATATTTATAATTACAGTTTAAATCATTTGAGATGTATTATTGTTATCTTTCATTTTTCCCATATACAGTTCTATGATAGTGATACTCCATAACTTTCAGTGATTTTTTGATTTTTTTTCAAATGATATCTTATATTTTTATACACTACATTCTACGTTTACATCTGATTCTCATGGAACATTTTTATGTATAGATAGAAATTATGTCACAGCGCCTTAATAAGAAATTTGTACTTAAAAACAAATATGAACACAATTATCACTACAATAGGTAAGTACCTAAGTGAGAACGGGAAAGTTACCATGTTTTGATAGTAATTGAACATAGGCATTTTCGTAATTTACGATGAACCATATCAAATTTTTGTAGCTTGAATGTCACATGTCCATGGTTGCTTCATGATATGTTTATTATAAATATACACAATTATCAGAACTAAGGCTATGATTAGTTATGGTTTTCATCTTCCAGAAATTTCAATGATTTATTGTATTATTTTTTATGAAACTTATTTATGTTCTTAATTGATATTTAAGTTGCAACATTTTTAATACAGTTTCTTCTCAAGTTGATATTGAAGTTTGTATAATTATGTTTTTAAATGTTTTTTTATCAATTTTCTAAAAAATTTATCTACTTTCTTATAGTGTGGTGCATCGCACGGGCGTAGTACTAGTTATTAGTAATTACAACAAATATATACTAATTACTACTAACTACAACCATCAAAATTTCTAGTAGATTGGTGGAAGATCATTTTCCCGACAACTCATCACCTTGAAACTCTCCGAAAAAAATAAATATGAATAAAATACCACAATATAAAAATATCCATTTCTTATGCATGATAATGGAGACTAGGGAGGCAAGGTCATACTTCTCTGCAATATCATGCATACAAAAATGGATATCCAAATGTCAGAGCAGATTCTTCAAAATGATTTCAATGAGAGTATGTTTTAGGAAGATGAGTAGTTAAGAAAAAGAGCCACTTTTTCATTACTTCTCATCTCCTTAAAACTTTCTCTCACTTAAATCTATATGAAAAAACTGCTCCAACGTACGCATATCAATTTAGTGAAAATGAAAATGGATATCTAAACATTAGAGAAAGTTTTTCAATAGGATTTTAGTGAGATAATGTTGCAAATAGATGATCTGTCGAGCAAAAATAATGCCAGTATTCCACTAGAAATTAGTCCAATTTATTGTGAGTTATTGCGAATTATTGCTTATGATTTCGATTTATTACTATTTTTTACTATTTGATCCTAATTATTTCTAGTTATTACTAATTACATATAATTATTACTAATTACTTTTTATTATTACTATTTATTTCTAATTAGTACAATTTCTTTTTACTATTACTATTTACTTATAATTATAACTATTTACTTCTAATTATTACTATTTACTTTTAATTGTTACTCTTCGCTTCATATTATTACTATTTACTTCTAATTATTACTATATACCTCTAATTATTACAAATTACAACTAATTATTACTAATTACTACTAATTAATTCAAAGTATTCCTAATTCAATAAAATTATCAATATTTAATCCTAATTATTATGAATTATTCTAAATTATTACTTATTATTCCTAATAATTACTAATTATTACTAATTATTGCAAATTACTTCTAATTAGATGTAATTATTACTAATTACAGCTAATTATTACAAATTAATTCTAACTATTACTAATTAATCTTAATTAATACTAATTCATCCTAATTATTAATAATGTATCCTAATAATTACTAATTATTACTATTTAATCCTAATTATTACTAATTAATACAAATTATTACTATTAATTCCCAATTATTACTAAGTATTATTAATTATTACTAATTAGTCCTAATTATTTCTAATTATTCTTAAATATAACTAATTAACCCTAATTATTAATAATTATTACTAATTGTTACAAATTATTACTAATTATTACTAATTATAACCAATTATTTCCAATTATTACTATGTATTACTAATTATTACAAATTATTCAAAATTATTACTAAATAATCCTAATTATTATTAATTAACCCAAATTAGTAGTAATTAATCCAAATTCTTACTAATTATCCCAAATTATTACTAATTTCCCCTATTTATTACTAATTATCCCTAATTATTACAAATTATCCCTAATTATTACTAATTATCCCAAATTTTTACTAATTATCCCTAATTATTACTAAATTTTCCTAATTATTACTAATTATCCCTAATTTTTACTAATTAATCGTAATTATTTCAAATTATTTCTAATTATTACTAATTAATCCTAATTATTAAGAATTAATCATAATTATTACTAATTTATCCTAATTATAACAAATTTTCCTAATTAATCCTAATTATATCTAATTATTTCTAACTATTTCCAATTATTAATAATTGTTCTTTATTATTACTAGTTATTACTAATTATTCCTAATTATTACTATTTATTACTAGTTATTCCAAATTATTCTTGATTATAACTAATTATTATTAATTATTACTATTTATTCCAAATTATTACTATTTATTCCTAATTATTACTATTTATTACTATTTATTCCTAATTATTACTATTTATTTCAAATTTTTATTAATTATTAATAATTATTACTAATTATTAATAATTATTACTAATTATTACAAATTAATCAAAATTATTACTAATTAATCCATATTATAACAAATTATCACTATTTATTACTAATCACCCAAATTATTGCAAGTTATCCTTAATTATTAGTAATTATTCCTAATTATCACTACTATAAAAAAACAGGCAAGGGAAGCGCCACCTTATATCAGCGCTAAGAAAAAACTACTAATAAAGATACCCTGTACCAGCGCTCAAATTTTAGCGCTGATAAAGAGACCATTTTTCAGCGCTAGAAAAGCGTTGATAATGAAGGCATGTTTCAGCGGTAAAATGTTAGCACTCATACGGGAATGACTAATTAGTGGTTTTGTAGCACTGATAAAATGGTAGTCCTGTATTTTATAAAATCGGTCGCACAGTGTCCTCGGTTTATCGTGAACGAAAGATCTCACGGTACTATAACCCTACGACTCCCCTCCTCCGCCCCCGATCTTCATGTTGTCCGACCTCCGCCACTAGCCCTTCTCTTAATCCTCCCCCTCGAACCCTGTTGGAATATCCTCCTCCCTACAAACCCTACTTCTCCTTATCTTCGCTGGACCCTACTCCCCACGAACCCTACTCCACCATTTCTCTTCGGTTGGTACTCCTCTTGTGCACCTCCTCTCGTGCACCTCCACCTCTGGAAGATTCCACATGTGTGGTAAGTGATTCAATGCTTTTACATTATTATATGATTTTGATATTCTTTATTAATTTCATAAATGTGTTCTATGGATTACTTTTTTGGAGCGAAAAATGTTTTGGACAGTTTTTGAGATCCACATGTGAAGAAATTCTTTTTCTAAAGGAATGTTTTTATGTATCATGTTTTCATTGTTGAGGTGTTTCCTAAATATATTTTATGTCTTCTGTGAAAGGTGTGAAATCAGTTTTCAAAGAGATTTAATGGTTTGAATGTGTTGAATGTAGATTTTATAAGAGAAATTCATTTTTTTCATGTTGTAATTTTTTTGAACCTGATATGTTTCTTTGAATTGTGAATGTGATTTGAAACATGTTATAAAATGGATTTTATGTGAGTATGAATTTGAAAGGGTATTTTCGCATGGAAATGGTTGGATTCCATATGTATTCTTCTTGTTGTGTTTCCAAATGTGTTTCATAAATTTGTAAAGTGGATTTAAATGTGTTTCTAGATGGTTTAATGTGCATGTGAATTGGAAGGTGTCCTTTTGTATAAAATTATAGTTTTGGTGTGAGATTTCGATCATTGGATCCATGTGAAAAGGTGAAAATGTGAAAGTGGTGATATCCTTAAGTGCTTATGATGCTTGGAATGTCTATGTGAATGTGGTGATATAGTTATAGTTAAGCTAAATGGGGTCTTATATTGGAAATACTTGAAGAACTATTTTACGGAGCAATTATATGTAGATTCGATGGTATCCAGTAAGTCAATAGAGTTTCTCAACCTCGTATAAGGTTATTAGAAATTGACTCAATATTCTAATAATTTTTCTAAACTTGCTCAGTTTTCACTTGATGTGGTTTCAAACAAAATCTTATGTCCCAGAGGTTTTATATGGGTCTTCGACCAGATATCCAATATCAAGTATTTATACTATAGTTTACCTAAAATTTTTATGTTCTTGATAGGGATGTGATAGATGAAATTGGCATGACTATAATGTCAGGGTTAACTAGTGTTACTTATATTCCCAGTAGTAGTTTTAGCGTTTCTTATTAGTGGAATAGAATGTATAATGATCCTCATAGTGAAAATAGCGGTGGTGGTATTTTATAGAAAACTTCATCCAGATCATCTGTAGTGTCTAGGAAAGGCCAAATGACTTTTTCCAATGTGGAAATATTGATCACTCAAAGCATTATTGCATGGAACCATTGAAGATTTACATCTCGTACAAACATTAAACCCACTTGATGAGGTTTTTACATGTTTTTACTACCCTGTTTTGTAGAATGGAATCGAAAATATTGAAAGGTACCAAATCATAGTAATATTATTCAATAACAATGGGATCCTCAAAACATGTATTAAGAATGAAACAACTTCATGCAGTGGATTAATCTCTAGTAGGAACTGATGTGGGTCATACGATAGTAAGAGGCACCATTTCCATTTCTTTTTCATTAGTGTATGTTTTATTTGATATTGGTTCCCATCATTATTTCATATCAAACATCAATATAGAACTATTTAATCTTATAATATATCTCATGGATTATGTGATAGAGATTGTAACATCTCTCTCGATAAAGAGGGAGTAAGGACTCTGATTCCTCTCTCATGCCTTCTCTTTTCCAGAGATTTAAATTATATGATATTTTTTGGTTCTTAAATTGATTCCACTATATGTTATTCTCAGAATGGACAGGCTAGTTTCTAAAAAAAATTGGATTTACTATTATCAACAGTGGGTGTCTATCATTTCCCCCGATGGGGAATTCTATATTTTCCATAGAGAATCAAACCTGATGTCTAGTTGAGCTATACCTTTTTTCCATAGTTGAGTGGGATGACATCCTTTTCTGCTATTGAACTAGATTAGGAAGCCTATTATAGTGAACTTTCCATAGTAGCTATTGAATTTCCAAAAGTGATACCTTTAGTATTTTTTGGTGTGCCACTAGAGAGGGAGGTGGAGATCTCTATCAACTTGGTGATGGGTACAAAACCATTATCTATTCTATCTTACCATATAGAACTAGTTAAATTGAAGGAACTAAATAATCAGTGGGATGAATTGGTTTCCAAATTCTTTAATTAACCTACTGTGTTGCCTAGGGAAGAGCTGGTGCTTTTCACCAAGAAGGTCATTGGAACCCTTCACTTGGTTGTTGATTACAATAATCTCAATCATGTTATGATAAAAAAAATTATATGTTGACCTATATTTATGATTTATTATATCTTCTAAGGGGGGGAGTGGTTCACTATGATCGGGCTTTAGTTTGGATGACACAAGCTTAGGATCAAGGAGTTTGATATTACAAACACCTCATTTAAGAGTAGGTATAGCCACTATTAGTATTTTTTTATGCCATTCGACTGAACCAACACATCATATAAATATTTATGGTGATGATGAAAAAGATTTTCCATTAGTATCTCAGCTATTTTGTTATCGTATTTATTGATGACATCATGGTTGACTCTAAAACATTAGATGATCATATACCTAATTTGATAATAGTTTTGGCATCGTGAGGAATCACCAATTTATGGAAAGTTGTCAAAGTTCCAATTCTTGATTCAGGAGGTGAATTTCATTAGTCATGTGGTCTCAGAACATGGTATCTTTGTTGATATGAAAAGGTTAAAGCTATCAAGTCATGGGAGGAACCAAATAATGCATTTGAGATTTAGTACTTCTTGGGTTTATTAGATTATTAACACCAGTTTGAGATTTATGTGTGACTATATAATTATTATATTTTCTTATTATTATTTACACACCACCACTTGGGTCAAGTAACCTGATTGAAATCAATATGGGTACTTTGGTTCGGATATGGATATGGTTTTTTATGTTTTTGTGACATGTGTATTTGTGGATATATTGGTATTTAGGCATGATGATATTGAATGTAGGGAAGAGACCAGGGAGTGGTAGATGTATCATTCTTGGTTATTCATGTGTTTGGACTGGGGTGATTTGAGGAAACTATAATGAATCTAATGTAATTATATTAAATGAATTCCATATTTTAGAGATTATGGGAATCCTTTCATTACTTATAGAGTTGGCTATTGGTTTTCATCCATATGTATTTTAGGTTGTTAAGGTATAAAAGGATGGACTAGTTGACCATTTAAGGGTTGACCCGATAGAGGAGGATGGGCCATAAAGGATGATGTTGTGTGCGTTTTACCATCTATGACAGAAGTGATTATCCCCGCAAACCCCTTTGTGTTTGGAAACTCTGCTGATTTTGATGGGGGGTCTATCCTGGTTCTATTGGTTTTCAAATAATTATTGGAAATTGTTAGACTATATAAATCTCTATTTTTATAAGGAAGTGGGTTTCTTCTATTGTATTTGGATGTCTTGTTTTGACTACTTGAACCATAAATTCTAATATTTGAGATTCAAATAGGATGGATACGAATAAAGATTGGATGGATGTTAATCATTTCACATTATAGTATGTGAACAGAGTAAAAGTGTTCATCATGTTTGCAAAGGATCACGCAAAGGATCCTTCTAAAAATCCTTTTTCTTTTTACAATGTTGTTATTCTAGACTACTAACTCCAGAGGAGTTTGAAGAACATTTGATAGGTCACAGAATAGATCAGAGTTATAAATGTTGGAATGAACATGGAGAAAAAGAGTATGTAGCTACTGGCTAGGATAAAATTGCATATTATGGATCATCAAGTATGAATACAAATATGGATAATGAAGAAGATCGTATGGATGATGTGATTACATATGTCAATGTTGATGAAGATCATATTGAGGAAATGAAAAATACAATTAATGATGAACTCTGTGATTTCCGAAAATTGTTTGAGAAGCTAAATAGTTCTGCAAAGACACCATTGTATACTGGTTGCACTAAATATACAGAATTGTTAGCTGTACTAATGTTGTATAAATTGAAAGTGGGAAATGGATGGAGTGATGTCAGTTTTAAGGAACAACTTGTTCTCTAGAAATACTTGCTCTTGGAAGATAATGAGCTCCCAATCTGGACATATGAAGCTAAAAAAATGCTACGCTCTATGGGTATGATTTATGAAAGAATACATACCTGCCTGAAAGATTTTATATTGTTTCTCAAGGAGAACAAAAAACATACATAATTCACAAAGTGTGGTGCTTCTCGATACAAGAATGACAAATCCAATCCTATGAAATTTGTATGGTAGTTTCCAATCATTCCAAGGTTTAGGTATCTACATGTAAGTGAAGAAACTGAAACATAATTTTCATGGCATGAAGATAAAAGAAATATTGATGGGAAATTACTTCATCCATCCGACTCTCCTCAATTGAAGAAAATTGATCATGAGTATTACGAAAACCGTGATTTTATTACAAACTTAAACATGATTTATTACATAAACTATTCACTTGATACAACATGGATGATCGAGAGGTCTTGTGTATTTGGGGATTAGGATCATTACATAAGAACTAAAAACATGAAATACAACATCTTTATTGAAAACAACCTTTACATGACCACTACATTACCTCGTACTTAGCAATGTATGGGATAACCTGAGTACATGCCTAAGAAAATGGTTGAGCTATAAAGCCTAGTAAGGGAATAAACATGGAATACATGAGGAGCACAATACATGTTACACAATAGGAATATCAATAAAGGACATGAGAAACATGAACATAAATGTATGTTAAAGCATGATAATCATAACATGGAAATGTGGCAATAACACTTAACATAGAATTAGCATGAGCCAAAGCTCATTGCACATGGAGAATGAGTAAATCCTCATTGGACATGAAGAATTAGTAAACCCTCATTTCACTTGAATTAGAATGAGTCAACACTCATTTCCTATGACGTATCATGATACTATACTATACCCAATGCATTGGAGCTCTATAACGTCACACCCTACATAAACATTTCATTTCATGCATAAGTGTGCCACATGGATCATAAAATATGGATTCATAAAACATAATCATTTATTCCCCGAAAAAGGAATGTGGGATGAAACTTTATAATCAATAAGTAAATGTGAATGAAGGTGAATACCTTTGATGGAGAAATGGGCATGGTATTCACTACACAATGGCATTGGCTTAGAAAATTGGTGCAATTTTGGCAGCGTAACGGCATAATATAAGAATTCATAAAAATGGATGATGAGAGGGAAAGGGGTGTCTCATCATATCTATGTGAAATGGAAACTAAGGGGGGACATATAGATATTTTTCCCAACAATTGTAATGGAATTTATATTCATGATACAAAAGTATTGCTTGAATGTAAATGAGGAGAGAGAAATTTCTTTCGGAATTTCGGCATAGTAATGGGTGTACATGTGAGGAATTTAATGAGAGAGAAAGGGGTCTCCCATCATTCAAACAATAATAGGAAAGTATGGGGATGATCAAAACCATACCCCATCATTTATAATTGAAATTGAAAGGGCATAACAATATTAAGAAAATTGGACAAAAAAGTGAAAGGAAGAAAATCCCTTACTTGGAAGTGTGCTTCCAAAGGCTTGAGAGAGGCTTGAGAGAGGCTTCTTGGGAGCATGGGGAACCTTGGGTGGAATTTAGAGAGAGTAGGGAAGAGGTTGGACTAACTCCAACGGATTTTAGTGAGGAGGAAGTAGGAGCTTTGGTGGGTTTAAATAGAAAAGGTCAGTGAATTCTTTATTATTTAGGTTTGGGACCCCTTACATTAATCTAATCCAAACCACAAATCAGCTCATGGGTTTTGAACATGGTTTTTGTAAAATGGGATAGGAAAATAATATTTTATAAGGCCAATGTCCGAACTTCTCAAAATAATGGGATTGCTTATGAGGAGGTGAGTCACACTCCCATGGAAAATAATTTAAAAAGACAAGATGGTTAATAAGTCTTGAGGGGTCCATTATACCTTTTTAAAATAAGTCAAAAAAACCAAAAATCACATTATTTTACTGTTAAAACATATATTTACCGAAACATAATGCTTATATAATTTTATTACATCACTATTGGGTCAGTATGATGTCATAAAACACATTATATATTTAAACGGTTTTTAATTTTTACCCAAAAATTTGACTGTCTCAGAAAATTATGAAAAATTCACAGTTGGATAATTTCGACAACATGATTCCCAAAATAACATTTATTTTCTCTAAATATTTTTATAAATATGTTAATTTTCACTTTTACAATAAAAATTGACATTTATCGAAAATTCACAGGTTTTGGAAAAAATGGCTTTCAAACCTTAATAAAAATTACAATTGCATTCATAAAATTATAAGATCATTTATATTTAATAAAAAATAATTTAATAAAAATATTCTTATTTTATTAAAATATTATTTAATTCAAAAATACCTTAATTTAATAAAATATAATTCTTAATTAAATAATAACAAAAAACACTATTTTTTATTAAAAAAACTATTTACAATGTATCAATAATGACAAGAAAGTATATTAATTATTATATACACAAATAATGTACATGAACGTAGTACTAGAAATTTATTACATAACACCTTAAAACAGCGGCATAAGTTCTAAGGGTAAGGTATGCGATGGTGATAGACTCTTGGGGTGGCTCAGATAACATCGCTCGAGTGGTAATCTCTAGAAACATCCAATTTTCCCGTAGATGGTCCCATTCGAGACTGACATGATGAAGCTCAGCTTGGGCTTGGTCAAGAGCGAAGCGCAAAGACGCCACCTCTTTTCCGAGCTTCTAAAAATGGTCTTTGTATGGTGCAAGTCTACTGGATGAGGCCATCGCTTCCTTTTTCTGAGTAAATTGGGTATGTTAAAGCCTTATATTGATATTAATCATGTGATCACTGTTCAATGGCTATAAAAGTAACGGTGACAATTCATAACATAAAACATAAAAAATTGACATTTTATATAAACATTTTACATAAAGAGGCATTTAATTAGATCAAGAGGTATTT
This sequence comes from Viscum album, assembly GCA_963277665.1. Taxonomy (NCBI): domain Eukaryota; kingdom Viridiplantae; phylum Streptophyta; class Magnoliopsida; order Santalales; family Viscaceae; genus Viscum; species Viscum album. The sequence continues at coordinate 1,642,035,259 of OY728135.1, read as the reverse complement.
CCATTAATGAAACTTTGGGTCTTTATAGGTATCCTAAATTTGTAAAAGAGTCAAGAAACCTTCTTCTTGCGTTATCTATAGATGGAGTGAATCCTCTTTGTTTTCAAACCAGCACTCATAGTATATGGCATGTTATATTGGTAAATTATAACTTACCACCATAGTTATGCATGAAGTGGAAATTCATCATGTAAACTATGCTTATATCAGGACCAAAATAACCATGTAATGATATTGATGTTTATCTCGATCCCTTGATAGGGAATTTGAAGTTATCGTGGGATTCAGGTGTTGTTTTGTATGATGCTTATAAATGTGAATACTGCACATTGAGAGTGATGTTGTATGGGAAAATAAATTATTTCTCTATTAATTGAAATTTTTTAGGATATATAATTAATGGAACTCAAGGGTGTCCCACATGTGAAGAAGATACAGAATCAATTAGGTTGAAACATTCATCGAAATTTGTGTTTGTAGGACATTGTAAATTTCTACCTCATTGGAATAAGTACTGATCTTGGACGACATCATTAAATGGAAATTCATAACAATTCTCATCACTACCTCCACTAATAGGTGATCAGCTGTTTGAGAAATTAGAATATGTGAACACTGATTTTTGTAATCCATTTTCTGAAAACCGTACGAAAATCGGTTGAAAAAAGAGATCAGTTTGTTTTTAGTTACCATACTGGAATTGTTTGTACATCAGACATTTCTGAGATGTGATGCATGTGGAAACAAATGTATGTGAAATTGTTATTGGAGCACTGTTAAATTCCTTTGGAAAAAAATGATGGAATGAAGGAAATGTTGGACATGGTTGACATGAGAATACGAGAAGTTTTGGCTACCATGAAGGGTGAAAATTGATTGTTTCTTCCTCAAGCTACTTATACTCTTTATAAAGATGGCAGATATCAGTTTTTGAAACGTCTTCAATGATGTAATGTTTCCAGATGGGTATTAATAAAATATTAAGAACATTATGTCAATGAATGATTTTAAGTTGAAAGGTTTGAAATCACATGACTGTCACGTTTTGATGCTAGATCGAATTCCTAAAGATTTACGTTGAATTTTGCCCAAGAATGTTTGTCTAACATTAACCAAAATTTGTTTCCTTTTCAAAGCTATATGTATCAAAGGTTTAGACCTATAGAAATTTCTTTCTATGGAAGAATAAATTGTCATCATATTATGTTAATTAGAAATGTTTTTTCCGCCAAAACTCCTTGATATGATGGTTCATTTGATGATTCACTTGGTGTGAGAGATTTGACTTTGTGCACTAGATATAGATGTGTCCTATTGAATGGTATATGAAGATTTTGAAAGGGTGTGTCAAAAATCGAAGTCGGCTAGAGGGTTGTATAGTGGAGTGATATATTGTTGAGGAAGCCATTGAATTTTGTACCAAATACCTATATGACATGGAATGAATTGGTCTCCCGAAATCTAGTCACACTGGACACATTGAGGGTGAGGGAATTTTTGGAAGAGTTGTTGTAACAATCAGTATTACAGATCAAGAGCTGGCCCACCTTTATGTTTTGAAGAATAGTTGGAAGGTAGCTTTGTATATTTATACTCACAAAAAAAATCTTAGGGAGTTGAATTCATCATGTGATGAAAAATGGTTATCAAATTCAAATAATCACCAGTTTATATGATTGTTTCAAGACCATATTTTTAAGAAATTGGATGAAAATCCGAATTCAATTTCAGAATCAATTTTATGGATAGCCGCCGGACCAAGTGTGTATGTATTATCTTACAGTGGTTATGTAATTAATGGTTATACATTGTATACAGATAAACATGATGATGATAGTACCATTAAAAATAGTGGAGTTACACTAGAGGCTGAAGAGATGAATGTTTCTTGTAGTAAAGATAGAAATACAATTTATGCAAATATGTCATACTTTGGCATTATCAAACAAATATGGGATTTGGATTATATGACATTCCGATTTCCTATTTTTCAATGTAAATGGATTGATAACAATAGTGATGTTAAAATAGATGAATGTGGATTTGTGAAAGATGAATTTAGTAAAGAAGGGTACAAAGATAAATAGTTTATAATGGAATCACAAGTGGTACAATTTATTTATGTTCCAGATCCCACAAATAGAAAGTGGTCGACTATTCTATTATCGTCCAAAACTACTGATGGGTCTAATGAAAATTCAGTTGAGGAAGATCCTTTCAGTGGAACATCGTAATAATTTCGCAGGGGTCCCAATGTAGATGATATTTTTTATGTTAGAGGATACCATAATTAAGGGATTTGGATAATCAATAGAGGTGTCAAATCCCTTCTGCCTTTGAAAAAATGAAAGAGATTTCAATAAACATGTTATATTTTGTTTGTAATATAGATCTTGTTATCTCATGTTATTATCAAATCATTACTGAATTTATGTAATCTAAATTAACTGTTCAACCACTTTTGAAGATAATGACTTATGCGCATTCTACTACAAATGCGGCTGAACAAGTCTCTCAAGATGTTGCTTCTCCTGCAGTGGCTTCTCACAGTGTAGAGCAAGAACAGGTTTCTGAACCTGTTATTTCTCCTAGTGTTCAGGTCAAACAACCATCAGCACATTCCATTTCTACAATTTTAGATGAACATTTAGATGATGTTGATATCAATGAAATGGTTGAGAATGAACTCCCGACGTCGCAGAAAACACAGGTGCGTCGTAGTTTGGCAGTGTTAGCCAAAGTTTTTAAGGGGAAAAGAAAAGGCATCAAATTGAATGTCAGATGGAATGAAAGAGGCCAACATGTGAATCCCAAAAGGCTATTTTCAGTAGCTACATTGGGATTGACACTCTTCAAAGCATGCCGATTGACATAGATTCATGGAACCATGTTGTGTCTGGGCTGAAGGCTATGATCTGGGATGAAATTATGGTAAAATTATGATTTTTTCCTTTAATTTACAAGAAAATAAAATAATGAAACAATGTCTTACTCTTCTCAATATCTTACAGAGTATATTTATAGTATATGATTCACATAAAAATTATGTACTAAGGCTTACAAGAAGGATTCATCGAGGTTTTCGCAATATTTTAACATGATGTCACCTGAAAGATTCCAATGGTAAAATAATCCCAGACCCACCCATTGTCTACAGACACCTCATATTCCAAGAAGCATGGGATGCATTTATTGGCCGTCGTGGAGATAAGAAGTTTCAGGTACATTTTGTTTGATAAAACATTGTTTGAGGATACATGTATTCATCACTTTGATTATTAATATTTAATTTATGAAACAACAACAATGTTCTAAAATAAGGAACTTGAATCAAAACTAACATACCCTAATCATAAAGCAAGGATGGGGTACTCTTTACTAGAAAAGAAAATGGTACGTATTTTAAATTTACTGTAATATTGTCAGTCGCCTATAAAGAACATCATAATTATCATGCTATATTTATATGTAGATTGATGAGTCTAAAACCAAATACACTTCCATCCCAATTCATGTGCTATTGAAGGAGGCACGTGGGAATAAGGAAGATAAGCTAGTAGATGGGAACACATAAAAAGTGTGGGAAATATGTGTAAGTATGACACGACTATAATATGATATGTTTTAAATTGATATTACAGAAAAATAATTAGTTATTTTCCTATATCTGAAAGTCAGAGTAATCAGCTACTCCTGTAGCGGATGCAGACCTATTGTCGATGGCTTTGAAGCATCCAGAACAATATAGTCATGTCTGAGGTGTAGGGTTTGGTTTTACACCCCGAGTATATTTTGAGAATAAAAAATGGATGATGGAGATGAAAAATTGAAACAAATGAGCAAAAGACTAGAAACCCTTGAAGAACGATTGAAATATCAAGGAGAGTTGCTAGAATCTTTTTTGGGTGGGAATCAAGGAGAAGACATAACTTAGGAAGGATATCCATCAAACTGACCACACATGATGGAGTTTGTGAATCTTTAAGACACTGTATCCTACGTTTTAGGTCTAAACATCAACTAATAAAATTTATATTGCCTTTTACTGAGGATTGTGTTATGATATAGTGGTGTAGAAATATCATCTATGAAAAGGAATGAGGACATGGGCTAAGCATAAGGAGGCGAGAAAGTACTACGTCTGGACAAATACTTGGGTATATATAATAAAATTTTGCTATCCAAGTAAAACTCAACACAGGTTACTTATTCTCATAGTGATCAAATTTTTTGCAGTGTCCAAAACAAACAAATGATAATGATTGTGGTTATTATTTTTGTAAATTTATGAAAGAGATCATTTTTCATCAACAAAATAGAACCCCTAAAGAGGTATTTTCAAAAACAACTACTAGTTCATATAATTAATTTATTTATCCATTATTTTTATATTGTTTAGTAGTACTCTGACTGCCGAAAAGCTGCATACTCAAAAGACGATATAGATTTGTTCAGAAGTGAGTGGGAAACATACCTGATGGTATATTTTAGACAAATAGCATGAAGATATTACATAGGGATGTGTGCAATTGGAAGTCATTTGTGAGAGGGGTTAAGGAGATCAAAAGATAAAACATTGTTTTATGTATATGTCCATAAGAAAATTTTAATTGTTATTAAATTAAACATCCTTTCTCCAATGAGTAATTTACAATTTTAACAAATGATATCCACCAGCATCATGAAAGAATGATGAACCACTCAAAGTGTTTCTCTTTGGTTTAAAATGAACATATTTTTTAGTGAAAAAAAGAACTAACATATAGAAACTCAAACAATTAATTCAGATTGTGTTGATCCTTTAATATAATGAGCAATGGGTTAATTGGGGACGTGTACGAGTCAACCTCGTGTTAATCGGAGGCACAGTGTGGCCGGTATCACTAAAAGTGTCTCCCTTTTGATAAAAATGGACCCAATTTTATGTGATAAGAACAACTGACCCACGAAAATCTGACCAAATGCATTCAGATTGTCTTGATCCTTTACGATAATGATCCATGTGTCTTTTGTGATGTTCATAAGGCAACCCCACCTCAATCTGAGGCATGGTGTGGCTGGTATCAATCAAAGTCTCTATATTTGGTTTAAAATGGACAACATTTTAAGTGAAAACAACAACTCACCAATAGAAATCTGAACAAATGAATTTGGATTGCATTAATCATTTAGTATAACAATACATGGGTGCATTTTGACATGTATGAGTCAACTCTACCTCAATTTGAGTCATGGTGTGGCCAGTATCACTCAAAGGGTCTCTCTTTTGTTTAAAATGGACACCACTTTAAGTGAAAACAACAACTGACGTACGAAAATCCAACCAAACATATTAGGATTGTGTTTATCCTACAGGATAACTATCCATGGTTCTTTTGGGATGTGTAAGAGTCTACCCCGCCTCAATCTGAGGCCCGGTGTGGCCAGTATCACTCAAAGTGCTTCTATTTTGTTTAAAATGGACACAATTTTAATTGAAAAAAACAAATGACAAACGAAAATCAATCCAAACTCATTTTTATTGTGTTTATCCATTAATAGAACGATCCATTGGTCCTTTTATATGAGTAATATTCAACCCTGCCTCAATCCGAGGCACAGTTTGGCTGGTATCACTCAAAGGGTCTCCCTTTTGTTTAAAATGGACTGGTTTTAAATTGGAAACAAAAACCGATGTATGGAAATCTGAACAAATGATTTAAAATTGAATTTATCTTTTAGTAGAATGATCCATGGGTCCTTTTCAAAGTTTAAGAGTCAACCTCGTCTCAATCCGAGGCATGGTGTTTCTGGTATCACTCAAAGTGTCTTTCTTTTGATTAAAATGAACACAATTTTAAGTGAAAACCACTGCTGACCTATGAAAATCTGACCAAATGCATTCATATTGTGTTGATCATTTATGAGAACGATCCATGGGTCCTTTATAATGTGTATGAGTTAACCCCACCGCAATCTGAGGTATGGTGTGGCTGATATAACTCAACGACCCTCTCTTTTGTTTAAAATGGACATAATTTTAAGTGAAAACAACAACTGACATATGGAAATCTGACCAAACACATTCATATTGAGATGATTATATAGGAGAACGATCCATGGGTCCTTTTTCATGTGTACAAGTCAACCCTGCCTCAATATGTGGCTCGGTGTGGATGGTATCACTCAAAGTGCCTCTCTTTTGTTTAAAATGGACACAATTTTAAGTGAAAACGACAACTGACCTACGAAAATCCAACCAAACACATACGGATTGTCTTGATATTTTATAATAATGATCAATGGGTTATTTTTTGATATGTATCAGTTAACCCAACCTCAATATGAGGCACGGTGTGGTCGGTATCACCCAAAGGTTCTCTCTTTTGTTTAATGGACACAATTTCAAGTGAAAACAACTGACCTACGTAAATATGAAAAAAAACATTAGTATTGTATTTATACATTATTAGAACCATACATGGGTGTTTTGTGATGTGTATGAGTCAACTCGACCTCAATCCATGGCACGGTGTGTCCAATGTCACTCAAAGGGTCCCTCTTTTGATTAAAATGGACACAATTTTAATTGAAAACAACTACTGATGTAAGGAAATATGAACAAAAACATTTTTATTTTGTTGATACTATAGGAGAACAATAAATGGGTTCTTTGTGACATTTAAGAGTCAAACTCACCTCAATCCATGGCCTGGTGTGGCCGGTATCACTCAAAGTGTCTCTCTTTTGTTTAAAATGGACACAATTTTAAGTGAAAACAACAACTGACCTATGAAAATCCAACCAAACTCATTTGGATTGCCTTGATTATTTATTAGAAATATTCATGGGTCCATTTTGATGTGAACAATTCAACCCTGTCTCAATACAAGGCACGGTGTGGCCGGTATCACTCAAAGTGTCTCCCTTTTGTTTAAAATGGACACAATTTAAAGTGAAAACAAAAACTAGCCAACAGAAATCCAAACAAATTCATTTGTATTGTATTTATCTTATAGGAAAATGATCCATGTGTCCTTTTCGATGTGTGAGAGTCAACCCTGCCTCAATCCAAGGAACGGTGTGACCGGTATCACTCAAAGGGTCTCTCTTTTGTTTAAAATGGACACAATTTTAAGTGAAAACAACAAATGACATACGTAAATCCAACCAAACGCATTCATATTGTGTTGATCGTAATGGATAACGATCCATGGGTCCTTTTTGACATGTAAATGTCAACCTCACCTCAATTTGAGGCCCGGTGTGGCCGGTATCAGTCAAAGTGTATCTCTTTTGTTTAAATTGGACACAATTTTAAGTGAAAACAACAACTAGCCTTCAGAAATCTGACCAAACACATTTGTATTGGGTTAATCCTTTTGGTGAACGATCCATGGGTATTTTTTTACGCGTACGAGTCATCCCCGCCTCAATACGAGGCATAGTGTGGCTGGTATCAGTCAAAGTTTCTCTCTTCTTTTTAATATGGGAAAAATTTTAAGTGAAAACAACAACTGATCTATGAAAATATGGCCAAACGCCTTTTTATGGTGTTTATACTTTAATAGAACCATCCATGATACCATTTTGATGTTTAATTGTCAAAAATGTCTCAATCCTAGTCACAGTGTGGCCGGTATCACTCAATGGGTCTCTCTTTTGTTTAAAAAGGGATGATTTTTAAGTGAAAACAACAGCTAACATATGAAAATCTGACCAAACGATTTTAGATTGTATTGATAATTTAATATAACAATACATGGGTCTTTTTAGAAATTTATGATTCATCCTCGTATCAATCTGAGGCATGGTGTTGCCGAAATCACTCAAAGTGTCTCTCTTTTGTTTAAAATGGACACAATTTTAAGTGAAAACCACAACTGACCTGTAAAAATCTCACCAAACGCATTCTAATTGACTTTTGCCTTTATTATAATGATCCATGGGTCCTTTGAGATTTGTAAGAGTCAACCCCACCTCAATATGAGGCACGGTGGGGCCAATATCACTCATAGGGTCTCACTTTTCTTTAAAATGGACACAATTTTAAGTGAAAACAACAACTAACATACAGAAATTCAACTAAACGCATTCGGATTGTGTTGATACAACAGTAGAACGATCCATTGGTCATTTGTGATGTTTATGAGTCTATCCCACCTCAATTCGAGGCCTGGTGTGGCCGGTATCAATCAAAGTGTCTCTCTTTTGTTTAAAATGGACACAATTTTATGTGAAAACAACTGGCATACAAAAATATGATCAAACACATTCAGATTGTATTTATCCTTTATGAGAATGATTCATGGGTCCTTTTTGATGTGTAAGAGTCAACCCTGCCATAATCCAAGGTAGGGTGTGGCCAGTATCACTCAAAGGGTCTCTCTTTTGTTTAAAATGGACACAATTTTAAGTGAAAACAACAACTGACCTAAGGAAATCCTACCATACGCCTTCAGATTGTATTAATCCTTTAGTAGAAAGATACAAGGGTCATTTGTAACATGTATGAGTCAACCCGGCCTCAATCCAAGGCACGGGGTTGCCGGTATCACTCAATGTATCTCTCTTTTGTTTAAAATTGACACAATTTTAACTGAAAACAACAACTGACATACAGAAATCCTATCAAACGCATTCGGATTTTGTTGATCCTATAGGATAATGATCCATAGGTACCTTTGGATGTGTAAAAGTTACCCCTGGCTAAATCTAAGGCCTGGTGTGGCTGGTATCACTCAAAGTGTCTCTCTTTTGTTTAAAATGGACACAATTTTAAGTGAAACCAACAACTGACCTATGGAAATCTGACCAAACGCATTCAGATTGTATTGATATTTTAGGATAATGATCCATGGGTCCATTGAGATGTGTACTAGTCAACCCCGACTCAATATGAGGCACAGTGTGGCCTTCCCAACCCCTGGACGCCCCAACCCCCTAGAAACCACCCCACAACCTGGACACCTCCCACACCCCATGGACACCCCCACCTCCATGGACAGCCACCCCACCCCCTGGGACACCACCCCACCCCCCTTGGACAGCCCCACCAACCACTGGACTACCCCCCACCGCCCTGGACACCAACCCACCCCCTGTACTCCCACACCGCTCTGGACACCCCCACCCCCTGGAAAGCCCCCTCAGCCCCTTGGACAACCCACCCCTGGACCGGCCCATGGGCAGCCCCCCCCCCCCCCACACTGAAATCCCCCCCCCCCCCCCGGACACCCCCATCCCCTGGACAACCACCACCCCCTGGACAACCACCACCCCCTGGATGGAACCCCCACCCCTCCTAGGCACCACCCCACAACCTAGATACCCCCACCCATAAACGGGCACCCCACCCTCCTAGACACCATCCCACCCCCTTGGATAGCCCCAACAACCCCCTGGACCCCCCGGACACCCCCACCCCTTGGAAAGCCCACTACACACCAAGGACACCCACCCACCCCATGGACACCCCATAGACAACCCCCCCCCCACCTAGACACCCCCACCCCCTGGACACCCCTATCCCCCCCTGACACCCCCATCCCACCCTCTTGGACACCACCCCACCCCCTTGGACAGCACCATCAAACCCCCGGACCACCCCCACCCCCTGGAAAGCCCCCCCCCCCCACACACCTTGGACACCAGCCCACCCCCCCTAGACACCCACATGGACAGCCCCCCCCCCCCTCCCTCACATATATACCCACCTCCTAGACACCACACCACCTCCAAGATACCCCCCACCCCCGAGACACACCCACCCTCCTTGGACAGCCCCCAAACCTCCTGGACCACCCCACCCCCATGGACACCCCTTTCCACCTGGACACTCCCATCCCCCTGGACACCCCTACCCCCCCCCCCCTGGACAGCCACCCCAATCCCCTAAACAGTCCCCAACCCCCTGAATTCTGAATTGAATTCATTATGTATTTAATTAACTTATCAATTATGTTTTCATGGTGTATGGGTATACTTGTTGTATATGTATTCTTGGTGTAATTAGAGTATTATTTATGTGTTAATTTTGAATGGGTATACTTATTGAGATGCTGAATTTTTTGTAGGTGTTGTTTGGGTGTGCTGCTGCAGAATTTTTTGCTGCAGTAGACAAGGCATTTATCAGTGCTTTTTAGCACTGATAATGGAAGCCTTTATCAGCCAAAAATAGGACTGATAAAATCCACCATTAATAGTGCTGAATAATTGCTGATAAATTATTAGTTTATCAGCACTAAAAGAGCGCTGATAAAAACACATTTATCAGTGCTTTTTCAGCACTGATAAAGGGGTCTTTTATCAGCTCGTTTTTAGCACTGATAAAGTCTCACTTTATCAGCGTGTTTTTAGAGCTGATAAAGGTTTCCTTTATCATCTCTTTTTTAGCGCTGATAAAGGGGACCCCCCTATCATCGCTGAGATTTAGAGTTCTTTTTTATCGATGATAAAGCCCATTTTTGTAGTAGTGTATTACTAATTGTCCCTAATTATTACTAATTAATCTTAATAATTACTAATTATTCCTAATTATTACTAATTAATCGTAATTATTACTAATAAATACTAATTATTACCAATTAATCCTAATTATTGTTAGTTGTTACTAATTATTCCAAATTAATCCTAATTATTACTAATTAATCCTAATAATTACTAATTGTTCTTAATTATTACTAATTGTTGTTAATTATTTCAATGTATTTTTAGTTATTACAAATAATTCCTAATTAATCCTTATTATTTATAATTGTTACTAATTATTCCGAATTATTACAAATTATTTCAAATTATTACTTATTATTCTTAATTATGGATAATTATTACTAATTATTCCAAATTATTCCAAATTATTCATATTTATTCATAATTATTATTAATTACTCCTAATTATTCCTAATTATTATTAATTAACCCTAATTAAGAGTAATTATTACTAAATAGTCCTAATATTTATTTATTATTACTAATTAATGCTAATTATTACTAATAATTACAAATTATTCCTAATTATTACAATTTACTACAATTTACTACTATTTTATTCTATTTATTGCCATTTATTATTATTTATAAATATTTATTTCAATTTGCAACATATTAACGCTAATTGTTTGTAATTATCACTAATTATTACTAATTATGACTTATTATAAATAATTCTTAACAATATGCTATTAAATACTAATGACTAATATTTAAAAATAGATAATATAACTATCAGTTAATACTAATAACACGTATTTGAAATAAAAATAATAAATAATAAAATATCTAATTATAATTTAATTTAATTGCATCTAATTAAAAATAATTATAACTAATATCAAATAAAATGAATTAAATAAATAATAAATTAATTAGATAAATATCTTAAAATTGAATCTTTTGGAGGATCAATGTCGTGAATATTTCTCTGATTTAAAAGTTTTAACATAGAAAATTTCTGAGAGAGAAAATATAATTAGAGAGGGAGAGAGGTGTTGAGATGGGATTGGGGCGAGGGAAAAAGAATACATCGTAAATACTAACCCCCTATTAATTAGTGGCAGTGGTTAAAAAGGTGTTTATGATGAGTCTCGTCACAAATACCAACCCGCTGACATACTATTTGTAATGGGAAGTCCTGTAGAAAATACTAAAAAGTGTTTTCGGGTATTTGCGACAAAGGCTTATGCCCGTCACAAATACCCTTCTAGTAGTTTTTCATGCAACTCGTGCAAAACCTTTTGCAATGGGGACCATCTCCCTGTTGAAAATAACAAAATATTTTCAAATGGAAGATCTCTGAATTGCAAAAAGTCCCCCCCCCCAAGGGAATATTTGCAACGAGACCGTTCTCCATCGCAAATACCACATCGCCAAACAACCATTTTTTTCATAGCGCATCTTCTAAGATTTTAGATTTTATCTTGCACTAACATGTGAGATTGCATAGTATAAATATAAATAACATTGTTATTTGATACCTAATTCCATGAGTTTGTAAAAGGTTGATCAATAGATGATCGTTAGATCTTATTTCAACCAATATGAGTCTCTTTAGAGACTTGAGTCACATTATGTGTTTCTGTAGAAACAACCCTTCATGTAGTTTGACTATCTTAATTTGTTTTGTGGTAGAATTCATCTTTATAGTAACATGGAAATTTTTAGCATGGGTCTTGATAAAATTTCAAATTTCAATATCATGTTCAAGACACTTCATGCTAAAGCCAGAATTCTCCTTCTCAGCTAATTTAATCCCACCTTCCAATCACATATTAATTACACAATATGATCATCATGATTTTTACTACCTTTGGTCACATGATTGTCTTAGTCCTTGATTCATCAGGATTTAACATCCAATTGGTATTCCTTTACATAGATAGTATCTTTATGAGATTCTTCCAAAGAATGGATCTTTTTCATATACTCATCATGCAACATGGTATTTTATTGCACTGACATATCAAGCTATATAACCTATCATGTTTTTTCATCATTATGAGAATCTCTTATATTCATGGAAACATTGAATAAAATTCAAGTTCATGTATTACTTCTCTAAAAATATGATTACTCACAGTGATTTCCTAAGCATTCTATTAAAATTATTCTCTATTTTCTAAAATTATTTGATTGAAAAGGGTCACAGATTCTTCCTTTGCATTAATGTGGTCTATGAGAACATCACATCTTTTGAATTTCATTACATGTAGATCCTCTTGTTTATTGATTTATTATTCAGAAATGTTCACATTAATAAAAAAGAAAATTTAATGAACAAAATATATATGAAATAACTTCTTCGGGAACATTCTTCATATATATTTCAAATTTAATGTAGAAGACTTTAACTATTCTGATAGATTCTACTTCCTCGTACTGTCCACATCTTGAGCCAATTGCATCATGAAAATAATTGTCAATTGATTTTACAAGAAAATAGTGATCCTTGTATTTATTATTTTAGATTTTACTTATTTTAATTTTTTTACCTCTTCTTCTTATTTTTTATAGTCTTGTACGATAACATAATGTTTTCTTTAACTTGAGTGGATATTAAATTTTCCACCTATGGTGCTTCAGAATCAGCATCAAGTCTACACTTCATAAAATCATTATAAAAACAACCGGGATAAGCAATTTTATCTTATTAGAGTACGGCCTATGATCTGATACCACATTTAGATCCTAGATGGATTGTGTAGGTACACTGAGTGGTGGTGAATTAGTGTACCCATATTTTCACCAATTTTTTGAGTAGAAGCCTTCAAAAATTCTGATAGATTCAACTTCCTTTTACTCTCCACTGCTTGAGCCTATTTCTCCATGAGAATAATTGTCAACTGATCTTACAAGAAGAAAATGATACTAATTTTTATTCTTTGAGGTTTTGCTTAAACTATTTTTTACCAAATCTCCTTATTTTCATAGTCTTGTAAGATAACTTCATGTTTTCTTCAAACAGAGTAGAAGCATTCAACAATTATAATATCTTTTAGGGGTTTTCATATTCCCTTTAATGAATTTTAAAATTACATGTTCTTTTTTATGAAAGGATTATGGTACCTCTTGGTTCCCTAGGAAAGTATCCTTTAGTTTTTCTACACCAATTTGAAGTTGTCAAACCCTATGTATAAAACAATACAGTTACAACCAAGGTCGTCTATTAACAAACATGCAAGTGATATAATTCTCATAACATTATTATTCCTAAAAAGTGGTTGAATAGAACAATATTTTATGTAAATATATTATACTTCCCACATATGTAAGAATCATGAAATATGAATTACAATAATATTTTACTCCTGCTTTCCATGAGCTTACCGATCATTCAAAACAGCCCCTTGAAACATATATTTGATATAATCAAGAAAAGGTAATGAAGTGTAATTAGGTTACCTATTTATTAAACTTTGATATAGATGAAATGATCATCATGTCACAAGTATTTACAATATATAAATTATGTTTTCACCCACTCAAGGGGTGAAATATCTTTTATTTTACCTAGTGGAAAATTTCCTTAGACAGTCTTCAAGATAATCAGGTTGAAAATCCACGATTTTGGAAAAATTTATGTGTCTATCCGGTCATGAATAATCATTACAAATTTTTATCTTACACATTGATCATGAAGTTATACTTTTAAAAGAGATCATCACCTTCATTTCCTTGCACTGTAAGAAACAAAATTCTACACATGAATAAGGAAATAACATAGAAAACTAGCGAGATTCTTAATAGGATTAAAATGGATGAGAATATTATCTCATCCCAAGGACTAATTTCCTTATATATATATATATAAAGTGCCTAGTATTATTCATGTTTGTGTATTATTGAGATTTTACATTATTGTGATTTCTTTAATATCATGTACAACTTACATATATTCACCTTCATCTTGTGTTGAATTTTTATATTCACTTATTTTAGTAGTAATGTAGTTCATACAGGTTCTTGTTTTTATATATTCAATATCTTCTTTAGAGATGATAGAACAACTATAAAATTATATTTATTATGTTCATATTTCATTAACCTTCCACAAGAATTTTGTGAGACACTTTTGTTTTCATGATTTGACAACCTCTCATAAAATTTGGGATCTTCTAGTGGAACAACATGTTTTCCTTTTTCCCTTGACATTATCAGTTTATTCATTATCATCTTTATTTATTTCTCTTTAAACATTCAATTCATAAAGAAAGATGATTATGTACTCCTACTTAACATATTATATATCTATGTTTCCATATGGATTTTAAAATGAATTAAATTACCCTTTATATGTAACTTATGAAAATATTCTTCATGAATTTATTTAATCAATCCAATCTTATGATTTTTCTCATCGATTGATTCTATTCATAATTTCACTATGATTCCATTTATTTCCATAAAAATTTTGCATTGGTTGATGGTATGACATATCATTCCACTGAAGAATCATCTTTTAATGGAGGATATGACATTCGTTAATTCCATCTTATCACCTTTTTGGGGTAACATTTTTTACAGATTTCTTGACTTTTGGCTTTTTAATATTCCCTATGAAATATTTTTCAACTTTTGTATTATTCATTTGAATTTGTTGTATTTTTTCTTCTCATCAATATATGAATAGTTTATGGCTGGAATATACCCATATTCATCATAATTGTAATAAATTCCATTGAAGTAATCACAAAAGTATTCATGATATCCAAACATATTCTTGATAGATAGATTATTTTTCATATGTGTATGTTTCTTCAGTTTTGTAGGATTATTATTTTCTTCACATATACTCTCCCTGAGTTCATGCCTTCTGTTGCAGTCATTAACGCATCTCCTCCTACTTCTCACACATACTCTCTATAACCTCGCTATGAGTACATAGCTACTCTTGATACTATGCAATAGATGAAGATGACACTCCAAGAGATCCTCTCAAGCTAGATCATGACATCATAGTTGTACCATAATAATTCCCAGGTGTCAATAGAGAGACAATACTAATAACATGTCATTTATTGAATGTAAAATGTGTCATCTGTATCCATGCTTCCTCATCAAATTAGTGGGCATTGGTCTGAACCTTGGTCTCGTCCTACCTCTCAATCTATGACTGAGATGCCTCAGCCTCAAATGACTCCTTCAATTTCAATTTATAATAAAAATATTTTAAATATTATTTTTAGTTATTTTTAAAACTAAAAAATATATTATACTAACTGCAATATGATGTTGGTGATCACCATAAATCTCTCTAGTGATCAGATCCCTATACATCTCATTTAAACATCAAACTCTGTAACATCGAGATATTTGGCCTCCTATATGAATATTAAATAAACCATTACATTTAATGTTATATAAATTATTTAAAAAAATACTAACCATATGTTCCATGCATGTACTGAGTGTATGACTACCAGCTCGAATTGCCACCTACTGTCTACCCCGGTTTAGTCAACATACCGATGATCTCCTCAGAAATTGTCCACCCAACCAATGTGAACGCAATCTATCCCAATACTAAGATAAACTTTTACCAGGTGGGTGGGTGTGATAAGACTAATCAAAAAATGTCACTCCTACCTGCATCATTTCTTTCCTTCTCAAATTTTGTAAGAACTGACAGCAATGCTCACACATAAACCCCTCCCATGCCTTCAAAAAAGCGCTATGCATGCTCTCATCGATTTGATACCATAAACCCTACAATTAAATTATAATACCAGGTTAATAATTAAATAAATTTCAAAATAAATAGTTTTTAATTACAAACCATCCAAATGATCAAATGTCTGGTGCTGAATATCATTGTGAATATCAACCCATGTGACCCATGCTTCATAAGAATAATTTCACAATATAGCATTCTCTTTTCCAACATATATATATTAAAATCTCTAAAAAAATGAAAAAATAATCAAACAAATAGTATATAAAATAAATAATGAAAACTAACTAAAATAAATAATAAAACATACCTCTTCATGCGTGGATAGAATATAAGATGTGGATGTCACTCCTGGATAGGGTCCAAAATCATCAATCGGGCAAGACCACACTCTCTTTGAGTCCTCCATGAAGCACCATCAATGTGAGGGTCAGATGAACCACCATCCTTCTCATCCAAAGCTTGATCAGCCTCCTATAACTAATGAAATATATTTGATTCCATCTGAATCATAACGTGATTGTTGTTAGCAAATAGTTAAAAACAACTATTATATATTGATATACATTATATGTGATTATGACCAGTATTTAACCATTTCAATCATCATATGCTTCCTAATGATTATATATGATGATGTCAATGTCTTCATGTTCCTCCTCAGCATCATCAATTCTTATATGAGTTTTAGTTTCATCATCTCTTGTAATTTCAAATTAATTTTTAACATAAATAACATCATCGTCAGCAACGATACATAACTGTGGGGATTTCATTATTGATAATCATGTATCATTGTAAAAAAGATTTATTTGGAGTGGTTTATTGAAAAATTTAAATTCTATGAATTTCAATGGAACCACTTTTATTTTGAGTAAACTGATTTTCCTGATATTAAATTTGTATTATGCTCCACAAATAACCCAACTCTTTTGAAATAGCACAATAATTAGCAAAATAATATTAATGTGTCTTATGATATAATAAAAATGGTTCATTTACTACAAGAATACTTTTATATTTTTAATATAAACATTTCTATGGGTTGGATGAACATGCAAGCCTCTCTCAGTGTCTTGTCATTGACAACTAAACATCGTTATGCAATTCTGTCCCAGATAACACAATTCAAAAATCTCTTCCAATATGTCGTAAAAGTAAACATTATTTTATCTATTATGAGATCCTCAGAAGGAGAAACAACTATTCATTATTATTTTGATTCCCTATATGCATATGTATGAAATCGAAAACCATTCATGACATATGCATTATAAGATTAAACCATTTTAGATGATGGGTTACTTAAGAAACAAAATCGATTATCAATTTTATCAGCATATTGAGATACCTAAAAACTAGTAAAAAATTTATCAATATGAGAATTAATAAATTGATTTTATATGTCAAACCATATATAATTTATATTACCAATTTTTGAAACCTATAGGAAAAATAATCTTTCCAACGTTCATTAGTTGTAGTAGTTGTAATTTGTGAAATCTGTTTCTTGATATGGTTATCAAATTACCTAAAACTAAAATAATATTCATTTACTGTAAAACAATATTATAGAATAATTAATAGGATCAATCATACTAAAAATGGTGTCATTTCTTCACAGTTTAGGAGAACATATGTATGTTCTTTTTGATGTTTATCATCTAAAATCCATTGTTTAAGAACTCCACCGAAGAAAAGTTCAGGTTGATTAAAAACTGATAATTTATATCTTATTTTATTGTCAAAATTTCCCTTGTTATGCCTCTAGAGATTGTGTTTTATGTTATATTCATATTCAAAATAATGATAGCATAAAAAATAAATTTCTTCTTATAAGTACATTTTTGCAATTGAGTCATCAACTAATGCTTTGTTGCATACTTTTTTCATCAATTTATGCATGTATATCTCAAATGGGTACATCTTTCAGAACTATACCCAACCTCCAAAATTGGTTTCATGTGGGATATTTAATATCAAATGTTCTATTGATTCAAAAAAGACGACTAGAATATTATTTCCAGTTTACATAAAATTAAAACAACATCTTCTTATAGTCTTCTTAGTGCACTTTAGCATGTTTTCACCAAAAAAATGTCTCAAAAAATATTATATTTCTATTATCTAATACAAAATAATGGAGTTAAACAAACCTATTAATTCAATTAGAAGAATTATTTCCATTATAACATGATAGTCATGACTTTTAAATCTGGTAATATGACCATTTCTGACACATCAGCCCAAATCGGAAGAATAACCATCTGGAAGTCTCAAATCTACAATCCACTGGAAAAATAATATTCTATTTTATTTGGATAGTGTATAAGCTATTGATGGATTCATTAACATAATTGATAAGATATTTTCAAACAGTTCAAGTTCTAACTGCCTACAAATTGGGGAAAGATCTAATCATGTCTTTACATTATCTTATATCATACCTGGTGAATTCAAAAGATAATGAACTAAATTATCAAAAAATTGCTTCTTAATATTCATGAAATCCAACATGTTATGGGCCAACAAATCAGAAAAATATGGTGTAACCCAAAAAAATTATATGTTTTATTCATTTGTTTTTCTTCCCAAATCCATCAATTTTTGGTTAGTTTATTGTTGGTCCAAATGTGATTGGAGGTAAAGAATAGGCAATTGATTTTACCTCTATACCCGAGATCATTGTTGGAGTTTCATCTCTTTCAATTGTAACTTTTCTGAAATGATATTTACTCCTCTAAAATGGATGATTGGTAGGATGGAATTTGTGATGACAGTCAAGAAAACAAGGTTTATTTCGATTGAAGAACATAAACACTTTGTTGTCACTCATATAGTACAGACATGATTTTTGACCATGTGTAATCCATCTAGATAACATTCTATATGCTGGGAAGTAACTAATTGTCCAAATAAATGTAATTTTTAGTAGGAAATTTTTTTTCATCCACATCATATGTACTAACACTATTACTCCACAATGAATTTTATTCATTAATCAATGGTGTCAAAAAAACATATATATTCTTTTTCAAATGTCCTGGAATTAATAAGTTCAAAATATGTTTTTTTCATTCATCAACATCGAATGACATAATTTATATGGAGTTATAAATACAAGAAAACATGAATACTAACTACTGTGTGAAACAAATGGACAGAAACTATCAGTAGAAAGACCCAATTGCACGTTTTGGGATTCTAAAGCAAAAAACAGATACACTTTGTCCAACTGTTTCATAGAATCACCATCAGAGGGATTATTTAATCTTTTAGCAGTTGAAATATTGGTTTTGTGCCATTACATCAATGCCTTTATGTTTTGAGACATAAATAAAAATTGCAATCTAGATTTAAGCAGGAAATATGTCTATTATTTTAGAGGAATCAATCCAAACATTCCAATTTGAGCCTCTTTATAGCTTGATTTTTCACACGGGGACAAATTTTTGATGATTTTTTTTCACTTTATCCTAAGATTATATCATTTGAACATTCATTAATATTATGATAACCAAGGTCCAGATTACAAATTGACCTCTTTCTCTCATAGGAATTTTTGGCAACATAGTTCGTTCAGGTAACAGTGTTTTACCAAAGGGAATATCTAATCAAAGTAGTTATTTGACATTCCATTATCAGATTTAATAGCCACAAATTTTTCAACAGGTTAAAATTTTCTTATCCTGTATCCAGGAAATAAGGCATCCTTAGAAGACCTCAACAACTCGTTAAATTTAGATGGTTCCAAATCAGGAGTTAAATCAATATCATCATGAGTTTTAGTTTGTTGAAAATACATACATCCTATATCATGTACTAAAATTTCAAACTATGATGGCTCCATAAAAAAATTATTAGTATATTATCTAGAAGTATGTTCCCGATGTTGATGCAAAAAATAATAATTTTGTTGAAAACCAAAATACAGTAGATGACATGAATTGTTTTCAAATGTGTCAAAAGACCTCAAAGAACATTTTTTAAAAGGAAATATAATTGTCCCTTCTGAATCTAATTTAGGTTTTGATGATGAAAATGATATGAATGCTTTAATACCCTCAATATATACATGACTTAAACCAGAAATGTTTGGATTCCTACACTGATTTATCCAAGCATTATCATATAATAATGACTTTTTTTTACTTTGTTATCCAATATTTCTCTAAAAAAATATATTATAATAAGTTTTTTTGAATAATTTGATGTAATACAAACACTATCCAAAAAAGAGAAGAAATTAAAATTCACAGTTCTTTAAATTATAATAATTTCTATTATTTCATAGTTATTTGTGGTATTTTTTTTTAAATTTATACTAATCTACACTAATCTATAATAATTTATAATAATTTCTACCAATCAAATATTATTATTTGTAATTATATAAAATACAATCCAATTACTACAAATTATGAGCGTCCTAGTTTCCAGAAGATTGCTGGAAGCACGTTTTCATGATGAATCATCTCCTCGCAACACTCTTCGACTGAAATCACTACTAAAAATCTACTCTGATGTAAAAATATCCATTTTTATGCACGAGACTGTAGAGTAGAGAGGCCTCACCATTCTTCTATCCATTCTCATGCATACAATAATGGATATTCAAACATCGAAGCATATTTTTCCTAATGTTTGCAGTTAGAGAAAGATTCTAGAAAATGATTCTTTAGTAAAAAGAGCCTCGTTTTCCTAGCTGATCATATCCTTACAACATTTTCTCACTTTAATCAGTAAGAAAAATCTGCTCCAACATACGCATATCAATTCAGTGAATACGAAAATGGATATCCGTATGTTGGATCAGGTTTTTCATAATGATTTCAGTTAGAGAATTTTTCATGGAGATGATCTGTCGAGCAAAAGGGAGGCCACCAATCCATTGGAAATTGTTCTAATTTGTTGTGAATTATGGCAAATTATTTCTTATTACTATGAATTATTACTAATTCTTACTATTTTATCCTAATAATTACAATTTATTGAAAATTGTATCTAATTATTACTAATTACTTCTAATTAGTATTATTTACTTCTAATAAGTACTATTTACTTCTAATTATTAATATTTATATATAATTATTACTATTTACTTCTAATTATTACTATTTACTTTTAATTATTACTATTTACTTCTAATTATTAATATTTACTTTGTATTATTACTTTATACTCATATTTATTAGTAATTACTACTAATTATTATTAATTACTACAAATTAATCAAAAATTATTACTAATTAATCAAAATTATTACTAGTTAATCCAAATTATTACTAATTATTTCTAATTATTACTAATTATTTCTAATTATTACTAATTACTACTAATTAGTTTTAATTATTACTATTTACAAGAATTTATAACTAATTACATCTAATTATTACTAATTATTACAAGTTAATCTTAATTATTACTAATTCATTCTAATTATTACTATTGTAGCTTAATTATTTATTATTATTACTAATTAATCCTAATTATAACTAATTAATCATTATTATTCCTAATTAATCATAATAATTTTTAATTAAGCCTATTTTTTTGTAATTATTACTGATTATTACTAATTATAACCAATTATTACTAAGTATTACTAATTATTACTAATTAATCCAAATTATTTATAATTAATCCAAATTACTACTTACTAATCAAAATTATTACTAATTTATCCAAATTGTAAGTAATTGTCCATAATTATTACTAATTATCTCTAATTATTAATAATTATACATAATTATTTATAGTTATCCCTAATTATTACTAATTATCCCTCATTATTACCAATTATCCTTAATTATTTCTAATTACCCTAAATTATTACTAATTATCCCTAATTATTACTATTTTACTAATTATTACTAATTATCCCAAGTTATTAGTAATTAGTCTTAATTATTATTAACTTTTCCTAATTATTATTAATTAATCCTAATTATTGCTAATTAATTTTAATTATTACTAATTTAACCTAGTTATTTCTAATTGTTTCTAATTATTCCTAATTATTACTAATTATTGCTAACTATTTCCAATTATTAGTAATTATTAATCATTATTACTAATTATTATTAATTATTAATAATTATTACGAATTATTCTTAATTAATCCTAATTATAACAATTTATTAATAATTATTACAATTTATTTTTAATTATTAATATTTATTACAATTTATTGCAATTTATTCCTAATTATAACTATTTATTCTTAATTATTACTAATTATTGCTAATTATAACTAATTAATTCAAATTATTACTAATTAATCCAATGTATTACTAATTAAATCAAATTGTTACTAATTAACCCAAATTATTACTAATTAAACCATAATATTAGTGATTAATACAAATTTTTTCTAATTATACCAAATTATTACTAATTATCCCTAATTATTACAAAATATACACGATTATTACTAATTATCCCTAATTATTATTAATTTTCCATAATTATTACTAATTAATCCTAATAGTTACTAATTATTCTTAATTATTTCTAATTAATCCAAATTATTACTGATTAATCCTAATTAATTGTAATTAATCATAATTATTCCTAGTTATTCCTAATTAATCCTTATTATTACTAATTAATCCAAATTATTACTAATTGTTCTTAATTGTTACTAATTGTTCCCAATTATTAAAAATTATTCCAAATTATTACAAATTATTCCTAATTAATCCCAATTATTAATTAATCCTAATTATTCATAATTATTACTAATTATTCCAAATTATTACTAATTATTTCTATTTATTTCTATTTATTCATAATTATTAGTAATTATTCCTAATTATTACTAACGATGTTTTATTATTAATAATTTTTTAAAATTATTACTTATTATTCCTAATTATTACTTATTATTCAAAATTATTACTAATTATTCCAAATTATTTCTAATTATTTTTAATTAGTCCTAATTATTCCTAATTAATCCTAATTAATCCTAATTATTTTTAATTAATCCTAATTATCACTAATTAATACTAATATTTACTAATTATTACTAATAAACCCAAATTTTTACTAAGCATTACTAAATTTTCCTAACTATTATTATTTATCTCTTATTATTAGTATTTACCTCTAATCATAAATATTTATTATTATTTATAAATACTTATTTCAATTTGCTAGTTTTATAATGCAAATATTTAGTAATTATCACTAATTTTTACTAGTTATGACTATTTATAAATAATTATAAATAATTTTTTATTTAATTCTAGTGACTACTAATTAAAAATATTTAATATAACAATCAATTAATACTAATCACACATATTTTAAAAAAAATAATGAAAAATTAAATATCTAATTCTAATTTATTTTAATTGTAGCTAATTAAAAAAAATTACCACTAATATAAAATAAAATGAATTAACTAAAAAATAAAAGATAAATATAAATATCTTAAAACTGAATCTTTCGGAGGATCTACATCGTGAATATTGCTCCGATTTAAAAAATGTAACATAGAAAAATTTTGAGAGAGAAAATATAAGTAGAGAGGAAGAGTGGAGTAGAGTAGGGAGTGGAATGATGGGAAAACAGACACGTCGTAAATACTTGCACCATATTAATTAGTGGTTGTGGTTAAAAAGGTATTTATAATGGATCACATCGCAAATATCAAGCTGCCGACATATTATTTGTGATTGGAGATCCCCTGGAAAATACTAAAAAATGCCGCAAGGTATTTGCGACAGGCGCTCATGTCGGTCGCAAATACCCGTCATGTGGTTTTGCGAGAAACCCGCACCAAATCTTTTGCGATGGGGACCATAAACCTATCACAAATAACTAACTATTTTCAATAGGATGATCTCCCCATCACAAAAGTCCCTCTCAACATACTATTTGCGATGGGACCCTTCCTCGTCACAAATACCCCATCACCAAACAACCATTTTTTTGTACTGAATCTTCCCAGATTTTAGCTTTGAACATGCACTAGCATATGAGATTACATTAGAAGAAATAGATACCTACTTCCATGAGTTTGTAGAAGGTTGATCAATAGATGATCTTTAGATCTTCTTTCCACCAATATGAGTCCATTTATAGAATTGAGTCACATCAATAGTTTATGTAGCAACAGCCCTTTATAGAGTTTGACTCTCTTTATATGTGTGTGTGGCTGAATTCATCTTAAGAGTGACGTGGAAATTTTTAGCTTGGGTCTCATTTAAATTTTTCAATTCAAGATCATGTTCAAGGCACTTCATGCTAAAGGCCAAATTCTCCTCCTCAACTGATTTCATCCTTCCTTGGTAATCAGTTATCAATTTGATAATATGAACGTCATGATTTTTACAACCTTTGGTCACATGATTTTCTAGGTCCTTGATTTTTTCAATATTTTATGTAGTATCATTATGATATTCTTCCAAATAATGGAACTTTTGCATATACTCATCATGCAACATTGTATTTTCTTCCACTAACATGTCAAGCTATATTACCTAGCATGTTTTTTCTTCAATTTGAGAATCTCTGAAATTCATGAAAGAATTGAAAAATGTTTCAAGTTCATGTGTTACTTCTCTACAAAATTGTATACTCACAATGCCTTCTTAACATGCAATTGAAATTATTCTTTAGTTACTAAAATCATATCATTGAAAAAAGTCACAGATTCTTCTTTACCTCAATGAGGTCTGTGAGAACATCGAACCTTTTGAATTTCATTACAATTGCATCCTCTTGTTTATTAATATATTATTTAGGATGTGTACATTCATCAAAAAGTTACTTTAATGAACAATGTATATATGAAATCACTTCTTCGGGAACATTCTTCATATATATTTCAAATTTAAATAAGAAGCTTTCAACAATTCCGATAGATTCCACTTCCTCTTACTCTGCACAGCTTGATCCAGTTTCATCATGAGAATATTTTTAAACATATTTTACAAGAGAACAATAGTCATTATCTTTATTCTTTGATATTTTACTTAATCTATTTTCTTACCTCTCCTTCTTATTTTTCATAGTCTTGGAAGATAACATGATGTTTTCTTCAACCTTAGTAGATATTAAATTTTCCTCCTAAGGATTTACATAATCAGCTTTAAAGATGTACATTATAAAAACCTTATAAAAAATGGGATACACACTTTGAACATATTAGAAGAAGACCTATGATCTGATACCACATTTAGATCCTAGTTAGATTATGTAGGGACACTGAGTGGTGGAGAATTACTGTACCCATGTTTTTACCATATTTTACATTCTTTCAATTAACCCCTCTTCTCTTGGACCTCTTCTTTGGTTAGGTATAATGGATCTATTTTTAACTATTGACAATCACATACACATGTAATGAAGATAATTTAGGAAATAGTAGGACAAACGTATTTTTAAAAGGTTCGATACAAATTCATACTCTTTAATGTGATCAACCTGCTGTTGATTCACAAATTATCTTATCACTAATTATTTTCAGTGAATACATACACTAAGAATTGGTGAAGATTTTTATTGAAGTATTTGATCATTATTCCTATGTGTGTGGTGTTCTTTATACATACACCACATGTCTTAAATGACGTTTTTATACTAGCACATCCAGTTATTCAAAGATTATCATTAAGAACACTGAATAATATCTCTCTACTAAACTAGACGACTTTCATCAATGAGATAATCGTGTTCCGCCTTTGAAGTTATTCAACTTCTACTGATTCAAAAAAGTTAATATTCATGCCAAACATAATCTCTTTAATTATTGAAAGATGTGACTTCCACTTACACTATCTATCTTTCAGAATAATCAATTGATAAATCGTACAAGACATTGCATGTTGTATTTTTTCATTTCCCCATTGTTTGTGTGCAAATGCATTAATAAATATTAATAGGAATAAATCTTAAACATTATTCATTCATTAATGAATATTTAACATAACCATTTACAATTAATTTATGTTAGTTATGAAATTAATTCATTTAATCTCAAATACTTCAAACATCACTCAAATATTCTTCTTTTCTTTTTCATTCAAATAACATTATATTTATCATGCATGATACATTGGGTGTAGAGAATGAATGTGTTTCATTTGATGCAAGAAACATATTAGTCTTCTTCTTTCTTCATGGATACACACACACACACACTACCAGCTATTTAGGATCTATGAATATGTGTTAACCATGTTTCAAGAATGTACATATGCATTACTTCCTTTGATCACACATGAATGGGTGTAACCTCCTATTCATCCTGTGTGTGTGTGTATAAATATATTTGGGATACTACATTGTGAAACAACCATGCCTTCTTAATGGGGTTCTTCTGCATAATCTCCTTCCCACCTTCACATAAGAAAGGGGTGATATTTTTTAGGTCCTTCGCGATCCATTGGTTATGGCAGTGGGATCTCCTTAGTCCTCTTTGCGCAAGCCTGGTAGACATGTTACCATGCAATCCCATTTTCTTCCCGGAACTATATTCTTCACTTAGAAACATTGAGAGTTTTATGTACTTTTCGAGGTCCTACCATATTCATTTCCTTCTTTAAAGAAAAATGATTCATAGATATTCCTCATGAGAAACATTTCATGGTATTCTGTTTTTCGGAAACATGTGATCTCTCATTTGGCAGCAACATTCCTTAGGTTCGTGGATCATTTATTATAAGAAAGGGTCAATTATTAGATTTCCATTGCTAAGGTTGTATGACAACCACTATCTACCATTGGAAGTTTCATGGACTGAATCCCCCATTTAGTTGGGGGTGACCACCCATATGTTTGGGATTGAGTTGGGTTGAGTGGCCTCCATGTTTGGCCCCATATTTTTATTCAAATCCAATCATTAAAAATATCTATGTATCAATTCCATATATTTTAAACTACCAATCCAAAATTACACAATATTATTCATCCATAATCTTTCAGTCCACCTCATTCTCTCTACTATAAATATACGTTATTCCTTGAATATATATTAAATTTGTGTGTAATATACATTTTTCACAAACACCATAAACCTCTTATCTTCTTGAAAATTTACGTTCTACATTATATTCAACTATTTCTCTTCCAAAAGTGCTCCTGATGAAAATTTATACTTTCACTGTCTTGATCCAATTAAGAAATACTCATTACACAATATTAATATTTCATTTCCTCCATTTATCTTCCTCATGAAAATTTAATTCCTTTCATGGAAAGTATTCAAATCATCTTCCACAAATAAAAGCACCCTGAAAATGAATATTTTCATGTTCATCTCTCAATCAAATGTTGAATTCAACGTGAAATCACATAGTACAATAAGAACATGTATTTGAACTTAAGAAAAGGTCAAAAATAATCTGAGTTGACAACATAGGGAATTTTTCATGAATGACATATAATGCTACAGATTCATAACAATTATCTAGAAATAATCACTAATCATGGATAATAATCATACAAAATGATAATCATTGAATCCATAAAAATTCACCATACATAATCAAAAATATTCATCAGTGTTTCTCAAAATTATACCATCATTCTTTTACCATGATTAATCACTAATCATAAAGGACTTAAACATACATTGCCTTTCGAGTCATTATATATTGACAAAAACACTACCATTATCATCAACCATCCACTTGGGATTTTGAACAAGTCAAAATTTTTAGAGATAACAATTATCCCATACCTTTAAATAATCATAAATTGTCATAAAACAATAATATAAGGAATCAAAAATTGATGTGACAACCATTATGTGCAATGCTAAGTGGTTTGACCAAATATAAAACACATAAAAGTTAAGAAGGAATATGAGAGAGGGAAACACTATAGTATCCCCGATGTAATAAACCTGTAATTAAAAAAATTATAGAAAATTTTTCGTTACATGAATCTCTATGAAAATTTAGATTTATAATTTTATAGAGTTATGAAAAGTCATTTACTAATAAAGCCTATATTTTTCTCAACCAATGTACAATTTCTTCTACTATACAAGCAAATTGATTCCTATTGAGTCCCCAAAATCTATCATAAATTATCCACTCAAGATACTCTTCTAGACATATTATATATTACATTCATTCATGACCTTGGGAAATGGAAATAATTTTTTTGGTGAACTCAAATTCCCTATAAGGTTAAGCACAAGAAATAACAATTAATGATTATAGGTGAGAATATGATCAATATTTGGCTATGAGAATACAATTATGAAACATAAACACATTAAAAAGGATTAATACAATATAAATCATTGATTAAAAATCAACGAACCATCAAATGAGGGTTTTACAATAAATATGTAGATATAATATTATAATGAAATCATAGATAAAATATGGGGTGTAACATATGAATGTGAGCATAAGAACAGATGTTATATTATAAACATATGAAAATGAAGCATAACATATATGTGTAGTTATACAATAAAGATGACTAATAAATACGTAAATTATGAAATTTTATCATTAAGGTATCATAAAAATATTTCAATGGTTGATCACCACGTTATCATAAAACATTACTGAAAACCCCGACACTTCCATGCTGTATAAAACCATTTATTTATTTTAGAAATAAGTTGATTTTACATAATGATTAATTTTTATACGTTTAGGGGTTTCCCTAGATATCTTCTAAGATGAATGGGTGGATATAATGTGGAAAATATAATATTTGAAACATTCATGGAATTAATTCCCCATTCATTCCATAAATTGTCTAGTTAAGGGGAGGAAGGAACCATTCATGAGATGGCATGGAATCTACTCTTTTTTCACACTGTGAAATCCTCAATCCCTACTTATTTATATTTTAGATTGTTTTTATAAAACTATAGAGGGATCCTACCTTGGG
Source organism: Viscum album (assembly GCA_963277665.1). NCBI lineage: Eukaryota > Viridiplantae > Streptophyta > Magnoliopsida > Santalales > Viscaceae > Viscum > Viscum album. The sequence continues at coordinate 1,642,006,245 of OY728135.1, read as the reverse complement.
TTGTAGTGCACACATAATCCCCTTCCCTCTTATCCCTCCGATTACTCAGGGATTTCTCCTCCATTTGGAAAGAGATTCCCCAACTGTTAGATGTGATAAGAATATTTAGAGCCTTCAACTATTATTTAAAATTAGATAGGTTTAACCCAAATAGTTAAATGACCTTTTCAGGTGGATATCCACGAGTATTAGATAGCATGTCCCATGATTTTTCCCTAATTTTTTCCCATTATATCGAGTATTGGGTTGCCTGATCTTTACAAATCATATGATGTATGACCTAAGAATTAATTCATTTTTTTAGTTATCTTGTTTGTGTCTTGAAGTGCCAATTGTGCCTAGTAAATCATGTTATCTTGGTTATATTTTCATCAGACCCATTCTTATAGTGGTTTTGGTATCTTCCATTGTTTTTTAATTAAATTGGGTTGTTTAGGGATTACCTTGGTAATGTAATTAATATACATTGGGAGTTTGGTTGTCTTGGCAGGGGCTTAATCATCAGTATAAGTATTCATCCTTCTTACATTTAAATAGAATTTGGAATTGATTTAAAATGGGGAATTGGATTAAATATTAAAAAAATAACATGGGAAATAAACTAAAGTGGTGTAATTTGGTTTGATATATGGATTTGTTTTATTTATAAATTGAATACAATTGCTTGTTGTTATTATTGAATTTTTATGTGAAGATATGATTTCATTATAAGGATCTATATATTCCTCGTTACTCGTACATGTGTGTAATTCCATGGATTGGTCATGGATTCAACTAAGGGAATAATGCAAAGACTTTATGTGAAAAATTACTTGTATTCAATGAATTCCAATGTTATGGAATGCCATAAGTGAATGTTGGGAACATTGATAGACACATTATCATGAATTACATAGGGTGCCTCCCCCTTAGATTGTGGTAATTTATATATTTATCATATTCTAGGTATTAATAACATGGATTCTTAAGGACAGAACTTTTGGAATATCATGGGATGAGCTCCCTCGATGTGACATAATCATTATTGAATTGGAATTTCGTAGTTGCACACCATGGATTCCTATCGAGTTGTACTATCAGATGCTAAGGGTAGTCCATTATGTCTAGAAATGTTAATTGATTTACTTGAAAATTGTTGGGAGGTAATGCCCATTTAAGCCACATAGATTTCACATGAGACACTTTACTATGGTAGCATTAGTAGTTCTCCCTATAACCATGTTTTTATATATTTCATTCAACTTGATCAGATATACCATCGATGAGTGAAGCATGAATCACTGACCTAGGTTTTCCCCATGAGATGTAGGGATTGACCGTTATCTATTTATTTATATGGATTACTATTATAATTATATTATTAATTTATTTGAAACCTATATAACTTATTCTTGTATATAAGGTTCTGTATTTAAAAATTAGTGGGGGATACTGTGTTTTACTAACACACTTCTCCTACTTCCATGGCACTTTGGTACCCAAAAATATTCAACATTGTGACATGTAACCAGTTTAAGGTAAGGAAAATGATGGTGTTTGATTAAATATATAGTTTGGAGATTATGATATGGGAGTGGGGATAGAGATCATGTATTTTAAGGACTATGCTATTTAATGACCTTTTCCTTTTTTTATTCTCCACTTGTTATACTTAACCTATTTTTTCTACCTTTTTGTATAGAGTATGAATATGATATTTTTTGGAATAATATTTTGTAATTTAGAAGTTGTGGTTGATTTAGTTGGTTGGGTCGATTATAAATGATTTTTACCTTATTTACCACTATTCTATAGACTGTAGTAATAAGTGAATAATCTTTCAATGGTAACCTCATAGGGTCACGCTGCAAATCTGAATCCTCTAGCATATGAGGAGTCACGCTTATTGGAATGTGCCTCAACAGCTCAAGGATCTGATATAGTGTCTTCAAGGATTTCGTTTGATGAACTAGATCAAGATACCCTCTAAAACTGGTAATCCACCTTAATTTTCGTATACTAAAAGGGCATTCCTATTCCTCATGGGCTAGCATCAAGAACTCAGGAATGAACAACCAATAGAGGGAATGATTTTGACTAGAAAGAAGGATAAAACATGAAACATCTACAATATAGAAGAAATAGTGGAAGAAAACAAGAATATACATGTTTATAAAATATAGATAACAACAGAAGTGATACAACTTAAAAGGAAACAAAATAATCTCTAAGAGACAAGTCCAAATGCAAAGGATGAAAAATCCAAAATAGTCACTCCAACAGTATCTATGTGATAGAATAAGAGATATATAAAATCAAAACAAAGCATGTATCACATATCATATCAAATTCATAGATATACAACATAAATTGTATAATCCAAAATAGCTAAAATCGGTCAAAAGTAGAGGTTTTATCATGACAAGGATCACAATATGTCAAGATGTCTAGGAAACTCATTCCTAAACATGAAAAATAAAATGTGGATCAAGCCTCTAGACATATTAAAAAAAATAGAGATCATAGAAGCCCCGTAGTACGTGAACCCCCCAACAGGCCTAATAAGTCCCTTGAACAATATGACTTGGGTGTAAAGGAACACTCCATGAGTGAACCCCCTGATATTGGACAGGGCCAATTACCACACCTTCTATTGATGTACACAATACTTCCCATGTGCACAATGTTTTGAACCATTTCATCAAACTATTACATCAAAACTAGTATTTCAAACCATTTCATGATTCATTGAAAACCCTTTTTCATTTACCAAAAATATGGGAAAACCTTATTTTATCAGAAACCCATTTCCACAATAAAAAATCCAATCATTTTATCATTCAACTTCATTTATTAATTTTTTTTCTATCAAAAACTGAGCAATGTATTTCACCAGCATATGCTAGATATGAAACTTCCAACTTCAGAACATTAGTCGTACATTCTTGAAATAGGATCCAACCACAAGAATAGCCCAAAAATGAAAATAGAGGCTATAGAATGATCTAAACATCATATAAATGAATCTATTTAGAAAAAAATTGATGAAATGGATAGATCTCACATACCTTGAGGAGATCACACCAACTTCACAACAACCAACATAGTATCGTCCCTCGAAATTAGATCACATGAATGATCTAGAATTAATCATAAAGAATCATCATCTCAGATCAATGGATCCAATAATGCAATGAAAAATTACAATTATTATCAAAGAAAAAAATAATAAGAAAGGATTACATATCCATAGAGGAACCATGGACAACCCTAATGATCAAATGCTAAATGAATCGATGTGGAAGGAGTAGAGGTTGTAAAAATATTCATGTTAGAGCTATGGGTTGAGAAAAAAAGTGCCTATATATGAATGAAATATACATCAGTTGTGAAGTACCATAAATGAAATACTCGTGGAGATTACATGGTGTGTAATCCCATTATATGTCTTTTGATATATGGGGTCCATATACTCCAAAAACATGTCTTGTTTATTTTAAAAACTAGTCACTATCCATTATAAAATGTGTAACCTCTACATGACATCTACTCTATCCATGCCATATACCAAGATCACATATTCATCCCAAGTAATAATACATGATGTGTAATTAATTTAAACAACAATTACTCTCCCAGAACAATGAAAACCACAATTTATATCATAAAAGTACAAATCCCTTGTGTTTTCTATGAACTCAATGATAATCCCAATAATCCATTACAAGTTTATAAGTACACTCCCTTAATAAAAAAATATACTTCCCTATGATTTTATACATTTTCCCAATCCCATGATATCCATCCATTGGAGTCCCAATATGCACCTAATTAACGAAAAAAATTAATCATGTGATGGTAATTACCGAAAGACAGGTAACGTGATGTTACAACTCCCCACCATAAGAGTTTCTTTCCTTGGGAAGTCATAGAGAAAAACGAAGTCTTGTAAAGAGGCGAGGACACTACTCTCTAATCAATGAATCACTCCCCCAATCCTCTTGAAAATATGATCCATTCCACTATAATACTCTAACAAACGGAATCAAAACTCCATGTTCGACATTCACCTGAGAGTCAATAATATATATTGGATACTATATTACAAACACATATGAATCTAACTAAATCTATTCCCAAATAAATATGTAGGAGGGATTGGGATAGTATTTCCAGTGCTCTGATATATGGAAATTATTATGAATTATTGTCAACTAAACCAAAAATGACAACTTTTAGAAAACCTATCCAAGATGCTTAGTGACCTCAAATAGCCCAAAATATCTCGGTTCCAACATTACCTATTTTACAAGACTATGGTGACCTAACCTAGGAGAGAATATAAGGAAAAAATGGACACCTATAGAAACCAATAAAGGGATATGTCGCTGATCTATGTAAGAATTATATCGACTCTAAGTTGTAACCATACACCCATGTATATCTGGAATCTTCACAGACATGTCTTGAACTAAACTCTATCCCACCAAAGAGGCTTCTCCTACTTCTTCCCAACAAAGAGGTGATCCACACCTATGACCATACAATGCCTTTAAATGGGCCATTATGATCAATGATTAATAGTTTTTTATATAGGAAATGTAAACCAGCCCCAGATGGTTATCCCACGATACACTAAAATCTAAGACATGGTAATGGAGAACATCATCATAGATTAGAATAACACACTCTATCTGATCATATTTTTGTGGATGATATATTGTGATCAACCTAACCTGAGTCCCCATTAACTCTTTGATACTCCTCGAGATCCTCAATGTAAACCTAGGATCCATATCTAAAACAATGGTAAAAGGAACCCCATGCAACCTCAAAATCTTCTACACATACATCTTACCCATATCATCAAATTTTATAGTGTTACACATCGGAATGAATTAATCTGACGTCGTCAACTATCCAATCACCACCTATATAGAATTCCACCCTTTTGGAGTCCATGGTAATCTAAAAGATAAATCCATTGATACCTCATAATATTTTCAAATCAGTACCATATGAGGCTAAAGAATAAAAGAAAATTTCAAATTCTTTTATTTATCTGTTGGAAGGTATAAAAATGGGACACAAGATCAGTAATGACATGCTTCATGCCTAACAACCAGAATCTCCATATCATTTAAAAATAAATCTTCATAGTTATTGGATGATTATCCCATGCATAAATTATATAATAAATTAAAAAATGATATCCACATAGATGTTGTGATGGAAAACAAATTCAATAAATCTAATACTACTTGAATTGATAGAACAACTAGAAATTATTTTTGCAAAATATAGGATTTCTAGAATTATTCAGAACTCATCATATGATTGATGACTCTATGGAATAGACATAAGAAGAGATGTTTATAAGTGATCACTTCTTATAAACATACCAAAAACATCCTCTTGATCATCTAGATAAAGCTGAATAAAAATACCCATAAGGCTCCACTCTTCCCTCGATTCCAAAATAGCATGCGGTGGAATTTCTTTCTATGAATGTATGGAATGGAAAAACCCTTTTCAAGAGTGTTTAAAAAAATAAAATTAAAACATCTAAATTTATTCCACCCACTTAATTTAAATGATATTGAAACCCGTATAAGAAAAAATATTGCTCAAACTCTTATGGTTATAAAATACTGTGAACCTTTCCCCAAAAAGGCATTGCTTCCAACAATTAACTAATTACATAAATGCATAAGGATCTTTTTCAGGAGTGGGGTAATTATTTTCCTAAATCTGAAGATGGAAAGAGATATATGCTACCACATGATTATTTTACAAAACCAAAAAATCAAAATCAATTATAGAAGAATCATGTAATACCATGTACCCCTTACCAAGATCAGGTAAGATCAAAATAGGTGGTGACTTTGGAAGTATTATTAGCTCATCAAATCAAAATTTATATTTTGTATCCCACAAAAAATTCAACCCAATCCTAGAAATATTATTCAAAAGTTACCACAATTTTGATAAATCCTTGAAGAACCATAAACAGTATCTAGCTGCACCTTCAAAGCCCTGAATCTCAAAGAAATTACATCTCTCCTCCCATGAAAATACAACTTATGACTTCTCGTGATCAACTGATAAGAAATGATCAAAAATCATTTTAACAAATAACATCACTTCTTGAATCCATTAATTTTATTTCAAATGTTTTCTATAAAAATGGTGACTCCTCTGGATTTATAGAAACAAACCCAAATGATTATCATGTTCATGCTCAGATATTGAATAATCCAAAATTTCAACCATAAACACTACCAAAAAAGTGTTGATATACTCATGGAATAATCAATTCATCAAATCCTTAAAAACAATAGGATAATTAGTTTAGCCAAAAGAAACCATTATATATTCATAATGGATATATCGTCTACTAAATGCCATCATTAGTATATCAGACTCCAAAAAACTGAGATGATGATAACCCAACCAAATATTGATCTAAAGAAACCAATTTTCCCATTTAAAAATAATGAAAATCATAAAAATGAGTCAAAGGATATTTATTCTTAACCGTTACCTAGTTAAAAATCTGAGAGTCTATGCAATATCAGACTAAACCATATATTTTTTGATAAAGATAATAAGGGATGCCCATGGAAAGACCCTACGGAAAACAAAACTATTCCACATAAGATAATCCCATTGAACATTGAGTTACTCATTTCTATTGATTGTGTACAATAAGTATGAATCAATAATTTCTTACTACCTAGAACCATGTAAATAATAAACTATACCTCCCTATATGAAGGAATCATAGAGAAATATTATTGGAAAGTATCCGAAAAATCATGAACAATAGTGGGAAGATCAATAATAGAAGAAACGTCATCAGTCTCAAAATTAATTTTGGAGAAGAAAATTTGTGATCTTGGCGGAAATGTAATACATGACCAGAAATAAGATCCCACTTACCATTAAAGACTCATGATTTACCATCATCCATAGAAAATGAGACATGTCGATAATAATAATCAACCATAGAATGATGAGAAATAATCCTATCCATCCCAATGGTTATCTCAAACATATCCAGATCGAGAACATGGAAATACCATAATAACTCCACATTATCTATCAATAGTGCATAGAAGGATACCCAAACCCATAGTCTTTCCTCTTCCGAAGAGAAAGTTAAAACTCCAAAAAAGTACATGAGAACTATTGGATGTTTATTCCAATCAGTAAAATGAATATTAATAAAATTTTGGGATTAAATAATATCAAATATTGAAATTTGTACAAAATATGCAATAAATAATCTACCTCTCACAATTAATGGACCTGCGTGTACCTCCATAGAAAAATAATCTACAGGATGAAGGTGATTCTCTCTAAAGGCTTATAGATAGAGCCATTTAGTGTTTTTAACATATGATTTCACAATAGTAGTATTTATAGGTGATGATCACTGACTATATTGAGGGGAATACATATCCTAATACAGATGTTGTAGATGACCATAACATCCAAAAGTATTTCAAATCAATGCAATTGAAGTATAAGAATGTTGGGTGTGTCTGATATTTCCACACATATGTTAAGTAAGAGTAACACTAATAATTATAACTAAATTTTCATAGGAGGCATACTACTGAGAACCACCTCAATCACAACTATTATTATATTTACACTCTACCGTTTTTCATGGAGTTCCACTGATGTTGCACTAGGTGGGAGAGAAGGGGAAGAATAACCCTAATATACTGCCATATTTATCTCTCTCATAATTTCCCAATACACTATCTCTACATAGTTTTAATCTTAATCATAAATAAATATGATATGATATCATGTCCTGAACCCTGTAGGTACTTCTGAGATTTCAATTGGTCTATCTTTAGAACCTCTAGTGAAAAAAATAACTCAGCAAACTGATTTGTGTATTCTAACACTCAATTATCTCCCTATTAAAAATAGAGTAACTCCAGAGACTTCACCATCATTAGTGACTCCATAAAAAAACTACTAGAATAAGATATTCACGAAAAACTTATAGCCCAATCTCACATGAATATCTACCTCTACCCTAGAATCACTTATTTTCTTACAGGGACCTTTATGTGTGAATGTTGCACACTTGAACATGATACCCACTTGTCTATGTTGAAAGTTGAAAATATAATCAACCATTTCATTCTGGTCCTCCACCTCTTGAGGTCAATTAATAAATTTAAATGAAAATGTCTTTTCATGAAAGAACTATTTTGATCGATCGTTGTCTCCTATAACACATGGCTATACTTAAATGACTACATTATAGACTTTTAGTAATTTATAGTCAATAACATGAACTTCCCATATAATTTACATGATATAATTCGGATCCATATGATCATTCCATTGAGTATCATTAGCTAACCCTCATGTGGAACCCACATAACATGTCTCAAAGGAATACCACTATACAAAAAATAGAAGAAATAATCTAACAGTAGATTAATCCATGTCCATACTAGAAATCCATAAGAAAAATATGAAATTAATTTCAAGAACATTAATAGTTGAGACACATTCATACACCCCATTGTAACTTGAATCTAATAATAGTTAAGGTGGTGTTTCCGACACATTCTTTAGGGCGCGTGCATCTATCTTGTTCGAGGACAGCATCGCTATTTTTTTCCTCGTTTTTCCGCTTTCCAAAGGCGGGGAGCATCCGTTCCTTGGTCACGAATGTTTTCTTCATGAACAAAATAGGATGATGGGATGTCGGTTATTTCTTCTGTGGATTCCTCCTCGAATATCATCACCTAATCAGGGTCTCCATTACAGATTAAGACGTTGTTCGTGAAACTCTTCCCAATGCCATATCTTCATGGACACCATTTAATTACACTGCTTCTGTCAAGAAATATCAAGGGATCTAGTTAGGGCAGCAACCTTTGGTTCGGGGAGTAGTCACGTTGGACATCACTGTTATGTCTGGATGCTGGAACAATAGTGTTTCTGGGTTTCTTACCCTTATTTTAGGGCTCCTCAAGGGCGCAAAAGCCCAAGTCATCCCATTTAAGACATGGAGAATTTTAATCCATAGGCATGTATCTGAGGTTTTCCTTAGCTTTCCATGATTAACACACGGTATGCCATGATTTTAACATCAAGTGGAGACAGATCAAACTAATAGGAATACTGACTAGAGTAGATCAATTGAGTGCAACCCCTGGAGGGAACACCGATGTTGGGGATAATGTGTTCTTAACATCCCGATTGTTTTTAAGGGGAATGGGTAATGATGTTAAATGATCCCACTGGGATGTGGTGGCCTGGGTAATAATTAAGATGGATGATGGAGAGTTTAATGAAATGTAGGTGGAATGAGATGGTGTCAACTTGAGGATGACGGTGATGCTGGGGTTTATCGAGGCAGAGACATCCTACGTATCCTCATGGTAGGGAATCAAAGTCATCGTAGTTCACTCCTGACAATGTTTTACAGTTGAATGGGGTCCCAAAAGCTTACCGCTATATGGGGGAGGAAATTTAACGTCGTGTAGAATGAAAAGGGGGCATGTAGTTTAACGTCATGCGGGACGAAGGTGTTCTGGCGTGAAGGGGGGCCGTAACCAATGGACTGTTGGCCTAAACCTCAGGGAGGCTTTTTGTGTACCTTTCCTTGGCAAGTATCAAATACTTCGTAGTAGAGGAGGGGTTGGTGAACTGATGTGAAGGTGGTCTGGACCAATGGAAGGTGGGCTTGACCCTTAGGGAGGCTTCCTACATACCTTGCCTTGTCAAGGATAAAAGACCACGTAGTTCATGACAGGTGTTAGTGAACCAAAGTGAAGATGATTGGGACAAAAGGGTGGAGGGCTTGACAATCAGGAGGGCTTCCTACGTACCGTTCCTTGGAAAGGATCAATGTCTACATAGTTCGGAAGAGGTGTTGGTGAACCAACGTGAAGATGGTCGGGACCAATGGATGTCGGGCTTAAACGGCATGGAGGCTTTCTATGTACCTTTCCATGGAAAGGATCAAAGACCTTGCAGTTCAGGATGGGTTGGTGAACTGGCGTAAAAATGGTCGGGACCAATGGATGGTGGGCTTGAACCTCAGGGAGGCTTCTTACATCCCTTGCCTTAGCAAGGATCAAATACCTTGTAGTTCAGGATGGGTTGGTGAACCGACGTAAAAATGGTCGGGCCAATTGGATGATGGGCTTGAACCTCAGAGTGGCTTCCTGTGTACCTTGACTTGGCATGGATCAAAGTCATCATAGTTCATAATGGTGTTTAGGGATTACGCTCTATGCTGACTGGAGAAGATATCATGGTCTATGATTACTCTAAACCCATGTGAGTCATGTTCAGTGTTAGAAACAAGAGTCTTCAAAGGCCTAACGATCACGTCACGGATGGTGCGTCCTTGGGAAGTGTAATTAGGATTACATATAGTTTGCATCCCAAAGAAGAAACAGGGGCTAACGCATGGTTATCATCCTAAAGAGATGTAGATTGGGACTTACTATTGGGTGGAGGCCCAAGTGGTGACAAAGCCTAGTGGGAGAGGGATTCAGAACCTTGGAACTGACGACGAGCAAGGATGCTACCTCTTGCAAGAAAATATAGGGGCTTAAACCAAGGTGTTTCCATTTTCCTATTGATATATTCCACTCTGATAAAGAGGATATCATTCCATGGGAGGAATGTTCCCACTCCTGTGGAGACAACTGGGCATGCAGAATGTCCAAGGTGGGGGAAACCCGCATCCGACACATGGGGCGAGGTTGCAGTTTAACGTCATGTACTGAGGATGATGGCTCATGGAAGATTAGTGTTCTAGAACCTGAACAAAGTGGGTGTTCTCTGTACCTCTAGGACTTACATGACTTATACCCACCCGCCCTTGAGGGAAGGAAGGCATCAACAATTACGTGACTGGGGGGTGTCGAGAGGTGATCCCATTGGGGGTCAACGTTTGCGTGGCTGTGCGAAGAAGCAATTTCCGTTAGTGTTCCTATGTGAAGATTCATGAGGTGAAGAAACACAATGTGAAACACCACCCAAAGGAAATTGATGTTACTTCGTGCAAACATGGAGGGTTGCATGGGAAAAGGATTTATAGGGAAAAGGAGTTCATAAGTAGAAGCCTTGTAGACCTCTGGTGGTTCATATAGTGGAGGGGATTCATGGAGGGGTATGATTCATGAAGCAAAGTGGCCTAGCCTAGGAAAGGGAATAGGTGAATATAGTAGGTGCTTCGCGAAGTGGAAAAGTATTCACGATGCAATTCCTCTCAAAGCAGTGGTGCCTCGTGAAGTAAGGTGTTGTGGAGCAGTGTGCTTCGCGAAGCACAATGACCCTACATTATCATTTGGGTCACATGTGCATGAAGGGTGTTTCGTTAAGCATAAACACTTTGCGATGACCCGAGTCCCTGTGGGTATCCCCTTCCTCCATGAAGACCCGTGTGATTTTGGAAAGGCATCCCTCTCAAAAGAGGGGTTAAATTAATGCAAAGGGGGAGGCACTTTTCAATGAAAAAGTACCTTGACTAGATCATGATTCACAGAGTAATAAATTATTCACGATTTGAGAGATAATAAGGTTAAAGGTCCAACGATCCATCCTTTGGGCTTGAGGGGAGCGGTGCATTTATAGGCAAGAGGCAGCGCGAAGGGGAACTCTCTCGATGTGAAGACAGATTTTGATCTGCAGCGGGTCCCAAACGTCAAATCGGCTCGCGGAGGATCATACATCCTTGTTGCATGGCAGTCTCGTGAACGTCAAATTTGTTCATAGAGCATACCACCTCCTCGCTCCATGGCTGGGTCGCGAACGTAAAAGGGGATTGTGGAGAATCCCACCTCCTTGATCAGTGGCAGGTGCGGGGCCATGGGGCTCTGTGAAAGGACTTTGTGAGATAGCCTCAGAGACTTTCATCTTGTTTTTATTCTTCCAAAATTTTGGCTCCAAAAAAATACCCCCCTCTATCTTGGAGCCGAGGAGAAATCAAGGGTCAATGTCTGAGGGTCAATCGCCAAAATCCATCGGCCATCCACAAAACAGTTTCGTGAAGAGGTCTTGCGAGGCAGATAGGGGACGTGAAGGCAGAGCATGCCACGATTTTCTGCGCAGTATAGATGTGTCGCGAAGCTCTAATGGTCATCGCCTATAAATAGGGATCTGACCTCTCTTTTTTCCTTTCATTCCTCCACGAATTTGGCATTTAGTGCACTCGATTCGTGAAGCTACCATGTACTCTATTATTTCTATCTGAGAATCGTGTATTTTCCTTCACAGTGCATAGCGAGTCGTTGAATTTGTGTCGGAGCACTTTTCTTCTTGGTGTTGGAAGGTTGGGGTAGGGTTCCGGAAAGAGACATCACTAACACACTTTGTGAATGAGCTTTGCGAACCAAACCCAAAAATCACACAAACTCAAAACTGAATGGCTTTGTGAGAGGCTACCATGGGGTCCTTGTGGACAATGCCCAATGGTAGGATATAGCGAATAGATTAGGCCTATTGGAGTTAATATGGAGAAATTTTAACCACAGTCCATTGGTGGAGCTGCTATAGGAGAGCCAAAGGAACTATCCACTGTGCAAGAGGTTTCCATTGTATTGCTTCAAGTTGAGGGATGAAATATTCATTCCTAGAGCCTGTAGGGAAGAGCCAACTTACTAGTTTAGGAGTACGCCATGTGAGCTCCAATGGTTTAGAGTGGCTGAAGGAAATGCCCAAGAAGAAATCACGCCCATCAATGTTGAATGCTTGTATAACAACCTAAGTAACGTGGATGGGAAGGCACTGTAGTAGGATATGTCCCCCCCTCTATACCAAATAATTTTGAGGCATCCATGAGGAACCCAAAGATGGGATGGTCTGAGGAGTGCGACCTACACCTGGGTGGAAACTTCATAGATGATTTGGCATAAGCCTAGTGGGTAGGTTCCTCGTGTGAGGAGTTCGGGGCAGAGATGAGAAAAGTGGGTCTGTATGAGGCAGCTTGGTCCCCCCAATTACAGATTTACCAACTGAAGAAGCTTTATCCGGAATTGTTGAGTAGGGGTTCATCGAGGACCAATACCTTCCTCTTGCACCACGGGGAGGTTGGCATAATCTTGTGGGATGTGAACCAGATATCAGGGTTCCCGATATTACAGGTGATGTACGAGAAATTCCTCCCCATTATAGATGTGTCAGAGGAACCCAATCTGATGCTGCCACTGGCGATGGGGTTGATGAGGCTGGTCCCCGGAGAGGACATGGAAGCAGTTAGGGTTGTCCATTTGAGGCAGTAGTTCAAGCAGTTTCTGAATTTTCCGAAAGAGAGACAGTTTCAAGTGATGCCTCGGACTTGCCCGAAGGGGGCTCAATCGGGAAAGAAGCACTCATACTGGAAGCTCTTAGAGGGCAGCCTATGGACAACCTGGGGATTTAGCATCAACACCGAGGAGCAGCTGATAGTCAAGCTTGTTTCATTCATCGCGGCTCTCATCTGTGGTTGGATCCTGCCGGTGAGGGACACAAACATGGGCGTGTTACTAAGAACATTCATCATGACATCCATGTTGGAAACATGATGGATGGTCAACCTCAGGATCCTGATGCTCGCCATGATATATAATATGTTGTGGCACATCGGCGAGGGGAAGAGGCCGAAGAGGATATACAGGCCATTCCACCTCATCTATGGGTGGATAACGACACATGTTGGGGGGGGGGGGTCTATGAATACTCGAACCCCATATCACCTTCGAGATCGAACTTCTGCCCATCAATATTGAATGCTACAGGAATATTTCTGGCGAAACTAACCACACAATTGGTACTGAACCGGGTGTGGAAGGTGGAAGAATTCAACTTTCACCCATTTTCATTGCCAAAGTGTGATTTTACTGATGACGGCCAAGGAAAGGAAGGGTACTGGTCCTATCTTCTGGACTTTCGCGGTGGAGTGCTGGTGGTAAGGGTGGACCATGCGCCCCTCTGCTAGTGGTACACCCCGCACCGATTTTCCACGAAATTTCGGTGTTTGATGCGACTAACCCCACAAGTCTATCAAGGGGTGCTCCATGAGGAACACCCACGTGTGATGAGGAAGATGTGGATAATGTTCACACAATAATACTGGAAGATGTATAATGATCTGCCTGCACCTACCACTATTTTCGGGTTGGTAATGGTGTATGCCCAAAGCTGGAAGGCGGCCTACCTGGGGGAGTGGTTGAAGCAGCCAACCGGTCGGGTTGGTGACAGTGAGACTTCCCAATATCAGGTTCGGGGCCATAAGGTGGCAAGGGCATCTCACTATGGTGAGGTTTCTATGGCTGTGAGTCCCACAACAATTGAGGGGGAGGTAGTGGAAACAGATACAACAACGGTAGCAGAACTGGTGGTCCCAGAAGAATAGGGTAATCCAAAGGGGAGGCCATAAATAGGATTCTGTAGGATATCCATCCAGGCTCCAGGGAAGAGGCTACTCCATATAGACATGCCTGAGAATGTAGTCTTCCCAGAGGCCTGTGACATCAGGGAAGTCAACTAGAAATTTCTCGGCCCGTTTGAGATGTCGAAACACTTGAACCGCCTCAGAATGGATTTGTTTGGGATAGGACCTATCGGGGCTGGATTTTCGGTTTCCCGGGAAGAGGTGGAACAATACCTGGTGAATCTTGATGATTTTGAGCATTAATGGGGTTCCCTGTGTCCAATGACAGACCGTGTCAAGGTGCTTCTGGATCGTACAGGCCCTCCATAGTTTTCGGCCACTGAACAAAGAGAGTGTTTCCATCTGCCGAAAGAATTGGACGAGTCCTCCTTGGGGGACGAGACAGGTAGAAGGATCCATTTGGAGGAGGGCCAAGTTAGTGATCAAAACCCGGATCTTGAATATTTCCCAAAGGACCTCAAGGTAAAATCCAAAACTCCTTTCTTAGGGTATGCTTCTAGGTCATCTTGGACTCATTACTAACATTTGACCTGTGCAGGAGGAACTTGTACACATAACTCATTCTCATCCCACAGTGGATGTTGATGGGGGGCCTTCAGGATCCATGCATACCACTATAAAGATTAGTATGTCTAGCATGGATAGGAAACTTGAGCTGGCTTCAGTGTTTTCAGACATTCCAATAATATACGGAGGGCCATGCCTTGGTTCCCTGATGCCATCAACCAAAGAACAAGACTAGGAATTTGATATATGTAAGTCTCTTACGAAATTTAGGACTTTCATCCCATGACCATGTTAAATGACATTCATGCCCCCTTTTGGTATAAATAGTTCTCCAAATGGTGTGGGTTTCCTTAGAGAGGTCATTTGTTACTCCCGGTAGTGCCTTTCCTAAGGGAATGTCAGTGACTGTGGAGGCAGATATCCAGACCAACCCAGCCGCGGTGCTCCCGATCACTGGTGGGGCTGTTACCGGAGCTGAGCCTGAGATTATTCAAGTGAGGTCCAATGATAGGGATCAACCAGACATCCCATGATCCGCCATGCCTGATCGAACACCAAACTTGGACCCTGCTGACAAGTTCTTGGGGGAGTTCCCCGCATATGAGTCTTGGAATCGTGCTGACTAGGACAAGAAGGCCTCTGAAGAAGAGGATAGCAAGACATTCCATCACCAATCATTGAAGCTGATTAAGCGCTTCATCGATTTATTCCCCAAGAACATTGGATATATGAGATTGATAGACATCACTCGTGAATGTGAGAACTATGTGTTGAGAGAGTGGATGCCCTACATCCCCACATGCTCATCCGAGATCTTCTAGCGGAGAAGATTCGGCATTATGAATGTGCCCTTGTTGTGGGATGTAAGCGGAAAAAAGCAGTGAACATTAAGAGTCTCCAAGAGGATAAAATTGAGGTCCAACGGCTGTAGAGTTGGGAGGATGAGCACTCATCCTCCCTCAACTCACAATATGATCTAATATTGCTATTGATGGCCCAGCTGACAGAGGCCAAAGAGGGAATGAAGAGAGCCTCTGAAGAAATGACTGTCATCCGGACCCACATGGAGCGGGCCTAGATTGTGGCTGACAAGCTGCGCCCCATCGTTGCTGAGGAGGAGAAGGCACTGAACAGGTGGCAACAAATCCTGGACTCCACAAGCCAAAGGGTGGAAGATCTATAATGCTCTTTTGACGGGGTCAACTAGTCCATGGGAGGGGTCGATCCTAGGGTGCTATAATGTATGTAACATCTAAACATACTTTCACACTTGGATATTTTTTCCAACTGTATGCATGAGTTCCATTATTTGTGATGGTTTATTGCATTCCTGTGAAATTTTTGGATCGTCCAATGAACATTCCCTATGTTCACGTGGGTCAGGCCTGATGTGAGAAACACGGGCTTACCACCTTATTACTCCATCGAAATGTTGGAGTCCAAACCAAGAATCAGGTGTCCTAGGGTTTGAACAGTTGATCCGAATTCCCAAGAGAAAAGGGGAGAGGCTCCACTAGAGGAGGAAGACCTCAGAATAGTCGAATTTCCAATTTCCCAATGTGCTCAACTGCACGAGCAGGGTAACGCCGGGGAATTGGAAATCAATCCGAACATAAGGGGGTGAAAATTTTGAATCACGATACCCTAGATTTGAAACATTGTGGGGGTTGCGTGAAAATAAAGGATAACTACTGACCAAGCTCAAAACACATTATCTGTATTACATTAGCCTGAAATGGGGATAAAAAACTAGGGATGGTCGCTTACCATGTTTGGAACACGAGGCCTGACTTAGAATGTCATCCATTTGTCTTCCAGAACGTTAGATGAGGATATCATGTGATCCATAGTCCAAACATCCATACTGTTAGGGGTTCATTTTAGATGTGAAAGAGGACAAGGGTCTGAATAAGGGGCACACAAATCATGAAAGGTGGAGTGATGGTTTGTTCGAATAGAACCCAATAATCTTGACATTACATGACCATGGTTGAAACACATCAGGTGGGTGCATCGGTCTGATCATGGATCATTTCTACTTCTAGACAAAAAATCTCTGGTGAAGAAGCTATTGCATCCCAATGATTTTGTGTTTCATCTCAAACATGTTCAGGATTATTATGCAATTTCATGGTTCCACAAAATAGTTCAGGCCAATGGAACAAAAAAGGGGGGGAACATGAATTATGATTCTTGGGGCTGGACCTGAGGCATAACACTTTGGTGTCTCTACGTATCCCAATAGAATGAGAATCAATCTACATGTAGTTCTTGAGAAAGGATATATAAAGAGATCTTAGTTTAAGGTTTTTGGTGCTCGGACTAGAGATAAGCGAAACTCTTCCAAATTAGTTCAGACCTTGATCCAATCCTTAAGCCCATGTGGGTCGAGCTCGATGTGGGAAACAAGGGAGGAAGAGGTCTTGGAAATATCTGTAATATATGTATCGGAGAAATCGGTGCGGATCCCTAAAAATGCCTTACCATAGTTTTTTCCTCCCACCGTGCAAATGTGCACTGAGGGGTAGTACCAAGAGTGTTGAAATTCCACTTTAGACATGATGAGGTGGAAAATGATTTGAATCATGCGACTGATATTTTGGGATTAATGGGGTCGGTGTGATCATGGAGGATAACTATTGACTGTGTTCGAAACACAGTGTCCATATCGTGTGACCTGAATTGGGAACAAAAAATGAGCATCAACTGCTTACTGTATGCACAACATGGGACATGTAATAATTTTTTTATTGAAATCCTTGAGGAAATTGGATTGTAATGGTAGGAGGGTTCTTGGGCCGAGTATTCATGCCATTCGGGGGTCCCTTTGGATGTGAAAGGTGATGAAATCCTTAATAAAGGGGAGAATGAAGCCTGGAAGGTGGGTGGGAAAATGTCAGGGTAAAATTTGACACTCTAGCCACTGAACTAGAGTACTCTTGGGAACATTTCTGAGTCAACTTAGAGGGTCGAGGGGCTCAACTTGAGAGTAGCCAATATGAAAAGTTGAGTATTGAAAAAATGGATGTAGAACTCTTTGGGGAAAGAGGTACATGGCATGGTTGTTACAACCCCAACGTGAATGAGGACATAAGCCCATTAAACCCCATATATCCCTCTCATGGATGAATGTAGGCCAAGGGGCCTAGATAATAGGACGATCTCTAAGAGATGGGGTTTGGCCAATGGACGAAATGTTAGGGCGTTCCTATGTATCCCATGAGGATGGGAATCAAGCCCTACGTAGTTCTTAAAGGCCATTCTGTTTTAACATAATGTGGTGAGGATGTTAATAAAGGTGTTATACCCCAGTGTGGGCTATTAATTGCGTGATGATTAAACCGATGTGAATGAGGACATAATCATGTACCACACCATACAACCCTAAGTGAGAGCTTGGGCAGGGGCATGAGATTAGGCCATAGCCAGAATGATATGGCTAGATTGCAGTTAAACATCTTGTCGTGAGTGAGATAGTGATCTTAGTTTAATTTCATAGAGATGAAATCCTAGATGCCTCATTTTCAAAATGGAAATGATGACAGAGGACAACTGTTGACCAGATTTGGAACACAACACCCTTCTTTGCGTGACTCGAGGCCGAGGAAAACAATTGAGCATCAACCGCTGACTATATTCACAAAATAAGACTTGTATCAATTTGTTTCAGGAAATCCTAGAGTACTTTGGCCTATTATGGTAGGAGGGCCCTTGGTCTGACCATCCATACCATTCGGGGGACCTTTGGATATGAAAATCAGTGGGAACCCGAATGATGGGGCTCGCGAAGCATGGCAGGTCCTATGATCTCGAAAAGGGATATAAGCAAAGGATGAATGACTTATGGGGATATGTGGGTCATGGAAAAATAGTCCGACATGAGTGGGGACATAAGACCATGACATTCTGCTCAGTCCCAAATGAGCACTCGGGCTGAGGGGCCGAAAGGGTCGAGGGACCTAAGGCCGGTTATCCCCGCCGAATGTAGCCATATAACCTCTTGTTTGGTTACCACCTCACCTCCACTATTAAGCCCACATGAGTTGTTCGTGGTGTGGGAAAAAAGGAACCAGATTCATCTTTCCCTATCATATAAGTGTATGATAGCTGGCATAGCCCGAAGGGAATAGAAACTCGAATGTATAGTGGGCAGGATGAACCACCGTACTCAATGTTTTGGACCTTCTGGGGTGGTGACAACGACAAAGGATAACTGCTGACCATCTTGGAAACCCATTTTCCTTATAGTGTGACCTGAAATTGGAACATAAATGAGCATCGACCGCTGACCATATTCACAATGCAGGACTTGTATCAATTTTTTTATCAACATCCCCAAGGGAATTAGCCCAAAGTGGTAGGAGGGCCCTTGGGCCTAACATCCATGCCAGTTGGGGGTCATTTTGGATTTAAAATATTATGGAGACCCAATCAAAGGAGTTTAGGAAGGATAGTTGTGCCCATGCATTTTAACGTCAAGAAGGGTGGTGAAAGTGATGGACATCTCTGGGGAGCCGGATGTATAGTGGGATCAAGATGAGCTCAAAATGAATTCAGGAAACATCTTGTACCATACCATGTGTCCTGACTCGAGGGGAGATTTTGATGTTTGTGCTGGGCCAATAGACAAAATTTCTAGGCATTCCTACGTATCCCATGAGGACGAGAATAAAGCCGTACATAGTTATTAAATGTTGTGCAGTTTAACGTCTTGTGGTGAGGATGTGGGAGAAAAGATGAATGAGGAGGGAGCACATGGTGCGATCATCATAATCCTGACATGATTAGGGACAAATAATCCTTCACTACACCATGTAAAGATCCTCTAAGAGGTCTACCCCTAGGGGAGTCAAAGAAAAAAGTTTGGGGGGATTGACTCAAGAAGAATCATTTGAGCATTCCTACATATCCCTTGCAGATGGGAATGAAGCCATACATAGTTCTAAGTGTGAAATTTAACATCTTTCAGGATGACATACTATTAAATGTCATGCGGTGTATTTTACAGTTTATGGTCATGTAGGACTAGGATGTTTAGGGTTATTTTGGACCAAAAAGTTTAGGGTCATACCAAACTCGCTGGACCAGGAAGAGTATTTCATGAGAAACATGGCATTGGTGGGAGGATTTATACGCTCACCATCCATGGATACTAGTGAGTACACACCATTGGCGTAAACCTTGTGAACTACGAACGATCCTTCCCATTTGGGCTCCAACATGGGTGGTTTCCTGCTAGGTATCATTGGTGTCCTAAGGTCCAATATCAAATCACCCTGCAGGATATAGAGGAGGCAGAACTTCTTGTTGGAGGCTCTTACTATCTTCTTTTGATTTCTTTCTAGATTGTACAGGGAAAGAATCCAATTCTAATCAAGTGATTCCAATTTAGCCAAACAGATTTCAGGTACCTTATCAAGCCCCTGCTTGTCATAGACCGCTGAGTACAATGAAGGAAACTGAATCACAATGGACATGATGGACTAAGTTCTGTACACCAAGGAATATGGGGTCACCTGGGTGGAATTACGAGTCATTTTCTGATATTCCCAGTAGGATTTGGGGAGCTTGTCTGGACAACTTTTCTTGTTCTGACCAACCATTTTCCACAAAATGTTAGAGCGGGTCTTGTTTAATTCCCCAATCTCTCCATTTATCTTGCATGTGGTAGTGGGAGGTATGGTTAGAACAGATGTTGTAATTGGCATATAATTTCTTCAGCTCTGCTACTCGGATGTCGATATCGTTATCATTGAGGATGGTGTGAGGGAATCCAAATTGGTAGATGATATTGGATCTTATGAATTCAATGATGGAACAGGTCTTGACCACCTTCAGCGGAACCGCTTATGCCCACATGGAAAATAAATCCATTGTGGTTAGGATGAACCGGCACTGGTGAGCTGTCGCCGACGAATATGGTCCCACAACATCCATTCCCCAGACTGCAAAGGGCCAAGAGTACATGGTAGTTTGGAGAGGATCTGTTGGCCGATGCACAATGATGGCTTGGATTGGTCATGCGTGGAACATCTTGGAGAACTTGATGAAGTCATGGATCATGGAGGTCCAAACATACCCTAGTCTTCAGATCTGATGAGACAACTTCGACCTAGTCTGGTGGGCACTGCAAGAACCAAAATGAACCTCTTCCATGTCCTAATAAATCTCAACTCCTTGGGTGAAACAAAGGATAATACCATCAAACCTTAACTTTTAGAGGATATGTTCAAAGCTTGGACCACTTTGTAGGGTAAAATGTAACGTGCAACATAGGATTCACTCGCGCTCAGCCCGATCTGTCGGGATATTACAGTGTTGGAGGTATTGAACCAAGGGTATCCTCCAATCAAACGTTACAAAAATAACTGTGTCAAGGGGACCTGGGGGTCCAGACGTGGAGGATCCAGTGGTAAGGTGGCTTAGCTGTGGGTTTTCATCATTATCTTGAGCGACATGAGATATGACTCTCTACTGTGCCATGTGGATAATCAGATCATGCTGCTTGGGCTCTGCACGTGACACAGCTATTCCTTCCAATGTTTATTCCGTACCATTCTGTGAAAGAGGAACATGACTGACTTCTGGCCAAGATGGGAACAGAGCCATTAACTGAAGAGTGTGTCCCAACAATAGTACGAGTTATGGATTTCTAACGACGTAGTCACCATTTATCTGTTCGATGACTAGTTTAGATTCCCCTTTCACATGCAGGTGGGGGCATATCAATCTCAATATCTAGCTTGAGGATAGTGATGAGATCCAAATACTCTGCATTATTGTTGGTGCAGACTTCTGGAAACAAGAATGAGTATGCAAGGATGGCTTGTGTCAGGGTAATGAAGATGATACCCATTCTTACTCTATTGTCCTTGCGGTAATTGAGCCTCTTACTAGTGGGGCTTCAGGAAGCACCATCAATGTGCATCTGCCAGCACATCATGGCTTGGTCCACCAAGAGGATTGCCTCATCGGGGAAATCGAGATTCAAGGATTGGTCAACAGGAGCTGGATGGGTAGCAAGAAAATCTTCCAATGCATCCCCTTTAATAGCATTCTGAGGGACAAACATGATATCCAACTGCTGGAGAATTACCACCCACCGAGCTATATGGCATGTCATCATGGGAGTGTTAAAGATGTAATTTAGTAGATCTACATAGGACACCAGCTATAGATCGTGGTGATTCATGTAATGTCGCAATATCTGTACTGTGAATACCCGCAGAAGGCAACTCTTTTTAATGGGGAAGTATCTGGTATTTTTATAGAGGAGCATGCAACTGAGGTAGTAATGGATATTCTCTATCCCCTCATTGTTCTTTATGGAGATATGGGTGCCTAGAGATCATTCTAGGGTAGTCACATAAAGGAACAATGGATTTTCAGAGACAGGTGGCAATAAGACTGGAGGCTGGAGTAGATACTGCTTGATTTCCTCGAATGCAGTCTGAAATTATTCATCCCTCTCATAAATTGTGTATATCTTCATGAGTAGAGAAAATGGATTACACTTGCCGACTAGATTTGCAATGAATCGAAATTTTTAGGAAAAGTGGCTTTGGAAACCTCAGAGCTCCCGAATGTTGCTTGGGGGAGACATATGGCTAATGGACTTGATCTTCTCTGGGTCAATCTCGATGCCCTTGTATCTGAAAATGATACCAAGAAAATTCCCTGAGGTGATCCCGAAAGCAAAATTCAATGTGTTCATCTTCAGTTTACGGGAACATGGAAAGTTGAACACTTTCTCAAGATCCTTGAGATGGTCTTGGTGAAGGTGATATTTGACCACCAGATTGTCCACATAGAATTCCATCAATGTTCAGATGATTGGCTTAAATATGTGGTGCATGTCCCACTAATAGGTGGATCCTGCATTCTTCAGACTGAAGGGCTTGACTTGGAAATAGAAATTACCTTATGGTTCCATGAAGGCTGTAGAATACACATCCATAGGGGCCATTTAGATCTGATTATATCTAGATTACCCATCCACGAAGGAAAGGTCTTAGAACCCAGTTGTAGCGTCGATCAGCAATGCTGTCGCTGGAAGGGTAAAATCATCTTTCAGGCACTGACAGTTGAGATATTGAAACTTAATGCAGAACCTTATCTATCTGTTCTTCTTTCTGAATGGAATAATATTTTCTAGCCATCTGGGGTACTGTACCTCCTTAATGAAATTAGAACAGATGATCTTATCAACTTTGGCCTCGACCATGGCACCGTGTGAAGGGTGCATCTTCTATGGAGGCTACTTGAACCTATGATGATTTTTCGGGAGACCGAGGTGGTGGACTACTACATGAGGATCAAGTCCCTTAATCTCATTGTAACTCCTGGAGAATACATCATAATGATTCTTAAGGAAGTCTACGTATTGCTGTAGATTCTTGGGGGGCATGTAAACACTGATCAACATGGGTATCGGGTCCGCCTCGCTACCAAAGTTCACCTATACCAATTTGTCGACTGTGGTGGGGACACCCGCCTCAAAGGTGGAAGGAGCATCCTCTAAATCCTCTTCTCCAATTAAAGACGATGGATCCTCAACGGGAGGAGCTTCATCATAGTCAGCAGCTCCCCATTGGGTATCGGGGAACTCTTGTGCTACAGCAATCATAGCGATGAAGGTTTTCGATCTGATCCCATCTATTCTTCAGCCCAAGGGGGAATGCTTGATGATGTCAATGTAGTAATGGTGCATCATATTGAGACTTATGACTGTAGTCTGATGAACCAAGAAAATATTACTTATTTTTGTTTCCATGGGGTGGACATCCTGATACCATATGGGAGTATGAGGCTCCAGGATCACCCGATCATGATTTGTATAGGAGTAAGAGGTGATCTTCCAACATCGCTTAGACTTGGAAATGTGTTTCCCCCTAATTCCGGACACAACGAAGAATTGTCCTAGATCTACGGTTTTAGCCTCCAATCAGTCGATTGGGAATGAAGTGGCGTGATCCCACTGGGATGTGGCAGCCCAGGTAAGAATCAGGATGGATGATGGTGAGTTTAATTAAGTGGAGGGAGAATGAGATGGAGTTGACTCGATTATTATAGTGATGTTGGGCTTGACCCTTGAAGGGACATCCTATGTATCCCCGTGTCAGGGAATCAATGTCCTCGTAGTTCACTCCTGACAATGGCTTTCCATCGAATGGGGTCCAAACAGCTTACCGCTTGATAGGGGATGTAGTTTAATGTCGTGCAGGATGAAAAGGGGGCATGTAGTTTAACGTCATGAGGGAATAAGGTGGTCCAATGTGAATGAGGGAAAGAACCAATAGATGGTGGGATTGATCCTCAGTGAGTCTTCCTTCATACCATGACATGGAAAGGACAAAAACCTCGTAGTTCAGGAGGGGTTGGTGAACAAAAGTGAAGATGTTCGGGACCAACAGACGTTGGGATTGAACCTTAGGGAGGATTCCTACATACCTTGCCTTGGGAAGGATCAAAGTCCATGTAGTTCATGAGAGGTGTTAGTGAAACGACATGAATATTTTTGGGAAAATGGGTTGTGGGCTTGAACATCAGAGAGGCTTCCTAAATACATTGTCTTATGAAGGATCAATGTCCGCGTAGTTCAGAAGTTGTGTTGGTCAACCGATGTGAAGATGCTCCGGACCAATGGATGGTGGGCTTCATCCTCAGGGAGGCTTCTTATGTACCTTTCCATGGAATGTTTCAAAGAAAATGTAGTTCAGGATTGGATGGTGAATTGACGTGAGGATGGTCAGGACTAATGGATGTTGGGCTTGAACCTGACGGAGGCATCCTACGTACCTTACCTTGTCAAGGATCAAAGACTTCATAGTTTAGGATGGGTTGGTGAACCAATGTGAATATGGTCGGTACCAATGGAAAGTGGGTTTGAACCTCAGAGTGGCTTCTTATGTACCTTTCCTTTGCAAAGGTCAAAGTCCATGTAGTTCGGAATTGTTTTTGGGGATTACGCTCTGTGATGCCTGGAGAAGATGTCATGGTAGATGATTACTCTAAGCCCACATGAGTCATGCTCGGTGTGAGAAACATGAGTCTAAAAAGTCTTGACAATCATGTCATGGAAGGCGCGTCCGTGGGAAGTAGAATGGGGATTAAACGTAGTTTGCGGCCCAAAGAGGAAACAGGGGCTTACGTGTGGTTCGTAAACCAAAGATATAGAGATTGGGACTTACTCCAGGGTGGAGGCCTATGTGGGGAAAAAGCCCAGCTGGATAGGGATTTCACACCCAGTAAGAGAGGAGGAGTAGGGATTCTACCTCCTATATGAAAATCTCGGGTCTAACAAATGGGTGGTTTCCCATTCCCCGTAGACAGACGCGACTTCGATAAGTAGGATTTCATTACATGTGAGGAATGATCTCACTCCCATGGAGACTAGTGGGCATGCAGAATATCAAGGTGGGGGAACCATGCGTCCGATACACGGTGCGCGGTCACAGTTTAACGTCATGTACTAAGGACAATGGCGCTTGGCAGTTTAACATTCTGCAGCTCGGATGTAGTGGGTATGCTCCACACCCCTAGGACTTACGTAACCAATAATCTCCCACCCTTGAGGGAAGTAAGGCATCGACAAGTTCATGACTGGGGGTGTCGAGAGGTGATCCCATTGGGGTCAACATTTTTGTGGATATGTGAAGTAGCAATAGTCATTAGTGTGCCTATATGAAGAAGCAGGAGGTGAAGCAATGCTATGTGAAGCACCGCCAAAGGGAATTTAAATTTACATCATGAAATCCTGAATGTTTTCACTAAAAGAGTTATAGGGTGAAAGAGTTCATAGGTAGAATCCTTATAGAGCTCTGGTGCTCCATGTAGTAGAGGGGCTACATTAAGGGGTGTTCTTCACGAAGAGAAGTGGAAGAGCCTAGGCAGTGGGAATATGTGCATATAAGAAGAGATTTTCAAATGGGAAAGGCATTTGCAAAGCAATTCCTCGCGAAACAAGGGTTCCTCGTGAAGCAAGCTGTTGTGAAGCAATGTGCTTAGTGAATCATAGTGACCCTGCCTTAGCATGTGGGTCATGTGTGAATGGATGGTAATTTGTGAATCATAAACACTTCATAACAACCTGGGTCACCGTGGGGATCCCCTTCCTTCGCAAAGGCCCATGGGATTGGTGAAAGGAATCCCTATAGGAATAGGGGATGAATTATAGAAAAAGGGGAGACACTACAAAATGAAAATGTACGTTGAGAAGCTCATGGTCGGCAGAGAAAGAAGTGCTTCGCGACTTGAGAGCTCAGAAGGTGAAAGGTCAGATGATCCATATTTTGGGCATGAGGGAGCCCTGTCTTTATAGGAAAGAAGTGCAGTGAAGCAGAGCTCACATGGTGCGATGACAGAGTTTTCTCTGTGGTAGGTCATGAATGTCAAATCAGCTTGCAGAGGATCCCGCCTCTTTGCTCCACAGCGGGATCACGAATGTCAATTTGATTCATGGAGCATCCCACCTCCTTTCTCCGTAGCGGGGTCGTGAACCTCAAAGTGGTTCACTGGGTGTCTCGCCTCAAGGCTCCACGGTGGGATCACGAACATCAAATCGGTTCGCGAGGCGTCTCGCCTCCTTACTCTGCGGCAGTAGCAGGGTCATGGGGCTTTGTGAAAGTTCTTCACGAGGTAGCCTCAGTGACATCCATATTGTTCTTATTCTTACCAACATTTGGTGCCAATAGGTGGTCTACAAACTCACCACAATAAACCTATCCTCTCTTTAAAATCGTATCTCATATCCACCAAACATCACAAGACAAGGAAAAATTAAGAAAAAACGTCTCTAATACTAAAATTGGATGAACCAAACCTTAGACCCTCCCAATTAGGTATCAAAATTTAATTACAGCACACCCAAATGACATTCACAATCCTCACAGGATGCCATCTAGCACTGATGAATCAACAAAAAACGAGGGTATGATTTATCCCATCATAAAGAAGAAAACCTAACATATATACATACACAAAAGAAAAAATTGAAGAAATTATGAATATACATGACATAATAGATAGAAAGAAATATATGTGATACAATATAAATGGTGTAAAATTAATATCCAATAGAAAATTTAAATTGTAAAGGATGATGAAACAAAAATTGCTACTTCATTAGTCTCCATGTTACATCATTAGAAAACATGCACCGTCCCACCATCTACCTACCCGAACCCAACTAACAGAAAACCTAACTACCTCTATGTGACACCTTTCCTTTCTTTATATTGAAGGTAAAAAAATGGTATTCGCACGACCAATGGGGTTCACAAGGTGTGAGATAATAGTCATAAAAGGATCCCACCCATGTATTTTGTACCATGTTTTTGAACAATAATCCAATCATTATCTACATAAAAGAATTGAAGGAATGATATATTGTTTTATAGTTTTATAATCAAACATGGAAAAAGATTACATTTCATATTTTCCATGTTTCCAAAATAATCATGTAAATTAGTTCCAACTAATTTCAAATACATATATCATAAAGATATATCAAATCAAACAAAATCATGTATCATATATCATATCATATCCATGTATATAAAACTAAAAAATAATATCAAAATTGCACAAATCGGCCAAAAAATAGTAAAACTCTCCCCAGGAATAACTATATGTTAGGATACCAAGGACACTCATAACTAAACATAGATAATCATGTGTCAATCAATTATATATATATATGAATCAAATATAGAGATTATAGGAACACCCCAAAAACTGAGACTTTCAATATTTCTAACAAGTCCCTAAAATAAAAGGACTATGGAGGTGAGGAACACCCAATGAGTGAACCCCGCAATGGTGGAAGATGCATTTTTCTACACCATAAACCATTGTACACAAGGATTACCATGTTCAATATTTTAAAAAATATTTCATCAATCTATTTCATCAAAACCATAATTTCAAAACCATTTCATAAAAACTATTTCATGATGCTTTGAAAAACCCATTTTCATTTACTAAAAACGGGGCAACCCATATTTTATGAAAACCCCATTTTCATGGACACTAATAAAATCAGTCAACAATTCAATTTCATTTACAACCCAATTTATCAATAATAGAGAAATGGATCTCACAAACATAGGCTAGAGATAGAACCACCTTCCTCAAATCATGGGTCACACACACCCGCAATAGGAACCAAGAAAAAATATAATAAAATACTTGAAAATATAGGACCAATGATCAATATAAAAATTATTTAATTGATTCCATTTTGAAAAAAAAGTTTTAGAGAATATGATAGATCTCACAATCCTCGAAGAAAACAGAACGTCACACTACAACCAACAAATGATTGACCCCCCAAAACAATGTCACAAGATAGATCTAGACATAATAAAGATGAATCATTATATTAGATCAATCGATCCAATACAAAAATGCATAATTAATTCAATGATCACATATAAAAAATTATTATAAATGATGAATCACATGAATAGATTCCCCAGACAAACCTAATGATAAAATGCTGAAAAAATCAGTCCGGACGGAGTGGAGGTTCCTGAAATCACCCAGGAAGAGATATAGGCCATGTGAAATGATCTTGTTGATGAATGAAATATGAATTATACATGGAATTCCCTAAAATCCCATCATAGTATTATTACATGGTTTTTAATCCCTATACAAATATTATAATCCATGGGGTCCATATATAAAGAAAATGATGTCACCGTTTTGCTAAAACTTGATCATTAACCATTAAAATGTGTATAACTTTTATATGGTGTTTACTCCTTTGATTTTGTGTACCAAAATAATGCCATATTTTTAGAGAAAAAAACATGGAAAGTAATCACCCAGTGGAAATAATGAAAAGATATTTTTTGAAGAAAAAACCAAACTTCCTTGAGCATTCTCTAATCGTAGGGAGAACCTAGGTAAGACATTACATATTTATAAAAAGACTATTAATTCAGAAAAAAATGTACATCACTAAACATTATCACATTTTACCCAATACAATATATCCAACCATAGGAGTCCCATGATGAACCTAATTAATGTAGAAATCTAATAATGAGAAGGTAATTATCTATAAGTGTGTAACAAAATGTCAGATAGAATATTTCAAAATGGTATCATTGTATACTTTTTATTTTAATTTTCTACTTTGGAATAGTATAGAGAATAATAGAATGTTGTTTTTTCTTGGGAATGAACTCATTTATGAGTGTTTAATCTCTATGTATGGGAGGAAAATCCTAATTTCCAGGGATGGAAATTACTGTTGTTTCGTTTCCCTATTACAGTTGATGGGTTTCCACCTCGAGTAGTGCACTTGGTTGTTATTTTTTTATTTATGAGATTTCTTTCATCTGTATAGTATTAAAAGAGGGGTGTGCAAGTTTATTACTCATTATAGGATCTTCATATTTATATGTCATCCATATGTTTCTTTTTGTTGATAGTTTCATGGTATCTTTATTTAGTGGTGTGTATTTATTATATATGGAATATAACTATTAGTAATTTTTATCATCTAATAGGTTTAGCTAATTAATATGGGTTATTTATATAAATTTTACATATAAATTTATAAATTTCTCCCCAAATATTATTTTATTGTGGAATTTTACGTGATCAACTCCGGGAGTGACACCTTGTAAGTTTGAGGAAGATATAGATGGTTTTTTAATATAATTTTTTGGTAAATTATGATAAATATAAGGAACATATATTGATTTTTCCTCAATAAAATGTTAATTTAATGTTATCTAAACAAACACGATTTTTATATCTAAATAAATGATGAATGGTTAAACATATAATTTTTATTAAAATTAGAGGTTGTGAAATGTAAATCATTGAGAATGATAAATTTTAGATAATTAATAATGAGATTATATTTGTTTCAGTTAAGTAGAGTTCGAATCACAATATAAAGAGTTATTTATTATATATCTTGTGATGGAATAATAATCTAACAATACATTGGGGACATACCATGAATCGTTAATGGAATTGTAAATAATAATGATGGAAATGTGTAGGGTATGTGTGACTTTATAAAAGAAAATTGTAGAGGTGGTTAAATTAAATTTCCTCATAAACCCTATCTAGATTTCCACTTATAATGTGTAAATTATGTCTTATTTAACCGTCCTATGGAACATAAAAATTATAATCCTTTGAAATAATGACTAATGCAGAGTTATTCTCAAATAGTGGTTTATATACTTGAGTGGTTGATGGGTCATGGGGAATGTAACATCCTAAAATTTTTGTTAAAAAATAATAATCATGATTTATTTCATAAATCAAAATAGGTACCTTTAAGTGTATTGAGATATAAAAAATATATATTATTATTTAAATTCAACAATTATAACCAAACTTTTGAATTGTGATTTGTGAATATGAATAACAAATATATATATATATATATATATATATATATATATATATTTGTGTGTGTGTGTGTGTCTGTGTGTGTGTGTGTTGGAACCATGGATTTTTCTTAAAGGTAATAGAGTATAGTTTGTATTTATTGTCAATCCACACTTGGTTGATGAAGAATTTTTCAAGGAATATGATTTTTCATCATAATATTTCTATAGTATTGAAGGTCACATCATTTCCAAGTGTTTTCCAAATGTTTGTGATTAATATTTAGTGGAAGAGGAATGAATCATGAATGTTTTTTTAAAATGAAACTTCATAAAAATGTTAAAGAAATGGGTTTTAGGGTGGCTGGGATGATATTCATGTAAATTCCGAGCATCGCGAATGGTGAAGATGTTATCCTTTATTATGAGAAGGGGGCATTATGAATGTGTGATGAGATAACAACAATCTATACGATTATGAAAAATACCACTAGAGCATCGTGACTGGAGGAGCATTAGGGGTTGGTTTTTTAAGGATCTAGGAAAATGAACTATGGTCATGGATACTTCCTAAATGTATGACCCTATATATATAAGGCTACCCAACTTCATTATACATGAAAATAATTAGAGAAAAGTATAAATTGGTCTGATTTTAAAAAGGCTAGGAGCTCTGCAAATCTGTTTTTCTATTTGAGCTTGAATATTGTGAAAGGTATAGTTTAAGCGTCACTAATTCCATCACTTTTGAGTAATGGTAGATTTTCAAGGATGGGGTATTCCATGACGATTTAGTGAGTTTTATGAAGGTAGTTTGTTCTATTTATCATGTTCTCTTCATGAAAGTGAGAATCATGAAGGATCATCACAGAAAATAGTTATGAAAATATATTTTTAGTGAACAAATATTTCAAGTGGTTATACTCAAGACATTGCTGTAAGTAGAGTCTCATTCTAGTCATGGACAAAGACATAGATTAATATCTATGGATGTGACCTTCAAGTCGTTAAATTGAGTGAGACTTTACCCAGAAGAGTGAGAAGGGGGTCAGTAGAAGTGTTCCAATGAAGGTAGTGCAATATCCCTATAATCTTGTAATGGAAGTATACCAGGAATGGAGTGATTATGTTAGTACTTTTGTATTCCATAATTAGTTAATATTAGTGGATTTAGGTACGAATGACACACTATTGGTATATGCTCATTGGACCGACCATTGGTGGGGAACTTAGTAGAAACCAATGTGTTGTTTCTCTACTTTTGAATGTTAAATAATAGAATGAATCCATCATACATGTTTTATAGGTTCTTACAAACATTAGAACATGATCTAGTATGTTAAAAGAAAATGTTGACACCCTGACTCACCCATCCCCTCTTACGGTGCTCCGGGGTTCTTCAATATATATACTAATCTATGTGTGTGTTTGAGGGAGAGAAAGTGTGTGTGTGTGTATGTGTAATGGTAATACTCAATGAAAATTTATTGGTTAATTCTTATAATATAATCATCCTATTTTTTTTAAAACTCATTTTAATCGTCCAAATTAATTTTTGTATTTATTATTTATGTTATATGTGATTAAATTGATTTAGATTAATCTATTTAATTAATTTTGAAACATATGTATTCATGATTTTGACATAAGTCAATTTTAAATATTAAAAAATAAAATTTTCTAAACATTGGGTTTTCTTTGATTTTAAAAAAATTTATTATATACAGTTTTTTCACTTTTAGAAATATAATCTTGACAAAATTAATATATATTGATAATTATGAGGATACAATTTGTTAAATTGTCCCCTTTTATTTTCATTCATCATGAATAGTAACCATAGAAAATATTTGTTTACTTAGTAAGAGTAAAATGAGTAAAACAATGTCAGAACTATGAGAGATGTCATTAACAAACCGTAAGGATTTTCTATAATATATTTTTTGATTGAATTTGGAAATACCAATCTAGCACTTGATGTTAGAAAAACATTGTTCCATTTTTCATTAATAATTAATGCTATGACATTTTAAGAAAAAACATACTAAATTTCACTCGTTTTACATTTAAAACTATAATATTCTTCTTAGGGGATACAAATAATTTATAGCCAATTATAATATTTTGAATTTTAATAATATTTTTTATGTTAATTTATTTTAAATTTTAACTATGGTATAATTATATTAAATATTTACAGAACCCTGATACATTTATTGTGCAAGTAGTGGAAAATTGTACTAAATAATTTTAAATATATTTAAATAAATATGTTTTTCATTAATTATTTTATTCCCCAAGAATTATTATTAATTCAAATTTATAAGTGACTGTTAAAGGATTTAGATTAAAAAATTATTTTTTATTAGTAACTTTAAAGTCAAATTAGATGAATAGTCCCTAAAATTACATTAATGAAATTTTATGTTATATAATATATGATTAAATGAATTAAAAAAGTATAACTTGTTAAAATAGGAAAAGGGGAATGATATATGAGCAATAATTTCATCTAAAACCCATTTTTGTGCTAATTTTTACCTTAGAAGTAAATTTATTACCATTAATGATTGAAAAATGTGTTACCACAATTAATGAAAAAATGGGTTAATAGGGGATAAAAGTAAAAATATATGGATTAAAATGATATAAAAACTTGTCTAAAACTAATTGGGTTCATTTATTTCTATCCAATATCATCATTAAGGGAAAAGAAAACAAATTTAGATACACTTATCCATGAATGCGTATTTATAATATTTTAATGTTTCTAAAAATTACAAGGGTGTGGCTACCATCCCTTATAATAGGAAACCACTCATCTCCCATTTTTTACACCACATTGAGTAACCTATATCAAACAAAACCTAATATATTATCTTATTAACTTCTCTACTAAATTATTGATGTTATGGTCTTCTTAAAATCCCATTAAATGAGTCCTTAAAATGGGATATTAAGTAGGGCTGTAAAATAAGAGGTAATTGTCTTTCCCAACCTCTTTCAATGTATGAATTCTTTTCCGGCATATATATCTATTATATCCGATCTAAAGAAATTAATTTTGTATCTTAAATATAGTAAATAATTATTATGTTCTTGTTTCAAACATTTTCCACATCCCTTCCATCAATGGGAAAATAAAAATTATTGCTTTTGGGTACATGTGGATTACTACCTCCATGTAGCAATATGATTCATTCCACATCACCATAATTCATGGTTAGTTATTTTTTCACAATAAAACGTTATTAATGAGAAGACTGATTAAAATGGAAAAGTTATTTTGGGTTATTTTAATTTTGTTTTTGATGAAAAAATTATTGTTTTTTCCTAATGTAGAATGTGTCCCATTGGATTGATTTCAGGAGTTAATTTATGTGAAATTACAGATGTCGGTTAAAACATCTCTGATGGTCTCCAAAAGGTTTTTACATGGGGATAGTACTAGCCAACGTCTATCATATCAATGGTTCAAGGACATTCTTTCCAAAGGCATGTGTTTATTGGGAGATTTTCCCAGTGAAACATAAGAACTCACATTGGTTGAGAAGATGGAATGTTGGGATTATCTCACCCTTTTAGGGGGGAATATTTCCTATTCTAGGACTCTCTTATATATTTAAGATATTTTTATATGTTTTGGAATCCATGGTTCATTCCCAAGCATGTTTCCATGGTATATCCCTAGGGAAGAAATTAATCATGAATACACACGGGTTTCAAATCATATGGGTGTAACTGAGGTTCTCAATCTATGGAAGGATCTGTATTCATTATAGGTTCTCCGTCAATGTTACCCTTTTATGGATAAATATTGGATGATTTTTTTGTTCTATAAGAAAATTCTGGTTTCAATCCATATGGGATGGCGCTTTGGATTTTTTCATCATCAAGGGGGGACAAGATCAGTTTTGATGTTGGGATCGAACACATATAGTGAGCTTCATATGTATCCTCATGAGATGAATTAAAACCCACATAATTCTATGTCACATTACTGGGTATATCGCCTTTTAAGGTCATGTGACATGAACCCAACCATGTAGTTTAACATCATGTGGCAAGGGCACATAAGTGAAAGGTTGCCTGATCAAGGGAGGTTTGGGACTTATGCCGAAGTAGCCTGAGGTACCCAGAAGGGATATGGTATACTGGGTGGATGTGATCCTACCGGGGGTGTATCAAATAAAATATTTGGGTGATTTGGATGATGGTTTTGGACCTCTAGGAGGCTTCCTACGTATCCTAGATAGATGAGAATCAAATCCCTCGTAGTTCATTTTGATCTAGGATTTACACTTTAGAAGAGGATAATTAAGGGAGAATGATTGGGGATTACACATGGTATTTTCCCATTTTAGGGGATTTGGTTGGGGTTTACACCTTCTAGGAGTCACATTTGGAAGAAATATTGAGATTACATCTATGGAGACGACCCATTCATTAGAATGATATTGGGTCTTATATCTATTGGATGGCCCATGCTTTAGGACCCTGAAGATGTCATGATCTCCAGCAACCTCTAAGCCCTTGTGAGTCATGCTCGGTGTGATAATCAAGATGAGTTAGTGGATATAAATATCATATTTCCCACTTCATCTATTGATATATGGTTTTGGAGTCCAATGGGAGAGAGAAAGGGCATTGGGTGTTCCAATCATTTCTTTTTCTTTCATATAATGGATAGTAATATTTGGTGACCTATCCAGATATGTCCCATGTAAGGGAAGAGAAGAGCGTGTGTATAAACTCATGCAAGGAAGGATAGGGTATTACCTTAGTGGGAGTTCCCTTTTGAACATTATAGGGGGTATACTATAGTTTAATGACATATAGCTTGGATGAGGGAATCACAGTTTAATATCTTTTAGCATGGACTATGAAATCATAGTTTAACGTAATTTTGTACAGAATAATACCATAATATTTAATGACATGTGGTTATAATGATATAGGGACATGCAGTTTAGTGTCATATGATGAGGGCCAGTTGTTATAGAAACCCTGATTAAGTAGTGGATAATCTGGTTGAGATGCTCTAACACGCCTCGACCATAATATGGAAGGACAATGTAAACTATGATTATGGGGGTTCTCGAATTAGTAGAAATGATATAGGTCATGTAATCCATTAGGGAATACATAGGTAGGAAAAGCCACTTCTATGGATGAAATTTCCTTTGGTTGATACATATTTCTTGTGGGAAAATTATATAGAGCCTCCATGGAATTTTGTGTATAGTCATGAAAAGGTTTCCTCAGGACACTGGTCTTCCATTTCTGATAGTCTAGGAGGTTTATGATGATTAGAAAACTTCCAATACATAAATGTTTATGTATGTAGAATGGTGTGTCCGGCCTTGTAAGATACATTCATACCGTGATTTTCCATCGAGTTCAGGCGAAAGCTGACATAAGAGGGTGGTTACGACATTTTGGGTGTGTCTGAGTAGGTCGACTCATGATATTGAAGGTACATATGTTGGTGTGGCATAATAGTGCAACATAAAATGTCATTGACCTAGATTGAAAAGTTTGTAGTGATACTCTTCATTTTTCGTAGGGGTCAGTGATGGTAGTGAAGGAACTAGCTCGATGGGCCGAGACCAAAATAGTATAATGATTTGGAGAGGGGGTGTGGGAGAATTCCCCTCATAGTATTGACCAGTGTTCATTAACGGTTCTCCACATAGGTTTTTCTGTATTGGGGAGTTCACGATGTGTCATCTGTGATGGTGATGACCCCAAAGGAGTTGTCTTCATAGGATATTTCACACAACATTTTTAGTAAATCATTATAGGTGAGGCATCATCTGTGAAGGAGAACCCATGGAGGGTTTCAAGTGAAGTGTTTTCTTTATAGGGGATTCCATGAAGGATCTTCTACAAAGGTACGGATGAAAAGGTTCCTCACACAAATATATTTATATTTGTTCATGGGGTTAATACATGATTCCAAAATATCATAAAAAACACTTCCTCTGTATATTATCTTATGTAGAGGGTATTCCATGTATGGTTCTAGAGATTGAGTCCATTAATAGCCACCCACATATAGTTCACGAGATAGATTCTGTGAAGTGATTCAGGTGTGGGATAAATTTCTCCCACACCTTCTATATTTTTCATTGTTCTTTGTTTCTTTTACTACCCTCTTACCCCATTATTTTTTTAGATCCCATCTCAGATTTTTATAGAGGATCATAGTGAGCCATAGAGCATATTTTTTGGGGGACCACAATGGACTTAGTTAGTGGGGTTCCCTTTACAGATGCTGGAGATTCCACCTCACCCCATGAACTGCTTAGTCTATGGGGGATCTTAGTTTGCGGTGGCATAAATCACCTCCTCCTTCCCACAAGGGTCAATGGTTCCGCTTGTGGTACCCAGTCTACCGCCTTAATCCTATGAACTAATTAGTTAATGGGTTCATTGTCAAGTGGAAAATTTCATTGTAGATCGGCAGTCCATGAAGAGATTTTTTTCTCTCGCAGTATTTCTTATTACATTTTATATTTTTCTTCAACATTATTTAATATTTTATTTCATTCATTTACTAGGATTGATTGAATTTTCTTCATCTTGAATGGATAATTTTTAGGACCCTATAGTTATTATGATGGATTTTATATTTATATACATTATTTATGATATAATTATACTTATGTAAATATAATATCTGATCTACCATCTTAACTTTCCAATTATTGTATAATGATAGTTTCACTCATGTGAATGTGTAGACTACCACCTTCATGTAGTGACGTGATTAATATTACTTTTGTTTCTTTACATGTAGTGTAATATTGAAAAACTTATTGAATATATATGATATATAAGATTTAATAATGATTTAAAAGGTGAATTATTATTTACCTTTTTATTTTTCTAATCATCAAAAGATTGAAACATCACTCATGCATGCGTAGAAACTACCATATCCATGAAGTGATCTAATTAATTTATCATTACCAAATTATATAAATAATTATAAAAGTAAACATGATGAATAAAAATTAGAGTTATTTTATGATTGTAATTCTATAGATGAAAACACCATGACCAAGGTTAAACTACCTAAACCACCAACTAAAACAAATATGAAAATTAAGAAGTTATCAACCAGAACAGAGATTTTAGCAAAACATTGATAATAAATGGGTGATAATTTTCTTTAATTAAATCAAATTCTATAAGATATGTATGATTTGGGTTAAAAAATAAATTAATATAAATATATATTTATTATATGTGATAATTTAATTTAGATAATGAAACATGAGAATAGAGGTAAGGGATTTATGTTTCAATCCCATTTAAATAATTATTGTTTATTGATGAATTTAAATTGATGAAAAATTATGATAATTATTTATTATAACAATTTAGTCTTCGTTACCCTACAAAATTATATGATTTCTATGTTTTAATACATATTTAATGTCTACGGTTCTCAAAATTGTTCAAAAATTATTTTTAAGAAAATCAATCCTTATTCCCCCTCTTTCATTCAGAAAACCATTATCATCCATATCAAGGGTTTTTTTAAAAAAATATAGCTTTTTTTATTTACTATTATTCAATTATATATTCCGGTTTATTTTATCCATGTTTTTATTTTTTACAATAATGATTTAAAATATTTATATTGTCCTTTACTAAATAAGGTACTTTTTATTAAACGAGTGAACGTAATGTTTGTTTTAATGATTACATCATGAATAGAAATTCACACCACTATGAATATTCTTTCATTTGATGATTAATTTAATCATTTACGTGGTTTTGTTCAAACAAAATATATTGACTAGTTTTTTTAATTAATATTTATTATAAGTTATTTCAAAATTTAATGGCAATTTTTGTCATGATATTTCCCAATGAACTTTTTATGAAATGTTTCACCTCTAGTAACATAGATTGAAATTAACAATTATTTACCAGATGTATAATCCAATGATACTATCCTTATTTTCTCTCTATATGGGCAATGATAATGATGATAAGTTTTATATGAAACCCCCTTATTTTCTATGGGTTATTCTATGATAAAACGATTAAAAGTAGTAAAACCAATTTTCATTATGTGGTTATGATATGATGATATGGAACACACATATATTATTTTAATTATGTTATAGTTGGGAATAGAATTATATTGTGGGAAATATGGATATCAACTGAGATAGTTAGACTTAAAATGTGTAGGGAACCCAATTATATAAAGGGAATTTCTCAAATGTGATAATAATGGGAGTGAAACCTGACTATGGATATGATGTAATAGGGTGTGAACACAATATACTATGATACTCTTGAAATTGATCCTTAGGAACAAAAATGATCTTATATGCTTATGCGTATTCAAAAAACTGATGTGTTATTATTATGATATTCCCACAAGGCTAAATATTGATTATTGATTACGAATTATTTATTTTGTTATGGAAAATATTTTTCCCATGATATATGAATTATAATCACGGACTAATTAGGTATTATTATTTTAAGTTCTGATCAAGTTATCATACCCTTATTCTTATCTTATACTCAATTATGATCATTGTTTTATATCTCTTGAGTTTACCATTGGTGATCCACTAATATCACTCATTATTACATTTCCTTCACTGAAGTTATGATGAAAGGTTTTATGTAGATTATGTATAATAAGAGTGCAATGTGGGAAGATATTTTAGGATATGATTAATATAATTAATGAAATCCGATGAAGATTAATCTAAATTCAAAATATAAAAAACCATTATGTTTCTAGAATGAATTATAATGTATTTTAATCAATATTCAAAAAAAATTATATTTATATGTATATTATGGTCAGATAACCATAGTTGGTATTAAAGTGTGGTTTCATTATTATGAGAGATTATGATTAGAAAAAACTAGGGAAAACCTTATGGATAAGAATATGTATAGGATAAAATAAAAATATTTTGGAAAGATAAGGATTATGTGGTTTTCATAGAAATGAGTCTCTACCTGGACACTATATGTGGATGTCGTTTTCAAGAAGACGCATCTAGGTATAATATAACTAAACATAGTTTTTTTTGTATATATCATCCTTAATTATTGTGCATGATGAATGAGCCCTTACTACGCTTGTATTTTGGAGCTCACTAGGTATATTATTTTTTTAACTCAAATTTTCATTTATAACCATTATGAAGGAATTGAAAATATGATATCCAAATCTGGACTAGGTTAAACCTATTTTGTCATAGATTAAAAATTAGATCTCATTATTTATATATACTTTGAATGATTCTTTAGGATTACATGATTACATCTTAAAACTAATATTGCTGAAACTCTAATTTTTTATTTTAGTCAAATGATAATACCTAAATGAATAATGCTAATGCTAAATAAAATGGATACTGCAGTTATTTTACTCCATAGAAACCTAATCAAATAGGATATGGAATTTGAAACATTTTTATTATTCCTAATAATCTATTGTGTTATATGATTAATAATATTAACTTGGTGAGATTCCTAACACAACTAATAAGATAAAAATGGTTCTTTATGGGAGTTAAGTTGATAATTACCACAAATAAATGAATATTCAGATTCATGCATGTCATGAATGTGTTAAAAATATCCTAGGTAAATGTCTCAATTGAATGAAGAGATGTTTTTTGTTTAGAAAATATGGGAATATATCATGTAATTTAATGGTAAAAATAATGGTTTTGATGGAGAGAAATAAAGTAAAACCTAAAGTATCAATTATAGTTTAATTTATTATATGTGGGTAATGTGGTCATTATCAATGTCAATGAAATAATCCAATGGTTAATTCCTTCACTACGGTAGGTTTATAGAATCCCAGGGTTTTATAGAATATTACCTTTTCATATCTATTATTATTTATGAATAAAATATTAATTTTACATTAAATATGACATTTTTGTCTAATATCATACTCAACCCGCAACGACGAGTTTCTTTTATATCTTACATTTCTCACAACATTGAGTTATACCAATAAATAATATATTATTATTATTATTTTAAATAGTAGTTAACGCCTCAGTATTATAATGGAGGGAATGAATATAACTAAATACCATATGATTATACATGTTCATTAAATGTTTTACATTTATCCAAAAAAATTAGAGGCTTAAAATGAGATTGAATCCAATTTTAATCATTAGATACTCTAATATTTTTAAAAAGCCCGGTTTACCGCCTTTTGATGGAGATACCTTTTTAAATATAGTTTTTCTAACTTTTATATGTTCACTTTGTAAAAATAAATTTATTTTTTAGAAGTGGAACATCAAAATTTACTTTGGAAAAAAAATTATTTTTATTACACAATTCATATTTTTATGAACAATGAAAATGCTGGTTTTTAATTCAAAACTGAATTTTAATCTAATTTATTTATATAGTTGTATTATTAATTTAAATGGTTTTAAATTTTAATTGAATTACAATTTTATAATTTAATCAATGTATTGTCATTTGAATTAATTTCACTTTTAAATTGGATATAAACACATGTCAATCTTTTGACAGTTAGTACTTCTTAAAACCCCTC
This sequence comes from Viscum album, assembly GCA_963277665.1. NCBI lineage: Eukaryota > Viridiplantae > Streptophyta > Magnoliopsida > Santalales > Viscaceae > Viscum > Viscum album. Next base: position 1,641,965,396 of record OY728135.1, on the reverse strand, counting down.
TTTTGGGTTTGATAGCGGTAATTAATTATTGAAACTTCTGTGTTTTTAATTTGAAAAAATTCATTCCATATTTGGAGTCACAATATCCATGTTTGTACATAGGTAGATTATTTTTTAGACATTATGAATAGTAACTTTTGTAATACTTTTATTTACCATGGTTAAATGGTAAATCTAGTTAAAAAAGGGGGTAAATAAACAATATTATAATAATTATAAACTACCCTAAAACTTGTCCCAATACTATTTTATGTGATATGTATGAACATGGGAATCATTGGGTCTATTCTGGGATCTTATGGAGCCACAGGTATGTGAAAATGTAATTTTATAAAAATTATTTTAATATAAATAAAAATATAACAAAAACATGTATATTTTAATAAAAAACATTTATATGGGGTTATATAAGTGATAATTTTGTCTATGAATAGTAATTAGAATTATAATAACATTTCCTATATCATGGTAGTTTATGTATAATTTTTAGACATCAAATAAATAAATTTATTTATAAAACACTGATAGTGAAGTGATTACGTTATTAATGAATGATTCAAATAAATGAAACTATAAATATTAAAATAAATATATTTTGAACATTTTTTTGCCATTAAAGAATTTTGGTGATGCATATGACATATAATAGTTTAATTAACGATGTTTTTTAGAAAGAATAAGTTTTTTTTGAATTTTTAAAAAAGTCAGAATATGAATAGTATAAAAATAGAAATAAATGAGTTTTAAAATTGAATACAATTTTATGAAATGATATAATAGTCCTAAAAATTTAATAATCAGAAAAATATCTTAGATAATTTTGAAAATAAAATTAATGAACCACTTTAGGTTCTATTTCCATTTTATTGTAACTATATTCACAATATTGTAAGAATATACAAGAAGACTTGGTAAGAGTTGAATTATTTAACTAAGGGTTAAAGATTAAAGATAAGATTAAATATGTGACAATACTAGTCTAAACCCTATTGGTTGAGTGGTTTTCGACCCAAACACATCTTATCTTTGAAATAAATTACTTTGGGGCCATTTTAAACCGAAAATAATTTTATAATAAAATAATATTTCAATGCCTTTTATAAGTTCCCCTCTACCGTAATAAAAAAAAATCAACTATACCCCTTTAATGAAACCTCTAAAGCCCATTGGATCAACTAAATTCTACCCCAAAAATATTCCATAATCCGCCTCTTCCTATTAGAATAATTACCTTAGGCGTATTGCAATTCTAGAAAGCCTTTTGACTCAAATCAAATGAGTTACACGTTTTACGATATATCATCATCTCTAAAGTACCTTTCCATTATCTTACATCTCCTATCCCTATTAAATTATTATTCAATTATTATATAACAAAAATAGTATCCTCAATGAACTAACATGTTGTTATGATTATTATTTTAACTACACTTATAGACACATCTATCTAATTGATACAAACATACCATTTTTGTGTACGGTGAACTACTGCCTCACGAAACGATGTTTGTTAGATTTTCCCCTACCACCTATCGTGGTAGATATTATGATGGCCCTATATTTATATATGATATATATTGTATTTATATTTTATATATGATACTGTAATTTTTATTTACAATCATACATTTTTCTTTTATTGATGTATATATATGATAATTTCATTTGAGGAAGTGCGGACTATCGCTCCCTCAAAGTGATATCACTTGTACATAGATGGAATGTATTAAGGATTGCATTAATGAAATTATGTAAAATATATATCATATCATATTATAATGTAATTATAATATACATATGTATCATTTAGTTTTCATTTCATTAATTTGAAAAATAAATGAAAGTAGAGTTCATGTGAACATACAACTTACCATCTCCATGAACGAGGCATTTCATATTTTTCTCCAAATGTTATGGACTATTATAAATTCATATATACTAGATATATATGATATTAAAATATTTAATAATACTCTGTAGATAATTTAATTTTGACCACATGGATAATTTATAATTATAACAAGATCATTTTCGATTCAAGTACCGAATATCAACAAAATGACTGATATTAACTTAAATAATTTTTTAATTTTTATAAAATGGTAATAAGTGATATTAATTGAGTAATAAACTCTAAAAGGTTCTTATGAAAGTAGAAATTAACTTATTTTTATCATTCATGATGAATAAAGAACATGCATGATGAATCAGACCCAAGGTAAGAGACTTCGTCTCAATCTCTTTTCATTAAGACATACATTGATAATATACAACTCCTTATTTTATACGACATATAAAAACCCTTTCAATTTTAATTTCAATAAAATGGAATATTTTTTCTATTAAGTGTCTTACTAAATGAAAATAAATGTTTTTAACGTATGTGGTGACAATGATCTATCTTCTGTTGTAACCGTTATTTGATATTTGGCATCCTCTTTAAGCCATAATCTTTTTTTAATGGAAATGAATACATTATTTACTTTTTGGTTGTTTTGGTATTGAAAATGGTTTTTGAAATGTATTTTTTATTGGAATATCGTGAAATTATTTATTTTAATTTATATGAAATATTATTAGTAAAATGTTGATATTTTCAATATTTTCTGTGTTTCTATTATATAATGGTACTTGGAGATTTGGCAGGTGGTTATGTGATAAACTAAATTATAGGGGGTTACATGATAAAACAAAATAATGTGTTCTTCTATGATAATCTATGGATTGGAGGTTATGTTATAACCTCCAATGCATTGGGTATCGAATTTGGTCATACGATTGTACCATTTACTGATATGTGTGGAAGCTAACAGTATGATTATCCCATTTACATATGTCTATGTCCCAAGTTACCTTTATATGGTCCATGTTGATTTATATGGTATTTTCATTATATTTTGGTTATAAAAACGGTAATCAATTAGCTTATATTCAGTGATTTATATTTACCATTTCATAAATGTGAAATTTATTACTTTATGATAAAGTATTCATGGTTTTCATGTTATCCCAAGACATTTCGTTCCCAATCATTATGTATCCCTTATGGAGCCTATTATTCTCACCACATGTTTGGAAATGTTTTTCATAGGACATAAAGAAGAATGGAGTTAAGGATGAGATCATGGAAAATTTTGGCTATTAAAATATGAAATGATGTCATGTTTTGTTTTAAAGAGTTTTTGTTTTATGAAAAAAATTGATACTAAATAGAAGTTTCAACTAGTATTATTCAAGATGTTCTTTATAAGTTATGACCTAATTCTCTGAAGCACTAAACCAGAAAAGTTCCTTGATGTGAATTAAATTTAAATTATCGACTTATCTCAAGATTAAGTAATTTATAAGGCTAGTGCCTTACATTTTGTATCAGAGGTCAGTTTAGATAACATTAGAAGTTAGAATATTGTTAATAGAATATCCATAAAATATTGTTTACATTATGTTCAAATTAAAATGATATTGCTTTTGAACAATACCATGTTGCTTCATCTAAGATAATTTTTTTCATAATTGTTTTTCATAGAGAAATAGGGAAGCTGTGATGGGAAGGAATATATAAAGAAATGACCTACCAAATCAGCATCATGAGATGGTCAGAATCAGAATTGAATAGTTTGTTGCAGTGATGGTTCAGTTGACTCATGTGATAAATGGTGTTTGTTTTGATAGATGATATTTTCTCATATTATGAAATCATATATGAACATGAATGTCACTTAAGGAATGTTTTGTAAATCATAAAATAAATAAAATATATTTAATGTTTATTAAGAGTGAATTTTGGTTGCAAAAAATTTCTTTCCTTTGTTATATTATTTCTTAAGATGGAATAACTATTTACCCCACTAAAAAAAGTTATTGAAGAGTGTCCAAGAACTACCAATGTCACAGAGATTCGTAGTTTTCTTGGATTAGTGAGTTATTGCCAAATTTTTATTGAAAAATTTTCTTGGTTATCTATCCCAGTAACTAAGCTTGCATGTAAGGGAGTTAAGTTCAACTGGACAAATTTATGTGATGATTGTTTTTAGGAACTACAAAGAAGATTGTTAAATAATTCGGTTTTGGCCTTGCAATCAAGAAATGTTGAATTTGTTATCTATAGTTATTCATAATTGAAATGACATGGTTTTTTATGAATGCAAAATGATCAAGTAATTGTTTATTCTTCAAGTTAGTTGAAACCTAATGTGCTACATTACCCTACACATGATTTGGAATTAGCTGTTGTTGTTTTTGAATTAAAAATTTAGTGGCATAATTTGTATAGCGTAATGTTTGAAATATATAATAATCACAAATTTTTGAAGTATATATTCAATTGTAAATAATTAAACATGAGACAAAAGAGATTTCTAGATTTATTTATGAATTTTGATTGAACGATCCATTACCATCTAAAAAAGAAAAATAATTTATTTGTTGTTTTGAGTTGAAAGATTAATGATATATTAACAATGCTACTTTTGGAATGAGATACTTTGGTTTCTAATTTGATGAATTTGGTATTGGATGTTGTTAGTGCAGGGAATTGATCTTTTTTTGGTGGTTGTGAAATCATCTTTATCTAACAGAATTAAGCAAGCACAGAAAGAAGATAGTGAGTTTCAGAAAAAGGAAGAACTAGTTCTGAAGGGTAGGTTACCTGAATTTAACATTGATAAAGATTTTATTTTGATGTTTGGAAAGAGATTATGAGTTACTTGTGATTCATAGTTAATGAATGATTTGTAATGTGAAGCTCATACTTCACCATTTTCAGGTCATCTAGGAAGTACTAAGATGTATAGAAATCTTTGAGAGTATTTTTGGTGTGATGGAATGAAAAATGATATTATTGACTTTACTATAAAGTGTTTGATTTGACAGCAGGTTAAAGAAGAGTGGTAGTCACCAAAAGGGAAGCTCATTACTTTGGTAGTGCTAGAGTTGAAATGGGGAAATGCATCCATGGATTTCATAGTGGGGTTACCAAAAACATCTCCAAGTAACAATGAAATCTGGGTTATTGTTGATCTATTGACTTAACCTTATCATTTTCTTCATATTTGAGACACATTGTCCTTAGATCAACTTTCTTTATTTTATATTAATGATATAGTCAAGTTACATCAAGTTCGTCTATCCATTGTATCTGATTGTGATCCTAGGTTCTCTTTTATATTTTCTAAAGGCCTTCAGAAGTCATTGGGAACCGAATTAAATTACAGTACACATTTTCATCCTCAATAAGATGGGCAGTCAGAATGAACAATTTAGACCTTGGAAGATATACTGCATTCTTATTCAATGTATTACCATTGAAGTTGGGACGAAAAACGTTATCTGATTGAGTTTTCATATAATAACGGTTTTCATTCTAGTATACAGATGGCACCCTTTGATTCATTATATATAAAGAGGTATCGAACTATATATTTCTGGGATGAAGTTGGAGAAAGGATGATGATGGCACCAGAATTGGTAGAAGAGATGGAAGAAAAATTTCAGATGATTCAGAAGCATAAGAGGACAACACAGAGTGGCAGAAACTTTATGTGGATAACGAAAGGAATGTTCTTTCTTTCAAATTTTATGATAAGTTCTTTCTCAATGATTGTCCATGGAAATGTGTGATGTGTTTTGGTAAAAAAGGGAAAATTGTGTTTGAGGATCATTGGACCCTAATAAATCTTAGAGAAAGATAGACCAGTTTCCAACAGGGTTCCTTTACTTCTATGTTTATCTCATGTACACAATGTTTTTCATGTTTCAATGTTGATAAAGTTTATGCTGGATCCATATCATGTTTTTAGTCTAGTGGCAGCTCATTTGGAAGAGAATATTTCTTATGAGGAACATCCAGTACAAATTATTGACCGTAGGGCGTAAGTGTTGTAGAATAAGGTGATTATTCAGGTAAAGGATTTGTGGAAAAACTATATGGTTTTAGAGGCAATGTGGGAATCTAAATATTCTATGATAGAGAAATACCCTCACTTATTTGGTAAGTAAATAAAATTGTGGGGATGCAATTTACAAAAGGGGGGAATGATGTAGCATCCCATGAATTTATATAATTATACCTTTTAATATATATTATTATTTATTAATAAAATATTAATTTAAAATTAATGAATTCATTTGGTCTGATAGCGTACTCAACACACAACAATGGGTTTCTTTGAAATCCTACACTTCACACAACTTTGAGTTATACAGAAATATAATATAACAATATTGTTATTTAAAAATCTAGTTAACTTCTACCCAGTATATTAACGGGAATTAAAATAACACACTACAATATGATTACACATATTTGTTAATTTGTTTACATTTATCCACGAAATTTTAGATGCTTAAAATGAGATTGAATCTAATTTTAAGCATGAAAAACTCTAATGTTTTTTAAAAGGTCTTTTTACCAACTTTTGATGGAGAATCCTTTTTAAATATAAACTTTGTCACTTTTATATGTTTCATTTGAAAAAATAAATTTCTTCTTTTTATGAGGAACATCAAAATTTACATTGGATGGAATTTGGGTATTTTTCTAATAAAATGCATATTTTTATGAATAGTTAAAAAATACAACATTTTAATTCAAAACCACCTCTTAATCTAATTTATTTATATATTTAAAATATTATTTCAGTTGGGATTAATTTTTAATTAGATTACGGTTTTATCATTTAATCAAATTATGGACATTGGATGTAATTTCACTTTTAAATTGGATATAAACACATTTCAATCTTTTGATTGTTTTTACTTCATAAAACCCCGCTTTTTGGTATGAGAATAGTAATTAATTTAAAATTAATTTCTAAAAATTCTTTGTTTTGAATATGGAAAAATAGATTCCATATTTGGATGTAGGATGTCCAGATTTTGTAAATAGGTACCTTTTATTTTTAGACATTATGAATAGTAACTTCAGTAATTATTTTAATTACCTTGGTTAAAGGGTAAATCTAGTAAAAAAGGTTTAAAAACATTATAATAATATTAAAGTACCCTAACACATGGCCTAATCCTATTTTATGAGATATTTCCAAACACGGGAATCCTTGTGTATATTTTGGGACCCCATGGAGCCACTGTCATGTGAAATTGAAATTTAATAATAATTAATTTAATGTAAATAAAATGTAACCTAAACATGTATCTTTTAGAAAATCAATTTTTACATGAGGTTATATAAGTGATAATTTCAAATATAAATAGTAATTATAAATTAAAAAGTATTTCCTACATAATGGTATTTTATTTATATTTTTTAGAAATCATATAAATAAATTTATCTACGATACAAATGTGATGCAGTGATTACCTCATCAATGAATGAATCAAATAAATGAGATTATAATTATTAAAATAAATTTATTTTGAAACTTTTGTTGCCATTCATGAATTTTAGGGATTAATATGACATTTTATCTTTGAATTAATGATGTTTTTTGAAGGAATCATGTTTTTATGGATTTTAAAAACAAGTCCTGGTATGAATTGTATAATAATTGAAATAAATTTGTTTTTAAAACGAATATTATTATATTAAATGATATAATAGTCCTAAAAATATATGAATTGGAAAAAATGACTTAAATAATGTAGAAAATTTCATTAATGAAGTACTGGAGGTTCTTCTTTAATTTAATAGTAACTATATTAACCATATAGTAAGAATATACAAGAAGACATGGAAAGAGTCAAATTAGTTAACTAAGGGATAAAGCTAAAATATAAGGTTACATTTGTGACCTAGACTTGTCTAAAACCTATTGGTTGAGAGGGTTCGACCCAAAAACATCTAATCTTTGAAATAAATTACTTTTTTACAATTTATAACCGAAAATCATTTGATAATAATATAATATTTCAATGTCTTCCTAAAGTGCCCCTCCTACCTCTTATAAAAGGGAATCACCTATACCCCGTTTAATAATACCTCTAAATCCTTTTTTTTTGTAAAAACTCTACCCAAAACGATAAAAACATCTCTCGGTTCCTCCTAGAATCATTACCTTTAGGCATAATTCAATTCAAGAAATCCTTATGGCTCAAATCAAAGGGAATTACACGTTTTAAGAGACACCATCTTTTCTAAAGTTTATTTACGTTATTTTACATCTCTACTCAATATTATATTATTATTCTTCGATTACATTAAAAAAAATATCCTCAATATTCCAGGATGTGGTTATTATAATTATTATAACTACAATTACACACACCTCCATCTAATGGCTACGAAAATACTATTTCTATTCACGGCGAACTGCTGCCTAATGAAACAATGATTGTTCGATTTTCCCCTAACACCTCTCATGGTGGTCATTATGATGGAACTATATTTAAATATGATATATAATATATCTATATTGTCTCTATGACACTATAATTTATATTTACAAATATAACATTACTTTTTTTATGATGGGTAAATATGATAATTTAATTCAAGGAAGTACAAACTACTGCCCCCCTCAATGTGATATGACTTTTTCATGAAAAACATTGAACATATAAAGTATAGAGTTAATGAACTTTTGTAACATATATATGATATTATATTCTACATTAATTATAATAATATTCCTTACCATTTAGATTTCATTTCTTTAATATGAAAAATAAATGAAAGCAGTTTTCATGCGTACATACAGCTTATCGTCTCCTTGAATGGTGATTTTCATTTATTATATCTAAATGTAATGGAATACTATAAATAAATTTATACTTTATATATATGATATTTAAATCATGAATACTATTCTATAGATAATTTAATTTTTTCCACATGGATAATTTGTAATTATAACAAGATCATTTTCGACTCAAGTATTGAATATCGAAAAAATGATCGATATTAACATAAATAATTATTTAATATTTAAAATGTTGTAATAAGTGATATTAAATGAATAATAAAATTAAAGAATGTTCTTAAGAAATTATAAAGTGACTTTTTTTTATTATTTAAGATGAACAAGGGACATACGCGATGAATCAGACTCGTGGTAAAGGACTTCATCTCAATCTCTTTTCATTGAGGCATATGATGATTATATAGACCTCCTTCTTTTATACTATGTATAACAAAACCCTTTGACTTTTAATTTCATTCAAAGGGATTTTTTTTATATGAAGAATTTTACTAAATGAAAAGCAATGTTTTTAACTTATGCGGCGACAACAACCTCTCTACCACTATAACCATTATTTGACATTTGGATTCTTCAATGGGCATTAATTTTTTTAAAGGAATTGAAATCCATAATTTCCTTTTTGGTTGTTTCGGTATTGAAAATTGTTTTTGAAATTGATTGATTATTTTAATATCTTGAAATGATTTCTTGTGATTGAAAATGAAATGTTATTAGTGAAATGTTGATATTTTCAATTTTCTATGTGTTATGATTTTATAATGGTACTTGGTAATTTGATGGGTGGTTATGAGGTAAACCAAAATAATGGGTGGTTCTGTGATAAACAATGTATGAGTGGTTACTTTATAACCTCCAATTCATTGGGTATGGATGTTTGACTATTTAGATATTCTATTTAGTGAAATGTTTCGAAATCGACCGTATGGTTATTCAATTTTAGTATGTTTGTGTCCCAAGTTACCTTTATATGTTATATGTTTCTTTCTATGGTATTATGATAATATTTTGGTTACAAAAATGGTATGTAATGAGATTATATTTAGTAAAGTATATTTACAATTTCCTAAATGTGAAAAGTATTAATTTATGATAATGTATTCTTGGTTTTTATGTTATCCCCAGACTAATTGTTTTCTTTCTTTATGTATCCCTTAATGAGATTTTTATGCTCACCCAACGTTTTAAAATTCTTTTAATAGGACATAAGGAAGACTATATTGATGATTAAGATCAGAAAAAAATTATCCTATTAAAATATGAAATGATTTCATGTTTCATTTTAAATAGTGTTTGTTTTATGAAGACGTGGATACTGAGTAGAAGGGTCTACTTGTAATATTAAAGATTTTACATATAATTTATGACCAAATTCTATAAAGATATATACTAGTAAAGATCCTCGATGCCAATTAATGTCAAATTATTGACTTATCTCAATATTAAGTAATGTTTAAGGCTATGGACTTATAAGGGTTTATTCTATTTCAATCGGTTCGAGGGAATAATAGAAGGGTTTATGTATTTTGATTCAAAAAATATATTTTATAAGTATTTTATATGTTATATTTTTATTATAATAATCATGAAACATCTATGATTTTTTATATAGTTGTACTAAAAAATATATTTGAATGAATACAGGGAATGGTGATGAAAACCTAGAGAATTGGTTAAGTTGTATGATAATATTATTTGAGTAAACATGATTGAGGGGAAGATAACCATTATTATATTCATGATGTGGAGATAATATTGTTTAGTTGATATTAGTAGTTTTCTGATTTTGAAGAAGTAAATTTTGTTGTGTTGGAAACCGTGAAAATGATTAGTGATTTGATTACGATTTTATTTATGAGGGAGTTTATTACATTTTTACATTTTTAAAATATTTCAATATTATGTGATTTCATTTTAGGAATATGGTTTGAGTTAATTTTTGGAAGCTTATCAGTTTTCATTTTTTAATGTTAATTCATCTTACTAGCCTATTTTATCAGAATATATGTTTGTTATGTGACATTATGATCTAGTTCATGTTGTTTGAGGATAAATGTTAGTATTTATCTTTAAAAAAAATATGTCATCAAATTGTTTGTTTTATTTGTGTTTTAAAAATTGGTGAAATATATATGGGGAGTCATAAGGATAATTATTTATGTAATGGATTATATTTAATGATGGGATTCATGTTGTGGTTTTAGATATTACTCCAAATTTTTATCCATATATGATAAATTGCACTAATTATTTTGGTTTTGAAAAATAACTATAGATAGAAGGAATGACAGTTAATTAGTTTTTGGATCATATGATCCCTTAAAAGATAATTTTAGTACCCTATGAATGTTAATTTCATCTTGAATATTCAAATAATATATTAGTACATGATTTTGATATTGATATATTCACAACCACATGATCGTACATTGATTTTCAAATGGGATGATATCATGTATGTTTATCTTATAATGTTACCTATGTTGTTATAAAATGAATCCATAGACATTAGTAAAAGGTTATTGAAGTGTAAATGTTATTATTCTGTGATGATGATTTTATTATCTTTTAACCCCTAACTAATGTATGGTTTTGTGGTCATTAACTCTATCATGGCCATGTCCTCTATAACTCTATTTGTTATTTGGATGACATTTTTCTCCTAAATGTCTATATTTTAACTCTCATCCAATATTTTATGTATATAGTAACCCAATTATGTGTTATTTCATAAAACATTTAAATTTCCTACACCCCATATTCAAAGGAAGTTTTATTATCCACCTATACAATATGATTTTAAAAAAATATATTTTCAAATACTAAAACAGTGATAGCTATGAAAAAATTTAAAGGATTTAATTTATTTAATGGGGTATAATATAAAACCATAATAATATAGTTTAACAACAATAATCTCAAAATATTTATTAACACACAATGCCAATCATAATCGAATTTAGATAAAATATCGAAACATTCTTAGTTAAATGTTACCATTATAACATATCTGTTTAATTAGTGGGAAAGAATATAATTAACCACATTAGGAAATATTTGTATAATGGTCCTACACAATAAAAACATATTTTTTAAATCTTTGTATCATTTTATGTATCAAAATTACATTATCACCAAAAAAACGAATTTTTTACTTGATATGGGTAAATATTATAAGAAATTTCTGTATCAGATAGAAATAGTATTTCATATACTGATTTTATTGAAATAATTATATAATAATTAATATATTCTGAAATTTTTCATGTTTTTCATAAATGATTCATTTTTCATTGAGTAGTGAAAATACTTATTTTTCAAATACTATAATTTATTTTTATTAAATCATTGTAATTTAAAAGTCCCATTCAATTTTTTATTTTTCCTTAAAGTGAAATATGATAAATATGATCTATAATAATTATATTAATTCATGTGAAATAATTTATATACCATTATTTTTATATATTTTGTTTTTAGGATTCCAAATAATTTTTTTCTAAAACATTCAATAAGTTTTATGAATTTATGTTAAAATTAAATAATTCCACTTATAAAAGTCTAAGATTTAAAAATGGTGTCAATATATGGAATAGGTTTCACAAAATATGCTATATAGGCCAATTTTAATTTTGGTCATTATGATTAGGGATGCAACATAATATATTCTACCTCAATAATGTTAAAATTGTTAAAATAAGGTTAAAACTATGTGAAAAGGCATTCAAATAACTATATTACATGAAATTAATCTATTGGATCAGTGGGGTTATACCATCATCATAAAATAGTCAATGTTATGGAATATTAGTGTGATTTTACTTTTCTACTGACTTATACAGTACTTTATGTAAGGAAAAAATACAAATATCACCCTATTTTCATTTAAAAACTAAAATAATTTTTGATCAGGATAAAACAATTATTGTCAATTATATATGATTATTTTAAAAATAAATATATTATTTTTTGATAGTAACATATAATTAATTTTTAATGATGGTTTAATTACATAAATTTCATCTGGAATATCTATATAGTTCTTGTGTCAGAAGTAGAAAAAAATACTATTACATTTTAAAACAATAAAATAAATATGGTTGAGAAGAATTTTTCGGTTCCATGAATTTTATGGGTAATTTTAATTTTTTAGTGATAGTCAAAGATTCTGTATTATAAATACATTGTGTCCTTCCTAACATTATTTTCAAATTAAATGAATAGTATAAAAATGTCCAAAATGATATTCTGTGTTATATAATATTTTATGAAACTATTTAAAAATAATAAAAAATATTTAACTAGGGAATGTGGATGAGATAAATGGAAAAATTAATCCTTTGGACATTTGTGAGAAATTTTTTACCATAATGTAAATTGATAACTATGAATGATTGAAAATAAGTTACCATGGTTAAGGATATAATGGTTTAACATCTCTCGATCTAAATATATTAGTTTTAAAATGTACCAAAACATCCCAAATTTTTATTGGATTAGTTTAATGCAATCCTATTTCATCATTAAATCACCATTTTTCCAATTTTGAATCATATGGACATGACTGTGAGTTTATAATATTTAACTATTTTGAAAATTTACAAGAGTGCCCCATCCCTCCATTAAAAATAGTGACCCCACTCCCTCTTATGTAAAATAGTTTTAGCCACCTACCTTGACCAAAACCTATTAAATTCTATAATTAACATCACTATCTATAAGTTATAGATGAATTTAATTTTAAAAGTCTATTCCAAAATTCTATATGGGGTGATCTAAAGGGGGTCGATCAATGAGAAGGTAATCAACTAACCCAACCTATTTCAATTTATTTTTCCTCTATCTATAAATCTATGGTATTGATTATCAAACAATCAATTAAATGTACGAAATAAAAATAATTTTTATTATTATTATTTTTCAATAATTTTATAATTTCACTATATAAAATAGGAAATGAAAAGTATCACCAGTGTAGACATCTAGACTACCTCTTCCATGTATTGATATGTTTTATTCTACATCACCAAAATACATGGCTCTTTAGTATGATGGATTTTAGATTAAAATATAATTTTATTAAATATCTATAATATTTGAATTATAATATCATATCTACCTTATTATATTTCTATCCATATATGAAAGTAATCATCACCCATGTATATGTGTGAACTACCACCTCTATGAAGTGATGTGATTCATAATATTTTTTTTTCACTTTTCAAGGATGGTAATATGGGTAGATTATAATAATATATATTATATATATTATTATAAATGATTCAATTGAGGTGATTAATTATTTATATTTCTTTTGTACGAAACATAGATAATTGGAAACATTACTCTTATGTACATAAGGGTTACCATCTCCATGATGTGATAAAATTTAATTTTCGACACTGATTTAAATAAATAATTATAAAAGTATACGATATGGATATATATGAAAATATTTCAGGATTAAAATTATGGGTATGATGATTCTATATCCAATGTGAATGTACTAGAACCATTTAACAGAATCATGCATGAAAACAAAGTAGTTTTCAACAAGAAAAATTATTTTAATAAATAGTTTTTAATAAATTGGTGATAAGATGTTATCAGCAAGAAATATTTGGTATTATATATATGAAAATGATTATAGAGTTTATATATAGTAAACATAAATTCATTATACTAGAGAATTGATTGTGTGTGAAGAAAAATGAGTCATGATGAAATGGATTTATGTATTAATACCATTTAAATTATGATCTATATGCTTTAATTTCCATTGAGAAAATTATATGATTCTTATTTAATTACCCCATTTAATTTTTTTATTCTACTCTAGTTATTTCAAATATTTTGTAGTTATAATATTTTTTTCCCTTTTTAGTACTCCAAATGTTATGGTAAATGGTTTTTAAAAAAATCCAATATTGTTTCACATATTTCATTCCTGACAAATTTTTCTTCTATAAAAATGCTTTTTGAAATATTTTCATGATTTTTTTTACTATCCCACAATGATTTTGTTTTAAATTTCACCATTTTTTATTTTAATGAAAATGATAAAAAGAATAATCTATAATTTTCAAAACAATATTATTTTTTCTGAAGGAGTGAACATGAAATTTATTTAAAATATTTCCATATTAGATAAATTTCACATTTTCATTACTGATCAATGATTTAATGATTAACATAAAATTTTCCACTGTTCCATTAAAAAGGGTTTTCAATAATATCTTGAAATATTTTTATTTTAAAAAAGTGAATTCATAATGAAATGTGTGTCATTAACTAACCCATTCATGCCTTCTTCGCAAGCTGTAGGCCATGCTCAACACCCCAAGACCAACTCAAATAGGCCACAGATTGGAGACTAGTGACGAGAAGGCATATCATACACATAGAATGACTTATCCTAAAGTAAATATATACAATAATATATCCAAACATTTTTTTATTTTGGAAAATATAAACAAATGATACTATAAATGCATCCATAACAGTTTACATTAAATTAGAGAATGAAACAATGTACAGAAGGGGAACTAGTCCAAAAAAATCACACCATTACAGCAAAAAAGTATAACCTGTGGACAATAATGGGATTAATACTAATATAAAAATCATTGAACAATATACATTATCCATAAAATAATTAATCCAAACTTGATCTTGATCCTAAAAAAGAATCCATTGAATGGAATGTTATCTACCTAAGGTTTGACATGTGTGGGTAAAACCCCTACAGGGGTGAGTATAAAAATAAGAACTATGACACACTGAAAACACAAAACCCAATCCACCAATAAGGGATTCATCTCTAAAAAACTAAAAATTTAATAAAAACATATAAACCATATATATTATCAAAGGAATAATCAAAATATCATGTTAGGATCCTTCCTCGCTTCTAACCTAGGGGTTTTATTTGAGGCTCCAAGGTAACATTCGTCCTACCGAATTTACTCATCTATTTTTTGGATGTTGATGGAACTCAACTGATAGGTTTTAATAATTGGTCTTTTCTATTATAAGGTATAAAAACTCTCAAGATGTTGATAATGATGAAAATCATAATAAGAATCAGTGTGGAGGGACTTATACTTATCACTATTTTCCACATATGATGGAGCACTATCTTTAATGGAGAACTCATACCCCACTAGATCTCTATGAAGGCAGAGTACCACTATAAAGTTATAGAAATCATTAACTATTTAATATAGGTTATTATTGATGTTACCAATATTTTGGACATGGGGAAAACCAAACCGTTGGTATTCAGGTGAGTAGTGACCATGAAATCACTCTGATGATCAAACCTAACAAAATTCATTAGCTAAGTGTCTCTAAAAGAAATTTATTGATCGTCTCACCTCACATCATATATAATATGTCGAAATAAATTCCATCATCACATATTAAATTGAATTTTAATATGAATGTTCTACTCACTTTCCCAAAATTGACTCCAAAATAAAAACATATGAAAGGTTTATGATTCTGGTGGTACTAAACTTCATGTCCTGCTGAAACAGATCCTTCCCAAGCCCAACATTCTTCATGGAATGTCCTCTCTTGATATATTTTTTGTTGTTAAGATATATTTCATATAGGGGTATAGATGAAACTTATAAAATTTTCACCTTCCCATTCCTATTAACTTTTCAAATATATGGGGTGTTCCCCAATACACACAGCATGTGACGTCACAACACAAATTGGGTGTCATCTACTTTCACATGAGGAGATGGATGAGGACGGGTCACCTAGAATGTGGGTCCATTTTAGAGTGTCTAATATTTAACTCCATATTTATACCCTAGAGCCTACTTAAATTGGTCCACATGTTTATATTGGTCTTAAATACATTCCTTTTATATTGATAATTACAAGGAATTCCATTATGTTTCACACATCTCAACCGCACTGCCACTACCTTCAAATATGCCCAAAATCTCCCCATAATGTTTAGATATGGGTTGATCAAACCTGAAATTTACATGTTGGATGGATTTCAGAATCCATTTATCCAAAATCACCTACCGTGGCCATTTTGTATCATCCATGTGGATTAGAGCGTGAAAACCTCCATCACCCATATCATACTAGAATATCCATCATAACAATGACACCTTCATTTCACCATCAAAACCAAAACCAAAAATATCGTATCAATTCATTGTGTTAATGTATTATTATAAAATTATTTGATATTGGGTAAGGAATAATCATTATCCAATCAAAAATACTGATGATGTATGTTTAATAAAATAGGATGAATGGAATGAAACAAAAAACTGAGAATCCAAAAAGGAAAGGTTTATTTGGTGATCATTTAATGAATCCTTAGTGTGGAGTGGATAATAAAACCAAAAAATTAAAATAAAAAATAGATCTAAAATTAATAATTCTAAAAAAATAAATAATCATCATAAATTAAATAATCAAGATATGAAAATTAAATTCTATAAAATTATTTCACATTCCTTATGGAATGTAATAACAATGTATTAATGAAAAGAAAAGAAATTCCATTCCTCAATTTTGGTTAATTTTTGGTGATGAATTTATGCACATAAATTTCAATGATGAGATCCACTAAGTTCATCATTATCTCTTCGTTTCCCCTCATTTGTTCATTATCCATTCTCATGATGGTGTTTATTTTAATGATGGTTCTCTCAATCCAATCAATCTCCATAGTTTTTTCTAATAGCCGTAGATATTTTCCATTATAAGGATTTTATAGGCACACTTCTATGTTAAAAATATTATTAGATAACCAATAAATAAACTAATATAATTTACTTATTTTATTTAATGTTCTACTTGTGATTGAACAATCTCAAAAAACCTAACACTAATAAAATTAGTACCTTTCCAAGTATAAAACCATTATTCCAGATTTAATAGATGTCAATATTTTCCCATCCAATACATAGTTTGGGACTTATAAATTTAATTCTGAAAAACTAGATGCATTTGAACTATTTTATTTAATATATTTAATATATCAACATGAAGGATCCATTCTCACTATAACTCTATGGATAATTTTTTCCAGAATCAAAAGATATTATTTGAAACATTGAAAAGTGTCAATTAGAAATTTTTACATTTCTATATTTTCCCAATATTCAAGGGTTTTCATCTTAAAATTGGAAACCTACTCAGACATGTCAGGATACTAAGATCTCTTCTTATTATCACACTCTGATATTCCTTATGATTGGTTATTGTTATTCCAATGAAGACACCCAATGGGAATATCTCATTCTCAATATATTCTCTCTTACTAATCCTTCATTTTATCTATTTAATCTGAGAAAATATATTCTTCTATAATTTATAGCACACCTCAGTTGAAAACATGTGACAGATCATGAAATATATATTCCTTTAAGGCATTTGTAAAACGTCATACACATAGTCTAGCTAAGGTTGTAAGACAATGTAGCACAATACCTCGCCAACCCTATATAGTGTCTATAATGAAATAAAAAGTATTTAAGATATCTTGTCACCTAGAGAAAATATCAACAATACTCACCAAGGAGATACCTTTATAAACACATGAACTTACTCATAAAACTCAAATGCCCTATTTGGTCAGTCTTCATAGGGATTTCAACAACTCCATGTTGTATTTATCCACTCTTAGATGGTCTAATATATCATTTCAATGGATTTCTCAAACTATGGGACTATAAACATTATATCCCCTAGTTATAACCAGAAAAGAAGAAACATAAAAGGTTTCCAGTAGAATATATTATCCTCCTAACTATGGAAAAAATATAGAACAAAAATTAGATGTATGTCCTCAAGAACCTACAAATTCTATTCTTTTTGACTGTATGTTAGGGGTGGAATTAAATTCTCAATAATAAATGATTCCTAAAATAATTCTATAATAGTATTCATAATAGTGCCATGATGAAACCATCATGGTAAAAAGTATAATGGAAGAAACACAATGAATACAAACTATCTCTTTCACATAATGGTATCCTAAAATCTCTTGTGAAAGTTCTCTCACATGGAAAGGATGTTATTAAATATGGTGATTCAGTCTATAATCACCCTTATAGTTTCATGGTCTCTAAATAATTGTGGAAGTCCTACCAACATAAACAAGGAGATACCATCCCAATTCTACATATATTCTAAAACCACATCCTTCACTTTTTTTATGATGATACATCCAGAGATAACATTAGAAACACCCCACTTCAGCCTTGACCACAAAAACCAACACCAATAGTATCAGTACATTTTCCCCACTCCTCGGTTCACCAATAATGGGAATATATAAAAATCTATTAAAACCAACTCTCACAACATGACTTGTACCATTTCCCATCCTAGAAAATTGATGACATTCTCCATATCTTCAAAAAATTTCCAAGAGAATGTCTAGTTGATATTTCTTCATACCGTAGCTAACAATTCATATTCCAAAGTTATTCCTCCATAAAAATATGATGAAAAAGGGGGTTATAACCATCAATTGGATGCATTATACACTATCCTCATCCACCAAGGACAACTAAAATGAAAACATCTAATTTGATGCATTCCTATAAAACTATGAATGGGATTTATGTATAAGATAATGCACAAGCACATTCCCTTACATGAGAGTATAGAATTTATCAAAACATATTAATTAAAAATCACCCCATTTCATATTCCTTAGGGTACAATAATTATAGTTAATGATATTCATGAGTATCTTAGCATTATAATCAATAATAAAACTCTACCCTAAAATATATTGTTTCCAAACATCTATTGTGAACACTCATATTGAAATATCTAAAAAATAGTTTCCATAGTTCTAGTCATGAAGTCTCAATAGTCTAAACCCATATTCATAAATCACATACATCCAATAATAATGCATCGATTCCCTATTCTATAGGTATCAAAAAACACCAAATTATCAATAACCTCCTATATAAGTCTCAAGATGGGGGAGGTCATCAACTACTACCATAACTCATGAAAAGTCTACCAAATCATTGCTTCTTATAAAAAAGGTACCTATTTCATTTTAAGGTAGTTTTACAGGCCATGAACCTGGAATAGTTTTGTAATAATATTCAACAAAAATTATTCCAATCCAAAGAATATCCATACCACAACTATTCACTTGTTTGGCTACCTTGCAAGAACAGTCTCTTCCTTAGTGAATTCCACTACTACAACATCTTCATAGATTTAATGTTCTTGGATGTTCACCTATTGAATATAGTACTGAAAATTCCATATCTTCTTATAAATCTAGTGCTCTTGGTGTTATTCAAGGACCATCCTCAAATTCATCATGTACCCTAACTCTGATGTTATGTACATGAGGATTTCATGGATGAATATCACTACAAATTGGTCCATGAAGGGCTGAAATATCTATCTCATGAGTCCGATAAAAATTTCTATGGAATTAATCATTAAAAAAGAAATAAAAATAAATAAATGTATTTTTATTGTAATTGGAAGTACATCCACTCTGAATCCACCTCCTGAACTCTGGGCTCTTGATAATTTTATGTATGGTGAAACTATAGGAACAACATAACACCTATTTTCTAGTAACGAGGTAATAAATTCTTTTTATTGGTTAAATATTATTTTTTCACCAATTTTATGTGATAATAATCCACATGTAACCTCTGGAACCCATGCACATCCTTGGATTTCAAAACAGGGCTTCTAGGGGGTACATAATTGGTATAATGAATACATTCCTCTAGAAAATCTAATGACTCATGTAGCTCTCTCAAATCTATGGGGTTATTTGAAATTATGGAACATATATCATTGTTATCACTTGGTTTATATGTTTAGTATTGATAAATATTTCTTTCATCGCCGATTTTTAGAACTAATAAATTGAAATAATTAAATAAATAAATAATAATAAGGTGTTTTTTAAAAAATATCAAAAAATTTATTAATTAAATATTTATTGATAAAATTAATTTATTGATTTTACATTATTAAATATTAATAATTTTATTAATAAGATAATTATGATAATAAATGTTATTTAATTGTTCAATATATATATATACATATTAATGTATATAAATATGATTTTATATTACAAAATATTTACGCTCTTTATAGTCAATTGTCAAATATTTATTGAATAATGATATATAAATAAAAATAAATATGAATTCGAAATATTAACTAATTTCATAGTACATGACATATATATAATTGAATGTCATTTTATTTTTCAATTTAATATAGATAAATGTTTATTATATTGATTTCACAAATACATATAATCAATGACTTTTTCTATAAAATATATACACACACAGAACATGTCCATTTTTTCAATATTTTTATTGTGTACCTATATATTTTCAATTTATTCAATTTCACTCATTTTGTATATATATGAATGCCCTCAAAATTAGATATTAATTAATGATTTTAAAACTATATTTCAAACATAATATTTTTAAATAAATATGTTTATAAATAAATAAATTTATAAATGTACATTCACTATATTTACACAGTAATATATTTAAAATTATAAATAAATAAATACATTCTAAAAGTATTTATATATTTATAAATGAATAATTATGTATATTTAAATAATTATTAAAATTATAAAAATTTAATTAAATAATGAATATATTTTATATATTTATATTTAGATATATTTTTTAAACATATATATGTATAATTAGATAAATATACATAATTATATAAATAATAATTTTATAAAATATGTTAATAATTATAATTAAATATTTATAAAAATATAATAATTATTTTTAAAGGGGAATATATTTAATATATTTATCAACTATTTATATATATTTAAAAAAATTATTTATAATTATAATTATATATCCTTTAAAATCACTTTCATAATATGCGATGAGAAAAAAATCTTTATGAGAAATTGTTTCACGTTGATAAAGATGGGGATTTATCAATAGTAAACAAAGAGCATATTAATGAATATGTATAAGCACTACAACTTTAACATGGATAAAAGTGTCCTATTCTATTTTAAAAACATTAACCATTTGCGAACACTTCATGATATAGAAGCTTTCTGCAGAATCCTCCCACTTCCAGCTCTCCACCCTGTTGAATCGATGGTCGAATCACACCACACGACTACCCCCAAACAACTCATCTGGCATACAAAGAGGGTCTTATAATTTCATCAACTTAGCAAGGCAGGCCTTCCGATTTTCTTAGTGTATTTTTACTTTTTTTTAATTTATTATGCCTATGGTTTTTTATGATCTGTTTTTTATGATTATATTGTGATCCATTGTTTAGGGAAAATTTTGTGGTATGTTGTTTTTATTGACTACAGATGTATGATATGTTGGTTTATATCTGACATTGAACCTTGGATTTATTCATTTTTGTTTTAATGCTATGTATTATATGTTATTACTAAATAATTTTTTCTTCTATTGGTTATATGTATCATAAGATATAGTTCCTCTTGTAATTCACTATGGTCCTTCATTTTCTTATAAGGCATATTCGAAGGGGCGATCCCCATATAACCACTTGATGTTTTATCATATCAAAACGTCACTTTTTGAATCATTATAGTGAATTTAGTTCACATTATATTTGAATATCTTGTTTTTATCTATTTTATGTTTCTTATAGACTATAATTGAGCAAGTTTTTATATTAGAGTGACATGTATATGTGTCTATATAGCCATTACATTATTTATTTTGACAGTTGATTGTCTAATAGGTATACTTATATATGGGTAATGATGATTTTGGGATTGCATGTCAATTGAACCAAAGGTTCATTCAAGAATTTTGTTTGACCTCTCAACTAATTGTTTCTATTGGGGGGGACCACCTCCCATTTACAATTTTTACACCCAATGTTTAAATTACACTTTAGTGATTTTGAGGTTTGTTAGAGGTCATAAGATGATCTAACCTGGTGTTGTTTGGGTAATTCAGGCTAGGGTCATTACACTATCCATCTTCTGGTTTATATATATTATATTTTGGGATAATAAAATTTATTATAGTCCTTTATCTACCTCTATTTTATCTAATTCAAACAACACTTATTATTAGATTTCAAATATCTAGTTGCTCATATATTCTAGAAGAAATGATGAATATTTCAGTAATTAGAGTTGTCTATAACTTTTTCTTTTAATAAAGAATATCTTATGTGAATTTATTTATATATTATATAAAACTAATCCTTTTTGAACCCAATAGGATGTATATGAATCGAAAATAGATGCACATTAATTGTTTGCCAAAAGAATATCTTGATGGTGTTAAAGAGATTATCATGTTTTCATGAGACAACATGAATTACCCTTCTAAAATCATATTTCTATCTTTACATCGTTATTTATCAAGATAAATTAGACCATGAGAGTTAGAAGAACATTTAATTTGTCAAAGAATAGATAAAATCTTAAACTGTTGGATGAAACATGAGGAAAAATGAATGTGAACATCAATTGGGATGATACTAATGTTTAAGAATCATTCAATATGAATACCTATCTAAAAGATGATGGAGATCACATTGAATAAATGAAAATGGAAATTGAATATGAGCTTTAATATTTTCTAAATATGTTTGAGGAGTTAAATATCTATTCTAGAAAAAACATTATATATCAATTTTACAAAATACAAAAATAATAACTGTGTTGAAGTTACATAATTTTAAATCAAGAAATATATAGAGTGACACCATCTTCACAGAACTACATGGTCTTCTAAAAGATATAATCCAAGAAGAAGATAAAATACCTAGCTGAACATATTATGCTAAAAAAAATTACATTTAATGAAATTGATATCTAAAAAATACATGCTTATACAAATTATGGCATATTAATCACAAGGACCATGAATCAATCATCAAATTCTATAAGTGTGGTGAAAAATAATACAAGAAAAATGAATCATGTTCTTCAAAATATCTATGGTACTTTCATAACATTCCATTATTTAGAAGACTATATGGATGTCATGAAACCACAAGAAACTTAACATGGTTTTGAGATACAATAATTAAAGATGGGAACCTACGTCATCCAGTAGATTATACATAGTGGATGAAAATTTATTACGAGTTTCCGGAATTTTAAGTTGAGCCAAGATACTTTAATTTTGCATTATCTACAAATAAAATAAATCATTTTGCATATGCAGTAGTAATCATAGTAAATGACTCATCATTTTGGTAAATTATAACCTTCCACCATGGTTATCTATGAAAAATAATACATTATGATGTCTATAATTATATCTAGGAAAAAGAAACCCAACAATGATATAGATGTGTATTTGTATCCATTAATAGAAGATCTAAAAATAACCTGCCAAAACTAGCAAAAACCTACTGAAAAATAACCACTCATAGTATATAAAAATATACAAAAGAACCACATACATGATGAAAATGATGAAAAAACAATTTTCACACACAAAAGTTTGAAAAAAATGCTAAATAAATTTAATTGGGACCATGAATAAAAATCATTCACTCATGGTATATACCATAAAAACACTTATATATAGATGTTTAA
Organism: Viscum album; assembly: GCA_963277665.1. NCBI lineage: Eukaryota > Viridiplantae > Streptophyta > Magnoliopsida > Santalales > Viscaceae > Viscum > Viscum album. The sequence goes on along the minus strand of OY728135.1, from coordinate 1,641,941,153 downwards.
CAATTTTTTATAAAATTAAATTTACAAATATCCTAGAAACAGTTAAAAACATTATTGTTTTGTCTTTTGAAGTATGTAGTTGTCTCTAAAAAATGTCCTCTGATGGTAATAGTAATCGAAAAAATCATCCCAACTCAATAAAAAGTTTCAACCTATATAATAAAACAAAAATTAAATTATTAATACTATAAAGATATAAATTAAACATTAATGTGAATAATACATTAAAAAATGTCAATTTTTTTTAAAAAAACGACCCATTTGGAGTTATAATGGTCACATCTTGCATAGTATTGAGGTGGGGTTGATTCCTATAAATCAAAAAATGAATTGTTGATTGTTTTCCTAAAGTATGAAAATAATCAGAATGAATCTCATCATTTTATAGTATGTCAGTTGTGTTTCTTTTACTAAAATGTCACTTCAAACTGAAATCATGCAATTCGAGTCATACTGGTCACATCACCTGTCAGTTTGATGTGAGAACGCAGCATACACCTTACAATGTAATTATATATTATTTATTTTGGAAGACAATAGAAGAATTTTTTCTTGGTTTTCAATGAGTGACATGTTTTGGGGTAAAATGACAATTTTAAACTAATAGTAGACACTTTAAGTGATACCGGTCACAATGTTCGTTGGATTGAGGTGGCATTGATTCCTATACATCATAACTGACTCAAGAATCATTTTCCAAAAATATATAAACAATCCTAATGTGTTTGATGAGTTTTCAATATTTTAGTTGTGTTTTAAAATTAATTAATGTTAATTTTAAATAGTAAGACCCATTTGGAGTCATACTGGTGACACCATTCATCAGATTGGGGTACATATGATTATACACATCCCAAATTATTGATAGAAAATTTTCCTATATTATCAAAACAATTAGAATGTTTTTCCCCAGTTTTTAGTATGTCAAATGTGTTTTTATAAAATGTAATTTAAAACCAAAAACATGCAATTTGAGTCATACCGGTTGCATCGTGTGTCGGCTGGTCCTAAGACTTTTTCATACACATCATAAAGAACATAATTTTTTTTACTTATTTTGGAAGACAATTAGAGAATATTTTCTTTTTTTAGTGAGTGACACATTTTGAACTAAAATGTCAATTATAAACTCATAGTAGACACTTTTAGTCATACGGGTCACACCATTCATCAAATTGAGTTGGTATTAATTTCTAAACATCACAACTGACTCATAGATCATTTTCCAAAAATATAAAAACAATATGAATGTGTTTTCTTAGTTTCTTGTATATCAGTTTTATTTGTTTAGTTAAATTGATTTCAATTTTAAATTACAAGACACATTTGGAGTCATATAGGTGACACCAGGCATCTGATTGAGGTTTTTTTGATTATTACATATCAAAAAAATGACCGATATCTCACTGTACAAAATTCTCAAAACAATCGGAATCCATTTCCTTGGTTTTTAGTATGCTAGTTGTTTTTTTACTAAAATGTCATTTGAAACAGAAAACATGCAATTTGAGTCATATCGGATGCATCGTGTGACGGTTTCACGTGAGAATACTATATACACATCAATAATGACTTAAAATTCATTATACTTAATTTGGAAAACAATCAGAGTGCATTTCTTTGTTTTTAATGTGTAACAAATTTTGAAAAAAAGTGTCAATTTTAAACTCATACCAGACACTTTTAGTCATACTGGTCAAAATATTTGTTAGATTGAGGTGGTATTGATTCAAACACATAACAAATAACTAATGGATTATTTTCCTAAAATATTAAAACAATCCAAATGTGTTTACACTGTTTTCAATATGTCAGTTCTGTTTTTTTACTTGAATTAATGTCAATTTTTAATAACAAGACACATTTAGAGTCATATCAGTGACATCGTGTATCATATTGAGGTTCAGTTGATTCCTACACATAAACAATTACTGATAAATCATTTTACTAAAGTATCAAAACCATTGGATTGTAATTTCTTAGTTTTCAGTATGTTAGTTGTTATTTTACTAAAATTTCATTTCAAACTAAAAGCCTTCTATTTGTGTCATACCGGTCATATAATATGCTAGTTTGATATGATAATACTTTATTCATGTCCCAAAGGATATATGAATCACTATATATAATTGGTAAGACAATCAGAGCACATTTTATTTGTTTTTTTCGAGTGACACATTTAGAACTAAAATGTCAAATTTAAACTGATAACATACACTTTTAGTCATACCAGTCACACAGTGCATCCGATTGAGATGGGGTTGATTTCTAAACATCAAAATTGACTCATGGATCATTTTCATAAATTATAAAAACAATTATAATGCGTTTTCTTGGTTTTCAGTATGTCATATGTGTATTTTTACTTGAATTTATGTCAATTTTAAATAACAAGACACATTTTGAGTCGTACCGGTGACACTGTGCGTCGTATTGAGGTGTGGTTGATTCTTGCATGTCACAAATGATTGATATATCATTTTCATAATGTATAAAAACAATTTGAATGAATTTGCATTGTATTTAGTATGCTAGTTGTGTTTTTTTACTAAAATGTCATTTCAAACTAAAAACATGTGATTTGAGTCATAGTGGTCGCATCATGTGTCAGTTTGATGTGATATTTCTTTATATACATAACAAAGGACTTAAAAATCGTTTTATTTAATTTGGAAGAAAATTAGAGTGATTTGTATTTTTTTCAATGGGTGGCATGTTTTGAACTAAAATAACAATTTTAAACTTGTAACAATCACTTTTAGTCATACCGGTTACATCGTTCATCGGATTGAGATGGGGCTGATTCTTACACGTCATAAATAACTCATGGATAGTTTTCCTATTGTATCAAAATAATCCAAATGGATTTTCTTGGTTTTCAGTGTGTCAATTGTGTTTTTTACTTTAATTGATGCCAATTTTAGGAAACAAGACACTTTTGGAGTCATACGGGTGCCAGCGTGGGCCGGATTGAGGTATAATTGATTCCGACACATCACAAATGACTGATAGATCATTATCCTATAGTATCAAAACAATCAGAATTCATTTCCTCAGTTTTTAGTATGTAAGTTGTAATTATTTACATGAATTAATGTAAATGTTAAATGAATATACATTTGGAGTCATACTGATGACATTGTGTGTCAGATTGAGGTGTGATTGATTCCTAAATGTCAAAAATGACTCATGGATTGTTGTCCAAAAGTATCAAAACTAATTTTAAGTAAATTTTTCTACCTAAAAATCAATTCACCCTTACCTCTGAAACCTACAAAAGAGACATGACCATCTCAATATGCTCTATCTACCTAGTTTATATGGATTATGGAAAGACCTTTTATCCATGTATGGTTGACACTGTATGACATCCTCCTTCAGCACCGTAGCTTTAGTGAGTGTTGTAAAGAACCAACTGTCATATATTTAGGACCTATGAATGAATATAAGATAGTTGGTTCTTCACTAGGTCGTCTAAAGAGGGGAAATGCCAAGGATTCATAATTAATCGAGGGGTTTTTTTGGAGAAAAACCCTTTTGTTGATGAAAACGAGAATTGTGGAGTAAGCTCCTATGCCCGTTATGTCTTAAGATGTCATAAATAACTCAATGGATAGGGAAACCCCTTCTGGATATTCAATATCTTTTGTGGTCTATCAACAACATACATACCCTGAAAATGAGGACCACAAATTTCTTTTAAAAAAACAATCAACATCAAATTCATTTAGTGCTGAAACAAGGAACACCAATAGAAATGATTTTCAATAGGGTTTTTAGCCCATACAAATCACATAATTACCATCAACCAAAGAGAAAGAAAAGGTAGACAAGATTATTAAAGTTGAAATTATTTGAGAAGTTTACCATCTTCATTGTAAAATTTTACATTATGACATCATGTAAACTTCCCATTCTTTTTAAAGAATATCTATATCATATTGTGAAAATTACTATTTTTGGAAGTCAGGGTAGTACTGAAAAAATATAAATACACAAATTATTAGTATGTATCTTAAATGAAATATCAATTATCTTCAAAAATACCTCTTCAGGGCTTTTGGATTATTCATGGAATATGATACCATTAATAAATTTACAAACATAATAACTATAGTCATTATCATTTGAATGTTTTGTGCACTTTAGAAACATTTTGAATAATAATAATTTCTTTTATATGTGTTTTGATATTGAAATATTATTATATATACATTGATTTGTATGTAGTCGCAATACTAGTCTTGTTTATTATCTATTTTCCTTGGCCTCATTCCATTATGTAGACAATATTCACGCACTGCACTATCAAAATATAATCCTCCTTAAAAGATAATATAATTTATATAACAATATTTTTAGGTCAAAAATATTAAATGTAGTTTTTTACTAATTGAAAAATGCCATCATTTTCGGTTAGTTTGTTGGATATCCATGCATTGAATCCATAAAATAAATCTTTGGAGTATCCAAATTGACAGTTATTAGTATCAAATACTTCTTAAGAACAAAAAAAATATTACGTAATCAGTGAAATTAAAATATAATTTATATGACTAAATTGTATGGTTTTACCCCTACATCATTGGTATAAAAAAGAGTCTGTCATCTGTAATTTTTCTGTTGAACAATTTGAGCAATTGATCCACTAAAAACCCAACAATTTAGACAAATTGCACTTTAAAATAACAAAACATTTTAAAAATAAATCAATTAGTTGCAAATCTCCTTTCTCAAAACCCCAATTCATTTTTAATCTAATTTAATGAAATTTAAAACCAAAAAAGGGTATGTTGAACACATATTAATTTTTAGGAAACATTTCAAAACACTTGAATCATTTTAAATGTGAACCCATAACAAAATAACTAGATGTTATTGTTACTTAGCTCTATCTATAAAATGAAAATCATTTATGCTTTCATGCCTTATATGTCTCATGACACCCCCTATATAGCTATAATCACTAGTTTTCAGTGTTCCTCCCATCAACCTTGTTGACTGTCTAACACATCAGTGGTGGGAGAACTCATTTTCTAGTCTTCCAACCCCCCACTAGCAACTCAAAACCATATTGACATTTAAATTTATTATTATAAATTAACACCATTTCAGTCACCCATGAATATATCAACTTACTAACTTATTCACATGTGTTACTATGAGTAGATATTAACGCAATCACAGTCGCCCTTTTTTATCCTATAGACTTACTAACCTATTCGCATAACATTTATATATCATTATATATAATATTTTACCCAATTAATTGGTGTGAAATATAGGTACTACCCATCTCATAATACATAAAATTTTTTCCACTTGAAAATAAAACATTCATTGTCTCACAAAGAACCCATATCAACTGGAGAAAATAAAGTCACAATGAATAAGGGAACCATGGGATCAAGGAACAATATAATATTTATTAAAACCTATATTAATAGCTACACTAACAAAATAAGCATAAGGGGGATGTAATCAATATAATAATTTAATCATCTTTATAGAACGGCTGACCAAGAACAAAATTTCATGGGGTATACACTAGGTACTAGTGTGTGATGATCCAAAATGAAACTATAACTACATGTACAACCATCTGATATATGTTTCATCCAATAATAATATGATCCACCCAATTAATCCGTACTTAACTCATCATAATGGAACCTTCCCACTACCCTTGCCTTATACACAACTATGGGGGCTAAAAAAGTGTTTGTACTAACTAGTTTATCATTAATCACGACCTCCCACAATAGAAACCAAGTTTCTATAAACAAACAACCATGAAGGTGAGAAATAAATCAATATAGTTACCAAAATAATATATCTAACCTCACCACCAACACCATTACAAATAACATCCCCTTTTCACATCATACATCCATCATATAAATAATCAATAACCCATAACAGATGAAACAGGTACAGGGGAAATCAACAAGGGCTACATTTGAAATAAACCATTTACTTTTTAAAGTGAAAATGGGTCTTCAAATGAAAACAAACTAAGTATTTATTGTCTCACTCCCCTTATTTAAGTTCCAATCATTTCAATGATTTTTGAAGAACTTGAAAAAAAACCCGTATTCATTCCAAAAAATTATCCAAGAACATGGAACATTATTTGGAAAATAAATACAAGGAATAAGACATAAATTTACTAAAAAAACATTTAAATGACCCTATGAGCCTGTTCAAATATGCTTTTCATGAGAATTAATCAAATTTAAAAATAGTACATGAAATTATTACGAAAAACACCTTATTCCAAGACTATAATTTATGATAGAAATTTATAATTTCACCCAATAACCCATACAATACTATACATTAATTGAAAATAAATTTATAAAGTATATAGATTCCATGAATTATAAATTTAGGAAGATAAAAGAAAAACCTACATTAAACTGAATGGTAACCAATACACAACATGTCACCTTACATGTAAAACACTCAAAAAACCTAAAGCCATAAATCCTCATGAAAAAATTATTTTTAGTTCATAGGAGAAGGAGAAACCTATGGTAAATAGAAAAGAAAAAAGGGATAGGGGTGTTAAAGGATAAACAGTGGAATTAATTCTTGAAATAGATAAATAATTGTTTTCTTAAATAATTCAAAAAAACTCACATAACAAAAACATAAGAAATCATTGAATATTATAATTCTCATTTTCCAAAATAAATCATATCATAATAACATATAAATTGTGACTAAAATATCACTTCATATAAAAACAATCGTACGATTTTAAATATAAGTGAAAATAAAAACCTTTTCACAACAACTTTTTAAAACATAGATGTGATAATTATATTTAATTTTTTTGAAGTGATATAGATTTATATTTAAAACATTATTATAAATGGATGGGTCATTGGTTTATAACATTTTGTTTAGTGATGTGAGCATGTATGGGAGTTGTTGGCATTGATTGTGACTATCAATATTTAGCTAGAAATGAGATATGTTAATGTTTATGGTTTGGTAGTGATGAAATTTCTTAGTTCAAAATTGGAGTGGTGTGTAGGTGAACCTATCCTATATGTAAAGGTGGTTGGTTTTTTGTGTGCACATTAGTGGATGAGTTTCACTAGTAGATGATAGAAACTCATGTTAGGGTATCTATTACAGGAGATCAATAATTAATTAATGATGTTAACCAACAGAGAGGGGCTTCGGTTGTTAGGAGAAATTGGTGATGGAAGCTAGTATGGTTTGTCACTTAGTTCAATGGTTGAATCATGTGACAAATAATAATGAAGTTTTATTTAGACATCTACACTTGGGAATGTAAGAAAAATTGGTATTGTTTAGACATTTTTGAGAAAAATATAAAATGAATTATTGATTTTATTGATACGGTACTGAGAAGGAATACAGTTCCTTATATTTGAGTTTTTTGAATCTTGGGAATATTCAAGAACATTAATGGAATAATGAGTCTAATGTTTAGGCTCAGTGGCCCAATATAGTTGAGAATGACCTGTAGAGACACTTCTTAGGGATGATATGTCATTATAGGGGGGACTATAATGGGCTCAGACTCTCTAGGTGTGTTATTTCTTATTTTCATCCTTTATTGTAAGTGATTTTATTTACAATCACTTAGGGTGAAATCATTCCCATATTTACCTATGTCAATACCCATTTGGTTATCTCCAATCCATGGTGATCTGGACTGGGCTTCAGGCCTTGTTACGAGCCATCTTGGGAGACATGTCATGTCGACCCATGTTAGGTTATTATATATATGCACTTTAATACAACTGGGAATGAACTTTATTATCACCATATGAATCCTTTTCTCTTCCGAAAAGAAAGGCTCCACCTTAATCTACTATATGGTGTGATACTCATTATTATAAATTTTAATTTTTAACCTCAAAATTTCATAGATCATGAATAAAAGACATGTTATGTAGAATATATCATAATTATCATTTATCTAGAACGTGAAAACATGAATTTCTCCGTCATAGTGAGCTCACATGGAGTCCAATAATACTTAATAATTCATGTTTAGATGTCCTATATGGAATGGAAATCATAATGTAGGTAGAACCACCAAGTCCATCCAAACCCACTTCAATAAATGTATAAACTCTCCATGACAGGAATAACTCTTACACATTCCCCTCATAGTGTGGCCATTATTACCATTAATGGAAAAAATCTTATATATAAATGGAATTATCTATATTCCCTTTATAAAGATTCCGAATATTGATATTCCAGATGCCATAGTGTGATCAACTAGTCACCTTCAAAACCACATGGTTCTTAATTCTCATGGGTAACTCTACATGGTGTGAATTATTCCTCGTGAAACCAAACATATAATGATGTATATTTATCATAGTGAATTATGGTGTTAGGATGATACTTCTATCCTATATATATAATTTCTTTAATTTCAAACATAAACCATCCAAAACTCCATCATCTTTCTTTATGACATCATATTCTCTTTTAGAAGTAACTCACACATTAGTACATGTGACCTTCATGTATCACTATAAGGATATACATACATTTCCATTTAATTTAAATTACAGCCTTCATAATTTTTTATATACAAGGATTATTATGCTTTTTTCGTTTTCTAGGAACTCTACTCATGGCGTCACACTTACACTAATTCAATGGTATTTTCTGCATTTTCTGAAATTTACAAATGAACTCTACCAACTCAACTTCATTATCAAAATTCCTAAAAAATAATTTTGAACATATTCATCCCCTCTTATAGAATAATATCTAAAAAATATCAAATAATTCATTTATAATAAATTTCATAACTACCACATATCATTCCAGACATCTACATCAAGAACAACATCCTATAACCAATCATCTGTTGATAATAAATCCAAAACCAATAATCAAAATATGTTGAAAAACAATCACTATCAATGATTATAAAATATAGTTTTAATAAATTTTTAAAAATAAATCCATTAGAAACATGTTACAAAAAAATCCAGTTCCATGTTATATCCAATAAATACAATATTAACACATTTCCATAAAATTCAATACCAACACCAATTCTCAATTAAATCTTCAAAATATACCCTTTAAGTATTTATCATCACTATCATGAATCCAATACATCATTATATAATTCCTCCTACTCCACATTTAAAGGACCAATATAATCAGGGATTCATCATGATTCCTACTACTAATTTCACAAAAAATAAAAATAAAACACTCATAATCATGAAAAAATATAGATTCGTTGATAAGTTGAGAAACGTCACTTCCGACACCCCAATTTTGAGGAAGAAGGTATATCACTAGATTCAAATAGAACTAAAATATCAACCTTATCAATCCACTATAAACCACGGTTGTTATCTTAAATAATTTTTGTATGGTCTCAAACGTTCATTTACCCACATTGGAAATACAAATTGACCTCAGTGCTAAGGAATTATGGGTTCAATGTCTAGAATGTAATATTCTAAAAAATCTGGTGACTCCATGTAATAAATTATTTTAGGTTTAGATAAACCACTATTCCAAGTGAAAATTATTTCCTTCCCCCAAAGGAAGATGAAAATCCTTTCAATAAGAATCTAATTCACCCATGTTTCCCAATCCCTACAAGCCATGGGATATTCGGCCTCTGAGGGGATAGACACTCAGGAATATGGATGATTAGCTTGGTTCATGAGGGTTAAACTAGTATTTTTAGGGTATAAAACCTAGATCTACCACAACTTCTTGTGTATTTTATAAACGATGTCCTTCTATGTTCTAATCCAATTTTCCAACATAAATGAATATTTTGAACTCCCCTAAAACTCTCTAGACTCATCTATTGAACGAACCTTCACAATAGATATTGTCTTTTACAATTAGCCATTTGGGTATGAGAATATCTAGGTATCATCATTGGACTTCTCAATACTGGGAGTGTAACTATTGGAAAATGATCAATCTAGGAACTCATGTATTCCCATGTGAACATCAAGCACATTTTATGCATTTCAATCTCATTATTTTCTAAAGAAGCACTATTAATCTACATAGGGGAAGATTTTGGATGGAATGGAACTATCATGAAAACAATAAGTTGAATACCCTTCACAGATCAATTATCCCTCAATGATGGAAACCAGAACACCCTCCCCTATGAAAATGAGATAAAATCATCTAGTTTTATTTAAAGATACATAATTTTCTATGGTACCATTAGGAGAATAATAAGGGGTGTATAAAAAATATTCATCATAACTGCAATGGTCCATGAAATCCTATTCTCCCAAGGACTAATGTTCACCCCACTTATACATTATAACTATCTCTAGGATTGGGAATCTGAGACACATTGGTTATTGATGATCACATACACCCTAAGTGGGATTAAATTCAGTCCCAAATAATATAAAATTGTCCCATGAACTGGTAGGTTCAATTACCCAACTTGTATATCATAGAAATAAAATTTCATTGCTAGTAAATGGCGAATTGACCAGATCAGTGTAAATCACTGAGAGGGGGAGGGGGTGAATCAGTTATCCCATTTAAAACATATTTCTAATTGATTCTTTTCAATTAAAACTTTATTACTGGTTAAAGAATCAATCCACTCTTCTTGTGTCCCTCAGCCTTACCTCGAATGATACAGTAAATGTAAAGGCACTAAACATAAGGATTTAAAATGTTCGGTTCAAAGGAACACTCCTTGATATGTTGGTTATTCTCCCAAACATAGATTCTCCACTATAATTCATTTAGTAATTAAAATGGTCGATACAACATCACATTGTATCTCTCCTGAGTCCCACATGATGTTCTTTATACTACTTCACATGGGGTTACCAGAGTCCCACTGGCCTGCTTCAGAGTCCTACTAAAGACTTCTTCTCCTCCCTAAATCTCACAGGGTTCTTCTAGCTCTCGAGTCACATGAGATGCATCCTTATTTATGTTCTTATTTGATTTACCTTATATGATCTTATGATCTTGAAACATAGTATTTATGAATCACACTTTTCTGTGAATCTCTTCAAGGATCCTCAAAAACCTTTTATATGGTATATTGCCTTTGCTAAACAGTTCTGATCACTTCCGTTGATCAGTACTCGGCTCAATAATGATTTGGAAATTCTTTCTTCTTCGGATGAAGACCTACCATCACTCTGATGTGTGATAATGGTGAACACAAACGTTTCATTCATATTAATATGAATGAATGATCTTTCACAATATCATCAATGTCTGCCTTCTTGGATTTCCAATTACTGAACACTCAGATAAACGATCTTCTTTACTCTGTCTGGCTTCAGTCTCAAAACTCATCTACATCATGCATGGATTGCATGAGATCCAATACCTTTGGTATTTGGATATCTCAGTTTTATCTTCTTTAGTGCAATAACAAAATGCACAAATACTTCTCCTTGTTTTCTTGGAAATAATCAAATACACTAATGCGATTATTCAAACACTAAAGATCAGCTCACTTTGCATCATATGGATTAAGACACGTGAATAAGTTCATGTATGATGGCATGCATGGATCTCTTTATTTTGAACATGCAAATTCTTCTCTTCTTCTCTCAATATCCACACACACTTTTGATTATTTCATTACGAGTTCATGGTCATGCATGAATGCATTCACTCTTCCTTTTGTTTTTCCTTGTGTGAAAACCTTTATGGGTAAACACACAATCATTTCACTTTCTCTTCTTCTCGTGAGTCATAGTACACATGCACACACTTGTAATTATTAATTAGGGTTATAATGGTGTGTTTTATTTTTATTCCTTCCTCCTTCTTCACATGTGAACACACACTTTGTTCTTATGTTTTCATGCACATGGACTCCACCATGAATGCACTATTCGTTTTCTTCTTCTATCACACACAACCCGAATGGGTATGTGGATGGTGTATGTGTGAGTTTTACTACTAAAGAGGTTATGAAAGCCTTGTCCTCATGCATGTTTTTTCTTTTTTAAAAAAACAAAGCATTGGGTTCTTCTTCTACATGAATAATAGGATGGCATGGTTCTTCTTCACAGAACCAAGAATGGTTCTCGGCTCTGTATTCACAAAGGTGCAACAAGGGTGTCGAGGCACTAGTTTTTTTTACCCTTGGTAGGCTTCTCACAAAAAACAATGAGGGTTTATAAACCCTATTGCATGTTCATGTGTTTTCCCTTACATAGGGTGTGCATATATTCTCTTTCGTAAAATAGGGTGGTTCATGATTTTTCTCTTCACTTAAGGGATGTGCAAGACCTCTTCTTCATTTAGATATGCTACATGGAAACTTTTGCACAGTGCTCTATTTCTTGAAAACATGAGAGCTCTCTCTCAATATTTTCATCCCACAAATGAGTCGAGGGAAATCTCCTTTTATAGGCGAGGTAGAATCCTTCTTCCGCATCCAAAATAATTGAGATATTCCGCGGTGATCTAAATTTGAATGCTTGAGAAAAACAGAATTTTGAAATATTAAAACACAGGATAAAAGATCAAGCCGAGAATCATGGGATATTTATTTCTAATGATGATATATTCATTTTAGAATGTTACTAACGTGCATGAATTTATGAACGAATGAAAATAATTTCTCAGAAGGCTTCGAGTGTCCTTACAACTCTGTTTCATGCGGCCGACATATTATATTTTTATATCGATGCATGCATTCAAATTTTATTTCAGGAATGTGTTCAGTTCATCTAGACATCTCTATGGGCTTGACTGGAGCTTGAATGGTCGGTAGAATGATGAGTTGGGTGTCTAGATGGGGCTCCTAGTTCGCGGGTGCAGCGAAGGTGGCTAGAAGGTGAAGACAACATTGGTTCCTCTCCTTGGTCGTTTGATCTCATAAGATTAATCACATACAGCAGTTATTAGATCATAGGATGTAGGATGCATTTTGTGGTCATGATCTCACATGAGATTTGATGGATGACCAAGATTGCATCCGTGTTTTTAAAATTCCATCCCACATCGAAACTGGTAGAAGTTTTCTCAGAGTTTAAATATCAATACGCAGTAATCAATGCTAAGAATTCTCCCCCTCCCTACACAGTACCGCCTCATGCCGTGTTCACCATGCGGGTGCGCTCTTAGTGCCCACTCTACTCCTCGGGCGCACACCTAGCACCCACTATGCATGCTTGCATGCATGGGTGGATAATCGTGTGTGCTCCTGCGGGCTTATACATGGACTTCATGTGCGCCTCTTGTGGTACGACTTTGAGGCCTTCCCCTTCGGCACGGTAGACCCTATGGTCCCGCATATGCCTTGGGTGAGGGCTTTAAAATGCCTTCAAGATTGGGCTTAATTTTTTGGTAAAGGACAATTCTATGTAGTTAGTAAAAAAACAAACTACTTAAAATTCCTTTACATCGATCTTCATTCAATGCCCAAGGATGCCTCCTTTCTTCTTCTTCAACATGTAGCATCATCCATTCCTTGCTTTTTAGATCATAAATTCCAAATGATCTTCAATATATTTTTTTGATCCAATCATTGATGATGCATGGATCATATGTTAATTCCTCATGAATTAAGGCATAATTCATGGCCTTCATTTTTGTAATGAGTGATGTGTTCTCACATGCCTTCTTCTTTGAGGATCAACACATACAATCATCTGATTTAATTCACAACCATCAACTAATTAGGAGTAATTTGGTGGATCTTTTTTCTCCTCATTAAATTGTGTGTTAAATGGTATTCTTCAAGTGTTGTGATAATGTATCACCTTGATACAAGTCTGGGAAATTAGAACCAATTCAAAAATTGTCAGGATTTTCCTCTTAGAGAATTGATCAAGTGTAACATTTAATGCATTGAATCAACAATAATTCTCCTAGGCTTCACCAAGTTCTTCCTCAATACCTTTTATTCACATATTGACTTCTCATTGACAAAAAATGCAACTGTTATGAACTTCAATCCTTGTTGACAACAAATAAAACTCTTATGCACTTCATTTGGGATACCTGATTAATGTACCTCTTACTAGAGAGGCGTGGTAGAGGAGAGCCATTGGTGGAGGATTCAGCAACAATGCTCAGTATGCAATGGAGGAGAGATGCACGTCAAAGCTTGGATCGTGGCGGTGGAGGAGTCAGTAGCCGTGGTGAAAGAGGAAGGATATGAGGGAGGAGACAAGGGAGTAGAGGAGCTGTTGGCGGCAGCAGCGGTGGAAACATTGCTGACATTGGCAGCAACGACAATGGTGATAGAAGGGATGTGCTTCCGCAAGAGCTTGTGGGGTGTGTGGAAGGAGGAAAATGTTAGGGTTTATTTAAAAAAACATGACAACACTTTTATTAGTTCTAGATAAAAAGTGCTGATAAAATTATGTTTTATGAGTGATAAATTTGAAAGTGCTGATAAAACATGCATTTTTTAGCACTAAAAGATCGTTGATAAATGGATATTTTATCAGCACTTTTTAATTAGCGCTGATAAGACATAAAATTTATTTGTAATTATCAAATTGTAAAAAAAATATTTATTACATTTATAATTGTATAAATATATATAATTATTATATTTATTATAATTTAATAATTTAAATTATAATTAAATATATATATAAATATAAATTGATATATTAATTTTTGTATTTTCACAAGTATTTAAATATATATATATATATATATATATGTCTTTGTCTATGTATATATTCCTTAAATACATATATTTCTAAAAAAATATTCACAAGGTATTCATAAATATATATTTATTATTTAAAAAAAATATTTTCAAATTTTATAATTATTTAAAAATATTAAAATTTAATTAGTTATATATAATTATAAATATATATAATATATTTAAAAAGTAAATTATTATATATAACTAAATATTTTTATTTTTAAATATATTAAATATCATTGTTTTTTATTTGAATGTATTTATCATGATTTTAGGTATTTATGAGAAGATAAAGCATCATATATATAGGAAATGAATGAATACACCAAGTATATCTAGTTCTATAGTATATATCTTCACCATTAGGGTAATCAATGATCATATATTCATGGGAAGAACATACGCATCAATTGGAACATTCATTTGGAAACATATATTTATTTAAATAAATATATATTTAATTAGTTATATATATATATAATAAAAAGTATTTGAATATAATAATATAAAAATAGAGTATAACAAATATATAAAAAAGATAAAACTAAAACAAATAAAAATAATAAACATAAATAAAACATAAATATAATAAACATAATAAACATGCCCTTTTTATTTAATGTATACATAAAAAAATTATTTTTGAATATAATTAAAATATTTATAAATAAATTAATAACATTTTCTATTAAAAATATTTATCACGGCTATTTTAGTGTTGATAAAGGGGAGACTTTATCAGCATGAATATTAGAACTGATAAATTGTAGATTTATCAGTACTTATTTCTCGCACTGATAAACGCCTCATTTTTATCAGCACTTTTTGGTTAGCGTTGATAAAACCCATGAAATTCCCTTGCCGGAATTTGTGGTAATGATACAAGAAGAACATCACATACCATTCACATGTCATTTGTGGTGTATTTATCTTCATCTGTATAAGAAATACTCGTACCACCTTTCAAATTCTCATTATGAGATTTCCACTTGGGAAACAAATTTTCATAATGCCCATACATTCCACATCTAAAGCATTACATGTTAACTATGTTCCTTATAGTTCTCTCCATTGACTAAAACTAGAAAGAATAGCGTGAGAAACATTTATAATATTGTGATTCCATTTAATAATGAAATTTTCTTATAGGGTGACAAAATCATGCATCCTATTTCTTTAGTCTGGGAAAAAATAGGTCTGTCATAGGTTATTCATATTCATCCTATATTTAAATCCATAATGATTTTTTAAAAATAGTATGTGAATTCCTAATGCATATCCCTCGAGAGTGTCAAAATATGTGTGAAGTAAGGCCCATTATCATGTACAAGATTACCTCGTTTCAGGTTTGAAACATCATTTAGAGTTGTTTCACCTAGGTAAATCATTTCCAAAGCAACATCCACTTATAGAATATAGAAATTGATGTATTTATAGTAAACTACTCAATATATCCTTCACCAAAATTCTAGTAAATTCTCCTAAATGTTTACTCATCCTTATACGTATCCTTAGATACATTTCTAGAAATTCCCTATGAAATATACAAAGGGATATCACTAATTTTTTCTCATCCTAGTTTCTAATGTTTGACTAGAAAATTACTTTGATACCAACTATTGCAACTCTCACTTTTCAAACAATAGCATTACTTAATTTTGGCAGAATATATAAAATATTATAGAAAAAGATGCCCAAAGACCATACTAGTCTAGTGTCATTGGAAACATGTAAACATAAACACCAGTATATAAATGACTTATATTAACCTAAAAAAATGTAATTTAGTGATGATTTTTTAACTATAATTTTTAAAAACGTCTCTACTTTAAAAATTTAGAGGTATTTTAGGAAACATCGCTAATTTAATGATGTTTCCTAAAATCGTCACTAAATTAGCGATGATTCTAAAAAATATCTCTAATGTAGAAAACATTCCTCAAAAGTTTCACTAAATTAGAAATGTATCTTCCAAATCATTTTTAATTTTGCAATGTTTCTTCAAAACATCACTAATTTTGTGACTTTTTCTCAAAATTATCGCTAATTTAGCTATGTTTCATCAAAATTGTCGCTAATTTAGCGATGTTTCCTCCACAATGTTTCTAATTTGGATATATTTTCTCAAAATCAATGCTAACATACCACCCATTACTCAAAATCATCGGTAATTTAGAGAAGATTCCTCAAATGTGTCACTAATTTTCTAACCATTTCTCAAAAGCATTTATAATTTAGTGATGTTTCCACCAAATTGTGGATAATTTAGTGATGTTTCCTCAAAAGGGTCTCTAAATTAGTGACGTTTTCTCAGAAAAATCATTATATTAGAAAAAATTTTCTAGAAAGAACACCAAATATATATAAATTTATGTATCCCATTTCCCCACATGGAATTAAATATATATTTAGATATATATGTGTGTGTGTCTGTGTCTGTGTGTAGGTATAATCATAGACGGACACATATAAATAACACACACACACACACACACATATATATATTTATATATATCTAAACAAACACAAATATTTAAAAATACATAAAAATATATTTATACATAAAACACATGTATATTTTCATTTGAGTCACATTTTTAAGAAAACATTTTATTTTAGTGACAATTTTATTAGTGTTTTAAAACAAGACTAATTCTCTATATTTATATTTATATATGTAAATTTATAATAATAATAATTATATATATACATATACATACCCATATATATTCACACACAAACATACATATATAAATAAATTTATACATATATAATCATATATATATTAATATAAACATAACAAATATATAATATATAAATATATATAAGAATATATATATATTTACAATATATACATATATATAAGAATATATATATATAATATAAACATATATATATCAAATATTATAAACATATATACATATAAACATAAAATATAAACATATATGTAAAATATAAACATATATATATAAATTCATAAAATATAAAATATAAAATATAAACATAGATATATGTATATAAATATTAATATACATATATAATATTTATTTTTTAGTACCGAAATCTATATATATATATATATATATAACATAATACAATTAAGTATTTTAAATATAATCAATCTTTAGGGAAACCGTTAATATTTTGTTGTATTTTTACTAGTTTTTTAAAACATGGATAAATATATATGTCTGTGTGCGTGTGGGTGTGTGTGTTTAAATTAATAACTCTAATTATATATATTTACACATATATATTTATACACACACACACACATAGACAAACACACACACACACACACATATAATATAAACACACACACACATAAAATAGAATAATAAAATATAAAGAAATAAAATATAATATGAATAGACATATATAATATAAAATAAATATAAACACACACACATATATATATTTAAATATAATATATATATATATATATATATTTGTGTGAATATACAATATAATACAATTATAAAACAACATCAAAAAATTGTATCTTAGTTGGTTAGGCCATTGTTGGTATTGATGGAGATTCTGGGTTCGATTTGCACTGGATTCATTTTTATAAGGAGGCGGAAAATCTAGGATAGAGATTGCAAGTATGTGGGGTAAGGGGACTCAGAATGCATAGGGGAGGTGGGGATGCTAGTGAATATGAGAGGGGGAGAGCATGAATTCATCGGGAAGGTGGGGTGGAGAAAGAAATGGAAGGGAGGGGGATTGTAGTGGGGAGAGAGTGGGAAGGGTGGGGAATGAGAATGGGAGTGGGAAGGAATAGAAAGGGGGAGCGGGAATGCACAAGGGATAGGGTGGATTAGGTAATGGAAGAGAGAGGTATTGGAGTGGGGAGAGAGGGAAGGGTGGGTAATGCCAATGATAGGGGAGAAGAAACGAAGACGGGGAGTGGGAATCCACATGGTTAGGGATTGAGGGGAAATTGAAGTGAGGAATGGGGGTAATGAGAATTGGAGGGGCATGGGAACACCAGGAGGGAGTGGGTATGAATTCCAAAAAAATTTACATTCTATATATAAAAATACAACATAAATTATCAATTTTTAAAGAGGAAGGGAATGTATGATAAATATTATTGGTACACAGGGGAAGGGGAGTTTGAATGCACAAGGGAGGTCAGAACACTGGGAAATGGGACATGTGGAGAGAGGGAATGCACAAGAAAGATGGATGGAGAGAGAAATAGGAGGGAGGGGGGATTGGAGTGAGGAGATCGGGATGGGTGTGGAATACGAATGGGAGGGGAAGAAATAGAAATGGGGAGGGAAAGAGAATTGGAGTGGCATGGGAACACATGGATGGAGCATGAATGAATTCCAAAAAAATATGCATTATATGTATAAAAATACAACTTAAATTATCAATTTTGAAGGAGGTGGGGAATGCATGATAAATATTATAGGTACGTAGGGGAAGGGGAGTGGGAATGCAAAGGGGATGTGAGAACACTAGGAAATTGGAGATCGGGAGAGAGGGAATGCATAGGAAATAGGGATGGAGTGAGAAATAAGAGGGCCGAGGGTTTGGAGTGGGGAGATCGAGATGGGTGTGTAACACGAATGGAAGGTTCAAGGAATTGAAATAGGGAGTGAACAATAATTTGAGGGGTGTGGGAACACTGGGAGGGAGCGGGTACGGATTTATAATAAAAATTTATTCCTTATATATATAAAAATAAAAAATAAATAATCAATTTTTAAGGAGTTGGGGAATAGAAGATAATGATTATAGGTATGCAGGGGAAGGGGATTGGGAATTCACTGGGGAGGTGGGAACAATGGGAAATGGGAGATGGGGAGAGAGGTAATGCACATGAAGGAGGAATGGAGTGAGAAAAGGGAGGGAGGGGGATTGGAGTGGGGAGATCAGAAACGTTGTGGAACACGAAAGAGAGGGGGGAAGAAATGGAAATGGGGAGTGAATGAGAATTGGAGGGGTGTGGGAACACCTGGAGGGAGATGATATGAATTCCCAAAAAATTATTTTTATATATAAAAATAAAACATACATTATCAATGTTTAGGGAGGTGGGGAATGAAGGATAATGATTATCGGTACGCTGGGGAAGGGGAGTGGAAATATACATGGGAGGTGGGAACACTGGGAAATGGGAGATGTGGAGAGAGGTAATGCACAGGAATGAGGGACGGAGAGAGAAATTCATGGGAGGGGGGATTGGAGTGTGGAGATCGGGAATGGTGTGGAATATGAATGTGAGGGGGGAAGAAATGTAAATGGTTATTGGGAATGCAAAGGGGTGAGGGATGGAGCGTGAAATGGTAGAGATGGAGATTGGAATGTGGAGATCGGGATGGGTGGGGAACGCGAATGGGAGGGTGGAAGAAAAGGATATGGGGAGTAGGAATTCATAGAGTGGGGAGAGCAAGAAGGGTGGGGAATGACAATGGGAGGGGGGATGAAATGGAAAACGGTAGTCAGAATGCACTGGGGAGGGGATCAAATGGGTAATGGGAGGAAGGGGGATTTCAGTGGGGAGATCGGGTAGGGTGGGTAATGTGAATTAGATAGGGGATGAAATTGAGAAAGGGAGTAGGAATACAAAGGGGAAGGGATGGAGGGGGAATTGGAGCGGGTAATGAGAGGGAATGAGAATTAGAGGGGTCTGGGAACATTGGGAGGGAGTGGGTATGCATTCCAATAAAAAATTATGCATTATATTAATAAAAAATAAAAAAGAAATTATCAATTTGTAAGGAGGAAGAAAATACGAGAATAGATTTCATGTACACTAGGGGAGGGGAGTGGGAATGCACAAGGGAGGTGGGAACACTATAAAATGGAATATGGGAGAGAGGTAATGCACAAGGGAGGGGTATGTAGTGGGAAATAGGAGGGAGATGGATTGGTGTGGGGATAGCTATAACGGTGGGGAAGACCAATGGTAAGGGTGAAGAAATGGGGTTGGGGAGTTGGAATTCACATGGGTGGGGGATGGAGCGGGAAAATGGAGGGAGGGGTATTGGAGTGGGGAGAGGGTGAAGGGAGAGTAATGTGAATGGGAATGGGATGAAGTGGATATTGGGAGCGATAATGCATAAGGGATGGGATGGAGGAAGAATTAGAGAATGTAATGGGATAGAATGAGAATTGGAGGGGGGTGGGAACACAAGTAGGTTGTGAGTATGATATCCAAAAACAAATATACATCATATTTTAAAAAAGAAATTACAACAAAAATTATAAATTTGATTTAGCAACATTTATTAAAAAATGCTGGTAAATGTTGTGTGATTTGAAGACATTTTTTACCGACGTTTCTAAAAAATATCGCTAAATGAGATGTCGATAAATATAGATTCATATAATTGTTTCCAATTACTGATATTTAGAAACATCACTATATTGGTGATATTTATAGGCATCGCTAAATTAGTGAGACCTTATTTACCCACATTTCATAGAAATGTTGGTAAATAAATTAAGGATGTTCTAAAAATTCTCTAATTTTAAAAAAGCGTCGCTAATTATATTTTTTAATGATTATCTCCCACTAAGTTCGTCATTAATAGAACCATTCTTAGACACATCAAACATAATACTAATCATCATAAACTGGGGAGGGAAAAAAAGTGTTGAGCTAAAATTCTCAATAAGGGAAAACAATACAGATATATAAGAATAATAATGAGCATTGGGGTATGAGAACATGATCATGAAATTAGAATATCATACCCATAATATTAGATATCAAAGTCCCAAATTGTGGCATAAATATTGGATGTTTGTAAGATAATAATTATCATGAAATAAAGAACATATGTCGTGAAAGACTAACATAGGAATAATACATAGAATTGGAGATGACACATAAGATCCTAAAATGATTTCCAAAATAGTCCATGCATCAATTCCAAGGAAAACATAGTGGACAAAGTCCATTACAAAACCAAGTTCACTCCTCGTTCTAGCCTTGTATTACTGAACTGAGTTCACTCCTCTTCCATCCCTGTATTACTAACTGATTTAAGTCCTCATTCAAGCCCAGTAACATTGAACCAATTTCACTCCTCATTCCAGCCATGTTTATCACACAAGATATAAATTTTCACCAAATTCATTGTATGGAGATATAGGTCCCACCCATATCATAGTTAAATCATACATACTTATTATATAAAATAATAAATAATAATAACATAACCAAAGAGAAAAAATGGGTATCATAAACATTTATTCATATCATAACCTATGAAAAAAGATACATGTTTCATAGTCATTTCATAAATGTCATATCCCATGAAATTAATTGGATTTCAAAAGAACATACCTTGAGGAAGATAAATTAGTGTCATAAGTATCATTCCATCAAAACATTAACTATTCAATAATTATTATGAATGGAACCTTGGGGTCATCTATTATAAATGCCTTAGTAACATCAATAGAAGTCATCTTAGAGGGAAAAGTACTTGGAAATATATTTTGAAATCATTTATAGAGTAAAATATCCTTTTTTATTTGAAAAATTATCTTTAAAACATAAAAAACTCTTTTAGAACCATTCTCTTAAAAATAAACTTGAATGCATATAAAGAAATCTTTGAAAACCTTTTGGAAAAGATTTTATTTGAAAAAATACAACCAGAGATTTAAAACAACTTGAAACAGATATCATTGAAAGTAATTTTCAAACTTATAAATAAGTATTGAAAATATTTCGAAATCCTTTTTCATTGAATACCTATAATAAAAGGTTGAAAATATTTTGAAAATAGTTTCCCTTGAATAATTATAAAATAAACATTAAAAAATATTGAAAACAAATTTCCTTGAAAACTTATAAAGGAATATAGAAAAATCATTGAAAACCATTTTCCTAAAAAACTTATAAAATATGCTTGAAAATGTATTGAAAACATTTTATTTATAATAATATTAAAAAATATAAAAAAATATTGAAAATGTTTTGAAAACATTTTATTGAAAATTCTTTGAAAAAATATAAGGAATTCTTGAAAATGTTTTGAAATAAATTTTAATGAAAACTTATTTTTAAATACATTTCATTAAAAATTATCCTTTTAAACTTGAAAAGGAATCTTTATGGAAATGATAATATGTAAATACATACTTGCCGTAAGGGGTAAGAGGAACATGAATTTTTCACGGTAAAAGGTAAACAAATTCCTTTTTCAGAAAGTGACAAGAAGATTCTTCTAAAAATATTGGTAGTCAGAAAATGGGGAAAATTAGTTTTACTGATTATAGTAGAATAATAGAATATTCTTAGAAACCCTTTTTAGAAAACATGGATTTTAGGGAACATAGATTTCTGACCGAAGAGAGGGTAAAGTTGTACTTTCTTAAAAATACTTTCATAACTACGTTATGTACCAAAGTGTAGAAAAATGATACCATTACATTAATATGTCATGGATAACTAGAGGAAAATAAATGTCATGAATTTTTTTTTAGAGATGGACGATAAGATTTTATCAATTCAAGCATAAACATAAACAAACTCGAAAAGTGAAGAGTTTGTTTCAATAAATTCTTACCACTTAGTAACATTTAAACATACTCCCCATGTAATAAAATTAAATTACACGAAGCATAAAATATCATCAAAGGAAGAAGACTCGTGATATGACAAATCAAAGGATGTATTTACACCTCATAATAAAATATAAATGCATGACATGACATGTGCCTCAAAGAAGGTAAATTGAGACAAAACTATTTTACCTATATGGTATCTTTGAAACTACTTCAAAAATGGCATTTAACAATGATATTATTTATAAAATCTTGATGAAAATTTTGAAAAATTTGACATTTTATCAGCTCTTATATTTTATCATTAATAAAGAAAACCTCTATCAGTGCGTTGATTTTAGTGTTGATAAAGGGTATCCTTTAACAGTGCTTTGTTTTTAGCACTAATATATATTTTATTCGTCAATTCAATTTTAGAATTGATAAATTAAAATAATTAAATAAATAATAATAATAAATGTGTTTATTATAAAAATATTACATATTTTATTAAGTAAATAATTTTTGATAAAATGAATTGATTATACATTACTAACTATTAAACATTTTATTAATTAGAAAATTATTATAATTAATGTTATTAAATTGTATATATTAAATATATAGATATATATAAATGTATATAAGTTTGATTATATATTACACAATATTTATTCTCTTTATAGTAAATTGTCATATATTTATTGAATAATGGTATATAATTCAAAATAAATATTAATTAAAAATATTGAATTATTTTATATTACTCAACATACATATAATTGAATGTTGTTTGATTTTTCAATTCCATATAGATCAAATGTGAGTTATATTGACTTCACATGTACATATATTTAATGCATTTTTCTATAAAATACACACACAGATAGAACTTGTCTATTTTGCCAATATTTATATTGTGTACCTATATATTCTTAATTTATTAAATTTCACTCATTTTGTACATATATACATGAAATAACACTTAGATATTCACTAAAAATGTTAAAAATATATTTTTTTTAAAAATATATAAATAATTAATTTTATAAATTTACATTCACAATATTTATACAACAATATATTTATAATTATATTTAAATAATTTTTTTGAAATTATTTATATAATTATATTTGATTAATTATGTATATTTAAATAATTAATAAATTTATAATAAAGAACATGAGCCTTAGCTCAGTTGGTGAGGACTCTTAAGTGCATCCAGGCGACCCGGGATCAAATCCAGGCGGAGGCATAATTTACAGGCACTGTAGTAGTAGTGTAGAAGGAAATGTAGGGCACTGTAGCAGCTAGGAATTTCCCCCATTTTGTGCCTTCGGGCCACTGATTTTGTCCCTGAGTCCTTTAATGCCTTCGGGCCACCCAATCCATTGGGCTAGTAAGGCCTTCGAGCCACCTCAAGGCCTTCGATCCACCTTAAGTGAAGATGCATTCTATAAAACCAACAAGGAACAAGCTCTATAGGAGGATGAGCAAGGAGCTTTCCCCACAACAGAAGCTACATGGATTGTAAGAATTAATGGGTATGGTACCTTCCATCGGGCCAAGCCTGTGCATGCACGAGATAGCCTAGCCAAATAGTCGTGCCAAGGTGGAGAGCTGATTCATGATGAAGATGTTGGGGGGATGCAGTTCCAAGTAGTTAGTCTGGGTTATATGTAATTATTGAAGCCAACAGGCAGTGAATTCCCCTATGACCTACGGGCCATGTAATACTTACGCCTACGGGCCTTGTAAGGGTTCCAACTT
This sequence comes from Viscum album, assembly GCA_963277665.1. Taxonomy (NCBI): domain Eukaryota; kingdom Viridiplantae; phylum Streptophyta; class Magnoliopsida; order Santalales; family Viscaceae; genus Viscum; species Viscum album. Next base: position 1,641,916,209 of record OY728135.1, on the reverse strand, counting down.
ACCCCTTGAAAGGTGGATTATCAAAAATCAATAAAAAATGAAGTCCTTTGAGCCATTGTATGATGATAATAAATTTACTTAATGAATAAATATATTTTACTATATTTATATTTATATATATTTTCTAACCATATATATATATAATTACATAAATATATACCATATTATAAATATTATTTTTTAAAAATATTTTTGTAATTATAAATAAATAATTATAGAATTATAATAAATATATTAAAAAAAGAATACATTTAATATATTTATATTTATATTTATTAATTAAATATTTATAAATATTTACACTTTTTTATTTATAATTGTAATTAGATATCCTATAACATAACATCAGTAAAAAGTGATGACAAAAGATTCTTTATCAGTGATTTTTTAGTGCCAATAAAGATGAGGATTTATCTTCTCTAAACAAAGAGGTGAAAAATGAATATTTTTCAGCACTATAGCAATAGCACTGATAAAACTATCCTCATCTATATTAAAAACCTCAACTATTTTCAAACCCATCATGATATAGAAGCTTTATGTAGAATGCACCCACTTCTAGTGCTTGACCTTGAAGAATCAAAGGTCGAATCACACCACTTGACTGCCTCAAAACATATTTTATGACATCTAACTAGGGTTTCTGATATTCCTAAAACTAGTGAGGTAGGTCTTTCAATTTTCATTATGTATTTTTAGTATTATTTTTAATATATTCTTATAAATTTTTATGATCTGTAGTTTATGATTTATTTGAGATCCATTTTATGGAATAATTTGTTGTCCATTATTTTTATTGACTACTAATGTATGATCAGTTGGTTTATATATGACATTGAAACTTGGATTTATTAATGTTTTTTTACTACTATTTTTTACATCTTATTACTAAATAATATTTTTCTCTATAGTTTGTATGTTTCATAGGATCTAGTTCCTCTTGGAATTCACTATCATCATTAGTTTTTTAGGGAGCATATTCAAAGGATCTATCCCTAGTTAATCACAGGAGATTTATCTCATAAAGCCTTCACTTTTTGAATCATTATGGTTCCTTTAGTTCACATTATGTTTGAATATCAAGTTTTTATCTATTTGACATTTCTTATTGACTATAAGTGAGTGATTATTTATAATAGTGTGACATGTATGTATGTTTATATAATTACTGACTCATTTATTTTCATAGTTGTTTGTCCAACAGGTATTCCCATATAGGGTAATGATGATTTTGGGTTTCATGTCCATTGACCCCAATGTTCATACAATGAATTTGTTCAAACTATGATATAATTGTATCTATTTGGGTGGTACCACCAACTATTTACGATTTTTTACACTCAATGTTTAAACCATACTTTAGGGACTTTGAGGTGTGTTAGAGGTAATAAGCTGATCTAACCAAGTGTTGTTTGAGTAATTTAGGCTTGGGTAATTACATTATCTATCATCCAGTTTACACCTATAAAGTTTAGTGATAATATTATTTATTAACTACCATTATCTCTCTCTATTTAATCAATTTCCAACAACCATTGTTATTGGATTTTGAATATATAGGTGCATAGATATTCTAGATAAAATGACCCATATTTTAATTATTAGAGTTGTCTATAACATTCACTTTTGATAATGAATATCTTATGTTAATTTATTTATATACTGTATAAAATTAATCTTTTATGAACCCAATAGAATGGATATGATCCCAAAAATGTATTCAAGCAAATCATTTGAAAAATCAATATGATTATCGAATTAAAGAGTTTACCAAGTTTGTAAGATATAATGAAAAATACCCTTCTTAAATCATCTGTCCATGTTTACATTGTCATTTTTTAAGAGAAATTAGTCCAGAAGATTAGGAAGTACAATTGATTTGTCATATAATAGATCAAATCTATAAATTTTGGACTAAACACGAGAAAACTGAATGTCACCATCCATTGGGATGATACTAATCTTTAGGAATCATTTGTTATTAATAACATTCTAACAGATAATGGAGATCACATGGAATAAATGAAAATGGAAATTGAAGATGACCTTAGAGATTGTCCAATGTTTTTTTGAGGATTTAAATAGATATTCCAAGATACCATTGTATATAAATTTTGGTAAATACCAAAAAATTTCAATTTTGTTGAAGTTATATAATTTGATAAAGAAAATATATGGAGTGACACCAGATTTACAAAACTACTTTTTATTCTAAAAGATATTCTCCCAAATGATGATGAACAACCCTACAGAAAATATGATGCAAAAAATGTTATGTTAAATGGAATGATATATAAAAGAAACATGATTGTCTATATTATTTCATATTGTTTTGAAAGGACCATGAAATAATCATCTAATTCCCTAAGTGTGGTGTAGATTGATACTAGAAAAATGAACTAGGTCCTACAAGATATCTATGAACATTCCTATAATTCCATTGTTTAGAATACTATATGGTTGTCATGAAACTGCAAGAAAATTAACATGTAGTGCAGATACAAGAACTAAATATGGCAACCTACATCATCTAGTAGATTCACCTTAGTCGATGAAAATTTATTATATGTTTCCTTAATTTGGAGATAATCTGAGAAACATTATTCATTCATTATCTACATATAGAACAAAATCCTTTTGGTGTATATATTTGTACTAATAATAAATAGCCCGCCATTTTGGTTAATTATTACTTTCCACCATTGTTATGCATGAATAACAAATACATTATTTTTTCCATATTTATATATGGACCAAAGAATCCTAATAATGATATTGATGTCTATTTATATCCATTGATCAAAGAACTAAAATTGATATAGGATACATGTGTTACAATGTATGATTCTCATAGAAGTGAAGAATTAACTTTTTAGGGACATAATGTATGGAAAGATAAGTGAAATCCCCTCTTATGGAAATTTATCAGGTTGTAGCATTAAAGGCATGTTGGGGTGTTCTATTTGTGAAAAATGAAAATAATTTGTTTTTTTTAAACATTATTCTATGACTATTTTTTAGGACATCAATTTGGTTTTACCTAAATGCCATAAATACCGGTCCTAGACAACAAATTTTAATGGAAATATCGAACAAGGTACAACACCATCTCCCTCAACGGGCGATCAAATGTACAAAAAATTAAAATATATTGAAACTATTTTTAGTAAACCATTTCAAAAAATCATACAAAATTAGGTTGGAATAATAGACAAATTTTATTTGAATTTATGTATTGGAAATGATGGAATGTCATACATTTTCATGATTTCATGAATGTATAAAAAAATGAATTTGATAGTTTTATTGGCACGTTACTAAATGTTCCAATAAAATAAATAAATATGGAATCAAGGATAGGTTGTACTTGATTGAAATGGGGATAAGGGAACAGTTGTCACTAGTGGAGGGTCAAAAGTGGAATTTTCTTCCTCCTATATCTTACACTCTATCTAGATAGGCAAAATTGAAAATTTTCCTTTTCCTTAATAGTGATAAAGTTGTATAGAGGAATTTTTCAAATATCAATAATGTCATTTAAATAAATAATTTGGAGTTACAAGGACTAAAATCACACGAATTTAATTTTTTTATTCAAGATTTAATGCATGTTTCTTTCTGTTGCATTCTGTCTCAAAATGTATGACATGAATTAACCAGAACCTACTTCTTTTTCAAAGCCATATGTAGTAATTTGGTATCAATGACAATGTTTACCATCATGAATAAGGATATTTCAATCATAGTATGTTAATTAGAAATGTTATTCCAAGAACAAATATATTATATAATGACCAACGTGATGGTTCACTTGATCAGAGAGGGTCTTCTATGTGGTCTTGTCTATTATAAGTGGATGTACCCCATTGAATAGTATATGAAGATTTTGAAAGGATATGTCAAGAATTGAAGTTGTCTAAAAGGTTGTATTGTATAATGATGCACTATTTGAGAACTTATTTAATTCTATACTAATTACATATAAGTTGTTAAAAGCATCAGTCTCCCAATGTCTCATCACAAAAAACACCTTATGGGAGAAGGGATTTCCAAGAGATTTGTTTTTACAATTACCTTGACAGAGTAGGAGTGAGAACATATTTACATTTTACAAGATTGTGAAGATATTGATATAAATATTTAATCCCACAATGAAATTATTAGAGATATGAACCCATCAAGGAATAAAGTATGGATATCAGATACACATAATAAAAAATTTATAGGATGGTTCAAATATAAAATTTATAAGGAGTTATATGAAAATTTGAATTCAATTTTCGAACGACATAAATGGCTATCTAGAGGACTGAATCTATATGTTATATCTTACACTGGGTTTGTAATCAATTGTTATATGTTCTTTACAGAAGAATATGAAGACATTAATACGATGAAAAACAGTGTCGTTATTCTTGTGGTAGAAGTGATGCACATATCTGGTTCCAAGGTTAGAAATCCAATTTATTCTAATATTTCATATTATAGAATTATTGAATATATTAATGACTTGGATTATACAACACTTAATGTGCATCTTTTCTATTGAAAATGGGTTGAAAATATCAATGGAGTGAAACATGATGAAATGGGATTTATGAAGGTGAATTTTAGAGTAGAAGGGAAAAATAAAAGTCGTTCAAAATGAAATCACAAGTAGTTTAAATATTTTATGACTCTAATACAAAAAAAATGGTCTATTTTCCTACTGAAAAATAGATGTTGAGTCAAATGACGATTCAATCAAGGTTGACACTTTCATTGGGACATCATAATCATTTCATGACGATCCCACTATAGACAATATCTTTTATGTCAGAGAGGAACATAAAGAGGGGATTTGTATTCTCGAAAGGGGAACCAAATCCTTGAAATCATTAAAAAAATAAAGACAGTTCAAGGCGAAGATAAATTTTTTTTAATATATTATGTTTTTCCTCCTAATATTATATGTTATCTACTGCATTAACATAATCAATATTAACTGTTTGACCACTCATATAGACAATGTCTTTTGAAAAAGATGATGTTACAAATCCTTCATAAGAACAAACAATAATGAAGGAAAACCTTTGGATAGATTCAAAGGTAATATTACGATATAATTTATCTAATTTACTGAAAAATTATATAAGGGAAAGATGATTTAATTTTCATTATTCATTATATATTTCATTTATTATAAAATATTTATGTTCATGTTTCATGCCGTTTAAATATGAGAGATGACGTTGTCTCTGCTCAATCAAAGTGGAAATCATGATGTTTTTACAGTAAAATAATTTTCAATATAATTAATGCATTTTTTCATATTTATATTTAATTTATTTATTTTTTGTATTACTTAGACAATAATTTCATCCTTATACAGGTGGAATCTTTTGTTTGAGTGGGGGGGGGGGGTGCTCTATCCAAGATTCATGATCATTCTCCCTAGAAACCATTTCAACCCTACAGTGCTGCATTTAGCAATTTCCTTCAATTTACCTCCATTTCCTTTGAAGGAATAGAAACGTCGCAACCTCTTCTCAATTAATGTGGTAATCTTGATGTTTTTAAAATAAAATAATTGTCCCTATAATTCATGTATTTGTTCATATGTAGGTTTATTTTATGACTTTTTATTATTAATAACATAATAATTGTTTTTTGTACATGTGGACTCTCTTTTTCGAGTTGGGGGTGCCCTATCCAACTATCATTCTCATAATCCCTTAAAATATTTTCAGCCTTATAGTGGTGAATATATCAGTTTCATTCAAGTTACCTCCACTTCCTTTGCAGGAAGATAATTGACGCTTCCCTTGCTCAATTATATAATTAATCTTGATGTTTTAATAGCACAATAATTGTCAAAATACTTAACGTATTGTTTCATATGTGTGTGTAATTAATTTCATTTTAGTATTACTGACATAATAATTGTTTTCTTATACAGATGAATTCTATTTTTCAAGTTGGGGTGCTCCATCCAAAATTCATGCACCTTCTCCCTTAAAATCATTTCACCCCTTGATTGGTTAATTAAAAAATATATTTCAGGTTACGTCCACTGACATTGCAGGATGAGAAATGATGTTAACTTTGGTCAATTACATAGGTAATTTAGATGTTTTCAATGTAAGATCATTGTACATATAAATAATTTTTTTTCATATATATGATTAATTAATTATTTTAGTATTAAACACCTTATAATTGTGTTGTTATACATGTGGATTATTTTGTTCATGTTTGGGTTATATATTCATCATTCACCCCTTTCTACACCAAAACATCCAAAGACTTTTTCTCTAACATAACCTTTCACTACTGTAGCGTTGACATTTATCACATTATTTCATGTTCCATCCACTACTCAATCAAAGAGGTAGTCATGATATTATCAAGATATAATAGTTTTCAATATAATTAATGTATAATTTCATATTTATGTTTTTATTTATATATTTTTAATATTTTTTATAATAATTATTTTCTTATACAGGTGGATTCATTTTTTCGAGTTGACATGGTTTGTTCAAAACTAATCATGAAATGTTGGCAGTTTGAAAAATAATGTCAATGAAAATCATGGAAATGATGACAGTTAGAATTTTTTGAATGTATGTAATATGTTTTATTTAAATAAATGTTAAAACCAATGTATTAAATTTCAATAATTTAGTATTTTTTGTGTATTTTTTATTTATATTTTATTTTATTTCAATTATGTAATGAGACATGTGTTAGTTGACATGTGATGTGTTTCTAGTATGTTTCTGGTGCTTTAGTGTGTTGTTAAAGCACACTGTAGTGTGTCCTTTTATCATTTTCGATAAAAAATCATTTATTAGCACTTCTAAAAGTGCGGATAAAGGTCCATTATCAGCACATTTATAAGTGCTGATATAGGGTTCCTATAGTAGTGGAAGATTGATGTGCTAATAAGGGGTCTTTAATCAGGACTTCATAAGGAATTGATAAAGGTCCTATTTTCTAGATATATATTTAATAATAGTTAAATGTCCCATTTATTAGTGTTTTTCTAGTGCTGATAAAATTCATGTTCTTTTAACGCTGCTCTTGTTAACAGCGCTTTTTAATGCTTTTAAAGGGATATTTTGTATTAGTGTAGACATAAAACCCATGACATAAATATCATAGATTGGATATGTAAATACCCATAAATTAGAGTATAATAATTATATAATGGATTCATCAGTATTATAAACACCGCATAAAAAGATATGGTGTTGAATAAAGCATGTATAGCATAGAAATAAAAAGTGATATGAAATTCTCGTACACTGTGTCTTGACTGTCATCGTACTAATAAAAAAATCATGTATAATAAAAATAAAATTTTATATAAATCTATCACAAATGAAAATTATTATATCTAATACCATATATGGTTTTATTATGACTTTATATTACCTTTTTGTTAACCCTTTCATGTTAAGGTAATGCATCAGGTAATATTTGCTTCGTTATTCGCATGTGTCTTAATTTGTTACATATTTGGTCCTTATACTTATATAATTATTTAAATTATGTAAACCATGATATAAATAAAATTTATATTAACTATGTGTGTATTAAAATAATCTATATAATATATATGTATGAAATGTAATACACCGATCTTGGAGACGGTAAGTTGTACGTACACATGACTGTTGTTTTGGTTTTTATTACCATATTGAATGAATGAAACAACATGAAATATATGTATATATACTTATATATATCACTATTCCATTAGAATTATTATTTCATATTTATAATCTAATTTCACTAAAACAATCCTCAATACTTTCCATTTATTGTGTGAAAGAATCACAACGTGCTGAATGCATCGGGGAGGTGGGAATGCTAGTGAATATGAGAGGGGGAGAGCATGAATGCATCAGGAAGGGGGTGGAGAATGAAATGGGAGGGAGGGGGATTGTAGTGGGTATATTGTGGGAATGGTGGGGAATGAGAATGGTAGGGGTGAAATGGAAATGGGGAGCGGGAATACACAGGGGATAGGGTGGAGCGGGTAATGGAAGAGGGAGGTATTGGAAGTTGGGAGAGCGGGAAGGGTGGGGAATTCCAATGATCGAGGAGAAGAAACGAAGATGGGAAGTGGGAATGCACATGGTATGGTATGGATGGGGAATTGAAATGAGGAATGGGGGGGAATGAGAATTGGAGGGGCGTGGGAACACTGGGAGGGACTGGGTATGAATTCCAAAAAACATTATGCATTATATATATAAAAATAAAATATAAATTATCAATTTTAAAGAGGTAGATATTGTAGGATAAATATTATAGGTACACATGGGAAGGGGAGTGGGAATGCACAGGGGAGGTGGGAACACTGGGAAATGGGAAATGGGGTGAGAGAATGCACATTAAAGAGGGATGGAGAGTGATATAGGAGGGGGGGAGGCTTGGAGTGGGGAGATCAGGATGGGTGTGGAATAAAAATGGGAGGGGAAAGAAATGGAAATGGGGAGGGAACGAGAATTGGAGGGGCGTGGGAACACTGGGAGGGAGCATGTATGAATTCCAAAAAAAATTGCAATATATATATAAAAATACAACTTAAATTATCAATTTTAAAGGAGGAGGGGAATTTAGGATAAATATTACAGGCATGCAGGGGAATGGGAGTGGGAATGAACATGGGATGTGGGAACACTAGGAAATTGGAGATGGGGAGAGAGGGAATGCACATGAAATAGGGAAGGAGTGAGAAATAAGAGGGCGGGGAGTTTGGAGTGGGGAGATCGAGATGGGTGTGGAACACTAATGAGATGGGGAATAAATGGAAATGCGGAGGGAATGAGAATTGGAGGGGCGTGGGAACACTATGATGGAGCAGGTATGAATTTCTAACAAAAAATTATGTGTAATATATATAAAAATAAAACATAAATAATCAATTTTTAAGGAGGTGGGGAATGCTGGATAATAATTATAGGTACACAGTGGAAGGGGAGTGGGAATGCACAGGGGAGGTGGGAACAATGTGAAATTTTAGATGGGGAGAGAGGGAATGCACAGGAAGGAGGAATGGAGTGAGAAAAGGGAGGGAGGGTGATTGGAGTGGTGATATCGGAAGGGGTGTGGAACACGAAAGAGAGGGGGGAAGAAATGGAAATGGGGAGGGAATGAGAATTGGAGGGGCGTGGGAACAACATGAGGGATCCGATATAAATTCTCAAAAAATGCATTATATATATAAAAATACAACATAAATTATCAATTTTTAAGGAGGTGGGGAATTCGGGATAAAGATTACAGGTACGATGGGGAAGGGGAGTGGTAATGTACATGGGAGGTGGGAACACTTGGAAATGGGATACGGGAAAGAGGGAATTCACATGAATAAGGGATGGAGCGAGAAATGCGAGGGAGGGTGGGTTAGAGTGGGGAGGTCGGGATGGGTGTGGAACATGAATGGGAGGTGGAATAAATGGAAACGGGTATTGGAAATGCCATGTAGTGAGGGATGGAGCCAGAAATTAGAGGGATGGAGATTGGAGTGTGGAGATCGGGATGGGTGGGGAACACGAATGAGAGGGTGGAAGAAAGGATATGTGGAGCATGAATTCAAAGAGTTGGGAGAGCGAGAAGGGTGTGGAATGAGAATGGGATGGGGGAAGAAATTGAAATGGGTAGTGGGAATGCACTGGGGAGGGGGTCAAGCGGGTAATGGGCGAAAGGGGGATTAGAATGGGGGGAGCGGGTATGGTGGGTAATGTGAATGGGATAGGGGAAGAAATAGAGATGGGGAGTAGGGATACAAAGTGTAAGGGATGAAGGGGTAATTGGAGTGGGTAATGAGAGGGAATGAGAATTAGAGGGGTGTGGGAACATTGGGAGGGAGTGGTTATGAATTCCAAAAAAATTATGCATTATATTAATAAAAAATACAACAGAAATTATCGATTTGTAAGGGGGAAGGAAATACGGGAAGAGATTGCAAGTACACTAGGGGAGGGGAGTGGGAATGAACATGGGAGGTGGGAATACTATAAAAATTAATAGGGGGAGAGAGTTAATGCATAAGGGAGGGGTTTGTAGGGGGAAATGGGAGGGAGGGGGGATTGGTGTTGGGAGAGCAGTAATGGTGGGGAAGACCAATGGGAAGGGTGAGGAAATGGGGTTGGGGAGTTGGAATCCACATGGGTGGGGGATAGAGCGGGAAAAGGTAGGGAGGGGGATTGGAGTGGGGAGAGGCTGAAGGGATAGGAATGCGAATTGGAGGGGGAAGAAGTGGATATAGGGAGCGAGAAAGCATAAGGGGTGGGATGGAGGAAGAATTATAGCACGTAATGGGAGAGAATGAGAATTTTAGGGGGGGTGGGAACACAAGGAGGGTGTTGGTATGAAATCCAAAAATAAACTATACAACATATTTTAAAAAAATTACCATAAAATTTATAAATTTGATTTAGCAACATTTTTTAAAAAATATTGGTAAATGTTGTGTGATTTGCAGACATTTTTTACCGACATTTCTAAAAAACATCACTAAATGAGATGTCGACAAATATAGATGATTATAAATGTTTCCAATTACTGATATTTAGAAACATCACTATATTGGTGATATTTATAGGCATCGCTAAATTAGTGACACCTTATTTACCCACATTTCATTGAAATGTTGGTAAATAAATTAGGGATGTTTTTAAAATTCTCTAATGTTAAAAAAGCGTTGCAAATGATTTTTTTAATGATTATCTCCCACTCAGTTCTTCTTTAATAGATCCATTCTTTGACACATAAAACATAATACAAATCTTCATAACATAGGGAGAGAATGAAAAAAAAAATTTGAGCTAAAATTATCAATAAGGGAAAACAGTAGAGATATATAAGCATAATAACGAGCATTGGGGTATGAGAACATGATAATGAAAATAGAATATCATACCCTATATATTAGATATCAATTTCCAAAATCGTGGCATAAATCATGGATGTTCGTAAGATAAGAATCATAATGAAATAAAGAACATATGTCATGAAATACTAACATAGGAATAATAAATTGAATTGGGACTAACACATAAGATCCTAAAATGATTTCCAAAATAGTCCATGCATCATTTCCAAGGAAATCATAGTGGACAATGTCCATTATAAAACCAAGTTCACTCCCCGTTCTGGCCTTGTATTACTGAACTGAGTTCACTCCTCTTTCCATCCCTGTATTACTAACCATGTTCAGTCCTTGTTCAAGCCCAGTAACACTGAACCAATTTCACTCCTCATTCAATCCATGTCTATCTCACAAGATATAAATCTTTACCAAATCAATTAGAGGGAGATATAGGTCCCAACAATATCATAGAGAAATCATAAATACATATGCTATAAAATAATAAACAATCATAACTTAACCAATGAAACAAAATGGTTATCATAAACATTTAATCATATCATAAACTGTGAAAAAAGATACATGTTTCATAATCATTTCATCAAAATCATATCCCATGAAATTAATAGAGTTTCAAATGAACATAACTTGAGGAAGATAAATTAGTGTTATAAGTATCATTCCATCAAAACATTAACTATTCAATAATTATTATGAATGTAACATTTTGGTCATCTATTATAAATGCCCGAGTAACATCAACAGAAGTCATATTAGAGGGAAAAGTACTTGGAAATATATTTTGAAATCATTTCTAGAGTAAAATATCCTTTTTATTTGAAATAGTATCATTATAACATAAAAAACGTTTTTAGAACCATTCTCTTAAAAATAAACTTGAATGCTTATGGATAAATCTTTGAAAACCTTTTGAAACCCATTTTATTTGAAAAAATACAACTAGAGATTGAAAACAACTTGAAATAGATTTCATTGAAAGTAATTTTCAAATTATAAATAATTCTTGAAAATCATTTGAAATCCTTTTTCATTGAATACGTATAATAAAAGCTTGAAAATGTTTTGAAAATAGTTTTCCGTGAAAACTTATAAAATAAACATGAAAAAAATTTGAAAAAAAATTCCTTGAAAACTTATAAAGGAATATAGAAAAATCATTGAAAACCATTTTCCTTAAAAACATATAAAATATTCTTGAAATTTTTTTGAAATACATTTCATTTATAATACATGTGAAAAAATATAAAAAAAATCATGAAAATGTTTTGAAAAAAATTTAATTGAAAATTCATTGAAAAAATATAAGGAATTCTTGAAAATGTTTTGAAATCCATTTTAGTGAAAACTTATTTTTTAAAAAAAAATCATTAAAAATTAACCTTTTAAACTTGAAAAACGAATCTTTATGGATATGATGATATATAAATACATACTTGCAGTATGAGGTGAGAAGAACATTCAATTTTCAAGGTAAAAAGTAAACAAATTACTTTTTCAAAAAGTGAAAAGAATATTCTTTTAAAAACATTGGTAGTAAAAGAATGGGAAAAAATAATTTTACTAATTATAGTAGAATAATATAATATTCTAATAAACCCTTTTTAGAAAACATGGCTTTTAGGGGACATAGATTTCGGACCGAAGAGAGGGTAAAGTTGGACTTTTTTAAAAATACATTCATAACTACGTTATGTACCAAAGTGTTGAAAAATGATACCAATAAATTAATATATCATGGATAACTATAGGAAACTAAATTTCATGATTTTTTTTGAGAGATGGACCACAAGATTTCATCAGTTCAAGCATAAAAATAAACAAACTCGAAAAGTGATGAGATTGTTTCAATAAACTCTTTCCACTTGGTAACATTGAAACATACTCCCCATCTAATAAAATTAAATTGAATGAAGCTTAAAATATCATCAAATGAAGAAGACTCATGATATGACAAATAAAAGGAAGTATTTACACCTCATAATAAAATATAAATGCATAACATGACATGTGTCTCAAAGAAGGTAAATTGATACAAAACTATCTTACCCATATGGTATCTTTGAAACTACTACAGAACTGGTCATTAAAATGATATTATTTATATGATCTTGATGATAATTTTGATAAATTTAACCTTTTATCAGTGCTTATATTTTATCATTGATAAAGAAAACCTCTATCAGTGCATTGATTTTAGTGTTGATAAAGGGTATCCTTTAATAGTGCTTTGTTTTTAGCACTGATATATATTTCATTCATCAATTCAATTTTATAATTGATAAATTAAAATAATTAAATAAATAATAATAATAAATGTGTTTATTATAAAAATATTAAAATTTTTATTAATTAAATAATTTTTGATAAAATGAATTGATTATACACTACTAAATATTAAACATTTTATTAATTAGAAAATTATTATAATTATGTTATTAAATTGTATATATTAAATATATAAACATATATAATTTTATAAAAATATGATTATATATTAAAAAATATGTATCCTCTTTATAGTAAATTGGCATATATTTATTGAATAATGGTATATAATTCAAAATAAATATGAATTAAAAATATTGAATAATTTTATATTACTCGACATACATATAATTGAATGTGGTTTGATTTTTTAATTCCACATTGATCAAATTCGAGTTATATTGATTTCACATGTACATATAATTATTCCATTTTTCTATAAAATACACGCACACATATAACTTGTATATTTTTTCAATATTTTTATTGTGTACCTATATATTCCTAATTTATTCAATTTCACTCATTTTTACATATATGCATGAAATAAAAAATAAATATTCATTAATAATTTTTAAAATATATTTGTAAAAAAATATATAAATATTTAATTTTATAAATTTACATTCACAATATTTATACAACAATATATTTATAATTATATTTAAATAATTTTTTTGAAAGTATTTATATAATTATATTTAAATAAATAATAAATTTATAATATAGAACATGAGACCCAGCTCAGTTGGTGAGGAATCTTAAGTGCATCTAGGTGACCCGGGATCAATTCCAGGGAGAGGTATAATTTCCAGGCACTATAGCAGTAGTGTAGCTGGCACTGTTGGGAACCGTAGAAGCTAGGTAGTTTCTCCTATTTGGGCATTCAGGCCACTGATTTGGTCCTCGAGTCCTTTAAGGCCTTCAGGCCACCCAATCCTTTGGTCGAGTAAGGCCTTCGGGCCAGCTGAAGGCCTTCGATCCACCTTAAGTGAAGATGCAAACCAGAAAACCAACAAGTAACAAGCACTATAGGAGGATGAGCAAGGAGATTTCACCACAACAGAAGCTACATGGATTGCAAGAATGAGAGGGTACGGAACATGCCATTGGGACAATCCTGTGCATGCATGAGATAGCCTAGCCGAATAGTCGTGCAAAAGTGGAGAGCTAATTTATGATGAAGATTCTGGGGGGGGGATGCAGTTCAAAGGTGTTAGTCTGGGTTATATGTAATGTTTGAAGCCAACAGGTAGTGAATTCCTCTAAAGCCTACGGGCCATGTAATCCATACACCTACCGGCCTTGTAAGGGTTCCACCTTCCCCCTTGAAAGGCGGATTATCAAAAATCAATAAAAAAGAAAGGCCTTCGGGCCATTGGATGATGATAATAAATTTACTTAAATAATGAATATATTTACTATATATATATATTTACTAACCATATATATGTATAATTACATAAATATATACCATTATATAAATATTATTTTTTTAAAATATTTTTCTAATTATAATTAAATAATTATAGAATTATAATAAATATATTAAAAAAGGAATACATTTATAATATTTATATTTATATTTATTAATTAAATATTTATAAATATTTAAAATCTTATTTATAATTATAATTATAAATCCCATTACATAACATCAGTACAATGTGATGACAAAAGAATCTTTATCAGTGATTTTTTAGTGATAATAAAGATGAGGATTTGTCGTCTCTAAACAAAGAGCTAATAAATTAATATTTATCAGCACTATAACATTAGCACTGATAAAACTATCCTCATCTATATTAATAACCCCAACTATTTTCAAACCCATCATGATATAGAATCTTTATGCAGAATCCACCCATTGCTAGTGCTTGACGTTGAATAATTAAAGGTCAAATCAAAACACTTGACTGCCTCAATACATATTGTCTGACATGTAACTTGGGTCTCTGATATTCCTAAAACTAGTGAGGTAGGTCTTTCAATTTTCATTATGTATTTTTAGTATTATTTTTAATTTATTTTTATACATTTTTATGATCTGTAGTTTATGAATTTTTTGAGATCCACTTTTATGGGATAATTTGTGGTCCATTATTTGTATTGACTACTAATGTATGATCAGTTGCTCTATATCATACATTGAACCCTTGATTTACTAATGTTTTTTTACTACAATGTTTTACATCTTATTACTAAATAAATTTTTTCTCTATAGTTTATATGTATCATTGGATCTGGTTCCCCTTGAAATTCACTATCATCTTTAGTTTTCTTATAGAGCTTATTTAAAGGAGTTATCCCTAGTTAATCACATGAGGATTTATCTCATAAAGCCTTCACTTTTTGATTCATTATGGTTCCTTTATTTCACATTATGTTTGAATATCAAGTTTTTATCTATTAAATATTCTTATATACTATAAGTGAGTTATTTTTAAACAAGTTTGACTTGTATGTATGTTTATATTACTATTGAATCATTTATTTTCATAGTTTTTTGTCTAACAGGTATGCCCATATAGGGTAATGATGATTTTGGGTTTCATGTATATTGTCTCCAATGTTCTTACAATGATTTTTTTCGACCTATGATATAATTGTATCTATTTGGGGGGACCACGTTCTATTTACGATTTTTTACACTCAATGTTTAAACCATACGTTAGTGACATTGAGGTGTGTTAGAGGTAATAAGATGATCTAACTGGGTGTTGTTTGAGTAATTTAGGATTGGGTAATTACCCTATCTATCATCCAGTTTACACCTATAATGTTTAGTGATAATATAATTTATTATCTTCCTTTATCTCTCTCAATTTTATCAAATTTCAATAACCATTATTATTAGATTTTGAATATATAGGTTCTTAGATATTCTAGAATTAATGACCCGTATTTTAATTATTAGAGTTGTCAATAACATTCACTTTTGATA
Source organism: Viscum album (assembly GCA_963277665.1). Classification (NCBI taxonomy): domain Eukaryota; kingdom Viridiplantae; phylum Streptophyta; class Magnoliopsida; order Santalales; family Viscaceae; genus Viscum; species Viscum album. The sequence goes on along the minus strand of OY728135.1, from coordinate 1,641,900,112 downwards.
ATGAATATCTTATATTAATTTATTTATATACTTTATAAAATTAATCTTTTATGAACCCAATAGAATGGATATGAACCAAAAAATGGATTCAATATAATCATTTGAAAAATTAATACGATTATGGAATTAAAGAGTTTATCAAGTTTGTAAGAGATCATGGAAACAACCCTTCTTAAATCGCCTTTCCATGTTTACATTGTAATTTTTCAAGAGAAATTAGTCCAGAAGATTTGGAATAACATTTGATTTTTCATATAATAGATCAAATCTATAAATGTTGGACTAAACACGAGAAAACTGAATGTGGTCATCCATTGAGATGATACTAATGTTTCGGAATCATTTGTTATGAATAACTTTCTAACAGATAATGGAGATCACATGGAATAAATGAAAATTAAAATTGAAGATTACCTTAGAGATTTTCCAAAGTATTTTTTTGAGTTGAATATCTTTTCCAAGATACAATTGTATATCAATTTTTTTATATACCGAAAATTTTCAATTGTGTTGAAGTTATTTAATTTGAAGAAGGCAATAGATGGAGTGTCACCAGCTTTACAAAACTACTTGTTATTATAAAAGATATACTCCCAGAAGAAGATGAACAACCCTACTGAAAATATGATGAAAAAAATGTTATGTTCAATGGAATGATATCTAAAAGAAACATGCTTGTATAAATTATTCCATATTGTTTTTCAAGGACCATGAATTAATCATCAAATTCCCTAAGTGTGGTGTAGTTTGATACTAGAAATATGAACCAAGTCCTTCAAAATCTCTATGAACATTCCTATAATTCAATTGTTTAGAATAATATATGGTTTTCATAAAACCGCAATAAAATTAACATGTATAGCAGATACAAGAACTAAATATGGAAACCTACATCATCTAATAGATTCAACTTAGTTGATGAATATTTATTATCTGTTTCCTAAATTTGGAGATAATCCGAGAAAAATTCATCATTATTTATCTACAAATAGAACAAAATCCTTTTGGTGTATAGATTTGTACTCAATAAATGGCCTATCATTTTGGTTAATTATAACATTACACCATTGTTATTCATGAATAAAAAATAAATTATTTTTTCCCTATTTATATATGGACCAAAGAAACCTAATAATGATATTGATGTCTATTTGGATCCATTGATCAAAGAAAGAAAGTTGATATAGGATACCGGTGTTAAAATGTATGATTCTCATAGAAGTGAATAATTAACATTTTAGGGACATAAAGTATGGAAAGACAAAAGACATCCCCTATTATGAAAATTTATCAGGTTATAGCATTAAAGGCATGTTGGGGTGTTCTATTTGTGAAAAATGCAAATAATGTTTTTTAAACATTCTTCTATGAATATGTTTTTAGGACATCAATTTTTTTTACCTAAATGCCATAAATATCGGTCCTAGATAATAAATTTTAATGGCAATATCGAACAAGGTACAACACCATCTCCCTCAACGGGCGATCAAATGTAAAAAAAATTAAAATAGATCGAATCTATTTTTAGTAAACTATTTTCAAAAAATCATACAAAATCAGGTTGGAATAATAGACCAATTTTGTTTGAATTTCCGTATTGGAAATGATTATATGTCATACATTTTCTTGATTTCATGAATGTAGAAATAAATGAATTTGACAGTTTTATTGGAACATTACTAAATGTTCCTAGAAAATAAAAAAATATGGAATCAAGGATGGGTTGTACTTGATTGAAATTGGGATAAGGGAACATGTGTCACTGGTGAAGGGTCAAAAGTGGAATTTTCTTCCTCCTATATCTTACACTCTATCTAGATAGGTAAAATTGAAAATTTTCTATTTCCTTAATAGTGTTGAAGTTCCATAGAGGTATTTTTCAAATATCAATAATTCCATTTCAATGAATAACATGGATTTACAAGGACTAAAATCACACGAAATTCATGTTTTGATTCAGGATTTAATGCATGTTTCATTTTGTTGCATTCTGTCTCAAAATGTATGACATAAATTAACCAGAACCAACTTCTTTTTCATAGCCATATGTAGTAATTTGGTATACATGACAAAGTTGACCATCATGAATACGGATATTTCAATCATATTATGTTAATTAGAAATTTTATTCCAAGAATAAATATATTATATAAGGACCAACCTGATGGTTCACTTGATCAGAGAGGTTCGTCTATGTGGTCTTGTCCATTATAGATAGATGTACCCCATTGAACTGTATATGACGATTTTGAAAGGGTATGTCAAGAATTGATGTTGTCCAAAAAGTTGTATTGTATAATGATATACTGTTGGAGAACTTATTTATTTCTATACAGATTACCTATAAGATGTTAAAAGCATTGGCCTCCCAATGTCTCATCACAACAAACACCATATGGGAGAAGGGATTTTCAGGAGATATGATTTTACAATTACCTTGAAAGAGCGGGAGTGTGACCATATTTACATATTACAAGATTGTGAAGATATTGATATATATATTTAATCCCACACTGAAATTATTATAGATATGAACCCATCAAGGAATAATGTATGGATATCGGATACACATAATCAACAGTTTATAGGATGGTTCAAATATCAAATTTATAAGGAGTTATATGAAAATTTGAATTCAATTTTCAAACGACATCAATGGCTATATAGAGAACTGAATCTATATGTTATATCTTACACTGGGTTTGTAATCAATTGTTATATGTTCTATACAAAAGAACACGAATACATTAGTACGATGAAAAACAATGTCTTTATTCTTATGGAAGAAGTGATGCGCATACCTGGTTCCAAGGTTAGAAATCCAATTTATGATAATATGTCATATTATAGCATTATTGAATATATTTTTGAGTTGAATTATAAAACATTTAATGTGAATCCTTTCTATTGAAAATGGGTTGAAAATATCAATGGATTGAAACCTGATGAAATGGGCTTTGTGGTGGTGAATTTTAGAGTAGAAAGGAAAAATACAAGTCGTTCAAAATGAAATCACAAGTAGTTTAAATATATTATGTCTCTAACCCAAAAAGTATAATTGGTTTATTTTCCTACTGAAATCTAAAATAGATGTTAAGTCAAATGAATATTCAATCAAGGATGACCCTTTCATTGGGAAATCACAACAATTTCATGACGGTCCCACTATAGACAATATCTTGTATGTTAGAGGGGAACATAAAGAGGGGATTTGTATTCTCGAAAGGGGAACCAAATCCTTGAAATCTTTAAAAAAATAAAGAGAGTTCAATGTGAAGATAAAAGTGTTTTTTAATATATTATGTTTGTCCTCATAATATTATATGTTCTCTACTGCATTATAATAATCTATATTAACTGTTTGTCTACTCATATAGTCAATGTCTTATGAAAAAGATGATGTTACCAATCCCTCAAAAGAACAAACTATAATGAAGGAAAACCTTTGGATAGATTCAAAAGTAATATTATGATATACTTTCTCTAATTTACTGAAAAATTATATAAGGGAAAGTAGAATTAATTTTAATTGTTCATTAGAGATTTCATTTATTTTAAAATATTTTTGTCCAGGTTTCATGCCTTTGAAATATGAGTGATGACGTTGTCTCTACTCAATCAAAGAGGAAATCAGGATTTTTTTTTCAGTAAAATCATTTTCAATAGAATTAATGTATCATTTCATATTTATATTTAATTTATTTATTTTTATTATTACTCAGAAAATAATTTTTTCCTTATATAGGTGGAATATTTTGTTCGAGTGGGGGGGGGGGGGTGCTCTGACCAACTTTAATGCTCCTTCTACCTTGAAACCATTTCAACCCTACAGTGGTGCATTTATCACATTCTTTCATGTTACCTCCATTTCCTTTGTAGGATGAGAAACGTCGCGGACTCTACTCAATTAGAGAGGTAATCTGGATGTTTTTACAATAAATTAATTGTCCCTATAATTCTTTTATTTGTTCATATGTAGGTTTATTTTATGACTTTTTATTATTAATCACATAAAAATTGCTTTTTGTACATGTGGACTCTCTTGTTCTAGTTGGGGGTCCTCTGTCCAACTATCATGCTCATTCTCCCTTAAAATATTTTCACCCCTATAGTGGTGAATTTTTCAGTTTCATTCAAGTTACCTCGACTTCCTTTTCCGGAAGATAATCGAAAAATCCCTTACTCAATTATATAGTAAATCGTGATGTTTTCATAGTAAAATCATTGTCCAAATACTTAATGTATTGTTTCATATGTGTGTCTAATTAATTTCATTTTAGTATTACTGACATAATAATTATTTTATTATACAGGTGAATTCTATTTTTCAAGTTGGGGGTGCCCCATCCAACATCCATACACCTTCTCCCATAAAATCATTTCACCCCTTTATTGGTCAATTAAAAACTTTCCTTCAGGTTACCTCCACTTCCATTGTAGGATGAGAAATGACGTGACCTTTGGTCAATTACAGAGGTAATTTAGATGTTTTCAATGTAAGTTCATTGCCCATAGAAATAATGTATTTTTTATATATATGATTAATTAATTATTTTTGTATTACACACCTTATAATTTTGTTTTTATAAAGGTGTATTATTTTGTTCATGTTTGTTATATATCCATCATTCACCCCCTTCAACACCAAAACATCCAAATAATTTTTCTCTAACATATCCTTTCAATACTGTAGCGTTGAAATTTATCACATTATTTCAACTTAAATCCACTACTCAATCATAGAGGTAGTCATGATATTTTTAAAATATAATCATTTTCAATATAATTAATGTATAATATCATATTTATGTTTGATTTATATATTTTTAGTATTTTTTATAATAATTATTTTCTTATACAGGTGGATTTATTTTTTTGAGTTGACATGGTTTGTTCGAAACTAAGCATGCAATGTTGGCTGTTGGAAAATTAATGTCAATAAAAATCATGGAAATATTAATAGTTATAATTTTTTGAATGTATGTAATATGTTTTATTTATGTAAATGTAAAAACCATTGTTTTAAATTTCAATAATTTTGTATTTTTTGTGTATTTTTGTTTTAAATTTTATTTTTTTTCAATTAGGTAATGAGACAACTTTTAGTTGACATCTGATGTGTTTCTACTATGTTATTGGTGCTATGGTGTGTTGTTACAGTACACTACAGTGTGTCCCTTTATCATTTTTGATAAGAAATCATTTATTAGCACTTCTAAAAGTGCGGATAAAATTCCTTTATCATCACATTTATAAGTAAAGATACAGGTTTCCTTTAGCAGTGGAAAATTGAAGTGTTAATAATATGTCTTTTATCAAATATTCTTAAATAATTGATAAAGGTTCTATTTACTAGATCTATATTTAATAACAAATAAATGAACCATTTATTAGTGTTTTTATAGTGCTTATAAATTTCATGTTCTTTTAACGTTCCTCATGTTATCAGCGCTTTTCTAACGCTTTTAAAGGACAATTTTGTATTAGTGTAGACATAAACCCCAGAAAATAAATATCATAGAATGGATATGTAAATACCCATAAATTAGAGTATAATAATTATATAATACATCCATCAGTATTATAAACACCACATAGAAAGATAGGGTGGTGAATAAAGCTTATATAGCGTAGAAATAAAAAGTGATATGAAATTTTTTTACCTTGTGTCGTGACTGTCATCGTACTAAAAAAAAAACTTTTATAATAATTTTTTTTTATATCTATCAAAAAACCACATTATTATATCTAATACCATATAAGTTTTTACTATGACATTATATCACGTTTTCGTTAACCCTTTCATGTTAAGGTAATGCTTTAGGTAATATTTGCTTTGTTTTTCGCATGTGTCTTAATTTGTTACATATTTGGTCCTTATACTTATATAATTATTTAAATAATGTAAACCACGATATAAAAATAATTTATATTAACAATATGTGTATTAATATAATCTATATAATATATATGTATGAAATGTAATACACCGATCTTGGAGACTGTAAGTTATATGTACACATGAATATTGTTTTGGTTTTTATTACCATATTTAATGAAAGAAACAACATGAAATATATGTATATATACTTATATATATAATTATTCCATTAGAATAATTCTTTCAAATTTATAATCTAATTTCACTAAAACAATCCTTAATACATTCCATGTATTGTGTGAAAGAATCCCAACACTTTTAGGGGGCTACAGTCCACACTTCCTCAAACAAAATTGTTGTATTAACAAAAAATGGAATGTATAAAGATATATGTTTTAAAAGAATTAAGGAAGACTTAATACGTTATAAATATCATATATATTATATATAAATATAGTGACCATCATAATTCCCACCATGAGATCCGGTAATGGAAAAATAAACAATCATTATTTTGTGAGGTGGTGGTTTTCCATTCACATAAATAGTATGTTCGTTACCTATTAGATGGAGGTGTGCATAAGTTTAGATAAAATCCATATCATAAAAATATCCTATTATATTTATGATAATGGTTTTATGATACAATAATGTAATAAGAAGACTGGATGATGTGGAGAAAAAATGATAGGAGTTTGCGGGTGGTTATTACCTATTAATTGGGTAACTTCATGTGGTTTGAAACAAAGAGATTCTTTAAAAGGATTTAATCCAAAACAGAGGCTTAAAATGAATTTGAATACATTGGGAGACTGTTTGTTATGAATTTTGGTGATCCAATGTGGCTTTTGATGTGTGAGAAAGGGGTAGTTTGTTTTCCTTTTATAGTGGAGGGGAGAGTGGAAATCTTGTAAATACCAGAAGTTTTTAAATAATGGGTGGTATCCATTACATAATGTGACAAAAAAGTGAAACAATAATAGATTAATGTGATATTTTGGTATAAAAAATCTACATCACACAAAAATATGTTCAATTTACCAATTTTCTTCTTTATCTTCTAAGATTCCACGATTTTATTATTTTGGAGTTTATTAAAGCATCTAGTTTTATAACCCATGTAATTTAACCATTAAGAATAAAATAAAGTTAGGTTTATTATATAATTTAGATAAAATTAATTATAAATATAATGCCTAATAAAATAAATAAAAATCTCATGTTTTTTGGAAATTAAATTGTAAAACAAGTGAATGTGACGCAAAAACTCAGCATAAACCCGGACCGTACTAACAATGATTTCACATTCTATGATAAATATTTTAATTATAAAGATAAATTGGTAAATTAGTAGTATATATTTAATATTTTTTAACACATAAAATCAAATTGTAGAATATATTTTTTTTATTAATTTTATGTCATTGAATAAAATATTATATATCATAAAATAACAATAATGCTCATTTTGACATTATTTATTTAATTTTATTTTTCAAATATCAATATAATATTATAATTAAAATATATAAACTATAAAAATGTGTAACATGATATATTAATCATTAGTTATAATAAAATACATCAATTTAATCAATTCACTTCCCTTTTAATATTTATAGTATCATTTATTATAGTTAATTATTAACTAAATTATCAGTATGTTGGAGTTTATTATGAAATATGTGTAACAAAATCGTAATATTATTGATAAATTATTATGATAATAGTAACCCATATATATTTTATAATGATATGTATAACCAAAAATATTATTTTCTTTAAATATTTAAATGTTTTATAAATGTTAAATGTAATGAAATTACCCTATTGTCTTCTTCCTTACAGAACCGTTTATATAGGGAAATTAGAATTAATAATATACCAATAACCCATATAATTTGAACTAACAGGTGATATGGTCTAATTATTAGCATCAAATGGTTTTTTTAAATGTTTTATTCCATTTTGGACTTTAATATTAAGGTTTAGTCCTTTATTAAGTAGTATTAGACCATAATAACTATGATTAATTTTAAAAACCTCACTATTAATATTGGTCAAAAAATAATTTGATCTTATTAGACTAAAAATATCATACTGATTAAAAAATTTTGTGATTTTTTTTAAATTCAAATCAAATAAGTAGTAAAATTATGTTTAACACTAATCCCACATAGGTGGAAAGAAAGAAGACTTCTAATGTAACATTTTTCAAAAGATCAATGTATTTTTAGATCCAATTTCTATGAAAATATGATTCCAATGAACTAAATTAGCTTAATATATGTATAATTTATCTATTTTGGATTTAAAAAAAAATTATATTATATATTACTATTAATAATTATTTAAAGTAAGAGGCAGTTTTTAAATAAAATACAATATATTTCACTACTCAACAAAAATGAAGTTTCTTAGAAAAATCCAAAAACTCATCCTAAGCTAATTATGAAATTATGAAATCAAAAAATAAATTTTATATTATCAAATTCCATTTCTATAATATTCTAAAATTAATTTATTATTTTTCATAGAATGTCATGAAAAGCAGTTAATTTGAGATAATAGTATTTTTAAACATATAAATAATTTAACAAAAATTATATTTGTCATAACCAATATGTTTTAATTATATAAAACCAATATAAAAAATATTTTAAAATTAATTATTATTATAACTATTAAAAACTTACCGGCTAAGTTATAAATATCTGATTTAAATAATTCTGATAATAAAATGATGTTTTATAGAAACATGGTGTTACATATAGCTCAAGCCATGTTGGTGTGTTGTGAAAGGAATTTTTGACTTAGTATAATTAAATACATAAATTAAAATTAATTCATTAAAAAATAATATTTAAAAAATATTGTGGTTTCACATTCAACCCCCCTTAAAATGAATTTCTCCCTTGAAATTCGTCGCGGTTATCAAAGGTTTAACACTTGAAAGTTTCATTCATAGAAACCCAGAATGTAAAAATGAAAACTAAAACAGCACATAAAATAGAAATTTGTAACCATAATGGTTACCCAAATTAACATATAACTATATTCACACAAAGGATAACATAGTTGGGAAGTGATAGATTGGATATTGGAGATAAATCTTACCATCATATTCTGATATAGAGTGGTAAAGAACAATGTCAATAAAATAATAACAATCACAAATCCATAAATCTTTAATGACATAAGTGACCTTCTTATCTATAACAAAATAAGGTTCTAGGAAATATTTTTTCCTTGAAGATTCAATTTCCTAATGTTGAATAATATTTGTGAAATGATATACTTGCATGATTTTAGGACAACATTACCATTTGTTGTTTGTTGATCCACTTATCCTATTTCTCTAAAAAGTAATGTGATACTTTACATTCCTCGTATACTAACCGGTCATGAGACCCATGACATGCCAACCCATCTGTTATCATCAAAAAATGTAGTTTCAACCGGATATCCTAAATGAATAGATCTTATATGTAGAGATAACACTTTATTCATTCTATCTTAATCTAAATATTAACATAAACTTTCCAAAAAGGTTTACCCTTATAACCCAAAAAAATATGAAAATTCAAAGATTTAGAAAGATAGTCATGAAATTGTCTTAACATTGATCTCTCGTATATCAGAAATCGGCTCTTTGTTGTCACATTCCAAACATGGAAATACATTCACTGTATATTCTATTGAAACATGGTAATAACATAAATTACCACTATTCATTGTTGAAAACATGCATGCTTACTTATTCCAAAGTATATTGGATATATTATTTAAATCCAAAATTTTTATAAACATCATCCTTGTGGAAATAGACTAATTTTCCAATAATTAGTTCTAGGGAATGTAGTACCTTTCAGTTTACTTATTCATATACAACATATATTTATCCAAACATCATTATCTCAATGTGAGGTATAAAAACCCTAATCATTATTTCACACATAGACATTATTTATTACATTAAACATTCACTTGATACAATGTAGAAGATCGAGAGGAATAATGTATTTAGTGCTTAATAACATTAAATAACAAATTAAAACATGAAATACACATCTTTATTGAAAAATTATTTTACAAGACCACACACATTTCATTATACATAGCATTGCATGGGATAACCTGAAGACACACATAAAGAAAGGGTGAGCTATAAAGCTCAAAAAAGGAGTAAACAAGGTATAACATGAATAATATAGTACATTTTAGGCAATAGTCATATCAATTAAGCATAAGAGAATCATGAACATAAAGGCATGATATAGCATGATTATCATAACATGGAAATGTGGCATCAACATTTAACATTTTATTAGCACGATCCAAGTCTTATCGAATGTGTAGTATGAGTAAACCCTCATTTCACTTGAATTAGAATGAGTAAACCCTCATTTCACTAGACGTATCATGATACTAATCTTTACCCAATGCATTAGAGCGCTATAAGGGCGCACCCTTCTTAATCATTTCATTTCAAGAATAAGTGTGCCACACAGATCATAAAACATTGATTCATTAAACATTATCATTTATTACATGATAATGGAATGTTTAATTCATACATGATACTCTATAATCAACAAGTAAATGTGCATAAAGTTGAATACACTGGATAGAGAAATCGGCATAGTATTCACTACATAATGACTTTGTCTTGGAGAATTGTGGTGCAATTTCGGTAGCATAACGGCATGAAGTAGGAATTAAAAAAATTGGTTTATGAGATAGAAATGGGTATCTCATCATATGTAAATGAAATTAATAATAAGTGGGCTAATATCGACACATTACCCAGAATATGTAATGGAATTTAGATGCATAATATAAAGGGATTGCTTGAATGTAAATGAGAAGATAGAAATTCCTTACGGAATTTTGGCACTGCAACAGATGTGTATGGGGACAATTAATGATAGAGAAATAGGTATGTAATTATTAAAACGTTAGGATTTAAGTATGGTGGAGGTTAAAAATCATACCCTAATATTTTTAATTGAAAACAAAATGGTATAAAAATAGTAACGAAATTTGGACCAAAATTAGAATGGAAGAAATCCCTTACTTAGAAGTGTGATCCCAATGGTTTGTAAGAGGCTTGAGAGGGGATTAATGGGACCCTAGGGCGCATTAAGAGAATTTTATAGAGAGTAGGGAAAGGTAGGGACGTTATACCGTGGTATATAGTGAATATAAGTTGGATATTGGGTTGGATTATATAAGAAAAGGGAGGGAATTCTTTATTATTTAGGTTTTGGACAACACACATTAAACTAATCAAAATCATAAACCAACCCATGGGTTTTTCCCATGTTTTTTTTTCAAAATGGAGGTTGAAAATACTATTACATATGGCCAATGTCCTAACTTCTTAAAATATTGGACTCAGTAATGTAGAGGTGAGTCACAATCTCAAGGAAATCATTTTAAAAGTTAAAATGTTTTATAAGTATTTTAAGGTCCACAAAGGCTTTGTAAAATAAAAAAAACCTAAAATCACATAATTTTAATAGTTAAACATACATTGGAAAAAAAGAATATTACTTTATTACATCACTATTGGGTAATTATTTTGTCATAACAGACATTATATATATAAACGGTATTTAATTCTTACCCAAAAATTCGACTGTCTCAGTAAATTATGAAAAATTCACCATTGGATAAATTATATGCCCTTATCCCAAAAAAATTATTTATTTTATCCAAAAAATGTTTTAAATGTTTTAATTTTTATCTTTAAAATAAAAATAGACATTTATCAAAAATTCATCGGGTTTGATGAAAACAACATTCAAACCAGAATAAAAATTACAATTGTATTCCTAAAAATTATACGATCATTTATATTTAATAAAAAATATTTTATTAATAATATTTTTATTAAAATATTATTTAATTTAAAAAACCATTAATTCATCAAAATAGATTTCTTAATTGAATATTAACTAAAAACCTATTATTGGTGCTTTAAAAACTATTTTTATAGAAACAATAATAAAATTAATGTATATTATTTATTCTATACCAAAATAATTAACATAATAATAGTTCGAGGGTCTTGTTACATAACCCCTTATAACAACCTCATAAGGCCGAAGGGTAAGGTGTGTGATGGTGACAGACTCTTGGGGAGGCCTAGATAACATCGCTCGAGAGGTAAAATGTATTAACTTCCACTTCTTTTGTAGTCGGTTCTGCTCAATGATAAAGTGTTGAGTCTCGGTTTGGGATTGGTCAAGACTGAAGCCCAGTGATGCTGCCTTATTTCCATGCTCTAAAAAATGGGCATCGTGTGGAGAAATTATACAGGATGATGTCATCGCTTACTTTGTATGAGTAAGTTGAATTTGTGAAGGCCTTATATTTATACTAATTATGATATCACTGTTCATAAACTATATTTTCAATGATAAAAATTATTAGAAGTATTTTTCAATCCAAAAACATAAAATCAAGGATGTTTATATGTTTTTATATCCATTTTACATAATAAGGCATTTAATTAGATCAAGTGGAATTTTTATTATTAAAAGTTTGGGTCATTACAATCATCCCACCCTTATAAATGTTTACCCTCAAAATTTCTTTTTCCAACACTAAAACAGATGAGGGAAACTTTGCTTCATCACTTCCTCTGATTCCCACATTGCTTATTCAAACTTGTGGTTTCTCCACAGCACCTTTACTAGGGGCATTGTAATATTTCATAGAACTTTATCCCTACGATCTACGATCTTCACTGTCTTCTCTTAATAAGAGAGGTCATTATCCAATAGTACCACCTTTGGATTGAGTACATGTGATGGGATAGGAAATTAAATTCCTCAAAATTTATACATGGAATACATCATGGAATTGAGATAGGTTCGATGGGAGTGCTAGTCGATAGGACACTGCTCCAATGCGATCAAGAATCTCAAAAGTGTCGATGTACCTTGGACTAAGCTTTCCCTTATTCCCAAATCTCATAACTCTCTTCCTCAGTGATATGAAGAGGAATACAATGTCTCAGACATCAAACACTATGTCTCAACGACGATTTTTAGAATATCTCATTTTTCGACTCTGAGCAGCTTTAATGTGATGCTAGATGGTCTTAACCTTCTCAACCATTTCTTCGACCATTTATGGACATTGGAGTTTTCGCTCCCTAACTTCATCCCAATATGCTGGTGTTCTGCACCTATTCTCATACACATCTTCATAAAGAGCCATTGGGATTCTTGATTGGAAACCCTTATTGTAAGAGTACTCAACCAGGGAAAGATATTAAGCCCATCCTCTTATAAATTCCATAGACAATTATCTCTACACATTCTCACGTTTTTGGATAGTCCACTCAGATCAGCCATCAGTTTGAAGATTATAATCCATATTGACGTTCAACACATTATTTAGAGAATGTTTATGACTCTTCCAGAACATAGAGGTGAATCTTGTATCTTGACCAGATACAATCGATAGTGGTACTCCATACACCCTTTACACTTCTCTGTGTATATCAGTGTCAATTAATCCACTGAGAAATCCTCTCAAATTTCAGTGAAGTGTGTAGTCATTATAAGAATATCCACAACAACCCAGATAGAATTATTTCCTTTAGATGTCTTTAGAAGTTCGGTGACAATTTCCATGTTTATGTTCTCCGATATCCATGTTGGTATGAGTAATGGTAGCATCATCCTCTTAGAATTCCACCTCTCATCCTAAACTTGCTGACATACCAGGCAGCTTGATGAATACTCTACAATATCTTTCTTCATGAAATCCCACCATTAATGCTCTCATATATCCTGATAAATCTTTATTTCCTAAGAGAATGGATAAATTTGAATGATGTTCATTATCCAAAGGTTTTTTCCTTATCTTCGGATTTGATAGAACACATAATCTTGATCCAAATATCACATTTCCTTCTTCCTTAGCATTAAAATATGAGCATTTCCTGTTTCTGATACCTTCCACATGCTTCTAAATTCCAACATCATTCGTTTGATCATCCTATAGAATTTCCAAAATAGATGGTTGAGAAATCATTTGTGAAAGGAATGATATTGTTCCCTTATTTATGATTCTCATATCCATCTTCATCAAATCTAATAAAATTGGATCCTTTTCAATTCTCATCAATGATAGAATCACGTGATCCGTTCTACATGGAGAATCTACAACCTTGTTTGCCTTCCCAGGGTAGTAATGGATTGAGCAGTCATAGTCATTGATTAGATCTAATCATCTTCATTGGCACATGTTCAACTATTTCTTTGTGAATATATACTTGAGGCTTTTGTGATCGATATCTATTTCACTACTCTCCCCAAAAAGGTAATGTCACCAAATTTTCAAAGTGAAGATTATTATAGAGAACTCTAGATCATGTGTGGGATAGTTATTCTCATGAACTTTCAATTGCCTTGAATCATAGGCAATTAATTTGACATTTTTAATCAACACATTTCTCATGCCCTTATTCAATGAATCCATAAATTCCACAAAAAGTTATCCACTTCTGGGAAGTGTGATAACATGCATTTTGATAAGCTTTATTTTCAACTCCCTAATGCTCTCTTCGCATTCATCCCTCTAAGAAAACATGCCTTCCTTCCAATTTATCATGGTTATAGGGTTTGAAAATCAAGAGAAATTTCTCACAAATCATTGATAATATCCAGCTAACCCTAAGAAGCTATGGATATTCGAAACCAATGTTGGACTCAGCCATCCCACAATTGCAGCTATCTTTGAGGGATCCACTAAAACTCATTTCTAGAGATGATGTGACCCAATAATGAGTCTTCCTTCTACCATAACATACACTTGTTTTACTATTTATAGAACTTATCCTTTATAAAGGTCTCTATTATAGTGCTTCGATGCTCCTCAAGCTCCTCCTTGGATTTGAAGAATATTAGAATATCGTTTAGAAATACTACAAAAAAAATTTCAAGGTAATATCTAAAGACTCTATTCATCAAGTACGTGAATATTTCTATAGAATTATTTAGACTGAAAGGAATTACTAGGAATTCATATTTCCCTTATCTTGTACGGAAAGCAGTATTGGGGATATCCTCCTTCTTCACCCTTACTTGGTAATATCCTGACCACTGATTCACCTTAGAGAATTATTGTACTAAATGTATCTGATTAAACAAGTTATCAATTCATGGAAGATGATAATTTTCCTTTATCGTGATTTTGTTGATCTCACGATAATCGATGAAAAGGTGTATTGACCCATCCTTCTTCTTGGAGAATAATACCGATGGACCACATGGTGAAGCACTTGGAAATATGAACATATTATCCAGATTCTTCTATAGTTGTTTCTTTATCTCCTCAATCTCCACGAAAACCATTCTATATGGATTCTTTGATATTAGAAATTCCCCATGCATAAGATAAATTTTGAATTAAACATTTATTCCAGGAGGAAGACCAGGTAATTCATTAGAATACATTTCATCAAATTCCCTCACAAAAGAAATGTTTTCAAGGATGGATTCTTCCTTAGACTCAATCATCTGAGAAATATATGTGTGCTCCTAGGCTAGTAATATCAATGATTTAGATGATGGTTTTAAATAATATTTATCCTCCACCTTTAACATGTATATAATTGGGGGTCGATTCTCCATATGGAGAGTGATTTACCTCTAACAACAATTTATGTAGGCTCTATATTTGGAAATCCAATATATGCCATGAATTGCATCAAATTCCAACAGAGGAAGTATGAATTGGTTGTATCGGATGTTTAACACCCAAATTATGATAGGGGAATAGTTATATTCATTGTATGAAATGATTTCACAATTTTTCATTCTCACCAACATCATTACTTCCACGATTTGTGGCAGTGTTGGGATTGTTCTACTAAAATTTTGTGATATTAATGACATAATAGCACCAGAATAAAAACGTATGTTCACTATTCTTGAATAAATAATTATTATACCTATCCCCACTACATTTTAGAGGTTCACATTAGTGGTAGTGATGGAAAAATCTCACCCTTGTTTTCATTGTTGTTGCTGGTTGCTTCTGAAAACCCATGGATTATGTAACTTGTTTGCAAAGTGACCTGGTTTGTTGAAATTGAAGAAATGATCAATTATTTGAGGTTAAAATGGAAAATTAATCTATTCTGTCAAAGATTCATGTTTATCTTGTCGAAAGTTAATGGTTGGGTTCCCTTCTCTTCCACACATAAAGCATTTCTTCATCATCTTCAGGAAATTTCTGCGGTGCTTCTTTCCACACCATTGGCATGTGGGGTGCTATATTTTCTTAGCACCGTTGGATTTATCCAATGGAATGGAAGAAATAAATTCCACCATACACTTCTTTTACCCATGATACCCATGAGATTCACCGACCACAATTTTGACTTTGACAGAATGATGGACAATTTCCTCCTAACTCTCGAAGTTACAGTTCACTAGGGCTTTCCGTAGCCTAGGTTTTGGCCCACTAAAGTAGTGTTCAACCTTGAATTCTAAGGTAACGACAAAGCCAGTGGAATATCATTCAAGACTTGTGAATTTTTCATTGTAATCTCTGATGAATTCATCATATTTTTTGCATGAGGTCAAGAAATTCTATTTCTATCTTATGTTGGACAGTGCGAGGAAAATATTTGTCTAAAAACATTTTCCAAGAATCCTTCCATTCCAACACCTCGATCGCTTCCTCGGTCTTTTTATTTTTTATCAATGTTCACCATTGAACATATTTTTCCTCTATATGATTAGCATTTAGAATAACCTTATATTTTTTGGAACATTGAAGGATGGAGAAGATCTTTTCAATGAACATGATCCATTGTTCAGCAATTGAGGAACAGATTATCCAACAAAAGTAGGAGGCATTTGTCTCATGAAGCTATCAATATCTACATGTTATTTCTTGGGGGGGGGGGTTTAACATTAAATTTGACACATATTTATATTAATAACTTATGTTAACTGAGAGAGTATCATGACAATGTTTTTGATTCCCACTCCCATCAGATTGGGAATCTCATTAGAACAATTGTCAAATTGATCTTGGCATTAGTTGTTATCTCAAGTCCTCCTATTAACAGAAATTTTCAAGAATAAAAGAAATTTCAGGGGTAGAACATAAAGGGGAATCCAATGAAAAATGGGATAACTTATAAATTACATTTATTTCTATAACTTATGAATTTCTAGGCTTCAATCTATGTTATCCATGATCTACTTCCAAACATATAATCTTAGGGGGAGGTTTTTTCTATTAATAATGGTTCATACTAAGCACATGAATTTAACAAAAAAATAGCCATCAAGAGTGTTGTACCCAAAAGTGTAGCATAAACCGTTTTTTTAGATTAGTTCTCATTTGAGTCTAGCGCAAAGCGATGTTCTCGGGATTTACCCCAAGATACATTTGCGTTAGATCCGCCTCTACCTACTCGTATCCAGAGAGGGATGTATTTTCTTGATAAACCACTTACTCAATACTCACCAAAATATAGTGGTGTTTTCATTATACGTAGTATTATCCCTAAGGATTTCACTTGGGTTTTTTAATACTAATCCCCAAAATAATTAAACATGTCATCTGATACAATCTATAACAACCCTTCTCTTTATTTAACAATTAAACATAATTTATTACATAAAATATTCACTAGATACAACAAAGAAGATCAGGAGGTCTTCTTTAATTGGGGATTAGGAATATAATATAACAACATAAATCAAGAAATACGCATCTTTATTGAAAACTTATTTTACATGACCACAGACATTCATTCGTACTTAGCATTGCATGGGATAACCCGAGGACACACATAAAGAAAGGGTGAGCTATAAAGACCAGTAAGGGAGTGAAAAAGGTATAACATGAATAATATACTACATTTTAGGAAATAGAAATATCATTGGATCATAAGATAAACATGAACATAAAGGCATGATATAGAATGAATATCATAACATGGAAATGCAGTATCACCATTTAACATGATATTATCATGAGCCAAGGATAATTGAACATGGATCATGAGTGAACACTAATTGAACTTGAATTATCTTGAGTAAACCATAATTTTTATAGACTTATCATGATAAAAATCCTTACCTAATGCATTGGAGTGATATCTAGGTGCACCCTTCTTAATCATTTCATTTCATGAATAAGTGTACCACATATATCATACAACATGGATTCATTAAAGATTATAATTTATTCCATGATAATGGAATGTGGAATTAATAAATGAAAATATTTAATAAATAAGTAAATGTTCATAATGGGGAATATCTTTTATTGATAAGTGGGAATGGTATTCACTATAAAATGACTTTGGCTTGGAAAACCTAGGTGCAATTTCGGCAGCATAACGACATAAACTAGGAATTCATAAAAAGGGTTGATGAGAGAGAAATGTGTATCTCATCATATTTACATGAAATTTAAATTAAGGGGTCATATTGAAACATATACCAACATATTTAATGGATTTTAGATGCATAATATAAAAGTATTGTTGGAATATAAATGAGGGGAGAGAAATTCCTTAAGAAATTTCGGCATTGTAATAGTTGGGCTTGAGAAGAACTAATGAGATATAAAGAGATATATCACTGTTAAAACATAATTAGGGAAGTATGAGGAAGGTGAAAAATAATATCCCAACATTTTTAATTGAAAACAAAAGGGTAGAACGATATAATGAAATTTGGGGGAAAATGATAAAGAATGAAATCTCGTACTTGGAAGTAGGATCCCAAAGGCATGGGAGAGGCATGATAGGGGCTTCTTGGGAGATTGGGATGCCTTGGGAATATTTTAGAGAGAGGAGGGAAGGTTAGTGCCGTTATCCAAGGATTTTTGTGAAGTTAGGTGGGTTATTTGGTAGGTTTATATAGGAAAAGGGAGAGAATTATTTATTATTTTGGTTTTGGACATTATACATTAAATTAATCATAACCACAAACAAAACCATGCTTTTTTACATGTTTTTCATTCAAAGTGGAGTGGAAAACCATATTTTATAATTCCAATTCCCTAAATTCTTAAAAAATATATATTTTTTATTCGGAGGTGGGTCACGACCTCAAGGAAAACATTTTGAAGGTTAAAATGTTTTTTATGTTTTGGAGGGTCCACTAAGGATTTTTAAAATAAATCAAACAAACATAAAAACCCATTTTTAATGGTAAAACATATATTTCCTAGAGAAACCATTTATATTATTTTATTACATCACTATTCAGTCATTATGATGTCATAAAACCCATTATATATTTAAACGATATTTAATTTTTAACCAAAAATTTGACTATCTCAGAAAATTATGAAAAATTCACTATTGGAGAAATTAGACATCCTAATTAAAAAAAATTAATTTTATTCAAATAATTTTCTAAATCTTTTAATTTAGAATTTTAATATAAAAACTGATATATCAAAAATTCATGGGTTTTGACAAAAACATCATTCAAACCTTAATAAAAATTACAATTATATTCATAAAAATTATATGATCATTTATATTTAATAAAAAATAATTTATAAATTATATTTTATTAAAAAAAATTTAATTAAAAAATACATTAATTCATAAAAATATAATTATTAATTGAATATTAACTAAAAAAATACTATTTGTGCTTTAAAAACTATTTATCAAGTAACAATAATAAAATTAATGTATATTATTTATTCAATAAAAAAATAATGCACATAATTATAGTTCTCGGTTCTTATTACCTAACTCCTTATATCACCCAAATAAGATAGAAGGGTAAGGTGTGAGATGATGACATACTCTTTGGGAGGCTCAAATAACATCACTCAGTTACTAATCTCTATTATCTTCCACTTTTGCTATAGGCGGTTCAGCTCAAGTTTAACATGTTAAAGCTCGGCATAGGCTTGGTCAGGAGAGAAGCCTAGCGAAAATACCTTTTTTGATCTCTAAAAAATTGTCTTTGTATGGATAAATTCTATTAGATGAGGCCATCACTTCCTTTGTCTAATTAAATTGGAATTGTTAAAGCGCAATATTTATAATAATCTACTGATCACTGTTCAAAGAATATATTAGCAACAATAAAAATTATTAATGGTTTCTTGAAATCAAATAACATAAACCCAAGGATGTTCAGATGTTTTATGTAACCATTTTACATAACAATAAATTTAATTATATCAAGAAAATTTTTTATTAATAAAATATTGGGTTGTTACATCAAGTGTTAATTAAGGGTTTCCTTCTCTTAATCAAAATATTTACTTTCCATTAAATATCATTTCTATGTCTTCATTTCCATTAAACATATCCTTTTAAATCAATAATGAAAAAATTTATAAAAAATATGTATATATTTCTAGATTCATATAACATAATCTATGAATTCCCAAGCATAATTACTTTATTCATCCAAACATATTATTAAACCATTACTCATGATTCATCAATAATTCCCTAAAAAATCCTTCCAAGAATATGAAACACTAAACATTTATTAAGGTTCCAAAACATCAATATAATCACTATTCTTATGTTTAATGTAAAAATACAAGAAGAAAATAACCTAACTCTCACATGACATTTGCGGTCTATTTATCTCTATAAGTATAAACAATAATCATTCCACATTCCTAATTCTATTTATGAGATTTACACTTCGGAAATATATTATCATAGTTCTCTTACATTCCACATATAAAACATTAAATGTTAACAATTTTCCATCCAATTATCTCAATTTACTAAAACCAAAAATCATAGTGTGAGAAACATTTATCATATTAGGATAACTTTTAATCATGAAAATTGCGTACATGGGGCCTAAATCAGGGATCTTACTTCTTTAATATATGATACCTTTGGTTTACCCTAGGTTATTTGTTGTAGTCCTCAATTTAAATTCTTAATAATGATTCACAAAGAGTTTGTTAATCCCCAATGCATATCCATTGGGAGAGTCATAACAGATGTGCAGTATGACCCATTGTTGTGTACTAGATTACCCCAATTCTCAATCAAGTCATATTCTAAGAGTGGTTACACCTAGTTACATCTATGAAAAAGCAATATCCACTTTTAGTATCAATACTAAGGTTTATTTCATAGAAACCACTCACTAAATCCTTCCAAAAAATTCTAAAACATTTTCCTAATCTTTAACTTATCCTTATACATATCCTTGGAGACATACCTAGCCATATCCTTAGAAATATACCTAGGTATATCACTAAAGCTTTCCAATCCTAGTTTCAAAAGGATGAATAAACCATCTCTATTAAACAAACTATCGAGACCCTCACTTTTCAAACATTAACATTTCATCACTTTTCTAGAATATTTGAAAAACTATTAAAACAAATGTCCAATGATCATACTAGTCTAGTGACTTTGGAAACATGCAAACATAAAAGCTGGAACCTAAATGAGTTACATTATCACCCAATAGTATCTTCTATACTAGAACCATTCTGAGAAAAATCAGACTTAATACATATCTTCATAACCTGGGGGTTGAAACATAAAAAGGGTTGAGAAAAAATGTTCATTAAGGGTAAAAAAAATTAGATATGTAAGAATAATCATGATAATATGGGAATGAGAACATGATTATAAAAATATAATATGATACCCTATATATCAATGATCATATACATGAATCATCGAATAATTATTTGAAGTTCATAGGAAATGAATCATAAGGAAATAAAGAATATAAGTCATGAATGTATAACATATGAATCATAAGTTCAATTCTAGAAGAAACATAATAATATATAATGATTTACATTGTCGTTAAGGCATAACTACCATGACCATATTAGTAGAAAAATTCCTCAACTGAACTGAGTTCACCTCCTATTCCATCCTGGTATTACTGAACGGATTTCACTCCTCATTCTAGCCCGGTATTACAAACCCGAGTTCACTCCTCATTCCATCCCTATAATACTTAACCAATTTCACTCCTTGTTCTAGAAATTTATATCTCATGAGATATAAATCTTTTCCCAATACATTGTAAAGATGTATTTTTACCCCCATATCATTGTTAAATCAAACAGAAATGTGATATAAAATCTAAAACAATCGTATCATAACCCATTAAATGAAATAGTTATCATAAACATGTAATCATATCATAACCTATGTAAAAAGATACTTGTTTTATAATCATTTCATCAAAATCATAATATGTCAATTGAATCGTGTTTGACAAGCTATAACTTATGGAGGAGAATCATGTTTCATAAGCATCATTACATCATTACATGAACCATTGAAGTAATAATATGAATGGAAACTTAGGATAATTTCCTAGAAGTGGATGAGTTACATCAATAGATGTCATCTTACATGGAAAATATATTAGAAATATATTTTGAGAATAATTCTTGGGGAAAATAAGCTTTCTTATTTTAAAAATAATCATTAAAACATTAACACTTTTTGAAAACCAGTATCATGAATATAAATTTCATTGATAATAAATAATGATTTGAAAACCTTTTGAAAACCTTTGTCTTTGAAGACATATAAAGAGAGTTTGAACACATTTTAAAAAATATTTCTTTTAAAATACGTTTCAAACATATAAATAATGCTTGATAATCTTTTGAAAATCATTTTCCTTGCTGACATATAAAATAAAATTGAAAATACATTGAAGAGAATTTTACATAAAAACGTATAAATGAATCTTGAATTTTTTTTGAAAACACATTTCCTTGAAAACATATAAAAGAATGTTGAAATATATTTGATAGCTATTTTCCTTAAAAACCTATAAAAGAGTCTTAAAAAATTTTTGAATACCATTTCATTGAAAATGCCTTGATAAATTTAAATTAATCTTTAAAACATTTTGAAATCCTTTTCATTAAAAAATATTTGAAAATTTATAATGAATGATTGAAAACGTTTTGAAATCCATTTCAATGAAGACATAATCATAATTTAAATTATTAAAAATTATCCTTTTAAACATGAAATGGAAGCTTTATAGAAATGATGGTAGGTAAACCCATACATGTCATACAGGGTAAGAAGAAAAATTCTTTTTCATGGTAAAAGGATAAAAAATGACTTCTTCAAAGACGGACAAAAAATATTATTTTAAAAACAATGTTAAAAGCGAAAAAGGAAAAAATTAATATTAATGATTATTGGAGAATAATAGGGTATTCATGGAAACCCTTTTTAGAAAACATTGTTTTTGAGAGAACACATATTTTTAACAAAAGAGAGGGTAATGTCAGGATTTCCTGAAAACATATTCATAATAATTTTATGTACAAAAGAGTATAAAAATGGCACTAATACATGAATATATCATTAATAACCATATGAGAATAAATTTAATAATTTTTCATGAGATATATATGACAATATTTCATTAAAAGGAGCATAAAGATAAACAATCTCAAAAAGAGATGATATTGCTTCAATAAACAATTACCATTGGTTAAATTTGAACTATACTCCGCAAGTAAGAAAATGAAATTAAATGAATAATATAATATAATCATAGTAATTAGATCCATGATATAAATTCAATGGATTTATGTACACCTCATATAAAAATATAGGTGTATGACATGTCACATGTCTCAAAGAATGTTAATTAAGACAAAACTATCTTACTGATTTGGTAACATTGAATCCTAAACCCCATGGAATAAATAAAATCTAATTTAAATGTAAAAACCTATAAATTTATATATATTAATTATATAATACATTAATCTAATGTATACACACCACATAAAAATAATTGGTGGTGACTAAATTATGTATCTCGCAAAAATAAAAAGATAAAAGAAATTTTTTTTACATTATATCTTGAATCTCATAGTAATCATGAAAAATTCCTATATAATAAATATATATTTACTAAAAAACAATCATAGAACAATATTATTATATCTTATGCTGTATATAGTTTTATTATGAATTCATATTACTCGGTCATAACTCTTTCATGTTACTATTTTGCATCAGGTAATATTCACCTTATTTTTCTCATGTGCATTAATTTTTTATAGCTTTAGAAATTATATATATATATATAATGATTTAAATAATTTAAAACATTATAGAAATAAAAATTATTTTCACTATATTTTTATAAGAATATTCCATATAATATAGAATTAGGAATGTAAAAACACCGTTCATGGAAGAGAAAACCATACGTACGGATGAACGATGTTTCCATTTTTATTGTACAATTGAAAGAAATAAATTAAATGAAATATATTTATATATATAATTATTAAATTATAATTATTATATAAAATATATGATATAATTTCACTAAACCTATCCTTAACACCTTCTATGTAGTGTGTGAACAAATAACATTGCTTCAAGGGGGCGATATTTCACACTTCCTGAAACAAAAATATTATTTTAATGTAATCTATAAAGTATAAAGATATCTGTTTGAAAATAATTACATAAGATATATTAAATTATAAATAAAATTAAAATAAAAAATAAATTTTCTATCCTAATTCCAATAATGAGAGGCTGTAAAGTAAAAACAAATTATGATCATTTTGTTAGTCAGTAGTTTTTCGTAAACATAAAAAGTAAGTTTGTTAACCATTAGCTAGAGGTGCATCTGATTTTAGGTAAAAACATAGAATAAAAACATCCTAGTATATTCAAAATACTAGTTTTTTATACAATCATGTAATTATAATATTTTATCGTTTGTAGAACGATAATAAAAGAAATGAGTTTGGGGAGGGTGTTACCTCTTAATCGAGTAACACCTTTTAGTTTTCTCTAAATGGCTTCCTTGGAACGATTTATTTCCAAAGGGAGGATTCAATGAGGATATTAAGACTTATGGGAGAATATTTTTGGAGATTTTAGAGGAACCAAATTTTGTTGAGGGGTGTGGTAAAGGGGTAGAGTGTTTTTATTTTTATAGTGGTGTGTGTGGGGGGGGTACTGTTGTAAATACAAAATGGTATTCAATAATAGGAGGTCCCCATTACCTAATGTGTCTAAAAAATAGAAAACTAATGGATTAATTGGAAAATATGGTCAATAAAATCTGCACCACACAAAAATATGTTTATTTTAATAATTAGTTTCCGTAACTTCAAAGATTTATCAATTTTTTATTTTAGTTATTATTAAAGCTTCTAGTTTTATAACCCATGTAATTTGAAGATTAAAAATAAAATAAAGTTAGATTTATTATAAAATTTATATCTAATTAATTATAAATATGATACCTAATTTAAAAATAAAAATCTCACATGTTTTTTAAATTAAATTTTAAAACAAGCGCATGTGACGTAAAAACTCTTTTTAAACCTGGAAGATAGTAAAAACGTTTTCAAAATTTATGGGTCAATATGTTAATTATAAAAATTAAATTTGTCCATTAATAGGATATATTTAAAAAACATTAACACCTAAAATTCACTATGAATAATATAGTATTTTTATTGTTTTTAAATCCATTAATAAAATTTCATTTATTGTAAAATAACAATGATGTTAAATTTGATATTATTTATTTAATTTTAATTTTAAAATATTAAAATAATATTGGAATTCAAATGTATTAAGTTTACCGATGTGTAACATGATATATAAATCTTAAAAATATTTAAATATAATAATTCAATCAATTCACTTCAATTTTAATATTTATAATATCATTTAATTTATTTTATTAGTTACTAAATAATCATTATGTTGGCATTTATTAAGAATTTTATGTAACTAACTCATATAAAAAAATTATTGAAAAATTATTTGGATATAAAAAACCCCTTTATTTTTTAAAAGGATATGTATAAGAGAAAATATGATTTTTTTACATATTTCAATGTTTTATAAATGTTAAAGGTAATGAAAGTCCTCTTTTTGTTTGTTACTTATCTTTTATATTGTAAAATTCCATTTAATAATATACAAATAACCCATAATAGGAAAACCACTTAGGGATATTGTTAAATTATTGGTAGAAATAGGTTTCCAAGTCATTTTGGTCTTAAGATTAAGGTTTAATCATTAATTAATATTAATATTACCTTAATCAATGTGATTAATTAAAATGACCTTCACTAATATTTTCGGTAAAACATTAGGTTGTTATTATTAGACAAAAATATCATCATCATTAAAACTGTGTCTATATGTTTTTTAAAATTCAAATCACATATGTTTGCAAATTATGTTTAACGGTAATCTTATAGACATGTCGAGAAAGCATATTTTTATAGTAAAAACATTCAAATGTTCTGTATGTTTTTATAGCCAATTTACATAATAAATTGATTCACATGAATAACATCGATTTAATATATTTATAATTAATCTACGGTGACATTAAAACCCTAATTAAAATATAAATTAATATTAATTATTATTTAAATGAAAATAATGTTTTTAACTAAAATATATTATTTGTCACTATTCATCAAAAAATGATGTTTCTCATTAAAAATCTCTAAAATTCACTCTATGAATTTTTTTACATTTTAAATTAAAAATTAATTTAATTTTATCAAATTAAATTTCATAATGTTTCTAAAATTAATATTATTATTTTTCACAGAAGGTCATATATTGTAGTTTATTAGGAAAAATAGCATTTTTAAACATATAATGAGTTTACCAAAATCCATATTGTTCATAAACAATATGATTTATTTATATAAAACCATTATGAAAAATATTTTAAAATTAGTTATTACTATAACTATTCTAAAGATTATCAGCTACTTTATAAATATCTCGTTTAAATAATTCTAAAAATGAAATAATGTTTCCTAGAAACATGGTGTTACATGTAATATACACCATGTTAGTGTTGTGTGTAGCCGAATACAATTAGATTTTATGTGAAAGGATTGAATGACTTATTTTAATGAAATACATTAATGAAATTAATTCATTTAAATAAAAATATTTCACAACATCTTGATTTGTTATGTACTCTCTCTCGTGGGGGTCTGGTTCACCCCCAAACATAGGTGGTATTTGACCCTAAACTCAAGAATAACACTCAAACTCCAAACATCAACAATTAATATTATAGGAAAACCTTTTTATCAACTAAATAGGATGCATCCACCTTTATCATTGAGATTTGGTCAGCATGCTGCTTATTAGGTGGAAGCACCACACTTTATCCACCCAAAGAGGTAAAATCTGTTGAAATAGTGGCTGCCCTAGACCCAACTATCTAGTACATTTGATTATCGTATCATTTTTATAGTTAGATATGCATGATGATTTCAAAACATTGTTGTGAATACTTTTCTACATCCACTATAAAAATGGAAATGTTCAATGGTTAATTGTCGTGTTGAGAGGTTATAGCAGATACCAGGCTATAATGAGAACCACGAGATACAATGACATTGATCTTAAATATATGTTCTATAGTCTAGATGCATATTACTGATTGGACATAGATGATGTCTGACAATCAGGTGTTGGGGGATCATAAGCATTGAGACTTCTTCTCATGATGTTCGCACTTGGTGATCTCTAGTAGTGAGATCATGAGGACTGACCTGCCAATAGGAACACCAAATGTTTTGAGTGTCATCAGTTGATCCTATCTACAGAATGTATATTGGTCTTCTGACTTGAGATCATTACCGATGTATGCCATTTGATTGTATACTTTGATGCAAGGAAAAAATATGGTATTGAAATTTTGGCGAGGTAGCTTATGTCGGGTGCATCAATTGGTGGTATGATATTGGTTGAATGGTCAAGAAAGAATTTTTCACTTCCGAGTATAGGAAGTTGAAAATATTAGGCCTAGTTGATCAGGATGGTGGTACCTTCATAAGTCTTTGGCCAAAGCAGTAGAATTGTAAACACATCTAGAAATATCAACAAATAAAAAAGCAAGATAAGGACGATGACACAAGAGTGCTTCCTACTTTATGAGATATTTAATGACAAAGAGATTATAGTACATAGTCAGTGTTCATAGGATGGTAGTCAATGCAATGACTATCCTTATCTCTTTAAGGGCCATGATGGGTTGCTAGACACCGCTCTTAGTCTGTGGATTTTATTCACTAATAAAGAGATAAGGGCCTAGAGGGTCACACACAATAGTGTATTCAATAATCTTCACCTATCTAGTAGAATAAGAATATTGGACATGGTGGGCCCCACCACTAGGGTCTGAGTGTTTTCCAAAGTATAGATCACCTAAACAATTAAATAAATTCATTAATATTCAATTTATGAATATTTGTTATTATTTAATGTATTTATGATTTTAGTAAATACCAGAAAATATTAATCGAAAGAATATTATTTTAATATTCCATGTTTGTTTAATATTAAGCAGGATAGCGAGTCGAGTTAAATGACTCGGGTTTTATAACGTAATATATTTTATATATATTAAAAGTATGTGATAGAATAAATATATAATATTGTTGTAGTTTTAAGTCTTTATTGTTATTTATTTAGTGGACAGGGAATTAACAGAGGCTGGGGAACCCATCCTGGTAATTTCCACAATTTTCTATAAATAGAGGAGAGGGGATCAAGCGCAATAACTAGTCATGCCATTTTGGCCAAAGCTCCTCTCTCTTCCCACTCTCTAGAGAGAGAAGCAATTGATTCTTTCTTGGATCAAGTTTATCCTCACGCATCGCAAGATCGATGATGCGGTGATCGTCGAGACATCGAATATATCATTGAATCGATGTGCTAGCATTCGATGTTCAACATTCAGTATTCTCGCGGATTTTTTTGGCACGTGTGGATAATCTAGAGGGATCCTGTTATGGATCCTTCACGCAATGATCTTCATTGAAAATTTATGGTCGACTATGGTTTCAGATCTGGAACGGGTATGATTTTCATCATTTTCTTTCTCTTAATAATTTACACGAGATCCTCAGACCTCTTCGAGGCTCTGATCATCGGCTTCGACAAGTTCTTTCGACCTGATGAAGAAATATTTTAAAAAAACCCAGCCCACTAGCTTCCGCTGTGGGCCCCGGACCATAATAGTGGTATCAATGGATCACATAGATTTTATAAGCCAAAATAAATTAATTTTCATAAAATAATGTAGAGGGTTTAAAAACGGTCAAAACAGATCAAACCGCGCTTCATTCCGATTTCGAACGACCAAGATATGGTCGTTCAAAATTTTCGGAATTGATCGTGTTTTCATTTTGAAAAAGGGTATTAATTTTTTTAATATATTTATAATTAATATTAATTACATTAATTTTATAATAATATAATTCTATTAATATAATTATAATAATAAAATTATAATAATATTAAAATTATAATATTAAAACAATATTTTATTATTATTATTATATCTAAGGGTTTAAATATCCTTTAGAAAGTTTTAAAAAAATGAAGAATTGTCGTCAAGCCTTAAATTCAAAAAAAATAAGAAGAAAAAATGGGAAGGAAGACCTTTCGGGTCTTAGGCGTGAAACCAAAAAAAAGAGGAAAAGAAAAAAACCGCATTTTGAATTAAAAAAAACTGCACAGGGGACTGCCTTCTGTCTCCCCCTGCCGGATAGAACCAAGCTGGCCTCCCTCTATCTGGCCACCCTTCGCAGCAGCAACTCCAACCGCTGGCCTCCATGCATAGCACACCGCCGCCCTAGGCCCTACTGTCCACCTGCATGTGCTGCTTTCCCTCCATATTCACGAGGGCCTCCTCCCAACAAAAAAAGCATGTCAGCTGCCCTCATCATACTGTCTGGGCCACCTCCTATTCTTGTTGTAACAACTGTAGCACCAAGACCTGCCGGAGCACTCCCCATGTCTGTCCAGAACCAGGGCAGCTCCTCCTTCTTGGCGCTAGACCGCACCGACCGAGCCCGTAGGAGCAGGCGCCTCACACGACACGCAACAACTAGCCCGCGTCGCCCCGACCATTCCTCCCTCTGTTATCCGCTGTACTGGCGAGACATCCACCGGAGCCTCTTCCTTTACACAGGATATGTCGGACTGCCACCAGAGCCCCTTCTTTTCATGCCTCCATGGCAGCCATCCCCGGACACCATGCTGGTCCTCCTTCACCAGTTTGGTAGTGCCTCGTCAGTGCTCCCTCTCACTGCCCCAGTGTGTAGGAAGCGATCCTTCACCGATCCAACTGAGGGTCACCATGCCGCCTCAAGAACCTATCCAAGCCTTGGACCAACCCTCCTGCCAGAGACCCAAGTGCCCTGAAGCCTCTCGGGTACCTCGCGCTGCAAGAACCCACAACGCCGCCATTACAGCCCGACTCCCACAGGTGTCCATGCCTCCTGTCGCCACCCATTCCTCCTTGTAGGTAGGTAACCCCTGACCCAGGTTTAGTTAAATCAATTAATATAATTAATTAATATAATTAATTATATTTATTAATATATTAATTGTAGTGAAAATAAATTTTAAAACTTGAGGATAAAATTGATTTAATTTTTCTAATTAAATTAATTAATTAATTAATTAATTTTATTTTATGTCTTAAAATTAAATTAATTACATGACCAATAAATAATTAAATTATTTGAATTTATTAATTCATTTAATATAATTAAATTAAATACCCCTCATAATTATTTATTCATTTTAATTTTTAATCGCGTTGTAGTTACCCGACAACCGGTCTTGATCATTAGCCCTGTATGTCTACGTTTTACTTATTTAATTAATTAATTAACTGCATTAAATGTCTGTAAATTAATTTAAATATAGTTTTCAAATCATGTATTTTTCCATTAAAATGAATAAGGACATGCGTGTCAAATTGAATTGATGTACATTTATACCCTAGTCCACCTCACCTGCTTGCGATAAAACTTGTACCCCAGACGGAGATGATGCAACGACGTGATGTGAACCCCGCCGAGATGACGAGGTACTCCAAGACGTAATGTGGACTCCACCAAGAAGAGGCAATGCTCCAGATGAGAAGTAGACACACAACATGGGTTGAGATTCATCTAGTGTCATGTTTCGACACAGGTATGATACCCCTTAGGCCGTTTAGATTCTCAAGACCAGTCTGGTAGTAGTATGGCCTTTATGCATTTATTTATTATATTATTCATTTTAGAACAGTAGGAAAATACATAAAATGATAAATAATAAAGTACAAAAAGAAGCGACGTTTGATTTCTATTGATGTTCAGTTGTGAGCACGACAACATAGATGAATAAGATTAATTGAAATGGATTACATTCATCTAGAGAAAAACACAAAACCCTCAAATAAATATTAAATCTAAAATATCCTTCTATCATTTGTGTTTGAACAAAACCGGGTGTGTGAGATGTTGATCATGCCTCAGTTGAGGGTGCCTCTTACTACCTGGGAGTTATTATTCGTGTGGGGGATCGAGTTAACTAAAATTTCAGCAATTGAATAGCCTTAGCTAGCTTGTTTTAATTTTAGAGGCAATCATTGAGTAAATCAGTAAATGATTTTGAAGCTGGGACTTCACTAAACAGATCAAGGAACCCCAATTTAATGCGGTTTGGCCAGCCAAAAGACTACCTTGGACCCTCTGAGTAGTGGCGTAGCCATAGCTTGTAGACTATGAGGGAGGTTTAGGGATCCTTTCCACTAGAATACTTAGGAGTATTCTGATTTTAGTATAGAGGGTTCCTAGAATTTGAAAAAAATATTGGGAGACATTTAATGATTACATAATCAGTAACGTAAAATTAGGTAATCATATAAAAGTACAATTTACTAAAGTATATTTTAAGATAATGTCAAGAAATACCAAAATAAAACTGAGATAACTTTTAGACAAAGTAAATGTCCAAACAAGTACGAAATTCCAAGTGTAGTATAGGCGCATGCGCACATTACTACTATATCTGAAATTCAAGGTGCTCGTGTCCCAACCTGTTAATCCACCTCAAGAAGTGAGGGTGTAAAAATGTTTATAGGAGAGTCATGAATCAAGCATGTGATGATTCAGTCATAATGATATCATCAACGTCTGATGTTAGTTGTGGTCGCTACATCATGACTTGGATGATGACCACATGTAGTCTCATCTCCAAGATCCTTTCGAGGAGAATGTGAAGCATGATTTTAATGTGATGGTTGCACTCGACTTGTGTAAAGAGAAAGACAGTTCACAATCTTTTATTTCATACAATTTTTATACCTTTTACACCCAATTACTCTATTTTTGTTTAAGGATACAAATGAACGTTTAGAGTAAGAACTTCATTATCTTTAATGTAACATTCACCAAGTATTAAGAATATTGGAGATAACTACATCTTTTATTCTTATGGAGAATACATTAAATGACAAGGCGAAAAGGCTTATGGAAAGTTACGAAAAATTAACCTTTGTCATGTCCTTCAATGAAAATTAGTTGGTTATTTAACAAAAGATTATTTTCTTCACATAATGAAATGAATTCATGGAATTTTAAAAACTGAAATACAAGAAGCAAGTACATGCTTCTTGTTCAGTTTATATTCATAAAATATATTAATGTTTCTAACATACTTATTGGGTATTTAATATAATATTCCAATAACATATGTTTATTTAAATAGAGTAACCAAGCATGTAGAGAAACATTACTAGAAGTAAAGTGTCTTCTCCAAGTAGCTGAGAAAGGGTGATTCCTAAGTCAACGGTGAGAAACACATAACTTCAAAATTGACATAAAATTGATTCAAATTGAATATGTTGTGGAGTATAACCAAAAACATTTATCTCATGTGCCCATTTGGACATGATGAGACATTATTCCATGTTTTGGAATGAATATTTTTTGTGGTAACATACAGAACAAATAGTTCACTGCTACTTGAATCAATGGAAATACGTTATGAATATAAAATGTAAGACCTACCCAGTTGTGGAAATATGATTCTTTGTTAAGTAAAACTAGAAGTGGACGTCAACTATATACCTTTTATGGTATTTAGGCTTGTCACTTCTAAACACTTTTGGTATTATTGACATACTTAGTTTAGACAAAGATACCTTTAGAAATAATTGTATGCGACAAAACTTTTTGAGGTTAGTTCAACAAGAAAGTGTGAACTATTCTAAGGAAAGAAAGAGTTAAAGACACTTCATAATTTTCCTTTAAGTCATTAAGGAATGTACCAGTGATGTATTAGTTTGGTAAGAAGACATGAGTTTCTTCATATTGGCATGCCGAATAATATCTTGACCAAACAATCATCGATCACGATAAGGTATCGTGGAGTAATTCCTAAATGCATGTTACCTTATCTACATCACCATATTGATGTTCATAAGGATAATCGATTAGAGTGTTACATATTAACATTGATCAACAAAATGTATCATGGAGAAATTCTAAAACACACATTTTATACATCAAGGTTATGATGTAAGTTGTATCAATGTTACAACCTGCAGAAACATCCATTATATTTCATGATGTACTATGGAAATAACGTCTTAAACCCATAACCAATATGCCAACTAAATTGAAAAATGGATATCATACGAGTCATAGTATGATGGAAAATCAATTATGTCATAGGACATGTTTAGATTCAATGAGTTTGTTCGGATTTAAACAAACATGCATCAAGTTAATCACATTATGCATTTCAGGTAATTATCCTAACCATTGCTTAAGATATTTCCTAAATCCCAAAGACAGAGAAGATGTAGTTATGAATTAGACTACATTTCTATACAAGGGTACACATCTCAATTACAAATAGTGGGAGCTGATTTGACTTGGACATATTAAATGCTCGAGATTCACAAATGGTTGACATAGTGAACAAATTACACATGTACATATGGAATAGGCATATTACATAGACACATACTGGGTAGGAAGAATGAAACCACGGTGATGGTTTTATATTCACCACGGTTAGGGATATATTACTCATTGAGAATAATAAATCCTATAAGTAATCTGTATAAGGAAAAGAGCTAAGATTGACAAGATCAACTAAAATTCAATAATAGATTCAATGTATCAAATTTCAATGGGGCATATGAATTAAATATTGTGGTGGTTATTCAAATGAAATGATACATGGATGGTTCAAGTATGGTACCAATAAAGCTTGATTGGTTACACCAAGTCAGTACACCTAAATCTATTTGAGTCATACTTGTAATAGATGAACTACTATGATCATTCTATTGGTCATTGGATGTCAAGATCATCTTTCGTGGAAGTTGTCTATATGATGCAACAAGAAATAGATGATGACTTCAAATGTTGCCAATAAGGGTTGCAAGTTACTGAAATCCAGTTTTGGATTAATGTAAGGGACAAGATCATATAACAGTCATTATAAAAGTATTTTTTACTTGTTTCTACCCAATTTTAGTGGGAGCACCAATTTTTTTCAAGTGAAATATGTTCGAAAACATATGGAAAACGGATTTTGATCTTAATGTTAGGTATGATCAAGTTAAAAGAAATTTTCCAATGATTGACTTCAACTAGAAACCCAATTTCTAGGGAACAGGATCCACAGAGGTAGATCCAAATGTTTCTTGGTCCTAGTTAATTATACATATAGTGTCATTTTATTGAAAAATAAAAGTTGAAATAATTCAAGTTCAAGATTGTTTCCAATGTCACATGGATTAATCTCTCCAGTTTAACATGTTCAGAGCATGATTAGAGATTAATGTTTTGAATTGATACCATATGCTTCAGCAATGGATCAAT
Source organism: Viscum album (assembly GCA_963277665.1). NCBI lineage: Eukaryota > Viridiplantae > Streptophyta > Magnoliopsida > Santalales > Viscaceae > Viscum > Viscum album. The sequence goes on along the minus strand of OY728135.1, from coordinate 1,641,865,536 downwards.
CCCATATTCCATATTATGTAAAATAATTTATACTACCAGGATATAATTTATTATAGGAAGATATCAATTATTTTCAGGAGCATTGCAAGTGATGCAGTCAAACTATCATCTTGTACTAAGGTAAGTAAAAATGATACATACCTGGAATATGGAGAAGAAGGTAAACTAGTTATTGTGGGACAAAAACAAGTAATCTGTAGATCAATTTTATCTAGAGTCACAGTTAGGCAAATGAGATGAGGAAGTCAAGCTCATAAAATCTAGTCGTAGCCATACTGAAATTTATCAAGTACGTTGTAGCTTCTAAGGCAGCTAAGAATTAGTTCCAATTCTTGGATTCACATATAGTGAGAAATGAATTATTATTATGAGAATTATGATATTATTACTAGACAAGTTGTCAAGATATGACAATGTCCAAAAGGGATATACTCAGGAATACCATCTCTTGAGAAGTTTTACTGAAGTCGTCGAGGTCGCATATAGAAGATATGCCACATGATGAAAAACACGGCAGGACCAGTAGTTAAAGCCATTACTCAGCAGAAGCATGGTATTTCTCATGTTAGTTGAAAACATGTTTAGTTATAAAGTTGGCTCTAGTTCAAGTGGGAGTGTTGAAATAGTGGGTTCCCTAGACCCAACTATGTAGTAATTTTGATTATCGTATCATGTGTACAGATAGATTTTCATGATGATTTCTTACGATTATAGTGCAGAATGTTCTGCATCCACTATATTAATGGAAATGTCCATAGGTTAATTGAAACTTCGAGAGGTTATAGTAGATCCCATGCTATAATGAGAACCACGAGATATAATGACATTGGTCTTAAATATATGTTCTATAGTCTAGATACATATTATTGACTGGACAATGTAGATGTCTGACTATCAGGTGCTGGGGGATCAAAAGAATTGAGACTTCATCTCATGAAGTTTGCACTTGGTGATCTCTAGTTGTGAGATCATGAGGACTGACCCGCTAATAGGAACACCACATGTTTTGAGTGTCATTGGTTGTTCCTATCTACAAACTTGTTCATTGGTGTCCTAACTTGAGATCATTACCAGTGTATGCCATTTGATTGTGTACTTTCTTTCAAGGAAAAAACCATGGTATTGAAATCTTGGTGAGGTAGCTTATGTTGGGTGCGTCAATTGGTGGTATGACATTGGTTGAATGGTCAATAAAGGATTTTTCGCTTCTGAGTATAGGATGTTGAATATCTTAGCACTGGTTGATCAGGATAGTTGTACCTTCATAAGTCTTTGGCCAAAGCAGTAGAAAGGTAAACTCATCTGTAAGGATCAACAAATAATAAAGCAAGAAAAGGACGATGACACAAGAGTGTGTCCAGCTTTATGAGATATTTAATGACAAAGATATTATAGTACACAGTCAGTGTTTTTAGGATGGTAGTCTTCGCAATAACTATCCTTATCTCTTTAGGGGACATGATGGGTTTCTAGACACAACTCTTGGTAAGTGGACTTAATTCACTACTATTGAGCTAAGGGCCTATAGATTCACACACAACAGCATATTCAAGAATCCTCACCTATTCAGAAGAATAGAAATATTGGACATGGTAGGCCCCACCACTGGGGTCCGAGTGTGGTCCAAAGTACTGATCACCTAAATAATTAAATAAATTCATTAATATTAAAGTTATGAATATTTTTTTATTATTTAATGTATTTAAGAATTTAGTAAATATGAGAACATATTTATCGAAAGAATATTATTTTAATATTCCATGTTCGTTTAATATTAAGCGGTATAGTGAGTCGAGTTAAATGACTCGGGTTTTATCACGTAATATATTATATATATATATATATTACATGTTTTTGATAAAATAAAATAATAATAATGACTTAGTTTTAAGTCGTCATAGTTATTTATTTAGTGGACATGGAATTAATGGGGTCCGAGCAACCCTTCCGGGTAATTTCCACAATCCGCTATAAATAGAGAAGAGGGGCTCAAGAACAATAACTATTCAAGCGATTTTAGCCAGAGATTCTCTCTCCTCACGCTCTCTAGAGAGAGAAGCAGTTGATCCGTGCTTGGATCGATTTCTCCCCCATGCATCACAAGATCGAAAATGCGGTGATCGTCGGGACATTGAAGATATCATTGAATCCCCACGCTAGCTCCCGGAGTTCGATGATCAGCATTCCTGCAGATTTTTGAAACTCGTGTGGATGATCTAGAGGGATCCTTCTATGGATCCTTTGTGCAATGATCATCATTGACAATTTGTGGTCTCCAATGGATTCAGATATATAATGGGTATGTTTTCCATTATTTTTGTGCTCTTAATAATTTAGGCGAGATCCTCAGACCTCTCTGCGGCTCAGATCATATGGTTCAACAAGTTCCGTCGACCCGATGAAGATAATTTTTAAAAATACCTGGCCCACTAGCTTCTGTTGCGAGCCCGAGAAACTAAAAAATGATGATAATTTTCTATCACTAGGTAATTATCCCTAAATGGGTCATCACCATAATCTTATTGTGGTATCCATTATTGGTGGGCCATGAAGTCTAATTTTGAGTACTAAAAAGATATACCAAATTAAAATATCATATATAATTAGATTAATCAAGAAGGTCATGGATTCAAATCCAATTCCCATATGGAACATCTACCATTATATTCTTTGAAACTAATTCCCACATGTGTTGATTCAATAATATTTTTATTACAGTTCTCGTAATTGAATTCATTAACCTCCACAACATCATTGTATTCTTGATGTGAAATCTAAACTCCAGACACTTTAACATTGTCTTCCAAGTTCAAAAATATACACATAGCTAGGATGTCTTTAATGTATGGTCCTAAGAATACATGGTCTAATACCACTCTATCACAACCCAGCCCACTTAGGCCCTCTATGTTAGGATTAATCCTAGTGTAACACCACAATCCCAACAATGATAGGTCAAGGGATGATAACTATCCTCAATTAGGTATATCATTTACATGATATTTATTCGCCTAAATTACATTAACATACTTACATAATTCCATAAACAAGTATAATGTTTAATAGATTATTAATTAATAATATAAATGAATTCATAAAAATTAATCCCACATATGAGTATTAAAAAGTATACAAAAATAAATGAATCCAAATATAATCCCAACATAACTATAAAAAGAATCCAACCAACTAAAAAAGGGACCTACTAATAAGATGATAATCATTGAATCATTTTTGGTTCATATTGCATAATTAATATCTACATACTATCAATTATCCAAGGAATCTATCAAAAGGTTTGTTATTTTTCGATGAAATTAAATTTGCAGGTAGAGCCCAAGTAGTGGTGAGTGTAAAATTACCCATTAAAACACTATAAAATGACCAGATAGAAAATATCAAAGACGGCGCTCACTCAAATAGTTCTACCAAGGGAATAAAAAAGATAACTGAGATATTATCAAAGTTAGAATCCATGTATCATGGTGGGATTTATCCTTACATACAACATAGGGATTGTGCTCGAGGATCTATAGTAACATTTATAGGAAATTAATGACTCACCATGCCTCACTATTCTGACGAAACTCTTCCAAGATATCATACTTATAGTGTATTCTCATTTTTATGTATAAATAAACACATAATATTCTGACACACATGTGAAAACTCACAAAAATCATGGTGGATTTCCAACTCCTCATTACTGTGTTACACATCTGAGAGGGCACTATCCTCAGTGGAGGACCTTCTCCCCATTAGAGAATGATGAACGGTGAGAACCACACAATAAATAGAATACTCAAACCTTTTTTAGTGTGGGGTAGTACCAAATATGAATTTTTATATGATATAATGGAACCTACACCCTGGTGAGTCAGGGGAGTACTAACCCCGACGTCATTCTATTGATCAAACCTGATCAACTCCATTAGATAAAGGTTTTTAAAAGGATTTCCCTTCTCCTATCACATCATATCATATATAATTTTTTAAAATAAATGCCAATATACTGTAATTTTTGGACTTATACTCATAATGGGTTAATTGATGTCCTGAATCTGATTCCCAAAGAGGGAGATATAAAAGGATGAAGATTCTGGGGGAACTATAGGGTGTGTCCCACAAAAAAATGGCCCTAAATATGACTAAATGTCCCACATGTCATGTAATAATCTTGATTAATAGAGTTTTGTAAGAAACAAATATCTATATGTTGATATATCACACATGAATATGTCAATATCCCTAGTCTATACACTTTACATAGTATATGTGGTGTGCCTCGATACACATGACATGTGGGGTCACCTAGCTTATTTGGAATGTCCACCCTATACACAAAGAGCTAATTGGATAAGGGTCATATGAAATTTGATATTTAACCTTATATATAAACTCATGTCCCTGCTCAGTGGTTTCTACATGGCATGTGTTATTCCAAACCACATTTCATATGTATTGAAAATTTACAAAAATTACAATCTAATTCAACTGTCTCTTCCATACTATCCACACCATATAATCCATGGGTAATCTCACCAAAATGCTCTGATGTGGTTTGAACAAACTCACCATGTAACCCGTGATCAAGTTTTGGCCACCCATTGATTGAAAAAAGACTTTCGCAGACATATGGAATCATCCCCACTAACCAGCTCACGAAAACCATTGTCACCCATACCATCACTGGATCTCCCATATCGAAATCATTCCTTATTCATAGATTTAATACAAAAACTGAACCTATGGTAGTGATTCAAAGTTATAATTGATGACTATACAATGATTGATTTATGGGTATAATCTAATTACTGACCAATAAAAAATATCAATGTGATTGTCGAAGAACAGGGGAATAAAGGCATAAATAAAAAAAGTGATCATCCAAATAATGTCATGTTTATTTGGTCATTATTTATAGAATCCATAGAATGATGATGAGAATAAAACAAAAAGAATTCAAATAAATATAAATTATAAATATTATAATACTAGTATGTGAAATAATGAAAACAAATTCAACAATCCGGATTCCAAAAATAATTTCTATAGAATTAATTCTCATTTATCCTGGAAATCCAAAATAGGGAAGAAAATTTTTATGTCAATTTAATTGAAATGATCAACTATTTTTTCTATTGGTTCCTCAATTCTTCACATTTTTCATAATCAATTTTACTTAAAACATAATTCCAAATGATTTAACTCTTAATCATCTCATTCTATCCCAATTGTATAGCACATTCTATATATTTCTGATAACAAGGATTTTATAGGAACACTTTTGGGTTGAAAAATATATTAAATAACTAATAGAATAATTAATTTAATACATTTATTTATATAACATTCCACTAGATATTTAGTGGAATGTTAATTATTCCAATGGTAAAACCAACATTCTAGATTTAATGAAAGTCTGAGTTTTTCTATCCATGACAACATTCAGGTTTTATTTTATTATTTCAAGAAAACTACGAGAACTTTATATTTTAAATTTTTTATTTTTAATATATTATCACTGAGGCATCACATTCCTTGGGACACTATAACCACATCATTACTAACATTGATTTTTTAAAAAATATCTAAAATTATAAAATAGAAATTTTATAGTCTCTAAAAAGGATATTTTCCCCAAGAAATATTCCAATGATATATTAATTATATTTTTCAATTGAAAAATCATCCTTTTATTTATTTATTAATTACTAGCGATATGTCCATGTAACATGGTCCTTATTCATTCATTGGATGATTTAAATGTTTTATGTTGGGATGTTTATGAAACCCATTTATATTGTGTGGGTTATTATACGATGAAATGTTTTTTTAAATTTTTTCCATTACATGGGTAATTATTTAATGATATTATGAATGGTTTATGATCATTTGGAACATATATGTATGGGATTTATTATGTGTTAAGAGGGAATAAAATTATATTTCCCTCTATTTAATTAGGTAATGTTGGATATCCCAATATATATCATAACTAGAATTTGGAGGGAACCCAATTATATAAGGGGATCTATCTAATATAATAGTCTGGGTTGTGAACCTTGACTAAGGATATGATAGAATGGTGGGTGAAATCAGTCCAGAATTATAATATTTACATTGATCGGTGATTAAAGTAATGATTTTTACTATTTAAGTTTAATCCACAAACTTATTTCATGTGGTTTTGATATGTTCTTAGGTATAATGATTGATTATTAATGTTTCATCACACATTTTATTTCAATATTTTATTATGAAAATGTTTTCTTCCACGATTTATTATTAATTATCTTCGACTGATTGGGTATGATTATTGTAAGTTATAATCATGTTCTTATACTTTTAGGATTAAAATATCCTCCCTTATGATAACATATTGATGTCTCTTAAGAGTAACCTTATTGAGAATCGTATCCCTAACTTTTTATCCTTTCCCCATGTTATATAGAAGGTATTTAATTAGGGTATCTTTAATAGGGGTAATATATGGGAATACCTTTGTGGGATATGTTAAAGATATTTCATGATATTATATGATTATATATCTATTCTCCAATAATAATTAACCTTTATAATTCTAGTTTCAATCATAATTCTATATTATGAATAATCATCTAATGTGATGAAATATTTATGTATTTTATTATTTGGTCACTTTTGGGGATAGCCCATGTTGTGACCTTCTGTGATGGGTTCTAACCCTCTTTATAGGTAGGTATGACTAAAGAGTGATCTTATGTTACTATAACTTTATATAATGTGTGTTGTTATGTATATGTGTGGGTCCTTTAAAAATGATTTTTTGTTTTTTCTTGTAAGGTGTCATATAATATTGAGATGTGTTTGGGGTTGTTTCCTAAGGGATTTACCATGATGTATTCCTGTGGGGTGGGCTAGATGGGAGGAATTAGTGACCTTCAGATATGACACTAGTTATAAGTGGTTCGACACCAAAAAAAAATGGGTGTATTGTGGTGGGGGCTAACATATTCTTGTGTGTGGTTGGATGTGTGAAGAATGTGAGGATACTATAGATTATGGTATTAGTGCATGGGTAGTGCCATAGTTTGTGAGGTTTTGATCCTTTAAATGATTTCAGTTTTATGTGGATGTGTTCTTATCATTATAGATACATTTACATTGAGTATTTTCAACGGAAATTGTCAATTTAATTCTTGACTTTGTTTTAGAGGTTATATTATATGATTTTATCAAGAATACGTATAGTATGGGTAGATGCTTCGAAATATCAAAAAATAAAATGATTGTTGGTGATATTATAGTGTCCTTGGAAAAGTGATATGCCCTAGGTTTTTTGGAATGAATATACGATGTGTTATTTTTTTGGAAAGTTGAGTTGACATTCCACAAGCATTGTTAGCTGGGTTATTAAATAAAAGATCCTAGGATTGCTGAGATATGACATGAGATATATGAGTCAGATGTAGAAGATGAGTGACAGAATGATGAATGCTTGTTTTTAATGTTTGAATATCATGTATGATATATCTATAGGTGGTTTTTAGTAATCATTGTTATATGGACCTCAGGGTTGATAAGATACACAATTATTATAGAGAAGTCATGGTAACAAATGTGAATGAATAATAGTTTGTTTTGGAAATTCTAGTAGATGTATGGATCATTTTGGAACATATATGTTTTGTCCCAAAAGATCAATTTGAGTTAAAAACTTGTGCAGTGCCGATGTCTTATGTGAGAGTATATGAATCATTAGCTTTATTGAACATATAGATTTAGGTCATGCCTTATCGATGGGATCGATGGATGACATGTTTAAAGTGTTCTGTGAATGGTTTGAGAAACCCTATTAGATAGAGGAACATGAAGTGTGTATATGCCCTTTGTGTTTAGTGTGTGTGGTTCATAGCATGAGCTACTCTGGGAAATGAATATGTGTATTTGTTTTGGTAAGTGGATTCAACAGGGTATGATTGATGTGTATGATTAAGACTCCATAAGTAATGATGAATTAAATGTGGGATAATCAGATTTTGGAAATACTACTACAATAAAACCATATGGATTATGGGTTGTGCCCATTTATGAGATGTATGTTTTGGGGTGATGATCATCGGGATTTGTTAATTGTCGAGTTTATCTACAATATTTCAAGAAAGTAAAGATTTTTTTTGGATATGGTGGATTAGTCACCATAGAAGTATGAGAATATAGTGGATATTTGTGGGTATCATATCAAACTAAAATATAATATTAGTTCGGTGATGATAATGTTCATAGACCATGAGATAAACCTATCATAGCTCAGTGGACAATGAAATTTTTGGAGAGTTTTCAAAATTTGTTTTGTTAGGCACCAAACAATTAATAATGATTCAAGAATGGATTGAGTTGAGAACAAATGAATGTAAATCAAGATGAGCCTGAGGATACAGATTCTAGATGAAGATTTAAATTTTCACGGATAATACTTGTGAATAGATGATAAATAAATCCTAATATGGAGATATGACCATGGGTAGTTGAGTTTATAAAAATTATTTTGAGAACTTTTTAGTAAATGATTGTAATGTTGTTTTGATAATACCAACCACCAGGTGACTATAGTTTTGTCATTTTACTTGGGTATATTTACCAGAATTTGATGTGGAAGTTAGAACACACCCAAATAAGGGTTTATTTAATAAGGATTTATGGACATGGTTTTATTAGTTGTTCTAAAACCATTGGTTTTATTGTAATTGTCTGGTGTTGTGGCTTGAATTAATTTAATATATACTAGTTTGTATAGAGTCCTGATATAAGATACTTTTATTAATAGTAGAAACATGTCAACATGAAATATGAGGTGATTCTTTTTGTTATAAATTGCAGCTATAGTGAGACATTAGGTCTAGATGGGATGACCAGGTGAAAATTATAAATATGTAAGCTAGTGGAATCAATCTCCTAACTGTGTGTTGGTCTTCTATAAATTCATGAATTCTATTTACTATGGAATCATGATGGAGTTAGTTACATTGATCTTTGCCAAAATGTGTGGCATCATGAGTTATTAAGTAGTAAAGTATTTTTGGGTGCCGTATGGCGTGGCCAAAACTGGTAAGAGGGTACATTATTGTTCTTTTATCGGGCTCTATTACTAGATAGTCTGAGAGGGAATGTCAAGTCACAATGGAAATTATGAAAGAATATTCCTTGTGAAATTTTTGGCTTATATACCATTCACTTCTGTTTATATTGGATGTCGATGAGATTTTTTGATCAGACCATGTCCCATCTAGGAGAATTCAGAGCATTATTTCCAATGTAGTAATATTTTAAAATATTTGTATATGTTTATGAGATGATTTAGGGGGAAACATTAAGTTCATGGCATGATTCATGGGTAAAACTCTATTTCATTGAATTTTTTATTGGTAAACCTATTTTATAACATTATATGAGAGTGAAATCCTATTTTATCCCATGATTTAGGGGGTGAATCATGTGATGGATACCAATAAAGGTTTTGTTTAAGGACATAGTTCTATGAATGTAAATGGAATTTAGTACCATGGATCATGGGTATGAATGGGATCCAACACGTGGGGTTTCTATCATGTTTTTATATTTTTTATAACATGACTTTGATGAGTACCTCATTGGTTTATTCTATTGGGAAATTCTTATTGAAATAGTAAACATCATATTGTTTATGTGTTATAATAGTATGAGACATGTCCATAAGGAAACATGAATGTAATAGTTAGGAATACTTTCTCAGTGGCTGGTGTTGTTGGCCAATGAGGTCTATCATTGTTTTACAAGATCATCTCAAGTATAAACATATTTTATTTTGGGTCGGTTTTAAAACACCAACAGTTATTCATTGTATGAAACAATATAATATTTTCTATAATGTAAGTATTTTACAAAATATTGAAGTTTTAAGGGGTCGAGGGTATCTGGAGATAGAATTATGCAAGAATGGGTGGGCGTGTTATTGAAAAAAAGTTGACATGATCAATTCATGGCGTGGATAGCCAATTAACTCTATGAATAATTTATGTAGTGGGACAACCAACCCTACCCTGAAACATCATTGAATGAACTACTAGTTTATACTATGAAACCATCTACCCTAATTTATTATATATTGTTTTGAAATAGAAGAGGGATACCCTCTTAGAAGGTAGTTTGAATGGAACCACTACCCTTCTTTTTCCTCCCCATCAGTGGGTATTTCTCCCCAAATTTGAAATTGATTATCCCATCATTAGATGCAATGTGAATCTTGACGGTATTCATATTATTTTCTTATTTTTATTGGTTTATCCTGGATCAAAGTTCGATACATGGTTAATAGATGTCTGAGAGAATATTGTAGGTACTCTAATGTTTTCCCATAATGTTTTTGGAATCATATTTTGTATTGGGAGGTATGGTCATGTTGGCTCCTTAAAATTTTTAAATAATAGTTAATTTATTTTTAGCTACCTTAGGTTATCTTATAATCCACAATGAAATTAAAAACTCATGTTATATTTGATATATTTTCATTCTATCATTTAAATTATTGTTTTATTGTTACTACATTGTTTTGTATAATTAAATTGGGTGGTTTAGAGCTTCCCTTGTTAATGTAATGAATTTACATTTGTATGTAGATAGACTTTGTAATCCCTTTGGAACATGTAGTAATATTTGTCTATGACCCTTCCATGTGAAATTTTGAATTGAATTAAAATATTGAATTTTGGTTTTAGAGTTGAAATTGTTGAAATTGGAAATATACCAAAGTAGTGGAATTTTACAAGATATGTGTATTTCATTATGTATAATTTTAATATAACAGATTTTTTGAATTATGCTATTTTTAACTATAGATGAGAATGCCTTGAAAAGTGCTTGGGATTCCACATGATGAGTATTGAAATGTAACTACAAGGATGAGACTTGTATTATACTAAGTATCTCATGTGAATTTTGAGAATTAAATATCTCTATAGATTCAATGAATTTCAACACTAAAGAATGCATTGGTAAAACGATTGGATTATTACAAGATTCATTAAATCAGATTCAATAGGGAGGATTACCCTTGGATTTAGGTAACTTTTATAACTATCAATTTCCATAGAATACTAATTTTCTATAACTAAGGATGTATCTTGTAAAAAACTTTCAACATGACAACCCTATATTTAGATCAATTTTTCTTGGTATAGAAGTCTTGAGGTGTGAGATTTGGATTCCAATCAATTTTTGTTGCTGGATTTCAAGTTAGGTCTATATTATATGATACTTTTTTACGTGGGTATCCATTTGTGGGATTTCCCATTTGAGATACATCAGATTTTTCTAAATCCCCATGACTATTTTTTCTCGACACTTTAACATGGAATCAAGATATGATTTGTTGCTCCCACCTTATTAATGGATACCTATGGGGGATAATGCAGGTAGTTTTGTCCTAAGATGTCCATTTGAGACATGAGGATGAACTTGGATCCCTTTATTTGGGTATCATATTATTATTGTCTCAATCAATTATTACAAACATATATTTCTTAAAAGCATTGAATATATTTTACTTAAACACCATTTGGTGGTTTCCTATTATGATATAATCACACCCTACTCGGGCCATTATGGATCTTGGATTCTTGAATATATGAATCTTGGTAGTAGGTTATAGGTCTAGGTTAACTTCCAATGTTCATGCTTGATTTTATGGCGAGGTTGGACCTTGGTAGCTAAGAGCTAGGCTACAACTTAGGTCTTACAGGGTATGCACTATTTATGGACCATTAATTTTACATTTTAATTACTATTTATACTTGAAATTTCAGTTTTTAATATTCTTTTATGCGTAGATAATCATTTTGACATTTTCTGGGGTGTGATTTTATATTTCTTCACATATGGTTGAATTTTCTATTTTTTTCTATTACATATGATTTTATATGGTATTTACGTTCTCTACTTATGTTCTTCGAAATCTCTTAATGAGGGAATATTCTCACTATATGTGCTTCCAAGACCGACTCTAGTAGTTGGAAACCTTTGGTTTTGGAGGACATAACAACACCAAATTTTATAACTGAAATTACTTATTTAATAGATAAATTCTATATTAAGAAAATTAATTATAGAAATAATATGCACCACTTCGGTTATATTATACTATTATAAAATATATCTTTTCTAATTTAAAAATCATTTAAGAATCTTCTCCATTGACAATATAGTTTTTCTATATTTATATTGTAGATTAATATATTAAGGGTTATGATAAAATCTAATTTAAATAGATAGAAGAAGCAATGGAATAGGAAATTAAGATATTACCCTATCATGCCCATTTATTTAAGATTATGAAGGTGGTAGAAAGACTAGGAATATTCTTTGACAAAACAAAATTTGAGATTCAAAATTTGAAACATTAGTGAAACCAATTATGGGAGAAATTTAATCATATCGAGTTCATGGACTCAACGATGTTCGCAGATACACCCTAATAAAATCCCACCATCGCACACCTTACTCCAAAAAATACAGTTGTTTAACAAAGGATATTGTATATATGACCTAATAATATGAATTTGAATAGATTTGTTAAAATAGAATAATGATTATATTTATCAAGTTATGTTTTTTACTTTGTAAATTATTATATAAAATGTTTGATAAAAATAGGATTTTCTTACATTGAAATAAAAAATGTATTTTTGGTAAATATATATTTTTTATTAAGATGCAGTTTTCGATAAATTCAAAAAAAAATGAAAAAAATTTTATTTTATTAAAATAATATTATTAAATAATATATTATTTAAATATAAATGATAATACAATTTAATTAATTAGAATGTAATTTTTATCCAAGGAAGATAGTTGTTTGAGTTATAGAAACTACTATTTATTATAAATGTAACTTTATTCAAAAGTGATAATTCCAATATATATAAAATTATTTTGGTATTAAAAATATTATTTTTGAAATCAGTATGTCAAAAAATTTCAATAGTGAATTTTTCATGACATTTCAAGATATTCGAATCATTGGGTAAAAATTAAATATAGTAAAAATATACTATTTTAACCATAACATTATCATATACCAAAAGTGATTTTGTAAATTATATTAAAATTAATATGCTACCATATATATATATATATATTTCCCCTTTATAATAATTTTTTTGAAGTTATTTGATTAATTTTATAATCCATTATTGAATCCTCTAAAACCTATATTATATTTTAAGATCTTAAAATATGTTCTTTCAATCATGACTCACTTTCACAATACGAACGTTATTATTTTAAAATGTTCAGTTATTGGCCACATAAATTATTGAAAACCACTCATCCATGGTAGAAACCATTGGAAAAAACAAGGTAAGGTTTTTGGTTTTGATTATTTTTTTATATAGAGTCCAAAACCAATGATTCAACATTAATAAATAATTCCTCTATATTTTTCAATAAGGACCCACCAAACAACACACATGTATACACATATATCCCATTAATAATGATTTTACTCTCCCATCCCCTCTCCAAATTCCTCATATAGTATTCACATTCTCTTAATAATATTCTCTCAAGCATTTAGTAGCACCCTCTCAATGTAAGTGATTCTCCCACACTCAATATCTATTAAGCACAGTTTGTGTATCATACCTTTTGATTTCCAATTTTTCATGTTTCCATATTATTTTACGAATCCCTAATAATATCCTAATGATTTAATTGTAATGATAGACCATATTTCACTATGATTTAACCTTTTCATGAATCATTATGTACTCCCTTTGTGTTATTGATTGTGTCTTATGATTTTCCATGAAAATCATTTTTGTACTGAATAGCCATACCCATTTCCATGAAAGTGTATTTACATTGATGTACCTTTCCTTAATTTATTTGGGAATTAAATTTATTTATCCCACACTTCTTAATCATGGGATTCAAATTTATGAAATTCATTTTGATGTTGAATGATATATGTGACTCACAAATGCATGTAAATGATATGAATGTGATGAGTGGGCATGGATTTATATATCCCTGTAATGCATTGTGTAATGTTTTTATCTCGTGAAATACAATGCATGGTGCATATGTCGTTATCCAAAGAACAAATTTTTATGATGTCTTGGTGGTTCTCCTTGACTTATGCATATTATTTCATGTTTAATTAGGTTTTAAAATTCCTATGATTATATGATTTTTTATTATATTATATCATGATTATATGATTGCGTTATTGATTTCACCCTTTTATATAACCTAGATATGATAGTTGACAGAAATGTATTACATTAACCATGGTATTATTTCATTTTCCATTACTTATATTTATAGATCACCCCTTTCTTATGTGAGTCCCTTGGTTATCACGCATAGTTTTAGAAGTGAAATGGAATTTTAAGTGAATGTTAAAGTGTTTTAAATAACGGTGTTGTATCCTTGTAATATGTTATTTTTCTTTGTATCTAGTTTCCAAAATACATTATTCCTCTCAATGTTCTTGTAATTTATTCTGTGTATCTTTGTGTATTAAATTTTTTAATAAACTGAATAAAATATATGGGAGGTCATAGTCTATCTATTTTCTATAACTTCATTTCATAATTATGTATTAATTCATTCAAAAGGGAGCTTCATTTAGAGATTTTTGGTTCCGTACATTTTTCCCTGTTTATTAATATAACCTCAAATATTTAATTTCATACACTATAATAGATGAGGGTACATTTATTTCATGTCCTCTTCTGTCTACTATGTATCATTCCCCAAATTATGTTTATTCTATAATATATTGACCAGGGGAGTCTTGTTTTGAAGAAAATTGAATATATGATCTATGATCGTCAGATGATTCTATTAGTATGAATTATTATTCTCTATGGTACCACTTTTTTATTTAATACATTTTACTAGTCTGAAATATAATTCCTCAATAGGGATGTATGGAAAAATTCATTTACTTAAGAATTTTTTGGATAGAGTGTTAGTAGATATCTTCTAACTCTGATATGGTCAAGGTTCTCAAGAGTGGCTAATGTATCATAGAATAAGATGTGAATTCTTATCCAAACATATGAAATTATTCCACAGATATATAAAAAGTAACACCATATATCTGACCTCATACTGAAGGTCTCACCAACAATTTTTTCATATCTATTATATTGACTTTGTAAAGATATCATATATTGTTGAATGGTTTTAAATTTTTTTATCATGTCCCGAATTATATTAGTTCCCACATGGTTTTATTCTCTATATCCATCCCAACATGTTCAATTCCAACACCACTTCCCAAATAAATCGACATAATGATCTATTTGAATTATACAATTGAAACTATTTTTAAAGGAGAACTCTACTATGGGAAGTTGTTGATCCAAAAATCCATGGACATCCATTGATCATTATAATATTGTATCCTTATAGATTTACTGTTTCTATCTGACTAAAAAATAGTATAAGTATTATAAGGGGTATTAAAACTCATCTCTGTATTTATTACTCACAAAAGGCTTCTCAAGAACCTTTTGGTAAACCACATATCTTGACTAGATACAATGGATAGTGGTACTCTATGATGTCTATCCACATATATTATGTATATCTTGGAGATTTTGTCTTTCAAGAAATCATCTTTGATCAAAATAAAATGTAATATCCTTATAAGGCAATAAAATACAACCCAAATAGTGTAATTTTTGTTATGTATACTCTAGAGTAATATGATGAAATACATGGCTAGGTTTTCTCATTTCCATTTTGACATTGGAAATGGTGTCATCGTACCCCTAGACTTTTATCATCCATCATTGGTTTGTTGGAAAAAAGTATCAGAATATAATTTTTTCAATCTACCACATCATTTTTGAAACACCCAAATGTTTTATAAAAATAAATTTAAATACATAAAATTGTGTTTAATGTAGATATATTTAAGTAACCTTTAAACAAAATTTTTCTCATTCTATGTTTTGAATAAAAAAACGGTTATCTATAATTGTGTTCAGTTTGTTATTTGGAGTCTATTGAAACCAACATATTTTTTTGGTGAATAGTAACATACCCTTATGAATAGTAATATAGATAGTAATATGACTCTAATGAATCATAAATTGTATTATTATTTTATTTTAATAAGGCTTTAAGATAATGAAATCCTGATTAAATTTTTTATGTGATATAAAAGCAGTAATTTTTTTAAATTATTATTTTTGAATTAAGTATGATTTTATATAAAAATTAAATTAAAAATATTAAGTTTTTTTTTTAAAATAAAATTCATTTTTGTATTATACATGTCAATAAATGGTTAGGCTGAATTTTGGGGATTTTTCTAAAAGAATAGATTTTTTGGTGAATAGAAAAAAAAAATAGTTTTGAGTTTCGGTGTGTTAATGACATCATTAATGATGTAATAATGATGTAATAAATCTGGTCAACATGTGTACTTTAAAATAATTTATGAGGTTTCCCAAGTGTCTTGTACCATGGGAAAATACCATGGGAAAGCCCATGGTTTTTCAAATACCACTAATGTGGTGTCCCTTTCTTTTTTTTAAAATAATCCTCCACTTTTTCAATAAATACCAACCCATTCCTTCATTAACATCGTTAAAAATTCCTCATAAATGAATCTCTAGACTCTTTATCTCCATAGTACCTCTCTAAAGGTTTCATCAAACCCCCAAGGTTATATACTTCATGTTCTTGGATTTACTCTACAAGGTAAGCAAATTCTCAATTTCTTTCTTTTTTTCTTTCAAGGTCTCTTTTATGTGGTTTAACGTTCAAGTTCCCATTCCATGTTCTTATTTATTTATTATTCTTGATCAATTTTGTATTATGATTCATTTTTGGATGGGTGAACCTTCTCCCCTCTCTTTTTAATATTTTCTAAAACAACTTTGCATATCCGTTAGGCTGCCAAATTTTTGTATGGGATTTCTCAATTATTCGTTTATTTTGAGTTACTTTCTTTTCTTTTTATTTCTTCATCTATTCTTACCCAAGAGGCATGAAATATCCGGGAATCATATATATTTATTATTTTCTCATGATCATGGAAAATCCATCATCACTATTCTTCTCCTCTATCACTTATTCAAGGAATAAAAACATTTTCCGTGATGTGTCAAATTACCGACATGATGGAAGATGTGATTTATATTTCCATTAATTCTACAAAATATGGTCATGAAACCATTTCTATAGCTGAACTAGGTTAGAATATATGTATTATGTCTCATCCATGGTTCGGGAATTCTTTTTTACTCATGGTTTTAATTTATAAGACAAAATAAGGTTTTTATTAACAGAGAACCACTAAAATTATCTAAACGAAAATCATTAATATTCTAACATATGAATCATCCAAATATAAAATATCAAAACCTTAAATGGTATAAATTATGGTACTAGAAATATTTAAATACCTTTCCATTCCAATTTTGGATTTTGACTTCCAATCTACAAGAACATCCATCATGAACCAATCATGGAAACCATGTAAGGAACTCACCCAAAACAGTACAAAGAACAAAATACTAACTATTAAGGGCTGAAATGAGGTTATGAAATGATCATATAAGATGTTATAAACATTAATTTTTTCTTTAAAATACTAATATCACTCTTTTAACTATTATACAGGATGTTTAAACAAGTTTTAAGTAAGACAAGCCTGAGGTAAGGGAATTCTTAACCCGATTTCAATCCTTTGGGTTAATCTTATTCTTTATTATTTATGTGGTATTTAAATAGTTTTTGTGATGAATTCTAATTATAATGTGTTTAATTATGTATATTTATAGAGTATATTCATATTCCATCCACTCAATTAAGTATCACTTCAATTATATGATATTTATGATGGACTTTTCTTTTAAAATCCTCTTTTAAATTTCTACATTTCAAAATTCAAAAAAAAATGTTTTTATGATAATAATAATATTGTATGATTATGTTTAGGATCTTGGAAATTGATTATTATTATGGGTGGGACCTATATTTCCCTAGAATTTATTAGGTATGTGTAAGTGGGAGGTCGTCGGTATGGTTTCTCAAGTGTAACTACGATTGTTACACAAATAGTAAGGTAACCGTGAGGGTTACAAATGATAAGGTAGTCAAGAGGGTTACAAGATTATGTAAGTAATTCCCCAAGATACCTTTATGCTTCTTATGTTTTTAGGTATTTTTGAAATCTCATGTTTCAAAAGTAATTATATATATAAATGATATAAGTATGTCTTATGAAAATGATTTCATACATTACAAGTATTCAGGGAATAATGTGTTCTTTACTTATTTTTATATCCCTTATTCAGTTTGTGTGCTCATATCAAGTTTTAAATTATTTTTCACAGGATAATGGGTGTTTAAGACAAATAAAAAATCCATGTTAAATGTTGAATAATTTACAAGGTATCATGTTTTATGTTTTAATGTTTTTAATTAAAAAAATGGAAACTATTTTTATGGTATCCACTATGTGACAATGTTTAATACTATGAATTTATTATGTCCCTATTCTCTAAAGTTCTAAACTTGAAAAGATCATCCATGTAAAAGGATGTGTTTTCTTGAATAAAATCTAGATTATGTATGTAATAAGGCCGAGTCTTATAGTTTGTATCAGAGAATGGTTTAGATAACATTAGGGGTTAGGATGCTATTAGAAGAATACCATAAATGATTTTTACACTATCATTAATTTGAAATGTTATTGAATTTAAATATTAAAATGTTTCTTTATCTGAGATATTTTTGTTCATAATTGGTGTCCACAGAAGAAACTAGGATGCTGAAGAGGAGAGGCACCGATAGAATGACATCCTTCCGGATCTACACCCCAGAATGGTAGGGATTAGAACTGAGAAGTTTGGGATAGTAATGGCTTACCTAACACAAGCAATAAATGGTGGTGGCATCCATGAAAGAGAAAAATTAAAGGTACCACATCAGAACATGGTAATAGTTTAACATGTTATGAGACAACACCCTCCTGCTTTCAATGGATCTTCTGACCCAGTACCAGCTGTAGGATGGATTAAATCCCTTGAAATGATATTCGATGTTATGGGATGTTCAGCCGATCAAAAGTTAAGTCTTTACATTTATCATTTTGAAGTTGAAGCCGATCAGTGGTGGTCAATGGTATGAAATATATGGGGTAGAGAGGATTTTGATGCCTTATAGTGGGAAGAATTTAAAATTATTTTCCTTGAAATATGTATTCCTAAGGTGGTGCAACTTAGGATGGAGATGAAATTCCTTGAATTGAAGAAAAAGTTGGAGGATTTAGTTGTTGTGTATAAAGAAAACTACACCTGAATGGCATGGTATGCTTCAAATCTTATTCTTGATCAAGATAGAAAAATCATCCCCTTTTACTTAGGAATGAATCCATGGTATCAAAGGGTGTTGGCCTCCCATGAATTCAAAATTTATGGGAAACGTTTCCAATGTGCTGAGAGGGTATAGATGGAGTTTGATGATGATAACATTCATTTTGGAAACAAATAGAAGAAGTGGTCCAGGTGACAAGGAATGGGTAAGAATCAACTAAAGAAATATGATGGTAAAAAATTCCAGTTTTCAGTTTGTGAAAAGTGTTTGAAGAAACACCATAGGGAATGTCTTAGAAAAACTGTGAAGTGTTTTAAATGTGGTAAGTTTAGACATATGGCCTGAGATTACTTTGAAAATGAACATAAGATTAATATTGATAAGAAAATTGTAAAGTGTTTTAAATGTGGTGAGATGGGTCATTATGAAAATTCCTGCCCAAAGATAGATCTGAATGATGTAAAGAATTTAGACTATAAACAAGATTTTTTAGTGAGATACATTGCGACTATTTCAGTAGATGTTATGCCATCCAATGAGGTTGTATTAGGTATATTGTTTTTTCACTATGATTTTGCTAATGTTTTGTTTGATACAGGGTCTACAGTTTTCATCATCTTTGAGAAATTTTTGGGTAAATTAGAAATATCACCTCAACAAATAAGGCCTAAACGTGTTGTTAATATACCAGGGGGAAATATTATGTCAATGAGGAATTATAAGAATATTTCTATTGTGATCTATGGAAATTCATTACCTGAAAACCTTGTTGTTTTATCCTTAGTTGAGTTTGATGTTATTTTGGGAATGGATTGAATTTCTGTTTATCATGTTAAGATTTACTATAGAGCTAAAGAAGTCGTTTTTAGAAATATCTTCAGTTTGTATACAAGAATGAACCCATACAATTTTTAACATATCTGGAAGCTGAGAAACTATTGAAATATAGAAATCAATGTTTTATTTCTCATATTGTAGAAAACAAGGAAACTGATTAGATTGATGATGTACCTATGGTAAATGAGTACCTTGATGTTTTTTCTGATGTGTTACCAAGTGTCATACGTAATCGGGAAGTCAAATTCAAAATTGACTTAGTTCCTAATGCTAAGAAAATTTTAAAAACCCAATATCGTATGTATCAAATAGAACTTATTGAATTGAAAAATCAGTTTCAGGATTCAATTGATAAAGACTTCATTCATCCTCGAACTTCACCCTGGGATGCTTATATTATGATTGTTAAAACGAATGATGGTTCCATGAGACTTTATATTGATTATAAAGCTTTTAATAAAATCACTATTAAAAAATGATTCCTTTTCATTATATCGATGACTTGTTTGACCAGCTCTAGGGAGCTCAGTACTTTTCCAATATTGAATTGAGATCTAGATTCCATCAGCTAAAGGTGAAGGACGATGACATACCAAAAACAACCTTTCATACTGGATAAGGGCATTATGAATTTGTTTTTATGCCCTTTGGGTTAACTAATGCACCTATGGTTTTCATGAATCTTAGGAATAGAGTATTTCATGAGTTCTTGGATAAGATTGTGGTTGTATTTATTGAAGAAATATTGTTTTTTTCTAAAAATAAAGAGGGGAATGAAAAAAACTAGGGGTTGTTTTACAAACATTAAAATAAAAGAAACTATATGGAAAATTAAGCAAGTATGATTTCTGGTTGCAACTGATTTCTTTTCTTCAGAATATTGTATATAAGGATGGAAGAACTGTTGATACTGCCAAAAAACAAGGTTGATAAATTTCCAAGACCCACCAATGTTAGATATATTCGTAGTTTTCTTGTATTTGAAGGTTATTACAGATTTTTTCTTAAGAAAATTGTTCAGTTATCTACCCCGATAACTAAGTTAACATGGAAAGGGGTTAAATTAGTTTGGATAGAATAATGTGATGTTTGTTTTTAGGAACTGATGAAGAGATTGGTAAATTCTCTAGTTTTGGCCTTGCCTTCCCGAAATGGTGATTTTACCATCTACAATGACGATTCAGTGAAGGGACATGGTTGTGTTTTGATGAATATTTATCATGTAATTTCTTATACTTTAAGACAACTAAAACCTCATGAGTTTAATTGTCCCACACATGATTTGGAATTGGTTTTTGGGGTTTTTTCATTGAAAATTTGGAGGAATCATTTATAAGGATCCAAATGTAAAATATATACTGACCATAAATGTCTGAAGTATATATTTACTTAGAAGAAATTAAACATGATGCAGAGAATATGGCATGAACTGATAAAGTATTATGATTTCACGATCAATTACTATTTTAGAAATGAAAACAAAGGGGATTATTCCTTGAGTCAAAAACATCATGCATCATTAACCATGTTACGCTTGGAACATGCTTCCTTGATTAATGATTTGATGAATTTTGGATTAGAAGTTGTTGGTTCATGGAATACATCTATTTTGTTTCAGGTTTCATTGATGTCTTCATTTTCAGATAGAATTAAGTGAGCATAGAAGGAAGATTGTGAGCTATAGAAAATGATAGAATTGGTTAAAATGGGTTATATTCTAGAATTTAACCTTGATAAAGTTTCTGTTTTTAGATTTTGATAAAGGATGTGTGTGTCGTGTGATTCTCAATTGAATAAATATTTGTTGAGTGAAGCTCATAGTTCTCCATTTTCAGTTCATCCTGGATATACTAATATGTATAGAGACCATCAGGTGTATTACAGGTGGGATGGAATGAAAAGGGATATTGTTGATTTTACTATGAAATGTTTTACATGTCTGAAGGTTAAAGAAGAGAGGACGTTACTGAAAGGGATGCTTCAGCCTTCTCCAGTGCTAGAGTGGAAGTGTGATAATGTATCCATGGACTTTGTTGGGGGACTACCAAATACAAATCGAGATAACAATGAAAATTAGCTTATTGTCGATCGACTGACAAAATATTAAAATTTTTATTATGTTCGAGATACATTGTCTTCGGATCGGCATTCTAGATTTATCTAAAGGAGATTTTCAGGTTACATTGTGTTCCTTTTTCCATTGTATCTGACTGGGATCTGAGGTTCACTTCTAAATTTTGGATAGGACACTAGAAGTTGTTGGAGAAATAGTTAAATTTTAGTATAACTTTTCATCCCCAATCAGATGGGTAGTTAGATTGAACGATTCAAACTTTAGAGGACATGCTTCGAGCTTGTTCAATGCACTACCGGGAAAGATGGGATCAACATCTTTTTTTAGTTGAGTTTTCATATAATAACAGTTTTCATTCCAGTATACATATGTATCCTTTTGAGTATTTGAATAGAAAACGATGTCGGACTCCAATGTTTTGGGATGAAGTAGGTGAAAGAACGATTCTGGGGCCTTAATTAGTAGAAGAAGTGGATGAGAAAGTGATGATGATCCAGCAGCAAATGAGGACAGCTCAGAGAACATTAAAAATTTATGCAGATAACAGAATGAAGGACTTATCTTTTGAGGTAGTTTACCATGTTTTTCATAAATCTCTCCTGGGAAAATTGTGATGTGTTTTGCTGTGAAAGGAATGTTTTGTATGCGGTTCATCGGTCCTTTTGAAATCCTGGAAAGAGATGGACCAGTTTCATACTGAGTATCTTTTCCTTAGTGTTTGTCTTAGGTACACTAGGGTTTTCATGTTTTGATGTTGAGGAATTATTTACCAGATTTGACTTCTATTTTGAGCCCAGATGCAGTTCAGCTAGAGGAGAACCTTTCATATGAAGAGAAACTAGTTCAGATTCTTGATCGAGGGGAACTAGAATTGCATAATAATGTAATCCATTGGGTAAATGTTTTTTGGAGAAACCACATGGTGGAAGAAGCAACATGGGAGTCTAAAAATGCTATAAGGCAAAGATAGCCTCACTTGTTTAATTAGTAAATAAAATTGCGAGGACACAATTTCCAGAAGGTGGGGATAATGTAACACACCTTGGTTTTCCAAAAATAATTTGACATGCTTGAAGTTTTGTTGAATGTAGATATTTATAAGTTGCCTTTAAACATAATTTTACTGCTACAATGTTTTAAATTTTTAAAAATGGTCATCTACAATTGTGTTCAGTTTGTTATTTGGAGTATATTGGAACCAACTTGTTTTTTTGGTGAATAATAACATACTCTTAGGAATAGTAATATTAATAGTAACATGACCCAAATGAATATTAAATTGTATTATTATTTTATTTTCTTATTGATTTAATACAATGACATCTTGAATTAATTTTTAAATGGGATATAAAAGCAGTTATTGTTTTTAAATTATAAATTTTTGAATTAAGTATGATTTTATTTAATAATTAAATTTAAAATAATTAGAAAACTATTTTCAAAAAATGGATTTATTTTTTGAATTCTACATGTCGATAAATGGTTATGGTGAATTTTGAGTATTTTTCTGAAATAGTTGATTTTTTTGATAAATAGTAAAAAATAAAAATTTGAGTTTTGGTGTGCTAATGACAGCATTAATGATGTAATAATTATGTATTAAATAAGTTCAACTTGTGTATAGTAAAATAATCTATGAGGTTTCCCATGTGTCTTATACCATGGGAAAATACAATAGGCAAGCCCATGGTTATGAAAATACCACTAATGAGGTGTCCCATTGAAATTATTAAAATAATATCTCACTTTTACTATAAATTCCAACCCATTCCTTAATTAAAATCATTCAAAATTCCAAATCAACAAATATTTGGCCTCCTTGCCTCTATATCATCCCTCCCAATGTTTCCCTAAGCCCCCAAGGTCCCAACCATAATGTTCTAGGAGTTACTCTACAAAGTATGAAAAGTATCAATTTCTTTCTTTTTCCATCCATGTTCCCTTTTATATGGTATAAATTTCATGTTTCCATACCATGCTCTTATTTCCTACTTATTATTGATCTATTATGTATTATGATTCATTTTTGGATGGGTAACCCTTGTCCCCTCTCTTTTTAATATTTTCAAATCCATGTTTCTTAGCCACTAGGCTGCCAAATTTTTTTAAGGGATTTCACAATTATTCTTTTATTTTTTGAGTTCCTTTCTTTTCGTATTATTTATTCATCTCTTATTACCCATGTGGCATGAAATCTCAAAGAATCATTTATATTTGGGATTTTCTCATGTTCATGGAAAATTCAACATCACAATTCTTCTCATCTCCCACATATTCATGTAATAAAAACATTGTCAGTGATGTGTCGAATTACCAACATCATGGACGTTGTGATTTAAATTTCCATTAATTCATGTTATTATGGTCATGAAAAAATTTATATGGTTGCACCTGGTTATAATATATGTATTATTTATCATCCATGGTTCTGGAATTCTATTATACTCATGGTTTTAATTTATAAGACAAAATGAGGTTGTTATTAACAAAGAACCACTAAAATGATCTAAACAAACATCATTAATGTTTTACCTTTTGAATCATCCTCACATAGAAAATAAAAATGATAAATGGTTTATATTTTGGAACTAGAAATATTTAAATACCATTACATTCCAATTCTAGAGTTTCACTTCCAATCGACAAGAACATCCATCATGAACCAATCATGGAAATCATGTAAGGAACTCATCCAAAACAGTTCACAGAACAGAATACAAACAATTAAGGTGTTCAATGAGGTTATAAAATGATCATATAAGATGTTATAAACACAAAAATGTTTCGGTAAAAAAATAATAACACTATTTTAACCATTATACATGATTTTTAAGCAAGTATTAAGTAAGACAAGCCTGAGGTAAGGGAATTCTTAACCCGAATTCCATTCTTTAGGTTAACCATACTCTTCATTATTTACGTGTATTTAAATTGTTTGTGTGATGAATTATTATTATACTATGTATAATTGTGAATATTTAAAAATTATATACATATTCCATCCACTCAATTATGTCTCACATCAATTATTTGATATTTATAAGGGACTTTTCATTTAAAATCATCTTTTAAAAATCTATTTTACAAAATTCAAAAGAAATGATTTTATGCTAATATTAATGTTGTATTATTATGTTCCTAAACTTGGGAATTATTTTAGATGAAGGGTGTGACCTATATTTCTGTCCAAGTAATTGGGTATTTGTATGTTGGAGGTTGGCTATATGTTACTACAAGTGTATCTGTGATTGTTAGACAAATAGTAATGTAGCCATGAGGGTTACAAATTATAAGGTAGCCGAGAGGGTGATAAGATTATGTATGTAATTACCCAATATACCTTTATTGTTATACTTATTTTCTTATTTATTGTTTAAATCTCATGTTTCACAATGTAAGTATATATATAAAGGTGATAAGTGTGGCTTATGAAAATTATTTCATACATTTCAAGTATTTATGGACTAATGTGTTCCTTCCTCCTTTTTATATCCCTTACAGAGTTTTTTGTTCTCATTCAATGTTATAAATGGTTTTTCATAGGTTAATGGATGTGTAAGACAAAGAAGGAAGCCTTGTTCAATGTTTAATAATTGTCATGGAATCCTGTTTTAAGTTTTAATGTTTTTAATTTTGAAAAAATGGAAATTTTTTATGGTATCTACTCTAGAACAATGTGTAATGCTATGAATGTACTGTGTCCCAATTCTCTTAATACCTAAACTTGAAAATATCCTCAATGTAAAAGGAATTGTATCCTTGACTAATTCATGATTATGTATGTAACATATCTGGGTCCTTGTAATATTATCCCATTTTTTATTTTGATATATTTTCATATTTTTTCATCCAATATATATAGATATGGATGATCTATCTGAGTCAACCAAAAATTATCTCTTCAGTTGATGAGTCACATAGCTAGGTTAAAAAAATTAAAACCCCATATTAATCAAATTTGGGCCCTATAATATTCACTACTTGTTTCTATATCTCCTAAGAAACTATTTGTGTCTTCTCTATCCTCTCATTAATATAAGGTTAAGTAGTTGTTTTTTAAATAAAGGCTATATTTACTATTATGATTAATCCTCATAATTTACAATATAATTGGATGCCTTTAAATCTTCATCATGGATAGTGTTTTGGGATCCTTTTTTAATCAAATCATCCTGCACATTTTTCCCATCCTAGTTTGGTAATAGATTGAACAATCATAATCCTTGATCAATTACAAGTAACTCTTTGGGCGCATATTGAGACCATATATTGTGAATATATACATGTGGAATTTATTATATATATATATATATTTCACAGTTATCCACATAAATATAATGATTAAAAATCATAAATGTGAAGATCACTAAAACCAATCTTAGATCATGTCTTGGGTAGTTTTTCAAATTGGTCATTAATGGGTGGGAGGCATAGGCTATCACGTTTTCATTTTACATGATTACATAATCAATTTCCTTTTTGAATGTATCACTATAAATGAAAAATACATCCCCAATGGTAGGTAATGTGAGAACAAGTTTAGCAATTATCTTCTCTATTAAATATTTAAATTTCTCCCAACATTAATCAGTTAAGAAAATCATCCATCTGTTCAATGTTATCTTGATTTAAGGGATTGATAATAGTTATAAATATCTCATAAATTAATCATAGTACCAGGTTAATAAAATTAAACTACAAATATATGAAATATTTTTCATTATGGGACAACCTTAAATTTCTATAGTTTTTTTGGATCAAAAAATATCCCTTTAGTTTCGATAAAATTCCGTTGAGATGTCACTTTTTATTAATGTATGTTAAATTGAGAAAAAATATTCAGTTTAGAAGGAAGACAAGTATAATATATGAGGAAATTATTATCCTACAATGGTAATCTCATAAATGATGATAATTTCATTAGTATCAATAATTTTATCTAGATACGATTTATAATAAGCTAAAAATATTCATTCTTGGGATTATGATTACAAAGGATACACATCCTCCTAATTACACTTGTATATAATCAGTAGTGATTCATGATATATACAGTGAGTTTTAACTCATAGTAATTTATATTTTTCTTATATGAGGAAAATCATTCCATACCTTGGATAACATAAAATTACTCTAAAGGGATAATGTGAATTTTTTCAACAAGTACATTACCAAAAACATCACCCAGTGATACAATAATCGTATAGGGTATCCCCTTTTATATAAAATCATTTGGGTTGGTGATTCTTTGTTTATAGGAAACTTACTAGCTATAAATGTTTGAAACTAATTGAAATAAAAAAAATATACACAACTCTGTAGTATATTTTATGTTGTATTTAATCATCATAATACATCATGGTGTTTATTATATCATATTACCTTCCATCTACCATTGTCCTTGGTGATTTTTGGTGTGCATCATCCTTCTTAGACTTCATAATATATCATTATCTTGTATAATCCCCAAGATTCCCACATTTGAAACACATAACTGTTAATGGTAGATTATATTGAAATTTTTTTCCCTTCAGCATGCTAATGTAATTAGTAATTTTTATATTATAAAACACCATATACTTCATTTGTTCCGTTTTCCCATAGTTCCGCTTTCCATATTCTTAACATAAAGGAAGGTGGATCTTATTTTATTTATCACCTTTATCCTAAGAACTTCTCTGAGACTCTATTCCCCTATTTATTTATGTGCTTAGAGATTCAAATATCTTCCATTGATTAATTTAAATTTAATATATCTATTTGGTAATAATAAATAGATGTATTTCATTGGATCCCATCAAGTTAAACATATTATTTGGGAAGTCATCACATTTTATATCACATTTTTTTCGATTGGATTCCACCTATTTATAGATATTGACTAAAATAAAGGGATTAATAGGGATGACAATTTTAAAATGATTATATATATAAAATTAATTTGTGATCATTGAAAGAATAACTTATAAATGGAATACATTTCTTATCCATTGATTTTCTTGGTTATGAACTATATTATCCATGGCCTATTTTAAAACATAATATTTTATCAGAATTTGTGTTATTATTGTAAAATTTCATAAGGATATTTGGAATTTACCAAATTATATTCCATTGAATTGTCAAACCTGGTATGTATCAAGTCTACATTAATCATGATCAAGATGGCGATTGATTTAATTGCCAATGTACCATTTTTTAACCATTGGTATATCTATGCCAGGTCCACATCATGTTGTAGTATCTAGATAACTATTTAATTGCATGTCAAACTCTTAATCATTAATTTACCAAAATTTAAGGTTGTTTTTGTTTGATTACTTAGATCACAAATGATTTCATTTTGTTTTTATAATCCTAATCATCTAAAATAACTAGACCTTCATCAGCTACAAACTATTATAATCCTCATATAATCTACACATTATTTTAGGATTTATTACAAAAATTTACACATTATAAAATCCACTATGTTTGATAAGATAAATGAATTTGTGAAATTATATATATATATCAATAACATAATATAAGATAAGATGATATTATTTAAAATTCCTTATCATGATCTTAAAATTTCATCACTCTTCTAAATGTAAATGGAATATCCAAGGGATATATATATAAAAGGGGTGACCTAAAAATCCCAATTTGGGGATAATCAATGAATAAAATTATGAAATATATACTTGTGATTCAATATCCTTATTGAGGATACATAAAAGAGTGACGATAATAAAAAATGAACATCAAATCATGATGTAAGATGATAACATAGAGGCAAAACACGAATGTGGTGGTAACAAAAAACACGATATCATAAGAATAATTCAATGATAAAGTCAAAAAATTAATAACATAGTTTTACTATAATAACCTCCTATTCAACAAAAATTGTATCTCACACGATAAAAATTTTATCCAATGCATTAGATGGATATATAATTCTAATACCCCCATCATATGTATATCATGTGCATGATTTTGTGTGCCATATAGATCACAAAACATAATAATACCTTTCATAAATTTCAATACCATTATTAATGAATATGGATTCAATACATGGATTTCCCCAATAAATTACATATTGGTACGTCTAGGTGAATACCCTTGAGTGTAAATGGAAATGGGTATTCACTATAAAAATTTTTGGTAGGCAACATCGTAGGATAATTTCCACTTCATAAATTGTGTACATAAATATTAATGTAGAATACAATGAGAGATAAATATGGACTACAAGTACTTGGAAATAATAGTTAATGTTTGAGGGATGTGTAAAAACATATTCCAATAAAAAAATTTTGATATCCATCTTCATAATAACACAAAAGATATTGAATAAAGAGGGGGAGATAATCACTTACCTTGATAGGGTGATTCTTAATGACTGGTATGAGCTTATTAAGAGATTGGTAACATATTTGGAGAAATTTAGAGTGGTAAAGGGGGAGTAAAATAACGAAAAATTGGTTTTTATTTAATATCATTAGGTGGTTAGGTGGGTATTTATAGAAACATAGAAGGAAATTTTTTGTAATATCTAAACATATGTTTTAGACTCTATATTAAAATAATAAAATCCACAATTATCAATGGTTTTTTCCCATGGTTTCTTACAAATAGTATTAATTTTTACTATTTTATATGTCCATGAATAGAAAATATTAAAATAATACCATTAGTCATGTGGAAGTGAGACATCATCATAAATAATTGAGTTTAAAACCTTAATGTATAATATAGATTTTTAAAGATTCATTAAACAAATATAAACGTAATCAAATATCTTCAATAACAAATTATTATAAAGTTTAAATCAATATTTTGTCACTTTTTACTATAATAGAATTTATTAAATCACATTTAGGATACTATGATGTCAAATTACCTAAAATATATTTATACTGTATGTAAATTTTACCCAAAAATTTGAATTTCCATAAAAATTATGAACAATTATTCATTAGATAATTTAAACAATATTATTTCAAAAATAATTTTTGTTTTATATATTTATTTCTAAATATGATAACTTCAATTTTAAATAAAAATCCATATTTAATACCAATAATAGTTCCATCAACACTAACAAATTTCTGGTTCTTATAAAAATTACATTTCATTCCATTGGATTTAATGAAATTAAATAAAATAAATATAATTTATTAAAAAAAATTTATTTAATAATTTATTTAATTCATCAAAATGTGTGCTTTAATTGAATCAATATATTTCACAAAAGTACAATTCTGATTTAATCTTATCAAAATCTAATTTTTATAAAACTAATTATATAATAACTTATGATATTTTACTAATAAATGATAAATAAAATCATATTTATTTTTTAAAATAAAATATATTAATTCATAACACTACGTTATAGAAATATAACCCCTTATTACATAATCACATGACCTAAGGTTAAGGTGTGTGATTTTGGAGCTTTCTTAGGGTAGTTTAGAGAACATCGTTTGATTTGTTATCATAATAAGCTTTAACTTATCCTGCTAAATTTTTCACTCAAGTTTAATTTGTTAAATATCATATTGGTCAAGGTTAAGGGAAATAGTAGAAATTTTATCTCCCCCATATACTATGATAAATGGGGATTAAGGGGTATTATCATACTACAAGATTACATCATTTAATTCATCTATTTCAATTGGATTTTATCATACCCATTAATATAATAATCCTAATGATCACTATACAATTTCAATATTATCAATGATTATGATTAACAAATTTATTTTATATTTTACATGGAATATTTTATGACCTTACAATGTAACCAAATTTGTATTTGTGTTTTTTATAACTAACTTCATATGGAATTTTTTTATTCATAAGGGGTTTTTATTTATTCAATATCAGGTTGTTACAAACGAGTCATACATAAAGAGATGTGGATTAACATCCTGAGCCACTGGTAAAATTTCTTTTAGGAATATGTGTTATAGTTATTGCATCTTACATCTAAGGTATCATAAAAATGTCATTTATAGAGATTAATTATTAACCAAATTCTTTTGAGTGATATTAGGGCACACACATCATATGACTATTTTTATGTGGGCCATACCAATCAATGATCATAATATCATATCATCTTAAACCTTGAGTAGGGAATGTGGATTTTCTACGTGCATGTAACAATCAATAAAAGAATTTTAAATCTATATGGATTCCATTGATTTATATTAGAGTTGGGAATTCACAACATTATAATTTGATATGGAAATTGGATAAGTTATTTCAAAAACATAAAAACTATTCAAACATAATTTTGGAATATGTTTAATGAAATATAATAGAGGTTTATCATCAATTGATATTATTTTAGATAATAAATGATTAATTGTTAGAAAAAATTAAATCATAATCAAATGGAATACAAAATTATTATATCAAAGTATGTGATTTACAAAAATGAGGAGGGAGAGAATTCCTTGTATTATAGATAATGGATTGATCAAAGTCTAATGTAAGTGAGAATATGAATGGTTGTGAAAAAAAACAACACCAAATTATTTATTTTAATAAATTTTAATGTGTGAATATGTTATAACATATATAAAAAACTAGTGCATCAAATGAATCATGTCTCAAGGAATAGAATTGGAGACAAAGAACCCATAAATAAGGGAAACACCTAGATGAAAAGATGATAAATGAAACGAAATTATTTTTATATCTGATGAATTACATAAAAATATTTCAAAATAATTTCATGGTAATTAAATCAATATCATAGAATAAAGATTATAATTTGGGCCTCAAATATTACATGTCTCAAAAAAGTCATAATTTAGACAAAGAATCCATACTTTTGTTTCCAAAACACATTAAAATTGTTTAACCTCCAATATAAATATATATATATAATAATATATTATTTTATAGCATTATTCATATACATAACATTTTATATTCCTCGATTATAGTAATATTATAGATATATATTGGATAGTTATTATCTTTTTTCACATCAGTTGTTAGTTATTTTGATAATTTATGGTAGTTTTGTATTCATATTATCCATCTTTATTCTTGTTAAAAAATTCCAGATTAGTAGATAATTCATGGAATTTTTATATTTTTATAATGATGGTATATAATTTTCTAATTTCATTTCATGATGTCTTCAGATCTAGTTCATAAAGAAAGAATCAATAATGTTATTTTTCTATAATTTATAACAAAAAATATTTGTATATTTACTAATGATTTAAAATTCTATATTACCAATGAATAATAAAAACTAATTATATACTAATAAATATATAATATTATGTTTTTGTATCCATACAAGATAATCATTTAGGAGGTTTATCTTTTAATGTTCGTTTATTACTATTTTTTTAAAAGAATCACTAATTTATGTTTACAAAATATAAATCAACACATAAATAACATATATACTAAATAAAGTATTTTCAATAACTACACTTGAATGGAGGTGAAGAATAATCAAATTCATAATTCAAGGAGGTAGTAGTTTTTATGTCCATGTGGGAAAGGTTTTATTTTTATTTATTGAATGAGAGGGGAATAAATAATGATTTTATTATTTATAAAATAAATATTTTTTATATTATTTATACTGAATAATTTATATATATAATTATATAATGGGTTTGGAGGTGGTGGATGTAAATTTTAAATAAACATAAATGTGATAGTATACTCACGTTGAGAGTTTGGATCTCCACTTGATTTTTCCTATATAAATAAAGGACTTTAGGAACTTTAGTGAGAATATTGGATATACAAATTGTAATGTTTCTATAAGATAATTATAATGGGTGTAATTTATTAGGAATATTAAACAAGAGGTGTAGTATGGTTTTGGTGGATGTGAGCTCCTTTTATTAGTGATGAAGAGAGACAAATATTTGAGACTGTATGTTAAGTATATATTAATAATAGAATTGAGTGACTGTTAGGATTATTTTGTGGGTAAGTGTTGGTCATAAATATTGGATTCAATTTACAACCTAATAAAGGTATTTTATAATTTCTATCTTTTTATTATTTAGTAAATTTTGAACCATATTAGATTACCCATTTTAGTATTATTTATTTTTCATTAAATATTAACCCTTGTAAATATTTTTTCACTAAAATATTCAAAATACCCAATATATGATATTTAAACATGATGAATTCAAATTTTGGCTCCTTTTAAAATAATTCAAATTATAATATTTCGAAAATTTAAATTTAATGAAAAACATATAAAGTATATAAAAATACTTCTGATGAAAAATGACATTATAATTTTTAAGAGTTCATAATTTTGTTTAAATGAAATTATAAATTAAATTATAGTTAATTTATATACATATTTGAAAATTATATTGGAGTCATAAAATTAAAAGAATCAATTAATCCTAAAAAAATATTTATAAAAGTCTCATTCGTTGAAAAATAAGTAGTTTACCATAGTGACTAATAGTTAACTCATAAACATAATTTTAAAACACAAAAATTAAATAACCTTATTTGAGAGATTTAGAAAATTTATTTAAAATCAATAATTCATTTTATTAGTCTATATTTTAATATTTAATAAATTTTTTTAGTAAAAAATAACATTGGAAAACAATTTTTAGTAATTAATAAATTTTATGTGTATAAATTTGAATAATTATATTATTAAAAAAATATTTTATCATAATATATATTTAAATAACCAATAAAACCATTTCAAATGATATAAGGTAATGTTAATTCATGGTGGCATAGGTGGGTGATGGTTCAACCAATATGGACATCAATGTGAGATCCGAAGCCCTGAAATTCACTAGTAGATGTGCTCCAATTGTAATTATCTATGTTCAGCATGATCTTTGTATCCTCTAAACCCTTATAATGATAACACCCATTCAAGATCAATAAAATTATCCATATAAGTAAGTAATCCAATACTAAATTTCATCATTTATTCTTCCAAAATTTTACAATGATGTTAATCCAATTTATTCCTTTTTATTTAATGATTTTTTTAACGATCAAATTAAAGTAGTTTATGTTTTCAATTTAACTCAATGTTGTGTGTATTGGATGTTATTAAATTGATTGAAAATATTTAAATGAATATATAGAAACAAATTACATAAAATTATACATCAAATGTTACATGTTGTTGTAAAAAAAAGGGATAAGAGTGTTGGTGGACACACCTAGAATCTTACGTATAAAGAGATTCGATAAAAGGAAGATTACTTTGAAGAGTGAAGATCATGTTTCTGAATCAATTTAACTTCAAGGAACCAATGAATTATTGATTTGGTGGAAATACCATATATTATATTTTTAGATATGGGTCTCCAAATATCTCCAAAATGATAAATGGTCAAATTTCCATTTAAAATCACATTATTAATTTTCTTTTTATGTGTGATAGAAATGACCAATTTAAAACACCAAACCATTATGAATTTGAAGATGATTTTTAATCCTAACTTAACAGTTTCAAAACACATTTTTCCCATTTAATTCCATATTTTACAAAAAAACTATTTTTATGTCTTTCATGAAAAATTTGGGTATGTTGAAAATTTTTGATTATAAACTATTTTAGAGTCCAACTGAATAGAATAAAAAAATTTAAGAGTCTAGAAACCACACACAATAATCACATTAAAGATAGAATAAATTATCAAACTACCAACTACATGAGGAGAACTACCAACCACCTGAAGAAAAAGACTGAGCACACACATTAATGGATTTACCATAAGAAACAATTAATTGACCTGAAATAAAAACACCCAATAGAAATAAGATCCTAACCCACCACATGAAGTGATTGATCAACAATAAAACAAAACTAATTGACCACATGATCACAAAATTAACTATGATACAAAAAATGAAAATTGTAAAGGTTAAAGTCTCTTCATAACCATCTAGACTCATCCCACCCTTAAGAAAAAACTGAATAAGGGGTTTAAAATTCAATATATTATATCAGATACAACAAAAGAAATTATCATACTCGGCAATCAAAAATGAAACATAAAAAAATGAAATACGGGGTCTAGATGACCACATCATCTGATACCTATATGAAATTTCCCTATTTCCAAAATAGATCATCAAACCAAACACAACCGAAAATAAAATACATAGCACATAAATAATAAAAATGAAGTGACAAAGTTATCATGAAATAATATAAACTAATAAAATTATGGATACTAAGCATAAATCCATGACTTACACACCCATGTACGTTCCTATAAGAAACCATGTATCCAAAACACATGAAATAGAGGGATATATCAACCACACATAACCTTACCTTGATGATGCAAGATCTCAACTGGTCACTCTAAAAATATCATGTCATCCATGATAATGAACTCTCGCCAATCAATGGCATGGGTTCTAATGTGATGATATTGATAATGCAAAGAAATATGGAAGATGGATTTCATTTGTTCCAACCATAGTGTGAGAGACAACATATACACCACCTCATAAACATGATCCAACACCTTTAAATATCAAATTAATCTTGGAGAAATCCTATAATAGTGATTTATTTCCCACTTCTTGATAAGGGAAACCATAAAGGACACATGTTATCCAACCTCAAACTCCAGGAGACTCCACCTACAATCTATTGATGCATTCTAAATAACATAAAGTACCACTATTTTATGTTGACCCATGTAAATAATCCCTATTTCACTCTATACCACATAATAACAAATGAATAATGACTCTCCAACCATAGTCAAGGGTTAGAAATAATTATACAGTCCCCCGTACAATCACTTGAATAGAGCCCTAAAAATGAATGAGTGGTACCTATTGTTCTAGGAAAACTCAAATTAAGGTTTGTGGTTTATCCACAATATAAAAAAATACAATATTCAAGCCTATAACATATCCTATAACATTTTTATGATATACTCTATCTACCCATATATCAAGGGATATAAAATAATAAAAATTTATAATGAAGAGACAAAGTGAAATTATAGACCTCTCCATAATCATGAGGTAAAATGTGCATCATTGTAGATAAAATGGCATTTAGTATCCCAAAGATACAAAAAACCTTGTCCACATACTAATTATATTTCATATCCATGATTCATGATAACTAAATCACTATAAAATAGAATAACATTATCATTTTGTCCATAGTCACCCAAACCATATCATGACACCCCTTAACCAAGGGTAACCCTATGAAAAAATCCATCAAAGTTTCATCCAACTTACACTCATCTAAATCAGAGGATAGAAATAAAATAGTATGAATATTGTGCTCCACATTCTTGTGTATGAAAACCAGACATTATTCAATGAACTCCACCAGTAACCCCATTAACTCAATCCACTAAAGTTCCCTCCTAAAACCAATGTGAGTCTCAGACACACATTGATGATCCATAAATTTATATATATGAAACTCATAGAGAACTACCACATAATTGGATAATGTCACAAATAACCTCTATTAAAAAATCACTTAATTCTAACCACATTAAGACAACCCCTATGAATGATCCCCATAGATGACAAAGTCTTATGTCACCTCCACCTTTGAGTCTCCCCACTATGACTCCTCCTTCTGCTTCAGAGATGATTCAATTGTCATAGAATGGATATAACCAATAGACCAAATTTATTTTTCATAAATTCAAATCACTCTAAGATCTTCCAACCCTTTAAAATCATCGTCATTCCCCCATAAAATATCTCTTTGAGACTTCTATCTCTATACATCAACAACCACATTACCCATTTCAAGGTTGTAGGAGATCACAAAATTTAATACTTGATAAAATCAAACCACCTACACTGATATAAGCCTAGTCCAAACTGAAATAATACATACAAAAAACTCATGTGGTTGATAAATACCTCATAGTACACCTTGATGAGGTAATGTTCCCATTGATTTAGAAAAAAACAACTAACACTAACACTAGATCATTGGATGAATAGTTAAACATGTGGATTTGTAACTATTAAGAAATATAATACATCACTACCCTTCTCTACAATAAGATTCATCCCAATCAATTAAACTAAGAATCCAAAAAATATCAATCATCAACCCTTATTCTAGTAATTGAAGATATAGGGAACTAATAAATCTACCTTCAAGTAGTTGAATGAGGTATAAAAATGGTCAGTCCAAATAATGTTTTTTTCATTCATGTTCAATGTTAGTAATGGGGATGAAATATGAGATCAGTCAGAGATGAACCTCGAAAAATTACCTGAAAGATCACAAAAGTTGTGAACCTCTTCTATGTTCATGGGAGTAGTACAAGAAACATCATCCTTATTATTTAATGAGTCCATGAACACACCATTTTAATACATCTCATTTTTAATTATTTTTTTACTTTTACGTCTAAAAATTAAACTTAGACACATTTCCAAAGAGGTTCTAGTATTGAATAATTCACAGGACATCATTGAGATTCTTTAATTACTCCTCTTCTGACTTGGAGAATATAATGATTTCATTGATGAAAATTACTATGAAATGGTATATGAAATCATGGAATATGGTTTTCATGATCTCCATGAACACAACTAGTTAATTGATGAAATTTATATGGATGCTTAGCTAGAATATCTCTATTTGTACCACAAGATAATTATCCATTGAGATCGAAGAGGTTCATTATTTTGACTATATCACAAATATGACATTATTCCAAGGGGGTAGGGTCACATAATCATTGGATAAGACTTATGTTGACTCCTCATTGAACCTAAGAATCTACTCCACCGGAACATATATTGAAAAATCATACAAATGAGATAGAATAGACACTCGATGTCTATCACCCATCCAATAAATCCTCTCACCAATGAACACCAATCACTAGAATGCCATGTTATATTACATAGATATCAAAAAAATGAATTGCCATGAACATTACAACCAATGGATACTAAGTATGAAATCATTCAGTTGTATCTACAATAAGAAACAAACACTCATCAACTATTGTTTCCCCTTCATTAGTCTACATCAATGACACATATTAAACCACAAAACCTAGCTTCTAACTAGAGTGGATAAAACACAAGGAATAGTGAATATATCAACATTTACTCTTATTACACTATCCATGAAGGGTTCATTAAAGGAATAAGAATAAATATAATCAAGCAACATAGAAACTAAGGCATGCGATAAAATTATTAGACCTTGAATAACATCTAGTCTCTCTGGGGCTGGAACCCCCTAGCATGAATATATACTCTCATAGATATTATTCATAATTTTAGATAACCTCAAAATCCACACAAAGGTATAGGTCCCTGAGTATGAGGACAATCATGAAGAAACCTCTACCATCTCCATCTCCACTCCATTGAGAATAATAATTTTGACCTGGATGAAGATCAAATATTGGAGGCCTCTGCTGCTGTATATATTAGGAAAGGAATAACCACCCATACTATACTGACCATCCTAAGAGATCAAACACTAATATTTTGATTATCCAGGACATACAAATATATATCACTCTTATGTAAATCCCCCAGTAGATTCTCTATAACCACATAACCTCGGAATTTTTGGAACAAAATCTTGAAACAAACATCATACAAATCGAAACCTCAACTCCCTAACATATGTGATCCCCCAACTAATGAAATTCTCATAAATAATTCGTGATAACCTCCCTCCCAAGGCTATCCTCAATGACAATTCATATACTTGGTCATGTTTTTCTTCTTCATCACCACCTGATACATCATATGTGAATGTTGATGAATGTATTTCTACTCACTAGCTGCAGTGCCTCCTCAAGTAAAATTTCTCTAAATTCCCTATTTTGTCATATATAAGGATTCAAATAAAGAAAGTCTTTAAAACTAATATCAATATATCACATTCTCAAAATCCCATGCTAATGGTAAACACATTACTACCTCCTTACCTCCTTCATCTTCAATGAAAACAACTCCAAAAAATACTTATGAAATTCAAACATATAAACTTGTACGTCCATCATCTTTTCAAGATAAAATATCCACCACTATTGTGATTACCCTCACATCTGAGTGACAAACAATGGAACTCAATACTCAGATAATGTCTAAATCAAACACATGGTGATCACATGATTCAATATGATGCACTCCATCTATAGATTAGAATTTTACAATAATAAATTTTAAATCTCTAGAAACTAATAACATGAAACATGTTTTTATACCTCACACCATCACAATTCATATCAATAATCTAATTATTTACTTATCCATCATATTATAATTTTCCTCCTTTATTTACATGTGGAAAAATTGCTAGGAACCATCTATGAATGAAAGAACATGGTAAAAACTAAGCTCAATAGTATGAGATCAAACAGTATTCATTAATTTTTTTTCATTTAATTTTTTAGACATCATTGTGTTAAATCATAAGAATAAAAAAGAGGATTTATGTACATATTTTAAGTATCTGCCCCACAATATTAATTATATCACAAATATTGTTTTTTATGATTAAATTCATTATGTCAAATCATTGAGTCCCAAATGTCATATTTCTAGATGGTCACCTTTACTACATAACTCACTGTGTCTAACTAAAAAATTATCACTACAATCACATGAATTCCTTACATTTTCAAGATCCAAACACCATTATATCTCTTGAAAACATCACATTTATTCTAGTACTTCATGAAGGATCTAGAAACAACAAAAGTGTAGTCTTGGCTTGTACCCAACATTTAAAATTTCCATGATTGATGATTAATCCAAGATCAATAAAACGAAAAATTCCAGTATCCATGGGATTCAATCAGAGATAAAAGGCAAAGGAGAGAACCTGGAACTGAGAAGAGAGGATCAAATTTTTTTTCTATAATTAATTTCATTAAATTAAATAATTAACTCCAAGTTTATTCTTTCTTCATTGATTCATTCGACCAAAATTCATAGGTGAGGATTCGTTTTGATGAAGAATCAAAGGATAGGATTTCACTATA
Organism: Viscum album; assembly: GCA_963277665.1. NCBI lineage: Eukaryota > Viridiplantae > Streptophyta > Magnoliopsida > Santalales > Viscaceae > Viscum > Viscum album. The sequence continues at coordinate 1,641,825,267 of OY728135.1, read as the reverse complement.
GGTGATCCACATGTGGTCCATGTATCACCAGATGTAACTGAAGTAGGCTCTAGGTGCTAGTGCGGAAGATCCTTTCAATTGAAATGTTTCCTGTTGACCACCATGATAATCACTTCCAATGTTTTCCCCTTGATCTCATAGAGGAGGATCTATGTCATTCTTGATAGTTTTTTTTCGAGAGGGATGAGTTATATAGGATCTAGTGATTTTCTCCATGGAGTTTGTGAACAAAACCATTGGTTAGCCAGTGGGATAACCCCTTGGATAATTAGATAATAATAACATAAAAGGGAATTTAATTCACCAGGTAATAATAAATAATTAGCACAAGTGTCTTTACTTATATTATTATTCCATGTAAAACCCCGCGTCAAATAATAATAGCATTTCTATTATTTCCATGACATGTTCATAACTTGCACGTTATATTTAAATATTATATAACTAAATTATATTTAATATTGTTCATCACTGGACCATAACATGGTCTTCCAATCCTCATAAATATTTAACGAGCCTTGAATAATGACTATTTATTTATTAAATATATATAACTACATTATTAACTGATAAATAAATATTCCATCCACAATATATTCTATTTAATAACTAGTGATAAAATAAATGTGATTAGGTATACTTGAATAATTTTTAAACCTCAACCGTGAATAATATTAATGAAACTTGTTAAATAATAAATTACTTAACTAATATACTGGCTACACATTGTGTGTGACCCTCTAGGCCACTTTCTTGTTGGAATTAGGTGGGGATGCCTAAAGTCCAATATTACTGGCCATTAATGGGTCAAGAAACCCATGAAAAATATGTTGATGCCACATTGATATGTCACCTCATACGAATGGTAACTATGTATTATAATCCATTTGTCTCAATATCTCCAATAAAGTGAGATCCATGCATGTGCCATCAACCCATGTGCTCGATTTCTCATTCTTTACCTTCCCAAAATTGAACTTTACAAGATAAAACCATTTCCATGGATTTATTTAGGATATATCAATTATATAAATGGAATTTAGAAATCTACTTTTATTGAAGTGACAAATACTTTGACACATTTTTCATTAATGCAGTATTATTATGACACACCAAACATAACCAACCTCACAGTGAACATCTATCATCATGGTTTTCATCAATACTTCTATGTGTGCAATTCATAATACCCATTTATAATAATATTAATGTCTAAGGAACAATACACACATCCTCATATATGAACATCCAATTAAACGTATGAAGTTGGATTTCCTACTAGCGGGTCTTGTTCTCATAATATCCTTCTAGATATTACCAAGTGGGCACACCTTGAGAAGGTACCTAAAAGTTTCATGAGCCCCCAAACCTGATAGTTTTTATCATTTTTATCCCTTTAAATGATATCATCCAGCCATATAACATATATTAAAGAATAGTGTCATGGTTCTTCTACATTCTCATCATAACAAGGATCCGCTATGACCTTTTAGCCTGACATTTATTATAAGAAAGTTTTCTCATACAATGTCACACAGAAGAACAATTATGATGAGATTATAAGTTTATTATTATTCATCCAATGAATAAATGATTATCATAAAGTACATAGATGTTGTTTTTTTATGGAACCAACTCCAACAGACTCCAACATACACTAGAGACAACTACTAATACGCTTCAGTTTGTTAGCTCTCACATGATATTGATGATTCTGCTGAGATAGGCCATTAGTCAAGGGGGTTTCCATTTTATTTTCCATGGACACTATTCTAACTACAAAATCAGCCCTTTGATTGAAATACCTCAAGAGGTGATCTATTCAGAGAATTTTTTTTGTCAGTTTATGTGTCCTTGGCTCCACTACAAGAGCCAATGCTACAACATTATCACAACACAATTTAATAGGATCATTACTATAAGGTTCCACATCATGTTCCTAGACAATGTTACAAATCCATATGTATTTCCTGGCAACCTCAGATGTTTCTATATATTTGGACTCTTCTATAGAATCAGCGACAACTTGCTGCTTTGAACTCTTCCAACTCACAAATTCTCCATTGAGACAGATTACATATATGTAATGACATGACCCCAGTTGCCCAGAGTCAGTGCGTTATTACATAACATTGGCATGATCACAAGGAAATCATGTCTCGAAAGACCGATCAGTTTATTTTTATTGGAAACAAGATTCATACATATGTTCAAATTTAATGCTTGAAGAGAAATACAACACAAATATATTTCATTAGAAACATCCAAGCCTCCTAGATTATTCCTGCATGTCACTCATAACAAACTTCTTCATATCCTTGGAAAATGAATCATAAGAAAGAGGTGAGATCAAACGCTCAGTAAGGGTAAGTAATACAATGTAAAATGACATAAATATTAAGCATGGTAAATTATTGAAACCACATGAGTTTACCAATAATAAACATGAATACATTTATGGAAAGAATATGAGATGAGTAAATAATGCCATAATAAAACATAATCATGTGTATTCTACTAGTCGAATGACCACATGAACCATTAATATTATTTCCAGAATGAGGGAATGTATAATACCGGACATTCTAAAACATTTTATCAAGGCCTCAGCCAAGACATCTAAAAATGATTAAGGCCTCGGAAAAAACCATAAATCAAATTGGGAAAGGGCATCAGCCAATTCCACCTCTAGCTGTCTCATTAGACCTACTGATGCATCGAGGAGCTATAGCGGGATCCACCCATCACTTAATAAGTCCAATACATTCCTCATATGAAAATGTGTAAACATATCCTAAACATTTGTATTAAAACTAGCATAAGAAATGTCAATACATTAACCATAAATCATGAATGGTATAAAAATATCACTTCCACAGTCAAACATATCTCAAAACCTTGAATACAATATGGAATTTTATTATCATAATAAATCAACTTCCAAACAAGATTAAAATCCATTAAAGGATTTGACATAGATGGAAATGATTTGTAAAACTATTTTATTGAAATTTCCCTTTTATGAAAACATTTAAAAGTCACACAATTTAGAAAGTAACACATTTAATGACATTTTTGAATCAATGTGTCCCAAACCACTTTGAATTTTTTTAAATGAAATTAACATTTTTAAAACATTCATGTCCATACAAATAAATCCTTAAAAATCATTTTGAAAACATGGACATTAATGATAATGATTTAGAAGAATAAATATTTCAAACATTTAACATAATGTTTTAGTAAAAATTAACTTAAAAACAATCCATTTGGAAAGTATTTTATAAAACATGGATGTGGATAATAAATATGTCCCAGTAAATACTTACTTAAAAACAACCTCGGATAATAATGAGATTGTGAAATTAACCTGTACCAATTTGGTAACTTACGAAAAATAAACCCCATGAAATATGTATCATACAATGAATATTTAAATACACATATATTAAATTTCATTACACAAATAATACACTTATGGTCAGTACATACACCACACAAAAGGAAATAGTGGCAATATGGCATGAATCTCATGGGAATAAGGAGTGAGATGAAAACCCCTTAACTTGCACATTCCTTTGGTCGAGGGTACGTTTAACCTCCTATATAATGACCATAGTATGTTATTAAATTATAATATAACCATATTCATATTTATTATATCATAAATGATTCTTTTATTACTTTATACTACCCATTTAATAATGATTTAATATTAAATTATCATTTTTTGTAGTAATCGCTTTCTTTATCGTATGTGTTTTTACTTGTTATTCTTGATCGTATCATTTAGATCATGATTTAAATGATATCATAATATAAATATTGAATTATATATCATATATATTTAGAATATAAATATTTTTAATAGATGTTTATATGAAATGGAAGGCACCATTTATGGAGAAGGTAGACCGTACGTACGCATAAACGTTGTTTCCGTTTTCATATCGTATTTAACGGAATTAAGTGAATAAGATTTTTGTAAGTGAATAGATACATATACAAATATATATATATATATATATCCAGTATAATTATTATTTCAAATATTACATACATATTAATAATATATATTTTTATAATCATCATTGAATGGCGAACATGGAAATGACTCTTATCGCGTTATGGGGACGGTAATCCGTACATATGCATGAGCGACAATATCATTATTTTGATTTAAAATAGTATGTAAATTGTTGGTATATAATAAATAGAGAATAATTAACATGTTATATTTATTATTTTCATAAATTTTATATCATTATTATACCCATCCAAATAATAATGTTTTGAATAACAATTAGACCACGACCTGGAGATGGTTAGCCATACATACGCACATATGGTGGCATGTCATTAAAAGTATGGATAGAATACTGAATATAGTTGTACCATATTAATAATAACATCAAATTATATATAATATAACGGATTTATTATTTTAGAATGAAAATAACAATGAAAAATGAAGTGGATGATGAAATGAACTTGAAAGAGGGGGTGGGATTTTTACCTCTTCTTCAGGTTCTTTCTTTTGATTTGATCAAAAGGGCTCCTTATTTTGTCATTATGACTAAATTAAGGCCTCTAAGATGAAGTGAGGGGTGTTTATAGGATATTTGGTTAGGGGTTGGCCGAACCAAAAGTATTTGAGGATATGAATTTGAGAGAAGGGGGAGTTCCCTTTTATAAGATGGGTGAGAGACACCTTAGGAAAAGCTAGAAATATTATTTTATAATAAAATAATATTAGGTTTATAATGGCTCCAAAGTATATTATTAAAAGTATAATGTGGGGATAGGTCTCAAAAATCTCAACTAATTGGTTTTAGATAGGTTTTGGTAACATTATTAACCATATGATTTAGTTTTATCTCTTAGTTAATTAGTTTGACATTTACCATGTCACTTTGTATTTTTATATTATATGGTTAATAAACATACTATATACTTCAAGAGACCCCCAAGTGGTCCAGTAATGATAAACATATCATTATACAAGTTCTTTTTCCAAACCTTATATTTTTAGGAATAGAATATCAATTAATAATATAATATTTGTTTTAAAAACTCATTTATGTCAATTTTGACACTATTTAAAAATTAATTTTTGTTAAAGTCTTATCAAATTTTTTAATTAGAAAAAAAATAATCTAATCAATAATAACATGTAATATTAACCAATAAAATTCGTTTATGGCATAAAAACTTTCAAATTATATTTATTTTAACATTTATAATAACAATTATTTGATTCCTTCAATAATAAGTAAAATATTGGATCATTATTGTCTCATATATAAATTTAATTATTCAATGTATAAAAATTATAAATAAAATACCATAATTTAGGAAATATTTTTACGTTTCTAATGAATTTTTATAGTGAACAATATAACATATATTAGCCAATGTAAAAATTGTTTTTCTAAAAGATATATGCTTATTTCATTTTTTTATTTACTTTTACTTAATTAATATAAAGACGCATTATCTCTTACAAGTGGATCTATGGTGTCCCAAAGTCGACTAAAAGATGCCCATGGTCGGACATGTATCAAACAATAAGATTAGGACACATTTTGGGGTAATTTAATATTATTATAATATTATTTTTTACCCCTGTTTACCGGATTTACCCTTTAACCATGGTAAATAAAATATTTACCCAAGTAATTATTAAAAATGTCTAAAAATAAGAGTTACCTATATACAAAATTTGGAAATAATGATTCATAATATGGTATCCATTTTTCCAAATTCAAAACACAGAAGTGGAAGAAATTAATTTAAAAATAATTCCCGCTGTCAAAACAAAAAGCGTGTTTTTAAGAAACAATAACTATCAAAAGATTGACACTTGTTTATGTCCGATTTAAATGTGAAATTATGTCCAATGACCAACATTGGATTAAATGGTAAAAATATATTCTAAATAAACTTTTAAACCACTCAAATTTCTAAATTATCACTATTAATTATTTTGATTAAAAAAGTTGTGTGTAATTAAAATTTAGTAATTTTCACTATTCATCAAAATACGAAAGTCATCATAAAAGTAAAAAAAATCGACCTAAGATAATTTTGATATCTTGAATCCCAAAATAAAGTCTTTTTTGAATGATAAAATGAATAAAATTTCAAATGGTGGGTATTACCATTCATAACGGCTAGTTTGATTAGTTGTGGTGTGTGTGTTAGAACTTGAAGTTGCGTACAACACACACTACTGTGTTATTCAAAGAGATGTTTATCATGGAATATTGGGGTGTTACATTATCCCCTAATTCAATAAATTGTGTCCTCTCAATTTATGCTTGGTATTAGAAACATGGGGTTGACATTTCAAAATAACATAGTTGAAATCCCACATAAAAAATGGATTAATGACGCCTCCATTAAAAATAAAGAGTTGTAAGTATGAAGGATACCGAAATTATCACATACGAGGGTTCCATGTAGGAAAACATGGATATGGAAGAGAAATCTAACCATCAATATCTGATGGAGAGTGGTAGAGAACATCGCTATGAAAAGGCCAACAATCATAAAGCCATAAATTTGTGAGGATCTAAGGTAGTATCTAGGACAACGTTTTTATTCAAAGTGTCTTTTTTATTGTTGAAGAATTTATTTATGATATTGCATAAGATCATATGGAGATATATTTACTTTATAATTATATTTTTACGCATTAATAAATTTCTACCACAAACTCATCTTTCACCCCAAAACATAATACAAGTCAAAAATTCTCTATTTATCCTAATCATATAGGGTTCCAAAAATAATGAATTAATAATTCACATATCAAACCCTTTAAAAAATAAACTACATAGTCCAGTGGTTGGAAATAAATCCAAATCGCACTATGGTAGTGGGTTCGATTCCTGTAGCTTTTTCCGATGTGACGGGTTGTCACATGGTTGGCGTGTTGTCCTTTAATAAAAATCAAAAAAAAAACATTCTAACTTAATCCATTCCAACATTTAGACTTATCAAAAATACTACAATCCAAACTCACAGTCCGAAATTTATAAGGAAGTTAAACACAATGAAGATCCTTTTTCCATGTAATAACATGTGAACACCTTCCTCATGTATTCTTTTCAACAACACAACATCATGAATTACCAAAATCAACCATCTATTATTCTAAAAACACTACCTCATTATCAGGATCATATTAATGATTACCTTTCCTTAAACAATTTATTTTTAAAAAAAGTGTAGATTACTATTAGGTAACATTTCCTAGAACCATATAATCTCAAATCCTTAATAAAATAGTACTGCAGTACAATCCTTATTTATCTCCATAATTCATGTAACCAGTATACTGATGATACAACACTCAAAAAATAATAATTCTTTAATAACAACATAAGAACACTATTCATTCCTCTTCATCTATGGTAGTATCATAACATGATTATTATCCAATAACATAATTTGCGGTATACTCTTATGAATGGGATATTGATTCATGTATTGTGCCAATGCCTTCCAGTAGGAGAATTTTACATTTGAAACCTTTTTCTAACCCTTTTAATAACGTACTTGATGTCCACACTTAGAACAAACTCCCATTCCCATCATGAATTTACCAAGGTGATCATTTCCACATTTATCACATATTAGAAAATCCTTCATTCCCCTTAAACATTTATCTATCTTTCTCTATGCCATATTTTTCTTCTCTTGCTTCACTTCAAATCCATATGAATTAGATAATTCATTAGTTATCTTACTAACACATGATATTATTTCATAATATGTTGAGAATACATGGGAGACTATTTCCCTTCTATATGTTGGCTTAATACCATGGATTATATGACCCTTCTTACTCTTTGGATCATACGTATTTCTAGAGTTCAAATTCCTTCTACTGGGTACCATTTCTATACAATGGTATACACTAGATTTGTTTATGAATCTCAATACCTTAATCCAAACTAGTAAAACACTTGACATAAATTTTAACAGTTTATGGATATAATCCATAATCATGAAAAAAAATTCATTGAGGAAGTATATACTCATAAACCCTTCATAATGGTTTGTAAAGAAAATGAGAATTATCCAAAGCATATCCCCCAGGTGTGTCATAACCAAAAGTGCAGCAAGGCCTGTTGTCGTGCACTAGTTCCTATCCGAGTCTAGCTCAATGCGGTGTTTTCAGGTTTTACCCCTAGGTACATCTATGCTAGAGCCGCCTCTACCTGCTCGTATCCAGATAGGGATGTATTGCTCAGAAAACTCACAAAATATCAACAATTCTAAAATTTTAGTAAGTTATTCTATACTAATCCTAAAAGTCCATCTTTGGTCTTGTGCTCTAATCAGATTTTAACTAAATCTAGTTTCCAAGGTTTATACTAAACTTCCTCTGATACCAACTGTTATTCCCTGACCCCAATTACCCAGAGTCAGTGCATTATTACATAACATTGTCATGATCACAAGGAAATAATGTCTCGAAAGACCGATTAGTTTAGTATTATTGGAAACAATATTAATACATAAGTTCATCTTTAAATATTGAAGCGAAATACAACACAAATATATTTCATTATAAACATCCAAGCCTCCTAGATTATGGATACATGTCACTCATAACTAACATCTTCATATTTGGGGAAAATGAAACATAAGAAATGTGTGAGCTCAAATGCTCAGTAAGGGTAAGTAATACAGCAAAAAATGACATAAATATTTAGAATTGTAAATAATTGAAACCACATAACTTTACTAATAATAAACATGAATACTTTTATAGAAAGAATATGAGCTGAGTAAATAATAGAATAATAAAACATAATCATGGGTATTCTACTAGATGAATGAACACATGAACCATCAATATTATATCCATAATAAGGGAATGTATAATGCCGAACATTCTGAAACATTTTTCAAGGCCTCGTCCAAGATGTCTAAAAATGATTAAGGCCTCGGCCAAAACCATTGATGAAATTGGGAAAGGACCTCGAACAATACCACGTCTAGTTTTCTTATGTGACCAACCGATTTATCGAGGAGCTATAGCGGGCTCCACCCGTCACTTACTAAGTCCAATACATTCCTCATATAAAAAGGATTAAACATAACATAATCATTTGTATTAAAACTGGCATAAAAAATGACAATACATTAACCATAAATCATGAATAGTATAAAAAAAAGCACATCCATAGTCAAACATATCACAAAACCTTCAATACAATATGGAAGTTTTGTATAATAATAAATCAACCTCAAAACATGTTTAAAATCCATTAAAGGATTTGACAGAGATGGAAATGATTTGGAAAACACTTTGATTGAAATATCCCTTTTTATGAAAACATTTAAAATTCACACAATTTAGAAAGGAAGACATTTAAAGATATTATTTAATCAAAATGTTCCATACCACTTTGATACTTTTTGAAATAAATTAACATTTCAAAAACATTCATGTCTATACAAATAAATCCTTAAAAACCATTTTGAAAACAAGAATATTAATGAGAATGACTTAGAAAAATAAATATTTAAAACATTTAAAATAATGTTTTAGTAAAAAGTCCCTTAAAAATAATCCCTTTGAAAACTATTTTATGAAACATGGAAATGGATAATAAATATATCCCAGTAAATAATTACGTTAAAACAACCTCAGATAATAATGAGATTGTGAAATTAACCCTTACCAATTTGGTAACTTATGAAACATACACCCCATGAACGAAGTATCATACAATGAATATGTAAAAACACATAACTTAAATTTTATTGCACAAATAATACCGTTATGGTCAGTACATACACCACACAAAAGGTAATAGTGGCAATATGGCTTGAATCTCACGGGAATAAGGAGTGAGATGAAAACCTCTTACCTTGCACTTTCCTTTGGTCGAGGGTACGTTTAAAATCTTGTATAATGACCATAGTATGTTATTAAATTATACCATAACCATATTAATATTCACTATATCATAAATTATTATATTATTACTTTATACTATCCATTTAATAATGATTTCATGTTAAATTATCATTTTGTGTAATAATTTCTTTCTTTATCATATGTGTTTTTACTTGTTATTCTTCATCGTATCATTTAGATCATGATTTAAATGATCCCAAAATATAAAAATTGATTTATATATAATATATATTTAGAATATAAATATTTTTAATAGATTTATATATGAAATGGAAGGCACTGTTTATAGAGACAGTAGACCGTACGTACGCATAAACTATGTTTCCATTTTCATATTGTATTTAACAAAAGTAAGTGAATAAGAGTTTTGTAAGTACATAAATACATAAATACATATATATATATATATATATCTATATCTAGTAGAATTATTATTTCATATATTACATACATATTAATAATATATTTTTTTATAATCATCGTTGAATGGACAACATGGAAATAACTCTTATCGCGTCGTGGAGACGGTAATCCGTACGTAGGGACAAGCGAAAATATCATTCATTTTGATTTAAAACTGTATGTAAATAGTCGTTATATAATAAATAAATAATCAATTACATGTTATATTTATTATTTTCATCAATTATACATCATTATTATACCCATCCAAATAATAATGTTTTGAATAACAATCACACCACGACGTGGAGACGGTAAGTTGTACGTACGCATGTATATTGACGTTTCCTTAAAATGATGGATAGAATACTGAATAAGGTTGTAAAATATTTATAATAACATCATAGTAATATAATATACTGGATTTATTATTTTATAATGGAGAAAAAAATGAAAACATAAGTGGAAGAAGAAAGGAACTTGAAAGAGGTGGTGAGATTTTTACCTCTTCTTCGGGTTCTTTCGTTTGATTTGATCAAAAGGGCTCATTAAGTTGGATTTATGACTATAGTAAGGACACTAAAATAAAGTGAGGTAAGTTGAGAGTATATTTGGGCCGGGGTTGGCTGAACAAAAAGGCTTTGAAGGTAAGAATTTCAGAGAAGGGGGAGTGGCCTTTTATAAGAGGGGTGAGGGGCACCTTAGGTAAAGGTAGAAATATTGTTTTATATTAAATTAATATTCGGTTTATAATGTCTAAAAAGTGGATTATTCAAAGTATAAGGTGGGGATAGGTCGCAAAAAACTCAACCAATAGTTTTTATATAGGTTTGGGGCACTTTATTGACCTTATCTTTTAGTTTTAACACTTAGTTAATTAGTTGGACATTTTCTATGTCACTTTGTATTTTAATATTATATGGTTAATAAACATACTATATACTTCCAAGAGACCCCCCATGTGTTAAATTAATAATAAACCTATCATTATAAAAGTCTGTTGGCAAAACTTTAGTGTTTTAGGAATATCATATCAATTAATAATATAATATTTGTTTTAAAAACTCATTTACGTCAATTTTGACACTTTTCAATAATTAATTTTTATAATGTCTTAAAAACTATATTAATTTGAAAAAAATCATATAATCAATCCTAACATGTTATATTAACCAATAAAAGTATTTTATGGCATCAAAAATTTCAAAATATATTTATATTACAATTTATATTAACAATGATTTGATTCTTTCATTAATAAGGAAAATATTGCATCATTATAGTCTCATAAATAAACTTAATTATTTAATATATAAAAATTATAAATAAAATACCATTATATAGGTAATTGTCTTATATTTATAATTAATATATATAGTCTAAAATATAGCATATATAACCTTATGTAAAAATTGTTTTTTTTAAAAGATATAAGGTTATGTCATTTTTGTATTTACTTCAACTTAATTAATATAAAGTGTCATTATCACTTACATGTGGATCCATGGGGTACCCAAATTGACCAAAATATAACCATGGTCAGACATGTATCAACCAATAAGGTTATGACATGTTTTGGGGTAATTTAATATTATTATAATATTAAATTTTACCCTTATTTAACGGATTTACCCTATATCCTTGGTAAATAAAATATTTTCCGAAGTAATTATTCAAAATGCCTACAAATAAGAGTTACCTATTTATAGAATTTTGGAATCCAGATTCGAAATATGGAATCCCATTTTCCACATTCTAAATACATAAGTGGAAGAAATTAATATAAAATTAATTCCCGTTGTCAAAACAAAACGCGTGTTTTTAAGAAACAATAACTATCAAAAGATTCACACTTGTTTATGTCCGGTTTAAATGTGAAATTATGTCCAATGGACAAATTTGGATTAAATGATAAAAATATATTATAAATATACTTTAAAACCACTAAAATTAATAACTTATCACTCTTAATTATTTCAATTAAAAAATTTGTTTGTAATTTAAATTTAGTAATGTTCACTATTCATAAAAATATGAATGTTTTCAGAAAAGTTCAAAAAATTCACCCTAAGCTATGTTCGATATCCTGAATCCAAAAATGAAGTCCATTTTGAATGTTAAAATGTATAAAATTTCAAAAAGTGGGTATTACTATTCAAAATGGATAGTTTGATTGGTTGTGGAGTGTGTGTTAGAATTCAAATTGGATACAACACACGCTATTGTATTATTCAAAGAGAAGCGTACCGTGGAAGCTTGGGGTGTTACATATCCATATTGTGAATTCATATCATAATGATCTGTCTACAACCCAACAATAGTAAAACCTCTAATGGAGATCTTCTCGTCTCCTCCATATACCTGAACATTTCTTTAGTTCTTCTTTGATACTGAAGGATAGTCTTGATAGCAGTTCAATGTTGTTCTGCCATATATTATTCATATCTTCCTACCATGATCAGTGAAATGGAAAAATCAATTCCGGTAAATAACCTGGCATGCATGATAGATCTTATCGCTGAAGTATATAGAATCTTACTCATCATATCCTTCACATTTGTGTCTGGGGATACATTTTCGTGGAAATATGTATACCATGTGACACAAGAACAAACCCCCTCTTGGATTTTTCTATATTAAATATCTTCAGTATATGGTCAATTTATGTACTTTGACTTAGTCTAATTAACCTCTTGGATCTATCATGAATGATCGTAATCCAGAGAATGTAGGTTTTTTCGTCTAATTCCTTCATGGAGAAGCACTAGTTCAACCATTCCATGACTGAAAGAAAGATTGGTATGTCTTTCCAATAAGTAAAATGTTGTCAACATCATCTTCTATGATAATGATCACATTCAAATTAACCCTCTTGTAAAAACATGGACGACATTCATTCTTAATGACACCAAATTCTCATATTCCTTCATCAAATTGAATGATCCATGACTAGGATATTTCTTTAATCCATTAATAGATCTCTGTAACTTGCATAACATTTTAGCATCACATGGTGTCACAAACCCATCTGGTTGTGTCATAATGACATCTTCCCGCTTGTTCCTTTTAAGGAATGTAGTTTTGACATCCATCTACCAAATCCCATAGTCATGGAAATAAACTATGGCATATATTATTCTAATGGATTTAAACATGGAAATTGGAGAATGGAATTCATCATTGTCAATTCCAAGAATATTCCTAATACTTATAGCCACTTTCTGTGATTTATAAGTACTAAAATGAACTTATATGTCCAGTCTGTTCATTAATACCCAATTACACCCAACATGATTTACATCACCTGGTGCATAGACCAGAACCCAGAATTATTTATTATACCTAGAATCCATCTCATAATTTATATCTTCTAGCCATATTATAGCTTTATATCTTTCTACTACTTTTGTTTAGGTGAGATGTTCATCATTATACACCAATAATGAGTCACCATCCTTTGTGATAAGGAAATCATATCACTCTAGTTCTCTTACATATCTTGTACTCTTACACAGTACTTGTTATTTAGGAACTACAACTTCCACAGGGACCTCAGAAACTTATTCCTATACCAATTCCTGCATATCTTAAGCATCAAATTCATCGACGTCAATATTTATCCAACTACCCTTTTTTGAGTATGTCCTACCTTTCATGAAATATGACCTGTATAGAAAATATCACTTTCTTGTCCAAGGGGTTGTATAGGTAGTATCCCATTGTTTTATTGGGATACCCTATTAAGATACACTTCGTACACTAGGGTTCTTATTTGTTCCCTAAGAATGCCTTAAAAATTCCTCACATCCTCATACACGTGTATGCAACAAAGTGGGTTTCATTCCACTATATATCTCAAATTTAATACCATTTTCCTCCTTATTTAGTACTTGTATTAATATGTATGTCGTAAAATTCAATGAATATCCACAAACGGATAATGGATGATCTGAATGACTCGTCATCGACCATATCATGTCCAATAAGGCATGGTTTCTACTTTTAATAACACCATTCCACTATGGTGTATAAGGTGGAGTGAGTTTAGATAGAATCAAAGACTCTCATAAAAGGTTGATGAACTCTTGGTTAAGATATTCTCCGCATCGATCCGATTGAAGATTTTTTATCTTCTTACCATGCTGAGTCTCTAATTCATTTATGTTCTCCTTAAATTTTCAAAGGACTCTGACTTATAAATCATTATATAGACATTTTCATATCTACTCAATTCATCAGTAAATTAAATATAGTAAGAATATCCACCACTATATTCTACTATAAATGGTCCCCACACATCATTGTGTACCAATCATAGAAGCTATATGGCTCTTTCACCATATCCACCAAATGGCATTTTGGAAATTTTTCCTGGTAAACAAGAGTGACATATATGAAGTTTTTTATATCTTAGGAGAGTCTAAATAACCATCTTGACAGAGATTTCTTTGTTTCTTCCTATTTACATGACCAAGGAAGTGATTCCATAATTGGGTGTTGTATGAGTCAGGTGTTCTTGGTTCATTATCAATTTCCAAAAATTCGTTCTCATAATATAATACACACATGTTGTTATTTAAATGTGCCATACCATAACATATCTTGTCTTTATAAAAGTAACAACATTTATATCCAAATATGAAAATAAATGAATATGTATCTAAACTTTATACAAAAATAATATTTTTGGTAACACTAGGTAAATAAAAAACCATGTATCAAAAATATCATTCCAATCGGCAATGTGAGGTGGCAGTCACCAATGGCACGAGAATCCAACCTCACACCTTTAGAAGCTCGTTGATCCACATATTATCTATTAATTTTCAATAATCTACTTTGTTCATGAATTTGAATATAGATGTGATCCCCTAAAAGTTGTACCTAATACCCAATGTGTATAAATGTAATGATTTCACTTGATAATGAATGCACCTTTGGCATCCCCTTTCCTATGTGTGCAGTTCCACTTCTAGTGGCCTGACATTCCACATGCGAATCATACTCCCTCCTTTTCATTTTATTTAATTTGGATCTTCATCTTCCCTGTTTTACAGTTCTCAGAGGATTTATATTTTTAATAAATCTTAGACCCATTTCCTTATCCTTACTCTTCTTATTCACTATAATGACTGTGTGTTTTTCACACCCCAAGTCCTTATCAAGTTGGATAATCTAGGTAAGAAGTTGTGATAGACCCTTCACATTATCTCTCTTATTATAATTCACAATAAAAGTAGAGATGATCTGAGGCAGCGATGATAGTATGATATTTTTGTGAAACTCATCAAGGTATTTAATCCCTAAGATGTCCAAACAACAAATATATCCAAAAAGAGTGACTACATGTGGCACAACTAGCATTGAATATCAAATATTAGTAGTGAACAATGTGTTGTATATCTCATACAACTCATGTATACACTTCTCTTGATAGAGATCCTGAAGGTCAGACATCATGGAATAAACATACATTTATTCATGTTTCTTCAATACATCATTGTTCATTGATGATAGCATGAGGCACTGAACATTGGTAGAATCATTATGATGTTTCTCATATAAATAGAGTTCCTTATCACTCACCTCATTTCAAGGAAAAACTGGTGAAGGAACTTCTGGCATATAAAGTTTCCTCTCATGGAAAAGGATAACTCAAAGGTTCCTTTTCCACTCCTAGAAATTTGTTCTAGTGAGAAGTTTTTCCTTGTCAAGTATGAACCACACTGATATGTTTGATGTCATTTTTGATGTTGTTTCTACAAATAAGATGAACAATGTTTTAGAAGTTTATCTTGATAATATAGAAATATAAATAAATTAATATCTATTAGTCTCTCAGTATTTTTTCGAAAACAAATAACCATCTCCATTAGCTTTGGAATATTTTGTTGCTTGGACATTCTAGTAGCAATGATCCATATTTCCCTAAAAATTAACCCAAATAGTGTTGTTCAAGAAACTTTAAATGTTTTACGTAGATTTTCTAAATTCCAACTCAATTAATACATATATCCTTGATCAATTGAGTGGACTCCCCAATTCTGAAATACTAAATTTTGGATTTACTCAACCTTTGCATCTCAGTTACACAATGTCCTTCTAGGGAAGTCACCCCTTTATGTAAACAAAGTTATGTGAATATAGAACCTCAAATTAGAATTCCATGAAAATA
Organism: Viscum album; assembly: GCA_963277665.1. Classification (NCBI taxonomy): domain Eukaryota; kingdom Viridiplantae; phylum Streptophyta; class Magnoliopsida; order Santalales; family Viscaceae; genus Viscum; species Viscum album. The sequence continues at coordinate 1,641,808,750 of OY728135.1, read as the reverse complement.
GAAAGCACCCAAATTAGGGTTGGTTAAGCAATTTGAGCTATGGTTTGATTCTAATCAAAGTAATAGAAGGGTATACCGACTTAATATTTAATTTAGGGATTTTATCCTTTATGCATAAATTTAAACTTATTTTATTTTCAAATTATTGTTATTATTACATGGGATATACTTAAGCGATTAACCATGCATAGATAATATTTATGAATAAGCCATTTTATTTTAGTTCAATCCTGTATTCTTGATAGTTAATTAATTATGTGATCGCATGTGACATCCATAAAGAATAACAATAAAACTAACAAAAATAAATGAAGTGTATAATGATGAGAGATATTATTGGTTAGTTTATCTAGTGGTTGATTATATAACACTGACCTAGTAGAGAAACACCTTGAACTATTTATGGTTCATGTTGACAACATTCCCCCTATCCACCTTTGTATTTCCATGGATTGATTTTTCCTCACCTCCTTACTTGAACTTCCTCCACTAGCTTAGGAGATCCAACCATTAAATTTTCTTTTTACTCACACATGGGTTAGAGGTAAAATGGGGTTTACATAAATGAATCCAAGGTCATGCAGGCCCTGCATATTAATAAGAAGATGGAATGCATACCATCAATTTTAATTCAATAATTAAATTAAAAGGAAACCAATCACAAAAAATGGTCTGGTCTAACTCATGATCATCCACATTCATGAAACTAATTACACATTTAATAAAATTGGAATTCACTTATTTAATCATTCCTATTAAGATAAATTACATTTTAATAGATTAATAATTATCTTTAATTAATCAATCATTTTTATCATAATCCTTTTCTAAATTTCCTTACAAATATCATCCAAAACCTTGCACATATCTTGTACCTTGAATGAAACCTGGTGAATACCCATCCAAAACTACCCTGCATGTATTAAAAATTTATACAGTTTATTCTTTGTGACATTTAGCATGCACGCAAAATTATAAACATAAACATCTCATGCATGATGTGATGATCTTTCAACATTATGCAGATGTTAATTTAACACACACACATATATATTTATCAAACACATATCACATGTTTTGTTTCATATTTACACCAACAATAAGGTACATGTATAAGGGTTACATAAAATAATAATAAATTTTTATTTCTTCATAATCTAGAAACAGTGCATGATGTGTAGATCTGACTACACGACGTGTGCCCTCCTCACCATACATATGAAGTTAATGCCTTGAGAAATGATTTGTGTGGTGTACTTTAGAAATCCTCAAGGAACGGGGCATGTCTAGTGGGCCACACACCATATAGACTCTGTGTTACATAGTCACCATCCAAGAAATCAGTGTATATGTTACTTGACTTATCCTCGACCTGAAGGGACTACACGTCATGTTTAGTGTCCCACATGGCATGTAGTTCAGATGAGAGTGTTCATGTCTATCTTGTTCATCACATAGTGTGTGAATGAACTACACATAATGTCATTAATAAAAATGTCTTGAGTAAGGTCTGAATTACTCTGGCTACATTGAACACAACTATAAGGTGTGTCATCCATATTACACGACGTGTGTGGAAGATTACACAATGTGTACTTATGAAGAATCATTGTGAATTGTCTTGTTACCTAGATAGAATCATCGATGCCTCTTGATAATATCCTCAATTTAATTGTTATCTTAAAATTTTTCATTTATATTTAATCTATGAAAAATGATATGGGAGAAAGAGATATCAAAATGAATATTACAAGAATGGTTAAACATGAATTGACTAACAAACTTATTAAAAAGGACAACATCAAATAATTATGTAAATAATTATAAACAACAATATTACCCCCTATAATACCACTTTTAGGTTTCGAGCGATTTGGAAGTAGAGGATGTGAGTGCACCCAACTTCGCTAATTTCCATGATCGATGATAAATCTAGGATCAATAAAATGATAAAGGTCAGTATCCACAGAATTGAATCAAAGATAAACGGGTAAGTTGAAAACATGAAACTGATAAGAGATGATAAATATATTATGTTTATAAATTATTTAATTAAATTAAATTATTATCTCCATGTTTATTAATTATTTATTGATGCGTTGGACCATGGGTCCGAGGTGCATCTTCGTTGCGATGTGGAATCCAAGGATATGATTCCTCTCAAAATGATCCGCATGTGCTCTACATATCTCTGGACATTGTCGAAGGAGTATCAAGGGGATATCCTAGAAGATCAATTATTTTGTGATGTTCAACTTTGATCACCATGGTAATCACATCAAAATTATAATCCTAGATCTGGAGTAGGAGGATCTTTCTTGTTCTTGAATGTGTTCTTGATGATGGAAGACTTTTCTAGGCTTGAGATCTTTTCTCCAAGGATTTTGTGCACACAACCATTAGTTAGATGGTAGGATGACCACTTGGATAAGTAGATAATAATTACATAATGCCGAATTTAATTCACTAAGTAATAATAAATTATTAGAACAAGATTCATTACATATTTTATTATTCCATGTGAAACCCCATGTCAAATAAGAGTAACAGTGATACTATTTTCATGACATGTAATTAAATTGAACATTATATTTAAATGTGAATTCTCCATAGACCCAAAAAATGGTCTTCCGATCATCCTCAATATTTACCGAGGACTAGTTAATTAAAATTTATTTATTAAATAAATATAACTGCATTATTATATAATAAATAATTTTTCCATCTGAAATATATTCCCTAAAAAAATAGAGATGAAATAAATGTGATAAGGCATAATTGGATAATTATTAAACCACAACTATGAATAAAATTTATTCAACATGTTTAATAATAAATTATTTAACTAAGATAATGACTACACTTATTGTGTGATCTTGTGGGCCTATTTCTTGTTGGAATTAGGTGGGTTTTCCTAAAGTCAATTTTTTTTCTACAAATGGGTCAATGCACCCAAGAGAAATAACATGACATCATATCAACATGTCACCTCATACGAATGATTACTCTGTAATTTAATTCCTTTATATTGATATCTAAAATGTAGTTGGTTTCATGCAAGTTCCATTAACCCATGCACTTGATTTTTCATTCTTTGACTTCCTAGAATTGAACATTCCCAGAGAAAACTGTGGCCATATATTTAGTTTGGCTATATATTTTCTGTCCAAGGTCCTGATATATATACTTCCTATAAGTGACAAATACTTTCATTCATTATTCATTAATTTATTATGTCTTGTAACATATCCAATGTATCACACCACACCACGAAAATCTATCATCATTGTTTATTTCAACACATATAAGTGTCTGAGTCATAATACCCATTAATTTTAACATCAAAGTCTACTGACCAACAATCACATCCATAGATTGGAACATCCAATGACACTTATGAATGTGGATTTCCTATATGTGAGTCTTATTCTCATAATATCATCCCAGATAACACCAAGGGTGCACACTATGAGAAGAAGAATCAATGTTTATGAGTCCCACCCCTGATAGATTGTATCATATATTTCTCATCAAATGATATCATCCATCCATAGAACATATATTCAAGAATAGTGTCAGAGTACTTCTGTGTTCACATCACAGTAGGGATCCTCTATTACCTTTTTTTGTGACAGCTATTCTTCGGAATTAATCACATAATATGTCACATAGAAGAAGAATCATGATGTGATAATGAGATTATTAATATTCATCCAATGTATAAAAGTTTTTAATAAGTTAAACATAGGTTGGTTTCTAGGGAACAAACTCCAATACTTCATGACCCACATCCCTATACACGACCCCCCCCCCTTGAGCTATAAGTGAAGAAAATGAGTAACCATCGAGTATCACATTATGTATTCTCCAAGTTGGTCACTTTTACTAAGGGAATAAAAGATAAAAACGAGAGTCATTTCCCTCACATTATATAACTAGGATAAGAGATAATATGGGAATATAGATCAAAACCATGGAACAATAATAAAAATTACCCATACAACTATAATGTAGTTTAAGAAATTTAATAAAATCTTAGAAAAAAAATATACTATATTAAAAACTCTACCTAATATCTAATAACCAATGTAGTGATGTATAGTTTATTATATAAAACCCTATTATAAATCCCAGAAAAATATTTAATGTATATATAGGGTTATCATATCATATATATTAATTTAGATCACACAGAAGGTATCTCATGACAATGTGAATGGAGTATCCTATTTTTCATTTGGATAAGTAAAAGAAAAAACCCCCTAAATAGGACAACTATACATCTCAACCTTGATATGGTAAATAAAAAAACATCCATGTTAGGAAATTAATATCAAAAGATTATATAATAAGACAACCTAACATCCACTACCCCCCAATTGCTGCTCTCATGCCCTGATGTCCTACATCATGTGCTCTTATCCTTTCTATGTAAACCTATCATCATGTATGAATACATATATGATGTTGGTTTTGTTTTAACCATTGCTACCCCATCCTCTTGTAGGCCCCAACATGGTGTTCTATCATCATTAAATATCTACATCTCACTTTCATCTACCATATAATCTTCCATCCAATCTCATATATAATAACAAACTCATAAATAAGGTTGTAAGGTTATATGAACTCAATGTTCATCAACATTTTTCCCTACTATTACAACTTATGACCCCCATTGCTTGTCACATCATATCACCACTAGGTATCAAGACCAATTGTTCCATCCTATTCCATCAGACACCAAGAATTGTGTTCCATCTCCATAAAACACTACTGAAGGAAGACCAGGAATGTTGGGTAATCAAGAATTTTAATATCCCAAACCATCATTACTAGAGTCATTGATACAAAAATAATCACTAAATTTTCAAAATGATTCATATAAATATGTCCTAATTTTAGAAATCCAATACATACAAATTCAAAATAAAATATTGGATCACATACCTTCCAAATGGATTTTTTTATATTTCTACAGATTTTTGGAAAAATATTATATAAACAATACCCATGACATCAAGTGATTATTTTTATCACTATTCTCAGCGTATCATATTATGTATTATGTTATCAAAATCTATAATACAATTCATCAAATATTAATCATTTGTAGACAAAAAAATTTCATCATCATTCTCCATAAATTGTGAAAATGGAAATGATAGAAGATTTAAATCAAACATTATCTACGTGTAAACACAGGGATTAAAATTTTATGGACATCAATGATTATTTCATGACTCTGAATATGTGATGATAAAATCAAAGTGCATAACATGACATATCTGATACCCATAAGAACATGGATAATGATAAATTTGATAAAGAATACAACCCTAAAAAGGAATGTTTTATAGGAATCAATAATAATGATCCATGTCATGTAATTATTGATCAAATTAAACAATAAAAACCAATATAAAATAGAAAAAAAATTTATAATCATAGAAAATTATCTTCACAGAATCCTTAAAATAACCATTAAAAATGGGTTAACATTACCTGGTTAATACAACTTGTCTATTAGTAGAAACATATTAATTTTTTACCTCTATCGTCTCTTAGGACTTACTTATATTTAGTTAACTACTTCATTATTACCTAATTAATTGGAGGGATTTAATGGACCCAACAATAACTTATTTTAAAAATTTCCATAATGATTGGGGTTTAGTTCATAATCCCACAATAATTAAGGATGTATTATTATTCTATCATGAGAAATAAATTAGAACATTTCGCTTTTCGAGATAACATTAATAATTATTATTCCATGACTAATAAAAACATGGAAAATAAATGGGTTCCATGATGATCTTTTCTAAATAATAATAATACATCCTAGTAATGAATGAGGATGGAATCGTTACAAAATATCCTTAGCGATGAAATTTTAAAAACAGGTTTTTTCATTTATGAATATAAATACCATAAAAATATTATTATAAACCTTCTTGAAGAAAATAACCCTTTCACTTTGAAAAAAACATTCAAAAAATATAATATATTAAAATATTGTGAAAATCCATTTCATTGAAAATAAACTTTGGAAAGTATTATGGAATCCTAATATAAAATAATATGCATTTTGATAGGTAAATATTTTCATTTTATAAATGATTAAAATAAACATTCATTTCAAATATTTTAAAAATAGTATCAAAAGATACCCCGATAAAATTTTTATGAAATTTAAATTTAAAAAACTTTATAATAATTTATCTTCAAAATGAAATAAATTTAGAAAATAATTTATTTTCAGAAAAGAAGAATCTTGAAAACATTTTCTATAACATGGATGTGGAAGAGAAATATTCATAATCTAAATTATGTTATAAGATAAGTATCACATAAAATCAAATTTCATAATGTGTATTTAATCTATAAGTGAGGAAATATAAACTAATGATGTAAAAAAATTCATAACTAGATGATAATTAAAGATATTTGGATAAAAAATATGATCATCATATTTCCACTATAAGAACCTTGAACCTAATCAGCCTTGAAAATAAAGTATATTATAACATAAATCCTTTACCACTTTGTTAAATTTTAAATAAAAATACATTGAAAAAAATTGTATTATATGGATATATAAAACCCATTAATTTGACGATGTAATATTAAAAAAATAATTCATGGGCCATGGATTATATAATTTGACTATAAGATAATTATGGGTAAAAATTATCCACAATTGTTTTTGACATGTTTAGATTATGTTTTTATCCATATCATTTTTTAACCCCACCCCTCCCATTACTCCTTTTGAAAATTTTAGTGATATAAATGTTTAATATTTTAGAAGAGTGACCGATAAATTGACCATGGATGATATTTAAAACCATGTACCATTCAATTGATGAATGATATTATTTTTATGAATTTTAAATCACTTAATAAAATTTTGTTTATTATAAAATTACATTAATTTTATTTATGGAAATCCATGCAATATTTACGTATAATATGTGTTAATCAATTAAAATTGCTCAAAAATGAATTAGATTCTAAGATAAGGTGGAAGTGGTAATATTATAATTAATAATTATTTTTTAAAAACATTTAATGTTTTTAGACCTTTTTTTTTCTTAACACAATGTTTAACTAATTTTAACCTAAACTACATAAATGATTTTTCAATATTGAATGATTATTATTTTACATATAATGTAAAAATCATCTCATAAATGGACATGTTATGACTTTAATGACCATGTATCCTCTTATTTTTACTCTTGCATGATTTTTATGATTTTGAAAACATTTAAATAATCATTATTTAACATAATATATCATGAATGAAATTTTTGACACTATTGGTTTTCTTACAATAAAACAAACATGAATGAAAAGGAATAAAAATATAAACCTTATAAACATCCCTAATATGTTATATTTATCTATAAAATTTATTATACTCTATCACTCACCCTATAATAACAACACATAGAAATTTTAAAATCATTTACTTAATTTACCTACAACCTACACAGGCATGGAGTCTGTGTTGTGTAAATAATTAAGGTAATTATTTCAATATTAAAAATTAAATATAAAATATCATGATATAAAAAATGGATTATAATTACAATAACTAATCATAAAAACAAATAATTTGTGTATCCCTATCATAAAATTATTTTGATATAAAAATCATGGCTGTGGTATTTTTTGATTTTATAGTTAATTAAAATAAGAAAAAAAAACTTGTATGAATGTGGAAAAGGCACATGACTAGTGTAACATCCCAGGTAAATGAAAAATAATATATTTTCATATTTATTATTATTTGTGAATTAAATATTAATTTCATCTTAAAGGGGTTGATAGGTTCGATAGAGTACCTGATACGCAACAACGGGTTTCTTTGGAATCTTACGTTGCACACTAATAATATAATTTTATTATTTTAAATGGTAGTAAACTCCTAGCTGTTGTATTGGTGGGAATGAACAAAACTAACTATAATATGATTATACATGTATTTATATTTATCCAATAAATGTTAGAGGCATAAAAAGTGAATGAATCTAATTTTAAGCGTAATTTACAATAAAAGGCCGATTTATCGCCTTTTAATGGTGAACCCTCCTTAAATATAGTTTTGGTTAATTTAATACATTCTAATTGACCAAATAAAATCCTTCTTTATAATGGGGACATCAAATTTTACTTTGGGTAAATTTTTGGTATTTTTCTGATAATGTTCATTTATTAATGAATAGTGAAAAGTATTGTATTTTAATTCAAAAGTGTTTTTTAATATAATTTATTTATATTGTTAGATTATATTTATAATTGGGTTTAAAGTGGAATTAAAATATATTTTTACTATTTAATCCAATGTTGGCCATTGGATTTAATTTTAATTTGAAAATTGACATAAACAAGTATCAATCTTTTGATAGTTATTGTTTCTTAAAACACGCTATTTGTTTTAACAGCGGGAATTAATTATTAAATTAATTAATGACACTTCTATGTTTTGAATTTGGAAAAATAGATATCATTTCAGAATTCGGAATATCAAATATAGCTTTGGCTGAATTTTTTGTATTTTTCTAAAAAACTTCAATTTTTGATGAATAGTGACACCACTTAGTGGTAGTTAAAAAACCGACGTTTTCATTTAAATGGAATTTTACCACTTCTGTGAATTAAATCTAAAAAATCCGACATACATGGTTGTCATCAAGAGGTAAAATGTGGTTCAATAAGATAAAAATAATTTTTGGTGAATAGTAACTTTTGACTTTTATTTACCGCGGTTAAAGGTAAATAGGGTAATTCAAGGTCAAAAGAATATTATAATCATTCAAAATTACCTTAACACTTGTCAAATATTATTGGTTGATTCATTAATGACCATTTTTATATTTTGGGCGATTTTGAGACCCCTTTAATCCACTTGGGTGTGATAATGACAATTTAGAATAATTAACTTAAAGAAAATACAAAAATGACAAAAGCAAATATGTTTTAGTAAATTAATTTTTAGAAGGGGTTATATAAATTATCCGTTCAACTATAAATATTAATTGGAAAGATAAAACGATTTCCTACATCATGGTATTTTTTATATAATTTTTAGACATCAAATAAATTAAATTATTTATGACACAATAATGATGCATTATTTACCTCATTAATGAATGATTAAAATAAATAAGATTATAATGATTAACATATTATCCAAAACATGTCCAATTCTGATTGGATGATTTTATTTCGGTTATGAGTCATCGTATCTTCGACCATAATGATTTTTGGACCATTAGAAACCGAATATCATTATATTATAAAATAATATTTTCACTCTTTCCTAAAGAGCCCCTCCTCTCCCTTATAAAAAGAGACTACTTCTATGCAATTACTCACACCTCTCAATCCATTTGGATCGTCCAAACTCTGCCCAATTAAGCTCCATACATCCCTTTCCTCCTTTTATAAGCCTTACCTTAGGTAGAAGGCACTTAAGAAGTCCTTTTGGTTTAATCCAAAGAAAGTTGCCTAAATTAAAGGTAACAGTTTCTCTTAAATTGTTTTCTTTTATTTTTCTTCTCCAACCCCTAAAATATTTTTATTTATTTTCTTTTGTAACAACAACAGTATCCTAAATATACTAGTATGTTATTATTATAAGGATTCAAACTACACTTACACATATCTCCATCTAATTGATGATGAACATAATGTTTCTATGGATGACAAACTAACGCCTCACGAAACGATGATTGTTGAATTACATCTTACCACCTCTCATGGTGGCCACTATGATGGAACTATATTTATATATGATATATATTATGTTTATTATTTCATTATTCTTCTGTACTTCCCAATTATATCAAACCTTTATGGTTTCTATGGTGGGTAAATACGATAATCTCATTTGTTGAAGTGTGGACTACCGCTCCCTCAAAGTGATGTGACTCGTTAATGCCCTATGTGGTATGTATAAATGATAGAGATAATGATATTGTATATGTTATTATACTAGAATTATAATTTATCTATTTATCATTATTTTTTAATTCCATTAAAATAAGAAATAGAAATGAAAGTAGCGATCATGCGTACGTACGGCTTACCGTCTCCATGAACGGTGCATTTCATTACGTACCTCCAAATGTTATGTACTATTATAAATACATGTACATGATGGATATATATGATATATATGATACCCAAATCATGAATATCATTCTGGATATAATGAACCTTTTACCATGTGAACAACATGTAATTATAAGAAGTCCATTTTGGACTCAAGTACCAAATATCGACAAAATGAACATTATTAAATTAAATGATTACATAATGATTATAATATGGTAATAAGTGATATAAAAGGAATAATAAACTTGAAAAATGTTCTTAAGAAAGTATAAATTAACTTAAGTTTACTATTCAGGATATTAAAGAACGAACGGTTCAAGACGGACACGAGGTAAGGGACTTCGTCTCAATCTACTTTCATTGAGTCATTTCTTATACACGACTTTATTTTATATGGAGTATAAAACCCTTTGACTTTTCATTTTATTCAAAGGGAATCTTTTTACACGAATAGATTTACTAAATGACAAAAAGGAATGTTTTTTTAACCGGTGACAACGACCTTTCCGCCGCCGCGAGTTTTATTTGATCTTTGGTATCCTTAACAAGCTGGAATGTTTATAAAAGGAAAAATAAATACCAAATACTATTTTTACGTATTTTGGTATTGAAAATGATTTTGAGAATGGATTTATTATTTTAATATCTTGAAATGATATTTTATTATTGCAATGTGGAATGTTATCTTTCCTTTATTCTTTTGTTATGTGTTATGATTCTTGGGAATTATTTACGAATACGAGTGGTTCCGTGATAGACCTAGGCCGGGTGAGCCCGAGATAGCTCTCCAATGCATTGGGTAACATGACGGAGGTAAACGTGAATGTTTCTCCTAAGAGATTTAGGGAATATACTGTGATGGGTATTCCAAAGTAACTCCCTATGTAACTGTGATAGCTATAATGTAAGTATGGTATGGATGCCACAAATTACCTTTATGATTTATGATTTCTATGTGTTTTTCATAAATATTATGATTTCATGAGGTAAGTAAAAGATTCCATGTTTTTTATTTATTTATGAAGAAATGTTTTCATTCACTGTTTTATAACCCTTATCGAGCCTTTTATGCTCATCCCGTGTTTTGAAATTTTTTCACAGGACGTAAAGATGAATAGGGTCAAGGATGGGATCAAGGAAAAGCCATGCTCTCTTTAACATGGACTTAGAAATGACCTTTTTTCAAGAGTTTTTATTATATAAAAAAAGTGGTTTCTGGTTAGAAGTGCATACTTTGTAATATTTTGAGATGTAATAGTTATGTCCTAATTCCCGATAACTCTAAACCTGAAAAGATCCTCAATGTGAATTATTCATTTAATTCAATATTATGTAATGTTTAATGCCGGGTCCTTATAGTTGGTATCATAGGTTGGTTTAAATAACTTTAGGAGTTAGGATATTGTTAAATTAATATCCATAATGTAATATATGTTAATATTGACATCATATAGAATTTACAGATTACCATGTTGCTTCGCCTAAGATATTTCTTTGATCAGAATGGTTTTCCATAGAGGAAATAGAGAAGCTTTTCTAGGAAGGCATATAGAGGAGTATAACCTTCCAATCCGCATCCTGAGATGGTCAGAATCAGAATTGAGTAGTTTACTATAGAGATGGCTCAGTTGAATTAGGTGATAAAAGGTGGTTGTGATTATTGATGATATCTTGATTTATTCAAAAAGTAAGGAGGATCATTAAAGTCATTTAAGGGTTGTCTTAAACCCCTTAAAAGAAAAGAAACATTATGGAAAATTCAGCAAGTGCAAGTTTTGGGTACAACAAATTTCTTTCATTGGTCAAATTGTTTAAAAAATGGCATAATTGTTGATCCTGCAAAAACAAAAGTTGTTGAAGAATGGCCAAGACCCACAAATATAACTGAGATTCGTAATTTTCTTGTTTTGGCAGGTTATTACCGGATGATTGTTGAAACCTTTGCATGGTTATCTAGTATAATGAGTAAGTTAACTCAAAAAGGTGTTAAGTTCATCTAGACAAATGAATGTGATGATAGTATTCAGGAATTGAAAAGGAGATTGGTGAATGCTCCAGTTTTGGCACTGCCTTGCAGAAATGGTGAGTTTGTTATCTGCAGTGATTCTTCATTGAAATGACTGGGTTGCGTCCTAATGAAAAATGATCGGGTAATTGCTTATGCTTCACGTCAGTTGAAACCACATGAGTAAAATTACCCTACACATGATTTGAAATTAGCTGCTGTTGTTTTTGCTTTAAAAATTTGGAGACATCATTTGTATGGAGTTAAATGTGAAATATATACTGATCAAAAATGTTTGAAGTATATATTCTTTCAGATAGAATTGAACATCAGACAGAGGAGATGGTTGGGATTAATCAAGGATAATGATTGTACGATCCATTACCATTCGGGAAAATAAAATAAAGTGGTCGATGCTTTGAGTAGGAAAAGTAATGTCTCATTAGCCATGCTACGTTTGGAATAAGATCCTTTGGTTTTTGATTTGATGAAATTTGGAATAGAATTTGTTGGTGCAGGAAATTCTTCTGTTTTGTTTCAAGTGTCAGTGAGATAATATCTATCAGACAGAATAGAGAAAGCACAGAAGGAAGATAGTGAGTTGCAGAAAAGGGTAGAGTTGGTTCAGAAGGGTATGTTTCCTGAATTTAACACTGATAATGACTGTGTTTTGAGTTTTGGAAAGAGATTATGTGTGCCTTGTGATTCATAGTTGAAGAATGAGTTGTTATGTGAAGCTCATAGTTCTCCGTTTTCAGTTCATCTTGGTAGTACTAAGATGTACAGAGATCTTTGGGAATATTACTGGTGGGATGGAATGAAAAGAGATATTGTTGATTTTACTGTGAAGTGTTTGACTTGTCAGCAGGATAAAGTAGAGCGACAGTTACTAAAATAAATTTTTCAGCCTTTATCGGTGCCAGAGTGGAAATGGGAAAATATATCCATGGACATTGTTGTGGGATTACCAAAGACATCTCGAGGTAATAATGCAATCTGGGTTATAGTTGACCGATTGATTAAATTTTCTCATTTCCTTCCTATTAGAGATACTTTGCATCTAAATCAACTTTCTCGGTTGTATGTTAAAGAGATAGTCAGGTTGCATGGAGTTCCCATCTCCATTATATCTGATCGTGATCATAGGTTCACTTCTAACTTTTGGAAAGGCCTTCATAAGTTATTGTGTACTGAATTAAACATTAGTACAACTTTTCATCCTCAATCAGATGGGCAATCAGAACGAACAATTCAGACCTTGGAGGATATTTTAAGTGCTTTCTCAATGGACTACCAGGGATTTATGGACCAACATCTTTCTTTGGTTGAATTTTCTTATAATAACAGTTTTCATTCCATTATACAGATGGCTCCATTTGAGGCATTGAATGGAAAGCATTGTCGAACTCCAACTTTTTGGGATGAAGTGGGTGAAAGAAAGCTGATGGGACCAGAATTTGTAGATGGTATGGCAGAGAAAGTTTAGTTGATTCAGAAGCACATGAGAACAACTCAGAGCAGACAGAAAAGTTATGCGGATAACAGGAGGAAGGATCTTTCTTTTGAGGTAGGTGACCATGTCTTTCTCAAAGTTTCTCCTTGGAAAAGTGTGATGCGTTTTGGTAGGAAGGGAAAGTTGAGTCAGAGGATCATTGGACCTTATGAAATTCTAGAGAAATTTGGATCAGTTGCATACAGAGTCGCTTTACATCCAAGTTTATCCCAGGTACACAATGTTTTTCATGTTTTGATGTTGAGAAAGTATATGCCAGATCCATCTCATGTTTTGAGCCCAGAGGTAGTTCATTTGGAAGAGAATCTCTCTTATGATGAACTACCAGTCCATATTCTCGATCGTAGAGAGCATGTGTTGTGAAATAAGGCAATTAATCAGGTAAAGGTTTTGTGAAAAAACAATATGGTTGAAGAGGCAACATGGGAATCTGGAAATGCTATGAGGGATAAATACCCACACTTATTTTGATAAGTGGATAAAAAATGCGAGGATATAATTTCCAAAAGGAGGGAAAGATGTAAGATCCCAGGTAAATGAAAAATAAAAGATTTTCATATTTATTAATATTTGTGAATTAAATATTAATTTTAGCTTAATGGGGTTGCTATGTTCGATAGCATACCCGATACGCAACAATGGGTTTCTTTGGAATCTTACGTTGCACACTAATAATATAATATTATTATTTTAAATGGTAGTTAACTCCTAGTCGTTGTATTGGTGGGAATGAACAAAACTTACTATAATATGATTATACATGTATTTATATTTATCCAATAAAAGTTATAGGCATAAAAAGTGAATGAATCTAATTTTAAGCGTAATTTACAATAAAAAGCCGATTTATCGCCTTTTAATGGAGAACCCTCTTTAAATATAGTTTTGTTTACTTTAATACATTCTAATTGACCAAATAAAATACTTCTTTAGAATTGGGACATCAAATTTTACTCTGGGTAAATTTTTGGTATTTTTCTAATAACGTTCATTTTTTAATGAATAGTGAAAAATTTTGTATTTTAATTCAAATGTGCTTTTTAATATAATATATTTATATTGTTGGATTATTTTTTTTAATTGGTTTTAAAGTGGAATTAAAATACATTTTTACTATTTAATCCAATGTTGGTCATTGGATTTAATTTCACTTTTAAATTAGACATAAACATGTATCAATCTTTTGATAGTTATTGTTTTTAAAAACACGCTATTTGTTTTAATAGTGGGAAATAATTTTTAAATTAATTAATGCCACTTCTATGTTTTGAATTTGAAAAAATAGACATCATTTCTGAATTCTAAATATCAAATATATCTTAGGCTGAATTTTTGGTATTTTTCTGAAAAAACATCAATTTTTGATGAATAGTGACACCACTTAGTGGTAGTTAAAAAACTGACTTTTTCATTTAAATGAATTTTTCCACTTCTGTGAATTGAATTTCAAAAATCATACATACATGGTTGTTATCAAGAAGTAAAATTTGGTTCAATAATATGAAAATAATTTTTGGTGAATAGTAACATTTGACTTTTATTTATCGCGATTAAAGGTAAATAGGGTAATTCAAGGTTAAAAGAATATTATAATCATTAAAAATTACCTTAACACTTGTCCAAATATTATTGGTTGAGTCATTTACGACCATTAGCATCTTTGGGTCGATTTTGGGACCCCTTTAAGCCACATGGGTGTGGTAATGACAATTTATAATAATTAACTTAAAGAAAGAAAAAATGACAAAGGAAATATCTTTTAGTAAATTAATTTTTAGAAGGGGTTATATTGATAACTGTTCAACTATAAATATTCACTGGAAAGATAAAAAGGTTTACTACATCATGGTATTTTTTTATAATTTTTAGACATCATATAAATTAAATTATTTATGAGTCAATAATGATGCATTATTTACCTCATTAATAAATGATTAAAATAAATAAGATTATAATTATTAAAATATAATCCAAAACATGTCCAATTCTGATTGGATGATTTTATTTCTGTTATGAGTAATCTTATCTTCTACCATAATGATTTTTTTACCATTAGAAACTGAATATCATTATATTATAAAATAATATTTTCACTTTTTCCTAAAGAGACCCTCCTCTCCCTTATAAAAAGAGAATACTTATATGCAATTCCACACACCTCTCAAGCCATTTGGATCGTCCAAACTCTGACCAATTAAGCTCCCTACATCCCTATCCTCCTCCTAGAAGCCTTAACTTAGGTAGAAGGCACTTAAGAAGTCCTTTTTCGTTAAATGAAAGGAAGTTGCCTAAATTACAGGTAACAGTTTCCCTTAAATTATATTCTTTGATTTTGCTTCTCCAACCCCTAAACTCTTTTTATTTATTTTCAATTCTAACAACACCAGTATCCTCAATATACTATAATGTTGTTATTATAAGGATTATAACTACACTTACACACACCTCCATCTAATGGATGAAGAACATAATGTTTCTGTGGATGGAAAACTAACGCCTCCCGAAACGATGATTGTTCAATTACATCTTACCGCCTCTCATGGTGGCCATTATGATGGAACTGTATTTATATATGATATATATTATGTTTATGATTTATTTATGCTTCTGTACTTTCCAATTATATCAATCCTTTATGGTTTCCATGGTGGGTCAATATGATAATCTCATTTGAGGAAGTGCGGACTACCGCCCCCTCAAAGTGATGTGACTCGTTAATGACATATGTGGTATGTATAGAGGATAGAGTTAATGATATTGTATATGATATCATACTGGAATTATAATATACCTATTTATCATTATGTTTTAATTCCCTTAAAATAAGAAATAGAAATAAAAGTAGCGTTCATGCGTACGTGCAGCTTACCATCTCCATGAACGGTGCATTTTATTTCGTACCTCCAAATGTTATGTACTATTATAAATAAATGTACATGATGGATATATATTATATATATGATACCCAAATAATGAATATCATTGTCGATATAATGAACCTTTTACCACGTGAACAACATGTAATTATAAGAAGTCCATTTTTGACTCAAGTACCAAATATCGACAAAATGAATGTTATTAACTTAAATGATTACATAATGATTATAAAATGGTAAAAAGTGATATAAAAGGAATAATAATCATGAAAAAGGTTCTTAAGAAATTATAAATTAACTTTAGTTTATTATTCATGAGATTAAAGAACGAACGGGTCAAGTCAGACATGAGGTAAGGGACTTCGTCTCAATCACCTTTCATTGAGGAATTTCTTATACGCGACATTATTTTATACGGTGTATAAACCCCTTTTAATTTTAATTTTATTCAAAGGGAATCTTTTTATACAAATCATTTTACTAAACGACAAAAAATAATGTTTTTTAAGCGGTGACAATGACATTTCCGCCGCCGCGAGTATTATTTGATATTTGGCTTCCTTAACAAGACGAAATGTTTATAAAAGGAAAAATAAATACCAAATACTCTTTTTACGTATTTTGGTATTGAATATGATTTTGAGAATAGATTTATTTTTTCAATATCTTGAAATGATATTTTATTATTGAAATGTGGAATGTTATCTTTCCTTTATGCTTTTGTTATGTGTTATGATTATTGGGCATTGTTTACGTATACGGGTTGTTCCGTGATAAACCTAGGGCGGGTGAGCCCGAGATAGCTCTCCAATGGATTGGGTAACGTGATAGAGGTAAACGTGAATGGTTCTCCTAAGAGATTTAGGGAATATACTATGATGGGTATTTCAAAGTAACTCATTATGTAGCTGTGACAACTATAATTTAAGTATGGTATAGATGCCTCAAGTTCCCTTTATGATTTATCATTTCTATGTGTTTTTCATAAATCTTATGATTTTATGAGGTAAGTAATAGAGTCCATGTTTTGTATGTATTTATGAACAAATTTTTTCATTCACTGTTTTATAACCCTTATTGAGCCTTTTATGCTCATCCAATGTTTTGAAATGTTTTTCACAGGACATAAAGATGAATAGGATCAAGGATGGGATCAAGGAAAAGCCATGCTATCTTTAACATGGAATTATACATGACTTTTTTTTCAAGAGTTTTTATTTTATAAAAAAAGTGGTTTCTGGGTAGAAGTGCATACTTTGTAATATTTTGAGATGTAATAGTTTTGTCCTAATTCCCTAAAACTCTAAACCTGAAAAGATCCTCAATGTGAATTATTCATTTAATTCAATATTATGAAATGTTTAAGGTTGTGTCCTTATAACTAGAGTCAAGATGAATGATTTTAAATACTCGGAATGGGTGTATATTTGTTTTTTTTGTATCAGTTACATTAGTAGTATAACTATTACATTGAATTGGGATTATGAGACGCAAAATTCAACCTTCGAATCACATAGACATATGGAAACCATTGGCCTTCAGGACACGATGCCACCATGCCTCTTGGACAGTAAAGCATAGTATGTGATTTACAGGGACTAAAATATCGGTGTAGCATATGAGGTATATATTGAAGTTTGGATTCAATTAGAATTGTCGAGTAGATAGCTCAAAAGATTTATTAATGTTTATGAACCTTTGTTTTGTCCCTCTAACTACTTTTTAACGTGGGGTTATCTTTTAACAAATTTCATAGTGAATAAAAAATAACGTTTCTTAAAATAGGGGGTGATGCATAAAGTGGATTGTGAGGATGTCATATTCTACGTGAAACATAATGGAAGGAATAATGTCATGGAGGCAAGCCCATGTTGTTGGTTGGGAAGCATTAAAGAGAGATGGGAGCATTGGAACACATCATCTGGCCCTATTACTAGGCTTAGATTAAGGAGGGATGGATTTCATTGAATTTTTAGTGGAGTAGTGCAATGGAAAGTGTAACGCCCCGACCCCAGCTACCCAGAGTCGGTGCATTACTTCGTAACATTGGCATGATCACAAGAAGATCAAATCTCGAAAGACCGATTGGTTTAGTAGCCTTGGAAACACTAGATATATTCATAAGTTTTACATTACATCATAAAATGAAAAACTACTACAACAACATAATGCCTCTATAATTCACACTCATATCCCCACATAATATCCCTGCAGGTCATTCATAATTTACTTCTTCACTTCCTGGGAAAAATAAAACATAGAAAAGGGGTGAGCTCAAACGCCCAGTAAGGATAACAATATAGCGGAAACTTTCATAAATAAGCATAAACATTTAAGGCAATGAATTACTAAAACAAAAGCCTTTTAAACATGAACTTCAACATAGTATGGCAAAAGTAAAATGAAATAATGCCATTTACTTATTCACATGGATATTCTACTAATCGAATAATCACATGAAAAATCAATAACCACTTTCATAATGTTGGAATGCATAATGCCAGACTATCATAACCACATAGCCAAGGCCTCGTGCCAAGACTACAAATAAGATTTTGTCAAGGCCTTGTGCCAAGACACTAGTTTGTCTCATGAGACCTACCGATGCATCGAGGAGCTAAAGCGGGCTCCACCCGTCACATATTAAGTCCAATGCATTCCCATATGAAAAGGTTTAAACATAACATAAACATTCGTATTAAAACTAGGATAAGAAATGTCAATACTTTCACCATAAACTATGAATGGTATAAAAATAGCACATCCACAGTCAAACATATCACAAAACCTTCAATACAATACAGAAGTTTTGTATCATAATAAATCAACTTCAAATAATCTTAAAATCGATCAAAGGATGTTGACATAGATGAAATCAAAATTCTTTTGAAAGAAATATCTTCTTTTATTTTGAAATCATTTAAGATCTATATAAACTAAAACATTTTCTTTGAAATATTCTTATAATCTTGTAAGGGAAGCTTTGAAGATTTTATAACGGCAGAAAATAGCCGCACCCGCCGTATAAGTTAAAAAAAACATTCTTACCTTAATTCTGTCGAAAAGGTTAAAAAGGACCTTGTTTTGAAAACGACCGAAAGATTCCTTTATAAACCACTTACAAAAGTAAAAAAGGGTATAAATGACTTTAACTCATATTCTAGTAAATAGTAAAAATGTTTTGAAATACATTTTTAAGAAACATGGATGTGGATGATAAAGAGATCCCAGTAGATTATTACGTATAAACAACCTCGGATAATGAAGTGATTGTGAAATAACCCTTACCTTGTACTTTTCCATGGTTGGGGTAGGTTAACCTCCTGTATAATAGTGAAATAATTGTTACTAAATTATACAAGAATCATATACATTAATATGATATCATATATGATCTTTTAATATTGATTTGATAATAATATCTTAGTATTATTGCTGTTTCGGGTGTGAACTTACTTGTTTGCTTTTGTATGTTTTGTTACGTAAGACATGTTTGTAAAGGATAAGTTGTATATTATTCAAATCCAGAATGGTATCAAGTCCTTAAACATCATTTTTAAATCATCAAATGATAATTATACTTGAATGGATACGATGGAGAATGAATCTCATCGCGTTCGTGGAGACGGTAGTCCGTACGTACGCACGAACGCTACTTCCATTTAATTTTTATTTTAAAAGAATCGAATACAAATGATACATAGGTATATTACTATTCCAGTATAATATTATATTTTATACATGTTACTTAAGTTCATTAACACCATCCTTTATACGTTCCATGTGTGGTATGAACGAGTCATATCATTTTAAGGGGGCGGTAGTCCGCACTTCCTCAAATGAAATTATCGTATGTATATACAACATGAAATGAATAATGGTATGAAATAAAATGGAATTACAGAAGCTTATATATAAATATATTTCATTAATATCATATTTAATTACAGTTCCATCATAATGGACACCATGAGAGGCGGTAAGATGTATTTGAACAATCATCGTTTCGTGAGGTGTTAGTTTGCCATCCACAGAAACATTATGTTCATCATCCATTAGATGGAGTTGTGTGTATGTGTAGTTTGAATCCTTCTTATAACAACATCCTAGTATATTGAGGATACTGGTGTTGTTACAAAATAAAGGAAATAAAAAGAGTTTGGGGGTTGAAGAAGCAAAATAAATGAAAATAATTTAAGAGAAATCGTTACCTTTAATTTAGGTAACTCACTTTGGTTGGAACCAAAGGACTTGTTGAAATGCTTTCTGCCTAAGGGGAAACTTCAAGGAGGAGGAGAGGGATGTGGGGAGCTTAGTTGGGCAGAGTTTGGATGAGTCAAGTGGCTTGCGAGGTGTGAGGAATGAGTAGAAGTGGTCTCCTTTTATAAGGGAGAGGAGGGGCTCTTTAGGAAAGAGTGAAAGTATTACTTTATAATATAATTATATTCGGTTTATAATCGTCCAAAAATCATTGAGGTCAAAGATAATATGACTAATATTTTAAATAACATCAACCAATAAGAATTGGACAGGTTTTAGATAATATTTTAATCATTATAATATTATTTATTTCAATGATTTATTAATGAGGTAAAAATTGCATCATTATTGTGTCATTAATAATTTAACTTATTTGATGTCTAAAAATTAAAAATAAAATATCATCATGTAGGAAATCTTTTTATCTTTCTAATGAATATTTATAATCGAAAATCCAACATGTATAACCCTATGTAAAAATTGTTCTTCTAAAAGATGTAAGCTTATGCCATTTTTATTTTTATTTTAACTTTATTAATATAATGTGCCCCTACCACATACAAGTGGCTCCAAGGGGTCCCCAAATTGACCCAAGGATGCCCATGGTCGGGTATGTATCCACCAATAAGGTTAGGACACGTTTTAGGGTAATTTTGTATTATTATAATATTATTTTTAACCCTTATTTACCGGATTTACCCTTTAACTATGGTAAATAAAATATTTACCACAGTAACTATTCAAAATGTCTAAAAATAAAAGTTACCTATTTACACAATTTGAACATCCTGATTCCAAATATGGAATCCATTTTCCTAAATTCAAAACACAGAAGTGGTAGAAATTAATTTAAAATTAATTCCCGCTGTCAAAACAAAAAGCGTGTTTTTAAGAGATAATAACTATAAAAAGATTGACACTTGTCTATGTTCGGTTTAATTGTAAAATTATGTCCAATGACCAAAATTATATTAAATAGTAAAAATATATTCTAAATATACTTTAAAACCACTCAAATTCACAATTTATCACTATTAATTATTTTGATTAAAAAAGTTGTTTTTAATTAAAATTTAGTAATTTTCACTATTCATCAAAATATAAAAGTTATCCGAAAAGTACCAAAATTTCACCCTAGGCTAATTTCAATATTCCGAATCCAAAAATGAAGTCCATTTTGAATTATAAAATATATATGATTTCAAAAAGTAGGTATTACTATTCACAACGGCTAGTTTAATTAGTTGTGGTGTGTGTTAGAACTCGAGGTTGCGTACAACACACGCTATTGCATTATTCGAAGGGAAACGTACCGTGGAAGCTTGGGGTGTTACATTCTCCCCTCCTTCAAATAATTTCGTCCTCGCAATTTCTAGGGTATTACTACATAAAAAGACTCGGGTGGTTCTTCATCATAAGTTCCTCGGGTTCCCACGTTGCCTCTTCCATCTTATGATTTCTCCACAAAACTTTTACCAGACGCGTCGTCCGGTTTCTCAGCACTTGTTCTCTCGTATCAAGAATCTTGACGGGCTCTTCGCAATAAGACAGATCGGGTTCCAGTTCTAATTCCTCATAGGTGAGTACATGCGTCGGTCAGGCATGTATTTCCTCAATAGAGATACATGGAACACATCGTGAACTTTGGAGAGACTTGGCGGCATTGCCAATCGATAAGCTACAACCTCAATTCGTTCTAGAATTTCGAAAGGTCCGATGTACCTGGGACTCAATTTACCTTTCTTACCAAAACGTATGACTCCCTTCCACGGAGATACCTTCAGAAAAACATGATCACCGACTTGAAATTCCAAATCCTTCCTTCGATTATCGGCATAGCTCTTCTGCCTACTTTGAGCTGCTTTGATGTGATTTTGGATTACATTCACCTTTTCCACCGTTTCCTCCACCAGTTCTGGGCCTACAAGTTTTCTTTCACCAACGTCATCCCAACAGGTTGGTGTACGACATCTCTTTCCGTATAACGCTTCATATGGTGCCATCTGAATACTCGAATGGAAGCTATTTTTATAGGAAAATTCTACCAAAGGTAAATATTGATCCCACATACCCTGAAAGTCAAGTGAGCAAGATCTCAACATGTCTTCTAAGGTTTGAATAGTCCGTTCTGATTGTCCGTCTGTCTGAGGGTGGTAAGCAGTGCTCAAATGAAGTTCAGTATCCAGGGATTTCTGAAGACTTTTCCAGAATCTTGAAGTAAAACGGGGATCACGATCAGAAATAATCGATAGGGGTACTCCATGAAGTCTCACAACTTCATTAATATATAGTCTTGCTAGACGTTCCAGGGGTAGATCTTCTCTTATAGCAAGAAAATGTGCTGTCTTGGTAAGACGATCAACAATAACCCATATTGCATCGTTCTTTCTAGGAGTCTTTGGTAGCCCCATGACAAAGTCCATCGTAACATTGTCCCATTTCCACTCCGGTATGGGAAGAGGTTGCATGACTCCTCCAGGCTGTTGCCTTCCAGCTTTCACTTGTTGACAAACCATACATCTTGACACAAAATCAGCAATCTCCCTCTTCATGTTTTCCCACAAAAAATGTTCCTTCAAATCTCTATACATTTTGGTGCTCCCAGGGTGTATAGAGAAATTGGAACTATGAGCATCATCCAGCAATTCCCTTTTTAGATCAGGTATATTGGGAACACAAAGTCTCTTCCCGAATTTCAAAATTCCATCTTCATACACAAAGTCTCTCAATCTCCCATCATTCACAGCTTTAATCTTCTTTTGGAATTCTTCATCATCGGTCTGAGAACTCTTAATCCTTTCTAGTAAAGATGGTTTGGCAACCATTTGAAAAAGCATTAATGTTTCACCTTCCCTGGTTATTCCCATGTCCATCTTCAATAGATCCATGAAAATTGGATCCCTTTCAATTCTCATATTGTTCAAAACTCCATGGTATTTTCTACTCAAAGCATCTGCCACCTTGTTTTCCTTCCCCGGGTGGTAGTGTATCGTACAATCATAATCCTTGAGTAATTCAAGCCATCTCCTTTGCCTCATATTGAGTTCTTTTTGTGAGAAAATATACTTCAAACTCTTGTGATCAGTATAAATCTCACATTTTTCACCATAGAGGTAGTGCCTCCATATCTTCAAAGCAAAGATCACAGCTGCTAACTCAAGATCATGAGTAGGATAGTTTTGTTCATGAATTTTCAACTGTCTTGATGCATAGGCAATAACTCTATCATTCTGCATAAGGACACAGCCAAGTCCTTTCTTCGATGCATCACTATAAATAACGAACCCATCATTCCCCGATGGTAGAGTCAATATAGGAGCATTGACTAATCTTCTCTTCAGTTCTTCGAAACATTCTTCACACTCTTTTGTCCAAACAAATTTAACCCCTTTACGTGTGAGCTTCGTTAATGGGTTAGCCAATCGGGCAAAATTCTGGACGAAACGTCGATAATAACCTTCCAGACCAATAAAACTGCGTACCTCAGTTATACTCATAGGTGCTGGCCATTCTTGGATTGCCTTGGTCTTAGAAGGATCAACAGAGATTCCATCTTTTGAGACAATATGGCCAAGAAAAGAAATCTCCTGAAGCCAGAATTCACACTTGCTAAACTTCCCATATAATTCATGCCTCCTCAGAGTCTTCAAGATAATGCGCAAGTGATTTTCATGATCTTCGTAGGTTTTGGAGTATACCAAGATATCATCAATAAATACCACCACAAATTCATCTAGATACTCCTGGAAAACTCTATTCATTAGATCCATGAATACAGAGGGTGCATTAGTCAATCCAAACGGCATTACAGTAAACTCGTAATGCCCGTACCTGGTTCGAAATGCTGTTTTCGGAATGTCTTCCTTCTTCACACACAACTGATGGTATCCAGATCGAAGGTCAATCTTTGAAAAGTATTGAGCTCCATGCAGTTGGTCAAATAAATCATCAATACGAGGTAGGGGATACATGTTCTTTATCGTTATAGCATTAATCTCCCTGTAGTCGATACATAACCTCATAGATCCATCTTTCTTTTTAACAAAAAGAACAGGGGCTCCCCATGGAGAAACACTAGGGCGAATAAATCCCTTATTACTCAATTCCTCTAGTTGTTTCTTTAGTTCGACTAACTCTACAGTGGCCATTCTATAAGGGGTCTTCGATATAGGCCTTGATCCAGGAATCAAATCAATAGAAAACTCAACTTCTCGTTCTGGAGGATGTCCAGGTAAATCTTCCGGAAATACATCTACAAATTCTTTCACAACAGGTACATCCTCTATTTGAACATTCCTTTCCTCACCGACAGTTATTTCATTCTCTTCCTCCCCAATAATTGAATTAAGTTGAGCTACTGGGGGTGGATCTAAATAAGAATTAGGTGGCAACGATTCTGCTCTAAAAATAAGTTGCTCCTTATCATTATCATCAAGAATCGTAACCTCTTTCTTCTTACAATAAATCTTCGCATCATAGTCCGAAATCCAGTCCATACTGAGGATTATATCAAACTCAATCATAGGTATGACGATGAAATCAGCAGATAAAGAAAATTTCTGTGCTCTAATGGGGACTGATTCACAAAACTTTGTTGCAACGATACTTCCCTTAGGAGTTTTAACTGACAACTCCCTTATTAAATCAAATTGGAAATATCTAATTTTCTTAGAAAACTGGGAAGATATGAAACAATGCGATGATCCAGAATCAAATAATGCATTTGCTAAACTTGAGGAAACCATTAAATTACCTGCCACCACGTCTTTCGGAGCTTCTACCTCAGCAGTAGTGATAGCATAAGCCTGGCCTTGATCCCTTGGCCTTTTCTGAGGTAAGTTCTCCTGACGCTTAGGACATGCATTTGCATAATGCCCCATCTCCCTGCAATTGTAGCACTGAACGTTGGTAGCTTCCTTCTTCCCCTTGCAATCATGAGCTTGGTGGCCTTTTTCACCACACTTGTAACAGACTCCCATTCCCTTTAAGCAAGTACCAGGATGTTTCTTCCCGCATTTACCACAATATGGATATTCAACCTTTCCCTTCTTCCCCTTATTTCCATTCCCAGATTGATCAGCAGGTCTCTTCTTCTCTTGCTTTGCTTTAAAGTCATAAGACTTAGAGAATTCCTTTTCGGTCTTGATAGCACATGAGACAATGTCTTCGTATGATGAAAAGGATTGTGAGACTAACGCTCAACGGAGAAATGGTTTTAACCCATCAAAGAAACGATCAATCTTACTTCTTGGGTTACGAATATAATCACCAGCGTACCTCGCTAACCTTGTAAAGTTAGCCTCATACTTTGTGACATTCTCATCCTCCTTTTGTCTCAGACTCAGAAATTGCCTTTCCATATCTGCTCGATGGTCGCGAGGGAAGTATTTTTCTAAAAACAGATCTTTGAACTCCCCCCATTCCATATTTGATACTTCATCATCTTCCTTCGTATTTTGAATCAATGACCACCATTGATCAGCATCTCCAGTGAGGCGGTAAACTGCCATGATAACTTTTTCCCTTTCACTGCTCCCCAAAGCCTGAAATATTTTCTCTAGGGAAAATATCCATTGCTCAGCTACTAATGGATTTGTATTCCCGTTGAAAGTTGGTGGTTGTTGCCTCATGAATCTATCTAACATTGATCCTCCACGCTGCGGATCAGGGTGCTCCATACGGGTAAGGTTATTATTCATAACCTGAGTAAGTTGTCCCAGTATGGTGATTAGCTGATCGGCACCAGTTGCATCACCAGCCCCACTATAATTATCTTGAGTAGGAGGGCAATCCCTACATGGAGTGTGTGCATTGATACGGTTTCCATTTCTTCCACTAGGCGCCATTTCTAAACAATGGCATAAACTAGATCAGTTTATGAATCAAAATACATAATCCCATACTTATAAAACACTTAACATAAATTGAACTATTTATGGATATAATCCATAATCATAAAAATGTTTTCTTTGAGGAAGTATATACTCATAAACCCTTCATAATGATTTGTAAAGAAAATGAGAGTTATCCTAAGCATATCCCCCGGGAGTGTCGTAACCAAGAGTGCAGCAAGGCCCGTTGTCGTGCACCAGTTCCCGTTCGAGTCTAGCTCAAAGCGGTGTTTTCGGGTTTTACCCCTAGGTACATCTGTGCCAGAGCCGCCTCTACCTGCTCGTATCCAGACTGGGATGTATTGCTCGGAAAACTCACAAAATCTCTACAATACCAAAATTCTAGGAAGTTCTTCTATACTAATCCTCAAAGTTCAACTTAGGTATACGTGCTCTAATCAGAGTTTATCTAAATCTAGCTTCCATGGTTTGTACTAAACTTCCTCTGATACCAACTGTAACTCCCCGACCCCAGCTACCCAGAGTCGGTGCATTACTTCGTAACATTGGCATGATCTCAAGAAGATCATATCTCGAAAGACCGATTGGTTTAGTAGCCTTGGAAACACTAGATATATTCATAAGTTTTACATTACATCATAAAATGAAAAACTACTACAACAACATAATGCCTCCATAATTCACACTCATATCCCCATATAATATCCCTGCAGGTCATTCATAATTTACTTCTTCACTTCCTGGGAAAAATAAAACATAGAAAAGGGGTGAGCTCAAACGCCCAGTAAGGATAACAATATAGCGGAAACTTTCAGAAATAAGCATAAACATTTAAGGCAATGAATTACTAAAACAAAAGCCTTTTAAACATGAACTTCAACATAGTATGGAAAAAGTAAAATGAAATAATTCCATTTACTTATTCACATGGATATTCTACTAATCGAATAATCACATGCAAAATCAATAAACACTTTCATAATGTTGGAATGCGTAATGCCAGACTATCATAACCACATAGCCAAGGCCTCGTGCCAAGACTACAAATAAGATTTTGTCAAGGCCTTGTGCCAAGACACTAGTTTGTCTCATGAGACCTACCGATGCATCGAGGAGCTATAGCGGGCTCCACCCGTCACATATTAAGTCCAATGCATTCCCATATGAAAAGGTTTAAACATAACATAAACATTCGTATTAAAACTAGCATACGAAATGTCAATACTTTCACCATAAACTATGAATGGTATAAAAATAGTACATCCACAGTCAAACATATCACAAAACCTTCAATACAATACAGAAGTTTTGTATCATAATAAATCAA
Organism: Viscum album; assembly: GCA_963277665.1. Lineage (NCBI taxonomy): Eukaryota > Viridiplantae > Streptophyta > Magnoliopsida > Santalales > Viscaceae > Viscum > Viscum album. Next base: position 1,641,780,789 of record OY728135.1, on the reverse strand, counting down.
CTTCAAATAATCTTAAAATCCATCAAAGGATGTTGACATAGATGAAATCAAAATTCTTTTAAAAGAAATATCTTCTTTTATTTTGAAATCATTTAAGATCTATATAAAATAAAACATTTTCTTTGAAATATTCTTATAAGCTTGTAAGGGAAGATTTGAAGATTTTATAACGGCGGAAAATAGCAACACCCGCCGTATAAGTTAAAAAAAACATTCTTACCTTAATTCTGTCGAAAAGGTTAAAAAGGACCTTGTTTTGAAAACGACCGAAAGATTCCTTTATAAACCACTTAAAAAAGTAAAAAAGGGTATAAATGACTTTAACTCATATTCTAGTAAATAGTAAAAATGTTTTGAAATACATTTTTAAGAAACATGGATGTGGATGATAAAGAGATCCCAGTAGATTATTACGTATAAACAACCTCGGATAATGAAGAGATTGTGAAATAACCCTTACCTTGTACTTTTCCTTGGTTGGGGTAGGTTAACCTCCTGTATAATAGTAAAATAATTGTTACTAAATTATACAATAATCATATACATTAATATGATATCATATATGATCTTTTAATATTGATTTGATAATAATATCTTAGTATTATTGCTGTTTCGGGTGTGAACTTACTTGTTTTCTTTTGTATGTTTTGTTACGTAAGACATGTTTGTAAAGTATAAGTTGTATATTATTCAAATCCAGAATGGTATCAAGTCCATAAACATCATTTTTAAATCATCAAATGACAATTATACTTGAATGGATACGATGGAGAATGAATCTCATCGCGTTCGTGGAGACGGTAGTCCGTACGTACGCACGAACGCTACTTCCATTTAATTTTTATTTTAAAAGAATCGAATACAAATGATACATAGGTATATTACTATTCCAGTATAATATAATATTTTATACATGTTACTTAAGTTCATTAACACCATCCTTTATACGTTCCATGTGTGGTATGAACGAGTCATATCATTTTAAGGGGGCGGTAGTCCGCACTTCCTCAAATGAAATTATCGTATGTATATACAACATGAAACGAATAATGGTATGAAATAAAATGGAATTACAGAAGCTTATATATAAATATATTTCATTAATATCATATTTAATTACAGTGCCATCATAATGGCGACCATGAGAGGCGGTAAGATGTATTTGAACAATCATCGTTTCGTGAGGCGTTAGTTTGCCATCCACAGAAACATTATGTTCATCATCCATTAGATGGAGTTGTGTGTATGTGTAGTTTGAATCCTTCTTATAACAACATCCTATTATATTGAGGATACTGGTGTTGTTACAAAAGAAAGGAAATAGAAAGAGTTTGGGGGTTGAAGAAGCAAAATAAATGAAAATAATTTAAGAGAAATCGTTACCTTTAATTTAGGTAACTCACTTTGGTTGGAACCAAAGGACTTGTTGAAATGCTTTCTTCCTAAGGGGAAACTTCAAGGAGGAGGAGAGGGATGTGGGGAGCTTAGTTGGGCAGAGTTTGGACGAGCCAAGTGGCTTGAGAGGTGTGAGGAATGAGTAGAAGTGGTCTCCTTTTATAAGGGAGAGGAGGGGCTCTTTAGGAAAGAGTGAAAGTATTACTTTATAATATAATTATATTCGGTTTATAATGGTCCAAAAATCATTTAGGTAGAAGATAAGATGACTAATATTCTAAATAACATCAACCAATAAGAATTGGACAGGTTTTAGATAATATTTTAATCATTATAATATTATTTATTTCAATGATTTATTAATGAGGTAAACATTGCATCATTATTGTGTCATTAATAATTTAACTTATTTGATGTCTAAAAATTATAAATAAAATATCATCATGTAGTAAATCTTTTTATATTTCTAATGAATATTTATAATCGAAAATCCAACATGTATAACCCTATGTAAAAATTGTTCTTCTAAAAGATGTAAGCTTATGACATTTTTATTTTTATTTTAACTTTATTAATAGAATGTGTCCCTACCACATACAAGTGGCTCCAAGGGGTTCCCAAATTGACCCAAGGATGCCCATGGTCGGGTAGGTGTCCACCAATAAGGTTAGGACACGTTTTAGGGTAATTTTGTATTATTATAATATTATTTTTAACCCTTATTTACCGGATTAACCCTTTAACCATGGTAAATAAAATATTTACCACAGTAACTATTCAAAATGTCTAAAAATAAAAGTTACCTATTTACACAATTTGAACATCCTGATTCCATATATGGAATCCATTTTCCTAAATTCAAAACACAGAAGTGGCAGAAATTAATTTAAAATTAATTCCCGCTGTCAAAACAAAAAGCGTGTTTTTAAGAGATAATAACTATAAAAAGATTGACACTTGTTTATGTTCGGTTTAATTGTAAAATTATGTCCAATGACCAAAATTATATTAAATGGTAAAAATATATTCTAAATATACTTTAAAACCACTCAAATTCACAATTTATCACTATTAATTATTTTGATTAAAAAAGTTGTTTTTAATTAAAATTTAGTAATTTTCACTATTCATCAAAATATAAAAGTTATCCGAAAAGTACCAAAATTTCACCCTAGGCTAATTTCAATATTCCGAATCCAAAAATGAAGTCCATTTTGAAGTATAAAATATATATGATTTCAAAAAGTAGGTATTACTATTCACAACGGCTAGTTTAATTAGTTGTGGTGTGTGTTAGAACTCGAGGTTGCGTACAACACACGCTATTGCATTATTCGAAGGGAAACGTACCGTGGAAGCTTGGGGTGTTACAAAAAGGATGATGGTAAAGGGTGCAGTGAGAATACTAGGATCGTGATTTGATGTTTGGATACTCATGGTCATCCATCAAGTTGCCTCCATATTCTTTCAATCCATATGTAATTTGGGCCATAATCATTATATGGGAGATCAAGCCATTAGGCCTTTGGGACATGTAAGGTAACCCTCAATCTAATTAGAATTTTGGATTTCGTTCCTTAAAAAAAATGGGGGGGGGGTTCACCTACCTATTTAAATAATAATAAAAATATTATTATTATTATTATTATTATTTTTATTAGTATTAAAAATAAAAATAATTTTCAATGAAAACTGACACAAAATATTCACAAAATAAACTTACATATAAAGATGGTAAAACCTAACTAATTTAGTAGATGAAAATTAGGTGTTGTTATTATTTTTAGTTATTATTATATTATTTATCACTATAATTTCATGATTTACCCTTATCTATATTATAAAATATTTTATGTGGTTACTGTTCATAATGTCAAAAAATAAAATGAAAATATTAAAAATATTTGGACATAATTATTCAAAATATGCAATCTATTTTTGATGATTCAATTTTTTATTCAATAGAAATTTATTTTAGATTGAAACACAAAAAGTAAAAAATGTATCTAAAAAATGTGCTTTCAATCAAAAAAATGAAAAAGTTCCAATATAAGGTATAATTATGATTATATGTAATTTATTAGATTGTCTCTAATTAAAATCTACTTTGGTCACTTAATGATAAAAAGGTACATTATAATTATTTTATTTAAGGAAAATATTTGATTGTTTTATGAAAATCCGTTTTTTTACTATACATTAAAAATTAATCTATCTATAAAATACAAAATTTTACCATAAGCTAATTCTGGACATGTAGAATTTAAAAATTATATCATTTTTATCGTATAGTGTTTCTAAATGATTATGAAATTAATTATAATATTCTCTCAATAAAAACATTTTTTTTATGAACATGTATAATTGAATAATAAAGTGACCTTACTAAAAATTTAATTCTTATTTCCAATATATTTATGAATATACATTTAATGATTATAGAAGTTATATATATTTTTTAATATGGTAACACTTATTCATGCCATTCAATATAACTGGTACGTTATAACAGTCACATTTAAATAATAATATTTCACAGTTTGTTTATGCTCGATGTTTTGTGTTGTATAAGATAACAAACAAAGTGTTTGTTTAAAATTATATGAATATTATATTCATATATTACCTCACCACCATAAATATTGGAGAAAAACCACATAGACCTTTGTATTTCACTAAATAATACTCGATGAGGAGGGAGTTCATATAGAAACATCATGGAAAATACAACCGAAAAACAAACATATATATATATATATATATATTTATATATATATATATATATATATATATTCACACAAGATAGTCCTAAAGAGTAAAAAACAAGGAAATTACAGAATATTATATTTCATATTTATTAATATTTATTAATTATATTTAAATTCTATATAAAAATGGATGCTATGTTTAATAGCGTATACAACATGAAACAATGAGTTTCTTCGGGATATTTCATTGCACACAAGACTGAGGTATACAGAACAACAATAAACTATTAATATTATTATTTAATTTTGCAGTTATTTCTTAGCTATTTTATTAATGATATGGAATAGAATTAAATATATTATTAAAAATTATATTTTTTTCAAGAATTCATTAGTTTTCTATCATTTAAAAATAAAATAATGGTCATTTAAATGAATAAAATGTTTTCCGAAAAGCAGTTTTTTCAAAAAATATGTTTCATTTTGATTCGGTAAAATTACATTAAAATTAATTTTTCCAACATTTTAAAAAATATTTAATGAAATAAACTAAATTTATTAAATAAAAACATTAAAATTTACATTGGTTGAAATTTTTTTACTTCTCTAAGAGGTTTCATTTTTGATAAATAGTACAATATACTAAATATTAATGGAAAACTAACTTTTCATTATAAAAAATTATAATGTTAAATTATATTTTTAAATTTTTTAAATGTTACATTGATAAATTATAAATATATTATTTTAATTTTATTTAGATTGATTTTATAAATAAATACCGAGTACGCTTTTGAATTTTTTATACTAAAAAACTTTTTTCTCATTCCATTCATGGGATTAATTGTAATTTAAATTCTTCAAATTATGTGAAAAAAATAAAGGTAAATTGATTATATATTTGTAATAATAATTATTCTTAATTTATATTAATTTCAACATTGTTTTTGACCAATAATATTAGTAAAAGAAATTAAAATTAATTATAGTGATTAAGGTAATAATTAGTTTACTTATTGATTAAAAATTAATATTAAGGGTCCAAATAACCTATAATATTTTCCAAAACCCATTTTATGGAATAATTATAACATATACCATATTTTATAAAACATGGTTCATTATTTGTGGTAAATTATGTAAGGGATACCCCTCAATAGTATTTTATTTTAGTTCATTACAAGAATGACACTCCTCCTCAATTATAAAAGGGAATTCACTTTTCCCCATTCTAAACAGAAGTAAATAATTTTAGATCATACAAACCATACACCAATAAAAACCCAAAATCCATCAAATAATCCAATAATCATTTTATTAAGGAAATAAATCCACGCAATTTTTTTTGTACAAACCAAAAGGAGTTACCTAAAGAAGAGGTAAAATACATCAATAAGTACTTCTGTTTTATTTCATTCTATACCACTTAAATTGTTATTATAAAATGAATATATAATAACATAAATATCCTAAATAAAATTATAATTTTTTGTTATTTTTTACCTACAACCACACATGCTTCCAAAAAATGGGTTTCAAAATCATCATTTGTGTGTAGAGTGGACTACCGACTCACGAAACAATGTCATTCTCGTATTCTTTACCACATCTCATAGTTTGTAATTATGATGGAAATACTATATATATATATATATATTTTCTTATATTTATAAAATAATTATACATTTATAATAATTATACCATTTTCAACCTTTTTACATTTCATACCAAATCACGCCTAATCGCATCACTCATGTGTTTGTAGAACTACCTCTTCACAAAAAGATGTGAAGCGTTTTTCACCAACATGTAAAAGGGAAGGTAATATAGAAATATATAATGAATATATAGGATATAAATTCAATACTAATAATATTCAGGAAATAATTTTAATTTTTATATATAATATATAATTTCCTTTTTTTACTTCTTCACACATAGAAAACGTGAAAACATAATTTGTGGACATGTGGACTACCACTTACCCAAAGCGATGTGATCCATGTTTCATTCCTAAATACATCACAATAATGATATATATAGGTAAATATTATTAAATAATATATTTATAATTATCTTTATAGTAATGTAAATATTGTATACCTCCATTCTATAATGATCATTGAAAAACGGGAACTTTACTAATGTGTACGTCTAGCCTACCATCTCCTTGATTATAACATTGGTTCATTTTACATAACAATATTCCATGATTGGTTTTAAAATAATAATTTAATTATTAATATAATGATTATGTCATTATTATTATTCTGGATAATTTTAAATAATGACCACTTTGAACATATTCAACCTACAAAAGTCATTTTGACACTTAATCTGAATGTGGTCAAAACATCCTATGTAAACTTAATTGATTATGAAATTTAATAAAAATTTGTAATAAAAAAAATAAAAGTAAAAATATATATTGAAATGTTTTTAAATAAAGTAATATTAAACATAATATTATTATTCAAGAACAATAAGACATGTAACAAGTTAGAATAATGGTATGATAATTTCACTCAACCCCCCTTTCATTAATGAGTATTTTGTTGTAATACGACCACAATATTTTATGAGGTGTATATACAGATCTATTAACATATTATTTCATGAATTTATTTATTATAATTTTATTGAATGTCTTTCTAAATGTCATTCATTCATTGGGAATATGACATAAATGTTTCAATGGGGCATGTGATGAAATTATTTAAAAATAAATTTTTAAATATTTAATGATTTAATTTATAAATCATTTTTCCCATGAAAATATTCATAATGTTATTATATATAATTGTTTATATAGAATAACTTGTATTACATAAAAAATTATTTATATTAATAATTTCATTCAATTTTTTTCAGAAAGGAATATTTTATACATTTTCTATATAGAACATTTGACATTATTTACAAATGAAAAATGGAATGTTCATTTCAATGTATACGGTGAAAAAATATTCTCTTCCTCCATGACCATTATTTGATACATGGATTAATCTATAACACATCATGTTTTTAAATGAAAAAGACACCTCACATTCCCTTTTACTTATTGTTTTTTTATTGATAATGGGTTTTAAAAATAGATTGATTATTTAAATAACTTGAAATGATTTGTTACGAGTGAAACTGATATTTTATGAGTGACATGATGAAAATTGAAAGCTTTTATGTGTTATAATTGTGTTATGGTTCGTAGACATTATATTGGGTTGTTACATTATAATACAATGATTAGTTGTTTCGTGATAAACCAATAATGGATGGGCCTTTTATAGCCCACAAATTCAATGGTTATTGAGGATGACCATATTGTTACTCCATTTATAAGAGTTCCATGTACGGAAGTTGACCGCAAGGTTATTAAATTTATAAGAATTAGAGGTATAATGTTTCCACAAGATACTTTTATGTGTTATATATTATTTTTATGGGTTTTATGGTAATATTCTAATTACCAAAGGGTATGAAATGAGATTATTTTCAAAGGAATGTATTTACCACTTATTAAGGGTGAAATGTATTACTTAATGATAAATTTTTCGCGAGTTCATTTTGATTTAAAAGAATTTTTTTTATTCCTTATGTTTTATGATGAAATGTTCTATGAAAATATTTTGTTTGGTAAAGTAATTTTATGAGGTAATAAAATGTCATATTTGAGCCCAAAAGATTTTTTTTATTAGAAGAATAATTTTCATCAACTATTGGGTCTCTTGATTCTTCATGTCCCTTATTGATCCTTGTTTTATCATACCATGTTTTATAATTTTTTAATAAAAATTTAAAATACCTATGTTTAATAATAAAAGTCATGCCTAATTATGTTTATAATGAGTTTATTATGTTATGTTATCATTTGGAATCATAAAAAAGACTGGTGGAATTATATAAGTATGAGTCATCGTTCGCCAGACTCGCCAATAAGAAAGACTAGCCATTCATAAATCACCACTCCAATTAGTAACTATTACAAGAAAAATGTTAGAATGCACTAATTATGACTCACCATTCTTAATTCACCATTCCAGACTCACCGTTCCATAGACACCATCAGTCTGACCCTGACAGGAATAAGTCACCATCAACATTAAGTCACTGTTGAGTCAACCAACCACCAGAGAGAGACCTTCATAGAGATAAAACCAAAGAGTCACCACTACCTTTACTTTATCAGGTTTAAATTCAATATTTATAACAACAATATTTATAGAACTTAGTGCTGCTGGTTATTTTAATGATATTTTTCTTGCCTTTTTTGAAAACATTTAAATCGATGTCAGACCACAGTATGTGGAATGAGGTACCATATCATGATCGAAAAAATTATTTTTGTTAAATATTATAAAGATACATAATGAATCTATGAAATAACATATAAAAATTAATATGTCATGTTTAGAGATATACGAGATCAAACTCAACTCAACAAGTGTGCTAAACTAAAGAAGCCACGTTGCATGTAAGAATCCTATAACTAAACCATTTTAGAAAGACATAAAGAAGAATATTACTGTACAATTGGATCATTAATACAACAAAATATAGATAATTATAAAATAATCTATTTTACAATAGACTACTGATAAACAAATCAAGCTTCATTTGATGCTACCTTCCAGGAGTCATGAAGAGGCAACACATATAACACAGAGAGACAATATCCAATATACTCCGTTATATTCCTTATTTTGTACATTATTTACACTATGAAAAGTTTGTGATTGTTATTTTTTATGAACACAAACTGAATCCATTGAAAAACTAGACGATACATTGATATCTTCACAACCTACCTTTTTACACCTTGTATTACGATGAATAACAGTGGAAGAGGTCCCTATGGGGACTATCACATTTTTCATACCCACAAAAACTATGGGAGATGACATTGTGGCCTAGAAAACATTTTATTTGCTATTTTATACCTCTATCTAGTATTTAGATCAATTTATTTATATAAAATACTTGTTTTCTGGTGATCACCATATAGAGAGCAGTAAGTCTCATCTTGAGACTGATCCTATTATTTTTATTTCCTATGTGCCTTTTAATGTTATATTTTCTACAAATTATACATTTTAAAGCTGAATACATTTTTTTCCCTTTTTAATGTTAATCATAGAATGTTTTTATATTATAATTTTATTTAGTAAATTGATTACCAAATTTAAAATAGTATTTCAAATGATTTCATCTGAGAACTAATAACTCATTACGAAATATTTTACAAGATAAAATATTTTATAAATGTTCTACATTGGATAACTCGGCTATATTTTATTCTGATTTTGGGATTTGGTTTAAATCGATTTTTTAATATAAATTTTAATTAGGAACATAGTTAACCCACTCTTGATTCTCCTCTCAGATCAACATTTGGTATTAAAGGATCATTATATCTTTTCCAAACTTATTTTAACAAAGACTGTAGTTGTGTGATAAAGATAGTAATATTTTATTAATTATAAATCTTCAGTTATTTATATTTATTTTTTAGAATTTTAGTATAGAAAATATACTTGAAGGTTCTACAACTAATTGTTCTCTATATTTCATTTGGAAAAATTATTCCCAATGGAAAATAAAAATGAAAATTCATATTGAAAGTATGGGTTTTAAAATTTCTGTTCACCATAGTGATTCAGTAGAAGATTTCTACTTCTTCATGAGATACTTTGGATAATGCAACTGAGGTAGATTATAATAACAATTTCAAATATATGAATGCATTATACTATTCCCTATGATATGAAATTATTAATATAATCATCGAATGAAAAATATCCTATGAAATATGTGATAATCTAACAGTCTCACATGAAGGAACTAATTTCTTTAAAAAAATTATGCTTAACACTTATAATATTAAATATTATAATTTTAAGATGATTCACGATGACCCTATATCTGAAATGTATCTCAGGATCAATGTGAATGCGAATATAATTAGATCAATGGGAAAGATAGTAACTAAAAAAGAATATATCACGAGACTCTTGAGATGCCTTCCAAAAATATTGAATGGATGTCAGTATCAATTAGAGAATATCATGACAAAGATGAACTACCTATAATGGATTTAAAATTAATGTTTATGACATATGTGGAAGAGATAAAGGTTAATTGAGAAGAATATTATGAACCTAAGAGATGATTATTTTTTTCTTTCAAGGCCACTTCTTCTAAAAAAATGAAAAGGATAAAGTTCAGGATCAAGATGAAAGATTAAGTGATGATGATTCATTATTTGAATGTGATGAGGAAATAGATCAGCTAACTAAATAGTTCATGATCTTTTATAGAAAGAAGAAATTATTCAGGAAATATAACTTTGAAGGAAAATATGACAATCATGGGGCGTGAAAAAAGTGTTGAGATAAATATGATATTTCAAATGACATCGTATGTCACGAATGCAAGAGTAAAGGACATGTAAAAGAAGAATTCCCAAAAAATTAAGTATATGAAGAAATATTATAACAAGGATCAAAAGTAAAAGAAGGCTCTGAATGATACGTGTAGTGATTTTGAGGACCCCTCCAGTGACCCTGAGTAATCTCATGATGAAAATGTTGATAAAGACAACATGTGCTTCATGAAAAATCTATCTAATGTAACTTAAGTATCTTCTGAACAAAATTATCATTAATCTAGAGATGAATACAAAAATTATGTTGATAAGAACATGGCTAGAGAGTACTGGTTTGATTATTGAAACATGCTTGAGGATACAACCTACACGATAAAATAAAAATATAAAACAATTAGAAAACAAAACGATCGTACTATTTATGTTAAATTTGAGATCATTATTGATAAGAATAATAAACATAAATTTATTACAGAAAAACTGAATTTATGTTATTTAATGAGAAGTAGAAAAAATATCTACACAATTTCACTTATGGGAAAAATATTTTAACAAAAACTATTGGATAAAAATTTCTTCCATATTATCTAGGAGAATATGCTACCAACCTTAATCTAGGAGAATAATTAAAAAAAATTACTTCAAAATCTGGAATAGATTATACTAGTTCCAATTCGTAATATTTTTCTACTGCATCTAGTTTTTAAAATATATTTATAATATATTTTACTAGAGGACCTAATAGATTTTATTTCTCTAAAATTTTAAAAAAAAATTAGAAGAAACACATTAAGAAAGTATGGGTTTTTAAATCACTAATTACTAACATCACTTGACCCAAGAGGATTAGGGTACCAAAATCATTTCATTTCTAATATATTTTTTAGAAATTAATCTCGAAAAGTTCCTATAATAATTTATGGTACTTGGACCGAGAGTGTTCAAGGAATATGGTAGAAGACTACTAAAACTACTATTATTTAATAATGGTATATGGTGGTCATGTCATCTTTGGTGAAAACGCTGATGTAAAATCATTGGCCTTGGCCAAATTTTTAACACCAATTCAAATTTAATTTCAAAATTACTCATTTTTTATGGTTTAAAGTATAAATTTCTTAACATTTCTCAATTATGTGATGATTTTTTTTATTCCAAATTTGAAAATAATGCTTGTAATGTTTTTAGATCAAAAATGATTTAGTTTTTAGTTCCTAAAATGTTTATTCTGTGAATCTCAATTCCTTACATTCATAAAACGATTCATTCTAAATTTTCTTTCATTGAGAATCTTCATTTTGGAATAGGATACTATGACACTGTAACATTCAATCACATAGAGATATTAATTTAAAAGAGCTATTCTAGGATCTACCCAAATGCATGTTTCAAAAAAATAAAGTCTATTATCCATAATAAAAGAGAAAACAACTCAATATATATATCAAAATAAATAATGAAGCCTCAACTTATAAACCTATCGAGTTGGATCACATGGAAGTTTTTGAAAAATCAAGATATTTATGTTTAAGTGGGAATCATTAAATTTATATAATTATAGATTAATTTTCTATATATACATGGGTTTTATTTTTATCTCCCAAAGAAGAAGCTAGTTTCTATTTTACCATGTATGAAAAGTAAATATAAAATCTACATGGACTTAGAATTAAGATATTGATAAGTGACAGTGGTTGTGAGAATGAAAATCAAGATTTAGAATCATTTTTCTCATAAAGTGGCTATAGTTAAAACTTATATACTCATAGGACACCATAGTATATTTTAGTTATAGAAAGAAGAAACATAACCCTAAAAGATATTTCATGGACTATTTTCAATGAATATGACTTAATTTCTAATTTTAGGATGAGGATTTTAATACATCTGGATATGTAATCCATAGAGTCAAAATCAGACCTATGATGAGGAAAAAATCTTATGAAATATAGAATAATTGGAAGACATTTTTTATCTACATTAGATTTTTTGGATCAAAAGCCTTTATTCATAATAAAAAGGATAGTCTCGAATAGTTTTCTTCTAAATGCGATGAAGGAATTTTTCAAGTTTATTCATTTTCTATCAAATCCTTTAGAGTCATTAATAGGAGAAACAAATGTGTGTATGATCTATACATTTCAAAATTAGAAAAAAAATATATTCATTTGAACCTAAGAACTCTCTATAAAATATAGAAGATGATCTATCAAATTTGGGATAATATTTCAAATCTTCTGATTCTGCTACCAAACAAGTAGAAAAATCACCAGACTCTGGAAAAATTCTAGATTCTCAACCTATAGAACTTGAATAAGTAGAATATCCATAGGAAACCATTCCATCATTCTCTAGAGTGTTTGGAACTCTTTTTAATCACCCTTTAGGTACTATAGTTGTAAACCGAGACAAAGGTGCACAAACTTGAGATTCTTTAAGAAGTCATGTTGAAGATCAAAACTTTTCATCACAAATTGATCCTATTAATATAAATGAAGCAGCCAGTTATGAATTCTATGTAATGGATATATAATTAGAGATATATTATATTGGAAGAAATAATGTGTGGAAAATTGTTGATATACCCATGGAAATGTTAATTATAGGCACTAAATGGGTGTTTAGAAATAAGTATGATGAAGCTAGAACTATAGTAAAGAATTAAGGTAGATTAGTTGAACAAAGATATAGTCAAGAAGAATAAATATATTATGATGAAACCTTTGCACCTATATACTGACATAAATCCAGTAAAATCTTGGTAGATTTTAAGCTCATTTAAATTTTAACCATTATCAAAATGATGTAAAAAAGTGAATTTTTTAATTTTTATATAGTTTAGAATGATTTTGTTGAAAGCCAATTGTTTTTAAAAATTCCCATTTTCAAAATCATGTTTTCCAATTAACAAAAGCTTTATATGGTTTAAAACAAGCTTCTAGAAAATAGTATGACTGGCACAATTTTTTTCTTATTTGAAATGGTTTTAAAAAATGTATAGTTGAACCTACTTTTTTTATCATAATAACTTCAATAGATGATCAATTTGTTCAAATATATATAGAACATATTATTTTTGGATCTTCTAAAAACATATTATGTTATAATTTTTAAAAAATGATGTAAAGTGAGTTTGAAATGAGTTTAGGGGGTGAAATATAATTCTTTCTTGGATTTCAAATTTTATAAAAAATGAACGAATTAATTAAAACCATGTAAATATATATAATATTTTATAAAATATTTTGGTCTATATAAAAGTAAAAGTAGTGATACTACCGTTAGTACCGCATCTAAGTGAGATTTTGATGATGCTCAATAAGCAATGGATCAAACCAATTAGAGAGGTATTGTTGGAAGTCTTCTATACTTAACTGCTACCATACCTGACATTATGTTTAAGTGTGTTTATGTGTTCTTGTTTTCAGGAAATCCCAAAATATTCACGCTTACATTATATTAAAATAATTTTTAAATACCTCAAATATACTTCCAATTTTTGAGCATTCTATCCAAGAGGATAGTAATTTTATTTTGTTAGTTATTTTTATGCTTATTTCAGTTGATGAAATTTAGATAGAAAAATCATCTATGAAATATGTCACATTTTTGGTATGTGACTTATATAATGGAATTGTACGAATCAAAATCTTGTTTCATTATCTACTACTGAATATGAATACATAGTTTCTAGTAATAGTTGTGATTAAATTTGGTGGATAACATATACATTACTAGATTATGGATATCAATAACAGTATATACCTATAAATTTTGACAACAAAAGTGATATTAAAATTTATAAAAATACATTATCTTATTCAATAATAGATAATATTTATGTAACACACCACTTTTTTAGAGATCATTATCAAAATGGCGATAGTACTGTTGAATACATTGACACAAAACATCATCTTGAAAATATATTTAATATGCCTTTGAATTCTGAGAAAATGAGTAACATGAAACATTAATTAATAATTATTAATTTAAATTATGTAAAATTCTGTTGATATATAAATCTTAATGACACACTATTAATGCCTCACCATTCAGGAGTTGATGTTGAAGACTCACCATTGATGCGTCACTATTGATGATTCGTCGTTGTTGTCTCTTTGTTGATGTCTCACCATTGAAGAGACACTGTTATTGTCTCACCATTGAGTGTCTCATCATCGATTTGTCACTCCATTATTTCTTCCATTAATAATTTATATGTCTAAGTTTTTGATTATTATTATTACTATTTTATTTAGTCTATATGCTTTGAATATTCAATTAAAGAGTCCAAAAATCATAAAATCATAACCCGTCTAATTCTATCAGGCCTCTCGACCTCCAAACCCTATTTCAAACCTCCTTCTTTAACTATACATGTTCCCTCTGTTACCCTCAATCACTCCCTATATGTTCATAGTGGTTAGAATGAATACACCATCTGAATTGACTCTACAAAAAAGTTGACCTACAATGAATAAGAAAAATAATAGTGTGTTGGGTTTAATGATTAAGAAACAATTAAATCCAATACTCATTAGGTCACTTGTCATACTGTAAATAGAGATCTCTATAAAATGGATTCTGAAAACTAAGTCCCTTGGAAAAGAATGTTTAGGAGTACCCCATGAGGGTATCTATGAAGATGATGAGGGAAGTGTCCCTCCAACTAGTGACTATTTGTGCTTCAAAAAGGATCTAATAAATCTAAGTGAAAATAGGGCTTCTAGAATACCCAATTCTTATGATTTAGATGGTGAAACTGGATGCTATTTATGTTTATTCTACATCTTTTTTTTTCTCATGGAAAGGCAATTTTGCCACATTGAAATATAAAGATTCATATTTAATGTTATAAATGATGAAATGAGATAAAATCAACCTATGAAAATACCTCATTTTTCATTTGTGTCGCATGATTAAAACCCCTTAAAGATAGAATTCTCTATTTTCTTCAAAATTCATCTCTATAATGTTATAGGATAAAATATTAGGGGGGATAAAATGAATATTTTTTCCCAGACTATAGTGGTTTTTTCATTAGCATTTTTATATGATAGAGAATGAAAATAAGATGGAATCCATAGAAGAAACATTGGATAGAGTATAATGATAATATTTATGATTTTTTCAACCCTATTTATCATCCCACTCAACCAAAGGATATTAGTGATCCTTATGTGGAACCAGATGATGTAATGGAATACCCAGTTGAATAATTAGTTTCTGTTTCCTCTAGATCTAAACAAAGAAAATATATCTGAAGGAGAAGGAAGTCAACCTGATATTCCTAAGGATCATGAAGAATAGAAACATGAATCTCCTAGAACTTCCTAATCTCTCCCATCTAGGGAAGAATTTTCCAATTATTATTATGATGATGATGAGACTCAAGAAGAAATCATTTTTATGAATGTGGATCTAAAACTCTAAAGGATGGTGTAGAAAAATCTAATGATGAAAGTGGAAGGGATAATGATAAAAATAGAGAATAATTTGATTATTGTGATGAAAAGGAGGATGATGAAAATGACCATGAATAATAAAATATTAAAAATAAAGATGAGGAAGAATTTGGTGAAAATGAAGGAACAAAGGATGACAAGGAAACTAATGTTGGTATCTCAGATCATTCACATCATGATGAAGGTGATGAAATAGATACTCCTCTACATGTAGGAGATATATATGAATCGGTTGAAAAATCAATTAAATATGGTGTTGAAACTGAGGAACCTAAAAATATTTATGAATCAATGGATAGAAATGATGATATACAAGAAGTAAGGTAAATGTATAATCAAAAGGGATCATACTTTTGGGGAGAGAAAAACCCTAGTTTGGAAAGTGTTGAAGTACCCATCCATTTTTATATAACATATATGAATGAATCGTACAAATTCCATGTATTTTTAGGTTTTGTTCGATCTTATCCAGGCCCTAATGACCCTCATGGGTAATTAATTAATGAGAGTTTAAACTTGAGAAAGTATCTGTTACGACACCCTCACATTCCACTTATTAGATACATTCAAATTCTTTAAGTTAGGAAGACTTGAAATCCTTTATATAACATCTATTATATGGTTTGGGAGATATTATGAGATCACAGCTTTAACCTATGAAAAATCATAGTTAAATAGATGTTACAAACCATCTAATGAAAGTAATTTGGAAAATTCAACCCAATATGCTTCACGAAATACTAGAAGATATAATTGATAATAAGAAGCTCAGTGATGAATTGGGAAACATTAAATCATTTGTTGTGGAAATGAAGTCAGACCATAAAACATCATTGGTTGTTATTCTTCAAATTCATGGAGATACAACCTTATGTTCCTCTGCAGATATTTTTCCTCATCCTCCAGTGTTTGATATTGATCACCTGAGATCAATTTCCATGGAAGAGTTAAGAGGTATATCTACCTCTACTGCTAATCATTTGGAATATTTGAATGCTGAGATTATTATATAATTTATTAGATTACAATTTATGATGATGATTGTTAGTTTAGATCAGGGCACCTTGAAAAAAAATTAGATACAGTAGTGATCATGTACACTCCACGGTTACTCTTTATTCAAAAGAGGCCACTACTTCTCAATAAGTGATAACCAGAAAATTGATTTCTAATTAAAAAGTATTTACACCAATCATCAGATGGATAGTCCTTTCATGTACCTGTAATAATATATAATGATACTACTAGTCACAAAATCCTTTAGGGAGAAAGTTATGTATCATAACAAACATAATCCAACTCTTCAGTTCTTTATTGAAAATGAGGTTGACTTCACCAAGGCAGTAAAAAAGGGAGTACAGATAATTATGGAATTTATTAATATTCTAAAACCTTATCTTCATTTTGAGACCAATAAAAGTTTACCTATATATGCCTTTCAAATTTCTTCAACATTTACTGGACTCACTTCTGAACTTGTGTACCCTTCACCTCATCCCATATATCGCTCTACCTTTGTTACCCATCCAATTAAACAATTACCTCTTCAATATAAACATTTTTACCATGACTATTACTTAGGTACATTAGAAGATGTTACTAGTTATAAATATATAGTTACTTTCCTCTAGTGAATCAATGAATCCTACTCTACCAACTGTTATCCACAGACCTTCAACATCTGCTCCAAATGCTCTTGATAAAGGGAAAGAACCTCTGGATCCTACCTTTGAGAACCCCAGAGTTTTGGATTTCATAGGGACGTAACTGGACTATTTTTATTAATAAATCAATTCCCTTTGCCTCCATCCTATACTTTTTAACTTTTTTTTTACCTTTTTGATAATCCCAAAAGGGGGAGAAGAGCGTTATGGCATACATGTTTCAGGTCATATTTTTTTATTTCCTCTCTCTTTCTCTATTACTATATTCGTTAGTACATATTTTGTTATGATCTTTACTATAATTCAATTTGAATGTTTACTTGTTATTACATATCACGTATAAATTAATTATGATTTCAACCATGATTTATGATTAATAAAAAGTGGGATAATGTGAAATATCCAAGTTTTAATAATAATAAATCATGCTTAATTATTCCTATAATGAGTTTACTATATTATATTAGTATTTGGTATCATACAGAGGACTAGAAGAATTATTTAAGTATGAGTCACTAATATCATGACTCGCCACTAATAAAGAATCACTATTCTTGACTCATTTCTCCCATAAGTCTCCATTATAAGGTAGATTTCATAATGTAATAATAATGACTCGTCGTTCCAAATTCACCATTCCTGAATCACCATTCCAAAGAAATTGTTATCTTGACACTTCTTGGAATAATTCATCGTCGACTTTAAGTCACCGTTGAATCAACCTCCCACTAAATATAGAACACTAGAGGGAGATAACTAGAGAGTCGCTACAAAAAAGGCTCATTTCTACCAGTACTTTATCATTTTTAAATTCAAAATTTCTAGTGGATATTTCTATGGAACATAATGATACCAGTTGTTCTAATGAATTTTTTTTGTACTTTTATAGACAACATTTAAATCGATGTAAGAACATATTATGAGGTATGAGGTAGCATACCACAATCAAGAACATGCTTTATGATGAAGAATATAATTATAAAAAATGAATCTATAAAAAATGAATGAAACAAATTAACAAGACGTGTGTGGTGATAAATAGATTGAACATTACTCAACAAGTGTGACAAACCAATGAAACCATGTTTCATGTGTGTAAGATTATATGTCAATAAATTGAAGAACACATGAAGAATAAGATTATTGTACACTTGGATCATTCATACACCACAAGATAGAAGATTATATGAAACTATGTATTAAAATAGACTTCTCAAAAATGACTCGAGTGTTATTTCATTCTACATTCAAGGAGTCACGAAGCCCTAATATATATCACACATAGAAACACTATACCTTATACACCTTTATCATCTTTGTTTGTGTAATTTATTTACATTATGAGTAGTGTGTGATTATTCTGGTTTTTTGAACACACACTTACTCCATTGAAAAACCAGAAGATACACGAATATATTTATAACCTATATTGTTTACCTTTTATTACCACATATTACAATATAATAGGTCCATGTGGGTCTTGTCACATTTTTCACACAAAAAACTGTGAAAGAGGACTCTGGGGCCTTTACAACATTGTATGTGTTGTTTTATACCTTGATCCATGTTTTTGATAACATTTATTTTGATAAACTAGTTGGTGGAAGGTGATCACCAAGTGGAGAGGACTATGTCCTTTCATTATAATGAACCTCTTAGTGTTATTTATGCCTAGCCTTTTAATTTTCAATTTTCACCACTTAATATATTTTAAATCTGAAAAAAATTCATTAACATTGATAGTTAATCTAAGATAGCTTCTTATTCAAATTTTATTTAGTAAATTAACTTCAAAACATAAAATAGAATTTCAAATTATATTAATTGAGAACTAATCACTCTTTAAGAAATCTTTTAAACGGTCAAATATTATATAAATCCACTACATTGGTTAATGGAGATGTATTTTATTATTATTAGGGATTTGGTTTAAATCAATTTCTTAACATAAATTTTAATTAGGAACTCAATTCACCCCCTCTTGAGCCTCCTCTCTGAACATCAATATGTTTTTAATCATGAATATGTAAAAGGAAGTGTTTAATATCAAAATTGTAGAGATGTGATATGAAAATAAAACATATATCATTTTAAAAGCATTTTTTATGGAAAAAAATGAATACATATATGAAGTGTCACTTTTTTTAATTTATGGTTTTTTATTTGTGGGTTTTGACCTATTTATTTAAGAATATAAACCAAGATATTACCTCGAGGTTATAAGAATGATAATTGTAGTATAAAGAAAATATAATATGTTATGATTGTGGTTGGGTCCTTATAGTTGGTATTAAATAAAAGGATTAGATAAAATTAATGTTTAGGATAATAATAGTAGAATAAATTTCAAATATTTAACTTTATAGTTAATTTTAATGGATATATAATTTGATTATTACAACGTTTCATCATCTAAAGAATGTCTGTTCCTAATAGATCTCTATTGAGGAAATAAGAATGCCATATTTGGAAGGAACTAAGAGGAATATAACCTTCCAAATCAACATACTAAGATTTTTGGAATTAGAACTAAGTATTTTTTTCATTGATTCATTAATTTATAGAGGATATAAATAGTGGAAGTGTCCAATCAAGGTATAAAAAGATCTACCATAGAGGAACATGATGAACATGGATAATTTTATGGTAAAACACCCCACACCATTAAGAGTGTCACAAGACCCTGTGATAGTTTAAGGGAGGATTAAAGATATAAAAAATATATTTCATTTAATGGGATTTCTGGATCACCAAAACATTACTCTTGCATTTTATCATTTTTATGGTGAAACTGAAAAATGGTGGTCAATGGTTTATAATATCACGGAAACTGAGGAGATTGATTCCTTGGAATTGGATGAATATAATAATATTTTCTATAAAAAATATTTTCCTCAAGTTATATGACTTATGATGGAAAAATATTCATGGAATTAAGAAAAATGGAGGAATATTTCACGGTTTTGAATATATAAAACATCACTGAATTGGCCAGATACATCTAATATTTTATCTGGAATCATTATAGTAAGATAAAAAGGGTTTAATTTGGATTGATGTTAAGATATCGAATGTCATTGGATTACTACAAGATAAAAATCATTGAGAAAACTTTTAAATGTGTTAAGAGGGTAGAGATGGAGTTCTTGTATGATCATGTATCCCATGAAAACAATAAAAAGAAGAGGTCAACATGGCAAGAAATCAGAAAGAATTTATCTGATAAGTTTGGAGATAAGAAAAAACAATTCCCATCTTTTGATAAGGGTGGTAAAAATCATCTTTTTGAATGTATTTTAAATTATTTTATGTAATTAAAATGTGTTAATACTGGTCATATGGCTTTTGAATAAAGGGGATATGTCCATGAAAGCATTGAAAATACAAGGGTAATATTTTTATGTTGCAATGAGTTATGAAATTATATCAATGTGTGTCCAATGTTGATTACCTAGGGTGGAAATCAACAAGATCAAAAGAAAAAGTTCATGGAAAAGCATTTTCCACTACTTTTGTATATGCGACTCTATTAAATAATTTTTTTATAGGTATGTTACTAATTTATTCGGATTATAAAAATCCTTTTTTGACTATAGATCTTTGCATTCCTTTATTAATGAGGAATTTGAATCTAAACTTGGAATATCACCTCATGAATGTGATATATAACATTGGTTAAAAAATACAATATGATGTATTAAGGAAACTATGACTAAAATTAATCGTCCAATTTTTAGTAGGGGGTGGGTATTCCCTACCAATATAGTTGAATTGTCCATAGTGGAGATTGAAATTATTCTAGGTATGGATTAAAATATATTTAATCAATATAAAATGGATTTAAAGGATTATAATGTTTTATTAAATGATTTAATATTGTTATTAAAATACAAATAATATGATAAATTTACTAAAGATGATAGTGAAAGTTATCGAGCTCATGTTTTTGAAAATAATGATAAAGTTCTGATTAGTGACATCCTAGTAGTGAAGGAATTTATAAGTGTTTTTTCTACTTAATTACCTTGTGTTATTCTTGATCAGGATGTTTAATTTGATGTTTATTTAGTTTCTAATACAAAACATATTTACAATCCCCCTAATAAAATGGACCATGTTAAACTTTTTGTACTAAAAAATGGGTTTCCATAATTGATCGATGATTTTTTAAGTCAACCTAGGTCTTCACCATGGGGTTCTCATGTTTTATTTAAGAAAAATAATTACGATTCCATGAGACTACACATTTATTATAGATATTTGAATGTAGTAACTATTAAGAACCAGTATCATTTTCATTATATAGACGATTTTTTGATCAGCTTCTTGGAGATAAATATTTTTAGAATATTGATCTTATGTAAGGGTACCATTATATTTATGTGAAGGAGGATGAAATTTTGAATACCACACTCTAGATGAGATATGGAAAATATGAGTTTTTAGTCATTCCACTTGGGTTATCTGATTCACCAACTATATTAATAATCCTTATGAATTGAGACTTATTTCAGTTTTTGAATCATTTTTTAGTTGTGTGTATATATTATATTTTTGTATATTTTAAAATCCAGGAGGAACATGAAAAGAAAAAAAGGTTTTTTTTTAAAACCTTCAATGAAAGGAAACTATATGGATTGTCTAGTGAGAGTGATATTTGGTGGTAGAAAATTTTATTTCGTGGAAATATTTTATCTAAAAATGAAATATTTATTTCATTTTCTAAAATATTGTTGTTAAATAGTATACATGACCTAACAAAGTATCAAATATTGAAATTCTTATTGGATTTATATTTTATTAATAATGGTTTTTAAATGTTTTTTTAGGTATATAGAACACTAACTACTTTAACATGAAACGGTGTTAGGATTATCTAGACAGAAGAATGTGATTATTGTTTTATGGAATTGAAAAGGATAATTCTCAATGCTCTAGTTTTATCTCTTCTGACCAGAAATGGATATATTGTCATCTATAATGATGCATCACTTGAATGACATGGTTTTTTCCTAATGCATAATGACAAGGTAATATCTTAGTATTCTTTTTTTAAATATCATGAGTTAAATTATCATACACATGATCTGGAATTAGTGGCAATTTTTTTCTTTGAAAATGTGGATGTATACTTTTCATGGAGTTAAGTGTAAAATATATAATTATCAAAAACTTTTGAGGTATACATTCAGTTAAAATGTGTTAAACATGAGACCTAAAAGATTGATATAACTAATTAAGGAATATTATTTCATGATTCATTAATGTACTAAAAAATCATGAAAAGTGGTCAATATTTTGAGTTAAAAAGGTAATGAAACATTAAACAATTTATATTTGGAACATGAACCTTTATTTAGTTATTTGATGAATTTTGGCCTAGATTATTGGGATGCAGGGAAATCCTCTATTTTTATTGAGGTTTTAGTGAAGTCGACTTTTCCATAATATATTTTTCACATTCTAGAGAAGTATTATTCATTGGAGAAAAAGGTAGAGTCCGTTATGAAGTGTAAGTTTTCATAATTTCAATATTCATAAATAAGGTATTTTTTGATTTTCAAAGATTTTTACATGTTCCTTGGGACTCCCAGTTGAGGAATGTGTCGCTAAATGAATCTCAAAGTTCTTAATTTAATCATCATGTGGACAACACGAGGATGTACAAAGGACAATCAGAGTATTACTAGTTAGATGGAATGAAATGATATATTGATGACATCATCATGAAGTGTCATAATTGTTAGAAAGGTAAAATTGAAAGAAAATTAATTAAGTTTATAATTAAACCTTTTCTATTGATATGGTGGAAATGAGAGAATATATCAATCGATTTCATGGTAGAATTTACAAAATATTCTCAAGGTAAAATATTAATTTTGGTTATTATTGATGGATAAATTAAATATTTATATTTTACATCCCATTGAAGATATGATTTTTAGATCATATTTCATTATGGTATCTAATATATATTTTCATGTTACACGGTGTTCCTCTCTCCATTGTATTAGCCTATGATCCCATGTTCACGTAGAATTTTTGGAGAGGAAATCAAAAGACGTTGGGTACACAATTAAATTTCACTACAACCTTTCATCATCAATATGATGGAAATTTTTAGCAGACAATTTAGACCTTATAATATATGATTCATTCTTTCTTAATTAATTACCAGTGAATTTTAGAACAACATATTTCTTTAGTTGTGTTTTCGTATATAAACAATTTATATTTTAGTATACTGATGTAACAATTTGAAGAATTATAAGGCAATCAATGTCCGACGCTATAATTTTAGGATGATACAGGATAATGGAAGTTGATGGGTCCACAGTTGGTAGGGGAAATGAAATTTAATGTTCAATTGATTCAGTGTCACATGAAGAAATCATAGAGAAGGCATAAAAGTTTTTCATATAACAGGAATGATGATCTTTCTTTTGAAGTCGGTGATCTTTTATTTATAGAAGTTTCTCTATGATGAATTTTGATGAGTTTGGGTAATAAGGGGAAGTTTAGTCAACAATGTATTAGACAATATAAAATCATAGAGAAAGTTTGATCTTTTTCCTAATAAGCATAATGTCTTATGAGTTTATCCCCGGTACATAATGTGTTTCAAATTTCAATACTATAGAAGTATGTACAATATTTATCTCATGGTTTGAGCCCTAAGTTAATTTAGTTAGAAGAGAACCATTCCTATGGGGAAAATTATTCCAGATTCCTAACCATATAGATAAATAATTTTAGAACAATTTAATTAACTATGTTAATATTTTTTAAAAAAATTATATAGTTAATGAAAAAATAGTAATTTTAATATTTAATGATGGATAGGTATCCCCTCTTGTTTAATAAGTGAATAAAAATGCGAAGATGAAATTTACAAAAGGGGGAATAATATTGCAACACCAGAAATGATAGAATAAGTCTTTTCCATATTTACTGTTATTTATAAATTAGATATAAATTTTAAATTAAAATTTATTCTATTTTCTATAGAGTATACAAATCAAAAAATTGTGTATTTTCAAAAACTTTTATTGCAAGCAAGACTGAGTTTTACCGAATAATAATATACTGTAAATATTATTATTTAATATGGTAGTTATCACCTCAGTATTATATTGGTATTTGTGAATAAGAATAACTATATTATGGAAATTTATAGTATACAAACATTGATTAGTTTTATATCATTTTTAAAAAATAAGGATCATTTAAAAGTAATGAAATGTTTTCTTAAAACTATCTTTTCCTAAAAATCAGTTTTGTCACACATTGGAACACCTAAATAAAATTTAATTTGAGTATCATTTGTAAAATTTATTTTGAAAAATATAAAAAGTAATATAAATTTTAATATAAAAAATTATTTTGGTTTAATTTTTTGTATTTTTGTAAGAAGTGCAATTTTTTATTAAGAGTAAAAAATACTGAATTTTAATTGAAAACTGTGTTTTCATCTAAAAAAATTATAAATTAAAATAATATATATATAATTTTAAATTTAAATTAGAAAAATAAAAAATTATTAATTGAACATAGTTCATTTTAATGTTTTTTATATTTAATTTAGATATAAAAACCTAGTAAACTTTTGAACATTGTCACTTTAAAATCCCACTTTCTCATTCACTTTGTGGGATTAATATTAAAATAAATTCTTACACTTATGTGAATTAAATTTGGAATAATGTATTAAATATTTTTAATCATTATAATATATAATTTATTTTAATTTCATCATAGTTTTTTGGAAAAAGAGGATTAGTGAAATAAATTAAAATTTATTACAGCGATTAAAGTGAAAATGAGTTTACATATTGGTTTAACATTGATCTTAAAGGGAAAATGACAATGAAAATTGTCCAAAATCCATTTTATTGAATTATATAGACCATATTGACTATTTTAGTTGAAAGTTTATAACATTTTATTCAAATTTTCTAAGGGTTGCCTCCCAATAGTGTTTAATTTTGGGAATTTACAAGAATTCCACTCCACCTAAATTATAAAAGGAGATTCCCAATCCCTCATTTTATAGAACTCTCAAGCCATTTTTATCACCCAAAAACAAAAAAAATTAAACTCCTAAAATCAAAACCCTCGTTTTATAATATTTAATGGAAAAAAATAAAACCAAGTAAGTATTTCTGAACAAATCAAAAGGAGTTACTGAAACAAGATGTAAGGTTCATAAACAAGAACTTTTGGTTTATTTATTTTTCTACAACTTCAATTATTAAAAAAATATTACACAATAACCACATTATAATAAATACAATGAATTTTTTTTATGTTATGTATGAAACCTACACAAATAGACACTTCTGATAAATAGTTTATGAAATCATCATTCTTGTGTTTGGAGGACTACAACCTCACGAAATGATGTCATTCATTTGATTCTCATTACCATGTCTAATGGTTGAAAATTAGGATGGAAATAACGTTTATATATGATATTTGTTATATGTATAAAATAATAATACATCTAGAGTCATTATTTAATATGCACCATTTTACATTTCATACTATAGGGTATTCGATAACGTCAATCGTGTGTATGGCGGACTACTGCCTCACGAAGCGATGTGAAGCATTTTACAATAACATTTTGGATGGTAATAAGAGTAAATATAATTAATATATATGATATACATGACATATTTATTATATTATTGACATAATTATCTTTTGGTATATATAACATATAATTTTCTTTTTAGCAGTTCACACACTAAAAATGTAATAACGTCATTTGTGGACATATGGACTACCATCTGTTCGATGAAATGTAATTCTTCTTATTATTATTCATATCATAAAAATAATGATATATATATATAAATAAATAATATATTTACAATGATAATTTTGGAATGATAAATTTTACACACATTCATTCCCTAATGATTGTTGAAAAATGGGAACGTCACTCATGTGTACGTACACCCTACAGTCTTATTTGATTGTAAAGTTTATTATTTTTTCATCACCATATTCAATTATTGTGTTTATAAGAATGAATTATTTATAAATATTATAATTATTTCACCATTATTATTTTATATATTTAAAAATAATGACCTATTTGAACATAGTCAACTTACTAGAGTCATATTGACACATAACATAAATATGGTCACAACATCCATTGAAAACGTAATGATTAATAAATTGTATACTACATTGTAATGAGTGAAATAAAATTAATAATAATGTTTAATATTTTTCTCATGGAATTAAATAGTTGGAATAATTTTATTATTCATGATCACAAACACACACCTAACTAGTCTGACTCTAATGTTTGTGACTTTATCTCAAACCCCTTTCATTGAAGAATATTTTGATGTTATAACCCCACCTTCTTTTATGATTTGTATATACATCTCATTTGACATATTATATAATTATATAATTAATTACATTTTTATTTAACATTTTATTAAATTTAACTCCTGGATGTGGCATATGATTCAAATGTCCCAAATGGGAATATGAAACTTTTATTTAAAAATATCCTTTAAAATATTTATAGATTTAATTTCAAAATATTTTCCTCCTTGTAAATATTCATGATATTATTAAATATATATATTTATATAAATATACATATATATAAAATCCAAAGGAAATTTTATATCTATTTTTAATTTCATTCAATGGTTTTCAAAAAAGAATATTTTTAATTTTCCTCAGTGGAATGTTTGAATTTCTTTACTAACTACAAAAGAAATGGTCTTTTTAATGTATATTGTGAAAAAACATCACCTAACACATGAAAAATATTTGTTATTTAAATTCCTAAATAAGAAATCATGTTTAAAAAAACCCAACTCTTACTTATTTTGTTTTTTTTAATGAATTTATTTTTTCAATAACATTTGATGTTTTAGTATAAGTGAAGATGATATTTTCTGAGTGACATGTTGAGTACAAAAAAAATTTATTTGTTTTTATTATGTTATAGTTCTTGTAAATTATGATGTTTTGTTATGATATAAACCAATTATGGCTGGCTCCATGATAAACCAATGATTTGTTGGTCCGTGATAGGCCTCTAATGCAATTGGTATGTAATTCAACATCATGGTTATTCCATTTGAAATCATTGATTTAATGGAAGTCAAAAACATGCTTATTAAAATTATAAGAATGAAAAGTATAATGATGTAATAGGGTACATTTATGTCTTATATGTTTTCTCTATGGGTTTTATAGAAACATTTTGAGTTTAAAAAGGGAACAAAATGAACTTCATTTGAGAGGAATCTATTTAATACTTCATACGGGTGAATATTATTACTTTATGATACATTTTTCATGAGTTTATCATGTTTTCAAATAATTATTTTTTTGTTTTATTTTTGCTTAATTTATTATAACATGTTTTTGTAAAATATTACAGCATAGAATTTAATTTCCTAGGTAATAAAAAGTTAATTTGGAGCCATAAACACATGTTTTACTAAAACGAAAATTTTTACGAACTAATTGGTTTCTTTAATTTCATTCATGTCCCTTACTGAGTCATTTATTCTCATTCCATGTTCTATAATATGTGTTTTAGGGATTTATGAATTAATAGGGATAAGGAAGGGGTCAAGATCAAAATTGGGGATTTCTAATATGAAAATAAAAAATTAATGTTTTTAAAATTTTTCTATTATGAGGAAAATAAATATTAATATGAAGTGTATAGTGTATATTCTATGGTTTTTTATGTATGGGTTATGACCAAATTTTATAATAAACAAAAAATGAAAATATACTTAATATTGTAAGAATTTTAATAGCATTCTAAATAAACTATAATATTTCATGTTTATGGTCATGTTCTTATATAATGGTTTCACAACAATACAGTAAATACACCATCAAACATCAATTATATAAAAATTTAACCACAAAATACCTATAAAAAATTCTACCCATTATCCAATAATCCATGCAAAACCTAAAATAACATTATTCCATTTATAGTTCCCTCCATTTTATTTTTATCTTATTAAAAAATACTATTTATTTAACAATATTTTTAACCAAATTTTTTATGAGAGACCTTTCTAGAAAACATCCATTTAATCTACATTTATTTATTACATATTCATTAACATTTAATTTATTAATTCAGTTATAATATAATAATTTACCTCCCTCAATTATTTAACATCCTTCCCTATCTTTTAAATTTCATCAATTTAAATTTCATTTCCAATTAATTCTAGTTAGCTACAACTACTAAAACACACATACACTATTTCTCCCCACATCAACCATCATCATATATCTTTCAGAAACAATCACAATACAACCATCTAACTAGAATAAACACTACTCCACAACTATGTTTTCGATCCTCAACACATCAACCATATGAACGAGTGTCGATCATCACCATATAACCCCCATGAAGTGAAAAAAAAACAACAAGGATAAAAATATATATATTATCAACATACAGAAACATAACACTAGTTCATGTAATTTTACACAATTCATTTAAAAATATTTTTTAACAATTTTATCATATCTTACTATGGTATTTTCACACAATTTACAAACATAAAAACCATTTTATATCAAAATATACATGGTTAAAATTTTATGAATGGTTGATTCATTAAATAAACACATCATGGGTTATTAATTCTAATTATCCACAAAATGTACCAAAAATCACTTCATTTTCACGGTATGAATCATTATTATTAATAATAATAAAACAGGTAAATCATATACAAATATAATTAATATTACTAATTTAATTATTCCAGTTCGTTATCTTCATCATTTTATCCATGTTATCCCCAAAAAAATAAAGAAATAGAAATATGATATCAAATAAGAACATAAGTATTTTTGAAGAGAAAAATGATTCCCTACCATCAAAGAAACAAAAATTCTTCAAACCGAAAATAATGGTAAATAAAATATGGGTTCATGACCTAGATGTCAAAATTTAAGCGATAAAATCAATCTTAAAACACTATAATTAAATGAATGATTATATAAAATGGGAAAATTATTATAATAATCATTAAATTATGTTATAGAAAACAGTAAGAAATGATTAATGTTAAAAAATCATGGATTCATGAGAAGAAAGACCATGGGTCAAAAACATATTTCTCTTAAGACTCTAGATCAAGGTTGTAAATCTTTTAGACTTGATGGAAACAAACATAATGGAATTTGAGGTAATATAAGATTTTCAAATTCGAGAAAAGGTTCCCTAAATATATCTAATAATATATTGTGTTAAAAAATCCTTTGTTACTTTAACTGATCTATTTATAATTAATTATTTTTGAAAGGACCATTCTAAAAAAATTAGATTTTAAAATATTTTCTATTTAATAAGATTAATGTGTTTAATAAATTTTCATACATAAACAACTTAATATAAGTTAATATTTTATTTTCAAAATATAAAATGAAATAAATTATTATAATGATAAATTAATTTTACAAAAAAAAATTCATTAAAAAAGGGGTCAAATTCACATAATTAAATAGCATTAATTCTTGAGAATTAGTTTTTAACCGATTTTTTATATTATGATGTTATGTTAAATTTTTTACCTTTGATGAAAAATATCAATAAAATTTATCCATAGATTGAAATAATAATTAATAAAACCAATATATATTTCTATTAAATGGTTATGTAATGATAATTAATATGAGTCCAATAATTCCTGGAAAAATTGAATTGTTTTGTTTAAAAATGTTGTATTTTTTATATATATTTTTTATTTTAAATCTAATTTATATTATTTTTTGTATTAAACCTATAGAATTTTATTTTTATACCAAAATAAATAATTAATTTTCAATCATACATTGACATCAAAATGGTAAAAATTGATGATAAATTCATTTAAAATTTGAATGATATACTCTTCCAAAATTTATTTTTAACATCATAATGTTTTATAATATTAATAAATTAAATTAATGACTAATTATGAATTATTTTAATGAAGAGTTTATTTTATATATTTAAATAAATAAATTTACTTTCACAAAATTATTATTACTATATAAATAACTTGATTATGTTTATATTATGCTTGACAAAAGATTTCTCCCAAAAAAAAATTCCATCATGAATAATGTGTTTATTTTTAAAATAATTCACATCATGTATAGAAATAGAATATGATAAAATAATTTTCATATTTTAAATTAGCATTTCCAATTTATTGTATATTGGTCAGTACAATTTTTTACCTTTATTAAAAGTAGACGAGATAAAAATTCATTACTATTGTAATGTTTAATTAGATTAACATGGTGTTAAATTTAAGAAATTGTTTCAACATGATTCACATCATCATCCATTAGAAGGATTGGATAGACCCCATGGGGAATGGGTAGTTTTTCACTTCTTTATTTTGAAGGAGGTACCATAATCAAATAGTCCTAGGGGTGATGTCATGGGCTCAAGTACTTGTACAATTGGTCCTCTTAGGATATAACTTCCTCATATAGTCTCTAACGGGTTTATTCGTGGATCCAGAAACACCAAAAGGCCCTAGTATCCATGATTCAAGGAATTTATTTCAAAGTTAGGTGCTCTTTAAATGATTATTTGGCCGAGGACACTTAAGGACTCTATTTTTTGAGAGGATGAGAAGTCGGTCTCACCACACCATTTTGAGGGGGGGGGGGGTTATTGTCTATTACATGAATCTATTATATATTTATGTGATGATAATATGTTCAAAAATCCATGGTTCATTCCCGAAGAGTGTTTCTATAGGACACCCATGGTTTGTAGGATTGTCATAGTCATACATGGATTTGATGCTACAGAGGTAATTCCGACTTAAGACATTAAATAAGGCACTCTGGAGTTATTCATTTTCCAGGGGGAGAAAGGTTATTTGATGTTAGGATCAAACCCATATTATGGTCTTCGAACATATCCTTGGGAAAGGAATCAGTGCCCACACAGTTCATGAAACTTTGGGCTTATGCATGAGATATTCCCATTTGAGGTGACATGATTGTGTTTTCCCTTTTGGAATGGAACCATTTTGAGCTCAGGCCTTCAAGCAGGCATCCTGTGTAACCTAGATTGATTAGGAATCTAATTTTCATAGTTTTGAAATGTATGGATGATGTAATCATCATAAATATCTAATACCATTTGAGTCATGCTTAGTGTGGGAAACAATAGGATGTAAGAGATCCAACCAACCACACAATTCCTCTTCGACTGAGGGGTGAGGGTTGGCCAATGACAGAAGAGGTCGGGGAGACCATGGGAAAGGGCATAGAGTGATGAACCTTTTAATGTGTTATGATATTAGAGTTCATGCGGCTAGGTCCTTATAATTTTGGGGAATTACCTCATTGAGAGTACCCTAGAATGTGTTTGGGAAAATGGGAGGAATGTCAACTATCTTCACAAGGAGAAGAAAACATAACTACATAGACTGATCACCATTCATCAAGGAATGGATAATAATGTGACCACCATTAATCCATATAATGGAATGGTTCATGTCAACATCCTAAGGTTGGACTCCAGGTTACCATGGGATTGTAGACTTACATATATCCATGGAGTCCAAATGATTGTGGAGAAATCCTTCATGACACCACTTACCATGGGTATGTAGATTCAAAGGGGTGCCCTGATGTGCATGATGATCTGATCATACGAGTCTGGTGGCTTTGGAGGTACCTTTGGCGTGATGCTATGGGACTGCTCCGCAGAGTGACTATAGAGTACTGGAAGGTAACAGAGGGAAAGATTAGAGGCATAGGAAAGAGTACCCGAAGACATCCCATTTTTCATATTGTTTTCTTATGTGGTATGTGGGGAGCTCAGCATTCCATAGTGGTATGCAGGTAGAGGGGTCATCCTTGTACTGAAGTAGTACTCGGGCTGGATAATGAACCACCACGCACCCCAGTGGTGCACAGTCTGGAATACGGTTTGTCACATCACTTCAGGTTCAATCTACCTACTGATTTATTACATGATGATGAGTTAAATCTGCATAGCGATACACTATGTGGATCGCCATATCGAAGTAGGGTCTTAGAGACTATCATTCACAAGGAGTTCAATGACGTGGAATATATAGTTTGTTATTTCACCAATTAGGTTCAAAGTTCTTCCATTTTTATTAATTTACTTTTTGTGGTTTTTGGTCAATTATACCTACGAAAAATGTGGTTTACAATTAGTTCTTCACCAAAGATTCGATACTGAAGCCAGAATCCTCTCATAATTATTACATATAACCTATGGGATCTACTTCTTGCTTTCATTGTCTGTCTAGTTTGTGTTCTAAATTCATTTTGTTATCCTTTTATAGAACATTGTGGAAATCATATTTCTGGGCATGTGGCACCATTTGCGGAATCCCATGAAGGGATATCTTGACCCGTGTAAGACTTTGTGAACCATGGTTTGTGGATGCTGTGGTACATGAGGCATGGTTCATTGATCCTTTCGAATATTCTTCATTTGTGAACTCCTGAGTTCACGAGACAATTTGTGGATATCCTTCACGCACTTGATTCAACCAGCGATGTGGTTCGCAAGAACTTCGGTTCGCTGGACATCTCTTTGTGGGACAACTCCCTGGGGTCGTTACATGTACTAGTGGTTCACATTTCACTTGGTCCTAGAACCCTTCCCAGTGATGGTATTCAGGTCACATAAAACTCATTGAGAAATTTAATTCCTTCAACATTCTTCTGAATATTTCGACACAATTTGATTCCATTCTCTTTTTTAACATGTAATAATACTTTCTTCCTACTGAAATGTGATTGTGGGAGTATTTTCATCACATGAAAAAATTATTGGACCCTACAAATTCTTCCCATCAGAATGGGGTCTGTTCCAAACAAAGAAGTGACTATTCTGAATTTAAAGTGGTCCGGAACTGAACTGGTTTGAGGTAGAACATAATGGTCCAGTATGAGGGTACCACTCCTATATATCGGGGAAAATTTCAATTTTCTTTTACCGTTTATCATGGGAAAAATGTCTCTCGACTCTCCGTCGGATTTCTCTGCTTTCGTGAACCATCTCTTTTGAGAAATTTTTATTCGCGAATAGTTTCATACATGCCTCGAACAGAACATTTCACCATTGCTCCAACCTGCAAACTGAATTTTGGGTTTTATAAATGGAGTTGTGGAATTTAAAACTAAAATCGGGACATACATGTAGGAGATCACTATGTGGTTTGAGTGTCTTTCACACAGAGCGTGAACTGGAAAACTAAACTTCAATCCATATAGATATTAACATAAACTTTTGTACAAAAATATGGAATATAGACTTGGAGAGGCCTTGAGTCATGGTATCCACCTTCTGTGAACCCTTCTATTCCATGGACAATGCTCCTCATGCCAACTCCTTGCATGTGTTTCGCGTACTATGGTTGTACACAATGATCATATCTTTGTATCGTGTAGCATGCATGGATTGCTTTCATGTATCATGCCACATATGAGATATGGCTACCACATTCCGTTTAGAGTAATAGTACATGTAGCCCCATGCATATATATTTTTATTTCTTTTATCTATTTTTGTGGCTGTTATAAAATAATTTTTTTTGACTAACTTATTGTGGGGTTTTGGATCTTCTTGTGTAGGTGAAATGGCTCTTTCATAGGCTATGGAAAAATTGAAGAATACAAGGGAAAGCCTAGTAGGGGACAATGAGGAAAATCTTTGATCCTATATTGTTCCTCATGATAGCTTCTTAAATTATATCCTCATGCCAAATCTACTAGATTTCCCATTATTCATACAGTTTCCACTTTATGGCTTTAGTCTTATGCATGATGTTCTTATGCAATTATCTATCCCCAATACCCATTTTATTCTCTTAGAATCACTGTGAGGACATGATTGGGAAAATATTTTCCCAGTGGAAGAAGTTATAGCTACTCTAATTCAAGAAAATGTGATCATTTTAGAAGGCTCGGTATGGAACATGGGTGATTGTAAATGTCACAACACTTCCTTGAAACTAGTCGCCCGAGAGTATCCGTGTATTAGTCAGATTTCCCGGAAAAACACCAACAGTTGGTGGAGCACCATGTGGGAATTTCGAGGTAGAGGATGGTTCTCCAAAGAATGGGATTTGGCATTCTGGGTACATAAAACATATTTATATTCCCTTATCCAGTTTAAAGTTGTGACCTTATATCGAAAAAGTCAGGGTTTCTCTATTCACATCCTTCTCCCCAGGTGAAATCCATCCTATGCTGCTTAGCCGCTATTGTTAAATCACCAAATCCTTCTATTTTTCACACGGATAGGTGGGAATCATATTATGGGACATCCTACAACATGGAGGACTCCCCATCCTTGGAGAGATGTATGACGAATTTCTTCGAGCAGCCACTACTTGGGATAATACCTACCATGTGTCCCCATTGAAAATTAGCCTATTGGTTATGGAAGAATGATTACATGATCATCCCCTCCAAGCTCACTATTTTATCCCCTTTGAGGCATTTATAGGGTTATAATTGCATGAAAACAAACCTATGTCGAGAGATCTCTGCAGTTGAACTCATCCATCCCGTCAGTCTCGACAGACTCTAGGGTCATAGTGCACTACCATCAAAGTGAGATGATATAACACCTAGGGATATGAGCTTCAAACGGATGTGCCACCTATGCTTAGATTAAAAGGTTTATTTTTCATGTTTTTTAGTTGATGGATATTACCATCCCACGATGTATATACCGATGTTTTGTCTTTCACATTGATGATATTGGCTATTCTGTAAGAGGGTCAACCCATAAATTTGGCCACTCCTTCTCTATGACGACATTATGAGTTGTTGGGACAAATATAGGATGGTAGGTATCCACATCTCCTCAGCAGGCCGTTTCAATTTCTGTATAGGTGGATGAAATAACACTTCCCTTGTTATGAAAATCGACACACTAAAAGGGTTCCACATTTCGACTATCAAACCACCCTTCATAACATTTCTGTTACTCATCCCAGGACGTTATGTGTTAGTGATGCAGTTGGGTTGTTGAACGAAGCTTCCGACGTCTTATTTGAGCCGCATCCTACTTCTCATAGGATATTAAAATGCAACAGTGGTGATTCTTTAGAGGAACTCTCATACATTATCATGCTTTAGGATGTGATTCTCATTTATATCATAGATCGAGTGGCCACTTATGAGCCAGACCTCCCATACCAGTTTGTTAGGAAATTTGGGTGCCTTCAACAAACATAACTTCTTCCTACTATTCAATTAATGGGAGAATATAATCTCATAATTCATTGCTAGTTATGGATTTTGATTTTGTGATAAGGTGCTGCTATGGAGGTTATCATCCCAAATATGATGAGATCCACTTTTCTATCACTGAAATATGCACAAATTTGGTGGCCTGTTACTCTAACAAGGTGATAAAAAAAGGCAGGTCTACAAGCCCTTAACCATTATTCACCCAAATATGACCCCAAAAACCATGCCATACATTATTTATTATATTAATTATGTGATGAATATGTATTCTATTCCTATTAATACAGTAACCATGATGGATAGGCCACCTATTAGTGCCCTTCTGGTAAGAAGGTGCTCAATTCACCACCAGAAGCATCTCGAAGGGGCTTCATCGGTGTAGTCTATCATAGGGGGAGTTATTCATAT
Organism: Viscum album; assembly: GCA_963277665.1. NCBI lineage: Eukaryota > Viridiplantae > Streptophyta > Magnoliopsida > Santalales > Viscaceae > Viscum > Viscum album. The sequence continues at coordinate 1,641,744,485 of OY728135.1, read as the reverse complement.
TGGTCCTCTCCTATAGATACATCCCATGACCCTAATGAGGCTAGCCCTAGTACAGTATCACCAAAAACCTCTCCAGTCACTGCTAGCCCTCTAATTTTGGCTGCAGCGGTTGATCCATCTGGCTGAAAGTAGAGCCCTCCATCTTGGGTAATGTATCTTAGGTCCCTTCCCACTTCTATAATGACCCTTCCTACCAATAGACCCTTTGAGTTGGGGTAGGAAAAAAGTACTGGTGTTTTGGGGAGTCACTAGGAAGTGTAAAAATAGGCATGGCATTAGTTATGTGTCCTTTTTGTGGAAACACCTACGGCCATAATTACTGACAAAACTGAAACATTCTGGATGTTATTCACTGAGCTGGGTTTTGGTGGATTTGATTATTAGCACTTACATCTCCTTATCTAATAGATCATCATTGCTCAGCAAGACCTCACTTCATGGGAAGATAATCATGCTAGGATCAATAATTTACATTAATATGTGATGAACTTTCGAGATGTTTTAGAGGAAATAAATCCCCTATTGGCTGAAGATGATAAGGAACATCATTCTGTGATTCCCAAAAGGAAGATATATGAGAGTGTGAGGACCGCAGAGCAATGTCATGGGATCAATTGGACTCATCATGTTCCAATAATGAATCTATCAAAAAGAAAGGTAGAAACCTTAATGCCATTATGGAACGCATTCTGCCAAAATTTAAGGATGAAGAGGATGCGAGAGCTTCTTTAGAAAAAACTCTTGACAGCCTATGACAGTCATTTTCCATTTTTCATGAAAGGTATTGTTGGGACTTATTTTAACACTCCCTCATATCATGATGTGTACTCATTTTCTTTTTGATACCATTTAGAGACTCTGAATGGGGGATTTTTCTCAATTTATTTGTTGAACTCAAGGAAACTAATTTACCTTCAATTTTTTTCATTCTCTTTTCATGTCATTTCAATTGATTACAATCAATCATTTAAACATAATTTCAATCTGGTATTAATTTCAAACCATGATTTGAAAACATTAAATTTAAATAATCGGATCGGGATCTAATTTTTTCCTGAGCCACGGGACTCAGCGAGCGTAGTTCGACTATTGCTGAGGATTTATGGAAAACCTCATGACGTTTTGTTTCTTTTTCATTATTACCCTAAATGTTTTCCTAATATTTCTTGACACAGACATAGTGGGTATAACTTGACCCTTTCTTAGTCCACCCTTTGTGGATTTTTGAACCAAAAATCCTTACATTACTTTTGATAGCTCGACATAATTGTTTTCTCTAAAACATACACATTATATGATTAATGAGTTGATACTCTAATTTTATCCAGAGGTTCCCTTTTCATATTTTCACTCTGAAGAGTATGTCATCTTTTCACTGGAAGTTTACATTCTTGCCTGTCAAACTTACTACTAATGTATTTGGTCAAATATCTTTGACCAAATATGATGGGGTAGGGGGACCAATTTGGAATTCCTCAGTCAAGAATGTCCTCATAACATTCAGACGTGAATGAGAGATTTTTCATGACCCTAAATTTGTAAGTTTTGGACATGCATGAGGCTAAAGAGCCTTTTTTGGCATATAGTTGTAGGATATAACTCTACTAATAAGGAAATTACTTTTTATTAAGGTCCATTTTCTCGGAGAAATATGTAGAGCCTCCGGGGAATGATGTGCATAGTCAAATAAGGGTTTTTGTAGGACAATGGCCTTCAATATTTTATTTCCTAGGAAGATTTACAACATATTGAATTTTTTTTTGATTTCATGAGACATTGTGGGAGGCCTTCCAAAGTGGTGATGTCTTAATTTATTAGGTACATTCATATTGGTTTTGAGACGTCAACATCTCCCACATGATTCTTACTTGTGTAAAAGAGATAAGATTAATGGTCGGTTAAATTATAAATCTATTTCCTATCAGGTCATTTATTAAATAAGGGTATGTGATCTATTATCCATAGGGATTTTCCAAATCATAGGGGTTGATACTAGAAATTAATTTCATATTAGCATATGGAAACTAGAATGGACCCTCTTAAATAGAGTTTTCCATTGATGGATGACCATTTTCTGGGAGACTTATGCAGAGCCTCTGGAAATTGATGTGCATAATCAAACAATGGTGTCTAGAGGACATTGTCCTTCCATCTCCAATGGATATGAAGGATTTTGGTGACTGGATCCTTTTTTAACATGGAATACGACCTTTTTCAAGGGGTACTTATGAGCAATATAAGGGACATTTCTTTTAGCCGAACTCTTTAGGGGAACCCAAAAATATGTGGGCACATTTTTCCCTCTTATATGTGGATCAACTTCAAACATATGTATGGGGTATATTTATTTTGCAGAAACCTCATGTTAGACCAGAGTTGAATTGGTCCAGCATGTTCTGACATATCTAGGACATGGGTAGGAAGGATATTGTAATCCATGACTTTGAGATCCATTGAATTAGTATAGACGACACAAGGCTTTAATTCCATTGGGAAAATTGAGATAGGAGAGGACTCTCCTAGGGGAAAATTTTCCTTTGATCGGTGGTCATTTTGTCGGTGACATATGCATATCCACTAGTTCATAATGCGCATAGTCAAACAAAGGTTCCCATAGGAGATTGTACTACCATCTTTTATTGACATGGAATTTCGTAGGGATTCAAGATAGCTTAGATCACGGTGTTTTAGCTATGTAAGGAGTGTCTCAAGATACATTAGAGACATTTTGGTTGTGATTCACACATGGAATTATGTATCCCTTAAGTAGATCTAGATTGTACATAGGTTGAGGCATTTGTCCTATATTTGGGGTATCTATTAGTTTAATGTCGTACAGCCATGATGTGGGGTTACATATAGAGAAGGAAACGATTACATTCCATTTAGAGTCATGCCCCGAGGACTAAATTTTTGAACTGTTGTTACATGATATCATGGTGTATATCTCACTAAAATCCCTAAGCTCACATGATCCATGTTCAGTGTGAGAAACAAGGGATTATGAGGATTTAGGATCATCACATAAGAATATAAAAATCAACAATAGGATGAACATTAGGCTTAAACAAATGGTTTTCAGTTTAACGTCATATAAGAAGGATGATTTTAGCCTTGTAGATTAACATTGTTTGGTGAGGAAATTATATTTTGTAGTTTAGAGACATGTAAAGTGAATGTTTTTCTTTCAAAAAAATCATTAATAGATTTGAGTTAATCTTTATTTGGGTGTTCGGGTGTTCGATAGACATGAGTGATGATAGATGGTGTAAACCATAGTCTCAGGGGAAACATGGTTCAGGAGGAATGACATGGGGCTTAGAAGCCATTCAGCGTACTGAGGTTTGAGAGGAATCTCCTGAGGATTAATTTTCGTTTGATCAACGGCCATTTTGTAGGATACATATGAAAAGCCATTAGGGAATGATGTTCATATTCCAACAAAGGTGTCCAGAGGACCCTGGACTTCAATCTCATATTTCGATGAATGATTATAGTTATCCATGTTTTACCAGATTATAAAGTTTGAGAAATGGGAAAAATGTGTCTTGGAATGTAAGAAATACCTAGATTGTGATTATCCATGTACTACTAGGGATCCCACAAAGATATGAGTCATATGTATAGGGGAAAGCATAATCTTTTGACCTCTTATGTGTGGGCCATGTGAGGGATATTTTAATATTGAGAATTAGACCACACGTGAATCATGAAGAATCTTTCTTTTTATTTTCATGTGGTTAGGAAATTTCATTGACTCCCTGGACAAGTCTATCCTTTTCACCGAAGAAGGGTAATTTTTTTTAAAAAAGTGGAAGGTTCTGGATACCAGGTTTGGGAATCACTATATATCCTTTAATGGAACGAATCAAGCCATACGTGTTTCTGAACATTCTCTGCAAAGGTTCAGTCCATTCATAGGGACATCATAGGGAATTTGTTTTGTTGGTCTCTATGTGGAGATGCCAAATTTGGGTTTCACTACATATCCTGTAAGGGCTAGAATTAAGCCACCTGTTGTTCTGAATGTTCCCCGTACCGATCAGTCTCAGACATAAAAGTATGGGCATTTTTGTTTTATTCTCAATGGATATCGGGTCTACCATATTAATCTATAGTTTTTTTACATATGGGAATCCTTAACAACGATCCTATGATCATGTGAGTTACACTCGATGTGAGATACAAGGAGTGAAAAGGGTTTCCAATGTAAATATGGGGAGATATAGGACATGATAGAGGCATTTTTTATGGTTGGGTTTGGGCCAAGATTGGGGATCGAATCATCACTAGATATCCCCCTAATGAATTTTATTCAAAAAATATGACGATCTCGGAGGGATCATACTATTTATCATCATGCGATTAGGACGATTTATGACATCTATTTTAACATCTTGCAGCTTGGACGCTATGTTGTGCCGTTTAGATTCATGTAGCAAGGACACTAGCATCACAGTTTAATTTTCTGTTTCATGGAAGAGTTCTATATAGTTTTATTCCATGTGGATAAAAATATAAATCATAGTTTAGGGTCATATATTTTTGACCGAGAATGGGCATTGTTTTTACAAAAATCACTTCTTTACAAGCATTGCATTTGTGGGAGTCCTGATGAGTTGTTCGTCCATCGATATCAAGTCATATGCTTCATTGGAATAGACACTCTATATTACTTATTGTCTCTCACAATTTAGTTTAAGAATTGGGTGATTCTTCTTATGTATCATCGGGGTTCATAGGACAAACACCATCTCACATTCGAGGAAAGATCAAAAGAGAACATTTTTTTGAAGGCTCGTGTGATCCTATTTCGGTAGACTTCTAATTGGTGCAATATTTGTATCATTTTCTCTTAAAGCTTCCCCAAATCATCAAACCATATTTGGGATTGATCTTACAAGGAAATTTGATTCCAAATGGATACACGAAGTGATGAAACATGATTTTCGATAGGCAACCCCGCATCTGCCCCGTATACTAGTGAGTATGTAGTTTCTTTGGTGGAAGTGTAGGTCGTGGTCGGGTAAGACAATAAATCATGTAGAATCATCTATGGTCACGATTTCTTATCCTTATCTACCATATTTTGGGGTATGTTTGACAGAGTATTTTTTAAATCCTCTATCTGTCCATTGGTCACTGCATGGTAGTGGGAAGAAGTGTTGGCTTTGATTCCATACTCCTGATATAATTTATCCAACTCAACAGAGCCGAAGTTGGTGCCATTTTCCGTCAATATTGTATTAGGGACACCAAATTTGGTAATGATGATAGCCTTCACAAAGCTAATGATTATTTTCCCTGAATTCATTAATGGGTATGGATTTGGCCCATTTTGAAAAGAAGTCATTTCTATGAGTATGGACTTGAATTGTAAGGCTATAGTGGGGGGATATTGTCCCAAAAAAACCACCCTGAGGCAAAAAATGTCTAGGAGTACATAGATGTGTGAATTAAATTCGGGGGTCGGTGAAAAAAATTGGTATGAACTTGGTAGCATTAGAAATTCTGGGCGAATATGTCACAATCATGTATCATAGTGGGCATGTAATATCTGAGGCATCCGATTTGATGAGAGAGATTGGTTGCTAATTGGTGTGCTCGACAAGCTCTGTTGTACACTTCATTCATGAATAAAACATTATCTTCTCCATCAATGCAACCGAGAAGGACTCCATCACGGTCTCTTTTATATAGAAAAGTTCTTTGGTTTAACCCATTGTACAAGACAATGTTGACTAACCATCTCTTGACTTATTCCCTTCCAGTCCTATCTGGTTTGAGTTCCCCTTTTCAACGGTAATTTTCTATGGGAGTCATCCAGCTGGTGGGGTGACCATAACACTCAGCAATGGGAATTATTTATTCAATCTCTTCCATATTGTTTTGGATAAATGGAAACACCATCTAGATGTGGGAAATGCTAATAACCAGTTCACCCAGGTCTAGATCTTCCAGGGTTTTGGTTGCATTCACAAAAGCATCGGTTTGAGGATTTAGTGACTAGGGGATAAAGGTCAGTGTTTGTTCTAATGGGAATTCTTCCATCATTTCTTGAAAATGTTTCATTAAGGAGGAAAATAATTCTTTGTTAATTTAATATCCACTATTAACTTTTTTGATCACTATATATGAATCACCATTAATTTTAAGGTGTTTTTCTCATGCATGAAGTTTCAGATCTAGGCCCATAATGAGTTCCTAGTATTCTGCTTCATTATTTGTACATCCTCCTGAATGTAGGAAAGAGTAAGGAACGATAGACTTTTCAGGGGTTTTGAGTATAAATCCTGGCCCGCTTTTTTGAGCTTTCGGTCCTCCATCATTTTCCCTATCATGCTTCTGGATGCCCCATCGATGTACATTTCCCATATATGGGGGTCCTCTTAGGCAAAGAACACTTCTTCATCCTGATGTTTGGTGTCCATCAATGGTGTTTCATATGAGTGGTGCTCTATCAGAAAAACTACTAATATATTTCCTTTGATGGTCTTATGTGGTACGTACCATATGTCAAACTGTAGTAGGATGATTTACAATTATTATAGGCATCATGTTAGCATGGGACAATAGAGGATATATTTGAGCGGGTTGTTGCAAGAGTCCAGGTGGACCTTATGGTACTGCATGTAATGCCTGAATTTCGAAACTGCAAAGATTAGGGCTAGGATGTTCTGTTTGTTTCTTGAATATCGAGTTTCAGAATCAATCATAGATTGGCTAAGGTAATAGATGTTGTTCTTACTATCGACATTATTGTTTAATGCGATGAAGGTTCCTACTGACCATTCCATGGAAATTACATAAAAAATGAGTTGTCTCCTATAAAATGGAGGTATCAACACTGATGGGATTAAGAGATATCATTTGAGTTTGTTGGAAGATTCTTGACAATCATTATCTCAGTCAAATGTAACCCATATCTTCATTAACCCGGTGAAAGGTAATCATTTACCCACCAGGTTGGCAATGAAGCAACGAATGTAAGAGCGGTGACCCTACAGACCTCTCAGATCAATGAAGTTGTGTGGTGTGTACAATCCATGGATGACTATATTCTTCTAAGGGACGTCCATGATGCTGCAGTGGTCTATAACGAAGCCAAGGAATTTCAAAGAGGTAACGTCGAAGAACAATTTAAGGGATTCATCTTTTAAATAGTGATTTCACAGTTTGATAAACAATGTTTCATGATTTTCTAGGTGGTTTGAACACTGTCCAGATTTAGCCACTAGATCTTCAACATAGAACTCGATGAATTTTCCAAGCAAGGTCTTGAAAATTTTATGAATGGAGCACTAATATTTAATGCTAAAATATTTTAGATTATAGAGCATCACCTTATAATATAACACTCTATGGGGGGCCCTAAAAGTAGAATCATATTCATCTATTTAGTCTATTCAGATATGGTTGTATCTATAATTTTCAACCATGAAAGAGTGGGCCTCATATCAGGTAGTTTCATGGATCAACAATTCTTTTACCGAGACCATGAAATCATCTTTTGGCCAATGACAATTAAGGTCCCTAAAGTTGATGCAGATTATAATTTATCTGTTCTTTTTTTTGATAGGGAATATTTTTTCCATCCAAATCGGATATTGGACTTTAGTATGAAATTGGATTTGATCATGTTGTCAACTTTAGCCTCGATTTTGGTAGCTTGTGTTGGGTGGGACCTTCTGGATTCCTTCTTATAGCCCCGAGGATCTTTTAGAAAACCCGGATGATGAGTGGATACATGAGGATCGAGGACTGACATTTCTATATAGTTCAAAGAAAAAATAACTATTCTTATTCAGGTCAGAGTTATATGTATCTTTCTCCTCGACAAGTATAGCCACACTGATCAGAGTGGGTCGCGGGTCATCTCTGGTGAAAAGTTTTATTTTCCCAAGTTCATCGATTGTAGAGAAGACACCTTCTTCGAATGTGGGATGGGAATGTTTGAGGTCTTCTTCTTCTTCTTCTTCATATAATCCTCTTCGTAATATTCTTTCTCTTCTGATGGAGAGAGGATTCTCAAGACTGACACTCAAATATTGGGATAGAAATCGTCTTCTTCCTTAGTGAGTATGGTGGGGATATTTTGGGGTCCCCAGGATGGGTTGGGAGCATCTTTATTAGGTATTTTCCTGATATTATAAGATTCATGCCATTCATTTTTGGCTTTGGACTTGGTGTCCATAACATAAATCATGATGATAATTGAGTTCATATCAGGGATTGAGCTTATGCATTCAAATTTGATGACACGTAATACATTTGCCTCCCCAATTTGTTGGAAGGGGTCAGTGGGACCCATTTAGAATCCATTCAGGGCAGTGATTCAATCAACTTCGTCGGCCAAAGAATGCCTCTCTTCTGGTTTATAAAACCCTACGTCAATGTAGTGCAACCCATATGACTCAAATGATGATTTATTAGCGTGCGATGTCCCTTTTTTCATTAGTGAAATATTCGATGCCCTGATGGTATGATGACATAATTGTAGTGTGCTAATGTAGTGAGGGCCTCCCTAAGAGGACGTTGAATTCCATAATTTGTCGCACTACGAGGAACTCAAAATCTGACATGACTTATCCAAGCCATGTTTTATTCTTGATTTTTCCCGATGGATTCTTCTCACTTTTTTCATATCTCAACAATGTTGTGGTTTAGGGTGTCAAACTATCTTCATCACAGCCCATATGATGAAGTGTTCGTAGTAGGAGAACGATTAATCCAGAGATGTTGTCAAAGAAAATCCTTTGGACATCAATTCCATTTATCTTGCTAGACACATATAATATATTTATTTCCCTTGCATGATGGAATCTTCATCGCTGTCTATGAAAGAAGTTTATGGTTTGCCATTATTCGGGATTGGTCTCTGTCTGATAAACGTCAACTGGTACTACATCGGCCTCAAATTCCTGGGGACTTAGTAGGGCTTAGATGAGAGCATCCCTAAACTATGTGGATAGACTCAATGTATCCAGGATTGATAGCTTTACCGGCACTGAAGCTAGCTGCTTTTGAATATCATATTTCTTCTCTAAATCGTAGATCTTCCTAGCTCAATGATGATCTTTCATATACACTTTTGGGGAATGAGCATTGGATATAGATGTCACGACCTCTGTGATAGGATCTGGTGGTGTTACGGTCCATTCTTGGTTTCGACGGACCGGTTTTCCTATACTCCTTGAAGGATTTGATGTTTGTTCTTCCTATGAGAGATACTCCATGATGATTGGGCGAAAATTTCATTCATTAGGGGAGGATAAGAATTCCAGCTCTTTTTGTGTCTGTCGAAGGGTCCTTTCGTGAGTTTCTACAATGTTAATTATATGAGTTGTGGTGTGGCCAAAAATTTGACTCCTTCCACGATCATGCCTTCCAAGAAACCCTCAGCCTCTGTGGCCTCTACCTAAGGCCCTTAGGTTGGTAGCAGTTAATTCGAGTTCATGCCAATTGTATCCATCAGATATGAGGTCCATCATGGGCTTTGGTGGCAGCCCAGCTTCTTGCTCCTACTTTCATTACTTCTGGCCCTTAGAAGAATGTGGGGCTGATGATGACATATGTGTTGCATTAGGGACTTCTAGAGTCATGGTTGGTTGATTCAACTTTTCCTGGAGAGTTACATGAGCATGGTTGACAATTTTCTGGCTCATCCAGTAATCAATTTTTTTCCTTTTAACTGGTTATTGTCTTCCATTCCTCTTACTTACTTGGGTCTGAGATGAAAAAATACACCACTTGTGCTAGCAGTGAACAAAATTGGGATCTCTAGGAATCAACCATTTTTGTAGGAGATAATTGAAGAAAAATAAATATTGTATGGTGTGTCCCAATATCCGATAATATGGATATTAATTTGGATGGTTGTCGAGACCCACTTCATCGGCTCACTTTGGGTCTGATAGCTCAAGCAAGTTGCAATTCATGGAATTTAGGAAATATCTGCAGGCCTGGTCATTTCAGAATAAGTATAATTTATTTCTTCATTCTTCAAAATAATTTCTTTTAGCACCCATTCACCCATATTGGAGGTTGGGGGTGGTTGTGGGTGTCTGGGGGTCCCACATGTTTTGGGGAGGCCTCAGAAATGGGGCTGGTGTCAAGGTTTGCTTAATTGTGACAGAAGTCACTTCAATTTTTTTTTCCTATTTTTTCTAAAGCTGATAGGTCCACCTTGGAATTAAGATTGATCTACTTCAAATATTCTTCTATCCATTGGGAAATGGAAAATAAATATCTGAACCCACTTGTGTACATCACTGGGATGAGCGGTGTTCGTATATTATCGCATAGATAATCGATGTACATAGTGATCATTTCATCTTGGGGAGTGGAAAATTAATGGAATAAGCCAGGCCATTACTTCTAGAAATGAAGTTTGAGACTCTTTTAATATCTCAAGGAATGCAGTTTGTGAGATCACTGATTGTTGTCTTAGTCAACATTGAACTGAAGTGGAAGAGAAACTGTCTCTAGAGTTCCACCCTGCAGATGATTGAGTTAGCTAGTCAGATTTTATGTCATATAATGGTCACGCCATGTAGGGTTTTCATGATCCATATATGTTTTACTAATTTTTTCTACTCTAGAGTTCCCATAACAGGGTCACTGTAAGGGGTGTAGTGCATTAGATTCTATTTCGGGTCCCCCGAGAAATTGAACACTGGGAATTTGGGGTTTCTAATGTTTGGAGGTCATGGAACATTTCTTACACAATTAGGGTAGGGTTTTTGACTTGGTTGTATCAGATTGAACCACCACTCCATGGTTTCTAGTTGAGCTATTAGTTTCTCGATGGTATTCGATTGCCCTTGATGCATATCATTCCAGAGTTGAGCATGGGTCGTTGCGGAAGCTATCAATTCTATGCATGCCGATGCTGCTAGAATTTAGGGTGGTTACCAAGCCAGGGGTATCCTTTGTTGTTTTACATAAATATACCCTGACTACCTTCCTAGTGGGGAAATTATTGATGTCCTTCCACGGCCAGATGGGTCGTTGCGGCAGCTATCAATTCTATGCATGCCGATGCTGCTAGAATTTAGGGTGGTTACCAAGCCAGGGGTATCCTTTGTTGTTTTACATAAATATACCCTGACTACCTTCCCAGTGGGGAAATTATTGATGTCCTTCCAGGGGTATGTTTATAGTCCTAGAGATGGGTTGGACGGGCCTCTGAACATAACTCCATTCAATGAGATGAGTGAATTTAGAAAGGGAACCAATTCTGGGAATACCTACTGATGTTCCACAGGGGGAACACATCCAGTAAGATAGCTCCCTTCATGCATCTTGTCATTAATTCACCTTATCATCATTTCTTCCTCCCGTTTGGTGAATATTTCCTCGAGTCTGAGGGAAACATTCTCATGGGAGAGTAGAAGGTGGGTCATAGACAACCTATTATATATTATTCTCATTTTTGAGGTTTTTCGAGGGATGTAATGACAAATTAATTAAGGGGGCGATGAAATTTAGGTCTTCTCCCTGGTTCTGGGTATGCACACCATCAGGCTCCATGTGGGATGCCTTTGGGAGGGAACAATTGTGTATTGTGTCCTCTCCCTTTGTATCATTTTTTTAGATCTGTGGGGTTGAAATTTACTATGTTCAATGATTCATACTGCCTGGGGGGTGTTGTACCAAGTACTAAATTTTAGGAAGGTTTTATTCATCCTCTATTGGACTTTATCCTTAGCTTATATGGTATTATTTGGGTTTCATTGTGAATATTAACTTGACCGGAGCCTTGTTCTGACCTCATAATGTGCCTTTGTCTCGTAGGGTGTTAATCCATGATGGGGTGGAACTGGTGACTTCTCTAGTCATCATTCTTCCTAGATGGGAGAAGACAGAAGTCTGTTGTGCGGGAACATGAGGAAAAAATTTCCCCATCCCTACAGGCTGGGGTTGTTCATGTTCTTCCATTAATGTAGTAATTCCTAGATTTATTGGCCATACAGGGTAATTTTGAGTATAAAATTCCACCATCCCTATGTGATGAAGTTGTTCCCACATTGCAGCAGTAATCACTGTTATTTCCACCTTTTGATTTCACGCATTTATATGTGGGTGTGATATGAGTATGATATCGGACGTATATGGGATTTATGGGCTTTTGAAGACATGATAACTACTTTATATTTGTATACCATTAGGTATGAAGCATTCTATATGTTCTCAGTTTCCTAGATCACTAGATTTTTGATGGCTTGATCTCTTCAGTTTTGACACTTTTGAAACTTACTCCGGGCCGATTTTTTTGAGTATCCCATATTTCCTAAGTAGTTATTTCATTTGGTTATTTCCTTTGGGTTATTATATTGGAATATGTAATTTCCAATGAGGGTTTTCTAAATTGTATGTGAGGTGAAGTGTAGGGCTCTATGATCCCCCCATTGAAAAATATGAACGCTAGTCGGGGAGTCACCAATGAGGCGACACAACTTGTGCAGTGTATGGAGGCAAGCCAGATCAAGGTTTTTATTTCACATTCCAGATCATGGTTGTTATGTGTATGGGAGGGTTCCAAGATGATTAGACTATAAATCTCCACTAACATGTTGAAATGGTCCTCATACCCATTGTTTGGTAAGATTTTTTCTTTTAGCTTGAAAAGAGTCTTCCATATATTGAGATGAATGTCAGACATACATTACCCAGACAACTCCCTTAGTATGGGGAATTGAGATGTTGTCGTAAGCCAATACATCACTGGTATATTATCCTTAGCATGTTGTCTTATCACGAGCAACTTATCCTACTATTGTTCTTATGGGGAGTCCTCTACTTGATATTCCCAACTGGACTGCTTCTTATAAATTTCGTTCCATGAAGTTGGGATGGTGGGAGCCTCATTGAAATGTGAACGGAATGGGGGTGGCTAAGAAGATGATCGTGGCCCCAAACCATACATTGGGTGGGAAAGTATATCACACATCATATACGGAGTAACTGATATTTCTGACTCCATCATTCTGAGTGCCTCCACATAGTAGGGATTTCAAAAAAAATTTCTGGAAAGGGGAGAACCTTTTTCCATTTTAAATGATGATTACGGGGAAAACCACGACAATACGTGCCATAATGGAGAGGGGGACCATTGAAACTTGATGCCCGACCTTGGTGAGTGTCCCAGTGGCATACAACCTCGGTAGGACCTTCAGGGCATGCTACAGTAATGGGAGGACCTTCTCACTACTTGACGTCACTGAGGGGAGGACCTTCTTGATGACTGTTATGATGGTGAGGACTACTATCACAACATGATACTTGGCTAGATGGAAAATTTTAACAGTGTACACCTTGTGGAGGGATTACAGGAAGTACTACAATGAAGGGAGGAGCTTCTCATAGCTTGATGTAACTATGGGAAGGGCCTTTATAACAACAACCATTGCGAGGAGGAAATTTTTAATGACTGCCATTATGGTGAGGACTACCATCGTGAATCGATGTATGACAATAGGGAGAAGCATATATGCAGCATATACCCTGGGGAGGACCATCAGTTCGGATGACATTATGTAGAGAATCCTCTTACATTCTGATCTTTAGTTCAAAGGGATGTCTACCTTGATACACATCAAGAGATAAGATCTCAGGATCGATCATTCCTAGCCCACTAAGTAATTCCTAGTGGGTTCTATGGGGATGACCTTCTGGGCTACTGGTAACAACATTGCGGGGAGGGCCTTTTCAACCACTACTACCACTTCCCTAATTTGGAAATGTAATGAAAGGGTCTTGAGACTTTATGGATATATGTTCGAGGCTTTCAAGATTCCTAGAATTCAATAGTGATGGATCATGTGTGTTCTCTTCATTTTACAGTTTCCTTTGGCACATTTTATTTTTCAGTGCTCTCTTGCGGGTAACTAGTGCTACATGATGTTGATAATGACCTTCATATATGGGTCCCTATCTTGTCGGGTCCCATGATGATTCATGGATAAGATGATGGAAATCATGAGTTTTGCAAGGGATATATGTTTTCCCTAGAGCGGCCACCATGTTAGACCGAAATCACCCAGTACGAATGTGTATTTGTTCCCAATCCAGTTTTCCATATATCATGGGATATTTCCATTAACCCTCCTACACTAGAGTAGGGACATTTAACTACATCAGAGTGACTAACCCATTTTGAGATTAAGTCATTCCATTCGAGGAAACTGGGTCGTGGACCCAGTTTCTCACCATTGTCACCGATGAAATGATATCTTGGAAAGTTCAAAGTGTATAGTCTAGAATCAGCGTATGATCGTCCATCATTTCTAGGATATACTGATATACATCTTTGGAAGGAACAAGAATGGAGTCCTATTCTGATGTCAGGGCAGGAGTTTGTGCCTTCTCCGATCTCCCATGGATTTCAAATAGATACTGACAGTTCTCTAGTGTCGGGACAGAGGAATGAGTTTGACGTTGGTTTTCTTCTCTAGTATCTACCATATCTGACTCATCATATTCATATTCACAAGAATGGATCTTCATCTGCTCACATTCTGTTGTATTTGTCTCACAAGATTTGTATGCATCCTTACATATTTTACTCTTCTCATATTTAGTTTCTGTTTTATTTGGATTATGGGGTTGATATGAATCAGTAGGTATTTGTTCCTGTGTGTAGTTGGTTGTTGTCATAGTTGGATGACGGGATTGATACACATGAGTAGTTATTTTTGCCTATGTGTAGCTGGACTCTATCCTATTTGGATGTTGGGATTCTTGTGAATTGAAAGATATATACATCATCATGTAGTTTTCCTCTCTATCTGCACAGAGATACCAGTGAGCACCATTAGTAATGTGCACATGCTTGTATTGTTCAACCCTATTTGAATGGTGGGATTGAGTGGATAGAGAAAATTTGTATGGATTCATCTTGAATTAATCCACATTAGCATGGAAGAGTTTCTCCTTAGGAACCAGGGTGATAACATATTCTTGATTATATATTCACTACCCTTGGAAAGAATCCCATGGGGCCTAGGTTTTCTGGACATCAGCAGGTGCCCTCGGCATAAGGTCCTCTTTAGTGTGAGGTGACCTGGTCACTTGGTGTTGGTGGTGATGCTCTCTTGGAGGGGCCCATGAGTTGGACTCTTATGTAGTTGAGATGTAGTTTTCACCATTGACTTCATATGCCTCCCAGTGTTAAGACAGGTACTTTTGTCACATTTCAGGGGTATGCTCCAGAAATAGTTTGAGATAACCATGAGGGATGCCTTGTACTGGGGTTCCAGCTATTGATTACGATGATACTAGTGAGACTTTGTAGACTAGAGGGCCTATCTCACAGTCTCCAACATCTAGAGAGTTTAGTTTTTGTGTTACTCATTGATTAGAGTGTCAGATACCCCACATTGAAGATGCTAGGTAGGCGATGAGTTCTTACTCTTCACCGGGGCCCTAGACGTTTGCAGGATCGTTGAGGCAGATATCTTCATTTGTCATCAGTAAATCAGTTGGATGGAATTTTTCTCTGTTTGAACCTTCAATATTCATATATGACATACAGACCACAAATCCCATCAAAGTAGAATTCCCTTGAACATATGCATATTTGAATATTCATCTTGGCCTCCCCCCTCATTGTTTTTGTTTTTTGGGGAAGGGGCTTGAGTGGGGTAAGAATTCCACCTTGGTTAAGGATTCATGTTGGGTTCACTATTTTTTTCGACCCGTGGTGAGGTTTTTAGGGAGAAGACAAAATGGTCTGACAAGAATCATCACACATCTACTGCCATATAAAGAGTTTCACATGTGGTTCCTTATTTCTTTTCAACCCAAGGTGATGCGTGTAGGGAGAAGACAAAATGGTCTGATGTGAATCATCACAAAACTATTTCTATAGATATAGTTTCACATCGGGATCACCATTTTGGTTTCAAATTGATTCGAATCGTCATCCTTTTGGATGATTGGATGAACCTCATGGGAACTAGGTAGTTTATCCCTTATCTATTGGAAAGGATGTGCCACAGTCAAATGGTCATAGTGGGTGATTTTATGGGGTCTAGTACATGTGCAATCAGTCCTCTTATGATATAACATCCTTAGATGGTTTCCATTGGGTTTATTCATGGAGGTAGTAAAACCCAACGTCCTTGGTAACCATGATTCATGGACCTACCTACTAATGGATGACGCTCATTGGATGTTTATTTGGCCAACAAAACATAAGGTTTCCATTGGTCGAGAGGATGGGATGTCGGGATGACTACACCATTTGGGCGGATTATTTCTTATCTCTGGACTCACATATAGATTAATTTCATATTCATATATTCATGAATCCTTGGTTCATTCTAAAATATCGTATCCACATGCTACACTTGGTTTGAAGTATCATCATAGGAATACATGGATTTGATGCTATGGAAGTAATGCTAACCTAAGACATGCAATAAGGCACTCTGGATTTTATCATCATCTATGGGGATATAAGGTGACTTGATGTTGGGATCAAACCCATAAGATGGGATTCTTATGTATCTATGGGAGAGGAATTAAAGGCCACGTTGTTTGGGAAACATGGGGATTACACATGAGAGCTGCCCATTTGAGGGGACATGATTGGGAGGGCCCATTTATAATGGAATACTTTTGAGCTCGGTCAATCAAGCAAACATCCCATGTATCCTTATATAAACAGTAATCAGAGTTCTCATAGTTCAATATTGTGTGGACGTTTTAGTCATCCCAAATCTCTAATCCCACAGGATTCATGATCATTTTGAGAAACAAGAGGATGTGAGACATCAAATCAACCACACATTTATTCTCCTGTTAATGGGATAGGGCATGCCTATTGCAGAAGAGGTCGGCTTTACCATGGATGAGGGCGCAGAGTGATGAAACATTTAATGTGGGATGAAATTATAGGGTATGGTGCTAGGAGCTTGGATAGTTGGGCACATACCTTAGTGGGAGTGCCCCAGAATGCATTATGGGAAAGGTGAGGAATGTAGAATCTCATCACAAGGAGAAGAAAACATAAATCCCGCGACTGATCACCATTCCTCATTGAATGGAAAAACATGTGATCACCCCTAATCCATAGAACAATGTGGTTCATGATAGCATCCCAAGGTTTTATTTTGGGATACCATGGGAATGTAGATTTACAGAAATCCATGGAGTCTGAATCATTGTGGGGAGATCCATTGTGACTCCACTTACAACGGGTATGTAGACTCCAAGGGGTGGGTTGATGCACCCGATGATCTGATCATACATGTCAGGTGGCTTTAGAAGAGGCTTTTGTCTGGATCCAGGGGACAGGTTCATAGAGGCACTATGGAGGACTGAATGGTAAATGAGGGTAGAGATTGGATCTGAAGGAATTAATACTTGAAGATGCCCCATTACCTGTACTTTTTTATTATGTAGAATGTGGGAGCTCCACAAACCATATTGGTATGCATGTAGAGGGGTCGTCCATTTACCGTAGAAGTTTATTTTTGTGGGAATGAACCACCATGCACAACAGTGGTATGCCATCCTGAATGATTTATATCACACTATGTTGGGTTCCATCTGTATTATGATGTCGTACATGGAACTAGGTTAAATACAATAAGAAATACCCTATGTGGAGTTCCATATCGAAGGAGGGTCTTGGGTAATATCATTCATATAGAGTTCATCCATGTGGAATATGTGGTTCATTATTTTAATAATTAGGTTCATGGTTCTCCCATTATTATTATGTTCCAACATTTTATTTTTCATCGAGAGTTATACCTGGTGAAAATTTTGATTTCCATTCAGTCTTCTCCGATGATTCGAGACTGATGCTGGAATCCTATATGAATTCTTACTTCCAACCTCTAGGGTCGTCTCTATGATTTTTTAATCTTCTAGGGGTTTGTTCTCTATTCCTTTTGTGGTACTTTTATTGATCATCGGGTCAATCATAATTTTTTGAAAGCAGAACCATTTTCAGAATCCCATGAAGAGATATCGTGACCCATGAAAGTCTAGGTCATCTGAGGTTTGAAGAGGTTGTGGTTCACGAGTCGTGGTTCACGGGACCTTGCCAATTTTTATCATCAGTGAACTGTTGAGTTCATGAAATGGTATGGGGATATCCTTCATGTGCCTGATTCATTCATCGATGTGGTTCATGGGTGATTGGGTTCATTGACCATCGCTTAGCAAGCTACCGCCTCACGGGTCAATCTATGTACTGGTGGTTCGTGGTTCATTCAGTCCTAGAACCCTTCTTATTGATGGTACTTGGGTCACATAAAACTCATTGAGAAATTTAATTCCTTCATGTTTTTTTGATTTTTTAAACTCAAATTGAGTCCATTCTATTTGTTAGAAATATAGTAATTCTTTCTTCCTTCTACAAAGTGATTGTGGTATTATTTTCTTCCCTTGGTGATGTTTTCAGGACCCTGCAGACATAATTGTTAATATTACATAAAAAATTCCTAAATACTATTGGTTTAATGTATTTGAACACTATATCATCCCACCTTTTAAATTTATTTAATTAGGTTTCACTTTTTTATGAATGGAAACATATATTATTTTAATGTTTTTTATAATTACAGGTGTTCAACTTACCTAAACTATAAAATAGAAACTACTATCAAATATTATTAAAACCTTAATGATCCCTTTATATTAACTAAATATGAAAAAATATTTTATTAAAATACATTTTTAAGTTATAGGTATTCTATTCTTCTTAAAATACCAACCCATGTATCCATATGAAGTGATCCAAAAGTTGTTTCTAAATGAAGTGGTAATCATTTTCACAAAATACATTTATATTTTTTTATTCACCTACCTACTAAATTATATATTTTATTATATTAAACAAGTGAAATAAATAAAATTATACTACTATAATATTATAATAATAATATAATTACCATCATCACTTTATCAACCATCACAATAGAAAATGATAACATCATCCTGCCCATTTTCAGAGTACCACCTCCACGAAATGATTCATTTAATTTTATATCACTACCTATGATGGATATTTATATTTATTTATTTGATTTTTATAAATTATTTCTTCTAAATTATTATTATTATATAGAGATAAAATATTATCTTCTTTCTATACCTTTTATTTGTTGGAAGATGATAACATTGCTCGTGCATACGTGTGGACTAAAACCTCCACAAAGCGATGTGATTTATTTTTCATTTCCTCTTAACATAGATGGTAATAAAATTTAATTAAATTAAAATATTTCTCATTTAGGATATAATATTTATTCTTTAGTGATTTATTATTAGTACCCTTTCTTACATCTCATTCATTATAAAATGAAAACATCACCCATGTGTACATACGTACAGCCATCTCTATGAGTTGATGAAATTAATTTTTCATCACCAAATAAAAATAATGGTTATAAAATTATATATATGAAATAAATATAATACTTATGAAAATATTATTATCCAATAAATCATTAAACCATGTCCAAGGAAAATGGATTGGAATCATCAAATTGAAACAGGCACGAAAAACAGAAAAATGCACACCTAGAATGATAATTTGGTTGAATATTTTTTAATAAATGGGTAAATGGTAATTATAAGGCAATAATATAATGTAATATAAGTATGAATAACTTTTTTGAATTGATTTATAATAAATTAAACTTTATTATACAGGTACCTAGGAGAATTTTTGAAGCATATTAGGACATGAGTTGAGGGTTCTTGGCCTCACTTTTCTTTCAGGGAGATAGATACATAATTCCCTGTTCTCTTCTTTTTTGTAGTGGATATAATTTTCATGTAATTATTTTAATATATTTTAGTGGAAAATTACTGTTATTTATGAATCTATATAATTTTCTCACTTATATGGGGTTTTTATTAAGATAAAAATAATATTGTATGTTTTCTTCATCTCCTTACTATTTTATGGGGATTTGTTTCTTATTGTGCAGTTATTTTTGTTATTATGTTGTACATACTTACCATTATATATATAAAATAATTAATATATTAATTTAAATGGTATTTAACTTCCCATTTTATTCAATTTCATTTCATGGATTTATTATTAAATTGTTTTTGAAGTGGAAATGTTTTATGTATCAATATTGTTTCATTTCATGATTTTCAATGTTTAATTTCCAATGAGGAAAATTTTATGATACTTATCATGAAAACCCCAGGTATTTTAATATGCATTACTTTGTTAAAGGGATTTAATTTTTTCCTTACATATTTCATAATTTGGTACTGAAATGGATAATAAAATGTTTCTAATAAATTTCATCCTTACCAAAGAGGTAAAGGTTTATTTGGAAATGTTTTATGTTTATGTTATTTATGATGTGTTATAAAAATCACGAACGAAATTATTTCTCTAATTTTATTGAATAAATTTATTTTCCCTTTACCATGACAACCCATTTCATTAAATCATACTTTATAATATTCCACTGTAATTTTCAATGAAACCTTTTTCATAATATTCTAGATTTTATTGATTTCTATGATTCTAATAAAAATTAATATTTTTCATTATTTAAAAAATTGTTCAAATATTCATTTATATATGTTTTTCATATAGTCACTATATATTGATGTTTCCTATATTCCATTGTGGTTATGTTATAGGTCTACTATTCATGTTATGTATTCATATTGTTGTGATGATAATGTTTTAAGAATTTTTTATTAAACATTTTCCTTTATACATGTCAATGAAGATATTATTAGCTAATGAATGTTTTATGGTACCATATGTTTCTATTATCTGGAGGGATTATAATTTTGTGATGATGAACTATTTATTAAACCAATTTCTATTTCATGGGATATTCTAAAATGAAATTAGGAATGTTTTTATTATCATATAGTACACTTTTGCGTGGATTATGTTATGTGAGTGGTTTGATTGAAATTATATATCTCTCTAATCTATTGGGTTAAGAAGGATATGTAATTATAAAATAAGAACTAGAAAAGGTGTGAAAAAAGTTAATTAAGAGATTTTTTCGACTATAATTGTCTTAGTTGTGAGCCTTGACTAAAAAATTGTTTGAACGGGGAGTGAACCCAATCCACTATTGGAATATATCCACTATGATAGTCATGTTGGTGATCCACTACTAAATAAATTATTTTCTTAGACTTTCTGTGTTTCTAAATGTTATATATTATTCTTATGATATGTTTTCATTTTTCATGATTTATTATTGATGAATTTTTAATCTTATGACTTCAGAAACTATTTTTGACAATGATTTATTACATGACTCATGATTAATTATCTTCAATTGAATGGGTATTCTTTCCATATGATATAATTATGTTATTAAAAAAAATTATCTTATGGTCACATGTGATTGTTGACTGATATCTCTTATGTATACCCATACTAAGACTAAATGATTACCCATTAATAGGTTTTAATTATCTTGTTTTATTAAGAAATAATTTAAATATGGGTTTTCTATGATGGGTTATATATAAGAAGAAAATTTTGGAAGATATTGTAGATCTTCCACGAAATAAGTTGATTAAAAATCTAGTAATTAAAGCAAATAATCCTTAATGGTTATCAGTTGTGTGTTATTATATATTTAAATGAATATTCATTTAAAATAATATAATAAAAATTCATGAAATTTATAGGTTTCATCAGTTGGTATCAGAATAGTGTTTAAATATTTTTGGAGAATAAGATTATAAAATATTGGTGTAAACCATTGGGATA
Source organism: Viscum album (assembly GCA_963277665.1). Taxonomy (NCBI): domain Eukaryota; kingdom Viridiplantae; phylum Streptophyta; class Magnoliopsida; order Santalales; family Viscaceae; genus Viscum; species Viscum album. Next base: position 1,641,722,752 of record OY728135.1, on the reverse strand, counting down.
TATATATATATATATATATGATAATTTCAAGATTTTTTTCCAAAATTAGATATTTTTTGAGATCCATGAAAATGTATTCCTATATAGATAAAAATATTTTGATATTGGATCCTACATATATATACCATGGGGTAATAACCCTAGAAATATGGTTCGGTATTAACTCAATATTCAACTTATATATGACATGGGGGACTAATTTCACACCTATATTGAAACTCTTAAAATATATAATTCAGTTAATTCTTATCCTATTTGTAAACCATTATGATGGATGTAAATATATTCTAGATTGAAATGAGTAATTTAATGGGTTGAATAGGGGGTTTCATAATTTAAAAAATGTTAAGAATTATTTTTCATTTTTATACGACATATTACAATGATTATTATTTTATAACACACATAAATGGATTCTTTTCTTTTATTTAATGGATGAAACAAAAAGTAACCACGGAAAAAATAGTTTTAAATGAAAATTATTTACTTGAATGAATGTGAAAAAATAGGTATATAAGATGGAGTAAAAAATATTATGGTTACGAATATCTAACCATATCAAATTAGGATTAACAACATGAACCTTGGTGAGTTTCCTAACACAAAAATTAAGTAGAAATGGAGTTTCATGGGAGATCTGATGATTTAAATCGTGAAGGTAAAAGGATTAAATTTCTTAAATTTCATGAATATACGAAAAAGTACCATGGGGCATGTATCAAGGGAACCAAAACATGTTTCAATGTTTAAGAGTATAAGAATTATTTAAATCAATGTCCTAGTTGGAAACATAATAAATAGGACAATCAAGATTACAAAATATATTAGATTATAAAAATCAATGTGCTATTATATATGAAGATTATGAAATTATGAATAAATTATAAAAGATAATGATTTTTTAATACATTTTATTATATTTAGAATATGAAACAAGATTACCATTAGTTTGATGAATCATAGAAATGATTCAAATTTAGGATTATCGTAATTAATTTCTAATGAATAAGATGAAGATTTAGAGTGAATGTATTATAAGTAATATTAAATGATTGAGTTTTCTATATATAAAGATTCAAGAGTGATGATGTAGTGATATTTTATTAAAATATTGATAATATTTAAGGATTATAAATAGTTTAAAGTAATTAATACCCATTTTATGTTTTTATGTCAAGGTTGTCATTTTAGATAAATTTATTGAGTTTCAATAGATTTTTAGCTATATATAACCCTTGATTTTAACATGTGTTTTTGTGAAATGATTATTGGAGGAACAATTCATTTATATTTTTTGGATATAAGATGAATAATATAGATAATATTGAGGTTTAATACAATCTTGGATGTTCAGATAATTATTGCTAATTAGGATAAAGGATTATTACATTTTGAAAACATAGAGAATTGAAAAGTGATTTATAGTATTTTTGATTAAATTAATTTTTTAAGATTTTTCTTTTTTGGAAAAATTATATTATTTTGGTATATATACTATTATTGTCTAATATGGGATTTTATATGATGAATAAGTATTGTGTTAAATATATGATGTATATATGATTTTTTCTGGGTTTTATGGGGATTTATATTAAGTTGGTAAGATTTATATATTTTTTAATATAAGATTGAATAATATATTTTTTTCGTATTTGATTTTATGAGAGCTTGATATTGGTTAAAGATAAATATTATGATTATTTTTTTGAATAATATATGAAATTATTTTTTAATTTTAGTTATTGAATTTGGAAAATAATATTTTGTATCAAATTTAAGGTTAATTATTTTTGGAATGATTTATTTTTGATTGTTTGTGTTATTATTGATTTTTTGGAGATTAATATATTATTTATCCATATGATGGTTCTTTTATATTATTATAATTAGATCTAACAGTTTTATTGGTAAATATCATGAGACACAAGGAATACCATTTCCTTTTTATGGATATTATAATCTTTATGGTGTTAATTTTAGTGCTTTGGGTGTAAAAATGATTATGGTTATTTACCATATTACAGGAAGAAGAGGTGGAAAAAAGTATAAAACAAAACTGATGTATAAAATTATAATATTTTATCATGTTAGTATATTTTCACATATTATGTTCCTCGATGGAAAAATAATTCCATAAACTCAATGAAGATGAAGATAAATTAATCAAGTATAACATGAAAATTATTATTTAGCTATCAATGTATGATTATGTGAACCTATTATAGAATACATGTTTTTAATAAACACATGGTTTAAGAAATATTTAGGATATGTTAATTTTTATAGTATTAAAATAGAAAATAATTCTTATTTCAAAAGGTGATATAATCTAGGTGGATTATTACGAATTTCACTCCACTTATAAAAATTTATCTTTCACTTAACTAAATAGATTTCATTATTAAAAATATTCATCAGATCCTACTTATTAATGTTTTAATTTTTATTAGATTAATACTTTTGAGGATTCATATCAATAAAATTAATAGATAAATTAATTTTATAATGATTAAAGTAATTTAAGGATATGCATTATTTTATTATGTATTGATAAAAATACTATTTTAATAATTAATAGTCAAATTGAAATGAATTGGTTAAAAATATAGTGTATTTTTTTTCAAATATATTTAGTTAGTAGCCTATATATTTTATTTATATTAATTAACCGATAGAAGTGTAATGTTCATAACTGAAAAAAATTATTTTTCAATAAAACATTGATTACCATATGGTTACAAATAATGATAAAATAAACTAAATGTGAAAGGACATACTTTAAATACAATATTTCACTAATTGATTTTATTCATAATAAAATAATATAATAATTATTAATAAATAAATTAGTTAAATATTTAGATAATTTATTCTATGATATTGATTTTCATTAATATAATTATCATCTCTATGTTAATATTTAGTGTATGTTCATATTTCTTGAAAAATGCATTATAAAAAAATTATTTTTGTCAAATTTTATGGTTTTATATTGAATATAATTTCTACCACATATACTAATTAACATTTAAAATAAAAATTACATATTTAAAATAATAATTTTGAAATTTTTTATGTAGGTTTATTTCAAATTAGGACCTAATGAATAGCAATTGATGTATATTTTTATTATTGTGTTAAATGTTAAATGGGGTAATGAGGGGGTTAAATAAATAGATTGTGTTAAAAAATAACTAAATTTTTCCCAAATTTTATTTGTTGATTTAATTTAGATCCTATATTATCCCACCAATTAAATTGATCCAATTTTTGGCCTCTTTTAATACAAATTATCATTTTATTGTTTTTAATGTTTAGAATGAGTACAAATGTTCCACTACAATCACTTATAAAAAGGAACCTCTAATTATCTCTTCATTACATAATCATGATATAAATATATCAACCAAAACTATAAAAACATATATTCTAAAAATCCCTATAAATATTTTAAGGGTTATTTCCTTCTTAAATTTATAACCTAAGGATATTTAAGAAGAAATAAAAAAGTGGTTTCTTAAAGAAGAGGTAATGTTTTTCACTGAATTTTTTTATGTTTATATCATCTTATAATTCTGGTAAATATTATTTTACAATATTAAAATAGTGGAATATGAAACATTATCTTTCTAAAATATTATTATGTTAATATTAAAAAAAATTATTTATCATCAATCCCAATAGAAAATGAAAACATCATTGTACGTATGTCCAGACTACTTCCTCCATGAAATGTTGTAATTCATTTCTCATAACCACCCCTGATGTATAGTTATAAATATGTATTTAATAAATATATTATTATTATTATAAAATTGTTATTATTTTTTAAAATTAAATCTATATTTGCATTATGACCTTCTCATCTGTTGGAAGAAGATAATGTTTCCCATTTGTATTTGTAGTCTACCACCTCCACAAAGCAATGTTATTCAAATTTAAACTCTTATAACAATGATTTTAATAGTGAAATATTAAATTAATATACGTTATATTTATGATATTATTATGATTCTATAATCATATATGATTATTTATCTCTCTTTTTTCTATTCATTAAAACATTAAATCCTCACTCATGCATACGTATAGACTACAGTCTCCACGAATTATTGTAATTAATTTTTCATCACCACATTATATAAAAGGTTATTAAATTTAATATAATCATTATATATTAAAATTATTACATGAATATGATTTTTTTAGTTTATGAAATCATGACCATGGGGAAAGAATTATAATCATCCAACTAGAACATGCATTAAAAAGAGAATACTGTTCACATTGATTGTTAATTTGAATAAAAAATTATTAATAATTTAGAAAATAAATTTTTTAAAGTGATGTTATATTTTTTGAAAATTATGATTATTTTTCATGAATAGTTTTATAATAAATTCCAATTCATTATAAAGGTTACTAAGAGCACATATGAAGAAAGTGAGGACCCGAGGTAAGTAATTCTCATATCAATTTTATTACTATGAGATTCATTACATATTCACCACATGTTTTTTGTAGTGTATATACCAAAAATAATTTCATTTATGATAATTTTCATAGAACATATTGGGATTTAAAATTCTATATAAGGTTTTATATTTTATTTGGTTTTGATTCATAGATTACTAAAACTATAAGACTTATTCAACTAAATTTTCTTTATTGGTTCATGTTTCATGTTATGAACAAATAATTGGGTATTTGGTGTTTATAGTTTCCCTTAAATATATTATATCTAAAATAAATTAATATTCTTGTTACTTAATGTCACATATATAGTTATTTTTTGATGTGATTAAGTTTCAAAAATTACTAATGTAGTAAGGGTTTATGTTACAGTCTCAATTATTTTATGTATTTTCTATTTTTAAATTTAAAACTTGGGAGATTATATTATCCTTATATTTTAATTCCTATATATTTTACCATCCTCTAGTTATTTAGTGTTTCTTCATTTTTTCCTAACAATTTTGTCTATCGTAAACATATAATTTCCAATAAACTATTTCTATGATAACTCATCATTATTTTACCTTTTTGGGGTTAGAAATATTTATCTTCCAAGTCCATGTTCTTGAAAATATTTAAATTAATGTTATTTTATGGGATCCAAAGATTATAAAAAATCTTTTTCAACCAGATTTAGATTTCTCATTCATGATTTTAAAAATTATCTTTTATTATATTTATAAACAATCTATTTATGAATTTTTTTAAACTTGTCAATGAATTATTTGTTTTAATGTTTTTTAATAAGTGTATTTTACCAATTTAAAACTGTACATTTCTTTAAATAATTATTTAAAAATTTCTAAATTTATTATAAAAGAATATAATTGTCTCAATATTAAATAAATTTAATCTTTTTGATGATACCGAAGGAAAATAATATTTTATCTTTCTTAAAAGAAATGATAGAATGCACTTTTATTCAAAATTTTCATCTATATCATTATAAATTGATGTTTAATTTTACCCAATTGAGATAAGATATAATGATACCATCCATTTTATTTCTCTAGTATCTGATGATAATGTTTTATGTATGTTTTTATAAAATATGTTTCTTTCAATAATTTAATCATGTTTTGATGAATTAATGAATGTTTTTATGATACCTCCTGCATACTCTCTATATATGTCTTATGATTATGTGATGAGGGAGTCATTATAAAACATGTTAATGTTTCTTGGGTAATGGTATAATAAAATAATTAATTTTTTATGATTTTATGAATACTTATTTTGAGACTTCAATTTGGGACTGGTTGTCCAGAAATTTATATATCCCTATAATAAATTGTATAATGGTTGATATATAATTAGAGAATAAAGACTATAATGGGGATTAACATAATTAAAAAGTATACTATATCAATAATGATTGGCATAGAGGTGATATTCTTCTAAGGAAATGATAGACTAACGAGTGATCCATATAAACTATTGGAATCTATCCACTATGATAATATTGATAGTTATCCTTAATTAAAATTTTTTTATTTTCTAGGTTTATGTGAGTTCCATAAATTTTTTTGATGCCCTGGACCTCATTCACAATAGAGTAACTGAACCTGGTCGGCCATATGGCCTCATGTGTGCCTCCCCATATGTTAGAAGCTTCTAACATGTACTGTGTTCCTAGAATCTATCCATGGGGTGACTATTCCCTTATCGCAGTGTAGATCATTGTGGTGGTATAACATTATAATTTATTAGAGGATGTATAATAATAAATCAATAGAAATAAACATAAAAATCCATGTAATAAAAAATAAACTCTAGAGAAATAAAATGTGTCATATACAAAATTATGATTTCGTGTCACTTCAAAAATAAATGTAGTCTTACATGGTACTAGGAAATATGTACTAAAAATGATATAATGATGAATAAAAATAAGAAAAAAACTATACATGAATCCTAACCATTGTCTTTGTTATCTTCTACAAAGAACCCATCTTAAATCAAGCAATAATTAATGGTGTCTAAAGCGGGAAACTTCCCCTTGTCAACACCTATGGCCATATAATCTTAATGTGTAACAATTTTAGACCATATAGGTTGTGATATAAATCTCAGTAGGCCACCACTAATGGTGTCTACCCAAATCTAGTTAGTTTATATAAACTGAAATAGTATAGAGGTATATAAATTTAATGTAATTCAAATAACAACCCACACCTAAATTAGACTCAACTGGTGTCTGAACATGTTACCATCTAATAAATTATAATTCAATTTTATATAAGGAGATATTATATTTTGATAACAATAATATTATAACTGAAATTAATACTAATCAAGGAACCAAGCTTTATCCAATGAATCCTAGGCCTCAGGGATCAAGCCAAATCAAAATACTATAACATTTAGTCAGGTAATATAGGGTATTATTTTAATTCAAGTGTTATGCACATTTCATTACACATTAAATGAGTGTAACTAAGTCCATGTATCTCATCCATTATAATCTTAAGATAATAATTAATGGGCCTAAGGGGTGAATATATGGTGCCTCATATCTGAATACATCAAGATAAATCAAAGGAGTGTATCCATGTAATTATGACATCGATAAAATATTTTATGTGAATTGTTTGTACTACACAGAGTAATTTATATAATAAGACATGTATCGGGTTTTTTGGTGGGTATCTCCCATTTAAATTAGCTCAATGAATCATAATGGTGATCTCTAAGTGCTCGAGGAATTCCCTTGGGAATCCAAGGATATATCAAATCTAACCATTCATATAGAAATTAAAAGGGTCCAAAAAAATTTCCACCTTATAATAATTAAATTTATAACATATATAATCATGGTATATGTAATACTCGTTCCATTTGATCATTTAATAGTTTAATTCCATTACATATCAATAAGAATGAAAACGTGAGATAAGGACAAGAAATCAATGTCTGTTTAAATTATAATTTAACTAGGATAGGTGATATAAATAATAATAGACATTATATAACATTATCTTATGGTTTTATAAATTATTAAAGAACATTATACTTATTAAAGGTCATGTGTTACACACTAGAACGATGCTTTAGATAGAACTAACAAGGGTCAAAAAGGGAATAATGAAGAACAAACCCTTGTTGTGGTGGTAAAAAATGAGGTATCAACCTCCAATGATATCAATTGGTCATATTAGGTACTTATAATACCAATTATGAAATCAAGATGCAGTTATATAAATTTCTAGGGGCAATGCCCGGTGAAACTAGCATGTGGTACAAAAAAACAGTTTTAATATGGTGATACATTAATTGATGAGTCATAGACCCCCTACAATATGATTGTAATAGATGCATCATCCAATATCATCCCTTAGATTTTCTTGGATGAGAAGAAAATTAAAGAATTGAATAAGTCTTAAAATATAGGGAATACGAGATTACATCAAAATAACATCATTGAGAGAGAGTGAGGAATGATGAACAGATCCTTTCGAATGAATCAAATACGGAGTGGAATATAATGATATAATTAGATATTGATTCCTTGTTCAGAGTGTGACGAAATATATTATCCTTGTTGGATAATTGGATAATATTATCATGGGTAAAAAATGTCTCTTTCTTTTTGGATAAAAATATAATAGAGGATGTTAAAATTATAAGAAATTAGGGAGAAAATAGAAAATTCACCCCTTTAAAACTAGGTCAAATGTTTATGAAAATAATAAACCAACCCTAAAAGTCTTAAAATCAAAGAGGGGACTCATACATTTAATGAAAATGGTTGAGGAAACCGTTCCCAAACCCTATTATAAACCACTATTGAAAACTGTATTGTTTTGGATGGTCTTGATGCCAGGGTCACATGGTAAAAAAAACCTTGACCCCTATTTTCGCAATAAAATTCCATTCATAGTTTGTTGAAATATATAGACTAGGCTGCATCGTTTCTGATAACCATGCATCCAAAATACTTCTTTCATGAGTCGGGGTTCAGTGTTTCGAACAGCCCTCAGACACCCTCATCTCATACATATCCCAACTTATCATTCATATTAGCACTAAAGAATGTAATTAAACCTAATATTAAATGATCTACACAAAAAATTAAATCATGGATCTTACAGTATTCCCCACATAAAAGAACTAGTCCTTGAGTATGCCTTCATAGAGTGGTAGAAGACAATATGAAAAGAACTCAGGCCACGAAGCATGTATGTTAGCCTCCCACTCTCAGGTCTCATATTGTAATTGTGTGTGCTACCATAACAGTCACACCAAAGAGGCTGAACGAACTCTTATATCCTTTGTTCTCTAGTTAACGATGCATATGATAGAATTATTAAAAGAATAATTAGTATCCAATTCAACATCATTAGAATCAAATGTATTAGATGGGTCAACATGGTAACATCGAAGCTCTGAAATGTGGAATACTTAATTCATGGAATGGTACCTATGAGGTAAAATATACTAATAGGATACCATATTGACACTTTCCATTATATCATAAGGCTCTAAAAATAATGGAAAAAACATTCCATTCCACTGTATCTGTCTATGCCCAAGTCTGGATGATACCCGCAAGAAATCATAATCCCAAAACTCAAACTCTAGAAGTCATTAATAACATTCTGTATATAATTTTTTATAGACTGAGCACTAGAGATAAATTTTATAATAAAATTCAACTACTCTAAAGTCTCCTTTACAAGATGAGGACTTTATATTATTGCCTCGCCTACATCTAACTAGCATAAGACTAAAGAGAATGACCTAACATATAAGGCATCATAAATATCCATATAAATAATTTCTTGACTTATATTTTTATAGATAACCTAATGAGAGGGAGATTATTCTCCATAAATACACATAAAAAAATTAATAATTTCTATATATTGTTCTCTAACACATGTATTGTCTATTCCGACTAGCCATCATTCTGAGGGTGAAAATCTATTCTATAAATCAATTGTGCACACAATGCTCTATGCAACCCTTATTTAAATCCTTGATATAAAAAGGGAATCCCCATTGGATGTTATGGTACATGGGACCCCATGTAGGCATATAATCTCACCAATATAGAGTCTTCCCACCTCATCAAATAAGAATTTATCCCAGATAGAATGGAAGTGGGATTCCATTATTAGACAATCTATTACTACTCATACTATTTTTTACATTAACTAAACATCGACAATACAACCAAAAATACATCACATTATACTCTCGTTTCAATTAAAAAACCAGAAATGGATATAACAATCTATAAGGACACCATTGTTCTACCTTCCTATAAAATAGTTGTAACACATAGTTATTGTACATGTTATTTAAAATTTCATCCCTACCTACCAATACTGAAAACACATGTCATTATATATCATGGAGATACATGGATGAATTTTACAGTTATAATTAAGGGAATCATTCATCAAATTCCCTCACATTTCTAAATAAACTCATATTCTCCCCTATATAAATTGGATCTCATCTCTTCTAACAGACCAATCTAGAGGTGGGTCACCGCCACATATACTCTTCTATTGGACATTAACTTTACTTTCTAAGTACATTATTCTCTTAAGAATATTTAGGAGAGAAGATGTAACTTCCAGGGCTATAAGAAAAGGCTTCTTGTGGCTCTCTAGAATCTCCATATTCATATTAGAAATAGGGGACATGAATTTCCATTCAACACAAGCTTCTTAAATGGATCATTCTTGAGTTATCTATCCTAGTACATCAAAAACTACATTGCCATTTTTATGCATACATTAAATCTCAAAGGAAATTTAATAATGGTATATGAACCATATTAACTATCTAATATTGAATTCATGTTGTGTAAAGATATATTTGAAGATCCTTTTTCGATAAATACTAGAAATAAATCACTCATTTGTTAGTGCCTATAGAATTGAAAATCATGAACTATTAATGAATGTTGTATGTCATGTGCTGGATAATTATTATTGTTGTTTTAACCAAAGTGTAATGTTTGGAAACCCAAATTGAAATACCCTAACTTATTATGAGTATATTGAAATTATGGGGTTGATCCACAAGGGGAGAGGGTAATTGTGTTCTGTTATTCTAGTTTGTGATTAATTAGGTGAAGATTAACTAAATTTTAGCGTGGATAATTGATGTTTCAAAAATAAAGTGACTAACTCATTTATTTTTTTTGATGAATGTCATTAATGATAAAGAAAAACCTAAACATGGTTTTGGTGATAAATGGGATGAATTTTTCAAGGATATATATTGTTTTATGGTTATTAAGAAATTGATTTTCTTATCATTTTTTTGTTCATAATAACTCACATCTATGGGTTTTGAATATAATGGAACCCCCTTGATCTAGTAGGTTTCATTTGAATCAATCAAGTCCAATTCCCTAGTCTGGAATTTGAATCCTATTAATTTTATTAATTATAATACATTTTGAGATGATAAGTGCACCTAATGATCATTGGTTTATTTTTTTATAATCCATATGAATATACCTTGAAATCCATTATTGGTCTGATACGGGGTTTCCGGTGATATTTAGAATGAAATTCCAAGGGATTATGAGATATATATAAATAACACAAATACAATAATAAAATTGATTAAAAACAAACCATAATAATTTGTAGACCCAACACATGGGTAAATTATCTACTCATGGAGTAGCTAATGTCTAACTGACTATTAATACCAGAAAAAAACATTGTAGAAACTTCAAATTAAAGATCATCAAGAAGGAAGAACAACATCACCTCCTCTATTCTCTTCCCTCTTTCTCTTTATCTCTCTTCTTCTCTCTCCTTTCATCTCTCATTTGGTGTCTCTAGTTATCCCCTCCATCAGTTTCTGAATATGGAAAGGGTTCCCTACTATTTTTTTAAAAAAAAATACATTGTGTGTACCATAATGTTCATGGCATGTAAACAAGTGAACTTGACTTGGCTCTTCTTTCGTAGTCGATGGGTGAGCTTCTACAACACCCTTGACTTTTATGGCATCGATGTCTAGCTGGTGGGTGTACATGGTGTGTTTCACCACCCCATATGGTGTGTAGTATCAACTTTAGACACCAACTGATTCTAGAATGGAGAACATGGAATGTAAAGTGAAGTACATGATGTGTGAATCCTAATCAGCAACATGGGTCTTTACCCGGTGTAGTTGATTCATGTGTTGGGGCAATGGGACATTATGGTGTAATTAGTACATGCCGTGTATATATGAATTTTTATTATGATCTTTCTGCGATTTGATTCTTAAGATATAAAATACATTAAAATCATCATGATCACTGAATAAAATCATTTTATCTCCAAAACACATATATTTAGTGATAAAATGTTTCCATACTAAATAGAAGGTATGAAAATAAATACAAAAATCTGGCACATCAAACTCCCCCACACATAGCCATTTTCATGTCCTCAAGAAAAATATCATCATCAAGTCAAAAAAATCAATACTCTAAAAAAGGAAGCATTCGACTAATTATAGTTGTAAATACTATACCCATAAAAGAGGATTTTAAAAGGCACCAAAAATATTTTAACACCAATGATATTCCAATCATGCTTCAAATTTAAGTAAATTAAGGATTTTCATCCACTTTCATCCACATTGTTTAACTTTTTATAAATAAAAAATACATTTGGCGATTTACCTCACTGAAAAGTACCTCACTCATCACAGAGGATTTTAATAAGAATTATTCTCAATCTTAATTATATACACTCTATCCATAGGCTTGAAAGTGTTCTCATTCTCTTATTTAGAAGTAAAATCACAAAAATCATAAGGGCTTTAACTATGGTTAAATTGTTTCTAAGGATAAGGGATGGTAGGTAATAATGAAAAATAATCTTAGAGGCTTGAAAGTGGAGGCTAAATTCAAAAATAATAATTCATGATATTCAAAATAAACCTCAATGAAAATACATCCCCAATAAAGATCTCTCAAAGGGTGTCATCACCATGATATTCCCTTACCAACACGGGTTCATAAACCATCAATAATGTGTAATGATGAAATATGGTCCCTCGTTTTCATTTTTCAATATTTCTCCATTTTTTACAATAGGGTCCACCGTGAATACAATGAATAGTGGTTTTGGGACCCTTCTTCCCAAGTTAATAAGAGGCTCTTTCCCCCACACTTAAATGCTTGGTTTCTCACAAAAATATTCCATGAATCACCCAACATTACTCTTTAAAAAAAGGAGGTACTTTCTCTATTTATTCCTAAAAATCAATAATCTAAAGCTTCTATAATGTTTTATTTAGATATTAAGTGTCTTCGAGTCATTTAAAACTCTATGTGTAGACAATTATTCCATGTTTTGGGGTTGTGGATGATTATGATTTGTTATTAATCAACTACCTTATTGTATTCATGCTATTTTTTTATAATGGAGACTAATAAGAAAACAATGAATAGTGGTTTTGAAACCCTTCTGCACAAATGTACAAGTGGAATATCCCCCACACAAAAATTCATCATTTCTCACCAAAATATACCATGAATGTAATCATCGTGTGGTTGGTGTGGGTACACGGTGTGTAGCGCCACCCTACATGGCGTGTATTATCAACTTAATCCAAAAACCACTTCTAGATGTAAGAACATGTTGTGTAAATAAAAGTACACAACATGTAAATATTGAGGAGATGTGTATGAAAAAAAATATCCACAATCTACCCCCAGAGGTCGAGATGTTGTTGTATGTTGATGTCATGAAGGTGGATGCTCACCTGTATCGTCCACTGTTAAAAGCATATCAATTTGTATGTGATAGGGATGCCATCATCCAAAATATACCAGGAATTCAACTGAGGTCGGGTAGCATCCAGAGTTGGATGAGGTCGGGTTGTAGCCACTGGGGTGGCTACGATAGGAGTGGTTTCTGGAGGATGAAAATTTAAAGCCATAGTAGGCATAGGTGGGTCTACTAAATTAGTTCTTAGCTCCAAAGGGACGAAGCTAGATGAGAGAATGGAGGCACCTTAGCTCTCACATACTGTGGATGGTGTGGTTGTAGCTATAACAAGAGAAGTGGTGGTAAAAGTGGGTGTTATGTAATCCACCGGACCAACGGATGTCGCTGATGACATCACTGGTATAAGAGGAGGCAGCAAGGCTAATGTTGGGGTCTTGCAAACTGGGAAATTTAATGCAGGTTGCTCAGAATGTTGTAGAGGAATCCGATGGAGAGGGGCCACTCACCCTTAGAAGAGGAAGCATGACGCTTCCCAATCTTGAGATCATCACCTGCCATAGCTTAAAGAAGGAAATAAAATGAAAAATAGAAATGGAATAAGAAGAAAAAATATGTGACAAAGTATAAAATAAATATACCGGACATGTGGATCTAATGTACATGGAATGTAGTGAGAGCCGATAAGAACCTATGTACTCTAGAAAGACACACTGAGTAGGAATATGATAGTGATGTTTCCAATACACGATGTGTCATATAGGATACACATCATGTGTATTAACATGGGGTGGATACCATGTAAGTGCCCAAACATGGATCAACTCTGAGGGGTCATAAAACAAAGGACATGCAATGTGATGGTCATACATATCATTTGTTTGAAGAAGTCTTGATAAGGCATGGGAAGGCTTTATAGGGATTTCCCCAAAAGGACAGGGAACATAGTGTGTACCGAATATACACAGCGTGTGGGAAGACAGGGGATGGGGGGCCATTTGCCATTGACATGGGCTGGCCTAGAAGGCCAGGAGAGGCATTGTAAATGGAATTTGTTCTCTATCCACCCCATGTATGGCGAGTTGTATCTAAATGGTCAGATGATCAAAAATCCACCATAAACACAGTGAAAACTCTAGATGAATGAGTGAATAATGGAATAAATTGACTGAGGATGGAAATGTAGGAGCAATCAAAGCGAAAATTGAATAGAAACAAGAGATTCAGAGGAGGGAGGAAGAGTATCATCATGAGAGAGAAGAAAATGGGGGGGGGGGTTGCATGACATGGGCTCAGGCTGGGTAGGTTCTTGAACTTTATTCATGAAAAACATAACATTTCATAAATCGAACACACTATGTATGAGTTTTTTAGATGATATATTTATTTATAACAGAATTATTGATATAAAAAATAATATAATCTTAAATAAACCTATACATGTAATTAATCAAAGGATGACACATCTCATCTAAAAAATTAAATTGATAACTACAACCTTTAGTCTAGTTCTTGGGGCGCGATTCGAACCGCCGACTAGTTGTTCCGAGTACAAGTCCTCAACCACTAAAGAAATGGTTGCAGTGCTGCATGTTTTTAATTACTTTTAATAATTAATGTACAAGTTTAGTTAAACATAGGATGAAAAAAATCACATTATGTGGGTTTTTAATTTAAATGAAAATGATGAAGTTGGGAGATTAGCCATGATAAAACCTGGGACCTTTGAATCCAGGGCTGACACACTTCCAATCATCCAGTATCACCCTCATGTATTCCGTGTTTTGAAAACCATTTCAATTATAAATAAAAACATGGTGCACATGATGTATATCTAAATTAACTCCATGTGGTTTTATTAATATGAAAGATGTTGGAACTGGGCCAGTTATCAATATTCGATCCTAGGACTTTTTTATCTTATTTGTGACATTGTGCAGCCTATCAATCCCCATTGTGGGATTTCTTTGAATTGAAAAAATTTTATTTGATTTTGAAAATACCTCTCATGTTGTTTAATTAAAAATTGGGTAAAGATGATGGTCCCTACGCCGAAGGTAGGAATGGAGTGATTCGAACCAGTGATGGCTCAGATATATTCCAGCGACCTTACCATCATCACCGACAACATACCTGTTTATTATATTAATTAATATATATTATACTAATGTTTCTTTTAGAATATACGTGAAAAATTAATGTACATTCCATGTGAAATGGTTGAACACGACCTGTAGTATCTGGTTTTCCACTAAGGAAGTGCCTTTGTTTTAGGTATTTAGATTAACTTTACCTGAGCCTCTTACTATATGAATTTAATGGTGGTGATTATCTCCACTATGTCCACCATGTGAAGATAGGGTTTGAGATGTTACCCATTCACCTTAATTGATTGATGATCTGTTCCAGCTATATCCACTACACCATGATGGAAGACCTTAATCACTTGCAAAGGACAGACAATCAGGACATCAATTTTCCTAGAAACAATCTCAAATCGGAGTTAAACAATAGTACCTCATCACAAGTTGGAGTGATATCCATGAAATCATGTTGTCATGGAACACCTTTGTCTTTTCTTAATATATTATGGAATTATTAGATGACTCCCTCTGCATTTCATCATTCTCTATCAGTTGAAAATTTCATTCCCCTTATGCAGAATTTAGATCATAATTCAATGAATTCACAGTCCAACATGATTTGTTCTCAAGTTCCATCGGTAAATGACATGGATTTCTATAGATTAAATTGAATGGGGACATACACATATGTATCTAGAAGCCGGTCTTGTGTTCCCATAAGGCATCATCATGTTTCTTGGACCAGTCCTTAAGCCTCCCACCGTTTTCTCCAATATTATCAGTAATTCATTTTTGAGTACCTCTACATGGAAACTGTATTATAGATGATAATTTTCCCCCTTATTATCCCTCTGTCTATACTTCATGAGAACATTAAACAGCAATGCATTGTCAAAATGATTCCCTCTATCACTTATTAGAACCTATGGAACACAGAATCTTCTAAAAATATTCTTTTTCAAGGTGTCATCGATGACCTCTTCTATGTTGTGTACCTTAGAAGCTTCTACTACCCATTTGGTTACATAATCCACACAAACAAAAATGTTGGAGTTTCTAAATGAAATGGGAAAATGGCCCATGAAATCAATACCCCATACATCAATGATCTCAACCTCAAGTATGGTATGTTGAGGCATTTCATCTCAAAGATCCATATTTCCAGTCTGCTAACACCTATCTCAAAATTCCACAAAATATCTAGAATCTTTGTTCATGGTGGTCTAGAAAAATATAGATTGCAGAATTTTCACTATCGTTTGGTCTGGCCCGTGATGCCCCCAACTGGGGAAGAAAATAAAAACTTTAGAATTCATGTAATTTCCTCTTCTAGGATGCAGCGGTGGATCACCCCGTCTCCACATGAGCGTAAGAGTAGTGGGTCTTCCCAAAAATATCTTTTTTTAGTTTGTATTTATTTTTTTGGAATGTTAGATCAGGATAAAATACTCTTTTTACTAGGTAATTGGTGATGTGAGAATACCATAGGTGAGGTGTGACTCTTACTGAGAAAATATGTGCATCCATGAAGTCCTCCTTGATTTCTATGTCATCCTATATTTCTAAATGATGCAATAATAGAAAAGAGAGGTGATCAGCGACAATGTTCTCACTTTCTTTCTTATCACGGATTTCCAAGTCAAACTCTAGGAGGAGAATCACCCAATAGATGATATGTGTTTTCACATTCATCTTGCTTATAAAATATTTGAGTACACCATGGTCAGTATAACAAACAAATTTTTATAACACCAAATAATAGGGGAACCTTTCGAATGAAAAAACTAATGCTATTATTTTCATCTCCATGGTGGTGTAGTTAATTTTTTCTTCATTTTGGGCTTTCTAAAAATAGTATATATGTATTACCAAAAAATCGAGCCATTTCCCAAGATATAATCTTATATTATAATCACATTTTTCACACATGATTTCAAATTTTTCCTCCCATTTTGGGCCAATCATGATATGAGCTTCAACTAATCCTTGTTTCAATAGCTGAAAGGTTGGGGTGCATGTTTCGTTAAATTTGAAAATAACATCCTTTGAAATGAGGTTGGTTAGAGTTTGAGCTATCTTTTAAAATTCGTGAACAAATATTTTGTAAAAACTTGCATCCCAAATAATTCTCCGGATTTCTTAGACAGAAGTTAGAATGGGTAATTTTGATATGACTTAAATCATCATGGGGTTAACTTTGATTACATTAATGGAAATCCAATGGCCTTCGACAATACCATTATGTACTATAAATTGACATTTCTACTAGTTTAGAACCAAATTGGTGTGTTCACACCATTTGAGGACCAATTACAGATTTCTCTGGTAGGTGTTGAATGATTTTCCATAGACAGAAAACATAACCATAAAGACTTCCAAAATTTTCTTTTTCGTTCCATGGAATATCGTTAACATGAACCATTAAAATTTTTCGGGAGCATTTCATATAACAAAATACATCCATCGATATGAAAATTGTTTCATTTGGACATGTGAAAGTGCTCTTCTCTTGGTCTTTAGTAGAAATAGAAATTGGGTTATATCAAGAATAACAATCTAGAATGTAATAGAACATGTTCCTCTGTAATCACTCTAACATGTGATTCAATAAATGAAGTGGGAAGTGATCTTTCTATGTGGCATCAATAATACTTCAGTATTCCACACACACTCTTCATCCCATGAACCTTATTTTAGGGATGAGTTCATTTTTATCAGTAGTAATTATGGTGATAACCCTTTTTAGGTACCACTTGTCAAGGATACACATTTGGGATTTCATAGATGTCGTAGATGATTCTCGCATATAATATCATGATCACTTATATATTCATGAACTAATTCATTTGAGGTTTTATCAATCATATCTGTTGGAAATAGGTCTTATATCTCTCCTTGAGTATCACCTTATGTGTGAAAAAGGTCGGGTTGATCCCTTTAAGATCGGTGACTATCCACCCAATAGCCAGTTTTCTTCACATTAGGACCAGTAGAAGTTAATGTTCTTTATCTTGATAGAGATATTAATTAATTATAACTAGAAACGTGTGTTTATTACTCAAATACCCTTATTTTAGAGAATATGGGAGAGGTTTGAGTTCAGGTTTTGGAGCATCAAGAACCAAAGGAAGAATCGGTTCAACCTTGTCTCACTTTATAATATATGGAAGAAGTGTACACTGCCTATAATGACCACCCTGATGTACGATGAATTGCATATCCATTGATTCAAAATTAGGCGAGATATCCTTGATGATTGGTTCGTCCATGATAGAACAACAACCTATGTAATCTTCCATGTGACCATAATAATTGGACCCAATATTTAATCCATAGAAGTCCTCATTTTTCAAAAGTGATACCTATTTATTATCTTTGAGCACTTTTTACGACACTTTTTCATCTCCTACATTGAAGATCAATTCACAATGGTGAACATCGACCAAAATATTCTTATTAGGAAATAAGGGTCCTCCCAGAATAAGAGGTGCCTCTTTATCTTCCTCTATGTCAAGTATGATAAAATCAATAGGAAGAATCAGCCTTCCCACTTTGAGTAACACATCCTCTAGTATCCCTTTTGGATATTTAATCAAATTATCTACTGTTGTAGTTCCACTTTAGTAGGTTGTAAATCATTCAGTCTTAGATTTGTAAAGACTCTATAGGGAATAATATTTACACTAGTCCTTAACTCAAAAACTTCCTTCCCCAACTCACAAGATCCTATGGTGAAAGGGATTGTAAAACATCTAGGATCATTGGGTTATGGAGGAAGTGAGTGATGTACCATCATTGAGAATTCCTTAGTGAGATTAATGGCTCTTAAATCATCCATCTTCCCTTAGTTTTAGGATATGTCCTTTGTGAAATTCATATATGTTGGAATTTGAGTTAATTTCTGTAACGCCCCGACCCCAGCTACCTAGAGTCGGTGCATTATTACATAACATTGGCATGATCACAAGAAAGATCAAATCTCGAAAGACCGATTGGTTTAGTAGCCTTGGAAACACTAGATATATTCATAAGTTTTACATTACATCATAAAATGAAAAGCTAATACAACAACATAATGTTTCCACAATCCACACTATTAACCCCTCATAAAATCCCTGCAGGTCATTCATAACTTACATCTTCACATCCTGGGAAAAATAAAACATAGAAAAGGGGTGAGCTCAAATGCCCAGTAAGGATAACAATATAGCAGAAACTTTCATAAATAAGAATAAACATTTAAGGCAATGTATAACTAAAACAAAAACCTTTCAAGCATGAACTTTCAACATGGTATGGCATAAATAAAATGAAATAATGCCACTTACTTATTCACATGGATATTCTACTAATCGAATAATCACATGCAAAAATCAATAACAACTTTCATAATGTTGGAATGCATAATGCCAGACTATCATAACCACATAGTCAAGCCCTCGTGCCAAGACTACAAATAAGATTTTGTCAAGGCCTTGTGCCAAGACACTAGTTTGTCTCATGAGACCTACCGATGCATCGAGGAGCTATAGCGGGCTCCACCCGTCACATATTAAGTCCAATGCATTCCCATATGAAAAGGTTTAAACATAACATAAACATTCGTATTAAAACTACCATACGAAATGTCAATAATTTCACCATAAACTATGAATGGTATAAAAATAGCACATCCACAGTCAAACATATCAAAAAACTTTCAATACAATATAGAAGCTTTGTATTACAATAAATCAACTTCAAATAAGCGTAAAATCCATCAAAGGATGTTGACATAGATGAAATCAAAATTCTTTTTAAAGAAATATCTCTTTTTATTTTGAAATCATTTAAGATCCATATAAAATAAAACATTTTCTTTGACAATATTCTTATAAGCTTGTAAGGGAAGTTTTGAAGATTTTATAACGGCGGAAATTAGCCGCACCCGCCGTATAAAAAAAACATTCTTACCTTAATTCTGTCGAAAAGGTTAAAAAGGGACATTGTATTGAAAATGACGGAAAGATTCCTTTATAAACCACTTATAAAAGTCAAAAAGGGTATAAATGAATTTAACTCATATTCTAGTAAATAGTAAAAATGTTTTGAAATACATTTTTAAGAAACATGGATGTGGATGATAAAGAGATCCCAGTAGATTATTACATATAAACAACCTCGGATAATGAAGAGATTGTGAAATAACCCTTACCTTGTACTTTTCCTTGGTTGGGGTAGGTTAACCTCCTGTATAATGGTGAAATAATTGTTATTAAATTATACAAGAATCATATACATTAATATGATATCATATATGATCTTTTAATATTGATTTGATAATAATATCTTAGTATTATCATTATATCGGGTGTTAACTTACTTGTTTTCTTTTATATGTTTTGTTACATAAGACATGTTTGTAAAGGATAGGTTGTATATTATTAATATCCAGAATGATATCAAGTCCTTAAACATCATTTTTAAATCATCAAATGATAATTATACTTGAATGGATACGATGGAGAATGAATCTCATCGCGTTCGTGGAGACGGTAGTCCGTACGTACGCACGAGCGACAATATCATTCTTTTGATATTAAAATAATATATAAATGGATGGTATATCATATATACAGAATCATTAACATGTTATATTTATTATTTACATGAGTTACACATCATTATTATACCCATCCAAATAATATTATATTGAATAACAATTACACCACGACGTGGAGACGATAAGCCGTACGTACGCACGTATGGTGACATGTTATTCAAAGGGTGGATAGAATACTGAATATGATTGTACCATATTTATAATAACATCACAGTATATGTGAGATACTGGAGTTATTATTTTAGAATGGTAAGAACAAAGGAAGAAGAAGTGGAAGAAGAAATGAACTTGGAGAAGGGTGGTGAAATCATTACCTCTTCTTCGGGTTCTTCCTTTGGATTTGATCAAAAGGGCTCCTTAGGTTACCTTTCTGATCAAACTAAGGCCTCTAGGTTGTAGTGAGGGATGTTGTGAGAGTATTTGGGCAGAGTTTGGCCGAACCAAAAGGCTTTTAAGGTGTGAAGAAATGAGAAGGAGGAGTACCCTATTATAAGAGGGGTGAGGGGTACCTTTGGAAAAGCTAGAAATATTAATTTATAATAAATTCATATTCGGTTTCCAATGGCTCCAAAGTTGACTATTCAAAGTCTAATTTGGGGATAGGTCGAAAACCAGTCAACCAATAGAATTTAGACAGGTTTGGGTACTTATATTAACCTTATCTTTAAGTATTTACTCTAAGTTAATTAGTTTCACTTTTACAATGTCTCTTTGTATTTTTATATAATATGGTTAATAAACTTACTATATACATCCAAGAGACCCCCAAGTGGTCCATTAATGATGAACCTATCATGATATAAGTCTCTTGGCCGAACCTTAGATTTTTATGAATTTAATATCAATTAATAATATAATATTTGTTTTAAGAACTCTTTTATGTCAATTTTGACACTATTCAATAGTTGATTTTTGTGAAACTCATAACAGATTGATTACTTCGAAAAAAGTCAATTAAATCAATCCTAATATATAATATTATCCTAGAAAATTAGTTTAATTCATTAAAAGTTTCATATTATATTTTTTTTGGGTATTTATAATATCAATTATTTTAATTTTTCACTATTATAGTAATTACTGCATCAACATTGTGTCATAAATAAAATAAATTATTTAATGTCTAAAAATTATAAATAAAATATCATTATGTAGGAAATCTCTTTAGCTTTCTAATGAATATTTATAATCTAAAATACAACTTATATAACCCTATGTAACAATTTGTTTGCTAAAAAATATATGCTTGTGTCATTTTTGTATTCATTTTGACTTAATTAAAATAAAGTGTCATTATCACTTACAAGTGGATCCATGGGGTCCCAAAATCGACCCAAAGATGACCATGGTCGACCATGTATCAACCAATAGATTTAAGACACGTTTTAGGGTAATTTAGTATTATTATAATATTATTTTTTAACCCTTATTTACCGGATTTACCCTTAACCATGGTAAATAAAATATTTACCGCAGTAATTATTCAAAATGTCTAAAAATAAAAGTTACCTATTTACACAATTTGAACATCCTGATTCCAAATATGGAATCCATTTTCCTAAATTCAAAACACAGAAGTGGCAGAAATTAATTTAAAATTAATTCCCGCTGTCAAAACAAAAAGCGTGTTTTTAAGAGATAATAACTATCAAAAGATTGACACTTGTTTATGTTCGGTTTAATTGTAAAATTATGTCCAATGACCAAAATTATATTAAATGGTAAAAATATATTCTAAATATACTTTAAAACCACTAAAATTCATAATTTATCACTATTAATTATTTTGATTAAAAAAGTTGTTTTTAATTAAAATTTAGTAATTTTCACTATTCATCAAAATATGAAAGTTATCCGAAATGTACCAAAATTTCACCTTAGGCTAAATTCGATATTCCGAATCCAAAGATGAAGTCCATTTTAAAATATAAAATATATATAATTTTAAAAAGTAGGTATTACTATTCATAACGGCTAGTTTGATTGGTTGTGGTGTGTGTTAAAACTCAAGGTTGCGTACAACACACGCTACTGTATTATTCAAAGAAAGTGTATCGTGGAAGCTTGGGATGTTTCATTTTAAATTTTTGATGTCCCCATTTAGTCAAAAAGTTTAAAATATTGTATTTAAAAAGGGTTCACTATTAAAAGTTGATAAAAGTGCAATACTGAAAATGAATTTGTTCTTGCATTATATCTAAGAAACTCATAATATGGATTCTAAAATTATAAAGATTATATAAAGTTTAAAATTTAGATAATACTATTCATAACCCCTTTTGAACAGCTTTTTTGGTAAGTCATGGTGCGATTGAACTTGGTGTTGCGTGTAGTGAAAGTTATTGAATTATTTTAAAGAAATAACACACTATGAAATATTGGGGTGTTACATTCTCCCCTCCTTCAATAAATTGCGTCCTCGCAATTTGAAATTGTTCTTCGAAAATAAAATGTTGAAAATATAAAATATATTTGTGGGAAAACCCACATCAGAAATTGGGTTACTAAAATTTAGTCTTAATATGAGGAAAAGAGAAATGAAAGGGTCACCACCAAATTATGATCTCGATTAGGAGAACATTGGTGGCAATTAGAGACATATAATTAGAGGAAAAACGTAAATATTTATAGGTAGTGATTGAGGTAATCAATCACAAACAAGTATAAAATTGAGGTCCTTAAATTCATCAATCTATGATGATTTGAAATACCATCGGTTCAACAAAACATAGGGTATTAGGATAACACATTTTTGACGTTTCAAAATATCTTAGTTGAAATCCCACATCGAAAAATGAATTAATGAGGCCTCTATTTAAAATAAAGTGTCGAAAGTATGAATATTACCGAAAATAACACATACTAGGGTTCCATGTAGGAAAATATGGATATGGAAGAAAAATCTAACCATCAATTATCTGATGGAGAGTGGTAGAGAACATGGCTATGAAAAGGCCAACAATCCCAAAGCCATAAATTAGTGATGATTTAAGGTACCATCTAGGAAAACATTTTTGTTCTAAGTTTCTTTTCATAATATTGAGGAATTTATTTATGAGATTGGCTAAGATCAAAAGGAGATATAATTACTTTATAATTAGAGTTTTATCAATTAATAAATTTCTACCACAAACTCATCTTTCACTGCAAAAGATAATAGAATGTAAAAAAAATTCTATTTACACTATTCGTATAGGGTTCCAAAATAAACGAATTTATAATTCATCTACATGATCTTTTAATAAAAACTAAATTATTTAATCCAGGACATCTCATGGGCCAGTGGTAGGTGATACACCCTTGTCGCCCTTCGGTTGCGGGTTCAAGTCTCGCAGCCTTGCCGGACGCGACGGGATGCCGCCCGACCTCCGGGTTGTCCTTTTATGGCAATCCAAAATAATCCAAACTAGAACTATCCAAAATACTTCTGTCCAAACTCACAGTCTATCATTTATAAGGAAGTTGAACATAATATAGATCCTTTTTACCCCGTAATAGCATATGAATACCTTCATCATGTATTACCATATTCCTTATTGATTACATTCATGCTCCCTTATTCCATATAGAATGCTGGATATACTTCATTAATCCAAAAATGTTTTGAACCCCAACAATGATGGAATATACAAATCATTAATCAGTTTCAAGGTAGTCAAGAATATCCAATATAATTTATCCAAAATAATCACATATTATTCCAAAATCACTACCTCAGTATCAGAACTATATTATGATTTATCATTCTCTCAACCATATATTTTCCAAAAATTTATTCTTCTATTGAGTCACTTTTCTTTGTTCCACATAATCTCAAGTCCTTAATGAAATAGTACTGCAGTACAATCCTTATATACTCCATAATTATTATAACAAGTACATTGTTGATACAACACTCAATTGACATAATCAACATAAGAACTCTAATCATTCCTCTTCATCTGTGGTAGTATCATAACTTGGTTATTATCCAATAACATCATTTGCGGCATAGTCTGATGACTGATACATAGGTTCGCATAGTGTCCAAACTCCTTGCAAATGAAGCATTGTACATTTAAAACCATTTTCTTACCCTTGCAGTCACGTACTTTGTGCCCTTTTCCTCCACACTTATAACAAACTCCCATTCCTTTCAGGCAAGTTCCAGGGTGTTTCTTTCCACAGTTACCACATATGGGAAAATTATTCTTTTCCCTCTTCCCTTTATCCATCTTTCTCTCTTCCATCCTTTTCTTCTCTTGCTTCCCTTCAAAGCCATAGGACTCAGTAAACTCTTTACATATCTTATCAACACATGATATTATTTCTTCATATGATGATAATACATGGGAGACTATTTCTCTTATAAATTCTAGCTTAAGACCATGAAAGATATGATCCTTCCTTCTCATTGAATCATGTGTATTTCTGGAGTTCTTATTCCTTCTACTGGGCGCCATTTCTATACCATGGCTTAAAATAGACCAGTTTATGAATCAAAACACATAATCCCATACTTATAAAACACTTAACATAAATTGAACTATTTATGGATATAATCCATAATCATAAAAATGTTTTCTTTGAGGATATATATACTCATAAACCCTTCATAATTATTTGTAAAGAAAATGAGAGTTATCCTAAGAATATCCCCCGGGAGTGTCGTAACCAAGAGTGCAGCAAGGCCCGTTGTAGTGCACCAGTTCCCGTTCGAGTCTAGCTCAAAGCGGTGTTTTCGGGTTTTACCCCTAGGTACATCTGTGCCAGAGCCACCTCTACCTGCTCGTATCCAGACAGTGATTTATTGCTCGGAAAACTCACAAAATCTCTACAATACCAAAATTCTAGGAAGTTCTTCTATACTAATCCTCAAAGTTCATCTTAGGTCTACGTGCTCTAATCAGAGTTTATCTAAATCTAGATTCCAAGGTTTGTACTAAACTTCCTCTGATACCAACTGTAACGCCCCGACCCCAGCTACCTAGAGTCGGTGCATTATTACATAACATTGGCATGATCACAAGAAAGATCAAATCTCGAATGACCGATTGGTTTAGTAGCCTTGGAAACACTAGATATATTCATAAGTTTTACATTACATCATAAAATGAAAAACAATTACAACAACATAATGTTTCCACAATCCACACTATTAACCCCTCATAAAATCCCTGCAGGTCATTCATAACTTACATCTTCACATCCTGGGAAAAATAAAACATAGAAAAGGGGTGAGCTCAAATGCCCAGTAAGGATAACAATATAGCGGAAACTTTCATAAATAAGAATAAACATTTAAGGCCATGTATAACTAAAACAAAAGCCTTTCAAGCATGAACTTTCAACATGGTATGGCATAAATAAAATGAAATAATTCCATTTACTTATTCACATGGATATTCTACTAATCGAATAATCACATGCAAAAATCAATAACCACTTTCATAATGTTGGAATGCATAATGCCAGACTATCATAACCACATAGTCAAGGCCTCGTGCCAAGACTACAAATAAGATTTTGTCAAGGCCTTGTTCCAAGACACTAGTTTGTCTCATTAGACCTACCGATGCATCGAGGAGCTATAGCGGGCTCCACCCGTCACATATTAAGTCCAATGCATTCCCATATGAAAAGGTTTAAACATAACATAAACATTCGTATTAAAACTAGCATACGAAATGTCAATAATTTCACCATAAACTATGAATGGTATAAAAATAGCACATCCACAGTAAAACATATCACAAAACTTTCAATACAATATAGAAGCTTTGTATTACAATAAATCAACTTCAAATAAGCGTAAAATCCCTCAAAGGATGTTGACATAGATGAAATCAAAATTCTTTTTAAAGAAATATCTCTTTTTATTTTGCAATCATTTAAGATCCATATAAAATAAAACATTTTCATTGACAATATTCTTATAAGCTTGTAAGGGAAGTTTTGAAGATTTTATAACGGCGGAAATTAGCCGCACCCGCCATATAAAAAAAACATTCTTACCTTAATTCCGTCGAAAAGGTTAAAAAGGGACCTTGTTTTGAAAACGACGGAAAGATTCCTTTATAAACCACTTATAAAAGTCAAAAAGGGTATAAATGACTTTAACTCATATTCTAGTAAATAGTAAAAATGTTTTTAAATACATTTTTAAGAAACATGGATGTGGATGATAAAGAGATCCCAGTAGATTATTACATATAAACAACCTCGGATAATGAAGAGATTGTGAAATAACCCTTACCTTGTACTTTTACTTGGTTGGGGTAGGTTAACCTCGTGTATAATGGTGAAATAATTGTTATTAAATTATACAAGAATCATATACATTAATATGATATCATATATGATCTTTTAATATTGATTTGATAATAATATCTTAGTATTATCATTATATCGGGTGTTAACTTACTTGTTTTCTTTTATATGTTTTGTTACGTAAGACATGTTTGAAAAGGATAGGTTGTATATTATTAATATCCAGAATGATATCAAGTCCTTAAACATCATTTTTAAATCATCAAATGATAATTATGCTTTAATGGATACGATGGAGAATGAATCTCATCGCGTTCGTGGAGACGGTAGTCCGTACGTACGCACGAGCGACAATATGATTCTTTTGATATTAAAATAATATATAAATGGATGGTATATCATATATACAGAATCATTAACATGTTATATTTATTATTTACATGAGTTACACATCATTATTATACCCATCCAAATAATATTATATTGAATAACAATTACACCACGACGTGGAGACGGTAAGCCGTACGTACGCACGTATGGTGACATGTTATTCAAAGGGTGGATAGAATACTGAATATGATTGTACCATATTTATAATAACATCACAGTATATGTGAGATACTGGAGTTATTATTTTAGAATGGTAAGAACAAAGGAAGAAGAAGTGGAAGAAGAAATGAACTTGGAGAAGGGTGGTGAAATCATTACCTCTTCTTCGGGTTCTTCCTTTTGATTTGATCAAAAGGGCTCCTTAGGTTGGCTTTATGATCAAACTAAGGCCTCTAGGTTGTAGTGAGGGATGTTGTGAGAGTATTTGGGCAGAGTTTGGCCGAACCAAAAGGCTTTTAAGGTGTGAAGAAATGAGAAGGAGGAGTGCCCTTTTATAAGAGGGGTGAGGGGTACCTTTGGAAAAGCTAGAAATATTAATTTATAATAAATTCATATTAGGTTTCCAATGGCCCCTAAGTTGACTATTCAAAGGCTAAGGTGGGGATAGGTCGAAAACCAGTCAACCAATAGAATTTAGACAGGTTTGTGTACTTATATTAACCTTATCTTTAAGTATTAACTCTAAGTTAATTAGTTTCACTTTTACAATGTCTCTTTGTATTTTTATATAATATGGTTAATAAACTTACTATATACATCCAAGCGACCCCCAAGTGGTCCATTAATGATGAACCTATCATGATATAAGTCTCTTGGCCGAACCTTAGATTTTTAGGAATTTAATATCAATTAATAATATAATATTTGTTTTAAGAACTCTTTTATGTCAATTTTGACACTATTCAATAGTTGATTTTTGTGAAACTCATAACAGATTGATTACTTCGAAAAAAGTCAATTAAATCAATCCTAATATATCATATTATCCTAGAAAATTAGTTTAATTCATTAAAAGTTTCATATTATATTTTTTTTGGGTATTTATAATATCAATTATTTTTATTTTTCACTATTATAATAATTACTGCATCATCATTGTGTCATAAATAAAATAAATTATTTAATGTCTAAAAATTATAAATAAAATATCATTATGTAGTAAATCCTTTTAGCTTTCTAATTAATATTTATAATCTAAAATCCAACTTATATAACCCTATGTAACAATTGTTTTTCTAAAAGATATATGCTTGTGTCATTTTTGTATTCATTTTGACTTAATTAAAATAAAGTGTCATTATCACTTACAAGTGGATCCATGGGGTCCCAAAATCGACCCAAAGATGCCCATGGTCGACCATGTATCAACCAATATGGTTAAGACACGTTTTATGGTAATTTAGTATTATTATAATATTATTTTTTTAACCCTTATTTACCGGATTTACCCTTAACCATGGTAAATAAAATATTTACCGCAGTAATTATTCAAAATGTCTAAAAATAAAAGTTACCTATTTACACAATTTGAACATCCTGATTCCAAATATGGAATCCATTTTCCTAAATTCAAAACACAGAACTGGCAGAAATTATTTTAAAATTAATTCCCGCTGTCAAAACAAAAAGCGTGTTTTTAAGAGATAATAACTATCAAAAGATTGACACTTGTTTATGTTCGGTTTAATTGTAAAATTATGTCCAATGACCAAATTATATTAAATGGTAAAAATATATTCTAAATATACTTTAAAACCACTAAAATTCATAATTTATCACTATTAATTATTTTGATTAAAAAAGTTGTTTTTAATTAAAATTTAGTAATTTTCACTATTCATCAAAATATGAAAGTTATCCGAAATGTACCAAAATTTCACCTTAGGCTAAATTCGATATTCCGAATCCAAAGATGAAGTCCATTTTAAAATATAAAATATATATAATTTTAAAAATTAGGTATTACTATTCATAACGGCTAGTTTGATTGGTTGTGGTGTGTGTTAAAACTCAAGGTTGCGTACAACACACACTACTGTATTATTCAAAGAAAGTGTACCGTGGAAGCTTGGGATGTTTCATTTTAAATTTTTGATGTCCCCATTTAGTCAAAAAGTTTAAAATATTGTATTTAAAAAGGGTTCACTATTAAAAGTTGATAAAAGTGCAATACTGAAAATGAATTTGTTCTTGCATTATATCTAAGAAACTCATAATATGGATTCTAAAATTATAAGGATTATATAAAGTTTAAAATTTAGATAATACTATTCATAACCTCTTTTGAACAGCTTGTTTGGTAAGTTATGGTGCGATTGAACTTGGTGTTGCGTGTAGTGAAAGTTATTGAATTATTTTAAAGAAATAACACACTATGAAATCTTGGGGTGTTACAATTTCTCTGTGAAATGAATATTAATGTGACGTTTTCCGAATACCACCATAAATTTGGAATACTAATGATCCATCTTTATATTTTTCAATCATGTGGGAAAAGTCAAGGTGTGTTCATTGGGATTAATCACCTATATTCCCATACAATATTCATCATCCTTCTTTTTTTAATAGGCCTTGTGTTGAGGGGGACTCCTGGATCTCGGTTTCATTATTCAAAGAGGGTGTAGGAGGAACTATATTTTCAACTTTATTTCTTGTTATTTTCTAGGGTATCTCCTTCCCACATCGTAATGTGATAGAATTGGCCTCCTCTTGTGAGTTATTCTCATGGTTAACCAATATAGTCCCATGTTTTCTTAAAGATACCTGATTTGAAATATTACCAATTTGATTCTCAAGTATTCTAATGGATACCTATTTGACACTGATGTCATGTTGCATATATTGTTATGAATTTTGACAAAATATTTTTAATATTTTATGGGTGTTCCTACTGAAGTTTTTGTGGAACCTATTGAGGTTGTGGATTCCTTGGTTGTTGCATCAGATGAAGGTTTTGATACCATTACTATTAGAGTGATCCATCCTGTTGTTTTCTGGGGTATGGATTTTTATATTGTTTTTAGCATAATTGGTTGGCCTTAGGGGCATGGTTGAGAGTTTTTTGTTGTTACCCCATCTAATTATCGTGTTATCCTGTGAAGCCATGTTTTGGTATTGAGGGTAAATATTTGGCCCTATATTCTGAGAAACATATCTTACCTTATTTTTTTAAGGTCCAACACTTGTTCCTGGGAATTTACCCATGTCATGATTTTTACCACATTCTATGCACGATGGATGATTTACCTCTAGAACATGAGATAAGTTTTTCAAATTCAACGCATCAATATTCTTAGAAGAAATACCAAGTTGAAAAGAAATCATCGTAATGGAATCAATGTTATGCATACCCATATTTTGAGTACCCTGGTCAGCGTGACATTGGAATATATTTTCTGACATATCATCCAACATGTCATAGAGTTCTTATGGGGATTTCCTCATCACTATTCCTCCTATAGCTACATCAACCACTTATTTGGTGTTTGTTGTAAGACTGTCAAAGAATGTTTGGACATTAATCCACAATTGACGGCCATGATCATGGATCTTCCTTGTCATTTATATTAACCTCACCTAATATTCATAAAAGGACTCTAAATAAAGTTGCTAATATTTTTGAATTTCATTCCACAACATCTCTGTCTTGGAGGGTGTGAAATAATATGACAAACATTCCTCACCCAAAACCTACCAGGTGTGGATGGAATATTGAGTCAGCCCTCTAATCTATTCATTTTCATTTTCCATTAAACAAGAGGGGAATCATCGAAGGACAATGGCATCCTAAAACACCCCATGGTAATGAAATGTGAGAAAAATCTCCAGAAAATTGGAGAGATGTGCATTGGTGTCTTCACTTGGTAATCATCCAAACTGAACCATATTTTGGATGAGATGAATTATGGTTGGGTTGATATAAAAATCTTGATCATGCACTATTGGTCTTAAAATACATGTATCTACCAATTGGATAGAAGGAAGATCGTACTATATAACGTTACGGTGTAGGGGAATTTGTTCTTGAGGAGGTGGGGGTACAAATTGTGAACCATGAGAAAACTAAGGCCCCTGACATAGATTCATATATGGCTCCCACTCTAGTGGATGGTACTACTGGGGTTGTTTCGGGCCATAACCCAGAACAAAGGGATCTCGTTGCCTTTGTTGGTTTTATGGAATGAACTCCACGTTGTTTGCTGGTGGATGTTTGTTATGCTCATTCTCAGTTGCTAGTTGTTGGTTCCGGTTGTTCATAGGCATAAACGATTGTCCTACTCCATAGACAGTAATTGCATCTACCTCTTCTATATTCACTATGGGGAGTTTTGGTTATGGTCACCGATAAGTTCTCGACATCACCTCACGATAATTCATTCAATATCAATATCAAGCGGAATGATGTCTGATGAGTCGATGCTCTTGGAATGAGTGATTCGGCCACTCATGCACTTTTGATCCTGTAGAACATGAAACATCACACCAAACATAAAAGGGGAAGACTAAAAAATAGAAAATAGATTAAGAATATAATTTTTATAATTTTTGATATTTATTTTTACTTTATTTAATACATACATGATTTTACTGAACCTATTAACATTCATTCCCCAAAAATAATTCCATAATTTGGTGTTGTTTCGGCCAAAGTGTTATGTTTGGAAAACCAAATTAAAATACCCATATTTATTAAAAGTATAGTAGTAGTATAAGGTCTATCCACATGGAGAGAGGGAAACAACATTATGTTATTTTATTTTGTTGTTAATTAGGTGAAGTATAACTAAATTTTAGAGTCTATTTTTTATGTTCCAATAATAATGTAACTGATTATTTTATTTATTAATGTATTTATTTAATGATAAAGGAAAACATAAATTTGATTTTGAGGATAAATGGATGGAATGTGTCAGGGATGTATATTTTGTTTGGTTATTAATAAATCAATTTTCTTATAATGTTTTTTTTGTTCATAATAACTCACATATCTGGGTTTCAAATATAAAAAACCCCCTTGATCTGGTAGTTTTCATTTGAATCAATAGAGACCAATTCATTGGTCTCGAATATGATTCCAATTAATTTTATTAATTGCCGGCCATTTTGTTATGATAATTGAACCAAATGATCATGGGTATATATTTTTTCATAATGCCTTTGAAGAACCCTAGAACATAGGTTCTTGGTCTGATATGGGGTTTGTAGTGATATTTACCAAGAAATTATGAGGTATTATGAGAGTGATGTAAGTAACACAAATATAATAAG
Organism: Viscum album; assembly: GCA_963277665.1. Taxonomy (NCBI): domain Eukaryota; kingdom Viridiplantae; phylum Streptophyta; class Magnoliopsida; order Santalales; family Viscaceae; genus Viscum; species Viscum album. The sequence goes on along the minus strand of OY728135.1, from coordinate 1,641,689,948 downwards.
TCAGTTGATTAATAACAAATCATAATCATCCATAGCACCAACACATGGTAAAATTATCTACACATTGAGTAGATAATGACTAAAAGACTCTTAATGTCTGAATAAAACATCACAGTAGCATAGTATTGAAGATATTCATGAAGGAAGAGTAGAAACACCTCCTCTCTAGTATTCCCTTTTTCTATTTCTCCCTATTCTTTTCTCGCCTTTCATATCCCATTTGGTGTCTCTAGTTGTCCCATCCTTTAGTGTATGAATTTGGAATGATGACCCTGCTATTAATATTTTTTTAAAACTACATTATGTGTACCATAATTTACACAACAATTAACCACATCAACATGACTTGGATAATCTTTTCATGCCAATATGTATTAATGGTTTAGATAAAAACCATAGATTATAAATACTTTAATTATCACTAGATATATTTGAGCTTAGTATATGACATCATTTATAGAAGAATATATACTAGAGATTCACTTAAAATGAGATAAATCTTAAAATATTTTTCTCTATTGGTAGGTATTACATAGAAGTAAATAAGGAAGACATTACTAAAATGATCCACCATGGGAGGAAAATCTATCAGATGCATCGTTTGATCATCCAAGAAGTTTGGAAATCTTGGTGGTCACTCCACTTATCCCATGAATCTCTATTCTCATTCTACTAGGATTGAAATTATACTAACCATTGTGAAGATAACTTTCAGCATCTATTAATGTAAACAATAACTTATGTTAACAATAGTCCACATAGGCATGACAGGGGAAAACCACTACTTCCCAAGAAAAAAATAAATTCCCTTCATCTTAAGTAAGAAGATGTCCAATAAGAAGTGATATCTTCCTACCTAAAGGTGATAGTCCATACATTGGCATATACCCTTTGCCTATACACCCAACTGTGATTCCAATTCCATCACCCCACGAAAGTACCAAATTCACATCCAAAGACATTCCATGATTGATACAGAGAAAAATGAGTGAGGGGAACCTATATATAATAAATTAGATATAATAGTATAGGAAAATGGAATTTTACCTCATACAGTCAATGGTCTGGTACACTGATCCTCATGTATCAATTGTAATACATTCAACTGGTCTTGTCAAATTCCATGAACTATAACTGGATAAACTAGAGCGGTTATTCTCTATAGGGGTTGATAATCGAATGTCATGCTAACTCTTATATGAGATCCTCCCCATCCTGTTTGGTTGACACTACTCCATATTCCTACCAAAAACAACCTAATTGATCTTGCCCCTAAATGTAGAGCTAGTGTAGGTCTTATTCTACTAGAACTAGATGGAAAAGTCTAGAAGAACATAGAATGAGGAAGAATATTACTGAAATCATGACAATCAAGTGGGTCTCTATCACATTGTAGATTCACATTCCCATATCATCTACACTGATGGAATTTAATAGGGCTTCCAGTTTGGGTACTCTATCCACCACTAGTATGATGTGAAATGTCAAGGCTATTCTTCCTACTACAAGAAGAACTACTACCCCATATCTTCATAGATATTTGGTGACATGTACAATCGAATTCTCTTAGTTTTTTTCTAAATGAGAAGATCAAGATTCATGATCTCAAAAAAAGTTCATAGGATAGATACATCCACCTACAATCGGGTGGGATACATGAGCCAATCCATAAAATACCTCACTCATGAAAGATCGCCCCCATCCAGAAGAGGTAAAAAGTATTGGAGCTTAGTGAAACACACTTAATTGTCTATAATAGATATATCACCCAACTCTATGTGCATGAACTCCCGTGATTGGTCAGCTCTAATCATTTGATGAAAAAATTAAATAGGAAAGGATGTCTGGAAGTCTTCTCATAAAAATACCTAATTCCAACTAACTTGGGTATTCCCACCCTACCATCCATTGGATGAATCATATATCTTGTAGGGGAAGAGCTTGAACCTCCTCTCCATAGTAATATATTGATGATAGAACAAATAAATAATGGACTCTATCAAAGACTCAGTAGCCTATGGACCTCCATCCCCTGATAAGATGAGAGGAAGTTGCTATTGGAAGTCATGTTTCAGATAAAAACTATAGGAATATTTCATAGAGAAACCTATACAGACTATAAAAACACAAGAATCCCTCTATATGATGATCATAGGTACCCATTTTGGGAATATTATATGGAGACATAAGTGTCACTTCAATCGGTATTAGTTTTTTATTATGTCTCACCAACATCAGAGCATGGTCATTTCCACCCTCCAAGTGCATATAAAGATGATGTTGTGGTGTAATAGCTCTAAAAATTCCATGAAAACACCACATAACAAAAATTTAAAGTAGATATAATCACTAATTGAATAATGACCAAACAATAAGGGATAATTTCCCAATAAACTACCCAAAAAACCATTTAAAAGGCCAGTGTATTTGAAAGTTATCTTGTTAAATTTATATGGGTTCCAATATATGGAGTGTCAATTACAATTAAGGGAGGGAATAAATCATTGAATTAAATTGGGTATCTTTATTTGTTGGTGTCCATTTCATTTATAATCAATAATTTACATTTCATGTTTTTGAGTTATTTTTTACATAGATAAGGATACATTAATTTTTTTTCGCTCCCAACTAATTAATCTCCTTACACTTTATAAACTAAAATTGACACTCATTTAATACCAACCATCCCCTGTATATTTGATCTCATAATTTATTAGGTAAAACATGATGTTAAAATTTGACGAATTACCCTTTCCAATTTATAAGGTCCCATAAACCATATAATTGAAATTGGTATCCATATAATGATAGACAAAGCCCAACTCATGTTATAGGGGTTACATAGCTTACATGGGTAGAAATTAGCTCTTTAATATTCCACCATAAATATATATAGGGAGACACTATTTTGGTTGATGATAAAATTTAAAAAAAATAATTACCTTTCCCTATATAAGAAATTAGTATTACAACCATATATAATAATCATGGCTCACTCAAAAATCATAGAAAACATATGTAATGCAAGAAAAAAATACACCTTTATCAAATGGAATATACATGGAATGTGAATTCAATGTTCATATAATGATGCATGTAGAAATCCCCCTTATCATAACAAGATTTGGATGAATGTCCATAAATCAAAATAAATACCTCAATTCAAGTGCATCACCCAAAAGTGACGGTATATCAACTGAAATAAGAAAAAAAAATAGAATAACAATTTTCCATTCCTAAAAAAATTGTCGTTTACTCCAAATGTTGGTTAACTACTCCCAATCATAAAATATAACCAAGTTCCAACACATTAATAATCTCCATTATAGAATATAAAAATTTTAATATAAGAAAGAAAACCTATGATACCACATTGTGGCATATCGGAATTAGTTCACTCATGTGTAACTAAATTTGGTCAGCCACATGGTCTCAAGCATGCCTCACTTTATGCAAGAGGTTGTCTACTAGTAGAGAGGTCCTATGATGTGTCTTTGGGGAGACAATGTCCTTGTGTAATAGTGTATCATAATGTGACGTACCATTACATGTGAACAAAAGAAATGTAATAATGAAGGAGTTTCAATAACATTAAATATCCTCATAATAAATAATCATAGGAAGAAAATTAAATTGTTTCTTTAAAAATGTTGATTTAATGTATCTACACAATGAAAATAAGGAATACATGGTAGTAGAAAATCAGTATGATTCATTCTATACAGAAGAATCCAAAAAAAGAAAAAATTGTGCAATGATCCCAGACATTGGCCTGTTCATCTACTACCAATCTCCCATCCTAAAGTAGGCAATCAATTTAGGTGTCCAATGCCAGACACTTAACATATTCCTCACCTATCAGAATATAATCTTCCTTCATTCCAATGAAAACATGGAGAGGGTGTGAGATAAATCTCAGTATTTCACCACCAATGGTTACTATAAAAATCCAGTGAATTTATAGAAACAAAAAATGTCCGTATTTATATAAATGTAATGAAATTATAATATCACCCAATTAAAACTTCATGAATATCTAGTGTTTGATAATGTTACCATTTAATTAATTACGAATCAATTTATAATAAGTATATCATATATATAAAGTTAAAAGTAGTACTATAATAGTAAATAATATTAATAGGGTATCTAATGTGTAACAATGTCAATCTATACCTTAGGGTCTGAGCCAACTCATTATTTTATCAAATGTAGAATTCCTATAGGGTGTATTCATATAATCCAAGGGAAATTACCATGAAATTAAAAAGTAAAGGAGTCTAACCAATTATATAGATGTCATCCATAATAATCATGGGAAATTCTTGGAAGGGACCAATGGGATGAATCTATAGCGGCTCATGTCTAAAGTCATCAGTCTGAACATAAGGAGTGAATCTAAAGAACTAAAATACCTATAAAAATGTCTAATGAATCATCAGTACTATGTTGATCATTCATGTAGTAAGATAAATATTGGATTATGTTATGGTTACCTCCCATGAAAATTATTTTCATGAATTGAAATGGTGTCTTATGAGTTCTCAAGTCATTTCTTCTAGAATCCAAGGTAGATTCATGTTTAACATTACTATAATAATTAAAAACATCCAAAGAATTAGTCACATTATACTCACTCCATTTAAAAAAAATTCAATAATGGGACCTGAAACACTTATTAGATTTAATAATTTAATAGCTTTTTTTCATTACCTTTCATTAAAAATAGCAAGGTGATTCAAGTACATGCAACCAATATCAATTCAATTACCTAAAGATTGAACATTTTCCTTCCATTACCTTTGAACAAGCATGCTATGGTGAGTTAGGGACATGATACATGGGTCTATTAAATTTATAATTTAAATAGTCCAAGTGATATCTATAATTATATACATTCCAAAAAAAATAATTTAAGGTTTTATTATTTTAGAAGGAACACTAACCGTATTTAAGTTCAAGTCTAATGCACTTGAACGCTATTGTGGATAGACACAACATGGGTCACCAATGGAATAACGAAGAACCCAAACAACATGGGATGGTCATAAATGAATTATATACCTCCAATGATATAAATGTGTGTCATTAGGAATCTATAATACCTTGTAGGAAATTAAGATTCCTGAATTTAATTTCGAAGGGGAAATTCCATGTGAAATTGAAGTGAAACATAACACCGATGGTTTATATGTGGTGATACATTGATATATACATCATAAACCACCTACCTTATGAATGTAGTATATTTCCCATCTAGTATCAGCCTATAATTTTTCATATAAATGATTAAAATAGAACAAAATAAAAACACCTAGAATATATGGCATATGAGCCTAGATCAATATAGAATCATTGAGATAAATACGTTCGATGAATGGATCTTAGGTATTGAAAAACATACCGAGAGGAATCTAATGAGGCAATCAGATATTTATTCTGAGTCTAGATGAAGAAGAAATCTTAGATCCCAGGTAGAGATGAGGAGTAGATCTTCATTGGTTAATAAGAGGTCTTCTTCTCTAATAGTGGAATAAATAATAGAGGTGAATTAAAATTATATAGATGTAGAGGAAAATAGACATTTAACCCCTTTACAATTGTGTCACATATTTGGCCAAACCGTGCAACAAATGTGATTGTCCTAGTTTCCATGGATGGGAATCACAATGTTTATGAACATTAGTTGGAAAAAATGGGAAAATCATGCTACATTACACTATTAAAACTATAGTGTTTTTACACGATCATTCATCTCAAGTCACACTATTAGGGAAAATTAAGAAACCCTCTTCTACACAATGAAACTACCAAGATAGTTAAAAGAAACCTTGTAGAATGGGTAGTACAGTTTTTACTAACCATGCAGGCTAGCTATTTCTTCAACTGATTTGGGTTCTTGGATCTAAATAGCCCTGAACACCCTATACTCATTTATAGCCTCACTAGAATTCATAACGAGCTCAAAGAAATAAATTTTACTAAAAATTAATGGATTAACAACTCAAGGGAAAAATGAGTTTCAATACTTTTGAACTGTAATTATGATATGTTATCATTAGGAATGATTAATTATAGATTATTCTAAACTCTTATGACTTATGCCATATTTTTATAAAAAATTATTGATTCCTCGTATCTCGATTAATGATCATTGATTGATTCAGTTTTGATTTAATAACTTATGATAATGTTATCAATTCCCTTTAATTAACTTATGCTTAGATATGATCAAAGACTGATATCTCTTATACATACCATTACTATGCATCTTAGTTAATCATTTCTTATGTTTACATTATTATAACATGCAATGAATGATTTTGAAGAGGGTATCCCTATGAAGGGTAATAAGTGATAAGAACATTGTGGGTTATTTTGAGTATCATTCATGAAATAATTTTATCATATATCTATTCTCTAAATACAATTATGATTTATGGTTCTATGGTGTATATTATTATGTGTTGTATTGAATATTCATCATTATTGATGTAATATTTTTGTATGAAATTATTGGGGTTTCATAACACATTTATAACCCTTTGAAATTAAAATATATATTTTAATCCCAATTTAACTTTTTTAACCTATTACATAAGACTTTAATTATATATTTTACATTAAAAATACTTTTTTATGACCTTTTAAAAAAATATCTGTATTTAGGAAATTTTGGATTTTAAATTGTTGAAGGGAGAACTTGAAGGGATTAACAAAATTATTTTTCAAGAGACTCCATGTAATAAACACCTAAAATATTGATTGTGTGATCAAACTACTGATCATAAAAAGTTATCGAGTGACTGTTTGGATGAAAAAACCCGCCACATGAATAAATATATTGACTACACTAATTAAACGGATGACCACATGAAAAAATAGGTTAGATAAACATAGTTATTGACCAACTACATAAAAAAACTATCGACTCTAATTAGTTAACAATACCCCCAACAAAGTGATTGATAAATTGTTTGAACAAAATCTTAATCCATATGGTAATTTATGTGAACATGATAAAAAATAGAAATTTGATATGGGAAAGACTCTGAGAACCTAGTTGACACCTATATCCCTTATGAAAACACAAATGAAGGTTTTTTTAAATATTAGACATTATAATATTTGTGTGGTTTGTTCAGATGTTTTTTTCATGAAATTGTAAATTCCCTGAGGATGTTTGAAGTTATTTTTCGTTTCTTTTGAAATGGTTTCTTAATTTTTTTTGAAAGGATGATATTTAGATAATTAGTTATTTGATAAATGCATTTTAAATTTTGGGTATGATTATTTGAAAGTTAAATAATAAAATATTTCCAAGGCATAAATTTTGTATGTGTAAACTAAATTTTTATATGGGTTATCAGATAGAAAATATTTTAAAATGTTAGGAGTTCACTAGGGTGTTCTTGGTTGATATTGAATTTAAAAGATTCATTAACCCTTATGAATGATTTTTTAATCTTTATATTAGATTTGTAAGGGTAACTATATGATTTTAAGGGTCATTTTATATTCCAATAGGTTTATATGGTATTTTATAATAATAAAGGACTTATATTTACATATATGACTACTTTATATATTTTATGATAAAAAATTAATAAAAATATAATCCAAAATCAAAATGTTTAGTAACATGTGGAAATTATGTTTTTAAATCATGATACATAATAAAATTTGAATATTATTTAAATAATTCATCACCATTTCCCTAAAATACATTCTCATTCATTTTACAAAATGTAATATTATGAAAAAATACATAAATGAGAGGTTATTATAAAATCTCTTTAAGTGGAGGATGAAAAAAATATATAATAAGATAGGGATCTATATTGTGAAGGGATAAGCCAAATTATCAGCATAATATCATAAGGCACATATCATAATCATAAATAATATGGAATAATTTCAAAGTGGAAATAAATATGATATGTGGAAAAAAATTATCAACATTATGTTGTGGTAAAATCTAACACGTATTTTATAAACAAATCTATCATCGTGTTCTCACATAATATATGTGTATGAATTTAAAATAATAATTAAGAACAAAGAGAGCATTTTTTCACATATAATAAAAATAATCCCATGAGATATATACCATTACCTATTGAATTCGAATCATATATACTTCTTTACCCACAAATGACATAATAATATATTCTAAATCATTCATGATACATAAAAAATAACACTTACCAATCATGGACATCAAATAAACACATTAAAATTAAAAAAAATTAGTATATAATTTTACGGTATTTATGAAAGAATAAAACATGGATATTCCAAAAAATATAATGGGAGAATATAAATTTAGGTATTAAAATTTTTCATTAATAATGATAAGAACAACATTCTTTGAAAATATAAGAAAAACTTTTGAAGGATCAATGAGGGTTATCGTGAGTAAAAAACTATATCATTATTTATGAAAGTGGATTTGAAATTATCAATGTTAAGTAAGAACATGTAATCACTTATAACATTAAAATAAAACAAATAAAAAGAAAATTTAAATGTTTTTAGATGTATTATGATGAATACAATGAAAAAATGGTGATTAACACAAAAGGAAATAATTGGGATTGAGATTCCCCTTACCTTGGATCAAGATTTTTTTTATCACCTTTAGAAAATATCTATAATGAAAATATGGTTATTAAAACATAAATCAGCATTTTTATTCTATTTATTTATCTAATAATTGAAAAAATATGTCATTATATATATATATATATATTGATGAATTTTTATAATTTACACATTTCTTCAAATATTCCATTTTTCTTTTTGGTTTCATTGTTTTTATTTTTTTAACTTATCTATTTTTTAATAATTACAACCAATTTCATATAATAAATTAAAATAAATTTTTATATATAATATATAATCTACACAAACAATATTTGATAGTGGTGATAAGTTAAGAATTGACAATGTCTCTTAGGAAAATTAATCTAATAATTGATGAGACGTGTTAATGGGGAAGATGATAGACATATATATATATATATATATTAAATAATATATTTATTTAATAATAATAATATTATTATAATTTTGATATAACAAAAAAATATATTTGGAATGGTTTTTATAGAGTTGAGTGGAAGAATTAAAGAAGTGGGTAAGTGAGACAAAAGAGAGGGAAAATGTAACCTCATTTATAAAGTCACTCTTTTTTTATTAACTTACCACCTTTAGTAAATGAGGTTGAGTTATTTTTTGCAATATATAAGATGGTAAGGGGATTAATAGAGGGTAATTTGGTATATATTATTCTTTTTTAATGGGGAAGAGATTTTTATTCAAGGGAACGGAGGGGGGAATATTTACTTTAGGGGGAAAGTATTTCCTATAAAAATATAAAATAGATTATTACTTCAATGCTAAAACATATAATTGGGATAATATTTAAATTATGAATTATTTTTTATTTTTAATAAATTTTATAAAAAAATTGAACACATTTTATAACAAATTTATATGTTTATAAAAAATGAAAGAATAAAAAAATGATTTTTAATGAAATAATTCACGTTTTTATACATTGGAAATAACATTTTAAGTTTCTAATTGGAATTTAAAATTATATTTACCAGATTACATAATTTTTATCTATAAAAAAATAAAATTTAATAATTAATTGGTAAATCATGATTTATGTAATTAAAAATTATCAATTACAAAAAAATAGTATTATTCATATTCACCTAAGAATATAGTTTTTTAAAAATTTCAGAAAATTAACCAATAAAATTATGATGTTATAATTGGAAAAAAGAAATTAATTTAACCTGTTTATTTTATAACATTATCAATTTTAATCATTATCATAAAAATTATTATTTTATAAAATATGTTAAATATACATTATCAAATGTACAATTATACTTTATTTAAGTATCTAATTTCAATACATATTTTAGGTAATTTAAATATTATATTTTTATATTTATTTATGGATAATAGTATTTAAATGTAATTATACTAATTTATAGGTTAATTGGATATTCTAATTGTCTAATTAATATCTCAACAGCCAGTTTACTATTTTAAAAAGACATATTTCAATTCATAAAAGTTAGGTAACCATTTTAACAGTGATATAAATCATCAAATAGTAAAATTATTATTATATTAGTCATATATCTTTTATACTTTCTATTTATTCTAAATTTTTTCCTTTATTAATTTCTCATTTCAATTCCCCTCAATGTTCAATATTCTTTACATTCAAAATGTCATTTTCATTGTGAATTTTTTGTGTTATTTCAAAAGTGTTTTTCATGAGTTCTATATTTCTCGAAGATAAAAAAGAACTATATTTACCTCACATATTATGTTTTTTTTGTGTTTATTTTTTCCAATTTTCCTAGTTTTATTTTTATTATGTATATTTATTTTCTAAATGAAATGTTATAAAATAATTAAATATTATTTTGTCAAATTTTCTATATCTTTCTTATGTTTTATAAATTACTACATTACAATATATTGAATACATGTTTATTATAGAATAAAATAACATATATAAAAGTCTATTTTCTTACATTCTCCACCATATGAAAATTTCATATTCTATATTTTAACTCATATTATCAATAGAAAATAGATGAGGGTATTTTTTCATTGCGTCATCATATTCTCATATTAACTCTTCATACTTATGATTTTTCTAAAGTATATTGAAAATGTTGTTTTTCATGGTTTGTTAAACATTTAATCTATAATATAGGATCTAAATCGGTTTCTCCTCATATAATATTTTATTCTATAATTGTACTTCTTTCAAATTCTTTATTTTAGGGGATCATATATAATCATTCTCAAGAGAAATATATGGAACATTTCATAAAAATTGTCCTGGTTTGGTGAATTTTCTAGTTGATTTTACACATCTCTTCTATGATGAATGATATCAATGGGCCCAATATATATACCTAGAGTTGATTATCCCTTATTTCAAAACATCATGACTCTATTATTTAGTGATCTTTCGATGAACACTATATCTCTAAATTCCATCATTAGGTTTCATCAGTTATTGTTATTGTATCAATTTTTTTGACTTTGATTATCTTTAATTTGTTGCTCAGTTGTTTTAAATTTCTCAATCTTCATTTGTAGACAATCAGGTCCAACAAGATTTTATTCACCAACTCTATCCCAAAATGTTGGTTTCGTAAATATCTTTCCATTTAGAACAGCATATACATCCATATAAAAACCTATGTAATTTTGTTTATTATATAATAACTCAATAAATGGAATATTTTGATATAATACACCATTAATGTACATATAGTATGATCTAAAAAATGTTTTCGAGTATTTTAATTATGTAATTCCCTATGATTTTAGAATATTTTTCTATTTAACAAATTCTATGTGCTTAAAAGCATGATATTTCAAATTAATAAAACACAATGGAAAATTATTTATTAAAATATAATATAATATATATTGAAATAACAATAAGATAAATATAATTATTACAATAAATTAAGTAATTATATGTAGTACTACATTATTTATCTTTTATTTAAAAAAATATGTATTTTTTATAGCCATTGTTTTGTTTTATAAATTTTATTTAAAAGTTAATATCTAATATATAGAGTATTAAAACATTTTAAATATTATTTCATACATGTATAAAAATGAATAATAATTCAGTCAATAATTTTAAAATCCATATAAATTAACATAAATATATTTGAAGGTAAAATGAGATATGTTTCAAAAGAATATTTTTATTGCGCACAATGTATTTTTATATTAATAATTAATGTTAATTCATACTAATAAATGATTTTAATTAAATGTATAGATAATATATACATATTTACTAATTATCCTATAACTATTTTTTTCTAGGAATTTATTGAAAATAAAATAATTTTATGATTAAATATATTTTTTTCTAAAAAATTTTATTTATATGTTTTTTTGTGTGGATATTAGAAATAATTCCTTGCGTATCATAAAATTTAATCATGTATTATGTTTTTTAAATTTTTGAACATCATAATAAATATTTTTAAAAATGTAAAACTTAATTCCTATCTTTAAAGAATAATTACCTTACTAAAAATCATGTCACTGTTGTAAGGGTTAAAAGGGGTAACGAACGGGTAAAACAAATAGATATGGATTAAAATATCAAAAAAAATGTATAAATGTAATTATTTAGTTTTATTTAGACTTCATATTATCTTTTAATATAATTTGGAATAAATTGGTATCACTTACAATTGACTTTCATTTATGTTATTTTAATGTTTTATTATTTACACGATGTCTACTCCCCTCACTTAAAAAAGTGAACCACCTATAATAACCTCTCCACACTACATGATAACCTTATCCCAAAAAAATATCCAACCAAATTACTTCTGAAATTTTATAACCATGTCCTAGAGGTTTTTTTCTCCCCAAAAGACTCATCCATAAATCATTATGGTGTTTATCAGTTGAGATTATCCAAGGAAGAGGTACTTGATATTATAGACATTTTTCAAGTATTTTTATTATAAAACAACCACCAAATCATCTATAACCCTAATAAAATAATTAAATCATTATATTTAATATATATATATATATATATTAATACAAATTCTATATCCTTTCCAATTAATTGAAAATGTATTCTTTGATCGTGCATACATTTAGGCAGTTGTGTCCATTAAACAATATTTTATGTTTTTCTATTATCCCAAAAATAAAATTATATTTATGAATTTAATGTATATATATTTTATTTATTATGTGTTTATATTTTATATATATATATATATTATTCTTTACCTACCATTAATTCCATCCATTGAAAAATGGAAACATCACTCATGTGCATTTAAGAACTATAGTCTCCCTGATGCGATGTAAATCATTTGTCATTGTTTCCTTATATGGATAGTCATATAAGGTTTCATAATGAATAAATATTATATTTATGAAATTTTTATGACTCCATAGTAGTAAAAATATGAATAAGGAGTAGGGACTGCAATCACCGAACTAAAACATACGTTGAAAACAGAATCGATACCACTAGAATATTGATTTTAAAAATGTTTTTTTATAAATGATAATTAGACATATAAGGGGATGATATATATTAATATAATTATGAATATGGTTTTGGTATATATTTATAATTTGTCTAAATTTATTAAACATCATAATAGATATTGTATGATGAAAACTTATACTCAATGTATGTGTTTTTGTTACAATCACACTCTTTATCTAGATTGTCACAGTATTAATGTCAATTAAGGGAAATTATACAATATTTTTACCAAAATATTTTTTTTATTCTTTTACTATCATTTTTATTTTTCATACCATTTGTTTTGAAAATAAATGGCCTCCTTTATCTTATTTGGTTAGGAATAATTTTCTTTCATATCCAATTTCATTAAAATATTTAAATAATTATATTTTCTATACTGTAATAATTTTTTAAATACATTTAGATATATATTTGAAATTACTAGTGAAGTTTAAAGAATATATTCTCAAATGTTTTCTATACAACATCATTTTTAATTTTTATGAAATCATTGAATGAATACATTTCATATATATATACAAAAAAAATATTTTTCATCTATTGTATACTTTCTTATTATTTTTGATTCCATATAAAATTACAATGGTTTTAAAGTAATCATATTCACAATTTTTTTGGAATTTTTTTTTAAAAGATACTAAAGGAAAAGGGTGTTTCATTTTTTTTCAAAGAATATTTCTAATTATTTTAAAAATTTATTTTATAACTATGTTAATACTCTTTATAGTTCTTTATATTAATAGAGGATATGAAATTATGATACCATTTACTTCATGTCTATTGATAGATTTTGAAGATGATATTTTAATAATGTTTCATGAAACACATTTCTTTCACATGAATGAATTAAATGATATATTAATGACGAATATCTTATATTATTGTTGTATATATATGAATGGGGTATTATGAAAGGGAGTTTCTATTATAGTCCTAGAATTTTTAGGTAAAGTCATATATCCCATGATATAAAATTTTAGGGGTTAGGGAGTGAACCCAATCAATTATGGGACTCTGTACATTATGGTAGTATTGGTATTCATCATAACAGTAAGAGATTATTTTTTACAATTATGTGTATAAAATAAATTACCATCATTTCTAATGATTTTATCTCTTGTGTGACTATTTATTATTTATGATTCCACACACTTGTAAGTCATATTTTTTATATGTAAAATCATTATGACATTACTAATATTTTGGTTTATGTCTTAATATTTGTGATATCATATGGTGTGTTAATTATATCAAACCCTTAATATTATATTATATTCACCTATGATAATTTATTAATATCTAATTGTTTCATCATTATTTTTAACTAGAGAATATTATTTCAATTGTTTCCATTTTCCCATGTAGTGAATAATATTTTTAATTAGGAAATCTATAAAAAGGTACTGTGTGAGAAGAAAATTGTGAGAGATATTTATGATACTTCCTAAAATAAATAAATTATATATAGTCTCCAAAGACAATAAATTTTTTTGTTTCTCAAGAATATATATTTTAGATATGTTATGAATATTCATCTAATATTATAAAATATTTATGTATGTGAATTCTGAGTCTCTTTAGTTGGTATCGAAGATGGGTTTATTTATTTCTATATGTAGTTATATTAATAAAATAGGATATATCCTAATAAAATCTATGATAAACAAATGTGACATAGGATGATCCAATAATTTTATTTTTTGAACAGAAGGAGTCATGAGTTTGTAAAAAAATGATTGTTTTTCATTATTATATAATTACTCACATTGAAATTTTCTACTTAATAATCATAAATAAAATGGTGGTTCGAATAATTATTAGAACTAGAATGAATAATGTGAAAAATTTAATATCAAATGCAATCATAAACCAAGTGAGAAAAAAAATTTAATAGGATCTAGGATAAAACAGATTTTATCAACTGTTACATTACTCTTTCAAGTTGGGGATTGTAACATGAGTCATGTACAACATCAAAATTTCTAATAAAAGGAACAACTCACGCTTGATTATTTTATGTCAAAACTATAACATAATTAATTGCGACATATGATCAACATATTTTTGAGTAATTGATCAATTCTATTAAAAGTATATTCATCAATATTTATTGCTTATACAAAGAGAATGTTTCCTTAATCTGCATCTTCTTGATGTTGTAGCTGATCAATGGTGGATTCTTCTCAAGAGTACAAGAAATTAATTGGAAATTGAATATATTTCAAGGGAAGTGATGAATAAGTTATATTCAATAATTATTTTCTGTAAAAGTATTCAAATATAATGGATAGGTATTTCATAGAACTAAAGTAGAAGGATGATTAATCCATTAGTATACATAAATGAAATTTCACCGGACCTTCAAAGTACAATTTTATTTTTTTCATCAACCTTGAAATAATTTTTTTATTCTTTAGTGGCTTCAAACCATATCACTGAATGGAATTTTATATAAGAGACTTTTATAGTTATGAAATACTCTTATTATTTTCTCTCAAAGTAGCAATAGAGTATGGAAACACCCATTGTTATAGTTGTTTTGGGTATAATAATAAAAATAGATTTATATAAATGTTTAAAAATAAAACCCATGGGGGAAAGATAATTAATGTTTCTTTATATAAATAAATTTCATAAGAATCATATGAGAAATTGTCAACAATGGATAGGTAATTTACTAAATTTTAGAAAAGAATCCCTTTAATGAAAAAAATGTTCAAGTGTCATGAATAGGATATTCATTGAAATGAATTGAGAGAATGATGAATAATATCTATTACCCAAAGTCATATAATTTAATTGAAAATATTATGAGAAATAAACCAACTAGTTCACAAATAGAGGTGTTAATAGAAACAATTAGAATCAATAACCTTGTAAGTAAAATGTAAATAGATATTCTTATGTTATAAAACATAATAAAGTGATTCATGAGGATGAAGTGTTGAAATACACAGTAGAAATAAAAATTTATTATTTTTTTACCCCAATTTATATATGAAAATGTTTCTATGATTACCAAACAAATACTTAAATGGTTTGATATTTTATTATTAGTGAAAACACCGAATAGTATAATGGATGTATCTCAAATATCTATATATATATATATATATATTCTATCATAAATGTTTTTGGGAATTTTCTTCCTTAAAATATTTTTATTATCCTTATAAATGGGTTTTATTTGATTTTGGGCATGGATTAGATCCAATATCAATTGGAAATTATATTAGGTCACATTTGATATTCTGTATCAACCTATGATTTAATATATGTGTTATGATAAAAATGAATTAAAAATGGAAATAATATCTCTTTTATAATATAAAAAATTATTTATGAGGGGTATTTATTTCAAATGGGTAGGGAGAAAATCAACATTGATGTTACGCCTTTTTAGGATATATAAATGTATTTACAAGTTAATTTCCTAGTATTACCGTGAATCATGAAGTTGGGTTTTTAAAAAGACTCAAATATGGTTCAAATAATATTAAAAAAATATACATAGTTGAGTTACAAGAATTTGAGATGAAACCTGAGGATAATCTATAAAATGAATTATTACACCAAATTTTATGAAAATGTTGTTCACCTCGTCATTTTTTAGAATAAATATATATCAATTAATATTTTCATTTATTATCGGGAATATAAAATGATCATTATCAAGAACAAATATCACCAACACCATATTGAATAATTGTTTGATCAAATATTTAGAGCCTACTAATTTACAAAGATTAAATTAAATATGTATCTTATTAGTAAAGGGTGAATAGGTAGAACATTCTTAAGACAACCTAAAATATAATGTATGTAAATTAAAAATTTATATTGATACAATTATATAACCAATGATTCGTCAATGTCATTGAACTAATGAATAGAGTATTTATAGATTACCTTGTTCAGTTCATGGTATTTTTTATAAATTTCATTCTTATGTATTCCAAGAGAAAGGAAGGTAATGAATATCATTTGAGGATTTTATTATGTCCATTAGAAATGATAAATTTTTTTCAAATTTAGTAAATGTGAATTTTGGATAGAAAATTTATGACTTTTTAAGTCATATAATTAAAACCGAGAGTAAATTTAAAGATCCTTCAGTGAAGGATATTATTGAGAAATGGTTGAGAAAATATAATGTGTTTTAGATCTATTGTTTTCTTTGATGGTATGGATACTATCAACTCATTTTGAATTTTTTATCATTGTTATTGAACACAACAACTTGAACCACCATGTATGTAACACCCCAATCTTCCACGATACGCTTCTATTTGAATAATACATTAGTGTGTGTTGTACGCAACTTTGAGTTCTAACACACCACAACCAATCGAAGTAGCCGTTTAGAATAGTAATACCCACATTTGTTAAATTTTATAAATTTTATATTTCAAAATGGACATCATTTTTGGATTCAAGATATAGAAATTAACATAGGGTGAATTTTTTGCTATTTTTTTGAAAACATTCAATTTTTGTTTAACAGTGAAAAACACTAAGTTGTAGTTTAAAACTGAATTTTTATTTCAATTATTATTTATATTTTTTAAATTTAATTTTTTGTAAAAAGAGATAGATAATACCTATATAATTTTGATGTAATTCATTGGAGTTAGTTTATAATAATTTTTTAAATATAAAAATTTTATTGGACTTTTCACCTTCTTTTACCCACCTCCTAGGAGAATTTGAAAATTCACATAAAACATAATTTTATCGCTTCTGTGAGTGTAATTTCAAAAATACAAGAGACAAGTTTGATATCAGTAATAAAAATTTGGTTCAATAAGATGAAAATAATTTTTGGTGAATTGTAATGTTTTACTTTTATTTTCCACGGTTAAAAGTAAATAGGGTAATTAAGGGTGAAAATGATATTATTATTACACAAAAACATGTCATAATTCTATTGGATAAGGATAATTCGACCAGAAACATCCTTAGGAATAAGATATGGACCTATTTTGTCCACTTGGATTAGATTATGACACTTATAATTATTTTATTTAAAGAAGAGTTAAAAGAGTTAAAATCAATGATTAATAACTAAAACATTTTTAATATATGTTTTTACATAATATAAATTCTACTATAAATATTCATTAAAAATATAAAAATATTTCATACATAATTTTATTTTATTCAAATTTTTTAGAAATTAAATAATATAATTTATTTATGACACAATGATGATACAATAATTACCTAATTAATTAAATAATAAAATAATTGATATTATAAATATCCAAAATAAAAAAATTCTGAGAATTTTTATGAATTAAACTAATTTTATAGGTTAATATTACATGTTATAGTTGGTTATATGAATATTTATCTACGTAATAATGTTTTTATAAATTTAGAAAAAACAAAATACCATATAGTGTCAAAATTGACATAAAAGAGTTTTAAAAAAAAATATTATATTATTAATTGATATTGTATTCCGAAAAATATATTTTTCGGCCTAAAGACTTATACAATGATAGGTTTATTATTAATTAACTAAATGGGGTTCTCTTGAAAATATATAGTAAGTTTATTAACCATATAATATAAAAATACAAACAGTCATGGTAAATGTCAAACTATTTAACGGAGAGTTAAATCTAATAGATAAAGTTAATATAGGGAACCAAACCTAACTAAAACCTACGGGTTGGGTGGTTTTCGACCCATACCCACCTTATCTTTTAAATAATACATTTTTAAGCCATTAGAAACCGAAAATGACTTTATTATAAAATAATATTTATATCTTTTCCTATAGTGCCCCTCACCCCTCTTATAAAAGGTCACCCCCCTTCTCCCTAATTCACACAGTAAAATCCATTTGGATAGGACAACCCCTAACCAAATACCATCTAAACTTTCCTTAATTATTCATAGAGGCCATACTTTAGTCATAAATCCATCCTATGGAGCCCTTTTGATCAAATCAAAAAGAAGAACCTGTAGAAGAGGTAAATATTTCATCACCTCTTTCAAGTTTCTTTCTTCTTCCACTTCCATTTTTTTTGTTGATTCCATTATAAAATAATAAATATAGTATATTACAAATACTGTGATTTATTATAAATATGGTACAAACAAATTCATTATTCTATCCATCCTTTGAATGACATGTCCCCATACGTGCGTACATACGGCTTACCATCTCCATGTCGTGGTGTAATAGTTATTCAATACATTATTATTTGAATAGGTATAATAATTATACATAATTGATGTAAATAATAAATAACAAATAATAATGATTCTGTATATATGATATACTATCTAATTATATATTATTTTAATATCAAAACAAGGATATTGTCGCTCGTGCATACGTATGGATTGTCGTCTCCATGAACTTGATGAGATTCATTCCCCACTGTATCTATTAAAGACTAATTTTAATTAGATGATTAAAAATAATGTTTACAGACGTCATATAATTCTGGATATGAATAAGATACATCCCATCCATAAATAATATGACTCACAGAACAAATAATATAAATGAAAAAAAATTTAACACCCGAAACAACGATAGTAATAAGATATTTTTAACAAAGAAATGTTAAAAGATCATATATTATAACATATTAATGTATATGATAATTGTATTATATAATAACCATTATTTCACCATTATAAAGGATGTTAACCTACCATCGATCATGGAGAAGTACATGGTAATGGTTAATTTCACAATCTCTTTATTATCCGAGGTTATTTTTATGTAAGTATCTACTCTGACCTCTTTATCATCCACATCCATGTTTCTTAAAAATAATTTTTGAAAACATTCTTAATATTTTATAGACTATGGTTTAAAGTCATTTATACCCCTGTTTAATTTTTTATAAGATTTTTATAAAGGCTTCTTTCTTTCATTTTCTAAACAAGGTCCTTTATAACCTTCTCGACAAAATTAACTTAAGAATGTCTTTTTTAACTTATATGGTGGGTGCGGCTATTTTCTTCCATTATAACATCATCAAATCTTCCCTTAAAATATTATAATAATATTTCCAAAATAAATGTTTTCTATTATAATTATATGAATTTTAAATGATTTCAAAATAGAAATAGATATTTCTTTAAAAAAGGGTTTTATTTCATCTATGTCAACATTCTTTGATGGATTTTAAGTATATTTAAAGTAGGATTATTATGATACAAAACATACATATTGTATTGAAGGTTTTATGATATGTTTGAATGTGCATGTGTTATTTTTATAGCATTCATGGTTTATAGATAAAGTATTGACATTTCATATGCTAGTTTTAATATGAATCTTTATGTTATGTTTAAAACTTTTCATATGAGGAATGCATTGGACTTAGTATGTGATGGGTGGAGCCTGATATTGCTCCATGATGCATTGCTAGTTCTCATGAGAAAAACTACTGTCTTGGAACAAATCCTTGAAAAAATATTATTTATAGTCTTGGCACAACGCCCTGACTATGTGGTTATGAATGTCTGGCATTATGCATTCCGTCATTAAGAAAGTGGCTATTGATATTGCATATGATTATTGGACTAGAATAATATCCATGTTAGTAATTAAATGGAATTATTATATTTTAACTTTTCCATATTATGCTAAAGATCAAGTTTAAATGGCTTTTGTATTAGTCTTATACATAGCCTTAAATGTTTATTCTTATTGATGAATGTTTTCGCTATATAGTTATCCTTACTGAGAATCTAAGCTCACCCATTCCTATATTTTTTCCCAAGGTTGAGAAGAAGTATTTTATAAAATACATGCTGGGATAGATTGAGGGTTATGAGTGTGGAATATGGAAAAAAGTTTTTTTTAGTTTTTCATTTTATTATGTAATGTAAACCTTATGAATGTATCCAGTACTTCTAAGGCTACTAAACTAATCGGTCTTTCAAGACTCAATATTTTGTGATCAATCCAATGTTATGTAATAATGCACCAAATCTGGGTAACTGGGGTTGGGGAGTTTTAGTTGGTATCAGAGGAAGTTTAGTACAATCTTTGGAATCTAGATTTAGATGAACTCTGATTAGAGCACATTTCCCTAAGATAGACACTGAGGATTAGTATAGAAGAACTTCCTAGAATTTTGGTATTCGATATATTTTGTGAGTTTTCTAAGCAATACATCCCTATATAGATACGAGCAGGTAGAGGTGGCTCTGGCATAGATGTACCTAGGGATAAAACCAGAAAACACCACTTTGATCTAGACTTGAACATGAACTGGTGCACAACAATGGGCCTTGCTGCACTCTTGGTTACGACACTCTCAGGGGATATTCTTAGGATTATTCTCATGTTCATTACAAAACATTATGAAGGGTTTATGAGTATATATTTTATTAATGAAAACATTTTTTTGTTATTATGGATTATATCCATAATCTTTACATTTTATGATAAGTGTTTTACAAATTTGGAATTATGAATTTCGATTCATAAACTAATACACTTTATTCCATTTGTTTAGAAATGGCGCCTAGTTGAAGGAATGGAACTGTATCAATGAACACACTCAATGTAGGGATTTACCTCCTGTGCAAGATAATTATAGTGGAGCAGGTAATACAACTGGTGCTGATAAGATTATCACTATATTCGGACAACTCACTCAGGTTATGAATAATAACATTACCCGTATAGAGCACCTAGATCCGAAGCATGGAGGATCAATGTTAGATCACTTCATGAGGCAACAAACAACAAAATTAAATGGGAGTACCAATCCAATAGTACCTAAGTAATGGATATATTATTTATAGAAAATATTCCTCTCCTTTGGGAGTAGCGATAGGGAAAAAGTTATCCATGTAGTTTACCACCTCACTGTAGATGCTGATTAATGGTGGTCATTAATTCAAAACAAAAATGAAGATGATGAAGTATCAAATATGGAATGGAAGTATTTTAAAGATATTTTCTTTGAAAAATACTTTCCTCGTGACCATCGAGCAGTTATGGAAAGGCGATTTCTGAGTCTGAGGTAAAAGGAGGATGAGAATGTCGCAAATTATGATGCTAACCTTAGAAGGTTTGCGAGGCCTGATGCATATTATATACATAACCCAAGAAGTAAGATTTATCATTTATTTTATGGGTTAAAACCATTTCTCCATCGAGCATTAGTCTCACAATAATTTTCGTCGTATGAAGATATTGTTGCATGTGCTATCAAGATAGAAAAATAATTCTCTAAGTCTTACGACATTAAAGAAAAGAAAGAGAAGAATAGATCTACTGAACACTCTAGAAATTGAAATAAGGGGAATATGTGAAAATTTGAATATCCATCCTATGGTAAATGTGGGAAGAAAGACCCACGTACTTTCCTGAAGGGAATGGATGTCTGTTACAAGTGTGGTGAAAAAGTTCACCAAGATCGTGATTGCAAGGGGAATAAAGAGGTTATCGATGTTGAATGATACAATTGTAGAGAAAGGGGGAATTATGTGAATGAATGTCCTAAGAGTCAGGGGAACATACCTCAGAAAAGACCAAGGGATCAAGGTCCAGCATATGCTATCACTACTGCTGAGGTTGAAGCATCAAAAGACGTGGTGGCAGGTAATTTAATGGTTTCCTCATGTTTAGAAAATGCTTTATTTGATTTTGGATCATCGCATTATTTCATATCATCGAAGTTTTCTAATAAAATTAGATATTTTAAATTTTATTTAACAAGGGAGTTGTCATTCAAAACTCATTAGGGAAGTATCATTGCAAAAACTTTTTGTGAATCAGTCTCCATTAGAGCACATTAATGTTCTTTATCTGTTGATATCATCGTTATACCCATGATTGAATTTGATATAATCCTCGGTATGGATTGGCATTCAGAATATGATGCGTAAATTTATTGTAAGAAAAATGAGGTTTCTATATTTGATGGCGATGATAAAGAACACCTTATCTTTAGAGAAGAATCATCACCACCTGATTCTTATCTAGATCCACCCCCAGTATCTCAACAAATAACAATTATTGTGGAGGAATAGAATAAAATAATTGTGGGTGAGGAAAAAAATGTTCAAATAGAGGACGTACCTATTGTGAACGAATATGTTGATGCGTTTCTAGAAGATTTACCTGGACATCCTCCAGAATGAGAAACTGAGTTTTCCATTGATTTAATTTCTAGTCCAAGGCCCATATCGAAGACACCTTATAGAATGGACACTGTTGAATTAGTGGAATTAAATAAAAAACTAGAGGAATTGAGTAAAAAGGAATTTATTCTCCATGGTGTTTCTCTATGGGGAGCCGCTATCCTTTTTTAGAAGAAAGATAGATCTATGAGGTTGGGCATTAAATATAGAGAGATCAATGCTATAACGATAAAGAACAAGTATCCCCTACCTCACATTGAGGATTTATTTGACCAACTTCATGGAGCTCAATACTTTTCAAAGATTGACCTTCGATCCGGATATAATCAATTGTGTGTGATGAAGGAAGACATTCTGAAGACAGCATTTTGAACCAGGTACGGTCATTATGAGATTACAAAAATGACTTTTGGATTGACTAATGCACCCTCTTACTTCATGGATTTAATGAATAGATTTTTCAAAGAATATCTTGATGATTTTATAGTGGTATTTATTGATGATATATTGGTATACTCCAAACGCTACAAAGATCATGAAAATCACTTGCGCATTATCCTGAAGACTCTTAGAAGACATGAATTATATGGGAAGTTTAGCAAGTGTGAATTATGGATTCAAGAGATTTCTTTTCATGGACATATTATCTCCAAGGATGGAATCTCTATTGATCCTTATAATACCAAGGCAATCCAAAAAATTATAGCACTGACGAGGATAACTGAGGAACGCGGTTTTATTGGTTTAGTAGATTATTATCGAAATTTCATCCAGAATATTTCCCGGTTGGATAACCCATTAACATAGTTCACAAGAAAAGGGGTTAAATTTGTTTGGACAAAAATGTGTGAAGAATGTTTTGAAGAATTTAAGAGAAGATTTGTCAATTCTTCTATCTTGACTCTACCATCGGGGAATGAAGTATTTGTTATTTATATTGATTCATCAAAGAAATGACATGGTTGTTTCCTTATAAAGAATGATATAGTTATTTCTTATGCATCAAAACAGATGAAAATTCATGAGAAAAACTATCCTACTCATGATATTGAGTTAGCATCTGTAATCATTGCTTTGAAGATTTAAAAATTTGAGATATATACAGATCACAAGAGTTTTAAGTATATTTTCTCACAAAAATAACTCAACATGAGGCACATGTGATGACTTGAACTACTCTAGGATTATGATTGCATGATACACTACCCCCGAGTAAGGAAAATAAGGTAGCATATGCTTTGAGTAGAAAGGATCATGGAGTTTTGAACAATATGAGAGTTGAAAAGGATCCTGTATATATGGATCTAGTTAAGATGGATATAGGAATCACCATAGAAGGTGAAACATAAATAATTTTTCAAATGGTTTCCAAACCATCATTACTAGATAGTATAAAGAGTTCTCAAACTGGTGTTGAAGAGTTTCAAAATAAGATTAAAGCTGTGAATGATGCGATATTGAGTGACTTAGTGTATGAAGATGGAATTTTGAAATTTGGGAAGAGACTTTGGGTTCCCGATATACCTGATCTGAAAAAGGGATTTGTTATATGATGCTCATAACTCCAATTTCTCTACACACCCTAGGAGCAAAAATTTATATTGTGATTAGAAGGAACATTTTTTGTGGGACAGCATGAGGAGGGAGATTGCTGATTTTCTATCAAGATATATGGTTTCTAAAAATGTGAAAGCTGGATGGAAAAAACCTAGAGAAGTCATGAAACCTCTTCCCATACCGGAGTGGAAATGGGATAATATTACAATGGACTTAGTCAGGGGACTACCAAGGACTCCTAGAAGGAACGATGAAATATGAGTCATTTTTGATCATCTTACCAAGTTAGCACATTTTCATGCAATAAGAGAAGAATTACCACTTGAACGATTGGAAAGACAATATATTGATGAAGTTGTTAGACTTCATGGAGTACTTCTATCGAATTTTTCTGAGCATTATCTACATTTTACATCAAGATTCTGGAAAAGTCTTCAAAAATCCATTGATACTGAACTTCATTTGAGAACTGCCTACCAACCCTCAAACTGATGGAAAATTAGAATGGACTATTCAATCATTAGAAGACATGTTGAGATCATGCTCACTTGACTTTCATGGTATGTGGGATGCATATTTACCTATGTTAGAATTTTCATATAACAATAACTTCCAATCAAGAATTCAGATGGCACCATATGAAGCATTATATGGAAAAAGATTTCCCACACCAAACTGTTGGGATAATGTTGGTGAATGAAAAATCATAGCCCCAAAACATGTGGACGAAACGATGGAAGTGGTAAAGGTAATCCAAAACCACATCAAGGCAGCTCAAAGTAGGCAGAAGAGATATACTGGTAATTGAAGGAAGGATTTAGAATTTTAGGAAGGAGATCATGTTTTCTTGAATGTATCTCCATGGAAGGGTGTGATACATTTCAATAATAAAGGTAAATTGTGTCCTAGGTACATCAGACCTTTCAAAATTCTAGAATGAATTGGGGTTGTAGCTTAACGTTTGTCAATGCTGCCAAGTCTCTCCATTGTTCACGGTGTATTCCACATATCACTGTTGACAAAATACATGCCTGACCCAACGCATGTACTTACCTATGAGGAATTAGAACTAGAACCCGATCTGTCTTATTGCGAGGAGCCTGTCAATGTTCTTGATACAAGAGAACAATTGTTGAGAAACTGAATGACTCATCTGGTAAAAGTTCTATGTATAAACCATAAGATGGAAGAAGAAATGTGGGAACCCGAGGAACTTATGATGAAGAACAACTTGAGTCTTTTCATGTTGTAATATTCTAGAAATTTTGAGGATGAAATTATTTGAATGAGTGGAGAATATGACACCCCAAGCTTCCACAGTACGCTTCTCTTTGAATAATACAGTAACGTGTGTTGTACACAACATTGAGTTCTTACACACCACAACCAGTCAAACAAGCCATTATGAATAGTAATATAAACTTTTTGAAATTTTATAAATTTTAACTTTCCGAATGGATTTCATTTTTGGATTCGGAATATCAAAATTAGGTTCAGGTGAATTATTTGTATATTTCTGAAAACTTTCAATTTTTGATGAATAGTGAAAAACAATGAGATATAGTTTAAAACCAAATTTTTATTTTAATAATTATTTATATTATTTAAATATATTTTGGGTCAAAATAGATATATAGTACCTATATTAGTTCAATGAAATTCATGAGAGTTATTTTATAATAATTATAGATATATAATAATTTTATTGAACTTTTCATCGTCTTTTACCCACCTACTAGGAGTATTTGCAAATTCACATAAAACATAAATTTTCTTCTTATGTGAGTGAAATTTCAAAAATCTAAGAGGCATTGTTCTGATTAGTAAGAAAAATGTAGTTCAATATGATGAAAATAATTTTTGGTGAATAGTAACTTTTTACTGTTATTTACTACGATAAAAAGTAAATAGTGTAATTAAGGGTAAAAATGATATTATTATTACCCAAAAACATACCTTATTTCTATTGGATAAGTATAATTCGACCAAAAAACATTAGGAATAAAATATGAACCTTTTTGATCTACATGGATTGTATTAGGATAGTTATTATTATTTTATTTAAAGAAGATTTAAAAGAGTTAAAATCAATGTTGAATAACTAAAACATTTCTATTATAGGGTTATAAATAAGAACAATTAAACTGTAAATATTAATTAGAAAGATAAAACAATTTACTATATAATATAATATTTTTTATATTTTTTATACATTAAATTATTGTATTTATTTATGAAACAATGATGATGAAGTAATTACCTAATTAATGAAATATTAAAATAATTGATATTATAAATATACAAATAAATATAATTTGAGTCTTTTTATGAACTAAAAGAATTTTCTAGGTTAATATGAAATGTTACGGTTGGTTATATGAATTTTTTTCTAAGTAATAATGCTATTATAAATTTAGAAACAAATACTAAATAGTGTCAAAATTGACATAAAAGTGTTTTTAATACAAATATTATATTATTAATTGATATTCTATTCCTAAAAATCTAATATTTGGCCAAAAGACTTATATAATAATAGTTGTATCATTAATTAACCTCTTGGGGTTATCTTGGAATTATATAGTAAGTTTATTAACCATATAATATAAAATTACAAAGATACATGGTAAATGTCAAACTACTTAACTAAGAGTTAAATCTAAAAGATAATGTTAATATACTGACCCAAACTTGTCTAAAACCTATTGGTTGAGTGGCTTTAGACCCATACCCACCATAGACTTTAAATAATCTATTTTTGAGCCATTAGAAACTGAAAATGATTTTATTATAAAATAATATTTCTGGCTTTTCTTATGGTGTCCATCACCCCTCTTATAAAAGGGCACCCCCCCTTCTATCTAATTCACACCTTCAAAGACTTTTGGATCAGCCAAACCCTATATAAAGACCATCTCAACTATCCTCCCTTCATCCTAGAGGTCTCCCTTTAGTAAGATATCCAACCTATAGAGCCCTTTTTTCAAATCTATAGGAATAACCGGAAGAAGAGGAAAATATTATATCACCTCTTTCATGTTCATTTCTTCTCCCACTTCATTTTTCTTTGTTGTTTCCATTCTGAAATAATAAATCCAGTATCTTCTATATACTGTGATGTTATTATAAATATGAGACAACTAAATTCATTATTTTATCCATCCTTTGAGTGACATGTCACCATACACGTGTACGTACGGCTTGCTATCTTCAAGTAGTGGTGTAATTGTTATTAAATACATTTTTATTTGTATGGGTATTTATTCATGCTCAAATTTAACCAAGATATGAAGGTATAATGGTCTTTGTAGTTTAGTTTGGGTTGTCGAATCCTCAGAGACCGAAGAAGTAGCCTACAGACACGTACATTCTATGGATTGTTTTTGGCTATGAAGTGGCCAACTTGGGTTGATTTATGATGTTTTTAAAGGGTCACTAAAAGATTTAAGTTAATTAAAATTAAGTTAATCAGTTGATCCTAGGTTATCACTTGGGGTGGATTGGATGAATTCATTTTTTAATGATTTCAATTTCTTATATTTGAGAAGGTTTCATTTAAGAAGATCAAACAACATCATCACTTACTAATTGAATACCTTCACCCTTTAATACTAATCACATATACACTTGAAGTATCAATGTTCTGAGTACTTCAAGGTAAAGGTTCGTATTTTCACTTGAAGTGTGTGGCCTTAAATTCACCTAGGACGATGGAGTTTAAAAATAATCAACTAAAAATTTCAATTAATTAAGTGATTAGACATTAATGGGGTGATGAATAAAATCCAATCCAGACCCTTTCTACTCCCTTGGATCAACCCATAAGTGGGGGTATCCCTCCATTGATTCTATGGTTTCAATGGAAGTGGGAAGTAGACATCTGAGGGAGGAATTGAAGAAGTAAAGAAAACAATAAAAAGAAAATGATCACTCCACCGTTATGTGAATAATTTCACAAGGTTTGGAGTGAATAAATTCACACTATGATCCAACTGTATCAAAGTGATATGGAGAATAACATAATAATAAGATAATAAGAACTTTTATTTAGAAACAATGATGAAATAAAACAACTTACATGTGGAAGAAAAATTTGAGACAACAAAATCGCAGGATAACATTACAATGAAAGAAAGCCAAAAATATGATCTACTCCTCCACTACCACTATCTTAAATAGGAATTTTTGAAGCCCTGGGCCAAGCCTCCAATAGTCCAAGTCTTCTCAATTAATTGTGATAGGCCATAGGTCAGTGGAAAATTGAGGGAGAGTTGATTTTTCCACCCTTGACCTGAGGTGGCAGCCAACTTTCTTCCACCGAACAGATGTGCCTGGAATACCTTCTAGATGGCCGTCATGGAGAGAGCCATTAATGAAAAACATTAAGCTTCTGATGTCCCCTAAAATTCTATAATGTTTCAGTCCAAAATAGTTAATGGTTAATGAGATATGTGTAAAATAGTGGGCTATTTTTCTGGGCTGCAGAATCTGTCCATGTATTTTATCTTCAACTTGGGCCGCCTGAATATCCATAATGGATTCCGAATTAGGACTGGATTATGAAGAATGAGTTGTTCCTATGGATGTGTTCTAGAATATCACGAAATTTGGGCTTCATTGGGCCCGTATATTGTGTCCCACATTCTCATTAGTGGGATGGTGTCCAATCGTCCTTCTCCAGAATTGTTTGCATGAAATCCATTTTGGTGGTCTTACAATGAGGATCATTTGACACTCCACAAATGTGAATTGTTCAAAATGTGATTAGAAACCTGAAAATTAAATATTAAAATGAAATCAAGATCATTGGTTACTTTAAATTCTATTCATAAATGTACTACATAATATTGCATTTTAAGAAGGAATTACAATCAAAATGTTAAATGATGTTCAAAGTGTAAAATAAACTGAAATAGTGTTTATGAATAATAAAGAACATGAATATTATATATATTAACAATTAATATTAGATTAATTTAGTGTCTAATCACACCCCCAACTTGTTTTTTGCTAGTTCCGAGTAAAATATATCTCAACAATATGAAATTCGAATTCCCTTTTCCAACAAAATTTTAATAAACAATGTTCACCAAAACCCTTATACCAAACAATCATGAAACCCATCAAAATATACTAACACAATATTGATTCATAAGTAGATCCGAATCCCAACCCCATAAATTTTTTCAAATTCATTTCCATATTTCATCCAATATCAATTAAGAATGAGGATGTGTTGCGTATCACAATAGAATGGGGGTTTATCTTTATTCAATGGGGGATTGATGGAAGCGCTAGGTGGAATCAAATTTCAATATTAAGATAAGTATTCAATATTTTTTATTGTATTATTTTTAATGTTTTTTTTCAATTTTTCCATGGTAATTGAAATTGCACTCAAAGGAGTCAACCCCTGTAGCAAGACTTTTCCGATGACTCCCAAGCTCAAACACCTTAGGGAACCAAGTGAAGCCCACACACTTGGTAATTATCTTGAGTTATCTTAATTAAAAACAAATTCAAATTTCCAAAAAAATAGAGATAAAATTACTAACTCTAGGCCAGAAAATTATGAAGTCACGATCCCCAAGTGTCGAAAGCCATGCATTAGGTCATTTCATTTCTCTACGCGCAAATTTATTTTTTTTAATTTTCTTATTGAATACTCTTTTTAAATATAAAATGACCAACAAACCTAGGAAATTTATTTGGGGGAACCCATAAACTGAAACTAATACCCAACTATCCAAGGGACGTGCATTGTGATTATTTTATTATTTGGATTAAAATATATACAATGAAATATCACATTGGATAACCACACTTTCCAAAATCTATTCTCATGAATTTATACAAGGATTAAAATAAAAATTGGGGCATTCTAAATTATTTGATATACAGTTTGAAAGTGTGTAATGTGTATTACCATGTTCAAAGTTAAAGGAATTTTTCCATTCATTTACACACTTTTTTTTCAAATCATTCATTTTTTACATAGAAACAATTTTTTCTATTTCATCTCCCCCCAAAATATAATAACCCTATCCCCAGTGTTTGAAGAAATGAAAATTTAGAAAGAGAATAGGAAGATAAGGGAATTTCAAAAATGAAATTTAAATATGAGGATCATGGAATAAAGTCACCTAGTGGTTGAAGTTGAAGTTCTTACTGCTCCAATTTAGTCCTTTGATATCCATGTCACTTGCAGAGTTCCCGAGTATAAAAAGGAAAAAAACAAAAAAAACTAATATATATATATATATATAATAAAGATAGTCAAATATTAGTATATATATAAAAATTATAGAATAAGGACGCACAAAAAGTTGTATGTCAGTGGTAAGCGCGTTCCCCTGTCTCCCTTTGGTCCTGAGTTTGACTCCCCGCAACTTCACCGGTTGTGACGAGGTTTGACCCATGACCTATGACATGCCATTTTTTATTTATTAATATTTTTATGGTATTTTTTTTATTTTTATTTTAACCTACAAACACATAAAAATAAAATGAATTGATGATACAATGTCTTATTTTTAAATTTCTTGGTATGGTATTACTCAAGGATCACACCACGTGACACAGATGAATATGGTGCTCCACTTTCATACCCATCCATACTCATAATAGAAGAACAGATCAATAGACTATTTTTTTAAATATCATAATGATTAATAAAAAAAATTATTCCAAAAAGATTTAAAACATGAAAACCATGTGTTTCCACCCATGCAGCGCTTTGTTTAACATCGTTATCCCATCATGGATCTTAAATCTATCATTTTTTTCTTGTTTCATAGGGTGTCTTAGTTAAATCAACCTCTATTTCTTGTTTATTTAATGATTCAATGGATGGTTTTAACCTTTTACCATTGACCTTGAAAATGTAACCACTTGTGGGATCTTGAATCTCTACTACCCTATGGGGGTACACATGATGCACTATGAAAGGACCTGACCGTATACACCTTATTTTTCCCTGGTGTAAATGAAGTTTTGAACTATACAAGAGAAAAAAATTTCTTGGTTCAAAATGATTGACTTTGATATTCCTAGATTGGTAGGTTTGAACTCTAGCTTTAT
This sequence comes from Viscum album, assembly GCA_963277665.1. Classification (NCBI taxonomy): domain Eukaryota; kingdom Viridiplantae; phylum Streptophyta; class Magnoliopsida; order Santalales; family Viscaceae; genus Viscum; species Viscum album. The sequence goes on along the minus strand of OY728135.1, from coordinate 1,641,658,084 downwards.
TGATCGTTCAATTTTCATAAGCCTCCATCCTTAGTTTCTCCAGTTCATTGAGATCTAATTTCCTTTTTTGTTCCGGCCAATGAGAGGTCATAATCCATTTTATTAATTACCCAAAACGCCTTATGCTCAATTTCAACTGTTAAATGACATGATTTTCCTTAAACCGACATATATGGTGACATTCCTAGGATGGTTATATATGATGTATGATATTCCAATATATCATCCAAGAGTTTCTCGGACCATTATTTCCTAGAAGGATTGATAGTTTTTTCAAGAATATTCTTAATCATCCAATTTTCTAACTCATCTTGACCATTGTTTTGAGGATGGTATGCAGTAGAAACATTATGAGAAATTCCATACATAGACATGAGTGAAGAAAATGTACAGTTGCAGAAATGGGTTCCTCGATCACTGATTATAGCCCTAGGAATTCCAAATCGAGAAAATATGTGCTCTTTTAGAAATAAGATCACAACATGATGGCCATTTGACATGGTGTTAATGGCTTAATCCTATTTTGATACATAATCAATAGCTACGAGGATGTGGAGGTATCCCTAAGAGTTTGGGAAAGGACCCATGAAATCAACTCCCCAATAGTCATATATTTTAATCACTGAGATGAGAGAGAGTGGCATTTTATTACTTTTTGTGATTGACCCTACTTGTTGACACATAATACAACTTTGAAAAAATGTGAATGAGTCCATTGAGAGGGTGCGCCAGAAGAGACCAAACTGAAGAAACTTAGCATAAGTTTTCTTAGAGGAAATGTTACCTCCAAATACCTCACTATTACAGAATTTAAGGTTGGACTCTTGTTCAGATTCTAGGACACACCTTCTTATGACTTGTTTAGCGTAGAACATATAGATGTATGGATCATCAAACACATAGTTCCTGACATAAGAAAATAATTTCATTCGATCTTGATTCCCTATGAATTTTGGAATGACTCATGTAACTAAGAAATTGGCTTCTTCGGCATACCAAGGGTAGTCACTCATTTAGTATAGGTGTTCATCGGGAAATGAATCAGACATAGAAAGATGATTTGTGTTGTCTTTGAATTTCATCCTAGAGAGGTGATCAACTAGAACATTTTCAACGCCCTTTTTTATCCTTGATTGTGTGGTAAATTTCTTGCAACATAAGGACCCTCCTAATCATTCTAGCCATAGAATCATGTTTTAGGAAGAGGTATGTTAGTGCAGAATGGTCAGTCAACACAGTGATGGGGGATCCTATGATGTAGGAACTAAACTTCTCTAAGGAAAAACAATAGAAAGTAACTCTTTTTCAATGGTGGTGTAGTTGATTTGGGCATCATTTAAGGATTTTCATGCATAAGCAATGACTTAAGGAGTTTTATCACAACGTTGTCCTTACACAGCTCTTACAGCAATGTCCCTGGCATCACACATAAGTTCGAAAGGAAGGTTCCAATTTGGAGATTTAATAATGGGAGGATAGGTGAGAGAGGATTTGTGGGTTGAGAATGAACCTTCACAACATTCTATCCAATCAAATGGATCATTCTTTATGAAGATAGCACAAAGGGGACGGGAGATTGATCTAAAGTCCTTGATGAATCTTCAATAGAAACCATCATGTCCTAATAAGATGTCACTTCCTTGACATTTTTGGGTGATGGGAGGTGAATAATAATGCCAACCTTGGATTTATCAACTTCAATCCCCCTACCTGAGACCAGATGGCCTAGAACTAGTCCCTCTTTAACCATGAAATGGATTTTTTCCTAGTTTAGAACCAGATTATTTTCTTCACATCTTGACAAGACTCTAACCACATTCCTCAGACATACTTCAAATGTATCCCCAAAGACAGATAAGTCATCCACGGAGACCTCAAGAAAATTCCCAACCATGTTTGAGAATATTCCCATCATTCATCACTGGAAGGTTCCAAGGGCATTGCATAACCCAAATGGAATGCGTTTGAAGGAAAATTTTCCTAATGGACATTTGAATGTAGTCTTCCCTTTATCCTCTATGGAGACCTCAATTTGATTTTACCCTGAGTACCCATCTAAGAAACAATATAAGGCATGACCAAAAACTCTCTCAAGGACTTGGTCAATAAACGGTAAGGGTAAATGGACCTTCTTGATAAAAAACTTTAGATTCCTATAGTCTATACAGACTCTCCAGCCACTACTCACCCTTGTTGGAAGAATCTATCCATCCTCATAGGTTATCGCTGTCATTACAGCCTTTTTTGGAACCACATGGATTAGGATCACCCATTCAATCTTAGCTAGGGAATATATGATATCATATTTTATCAATTTCAGAAGTTCATTTCTTACTAACTCCATGTGATTTGGATTGAGTTGTTTTTGAGGTTGACGACATGGCTCTGAATCAGATTCCAAAACAAACCTATGAGTCCCGATCAACGGGCTAATCCCAGGAATATCAGACAACATCCAACCAATGGATTTCTTATGTTTCATAAGGACATATACAAACATCCTCTAATTATTGGCTTCAAGATAAGAAGAAATGACAATAGTATGTGTTTGATTGTCCCCTAGGAAGGAATACATTAGTGCAGTAGGAAGTTCATTCAATTCAAGATCATGTTGGTTTAAAATTTCAGCATAATATTGGGACATTGGAACAAGATCAATTTCATTTCCTAATGTTTTAGATAGGATTGATTCCCCACATGTAGATGTTTCTGCTACTAGATTGGCTTGATCAGATTTAGGAAAGGATGTTGTAGTAGTCTCCATGAAAGTGGTTTCCTAAAAGGTTTCACTGATTGTTGGACCTACGAACATCACCATAAGAGAATTTTGAAAATGATTTAAGCCAGTGAGTTAAACTTACATCATATGAACAAAGGAAATAAATCTCATCCTAACATAAACTTACATCAAATATTACTTGATGTTCTATGGATTCATTATCAATTATTCATGTCACGTTTACTTCATGAATTTCCTCATCATACCCTACTTGTGGGCTTGCATTATAGATGTTAAAGTCTATACTCATGTTTCCAAAGGTGATGGTCATGTTCCCATTTTGAACTCGGATAACGAATTTGATTGTTGCAAGGAAAGGACGACCAAAGATGATTGGTGTTTGTTCCTTATTTCTTATGTTTGGATGGTTGTCAAGGATAATGTAGTCAGTAGGGTAGATGAAGTTTTCAACCATTACGAGGATGTCCTTTAAAATCCCCTTTAGAACCCTAATGCTATGATAAGCAAATTGAAGTGTGATAGATGTGGGTTGGGGCTCTTATAGGCCTAACTAGCAGTGAAAAACATAGGGGATGAGATTGAAACTTGAAACTAGGTTACAAAAGTCCATGACAACTTTTCTCTCTCCTAGTTCAACATCGATGTAAGGGTAACCCGAGCCTTTTAACTTAAGAGGAATGGTACCTTGAATGATGGTACTAACATTAGAATCAAAAAGGACGTGGTTCTTATGTGAAAATGTTATTTTAAAAGTTCACATGTTATTATGGTATGTTGAGTAGGATGGTATGGTTTGGATTGCATCAAGATGGGGAGTGTTTAAATTGACTTGTGAGAAGATTTCTCTTAATGTATCACATAATTCTTGCATGGTTTTCCCCCACATGCTTTGAGGAAAAGGTGCAGGTTGTGGGGTTGTTTTTTGAAGAGTTTTTTCTTTGAAAATGTAATCATGTTTTTTAGTTTGATCTTTTGGTTCATTTGAATTTTCGTCCATGTTGGAATATTGAGATGAGTACTGAATTAGTTGTTCAGGTTTCTCAATTGATTTCCCACTTCTTAAAATAGTCACTACTAGTAGTTGTTAATGAGTTGTTTGTGTGTAAATTGACTCTCCCATTAAATTTTAGGATGGTACTTCCTATATCGGCTTGGGTACCTTTCCTGTTTTGTTGGATTGAGGTTCTTGTTTAGGGGAAGTGACTTATGAGATCATTTTTTCTATTTGATTGCAAATTTGTTATTGTAGGAATTGTGGAACAGTTTGGGTTGGTTCTTGAGAAGATTGGTTTATCCCAGTGGGATATTTTGGATGTGGGATGGATTGTTGAAAATGGACCGGTGGCTGTTGGTATTAGATACGTTGGGTTTGGAACTGTTTATGGGTTTGGTAGTTATGATGGGGGTAAGAATTATGTCCTTGAGGTTGGCTAGGTGGTTGGTTTTCATTCCAATAGAAGCCTGGGTGGTCATTATACATTGGGATGAAGTTGTTTTGGTATTGAGTCTTTTGAAAGTTCAAGGCATTTAATTCCTCTGTGGGTCCTCCTAAAAGAACATCCTTGATGGATGGAATGGTTGGGCAGTTGTCTGTATTATTGTCATGTTTGTCACAAATTGTGAAAACAAGGACTACAGTTTGGATTTCATGGACTTTCCTAAGGTGTATATCTTCATCATTTCTAGAGGGTGCTGCTAGTATCTCCATAAGGATTTCCTCTTCTCTAAGTGTATGAATTCTAGTAGTCGTTGTGGATTTGCAGAATAAGGTGAAGTTCCCCTTGTTTGGTTCTGGTCAGCAAGGCTTTCCAGATACTTGTAAGAAACATTTAGGGATTTGTTTTTAAAGGTTCTATTACACATCATGTCAATGAATTGTTGGTTCCCCATACCCAAACCTTCATATAAAATTTTCACTTGTTCAAGAATAGAAAAATAATGGTGTGGATACATGTTTAGATTGTATTTTAAGCTCTACCATGTTTTATAGAATGACTCTCTCTCTTTTTAAAAAAAGGTTTTGGATTCTCTACTTATGTGAAATTGTTTTGTGGTGGAGAAATAATTTTTTTGTAGAATTCACATTGTAGTTGGTCCCAAGAGATATGGATGATAGTATCAATTTTTTTTATCAAATTTTTTGCTCAATTGTTTAATGAAAATGGAAATAGCCTTGTATTAGCTAATTCTAGTTGATGTGGGGGACACGTAGTTTCTACAATGTCATTGAACTCCTTAATGTGAAGGTAGGGCATCTCGGACTCCATTCAATGGAATGTGGGACGGTGGTTTAGGACATGGTATTTAAAAATGTAGTTGGAATCTCTTAGGTAATTGTGTCTAATTCATGGTTGGGCATGGGTCTAAGAAGGTGTGAGGTAGTAATTCATCTTTTGATAGACTGCATTACCCAGGTTTGGGCTGCCTCATTTGGGTTTCCATCTTGGTTCCCACCTGGGATTATGAGTTAGTTTCATTGAAGACCATCCATTGAAATATGCTCAGTTTTTTACACTGGAGTATTAAGAAGATTTGGATCTAATGGAAAGAGTTGTTTTGGTGTACTTGACTCCCCATCCCTAGGACTATCCACCCTAACTAGACAGTTTGATTGATCGGAGTTGTATGAGTACATGCGCCAAAAGAAAAAAATTGATAAAGGGACAAGATAATATAATTTGGATGAGAAAAGAAGAAATGGGGGAGAATAAAATGGGTGTTTAGATGACTTATTTAGGTCCTGGGAAATGACGCCAAAATTTTATTCACAGTCAAATTTACGCAAGAGATAAAGGTAGAACGGTCCTTGTAGTTTATTTTGGGTTGTCGAATCCTCAAAGACCTAAGAAGTAACCTACAGACAAGTACATTATATGGATTGTTTTTGGCTATAAAGCATCCAACATGGGATTATTTAAGATATTTTTAAAGGATCAATAACAGATTTAAGTTAATTAAAATTAAGGTAATGAGCTGATCCTAAGTTATAGCATGGGGTGGATTGAATGAATTCCTTTTTTAATGATTCCAATTTATTATATTTGAGACGGGTACATTTAAGAAGATCAAAAAACATCATCACTTACTAGTTTAATACCTACACCCTTTAATACTAATCACATATACACTTGAAGGATCAATGTTTTGAGCGCTTTAAGGTAATGGTTCGTATTATCACTTGAAGTGTCTGGCCATAAATTCAACAAGGACGATGGATTTTAAAAATCATCAAATAAAAATAACAATTAAAGAAGTGGTTAGACATTACTGGTGTGATAAATGAAATCCAATACTTCCCCTTTCTACTCATTTGGATCAACCCATAAGTGGGTTATCCCTCAATTGATTCTATGGTTTCAATGCAAGCGGGAAGTAGACTCATGAAGGAGGAATTGAATAAGTAAAGAAAACAAAAAAATGAAAATGATCACTCCACTGTTGTGTGAATATTTTCACAAGGTTTGGTGTGAACAAATTCACAACTAGAACCAACGGTATCGAAGATATATGGAGAAGAATAGAATAATAATAGCATCATAACAATTATTAAGAAATTAGGATGGATTAAAACAACTTACATGTGGAAGACAAATTTGGGACAACAAAATCGCAACATAACATTACAATGAACGAAAGATCAAAATATGAGCAACTCCTCCACCAAGACTACCTTAAATAGTAATTTTTGAAACATTGGGTCGAACCTCCAATAGTCCAAGTCTTCTAAATTAATTGTGGTAGGCCATAGGAGGGTGGAATTTTGAGGGAGAGTTGCTTTTTCCACCCTTGACACGAGGTGGTAGCCCGCTTGCTTCCACCAAACAGATGTGCCTATAAGTCCTTATAGATTTCTGAATTTTATTGTTCCTTACAAGAAAAACATGCATCTACGGATGTACTCTAACCTTCATTAAAGTTTCATCCAAAAATAGTTTATGGTTTACGAGATATGTGTAAAATGGTGGGCTATTTTTTCTGGGCTGTGGAATCTGGCCCAGAATTTAATCTTCAAATTGGGCCACCTGAATAACCACAATAGAAGATGAATTAGCACTGGATCCTAAAGAATGGTGTGTTCCTCTAGATGTCATCAATAATCCCTCAAAATTTGGGCTTCATTAGGCCCGTATGTTGGGCCCCCACATTCTCATCAGTGGGCTAGTGTCCAATCTGCATTCTCCAGAATTGTTTGCATGAAATCAATTTTGGTGGTCTTCCAATGTGGATCTTCCAATACTCTACAAATAGGAATTGATCCCAATATAATTAGAAACCTGATAATTAAATATGAAAATAAAATCAAGATCATTTGGTACTTTAAATGATGTTCATAAATATACCACATAATTTTGCATTTTAAGAAGGAATTACAGTCATAATGTGAAATAATGTTCAATGTGTAAAATGCACTAAAATAGTTTTTATGAATAATAATTCACATGAATACTGTATATATTAACAAAGAATATTAGCATCATTTAGTGGATAATCAGGTATAATAATGATGTATTATTGATTTAAATAATAAATATAACAAAATAATTATTTTTTATATATGTTATACAATACAATTATATATTATTTTAATTTCAAAAGAATGATATTGTCGCTCGTGCATACGTAAGGATTACCGTCTCAATGAACGCGATGAGATTTATTCCCCATCATATCCATTCAAGAGTAATTTTCATTAGATGATTAATAATAATGTATAAATACTTTATATCATTCTAGATATGAATAAGATACATCCCATGCATAACAAATATGACTCACATAACAAATAATATAAAGGAAAATGAATCTGTTAACACCTGAAACAACAATAATACTATGATATTATTAAAAAAGAATTATTAAAATATCATAAATGATATCATATTAATGTATACGATTTTTGTATAATTTAATAACAATTATTTCACCATTATACAAGAGGTTAACCTACCCTCTACCAAGGAAATGTACAAGGTAAGGGTTAATTTCACAATCTCTTTATTATCTGAGGTTTTTTTTACATAAGTATATATTGAGACATCTTTATCATCCACATCCATTCTTCTTAAATATATCTTTCAATACATTCTTACTATTTTATAGACTATGGGTTTAAGTCATTTATACCCTTGTTTGGCTTTTTATAAGAGGTTTTTAAAGGAATCTTTCTTTCATTTTCCAAACATGGTCCTTTATAACATTTTCGACAAAATCAAGGTAAGAATGTATTTTTTTAACTTATACGGTGGGTGCGGCTATTTTCCACCTTTATAATATCATCAAAGCTTCCCTTACATGATTATAAGAATAATTCAAAAAAAATGTTTTCTTTTATAATATGTAGAATTTTAATTGATTTCAAAATAGAAGGAGATATTTCTCTAAAAATGGTTTTGATTTCATCTACGTCAACATCCTTTGATGGATTTTAAGTTTATTTGATGTTGATTAATTATGAAAAAAACATCAATATTTTATTGAAGGTTTTTTGATATTTTTTTACTATGGATGGGTTATTTTTATACCATTCATGGTTTATAGACAAAGTATTGACATTTTGTATGCAAGTTTCAATACAAATGTTTATGTTATGTTTAAACCTTTTCTTATAAGGAATGTATTGGAATTAGTATGTGATAGGTGGAGCCCGCTATAGCTCTTCGATGCATCGGTAGGTCTCATGAGACAAACTAGTGTCTTGGCACAAGGCCTTGACCAAATCTTATTTGCCCTCTTGGCACCAGGCCTTGACTATGTGGTTATGAGAGTCTGGCGTTATGCATTCCATCATTATGAAAGTGGCTATTGATATTTCATATGATTATTCGACTAGTAGAATATCCATGTGAGTATGTAAATGGCATTATTTGATTTTATCTTTTACATATTATTCAGAAGTTCACGTTTAAAAGGATTTTGTTCTAGTCATATACATTGCCTTAAATGTTTATACTTATTTATGAGAGTTTCCACTATATTTTTATCCTTACTAAGAATCTGAGCTCACACCTTTCTATGTTTTATTTTTTGTAATGACCCAAATCCGGAGCCACATGACTTGCGCCCCATACTCGGTTCACCACATGACCTCAAGCATGTTTCCCCAAATGCCAGAGGCTGCCGACTAGCAGCGAGGGCCTTGGTGAGTTAGTGGGGAAACTATGCTCTCATTTGGTAAAGTATACAGCGGAAAAATAAACATAATCAATAGTGGAAGCAGTAAATAGCATAAAATGACTAAAATCAAAGTACAAGCAATTTCTGATATAATAATGATGCAGAATGGTAAAAGTATCTATGGAAATCAGTAAACAAAAAAAACGTGCTGAAATACAACTAAAACCAATGTACTAAACGTAAACAGCAACTCCAGCAGCATCGTGAGCGAAAACCCGGTCCCATGCTCTCCAGCTCCAACCAGCTATCAATTACCTGAGGTAGAAGGACCACAATCCCTACCTACACCTACAACTATATAATTTGTTTGGACCGAAAAGAGGGACCCAAACTGGGTGTGATACTAATCCCAGTAGAAAACCACCACAAGATGTGTCCCCTACTGTCAGTGAGTAATATAGGAAAAGTAATGGAGAATACGTACAATAAATAACTAGGAGTACACCAGTAAATAATCCTACCAATTATCATTAACATTAATTTAAATTAAACAACTAGGGAAAACTAGCAGATCTTTCTATTCCAATGTAAAGCAAGTAACACAGCAGGTATCTCCAAAGACTACCTAAACACAAGCAGTACAAAAATCCAAGCCTGTTCTTTGGCTTAGTGGACTCGTCACAGCCAGCCATCAAAATTCACACTGACTCTATGGGTGGCTCATACTAGCAGACCCCTATAGTCTAGTAATCAAACAAGGCACATACACTCTGGGAAGATCTTACATCAATTCTCATATGGTCTTGTAGTGATAGCTACATACTCTCTGAGGAAGAACTTACGTATAATTCCTCCTGTGGTTTCGATGCTTTGGTAAACTAAGAACACTCTTGGAAAGAATAATTTCCAATTCCTGTAGGTCATGCGTATGAAACTAAAAAAGAAAAGATGCTCTAGAGAAGCAATTAATCATCTATTCCCTCTTTGATCTCCCTCACTAGGTTCTCACTGCCCTGAGCAGTCCAGTCGTGCGTAATCGACTGTTAGAAGCCCTAAGTAAGTTAACCAACTACTTGGCTAATAGCTACCATACATCAAAATCAATTAAATAGCATGAAACACATGAAATAAGTGATAAAAAGTAAACTAACAATTGGAATTGTGTTTACCTCACAGGCAACGATGCCAAACAGCGATAAACAACCAAACAGGGGGAGAAAACACCCATGGGGTGATCCTCAACATGCAACCAAGCTTATATTAGCCGTAATTAATCATAAGCTAACATGAAATCGTGGGAAAATAAATAATAGCATCAAAATCCTAAACACGGGATACCAGATACATGGGTATCCGGCACTTTTGAAACCAAAACTCAAAGAACATCAATGTAGGGAAACAAACCACCTACCTCGATCCTCGAAGATTGATATACTTGAACTTCGGCCCGTAAAACGGCCAATAACGGAGTAGATCTATGAAAAATTATAAAATGTTCAACCTTAGATAACTCACAAAAGAGGAAGAATCGGGAAATGAGGCCAAGAAGAACCGAGAACTCACCGCTGCGATTCTTCTGTAATCGACATAGTTCGATTCGGATAACCGGTGATAGATCAGTGTCTCGGAGAAGAATCGGCCTCCTCAGACATTCTAGACTGGATTAGGCGGGGAAGAAGATGTTAATTATCATTAGGCATGACCCCAGTCCAACTAATGAAGTTAAAAAGGTACACAACGTGTACTTTTAAAGTACACGACGTGTAGTGGATTTTTCCGTACACTGCCAAAATCGGCCTCCATGTCAACCTTACACACCATGTGTGTGGACCGAACACGGCCAACACACGGCTTCGAGTGGAAGAGGAGTACATGGTGTGTACTCATAAAGTACCCGGGGTGTACTCTGAAAATTTCCAGATTATCCATTTTCCTTAAAAATCCCATAAAAGAGATCTCTACCTGAAACGGAAGCTCCGGGTTCTTACAAACTTCCCCCCTTAAAGAAATTTGTCCTTGAATTTCCCTATCAAAGCGTAGAAGAAGAAAACTCAAACAACTATGGCCACTGTGATCACATATCAACCTCCCTCTCCCAAGTCTCATCATGTATACGGTCATACTGCTACAGCACCCATACCAGAGGAATAGACCGGCCACGAAGTAATTTTGTACTACGATCAACAATCCTAATAGGATGCTCCTAGAAAGATGCATCCTTCTCCAGCTCAACCTCATCGGGTAGAAAAAACATGAGATGGGCGTGACAAATACCGTCGAAGCTGAAAAACATGGTAGCTGTCGTGCATAGCCTGGTACCTCTGAGATAACTACAATCTGTAAGCAACCAGCCCGACTCTCCCATGAACCTCAAACGGCCCGACGTATCTCGGTGAAAGCTTCCCCCGCCTCCTAATCCTCTTATGTCCCAACCTCGGGGTAATGCGTAGGAAAACCTGATCTCTGACCATGAACTCCATAGGTTGTCTCCGTTGATCATCATAAGACTTCTACCAAGACTGTTCTATAGCCATCCTCTTCCGTATCAACTCTATCTTCTCTGAGGTCTCGTGTACAAGACGAGGTCCTAGCAAAGTTGCCTCTCCTGCCAGTAGCCAACATAAAGGTGATCAGCATGGCCTACTGTACAATGCCTCGTAAGGTGCCATCTGAATAGTCTCCTGAAAACTGTTATATTAGGCGAACTCCACCTGAGGGATATGCTTCTCCCAAGTACTGTCAAAGTCTAGAACCGAAGCTCGGAGCATATCCTCAAGCACCTGGATTGTACGCTCAAACAGACCATCAGTCTGGGGATGGTATGCTGTACTTAAAATTAAATGTGTACATAAAGGCCACTGCAGCCCCTTCCAGAAGTGATAAGTAAAACGCGCATCCCTGTCTGAAACAATGGAGTGTGGAACTCCATGAGGACGTACAATATCTCGGATGTACAACTGTCCCCATTTCATCAACAATGATGGTCTCCTTGATCAGCAAGAAGGGTGCAACCTTTGTGATCCTATCCACTACAACCCAACCCGTATCATTTCCTCGAGGCGATCTCAGAAATCCTACCATGATGTCTATCATGACATCATTCCATTTCCACTCAGGAATGGGTAACTTTTGTAAAATCCATGCTGGTCGCTAATGCTCTTCCTTCACCTGTTGACAGGTGGAACACCGCATAACAAAACCAGCCACATCCTTCTTCAAACATGGCCACCAATACTGACAGTGCAAGTCTCAGTACATCTTGGTGACACTAGGATGAACTGGTCAGGCTGACGCATGAAAATCCCGCATCAGCTCCTCACGTATGTCCACTGAAACCCATACGCGGCCATGAAAACGTAGCACCTCATCATTGCCGATTGTCCACCACGGAGTAGGGTCTCCATCTAAAACAGCCTCTCGTAGGACTAGGCCCTCTGGGACTGATAGATACCTCATTCGAACTCAATCTAAAACAGTATAGGTGACCGCTAGAGAAGAAAGAAAAGCCTGTCCCTGTTTGTCGTACACCTCCTGATGCATCTCAGAGAACAGAGCCATAAGCTGCCACTCGCTGCTGGACACCTAAACTACCTACAACTGAGTCCTCCTGCTTAGTGTGTCTGCCACAACATTGCCTTTTCTAGGCGTATAAGAAAGATCGAAGTGGAAACACTATAGGTACTCGACCCACCTCCGCTATCTCAGATTCAAATCATGTTGTGGTAATATGTAACAGAGGCTCTTGTGGTTAGTGAATACCACAAAATGCTCTCCTAGTAGATAGTTTCTCCAATAACGCAAGGCATGAACAGCTGCAGCCAACTCAAGGTCATGCGTAGGATAGTTCTTCTCATTTGGCATCAACTGCCAAGATCTGTATGCAACAACACAATCTTCCTGCATAAGAACTCCTCCAAGATCGATGTCAGATGCATCAATGAAAACTGTATAACTCTTGCCCGGCTCTGGAAAAACTAGAATTGATGCTGAAGTCAATATCTCCTTTCGCTCCTAGAAGGCTGAGTCACAATCTTTTGACCAAACGTGCTACACATCCTTCATAGTCAAGCACATCAATGGCGCTGCTAAGAGTGAGAAGTCCTATATAAACCGCATGTAGTAACCATCCAGTCCAAAGAAACACCGTACCTCAAAGACATTCTTCAGCTGCTCCCAGGTAACTACTGCTCTCACCTTCTCTGGGTCTACTGATACTCTTGTCTCTGAGATGACATGGCCTAGTAAGTGAATCTGATCCATCCAAAAGTGGCACTTCGAGAGTTTATCATACAGACGATGCTCTCTCAGTGTACTCAAAACGATCTCAAGATGTGTTTCATGGTCGTGTCGAGTGTGAGAGTACACCAAGATATCGTCCATGAAGACAACGACAAAGGAGTCCAAGTATGGATGGAACACTCAGTTCATCAGTTCCATGAGGACTGAAGGTGCATTCGTAAGACCGAAAAACATGACTGTATACTCATAGAGACCATGCCCACTCCTAAAATTTGTGAGAGAACATCAGATGGTCTCACCCGCAACTGATGATAGTCGGATGTCAAGCCGATCTTCGAGAATACCCTTTCTCCTCAAAGCTGATCGAAAAGATCATCAATCCTCGACAATGGATATCGTTTCTTGACCATCAACTGGTTTATCTTTCGATATTCCACGCAAATCCATAAGGTACCATCAACCTTCTTCGCAAACAACTCAGGCGAACCCCAAGGAGAAGTATTGGGTCAGATGAAACCCTTAGCCTACAACTCCTCCAACTGCTTCCTGAGCACTTGAAACTCAGGCATAGCAATCCTATAAGGAGGTTTGGACACCGGTGCTACTCCTGGAACAATCTCAATAGAGAAGTCTACCTCATACTCTGGAGGAAACCCTGAAAATTCTTCTGGAAAGACATCTGGGAAACGGTCGACTACCGGAGGAAAGTCCATCTGAGAGGTCCCATGATCATCCAGATATAAAGTTGAAATCTGGGCCATAACACTGCCCAACCCAAGATTCTATGGTCTAGCTCTGCATTCCTGGACATCCCATTCGCCCTTGTGAAGAAAGGACTCGCCCTATGGTGAAGTGAAACTCACCCTGCGACGATAAAAATTGACAAAGACCTGGAAGGGAACTAGCCAGTCCATTCTGAGAATGAAATCATCACCCGCCAACTCAAGGACATAAAGATCCCACAAGAAGTGACACCCACCAACCTCAAGGGGGCACTCCCTACACTGACGCACACTAGTAGTTATATGTACCAAAGGAGTGTCTAGTGCCAAAGTATCCTCATAAGAAGGGACAGTAAGTCTAAGGCTCTCCACAGTGTGCATAGAAATACAGCTATGAGAAGCTCTACTATCGAAATGTGCAGAAGATAAAACTGAGGCTACTAGGATCGTACATCGAACTGTGGAGAGTCCAAGATACTTCTCCCGATGAATCTTCTCTACTGAAAACATCTGTCCAGTACCGCGGCCCTGTGTAGCAGCCTAATATCCCTGAGCTAATCCTCCCTGAGCCTGACCACAACGTCTGCGACCTCTACCCTGGACGGAATGACATGAAGAACCCCATCCCCCAGCCTGCTGTGGAACTGGTAATCCTGCTCCTATACGAGGATTATAAACTGATCCTTCTTTACTAGATACTGGAAGAAGAACCCTGCAAAAATGCTGCAGGAGAACCATCTTGCCGAAGGCTCGGCACTCCACTAGATCTCTCGGTCACTGAGGCTTCTTATGCCCACACTTTCCATAATAATAGCACACCACATGATTACCAGAAGGAACATCCCGTCTACCAGAAGAAGTACCTCGCTTCCTTGAGTCACCTCGAGTAGACTCTCGGTGGCGCTTCCTGTTGTCAGTATGAAATGAATCAGCCTTGGATGCTAAACCGCCTTAGTCAACAGCTCCAGTCTCCCTCATATTTATTTTGGTGATCATCACCTGGTTGACTATCAGAATAATAGAAGTCAAATGGAAGACGTTCACCTGCGATCTGATCTCTAGTTTGAGGCCTTCCTCAAACATCCTTGCCAAAAACAGCTCGTCATTTCCCAGAACGGGAGTGAAATGTTGTAACTCATTGAAGCAGGAGGAATAATCCATAACTAAAAGAGTCCTATACTGTAGGTTCATGAACTCCCTGGCCCTGTCGGCCCTCAGCATCGCCAGATAGAAGTAGTCGTAGAACGTATGTTGGAAATCATCTCAAACCATAGTCCACTAGTGCCATGCCTGTGAGACTACATCCCACCATATAATGGAAGAATCCCGTAGCATGTATGTCGAAATCTTCACCCTTATGTCTAGGGGTGTCTCCAAATGCTCGAAGATGGAAGGAATGGTTTCTAGCCATTACTCTACAGCCTAAGGTCTTCCATCCCCTGTGAATGAGGGAGGATGCTGCTGCTGGAAGACTCTTGTCAGCTCTACCATAGACGAGGAAGGGTTTTGAGCTCCATGGAATGTCTTTATGAACCTCATGAAACCATCTATTAAATGATAATCGGCACCAGTGTCTGGAATCACAACAGGTTTCATGTCCGGAATGATCGGTGGAACTACAGGTAGTCCATGTTCTACCGTATCAGGCATACAGTCACTGCCTGGTTCCTCGCGTGAAATGGGAGGATGTCTTGGTGAAATTTCCTTGAATGTTCGAAAGCACACTCCAGATTTAAGATTAACAAGGATAGAAATGACAAGAGTACAAAATTAAAATAGGAGAGAGAAACAATTAAGTTTGCAAAACGAGACTACACGGCGTGTATTTAAACTACACGGCGTGTTTGTTAAATCCATTTACATGGGCGTATAACTCTACCACCATTGGTCATGTAACATTCCAGACTACATAGTGTGTTGTCCCAAAACATGGCGTGTACTTGAATTTTACTCCCCTTATAGTGTCTTTCACACGGCTAACCAACACGGTTCCCGAAATCCAAAACTACACGGCATACGCACTAATGACACAGCGTGTACTAGACAGGTTTCGGTGGCCCATGTAGCAGTTACACGACCGGCTACATGGGTGACTTCTACAGGGAGTGTTCTGAACAAACACGGTGTGTTTAGGAGAAGATAACACCAAACTGTGTTGTTCATGACACGGCCGAGTATCCAGAACAAAACTACATGACATGTTTTTCTAACACACAACGTGTACTAGACAGGCTTGGTGACCCATGTAACAGGTTACACGGGCGGCCACATGGCTAACCCCTTAAATGGAATGTTCCTAACAAACACGACATGTATAAGAGAAGATAACACCAACCCGTGTTGTTCGTGACATGGTTGGGTACCTAGGAGAAAACTATACGGTGTGTTCTTATAGCACACAATGTGTACTACATGATTTTTCGTGACCCGTGTTGTCAGTGACACGGACGGGTACACAGTTGACTACCACACGGCGTGTAATTAAGGTACACAGTGTGTCCCCGGAGACTCTTTGACACCTCATGTTTTTGTTCACACATTCAATAACATGGTTTAAAAACTACACTACGTTTATTTATAAAGTACACACCGTGTATTCTGTGTTTTTCCGGGAATTAGCTCAGAAACTGCAACGAATTCCAGAAACACTAAAAAAATATCTATGTGCCAAATTAGGATCCGTGGGGGCCCATACTCCTCGTGAATAAATGCTTGGATTCACAAAAATGCATATATCAAGTAAAACGGCATAGAAAGTATATCCGTCACAGAAACTATCACAACAACATGCATAATTTATCATGACATCTAACATAACAACATGAAATTCTAATGCACCCTAGATGACATGGTAAAATGCACGACATGTGATTTTCTACTTAGTGCATATATGATGCATGAGATGACAGACCCTCATCTCATCGGGTTGCAACAAAATAGAACCACAATCATATAAACGGTAACAACACAAAACATGTGTATCACCCAACAGTGAAATATAATTAACTGTAACACTTGAAAAAACTGAAAATTGCAATTACGAGGTAATATATATTTCCTTGTACATGGGTTAATTACTCCCGGTCACAGTTAAGTACTAACCAACCATTTTTTCCTATCCTTTTCTATTGTTGCAAAACAGTAAGGCAATAGAAAAGAATAACCTCCTTTGATACCACATTGTAACGACCCGAATCTAGAGCCACTCGACCGGCGCCCCGTACTCGGTTCGCCACATGACCTCAAGCGTGTTTCCCCAAATGCCAGAGGCTGCCAACTAGCAGTGTGTGCCTTGGTGAGTCAGTGGGGAAACTATGCCCTCATTTGGTAAAGTATACAGCGGAAGAATAAACATAATCAATAGTGGAAGCAGTAAATGACATAAAACAACTAAACTAAAAGTAGAATCAATGTCTGATATAACAATGATGCAGAATGGTACAACTATATAAGGAAATAATTAAACAAAACAACGTGCTGAAATACAACTAAAACCAAAGTACTAAATGTAAACAGCAACTCTAGTAGCATCACGAGCCAATGCCCGGTCCCATGCTCTCCATATCAAACCAGCTATCACGTACCTGAGGTAGAAGGACCACAATCCCTACCTACACCTTCAACCATATAATCTTTTTCGGCCGAAAATCAGGGCCCAAACAGGGTGTGATACTAATCCCAGTAGGCAACCACCACAAGATTTGTGCCCTACTATCAGTGAGAAATATAGAAAAAGTAAAAGAGAATAAGTAAAGTAAAGAAATAGGAGTACACTAGTAAATAATCCTACCAATTACCATTCGCATTCATTTAAATTAAACAACTAGGGAAAACTAGCAGAGTTTTCTATTCCAAGGTAAAGCAAGTAACATAGCTGGTATCTCAAAAGACTACCTAAACACAAGAAGTACAAAAACCCAAGCTTGTTCTTTGCCTTGGTGGACTCGTCACAACCAACCATAAAAATTCAAACTGACTCTCTAGGTGGCTCAAACTAGCAGACCCCTATAGTCCAGTAATCGAACAAGGCACATACACTCTGGGAAGCTCTTACGTCAATTCCCATATGGTCTTGCAGTGATAGCTACAGACTCTCTGAGGAAGGACTTACCTCTAATCCCTCCTGTGGTCTCGATGCGTGTGTAAACTAAGAACACTCTTGGGAAGCACAAAGTCCAATTCCCATAGGTCATTCATACGAAACTAAAACCAACAGACCCTCTTTGGAAGAACTTAATCATTTATTCCATATTTGATCTACCGCACCAGGTTCTCACAGCCCTGAGCAGTCCAGTCGTGCATAATCGACTGTTAGCATCCCTAAGTAAGTTAAACAACTACTTGGATAATAGCTACCATACATCAAAAGTATTTAAACATCAAGAAACACATGAAATAATTGATAACAAGTAAAATAACAATTGGAATAGGGTTTTCCTCATAAGCAACAGTTCCAAACAGAGATAAACAACCAAACAGGGGGAGAAAACAACCATGGGGTGATCCTCAACATGCATCCAAGCATATATTAGTAGTAATTAATCATAAGAAAACATGCAATCTAGGGAAAATAAACAATAGGATCAAAATCCTAAACCCGGGATACCAGATACATGGGTATCTGACACTTTTGCAACCAAAACATAAAGAACATTAACGTAGGGAAACAAACCACCTACCAAGATCCTTGAAGATCTATATACTTGAATTTCAGCCCGTGAAATGACCTAGAATAGAGTATATCTGCAAAATCATCTAAACAGTTCAACCTCAGATAACTCACAAGAGAGGAAGAATCAGGAAACTAGTCCAAAGAAGAACCAAGAAATCACCGCTGCGATTCTTCTGCAATCGACGGAGTTCGATTCGGACAACCGGTGACGGATCGGTGGATCAGAGAAGAATCGGCCTCCTCGGATGTTCTGAATGGGATTAGGCGGAGAAGAAGGCGTTAATGATCGTTTGGCGTGACCCCAGTACAAATAATTAAATAAAAAAAGTACATGGTGTGTAATTTTAAAGTACACAGCGTGTAGTGGGTTATTCGGTACTCTGCCAATATCGGCCTCAATGTCACCCCTACACACCATGTGTGTGGCCCGAACATGGCCAATACAAGGCATCGAGTGGAATAGGAGTACATGGCGTGTACTCATAAAGTACACGGCGTGTACTCATAAAGTACATGGCGTGTCCTCTGAAAATTTCTAGATTATCCATTTTTCCTTAAAAAAATCCCATAAAAGAGATCCATACAAGAAACCAAAGCTCTATGTTCTTAAAAACTTCCCCCTTACAGGAATTTGTCCCTGAATTTCCCTAACAAGGTGTAGAAGAAGAATCCTAAAACAACTCTGGCCACTGTGATCGCATATCAGCCTCCCTCTCCCAAGTCTCATCCTGTATACGGTCGTGCTCCTATAGCACCCATACCAGGGGAACAGAACTGCCTTAGAGTACTTTTGTACTACCATCAACAATCCTGATAGGACGCTCCTCGAACGATGCATCCTGCTCCAGGTCAAACTCCTCGGGTTGAAAAACATGAGACAGGTCTGAGAAATACCGTCGATGTAGAGAATCATTGAAGGCGTCGTGCATAGACTGGTACCTCTATGGTAACTACAATATGTATGCAACCAGTCCGACTCTCTCCAGGACCTCAAATGGCCCAACGTATCTAGGTGAAATCTTCCCCCGCCTCCTAATCCTCTTATGACCCAACCACGAGGTAACGCACAGGAAAACCTGATCTCCGACCTTGAACTCCAGAGGTCATCTCCGCTGATCATTATAAGACTTCTGCCAAGACTGTGTTGTATCCATCCTCTTCCATATCAACTCTATCTGCTCTGAGGTCTCCAGTACAAGAGGAGGTCCCAACAAAGCTGCCTCTCCTACCTCTAGCCAATATAATGGTGGTCGGCATGGCGTACCATACAAAGCCTCGTAAGGTTCCATCTGAATAGTCACCTGAAAACTGTTGTTGTAGGAAAACTCCACTAGAGGGATATGCTTCTCCCAAGTACCACCGAAGTCTAGAATGAATGATCGGAGCATATCCTCAAGCACATGGATTTTACGCTAAGACTGGGCATCGGTTTTGGAATGGTATACTCTACCCAAAAGTACCTATGTACCCAAAGCCCTCTACAGCCCCTGCGAGAAGTGAAAAGTAAAAATCGTATCCCTGTCTGAAACAATGAAGTGTAGAAATCCATGCAGGCGTACAATCTCTCAGATGTACAACCATCCCAGCTCATCAACACTGAAGGTCTCCTTGATCAGCAAGAACTGTGCAACCTTCGTGAGCCTGTCCACTACAACCCAAACCGCATCATTTCCTCGAGGCGATCTCGGTAATCCTGTCAAGAAGTCCATCGCAACATAATTCCATTTCCACTCAGGAATGGGTAACTGCTGTAAAATCCCTACTGGTGCTGATGCTTTTTCATCACCATTTGACAGGTGTAACACCGCATAACAAATCTAACCACATCCTTCTTCATACCTGGCCACCAATACTGATGGTGCAAGTCTCAGCACACCTTGGTGACACCAGGATGAACTTCCCAGGATGATGCATGAAACCCCTGCATAAGCTCCTCACATATGACCGATAAAACCCATACGCAGCCATGAAAACGTAGCACCTCATCATTGCCCACTGTCCACCCCAGAGTAGGGTCTCCATCTGACACACCCTCCTGTAGGACTATGCCCTCTGGGTGTGATAGTTTCCTCATTCGAACTCGATCTAAAAGAGTTGAGGTGACCGATATAGAAGAAACAACCATCTGTCCCTGTCTGTCGTGCACCTCCATATACATCTCAGAGAACAGAGACATAAGATGCCACTCGCTGCTGACCTCCTGAACTGCCTGCAACTGAGTCCTCCTGCTCAGCACGTCTGCCACAACATTACCTTTTCCAGGTGTATAAGCAGGATCAAAGACGAAAGACTATAGGTACTCGACCCACCTCCAATGTCTCAGATGCAAATCATGCAGCGTGAATATGTACCTGAGGCTCTTGTGGTCAGTAAATACCACAAAATGATCTCCTAGAATATAGTGTCTCCAATAACGCAAATCATGAACAATTGCAGCCAACTCCAGGTCCGGCATAAGAATGTTATTCTCATGTGGCCTCAACTGCAATGATCCGCACCCCACAATACGATCTTCCTTTATAAGAACTTCTACAACACCGATTCCAGATGCATTACAGAAAACTGTATAACTTTTACCCAGCTCTAGAAGAACTAGAATCGGTGCTGAAGTGGATCTCCCCTTCAGCTCTTGGACGGCTGAGTTTCAAGCTTCTGACCGAACGTACTTCACAGCCTTTATAGTTAATCCCTTCAACGACACATCTAAGTGTGAGAAGTCATGTATAAACCGCATGTAGTAACCATCTAGTTCCAAGAAACTCTGTAACATGAAGACATTCTTCGTTTTCTCCTAGGTAACTACTACTCCCACCTTCTCTAGGTCTACTGATACTTTTGTCTCTGAGATTACATGGCCCAGGAAGTGAATCTGATCCATCCAAAAGTGACACTTTGATATTTTAGCATACAACTGATGCTCTCTCAGTGTACTCAGAATGATCTCAAAATGTGTGGCATGGTCGTGTCAACTGGGAGAGTACACCAAGATATCATCCACGAAGACCATGTCAAAGTAGTCCAAGTATAGATGGAACACTCAGTTCATTAGTGCCATGAAGACTACAGGCGAATTCGTAAGACCGAACGACATGACTGTATACTCGTAGAGACCATACCTGCTCTTGAAATCTGTGAGAGGTACTTCAGATGGTCTGACCCACAACTGATGATAGTTGGATCTCAATTCGATCTTTGAGAATACCCTTTCTCCTCAAAGATTATCGAAAAGATCATCAATCCTCGGAAATGGATATCGGTTCCTGACCGTCTGCTGGTTTATCTATCGATAGTCCACGCAAACACAAAAGATACCATCTGCCTTCTTTGAAAACAACACAGGAAAACCCAAAGGAGAAGTACTAGGTCAGATGAAACCCTTAGCCTACAACTCCTCCAACTTCTTCTTGAGCTCTTGAAACATAGGGGTAGCAATCCTATAAGGATGTATGGACACCAGAGATGCTCCTGGAACAAGCATAATAGAGAAGTCTACCTCACGCTTCAGTGGAAACCCTGAAAAGTCTTCGGGAAAGAAATCCAGGAAACTGTCAACTGTCGGAGGAAAGTCCATCTGAGAGGTCCCCTGATCATCAAGATATAAACTAGCAATTTGGGCTATAACACTACCCAACCCATGATGCTCTGCTCTAGGTCTGCTTTCCTGGACATCCAATTCTCCCTTGTGAAGAAAGGACCCGCCCTATGGTGACGTGAAACTCATCCTACGACGATAAAAATCGACAAAGGTCTAGAAGGGAACAACCCAGTCCATTCTGAGAATGAAATCCTAACTCATCATCTCAAGGATATAAATATCCCACAAGAAGTGACACCAACCAACCTCAAGGGGGAACTCCCAGCACTGGCGCACACTAGAAGTTCTATGTCTCAGTGGAGTGTCTAGTGCCAAATTATGCTTAGATGTAAGGACAGTAAGTCTAAGGCTATCTATAGTGTGCAATGAAATAAATCTATGAGAAGCTCCTGTATCGAAAAGTGCATAAGATTAAACTAAGGCTACTAGGTTCATACCTTGAACTGTGGAAGGTCCATGGTCCTAATCCCAATGAATCTGCTCTACTACAAACGTCTGGCCAGTACTGCGACCCTGTGTAGCAGCCTGATATCCCTGAGCTGATCCTCCCTTATCCTTACCACCACGTCTGCAACCTTTACCCTGTCCTGAATGATCGGAAGAACTCCCGCCCCCAGTCTGTTGTGGAACTGTTAATCCTGCTCTTGTACGAGGAGTAGAAACTGATCCTCCTTCACTAGCTGTTGGAAGAAGAACCCTACAAAAACCCTGTAGGTGACCCATCATGCCCCAGGCTCAGCACTCCACTGGATCTCTCAAGAACTGAGGCTTCTTATGCCCATTCATTTCTCACCGATAGTACACCACCTAGATTCCATAAGGATGATCTCGTCTACCAGAAGAAATACCTCACTTCCTCGAGTCACCGCATGTAGACTCTCGGTAGCGCTTCCTACTGTCAGTATGAAATGAATCAGCCTTGGTTGCTGAACCTCCTTGGTCGAAAGCTCCAGTCTCCCTCAGATTTATTTCGGTGATCAATTCCTGGTTGACTATCAGAGTAATAGTAGTCAACTGGAAGACGTTCACCTGCGATCTGATCTCTGGTTTGAGGCCTTCCTCAAACATCCTTGCCAAAAATAGCTCGTCATTTCCCAGAACGTGAGGGAAATGATGTAACTCAGTGAAGCAAGAGGAATAATCCATAACTGAAAAAGTATCCCGCTACAGGTTCATGAACTCACTGGCCCTGTCAGCACTCAACGTCGCCAGATAGAAGTACTCATAGAACCTATGCCAGAAATCGTCCCAAGGCATAGTCCTTTGGCGCCTTTCCTACGAGACTACATCCCAACATCTCTTGGCAGAATCCCACAGCATGTAAGTTGCGAGCTTCACCCTTCTGTCTGGGGGTTTCTCCAAATGATCGATGGTGGAAACCATGGTTTCTAGCCACGAATTTGCAGCCTGAGTTCCACCATCCCCTATAAAAGTGGGAGGATGCTGCTGCTGGATGACTCGTATCAGCTCTGCCATAGATGGGGCAGGGTGCTGAGCTCTCTAGAAGGTCTGCATGAACCTCATGAAACCCTCTCTGAACTGAGCATTGGAACCAGTTTCTGAAATCACTCTAGGTGCCATGTCCGGAATGATCGGCGGAACTACAGGTTGTCCCTGGTCTGCCGTATCAGGCATACGGTCACTTCCTGGTTCCTAGCGTGCATCGAGAGAACGTATTGGTGCCATAACCTTGAAAGGTCAAAGTCACACTTCAGATTTTGGATTAACAAGGATAGAAAAGACAAGAGTACAAAATGGGAACAAGAGATAGAAACAATTTAGTTTGAAAAACGAGACTACACAACATGTATTTAAACTACACGACATGTTTGTTAAAGCCATTTACATGGGTGTGTAACTATAACACCACTGGTCATGTAACATTCTAGACTACATGTCGTGTTGTCCTAAAACACAGTGTGAACTTGAATTATACTCCCCTGACCAAGTTCCATCACACGGGTAACCTACACAGTTCCCCAAATCCTAAACTACACGCCGTGCACACTAAAGACACGGCGTGTACTAGACAGGTTTCGGTGGCCCGTGTAGCGGTTACACAACCGGAAACATGGATGACTTCTATACGGCATGTTCCGATAAAACATGACACGCATAGAAGAAGATAACACCGACCCGTTTTGTTCGTGACACGACTGGGTATCCAGAAGAAAAATACACAGCGTGTTTTTATAACACACGTCGTGTACTAGACAGGCTCAGTGACCCGTGTAGTAGGTTACACGGCCGGCCACGCGTCTAACCCCTAACACGGCATGTTCCGAACAAACACGGCATGTATAGGAGAAGATAACATCGACCCGTGTTGTTCATGAAAAGGCCCGATACCTAGGATAAAACTACACTGTGAGTTATTATAGGACACGACGTGTACTACACGAGTTTTCCCGACCCATGTTGTCAGTGACACGGATGGGTAAACTATTTCCTACCATGCGACATGTACTTAAGGTACACGGTGTATCCCCAAAGGCTATCCGACACCTCGTGTTTTTGTTCAAACATTCTGTGACACGGTTTAAAAATTACACGGCATGTATTTATAAAGTACATGCCGTGAATTATTTGTTTTTCTAGGCAGTAGCTCAGAAACTGCACCAAATGCCAGAAACACTGAAAAAAACATCTATGTGCCAGGTTATGATCTATGGGGGCCCATACTCCCCGCGAATCAATGATTGGCATCACAAAAATGCATATATCAAGTAAAATAGCGTAGAAATTATATCTGTCACAGCAATTATCACAACATACAGCATAATTTATCACGACATCTAACACAACAACATGAAATTCTAATGCACCCTAGATGGCATGGTAATATGCATGACATTTTATTTTATACTTAGTGATTATATGATACATGAGATGGAACACCCTTATCTCATTGGGTTTCAACAAAATAGAAAAACAATCATATAAACGTTAACATCACAAAACATGTGTATCACCAAATGGTGAATTATAATAAACTGTAACACTTGCAAAAACTGAAAATTGCAATTACAAGGTAATAAAGATTTTCTTTATACACGGGTTAAATTAATCCCGGGCACAGTTAAGAACTAACCACCCATTTCTTCCTATCCACGTCTATTTTCGCAAAACATTAAGGCAATTGAAAAGAAGAAACCTCCTATGATACCACTGTAACGACCCAAATCTAGAGCCACTCAACTGGGGCCCCATACTCGGTTCACCACATGACATCAAGCATGTTTCCCCAAACTCCAGAGGCTACCGACTAGCAGCGAGGGCCTTGGTGAGTCAGTGGAGAATCTATGCCCTCATTTGGTAAAGTATAAAGCGGAAGAATAAACATAATCAATAGCAAAAGCAGTAAACAACATACTACGACTGGACTAAAAGTTGAAGCAATGTATGATATAATATTGATGAAGAATGGTACAAGTATCTATGGAATGCAGTAAACAAAACAACGTGTTGAAATAAAACTAAAACCAAATTACTAAACGTAAACAGAATCTCCAGCTGCATCGTGAGCCAAAGCCCGATCCCATGTTCTCTAGCTCTAACCAGCTATCAAGTAACTGAGGTAGAAGGACCAAAATCCCTACCTACACCTGCAACCATATAATCTGCTTGGGCTGAAAAGCGGGACCCAAACAGGGTGTGAAGCTAATCCCAGTAGGAAACCACCACAATATTTATGCCCTACTGTCAGTGAGTAATATAGAAAAAGTATAGGAGAATAAATATAGTTAATAACTAGGAGTAAACAAGTAAATAATCCTACCAATTACCATTCAAATTCATTTAAATTAAACAACTAGGGAAAACTTGTAGAGATTTATATTCCAAGGTAAAGCAAGTAACACAGCAGGTATCTCAAAATACTACCTAAATACATGTAGTACAAAAACCCAAGCTTGTTCTTCGGCTTGGTGGACTCATCACAACCAACCATAAAAATTCACACTGACTCTCTGGGTGGCTCAAACTAGCAGACCTCTATAGTTCAGTAATTAATCAATGAACATTCACTATGGGAAGCTCTTACATCAATTCCCCTATGGTCTTGCAGTGATAGCTATATACCCTTTGAGTAAGCACTTACGTCTAATTCCTCCTATGGTCTCGATGTGTGGGTAAACTAAGAACTCTCTTGGGAAGCACAATGTCTAATTCTCGTAGGTCCTGCGTACCAAACTAAAACCAACAGACCCTATAGGGAAGAACATAATCATCTATTCCCTCTTTAATCTCCCGCACCATGTTCTCATAGACCTGAGAATCCAGTCGTGCGTAATCTATTGTTAGCATCCCTAAGTAAGTTAAACAACTACGTGTATAATAGATACCTTACAAAAAATTCAATTAAACAGCAGGGAACACATGCAATCAATGATAACAAGTAAAGTAACAATTGCAATTGAGTTTCCCTCACAGGAAACTATTCCAAACAGAGATAAACAGCCAAACAGGGGGAGAAAACACCCATTGGGTGATCCTCAACATGCAACCAATCATATATTAGCAGTAATTAATTATAAGCTGACAAGAAATCTAGGGAAAATAAACAATAGGATCAAAATCCTAAACTAGGGATACCCGATACATGGGTATCCAACACTTTTGCAACCAAAACTCAAAGAACCTCAACGTAGGGCAAAACACCACCTACCTCGATCCTTGAAGATTGATATAATTGAACTTCTGCCCGTGCAAAGGCCTAGAAAGGAGTATATATGCAAAAAAAATTCTAAAACATTCATCCTCAGATAACCCACACAAGAGGAAGAATCAGGAAACGAGGCCAAAGAAGAACCAAGAACTCGCAGTTGCGATTCATCTGCAATCGACGGAGTTTGATTCAGACAACCGTTGACGGATCAGTGGATCGGAGAAAAATTGGCCTCCTTGTACGTTTTGATGGGATTAGGCAGAGAATAATACGTTAATGATCATTAGGTGTGACCCCAGTTCATGTAATGAAATAAATAAAGTACACTATGTGTACTTTTAAAGTACACGGAGTGTAGTGGGTTTTTCCGTACTCCGCCAAAATCGACTTCCACATCACCCCTACACACCATGTGTGTGGCCCAGACATGGCCACCACATGACTTCGGGTGGCAGAGGAGTACACGACGTGTACTCATAAAGTACAGGACGTGTACTCTGAAAATTTCCAGATTATCCATTTTTCCTTAAAAATCCAATAAAATAGATCTGTACCTGAAACCGAAGCTCCGAGTTCTTACATTTTTCCTAGGATGCGAAGTAGTATTTTATGACTGACCTGCAGGGATAGTCTGAGGGGATATGAGTGTGGTCTATGGAAACAATATTGATTTAGTTTTTCATTTTATGATGTAATGTACAAAATTATAAAGGTATCTAGTACTTCCAAGGATACTAAACCAATCGGTCATTCGAGACAAGATCATTTGTGATCATGCCAATGTTTTGTAATAATGCACCGACTCAGGGTAACTGGGGTTGGGGCATTACAAAGCCTAATCTAGAGATCCATAAAGACTCACACACACCACCCCTTATACAAAAGTATGAGAACTCACAGTGACAGTATGAATTTCATCATTGGGGAGACTATACCCTCATTATCATGGAAATAAACTAAAAATAAATAAAATATAAAAAATAACATGAAATTAATCAAGGATAAAGACAAAGACTTTTAATGTAATAAAAGATAGCATGTATTTCATACAAAAAAGGCTCTCAGTGTTGAAATACAAACTCGAGTATAAGTCAATTAAGAAAAATAAATAAAAATTGATTTCAACAATTAGGTTTTAATACATGTACATAAACAACACCATGATCGATTGCTTAGTCAAATTGCATGGCCCTATCACTTTCCCATATCACTATACATGACATATGCACATATACCGAGATCACTATGCATTGTGTGTGTGTGTAAAACTAGCATGACACTAAAATGCAACCATAACATGAGTTCACATGAAATGATTGTGTGTTATGATTATAAATAATTTCACTCAAAAAAAATAGGCCAACCTTCCACATGATAACAAATATTCCATAATACCCAATCATATCCTCAACATATCCATTTCAAATGAACATATGAGTGGTCATGGAAACATCACAACTGAAGGATATTGCATAATGTATTTCCAATATTATTTCATTCCCTATTACATGTAGATAGACTACATTATTCAATTATTCCATGTTGTCATCTATCTTGTTAGATCAAATAGACCATCATTCCCGAAATTCACCTCATGGGTCAGATCACATAAGACCATCTTTCCACCAATATAGGACACACTTTGGAATCATTACCTATCAGGTAACTCAGTCCTATGATATTGTCAAATGAATTATCTAAAAATGATCCAGTTATATTACCAACAATACCATACATTCCCACCTGTAAAATGGGTACCATGAATTGAACAAAATAAAACATATAAGAATCTGATCAGATAACAACATGGGATATCATTTGGAGGTAAAAAATACAATATCATGTGTGATAAAAAAATAAAAACACATATGCATGTGATAAAAATCAAACATGGTATAAAGAATATAAAAAAATGTAATATCATGTTAACAGTCATATACATGATATCAACATGGATAGGAACATTCTACATTATGTTCATCGATGAAATACTATGATTTTTGTCAATTTCTCAATTCCTGAAACACATAACACACCAATAGAAAACTAGCACATAGATCATGTATGATTATGTTGTGTTCTATTTCATCAATAAGAAGTTTTAGAAAACATATCATAGTGTATTTAATATTTAGTGGGGTGGATCAAGATTGATATACCATATAGAGTCTATCAACACAACTAGATCAAGGATATGTGGATAAATAGGGAACAAAATAACCATATTTATTGTCAATTCATAAAGGAATCATGAAGTAATCAATGAATCAACAATATAAACACATATCTAGAATGAATATTGATCCACTATCAAACCATAATTAGAATAGAGACCCATGATGTGATTCATTAAGAAGAAGGTATTAGGATGAAATATCTATGGAATCATACCTTGAATGTACCCTAGTTCATATGGGATAAGGATCTAATTAACGTGATGTTATTAACATGTTGATTCCACCACTAATATACTAAAGTATTTTCAAGGGATTATAGTTCTCTCACCAAATCTCTAATAAGTGGTCATGAAGATGATCCATTAATTCCTAACTATAAGACATCAATAATTGATGGTAAATCTTCATTCGATCAAAAGATGTCATAAAAACACAATATATATATCCAATCTGTGATGAATAGAATATTTAATCAAAAAGTATACATAGAAATTATAGATGCATCAAATATCCACGAACATCACTCATAGAGGATGCTGAAATATTCTATATCTAGAGGAATATTAAAGATATAACATCCCCAGGTTGGTCAAACCTTGAATAACCAATGAGAGATTAATGAAAGGGGAAAAGATTCAATGGAGGAGGTATATTATTTAAAATATGGAATTTCGGAAATAACTTAGAAATTAAGAAGTTACAAAAATTGAAATTTAAATCCATTTGGGGAATTTATTGCACTCCTATCAAGGTTGTATCAGTGAGATGATGGACCTCACCGACCAAACGTTATGCATTGCAGAACCACTAGGGTTCTTCCAGCACCACTAGTGGGCTAATGGGTTATATTATATTCTAAATAACTATATAAACTCCACCGACAGTCAAGTGGAGTATGCCATCTAGCTAGTGGTCATTTTACAACAACTATAAGGCCCATGCTCTTCTCAACACTCTATCCATAGAATATTTATCCCTTTACTTATAAAAACCAATAACTAAAAATTCATATATATTATTAAACAATAAAAAAGTAAGATATTTTATAAATATAAAAAATCTTATATATCAAAATATGTCAGGATATTTGAATTATCTCCTTAAAATGACTTATCATACTCGAGTAGTGACTTATAATGTTTTTCTAAACAACTATGGCCATTTATCCCGAACATAATCTTCCCATTGTGTGGTATCCTCTTGAATATATCAATTACATGATATAATTAGGGAATTTCTAACCATATTCCATAAATATATTTTAATAATTTGGTCTAAAATATGCATAATTTGATCAAAATATGATGAATCAATATCCTATTGAATATACATAAATTTTTTAATAGGAATAGAAACATGTATATACCTTAATATCTAAGACATGGAAAACACATCATTCATACATTTATAGTGAAAAGAAGGATTCAGACTATACAACACATTTCTAATCTAAATAGTGATATCAACATGTCTAACATAACTTGACACTAGCTTCCCATGTACCATCAAACCATTATGGCCTAACTGTGGAGCCACTCTTTGAAAAAACAAGTCACCTATATAAAACATTAAAGTTATCCTATTTTTGTTGGCATATGTATTATGTATAATAAAATATGTAATCAACCACTTATTAATCAATCGAACACTCTCAAAGGTCTCTTTTATAATTCTTAACACTATCACAACAACCACGCCCATGAAATTCCAATATAATAATGAATGAAAAAACCTTTCATTAAGAACCATATAAGGTTTCATCTGAATATAAGCCTTATTAATGTTGTTTTTATGTAAAATAATCCATGTATTATTGATCTCCCCAATCAACTTTAAAAAAAAACATTTATTATCAAAGCATATCATCAAAGATATGAATCAACCACATTGATTGTCTATCTTTCTGGAGGTGGTATGTTCTTCTAAATCTTATTTAAGTCATTATGTCATATTTTATGAACTAACAATACAAAAATATTAACCATGAATCTCTATTAGATACAATACTAATGATAACTCCATGAAAGAATAATATTTAATAGAAATATAGATTTCCTAAATCATCTACTAATTGAGCCTCTTTGATCCATATGAAATGAGAATGTTTTGGAAACTATTCAATAATTTCTCAATCACTATCATGACTCCATGAGGTTCAATGTAACACCATTACAAAGCTCATCATTATTTTTTCCAACTTTTACATAGGTAGATCATGTGCTTGGACTAAACCACTAGGAATGTTTTTCATGGCCTTTACCCCATGGAAGGGACGAAATCATGAAGTAAATCTATATGTGTTCCTCCGCATTCATGGACATAAAAAGTAATATGTAATTTAATGGTAAATTTTTGTCACTCTGGGATAAACCACCCACTTATAGTTATGGAAGTATATTATCAACTTATCCAAAATAGAAGTAGGGAATACAACTCTCTTGTGTAATATGATTAAATCATTTCCATCAAACAACCACAGAAGTATAAGGTCACCACCATCTAGGAATTTTCAAATAATATAACACATTTGTTTAGTCTTCTAACTATAATTCATGTGGTATACTAAATAAGACATTTCCACTAATATGAAACATGTTTGGGATCCCTATTTATTGAATGCATCCATTCTACAGTCAACCAATAAGCTCATTATGTCCCATTGTACCACCAAAAGAAATTTTCTACATTCTTAAGATACCATTGTGTTCTGGATAATAGCATATTCAATGATGTTACATTTACGTGGTGCATAGGATTCATAAATGTTGAACATATATAGGTACCCTACCCAGTTCATTTAACTTGGGCTCATATCCCAATGTGAGATGATATAATAGAGCATCATTTTTTTATATTGAGGATGAACATCTCACAAAACAAATAGTTCCACCAACACTATCATGGGTTGAGCATGATTGATAGATTTATTTCATCTGTAGGATTATTCTTCTCATGCATTCATAGATAATGTAACCCCTGATCTTCTAATCCTACCCTCTATATCAATATTTTCCCAAACAAATGACTGATCCATTGTAATATATGCAATATCATATCCTAGGATCAGGAAGTATCACCAATGGTTTCATAGATAACCTCTTATTTTCTCAATAAAATCCTCCTCACACCGGTATGACAACTGAAATATTATCATCTTTTTTTAGTATAGTCATGGGTGATGATAAATGGGGGAAATAATTGATAAAATGACGATAGTATCCTACTAAACCAAGAAAGATCTTAATCTCAAACATGTTATGGGGATATGTAAAGGACATCACCACATCCACATTCTTTGATTCCACAAATATATTGGTCTCAGAAACCACATTCCCTAATAATATTTTCTCACAAACCCAAATTTTAAACATTGAAATATTTAAATAAATTATATATACATGTAGTGTGTTTAGATGAATATTGATATTTATTGAATGTTTCTCTATATTTAGGGATTAAATATGGATATATTCATTGAACACCATAACCAACAAGTCAATTTATGGCTAGAAGATCAATTTCATGAGAGTAAAAAATAATACTCATGCATTTGATATTCCAAATGGCCCCACAAAGTAATCATATAGACTGTACATGCACCAATACATCATTTTAAGGATGTCCTCTTCTCTAACCCATAACTGGTGATAGCCTCATCAAAGATCATTATTAGAGAAAGAGAGGCTCCCTAAAATTGATCAAATATATCATCAATACCAGGTAGAGAATACCTATTATTTATGGTTTCCTAATTTAGATTATCATAATTTTTTCAGAGATTAAGACTACCATCCTCCTTATTGGGGAAAAAATAGGTAAAACCCTTAGTTATTTACGTGACCTAATATATCCCTTATGTTCCAAACGCTCATGATATACCATAATATCCATTAACTAATTTGGAACCATGAGATATGGTGGTCTTAGGAAATTCTAAACACCATGTATGAGATATACATAAAATATTTCTCCCTTCCTAGTGAATACATCTTATTTCATCTAATAAAATTTAATGATAGATATCCATAACTAGATGAAAATACAATGGGGGTGATTTCTGTTATTTTAGAAATAACCCATCCTAAAACATATATTGTAATCTTCCCAAGAAGGATAATGTATGGATTCGAATTAATTGCTCCAAACATCTCATAATCTAATCAACATTAACATATCTCACTTGGCAGATATAAATGATATCCATACCAGAATAAAATTGACGCCGATATAAAAACTAGTTAGCTAGTCCATCCCCCGAATCACATAAAATCAAATCATCTCTATAATCATGAATTCCCAAAGATGTCCACGATTTAAAATTACTATATGAAACTCTTGGAATCAATGAAGATGATATACATTCATTCCAAATAGTGCATCATCATATAAGAACTCCAAATTATATTTATCGGTATTCAATGTCAATAAATAACTTGTGTAGATATTAAAAAAACTGAGAATCACTAATTTGAAAAAGTGTTTTAGAAAGTGTAGATGTGATTAATATTGTTCCTTAATTTGTTAATGGTCCATGTACACAAATATTCAGAACCCAATCTATCACATACATGCAGCCTACCTAATCTCCATGAATCTATATCTGATA
Organism: Viscum album; assembly: GCA_963277665.1. NCBI lineage: Eukaryota > Viridiplantae > Streptophyta > Magnoliopsida > Santalales > Viscaceae > Viscum > Viscum album. The sequence continues at coordinate 1,641,624,553 of OY728135.1, read as the reverse complement.
TGTCTGTATGACTAGAGTTATCATCATCTATGCACTCTGAACCTTCTACTAAAAACCACAGTATATCCAATGGCTAAATGACTGCATCTGACTCAGACCCCTATGATACCTCCTACATGATACCTTAGAGAAAAAACACTGAAGATGACCTATATTTTCACACCTATGACATAGGTTATGAGTATTTTTTCATAAAATAAATAATTCCCCCTCTGTACATTTTTGAAACCCCAAAGACCATCTTCCCCCAAAAAAGGTGATGAAGAGCCTATATAAATCTCTAGATATTTATCAAAACACTAATACAAATCCTCTTCCTTCATTTTCATACCACCATAATTATGACAAGGATGTCCATCGAAGGTTTAAATAAATCAAGCATTAATTAGATTTTAAAGAATCACCTTGACTTCATTGGCATTGAGAAGAACTTGAGATGTATTCATGTTGATGTTCCTTACCAAGAACCTCAACATTGGTCGAAGAATGATCTAGAACATACTAAATTTCCTTTCTTAATCCTTTTTCAAGAGAGGTGTGACTCATAGAAATTACATGGAAAGTGTCTTGTTAAGAGACTTTGTAATCATTCCAAGATGATCTCTATGAACTCCTACAATGAGTCTAGCTAAATCATACCACATAATAACTCCTTGAATAATTGTTCATTGGATTTATTTTATGTCATCCATCCAAAAGAATAATATCCCATTAGCATCCAATGACACCCTGATGAATAAACGTTTCAAGATTTAGCATTTTATCTAATGAGGTATCTACCAAATCAATGATAATTTTTGGGATTTGTATCAAATACTCTAGAACCTAAGACCCTTCTGTTCCATTGAAAGATTATTTATGTTGGAGGTGGATGTCTCGAGAATATTATGCATTTGTATTTTACACTCCCCCTCATTCAATAAGTGCATGGTGTAAGAGTCCTGGAATTTTGTTTTCTTCCCCCTGAATAACTAGAGTGGTTGAAAGAGTATTATCCAAGATGGCTGGTTCTATTACTAAAACATCCTCCCATATGAGTGCATGGTTCCCTACTCAACCAAGAATTACAATCAAGCATCTTTACAGTGAACTTTTTTGAAATATCTATTGAACATTTAATCACCCAGAACCATTAAGAAAAAACATAAACAATATTTTGGATCACACAAAATACATCATAGGTGGTTACACATAGGCCAAGGTATATCCCCTATAAAATTATCAGAGGTTATCTACACCTAATCATCAATAAAAATAATATATATACAGAAAATAACATCATGATGAAGTTCAATGAATTAATTCCAAAAAATATATATTTCATATCAATATAGAATACATTTATATAACTCAATTAATTAATATATGTAAATATCAAAAAAATTGAATAAATCAATGAATTAAATTGAAGAACTATTATATAAAAAGAAGGGAATATATATTTAATGTGATATTTTGTTCAAAATAATGATTGATTAATTCACCTAAATAATATGAAATTATTACTATAATCGTACCAAAATAATTTATAGGTCTATTATACATGAAGTGACTATGAACATGGAAAATCTCTCACATATGTTCCTTATAGGATATATCCTATTAATTATAACCCAAAATAGCCAAGAAGAAAAGGGTAAAATAATGATATGATACTATTTTTTAATTCACTGACCCAAACCACAATGTTTGACCTGGGGATCCATAAGGCCAAATGTGCACCTCCCTGAGTGCAAGAGTTTTCCAACAAATAGGGAGGGTATAAAGGAAATGAATTATTAGACAATGCCATAAATATTATTGTATTATATTAATAATATAAATAAAATTTTAAATAACACTGAGTTATCAAGGAGGAATATAATGTATCATAACCTAATTACATATGGATAACCTGTTACACATAAATAAATAAAGTATGATTCCAATTTGGAATGACAAACCAGAGTAAATGTGAAATAATATATATAGGTAAAAGTATATAAAAATCATAAATATTGTGTATTATTACCTATACCTGATCTATACATCATTTATCAATTTTCTTCCTTATACCACTTTCATTTACATGGTTCTCAATACATGTAATCTATATGTGAATCAAGATTCCCATGCATGGTGACTATATTAACCTACTATGATAAAACCATTGAATACCTAAAATGAGTTCACATGGAAAGAATATATTTAAGGATATTAAATAAATAATAAAAGAATATAACTAACTATATACAGTGTTTGTGTTATAAAAGTGATTCTAAAACCCCCATCAATACCTACTTCGACTCTATTATGGAAGATCATCTGAGTGGTCATGGAAACATCATATGTGAAAATTCCAACATTGATGCTTATCATTGTTAGTACAATCCCTATAATTATAGGTTACAACAAAAGAGTCCACTATTCCCTATTTTTATCTCTTGGTTTAGATCACATAGACCATCATTTCCCATTATTTCCTCACATTTTTGATCATATATGACTATCATGCACCTAGGTCAGATCCCACAAGCCATCATACATTTCCATCAAAATTTTCTTTCCATCTTGTCTTATGAAGCTTCAAAACATTCTTATCCTCAAGGTCCAAAAATCTTTGGTGGTTCCAACCATTACATATTTATAATATATTGAATAATAATGAAATATATACCATGTAAATCGCATGGAAATAAAGAAAACCATATAAAGGCACAACATAAAATATCATGAGTGTGAAATAATAGCTAGGAACGCCCACTATGAACAAAATAAAATATTTATAAATAATATGAACCCACAACTTCATATAATACTAATTATCAAATAAACCACTTATATATGTTGAGGATCTTTATACATAATTTTCATTGATTATGTACTCCAATATAATTAAAAGGATTAAATCCAAGAACAGCTAGAACACCCAAGTAAAAATATATTTCACACCAGGGATTCTTATCTTGGGTTTTGGTTTACTAGGTGTAAGGATTAGAAAGGATATTCGAGAATATTCTATATCAGGAGTGGTGGTTATATATTCTGATAAATTTAAAACTCCATTAATCAAAATAGTGTTATGATATGTTAATGAATAAGTACCCATTCACAGGATATGTTGTCAATTTAGGAATGGAACAGGAATTCATTTCCAAATATAAAATTGAACCTCTAACAAAAAATGAATATTAATCCACATTAATACCATCATTAGAACATATATCTATGATGAGATTCAATAATAATAAGGTCTCATGATGATTGAGCTATGGATACTCTCCCAGAAATGTACATCATTCATGAGGGATTAAGGTCTTATCAGTGGGATGTTGTTGACATTACAAATACACCACAAATCTAACAAAGGAATGTTAAAATATAGTAGTTTTACCTTCAATCATTCCATCATAATGTGGTTTGGGAAGATGATCTATAAACACATTCTCTAAAAAATTCATAATCTATGGTGGATCTTGATCTGATCATGATTTGTCATGAAAATTCAATTTCCATCACTAATTATTAAAGATATGAAAAAATATTCATTAGATCAATCATATATGAATTCAAATCTCAAAAATATTAATAGAAAACTGGTCTAGATATAGGGGAAACAAACCATTCTATCATCAAAACTTTGATAATACTTTAAAGAACCTAGGGGAGATAAATGAGAGAGGGAAAGAGTCAATGAAGGATATATCTAATTTAAAATATGGGATTTCAGTAAGAATTTATAGATTAAATAAGATTAAAAATGAGTGAAAATAAATGTTGTGTTGTGAATTTAATTTACTCTTTTTTATGAGATATTAGGAAGCTTGGGGAAACACCAACAAGACTATGACTATACCTGGTAGGCTGGTGTGCAAGAAAGAACCACATAAGTTGTTCTAATTGGGGCTTACATATTTATTCATACATAGAGAAACTCTACAAGTTTGGTCGAAAATTCCATTGGCTAGACATTGGTAGCATTATAGGCACCAGAAGACCAACCCTCTTCCAACCACTCTAACTACTAAATCTCATACCTTTATTAAAAAAATGAACCTCTAAACACCCATAGAAGAGATTTACCAATGGAAGATAAGTGTTTCAAATTTATGGAGATATGTTGAAGAAGGTATTGTGATGTGATCTCATATAGAAAAAAAATCGTGTAAGATATGACCCACAAATATATAGGGTTCATTAGAAAATTTACCTGAAACAATATTTAGAGATAACTATGGTATTGTTTTCATTGAAAATATATGGTCATTATATTTATGGTGAACGGTGTGGTCTATATATTAATTATAAATTATTGAATTATATATTCACGTAGATGTATTTGAATATGTTCCAAAATAAATGGTATCCACTGATTAGTGACTATAACATATTAATACATTAACAAACTAGGAAAGTGAACAAAGTTTATGATGATTTTATTTGGAAGGATCATGATTCATTTTCTAATATAATGACTAAAATGGAATAAATACTTATGGATTTACAAAATATTGTCCTGGATATCATAAGGTATGGGATAAATGATGCGTTTTATAGATGAAATTTCATATATATATCAATTAAGGATAGTTTTAGAGTTCACCAATAACCATAATGCATTGATAAGATTGCATAACTTGATATGTGTACCTTTAGTACCATAACTAACGTTGTTACTGGATTAATTCGAGTGCTCATAAATCTCTATCCATCATGGAAGAACAGAGATGTATGGAGATCTCAATGATCATTTTTTGTTGAACAACATAAAAAGGGATATTGAAGATTACATATCTCAATGAAAAGTTTTTCAAAATGGTATGCTCAATGATAATTATTATAGGGATGATACAAAAATTACCCATATCTATATGGAAAGAGAAAAAAACCATATATTTATTCAATATAATATTTATGGAATATGAAGTACATAAAATTATTAGGGTTATAGTCAAATAAATTAGGATTTTATCGCATTTTGTAACCATCAATGAAAATTTGTCACTTTTTAAACATTCGAGTATAAACATCAAGGGATTGGAAATTCTATATTGAGTATCACTCTAAATCATAGTCAATCATGGTCAAAGGTTTACTTAGATATTCTAGAAAATTATTTATTATGAAATGAATATGAAGTTGAACTATAGCACTATAAATCACCCAATGATAGATGATTAGTATAAGAGGACTATTTAAACCCAAGAATATATTATTAGATAATTCACTATGGGTTTCAAAGGTTGTTGTGATTAAAAAATTCCTCCACTAAAATTTTTATGCATCAATAAATTTCACACAATAATTAAGGAGGATACTAATTAATCCTTACATTTAAAGAATATGATAACTCTAACTTCCTAGGGTGATAATTTAAAATGAAATAAAGTGGGGTATGATATAGCCAAGAAAAGGAAAATAATTCTAAACCCATTCAGGATCACATTAGAAAAACATATTGTTTATATGAATGTTATTCTAAAAATCAAGGGAGTGATCATGAGTATTAATTCATTGACAATATAATTCTATGGATTTCTATTTTGAAGAATATTAAGAGATTCTTAACAAAGGGGATGTTGAGCCCCAAATATGTATCTATTTTAGAGATTCTTGCTCATATATAAGAAGTTGGATATAAATTAGAACATCCACTAAAACTCTCCCAATATCAAAATGTTTTACATTTATCTATTCTGATGAAGTACATTTCAAATAATTCATATCTACTAATCTCAGTGGTTTTACCACTAGATCATGAACATTCTTATAGAAAACAACTTGTGGAGATTCTATATTAAAGGGAAAAGGTTCATTAGAATAAGACCACTCATCTGGTAAAAGGTTTATAGAGAAACCATAAATTTTATAGAATATACATGTTTACCTAAGTATACTACTAGATATAATTATCTTTATATTTTTCATTAATGTCAACAAAATTTAAATGGAAAAATACTTATACTGTGGTATAATGTATATCCCAATGTTTTTAAAATATATTTCTCTTTAAATAATTTGATACGTTTGAAAGATTATGTAGTAAGCCGCACTTAACATAAATGAATGATGATTTATTAATCTACATAATTAAATAAAATAAAAGACAACTAAATGAATCTTAATTATTAAAATCCATTATCAATTATAAGAAATACCACATTATTTATTCTTTGAATGAAACATGTATTTTTTAAGAACATTATTTTATTATATATATATTTTTTAAAAGATTATTTATCTTATTTAGAGTACTAAACATAATGTAAATTATTCTTTGTTCCTATTGAAAAATAATATTCCTCCATAAATTTATTATCGAATGGTTAGAAATGAAGATAAATAGATTTTTACATAAAGATAATATTTTTTATCAAAATGTAATTTTTATGTGTGTAATGAAATTAATATTAATAAAGTAGGTTATAAAATATTTATTTGTGGTTTTAATTATATTTTTATATAACGTATTCAATAATATAAATTCATCTTCATCTGGGGGTATTTACTAGGCTAGTAATTTGTGAATATTTTTTATGATTAATGATAAATTTTTTATAAAATTGGTTTTCACAAGTTTTGTGTGATTGTAATAACTTAATTTAAATAAAATATTGAAATATAATAAATTAAAATGGTTAAAATATTATTTATTTTTATTTATAAATACTAGTTAATAAGTTAAAATTATTTTTTATAGATAAATAATAGTTACCAGGGTAAATAACTAGTCAGCATGGTATGGGTGAAAAGGTTTGACGACAGGGATAAACTAAGATATGAGGCTAAAAATATCAGTAAAACCATTCTAAAACTAAAAAATTGATTTTATAATTAACTCTAATTATACTTTAATATAAAATGGAGTAATTGTTTTCTGATTTCCATGAGAAATACTTTTGTTCAATTTTAAAGTTTTTAATATTTATAATGGTGCACTCCCATGACTTATGAAAGGGAACCTCATTTGCTAACCTATATAGAAATCCTACACACTATTGACTGAACAACCACTACCCAAATACCTATATAACTATACTCAAAGATTATATATGTTTCCCCCCAAAATACCCATCAAATAATTCGGTAGTATTTTTTTCAAAAGTGATTATCCAACGAATATGTATATATTCTTACCAACCATATACATGTTTATTTCTTCATAAACCTATCCCAAATATAATATTATAATTATAATAGATTAAATATTTATACATAATTTATTTAAATATTTTTATCTTAATGTAACAATTATTTTCTATCTCCTATCAATATATGAGAAAAAACAAAATTGTCCTAGTGCGTATCTGTAGACTACTACCACTATGGAGTAATATTTTTTTTGTTTCCATTTACATATCTCATAATCGGTTTTATAGATGTATTTAATGTTTATATAATATATTAAAAATATTTTATTCAATTTTATGCATAATTTATTATTTACCTTTATTTCTATCAATATATAGAGAAATGGAAACATCACATTTGCATGTGTATATATTATTGTCTCCCAAAATTGATGAAATTCATTTTTCAGAACTGTCTTGCATTGAAGGTTCAAAAAATGTATATAGTGAATTAATATGATATTTAATATGTAATTAATATTATAGGTATGATGAAAAATGTATCATGTTTTAAGGAAAAAAATATTCAAACCAAAACATATGTGTAAAATAGAACATTTTACACCCAAATATTTGTTTTAATGAAGAATTGTTACTAAAAGGAAAATTTATAATAATAAGTGAATGATATATAGTTAAATAATTATGAATTATAATATTATATATATTTATAATATCTATATTTTTATTATACAATATGTTAGAGTGTGTAAGTTGGTACTTTTTACAAGGCTGTATGTTACAATATCACTCATTATTTGTATTGTTTATGTTTCAATTTACATTATGGGAAAATATCTGGTTTTTATCTTTTAATCTCAATATATTAATTATCATATTTAAAATATATAGGTTTTAATTTAATCTTTCAATTTACCTATCATTGGCACTCAAAAATATCAAAAGAATATTTTTATAAAAAAACCACCTGGATTATCATTTTTGGTCAAGAATCATTTTCCTCTATGTTTAGGTTATTTAAAATATTCCATGTATATTATTATATATTGCCGATTTATTTTGTAAATTTATATTTCAATATATTTCATAATCTTTTTAAATTTATAAAAAATGATTGGTAGATATTTTCAATATGATTCACTTTTGATTTTTTGAAAATATTTGAAAAATATATTTTTTATAAACCTAGAGGAAATTATTATATTTTCCAACAATCATTTCATTTAATAAAAAATTAAATAATTTAAATAATTTACATTTTTTTAAAAATAAAGACATATTCAAATTTTCATTATAATTATTTTATTTAAAATTTACTACAAAAAATGATATTTACTCTATTTTTTGAAACTTATTTATAGTTATTTTTTAAAAGAATTTTCCTATATATTTCAACATTCATTAAGAACCATCATTATTATTAAGTAAATTACCTTATGATACCAACCACTTAATTGTTGGGGATGAATTTTTATAAGGTTGTTTTAATGATGGTTCAAGAAAATCATTTATTTCCCATTGGTTATTTCAACAATAAAGGAATGATGAATTCAATAATGTTATTAATGAATATATATGAATTTTTTATTATATGACTATTGGGACTATTATATATCAAAAATTAATTGGGAAAAGACTTATATCTCATGAGATGACATCCAAGTGATCATGGGGTGAGACCAATCCACTATTGGACTCAGTCCACTATGAAGATCATGGAAGTGACCTTGACTAAGAAAATGATTTTATATTTTTCAGTGTATGGAAAAAACTTGTATCTTATACTTATGATATGATCTAATGAATCATTATATATTATTGGTCATTATTCACACATATTAATCACATATTTTGATTTGATGAGTACTTCTTCACCAACCCAATTATTATAGTTTATGAATTATTGGGTGTCATCTCATAAGATATGACTAGGTTCTCATACCATTAATAATATATTATGATATATTTTGATCATGGATTAATATCTCTAATTATTACTCTTTTTTAGCATCAAATTCATCAAATAATTTTATTTAAAATTCCCTAGATTATTAGGAAAGGAATTAAGTTGGAAATTTATAAGAGGGGTACTATGTGAGAATAAAATTATGGGATAGGTTAAATATCCTTTAATATATTTAATTATTATGTATCTAGTAACCAAGGTATGTAAAAAATTGATGTTTCTGAAGAATATATTAACATTATATATAGTTAATATTCTTATAAAATGATGTAATATTTATGTTTGTGATTCTTGGGTCCCATAAAATTTTCCATTCATATTGGACATCAGTATGTGGGTGATAGGTTTTACTAAAGTTTAAATAATTATTCAATGGATATTTAGTAACTCCTCAAAAATATATAGGTGATACTTATATCTCAATCTAATATGATAGAATGTATTTCCCTATATAGAATCACCACATCATTTTTTTTAAACTTTTAATTTTGATCAATTCAGAAATCATATCTAATGGAAAATATGTGAGACGTAGTTATTAGATAGTCTATTATAACCCATATTTAATTTTCCTTTACATGACTACAGAAAAAATGACAAAATCCATAACAATTTTATTATATTTCTATTTAGTAATGGTTAGTTATTTAATCATAGTCATAGTCTTTTGTCATTATTCCATCACTTACTAACATACCTGTCACATTGATGTATATTCAGCAATATTAATATTTATATTGTTATACTATTATAGCTCTTAGTGATCTCAATATATCTATACGATCCCTAGGTATCTAAATAATGTAGAACTATGGTGAAAATTAAGTATACCCTTTTTTAAATAACTTTTTAATGGTACATATATTCATTCTCCAAATCTAAATACTAGTTTAGAAATATTAAATTATGAAGATTTATCATATTTATAGAATCCATCATCTTTTGTATCTCTAATTAATCCTTGTTTCATTATTTATCTTCTTTATAAAGGATGATTTATATTTTATTTTATAACTGTACGATAATTTTCATTCATTTTTTACTTCCTCTCTCCATTTTCATGTCTACTAATATTCAATATTTATCTGTCCTCATCATGGGTATTATAATTGTATATTATTTACATATATAATCATCAACATTTCTCTCTTTACTGGGATCATAATTGATCGATTAGTCATATATCATGACCATATTTTATAAAATTCATCGGTGCGTATTGATTTCCATCTATGTGAATATATACTTTATAAAATTTTTAACTTTATATATGTCACACTTCTCTTCATAAATATTTTTCATCCAAATATTCATTGGAAAGATTATTATAGCTAAATTTAAATAATGATTTGAATAATAATTCTCATAAATATTATATCTTTATAATGTTTTTGATAAAAGATTTTAATTTTTCATGCATACACAACCAAATACCTATTAAGAAGCATCACTAAATTTTACAATCCCTTCTTGATATGAGGGGACTTTGAGTACTGTTGTAGTGTAAAGCCTTTTATTTTTCATATTAAATACTTCCTCACGTTTTTCTACCAATATTTACATTATCCCATTTAGGTTAAACTTAGTTTGTGGGATATAAAATGTTGGGATGTTTTCTATAATGCATTGGTAATACACAATTAATCCAATAAAACAATGAATCAATGTGACATGTATCAGTATAGGCTATTTATATCTATCATTTTTCATTGAAGGATCCATAAAATTCAATAAATTATTATAATATTCTCTAATAATATTAGTTTTGAAAATTAAATGTCACACTTAGAGATCAAATATTGAAACATAACATTATTTATTGTTTCACATAGAATCTATATGTGCTCTTTATATCGATTATTTATCATAGAGTTGATGATAATTTCATCAATAAATGCTACAAAAAAATTATTTAGTTAAACATTAAAGATATTATTCATATAATTCGTAATTGTTATAGTGGGATTGTTATGTCATAAAAGAATCACCAGAAACTCATATTGTCCATATCTTATATGAATGATTTTTTTTAAAATGTCTCTCTTCATAATATTATGATGATATCAATAATGATGATCAAATTTGGAGAAGTAATGATCTCATATAAGTTGATCTAATAAGTCACCAATCATAGGTAGATAATATTTTTTATTTATATTGATGTTTTTTAGTTTCCATTAATTAGTAAAGAGTTACATGGATACTTCCATTTTTATAGTGAGAAATGGTAGTCCCATATGTGATGAACTATATCATATAAACGCTTTATTCAACTTCAATGTTAACTACTTATTTAACTCCACATGTTCTATCCGGGAAAACATAATGTGAATCTCGGATATAGGTGTGGATCTGGGAAAATGTTCATTTATTAAATAAACCTCATGATCTAGTAGAAGTGTTAGAAATTCATCCAGGAATACGAAAATATATTTTAAAATTGTGTTCATATAATAAATGCATATTGCTTCCCATAACTCAACCAATTTATCATGATATACTTATTCATTTGGAATTGAAATAAACCCCATTTGTTTAATGTCCTAGTGGATATTATTGATCTTACTTGTGTTTTCAAATAATCCTAGGATATTCCATGTAATATAAAGAGATTTTTTATCTTCCCAGTAGTTGGTGTGATATATATATAATTACATCCAATCCATTCATAGTGTAGTTTAAAATTAAAATAATGGAAATATTATGTGAATTTCTGGAAGAAATTTCAATGATATGTTAATTACAGAATAGTCCAACACATCAAATATAACACTTAATTCACATGGTGTTTTCCCAGATATCTCCACTTTTTTGTATTATGAATGTGTTTAATATGTTCTAAAAAACCATGGGATAACATAAAATGTATTGAACCTAACTAAAATCAACCATTCACCATTGTTGAGTAAATAGTATGTGTATCTTTTAAAATTTATTTTTCCACTTAAGAAGTGGTGGTGGAGTATGATTTGGATTCCACCCTCAGTCAAAGGGGTAAATAAAATTAATTTGAATTAAAGACTCAAATTTTGGTGGTCCTCCATGCATTGTTCTCATGTTCCCTATAGTTGATTCATTTAAATATTGGTGGTGTATTGGGTGGTTCCTTATTTTAATAGATCATATTTTTTATATTGTTCATGAAAATTAAATATTCACATACTTAATACCCTTATCTCCCAATGATAATTAGTTTCCTCATTCCATTTATGGAACCCCCATGGATTTTCATTTGAATTATTTTTCCTGTGACTTCTCAGATATTCATTCCACTTTTACATTTAATCTTCTAGATTAAAACTACATCCTTCATTTATTATATCCATTTCATGCGACCTTTATCCAAACATAATATCTACTCTATTAGCACACTAAAACACCTCTTCATACATCTAAATGTATCAGATAACCATATATATTCAAAGATATTTTGATTAAAAACTCAATAATTATATATTTTCAATCATTATTGATAGAAAATAATGAGGTGTACCACGTAATCCATGTTAAATTCGCCTCATTTGTCATAATAGATTCAACATCATTTTTAGTATTCCCCTGAAATTGTATTTCAATCATAAAAAGAATATTTTGATGAAAATAATTTTTATAAATTATATACTTGACGTATCCCGAATTCACTTCGTCTATTTCATATTTAGACATAATATTTTTGACCCATTTCCACCATTTATCAATTTCTCTATAAAAACATTACATGTAAAAAGTGTCTTTCTCCTCCTCATATAAGTCAATCCCGGAAAAGTTCATTTCCATGGAGGTAATACATTTTTTCACAAAATATTGATCATAAGATCCACTAAATGTTTGTGTTCATTGTCACATAAAAAAACTAATATTTGATACTTATTTTGTGATGGTGTCTATTAAACACGGTTTAGGTCATTTCTCATAACATGTGGTAGTTGGGTAAATATTTACACAAGGTTTTGAAACACACCACCCATTTCATTGTGAATTTCATTCGTAAAATCATTTAATTATATATAACATGATTTCTTGGTTTTTCTTCCCCCCAATCCTATAATATTATAAAATAAAAATGGTTGGAATGAAATATAAGTTAATAAATCAGGGGCATAATACTTATTCACATATGTAAATAAATTCTAAATAATTCAGTTATGAGATCCTAATGTTTATCCTGGTATATAATTTACAATTCTAATTCCTAAATTAGATAAAAAAAATTTGATAGAAACTATAGTGACCCATGTTTTCCATACATCATTATTACATCAATTTTTGGATAAAAACACAATAATATAACAATATAGAATTGATTGGTTATGTATCTTGGGATATTTAGGTTCATATATCCTGAGTACATAATACAAATTTAATTATTATTTAAATCCATCATCACAGTACTCCAAAAATACATTCATATTAATCTTATTACATGTAATCACCTGACAACATATATCAAGGAATGGGTTAACTAAAAGGAATGTAAGGGTAAGAATAATAGGAATGAACATGTGAAAAGGATTAACATAGTACATTGATGTGCATTATCTCCATCATCATCATAACATAAGAAAAGGATCATTAATATAATTTTAGGAAATAATGTTAATGTTTTCTGAAATTTTTCATATTAATAATAATGAATGATCATAAAATTTTGGTTAAATTCCACACATAATTATTTAACGAAGCTAAAATCATGTTCACAAATAACATTTGTGTAAAAATCATAAAATGAATTTTTTTTAAAAAAAGTCGGATCATTTTACCACATAATATCATGAGTTAAATTATATTTACCAATTAATTTGGGTGATATATAATATAGTTCCACCTAGTACATCATAATATGCACACTATCTTGAAATCCATATTAAAGTGAAACATTTATCAATTATGGACATCCAATAAACCCATAAAAATGTAAGGGGTTTAATTATATTATCATAAATATATAAAAAATTATAAATCAATGATCATAGAAAAATGGGAAGGGGAGAAACACATTTTAGGTATTAGGGTGTATCATGAATAAGGATAATATCTTATTTCATTAAAAAGTAGTGAAATATAATTGGAAGGAAAAGAGAGTTCCATCAAGTAAAAAAACCTTCTTTTAAGTGACTTAGAAAGAACACTGTGATGTAAGAACATGTATATACCCAGAAGGAAAATATATAAAAATTTAATTTAGAAATTTTTGTTAAGAATCATATTGAGGACAATGTGAAATGGGTGATGAACCTAGAAGGTAAGATTTGGGTTTGGGATTCTCCTTACCTCCGGTCCAAGTTGATTTTATCACGTTTACACCTCCTATATAATAAAAAATAATTTATGAAAACATGAATATATATGTTTTTTATATTAATTTATGTTATAATTGATCAATTATAACTTTTGAAATGTATTTATTTATTTATTTTGGAATTGGGAAAATGGGTTGACTGAAATGTTTCTTTAAATAATATCATTTTATTTTTTGTTTCATTATTTTTATTCTTTTAAATATATAATTTTATAAAATTAATTTTAGAATATTATAACATATAAATAAATTTACAAATATAAAATATAATTTAGATTAACCATCCTTTAAGTTGGTGATATATAATGTATCGATAACCTATCATAGGTGGATGATACTGATGATTGACGAGACATGTACAATGGGTGGGGGGATATATAATCTCCACATATCATTCAAATATTTTTTTTAATAATGATTAATATTATTAATATATTTCTTATGGAGTTCAGTGGAAGAATTAAAGAAATATAAAATTAAGTATAATGGAAAAGAAACAACCTTGATTTTATTGTGATTTTTAATATTTATATGACATTAATACCTTTATTGCTTCATATTAACTAATCCTTGAACATCAATTATGGTATTATGTATTTTAAAAGAGGGTTAATTTGTCACAACCCCCTCCCCACAAAGTGTACCCCTCTTAGGACGGCAGTGTGAGAAGAGAGATAATAATGCCCGAGTCCCGCCTCGAGTAGGCTCTGGGTTGGCGACTAGCACCGAGGGTATAGTAAACACACAAATGGGAGGCATTACCCTCTAAGAGAACACACGCGGAAGAGAGAGATAACATAGACACCGAACAACTCCAACGCAGTACTGAAATATAAAAGAAACCCGAATGCACATATGTAATGTCATGAAAATGTGCTACAACCGGAAGGAAAAAACTACTAGTACCCAAAAGGAAGTAAAACAGTAGTGATCATGCGCCAAGACAGCTCCTTCAACCACAAGCTATTAGTGACCATCCTAATATCTAAGCTACTCCAAGTAACCTGTATAACTGTTTATATATATAGGGTGAGTATAACAGTATACTCAGTAGGATCCTCCAAGAGGCCTCTTGTTCAAAAGTAAATAAAGCATGCTAAATCATAGTGAACAACAAGTGAAACTAACTCATCACCTAAACAGGTATACTATGTTTCCACCCTCACCATGGATACTCTCACCAAGTAACACATACAAGAATATGCCATATAATAACGAATATCAATGGTACCACACTACTACTTCCCCACTGGTTTTCCACTTTTACCCATCATCGCACATCCTAAGCATCTCTCTCCAAAAAGGATTGTCCGTAGACACCTGGGAGAAGCACCACAATTTGAATCTCGTGCACCACAAATTCTTTCCTGCCGACACATGGGTAAAGCACCACACTATCCACACAACCGAAAGTAAACATGTAGTTTCTAGAAGCCACCACAGCTCGTATAACATGTATCATACATCAGGTATTATACCTCAAGCCATTACATCCCATACACCAAGTAAGTATCCTCAATCCATCACATCCCATACACATTAAACTTATAGTATTCCATAGGATACTATATCGATAATATATGTGTGAATAACCACAAGCCATTACAGCCCTCTACACACATATATGGGGAAAACTAAACAATTTCCCTATCAGCAAAAGTAACTACCAAGAGAAGAGAGCGGGGCCAAAGGGGGTAGTTAGCCATTCATCCTCCCACCAGAATGTTGGGGAAAACACCCCCCATGGCCCAAAATCCCCATGGTGTTAGTTTCCCTTAATGATAGGATGGAGTAGCATATAGAAACACAAAACGTATAGAATATATTATATATCACAACCACGCTATGGGCATTACCTAGTCATAGAAACAACTGTAACTGATGTCTCTCAGACTCTTGGCTGCTACTTCTGAGACTAGGTATACTATAAGCACACAACCATTTAATGAGATTTATTAGATTACATCATTCCCTTTTTATCAGTTCCACTGTACATTAATTAATTCTTTAACATTAATTAACCATGAAAAATTCCACATTAACATCCATTAGCATCACACCCAAAGTCAACCATCCCATTAAAATTACAACTTCATCATTATGTTCTAGTGAACTCCAACCCCATGAGTTAACACCATTTATTCAAATATTCATTACAAAATTGCATTCCATTATTCCCATTCATTCTAGAATAACATCCAATTCTATAAACACAATGGGGATAAACACGGTGAGTAGATGTACTACCCGTCGAGTCTTTTCCGCTTATAGAAAGAGCATATACCCATCCTTCCATGAGAATAAAAACAAGGAAATCATGTGGCATACCCCGTGTGTCTTCTCCTCTTTCGGATGAATGGTAAGTAAGACCAGCTTCTTTGAGAAGTGGGGAAAAGCAAAGCAGATAAACAACCAAAGAGAATCAGAATGTATCCAAAAACACATCCATCCCATTCCATCAACCTTGGTGTCCTCTCCGACACCCACATGCATAACCAGATGCATCTCGCCACTCTAGGCATCATCTTCTTCCACCACTAAAAGCCTCCATGCCCCCCACATATCACAACAACCAGCCAGGATCACATCACAATACAAGCAGCAGGAATCAACATCACATCAATAGTGCTCTTGGCATTTCAAAAAACAAGAGGGTATCCTAGAACCCTTTAAGGAATTATCAACCAATCAATTTAAATCCATATTGAATTAACAGATTTAATTCGTAGGTTCCAAATTCGTGAAACCAAAATAGTAAGCTATCACAAATAAAAAAACATGCTTACTTCACCAATTATATTAACATCAAATTACAACAAGAAGAAAATTCATTTTTATGCCTCATTATCTTTATCCAACACTTATAATTTAATTATGGTTTACGGTCTTTACCGATTTCCATCAAGAACAAACATCTAAGAAAGAAAGCATAGATATCACACTATCTAGAAAATCATGAGGCAATAACATACGAGCGATATCAATTTCTTTTTCTGGTTCAAAAATTTAATTAGGTCAATTTCATTGTGATCCCAAGGGCTAAATCATGCTAACTCTACGATTTCACATAAACAATTATAGAAGCAATTAATCCCCTACCTCAATAGTTCCTCACGTTCTTTATCCACACAACGGGTCACGATCCTCTTGTCGCGGCAACTGCGTCCTCCCAAGGATGCCACTATACGACATCACCAACAAAAACCCAAGAAAAAACCCCATTAGAAGCATGAAGATTACATGATAATATGTAAAGGAGAAATAAGAGAAGATCATCCCCGAAGAAACGATGATAAAACATACCTTATATCGAAGATTGATCGACACCTCTTGGTTGCATCATAATAGAGCGGAATCGATATGAGGAGTAAAGTTTTATTGTGTAACTCCTACGGGATGGATTGAAAGTTTCTAGAGTCCCATACCCGTGAACAAAGAGGAAGAACAACGAAGGATGATATCTTGTCCCTTTTGAAGATTTAATGGGGTGACGGTTTAAGCTCCGCTTAATTCTCCATTGAAAACGAATTGCATTAATCCATGCTGTTAGACCAAGTAAAAACATCCTCAGCCATATGAATAATTAATATAGGGTTTATGGTATTTTAATCAGCCTTAAGATTCCTTAAAATAAGTCTTTAAATGTATTTTACGTCAATGGAAATGTCAAAAGTGGAAAAAATGTAGGAAGCTGGAAACACTGTTCACCTACCGTTACTCTACACCTACTGACCTGTGAAACTGATCTGTGAAACTGATCTGTGAAACTGAAATGTTAAACCAATCTATGAAACTGATCAGTGAAACCGATCTGTGAAACTGATATTTGAAACCGATATGTGAAATCGATCTGCAAAATCGATATGTGAAACTGATTTATGAAACCGATCTATGAAACCGATTTGTGAAACTGATCTCTGAAACCGATATGTGAATATGATCTCTGAAACTGATTTGTAAACTGATCTGTGAAACCGATCTGTGAAACTGAAATGTGAAACCGAAATGTGAAACCGATATGTGAAAACAATCTGTGAAACCATTTTCTAAAACATTGTACGCCTACTAGTACTGTTCATAAAAATGGAAACACTATTCACAAAACTGGAAATTTGGAAAAGTGTTGGGGATATGTCACCTTGACCACCCAGAACACCTCAAACACCATATTTTCACAATGTAATGGACCGAAGAAGTCCGGGTCATTACATCAGATACCTCCCAAAACATTCTTGTCCTTCAAAATTCAAAACCCACCTAAAGAGAAGAAACATAAACAGGGTCTGAACAACCACCCCAGAATATACCTCTCAAAAGAGAGAAAGCCACAAAAGCAACAAAAGAAATTCTTAAAGAAGACACGAAAGGTCTAACAACAAAGGGAACATAATTACATGAAAAGAGTTAATCATCAAACAACACTGGGTACTGAGCACGTATCTAGGACACACATTACATGGTACTCTCCTCTATGCCAGTGTGTCGCCACAAGAACAAACCAAGGGAATAGAACATCCACGCAACACCTTCTCCTTACGGTCTTGGATCTCCACAGTTCACTCCTCAAAGTTGCATCATCATCAACATCGATCTATCCCCAATCGATGATGTGAGAGTCATCATGAAGATAATGACAGAGCTATGTTACATGGAAAACATCAGAGTCCGACTCATCTGAGGGGGAAGTGCTACTCGATACGCCACAGCTCCAACAAAAACTAACACCTATAAAGGCCCAAAAATAGGACAAAAATATTACTTCGATGACCAACCCTTCATCGTCCATGACGGGGAGTCACATTAAGAAACACATGATGCCAAACGTTAAACTCCAAGGGTATCCTCCTTTGATCAATATTTTATTTCTGATGATCTTGCGATGTCTTCATCCTCTTACGAATCACCTGGACCATCTCTGTTGTATTCTACACTAGTTCCGGTTCGAGAATTGATGACTCTCCAACCCTAGTCCAGCACAACGGAGAATGGAAAGTACGACCATACAAGGCTTCAAACAGTGCCATACCGATGGTGGAGTGAAAACTATTATTTTAAGCGAAGCCCACCTACGGTAAGTGCCTCGTCCATGAACCTCCAAAATCAAGAACCCAAGAGTGTAGCATGTCTTCAAGAGTCCGGATGGTTCGCTCTGTCTGACCATCCGTTTGAGGGTGGAAAGCAGTGGTAAGGCATAGTTGAGAACCAAAAGAATGTTGGAGACCTCTCCAAACCCTGGAGGTCAAATGAGGATCTCGATCGGAAATGATCGTCCAAGGGACTCCATGAAGTCTCACCACCTCCTCTCGATGCTTCTTTGACAAAAATTCCACTGACCTCGACACCTTCATCACTATGAAGTGGGTCGATTTTGTTAAACAATCCACTACCACCCAAATAGCATCATGTCCTCCTGGAGCTCGAGGTTAACCTGTAACAAAGTACATTAAGATGTCCTCCAACTTCCACTGAGGAATATCTAATGGCTGGAGAAGACCACCAGGAACACAGTGTTGGGCCTTCGCCTTCTAATAGACTAAACATCGAGACACAAACTGTTCTACTGCACGCTTCAGCCCAGGCCACCAAACTGACTTCTCAAGGATTGGTACATTTTTGTCACAATAGGATGTACTAAAAAAGGCGATATTTGGAACTATCTGAGAACCGTCTCACACATCATAAAGGGAACAAAAATCCTTCCATGGTACAACACTCAGTGTCTTCATCCTCAAACCAACCATCATGGCCCTCACTACAAACAACTCGGTCTCTCAAAACCTCCACCTCTAGATCTCCCAACTGGGACTCTTACACCATCCACACCAGGGATGCATGTACTATCATTGCAAAAAGGAAACCTCTACCTCCAACTTCTCCCATATCAAGATGTAATGCTGACATCTCTTCCATTACTCTCCAGGAATCACCAGATTCATGCACAGCACCACTGCGTGACTTTTCGCTCAGCGCATCAGCTACAAAATTATCTTTTCCAAGTGTATACGATATTTTGATGTCGTATTCCTGAAATAACTCCATCCACCAAAGTTGTTTCATGTTCAAGTCACGCTGGGAGAAAACATACCTCAAACTCTTATGATCGGTGAAAAACACAAAGCGCTCACCAATGATGTAATGTCTCCAAAACATCAGAGCAAACACCATGACTTCCAAATCAAGATCATGAGTGAAATAGTTATGTTCATGGAGACATAACTGCTGATACCCATAAGAAAAAACTCACCTATGCTGCATGAGGACACACCGTAACCCCAGATGTGAAGCATCGCAGAAAACATCATACTGAACTCCCTCTGCCGGAAGACAAGGACTGGAGAACTTACTATCTTCTCTTTAGATACTCGAAAGCTACCTAACACTGATCAGTCCATATGAATTCTTGATCCTTCCTAGTCAAATCTGTCAGAGGAGTTGCAACTTAGGAGAAATTGGCTATGAACCTCTTGTAGTAGCCTGTGAGACCAAGAAAACTTCTCACCTCTGACACTATCTTCAGGGCTTCCCAAGACACCACTGCTTCTATATTTGATGTATCCATAGCTACTCCCTATTGGGACACAACATCCCCAAGAAAGGTACTTCTCAAGCACAAAACTCACACATTGAAAACATCCCAAACAGCTGATGTTTACGAAGAACTCCCAAAACAACATGTAAATGCACTGCAAACTCCTCTTCAGATGTGGAGTACACAAGGATTTTGTCGCTGAAAACCACCACAAACTTGTCCAGGAACTCATAGAACACAACATTAATCACTCCCATGAACACAGAAGGAGAATTATCCATGACGAATGACATCACAAAAAAATCATAATTCCCATGAAGACAATGAAAAGTCGTCCTCGGGATATCCTCATCCTTTACACGCATCTGACGATATCCTGACAGCAAGTTGATCTTTAAGAACCAACTTGCACCCTTTAGTTGATCGAATAAATCATCAATCCGTGGAAGAGGCTAGAGATTCTTTATTATCACTTTGTTTAAGCGATGATAATCGACACACAACCGCAAGCTTCTTTCAGCCTTCTTCACGAACAAAAATGGTGCACCCCATGGTGACACAGTTGGCAGAACAAAACCAAACTATAATATTCCATGAAGCTGTATACGTAGATCTCATAACTCGGAACGGGCCATCATATATGGAGACATAGAGATAAGATATGCTCTTGGATGTTTCTCGATCCCATACTCGTTCTCTCATCGAGGGGGTGATGCTACAACCTCTTCTGGAAAGACATCAGGGTACTCCTCTACGACCATAGTAAACGCCAACTGGTGAACCATTGTTGAACTCAGAATGATCTTAGACATCATGGATGATAAGGATGGGACGTGCTTGTGACTCATCCAAGGATCTCGCTCACCAACAAACACCACATGGTCTCCATCTGCACCAATGATGAAGACATTCTTTCTAAAGCAATCCACGATAGCATGCACCGAATACAAGCAATACTTGCCAAGGATGAAATCATATGGTTGTATTCATAATCATAGGAAATATACCCAAGAGAGGTGTTTACCCAAAACTAGCTCACAGTCTCTACATACTTCCAACAAGTCAGCTCAACCTCTAACTGGTGTAGTCAACGGCAAGGGCAGTGTAACCCTATCTACCTCAAGTCCCAAAGCATGGAAAAGGGTAGGTGATATGAAGGTGTGTTTTTCTCCTAAATCAAAAAATGAAAACACCAAGGTAGAAAACAAGAAATGGGTGCCTCAAAAGATGTATGGATCACCTGAATCTGGAAATGCTAGAGCATAAAGCTGACCACAACCTCCTCCACGACCTCTCTGACCCAGATGATGACCACCACCATGGTCGCGCTCTGCTCTCTTAGGGCGGGGAGCGTCATGGGGTTGTCCTATGCATGCTCTATCTACCCTCTGCTGATTAAAAGCTGATGCAACTGGTTGTTGCTGCCTCAGAAGGAACTTCCTCAATGGAGGAACCAGGAGCGTAGTGTCTGGCACACGATGACCACTCTGAAAGGTCGGGCACTCCCGCTGCTGATGGCCATGAGTACCACAAGAAAAATAAGTGCTTGATCCTTTGGCATATGCATGAGAGTTGATGCCTCTGGAGAAACGAGATGTGAAGGGCTGGGACTTACCCCCTAGTGAACGAAAACTCTTCTGCCCTGAAAACTGGGAAACCCAGACCACAACTCTGCTTTGTGAGGAATCAAGCCGATTCCCCTCTCGTGATGATCAAGTCCTAGCCAAAGTCCTCTCAACAACCTCTACCCTATCCAGTACCTCAAGATATATTTTCAGCATAAATGGGGTGACCTGGTGCTGGTTATATAGATGCAAAGCCTCCTCAAAATGCCTCGCCCTGGCATCCTCATCTGGCAGTAAGTCGGAAGAATATCATAGATGGTTCAGGAAATGGATTCTGAACTCTCGAACACTATAGCTCCCCTGTCGAAGGGTAAGAACCTCCTGGTGACTGGACTCCTTCGCAGTCGAAGAAAGAAACTCGACTCTAAACCTATGTCGAAACTCCTCCTATGAGATCACTGACTACTCACGATCCCTGAGAAACAAGAACAACCACTGCCTCGCAGATCCACATAGCATCATCACAACCAAGGTCACCCAGTGTTCCTTCTGAGCATGAATCAAACTGAAACTGATCTCGACCTCCCCTAACAAGTCTTCTGTGAATGCATCTGAAATAGAGCCCTCATACTTATGTAGACTATGGCACTGAAACTATCATAGATTCTTCCTCCAAGTGTCATCATCGTCAACCTCTACCCTGCGGTGATCTACTGGAATAGCATGCTAGACAATTTCTGCGCAAACCTGACGAGGACGTTGATCTAGAGCCATACTTGTAAAATAACAAACTGTTAGAGCTCCTAATACGGGAACATGGAAGACTCAACATGAATTAATTAATTATTTTCCTTTATTCATTTTATGTTAACCTATACCAAGGTATAACCATTAAAACACAGACACAAAGAAGAATGATGCATGATCCTTTCTAAGGTCTCTACACTGTAAATAGTATCACCTTGTTTAGTAGCCATTGTAAACTTAAAGGTCCATACATCATATCATAGGGGCCATAAACGCATATCTCTCAGCCGGTCACCAGTGTTTACCTCACTTTCTATAAATGAATTACATTGTTTCCCTTCCAACCCAGGCAACCTCACCTGTGCCTAACTCCAAACTCCATCCTATCCCTCAACCAGACCTCTGATACCACTCTGTCTTGACCCCCTACCCACAACATGTACCCCTCCTAGGCTAACAATATGAGAAGTGATATAATGACCCCTGAGTCCCGCCTCCAGTAGTCCCCAGGTTGGCGACTAGCACCAAGGGTATAGTAAACACAAAATTTGGAGGCATTACCCACTAAGAGAACCCATGCAGAAGAGAGAGATAAGATACACACCAACCAACTCCAACTCAGAAATAAAATATAATAGAAACCCAAATTCTCATATGTAATGTCATGAAAAGGTGATACAACTGGAAGGGAAAAACTACTAGTACCCAAAAGGAAATAAAACAGCAGTGACCATGATCCCGGATAGCTCATGCAACCACAAGTTAGTAGTGACCAGCCTAATCTCAAACCTACTCCAAGTAACCTGTAAAACAGTTTATATATATAGGGAGAGTATAATAGTATACTCTGTAGGATCCTCCCTGATTCCTCTTGTGCATAATTAATGAAATCATGCTAAAGGATAGTGAACAACAATTGAAACTACCTCATTACCTAAAAAGGTATATTATATGTTTCCAAACTCACCATGGATACTCTCACCTTGTAACACATACAAGAATATACCATGTAATAATGAATATCAAGGGTACCCCGCTACTACTTCCCCACTGGTTTTCCTCTTTGACCCAACATCACACGTCCTAATCATCTCTCTCCAAAAAGGTTTACCCGCAGACACCTGGGTGAAGCACCAAAATTTTCACCTCGTTCACCACAAAGGATTGCCCACAGACAACTGGGTGAAGCACCACACCATCCTCACAACCAAAAGAAACCTTGTATTTTCTGGGAGCCACAACATCTTACAAAACATGTATCATACGTTGGGTATTATACCTCAATCCATTACAGATCATACACCGAGTAAGGATCCTCCAGCCATCACAGCCAGTAAACGTTACACCAATAGTAGTCCATAGGATACTATATCCAGAATACATGTGTGTGAATAACCACAATCCATTATATCCCTCTACACACATATATGGTAAAAAATAACCAATGTGCCTATTAGCACATGTAACAACAAAGAGAAGAGAGAGGGGCCAAAGGGGGTAGTCAGCCATTCATCCTCCCACCGGAATGTTGGGGGAAACACCCCCAGGGCTCAGAATCCCCGGGGTGTCAGTTTCCATTACTGTCAGTGTGGATTAGCATATAGAAACAAAAAATGTATAGAATATATTATATCTCACAACCACACTATGGGAATTACCTACTCTTAGAAACAACTACAGCTAATGTCTCTCAGACTCTGGAATGATACTTTTAAGACTAGGTATCCTATAACCACACATCCATTTAATGATCTTTATTAGATTACATAATTCCCTTTTTATCAGTTCAACTGTATGTTAATTAATTCTTTATCATTAATTAACCATGAACAATTCCACATTAAGTTCCATTAGCATCACACCCAAAGTAAATTGTCCCTTTAAAATTACAACTTCATCATTATGTTCCAGAAAACTCCAACCCCATGAGTTAACACCATTTATTCAAATATTCTTTACAGTATTACTTTCCCATATTCCCATGAATTCTAGATAAACATCCAATTCTACTAACAAAAGGGGGGTCAACACGGTGAGTAGATGTACTACCCATCGAGTCTTTGCCACTTAGCAAGAGCATATACCCATCCTTCCATGAGAAGATAAACACGGAAAGCACATGGAATACCCCACGTGTCATTGTCTCTTTCAGAAGAAGGGTAGTTTAGAACAGATTCCTTGATATGTGATGAAAATTAATGTAGATAAAAAACCAAAGAGAATCAGCAAGTATCCAACAACACATACATCCCATTCCATCAACCCTGGTGTCCTCCCCGACACCCACATGCATAAACCGATGCATCTCACCACTCAAGGCGTCATCTGCTGCCACCAATAAAAGCCTCCATGCCCCCCACGTATCAAAACAACAATCCAGGATGACATCACAGTACAAGAAACAAGAATCAACATCACATCAATTGGGCTCTTTGTCTTTCAACAAACAAGAGGGTAACTTAAAACCCATTAAGGAATTATCGACCAATCAATTATTCAATCCATCTTGAATTAATAGATTTAGTTCTTAGGTTCCGAATTTGGGAAAGCTAATCAGTAAGCTATCACAAATACAAAAAAATGCTTACTGCACCAATTTGATTAACATCAAATTACAATAAGAACCAGATTCATTTTCATGCCTCTTTATCTTTATCCAACACTTATCATTTCATTTTGGTTTATATTCTTTTCCGATTTCCATCAAGAACAAACAGCTATGCAAATCAAGCATAGTTATCACACTATCTAGAAAATCATGTGGCAATAATATATGAGCGATAAAAATTTATTTATCCAGTTAAAATATTTAATTAGGTCAATTTCATTGTGATCCCAAGGGCTAAATCATTCTAACTCTATGATTGCACATAAACAATTAGAGAAAAATGAATCCCCTACCTCAATAGTTCCTAACGTGCTTTATCCACACAACGGGTCATGATCCTCCTCTCGCGACAACTGCATCCACCCGAGGATTCCACGGTACGACAGCACCATCCAAACCCCAATAAAAAACCCCATTAGAATCATGGAGAATACATGCTAATATGGAAAGGATAAACAAGAAATGAGGATCCTTGAATAAACGAAGATAAAACATCCCTTATTTCGAAGATTGATCGACACAACTTGGTTGCATCAAAATAGAACAGAACCGATTGGAGGAGTAAAGATTCATTCTGAAACTCCTATGGGAAGGATTGAAAAGAATTAAGCATCTCATACTTGAGAATAAACAGGAAGAACAAGGGAGGATGATATCTTGTGCTATTTGATGATTTAATGGGGCGATAGTTTAAGATCTGCTTAATTATCCATTAAAAATGGATCGCATTAACTCATGCGGTTTGACCATGTAAAAACATCCCGATCCATAGGAATAATTAATATAGGATTTATTGTCTTTGAATCATCCTTAGGAGTCCTTAAAATAAGGTTTTAAATGTATTTTACATCAAAGAAAATGTTAAATGGGGAAAAACTGTAGGAAGCTGGAAATACTGTTCACCTACCGTTACTGTACACCTACCGATCTGTGAAACCGATCTGGGAAACCGATCTGTGAAACTAATCTGCGAAACACTGTACACATACTGTTACTGTTCATAAAACTGGAAACACTATTCACAGTATAGGAAATTTGGCAATGTGTTGGGGTTATGTCACCTTGACCTCCCAGAACACCTCAAACACCATATTTTAACAATGTAATGGACCATAGAGGTCCAGACCATTACTTAATTGGTTGATATTATGCTTTTATTAGTGTATGGGAAGTGGTTTTCAAAGGGAAGGTAGAGTGGTTATTCATAATTAATGATATGGTTTTTGTTAAAATATTGAGGAAATAATTATTTCCATTTTAAGACTAGTAATAGATATATTTATTACATTATCAATTATTTTTTATTTGAAATATATGTTTTTAATAATTAAAACACATTATATTCTGAATTTATATGTTTATAAAAAAGAAATTATGAAAAACAGAATAAATATTTTTTAATAAAATATTTTTCCTATTTAGAAATTGGAAATTATATTTAGTTTTGGAAATTTAATTTATTTATATATTTCTAATATTTAATATAATTTGGCAGATCAAACAATTAGATAACTGATAAGGCCATTAATACATAATCAATTCTACAATTAAAATATACAACTTATAAACTAATGTATTTTAACTATTGACATAAATATTTATGTTTTCCATAAAATTAAAAATAATTAAAACTTATTAAATATATATATTTTGAATATAATAATGTAATTATTTTATCTAAATTACTTTTTAATGTTTTTAATTTAAATAATAATAATAATAATATTATTTTTTATAAAATATGTTACAAAACTCTATAAATATACTCATGTACTTTCATTGAATTTCAAATTTGAATAGTTATTTTACATATTTTTTTAATTTTTAAATTGATAATTTATATATGGATAATATATAAATCATTTCAAATTTATATAAATACCTCCTATTCACTTCATTCAATATTCATTTCAATTTCTCTCAATGTTCTATTCTCTTCATTTTCAAAATTTCGGTTACATTACTCTAGCATTGTTTTATTTAAATAGATTTGTTCATGAGTGTGATATATCTACGAGATAAAAATGATCCATTTTTTCAAATTCAAGTAATTATATTTATTTTTGATTTATTTTCCCATAATAATACGTTCAGTTTTATTAGATATTTTTATTCCATAAATTCAATGTTCCTAATTAATGAGGTAACATGTCATTGGTTTTTATTATATGGTACATGTGTTCATACTAGAGTATATTCATATATATGGAACTCACGTTTATTTTGAAAAAAATGACTTATAATGGTTTGGTTTTCTTAATATAATATTTATAAAGATTCTATGAATATCATCACTAGGATGGGAAAGGGTCATCAATTCATAGTATAAGAATCATATGCCTTTCTATAAGTTTATTTTCAACTAATAAGGGTCACTATTTCTACAAATGATGAAAATAAATCTTATCTGATATGTTCCTAGATTTTAACAAGAGTAACTAACTATTATGTTATCTTCAAAAAATCAATCCATATGATTCATTAGTTATGAATGTTCTTGTTGTTTATTTAATGAGATATTTTAATGAAATTTTAAATATTATTATATAGGTGAGGTTTATTCATGAAATAAAAATCACATTTTCTCGTAGATAATTGAGAGTTAGGTTGATTTTAAAATTTAAGGGGTTGGTATTAATTATGTATATTAAGGAATGCATGATGTGGATTCAAATTATGAAATATCATTCAGATATTATACTATTATTTGAGTAGTAATTTCACTACAATAAGTACTATATGTCATTGTTCATGAGGAGAATAGTGTTATGAGGGTTTAATTTTCCCTGATATGATCTAAAAGTTGATTACATGAATATTTGTAATAGAATAAAATAAGTAATGGTATTTTAGGATAGTATTGTGATATTTCTAAATATCATGTGAAGATTTATATCTCTAGTTTCATCAAATTATTTGGATGGGATTTTGAAGAAAATTATTCTGGAGGATTATGTTGAACATTTCACAAAGAGAATATTTCACCATCTCATATCAAGGGAGTATTTCCATACCAAAATATAAAAGATAATAATATTGTTTGAATAGATAAATGATAAAAAACAAGATTAGGTATGTGATTTCTCTTCAGTCGATAAGGAAGAATACCAAATTTTCTCAGTCCTTGCAAACATGTTCTATCACTGGTGAATGTTTTTAAAATACCTATTAATCTGATTGTTATTTTTATTTTCATATATCATGAATGATTAGTTTCTTCTTGAATTTTTATATTTTCAAGATCATATGCTTGCATAATTTCTTTTTTAATAATAAAACTGGAACTATGGGTAAATGGGATAAAAATCATAAGCCACAGTGGATGTAATCATCCAAAATAGAGGGGAACCTCATTAAAAAATATGACGTTCATTCCTTTTATTAATTAATGATAGTGAATTTAAGGGAGGGT
This sequence comes from Viscum album, assembly GCA_963277665.1. Taxonomy (NCBI): domain Eukaryota; kingdom Viridiplantae; phylum Streptophyta; class Magnoliopsida; order Santalales; family Viscaceae; genus Viscum; species Viscum album. Next base: position 1,641,595,357 of record OY728135.1, on the reverse strand, counting down.
AATTAAAACTAATCTTGATAGTGGTTGGAATTTATGATAATAATTGTATACATTTCTACACCTACCCCCATTCAATGTTCATCTCATCCTGTGTGATCCTAAAAATTACCCAAGAAAATCATGGTTAACCCAATTTTGAAATTATTTACATAGTTAGATGATCGATGACTTGAAAATTGTCACATTAGAATAAATTAATCATTTAATATTTCTAAGGGGATTTAATCTCATTATCTTATCTTCTGATATCGAATTTTTACATGAATTCATACATCTAAAGATTTTTATATAGTCATATTCCATACAAAATATATATATATTTAAACAATGTTGGTGTTTATCTATTTAAAAATTATATATTTCTTTTCTAAAAAAATAAAATAAGGTAATATATATACCTATCTAAATCCATCCAATATATTTGCTATATGGATCCTTTTCATGTGATGGAATTGATTTATATAAACTCTTATATCCCCATAATGGAAATCATGGAGCCACAAATAATCAACCCCAAAATTTCTAGACAAGTCATAAGCATATACGCCTGTGAGATATATAACCCAATGCCCCACTAATAAATGATACATTACTCAAAGAGATATCAGTTCCATAATAACTACAATACATAATATTTATAAAACATAGTTTACTAATAAATTAATTCTCATTACTTGATATTATCCAATTTAATAGTAAAAAACTAAATCCAATATTATACCTAGCATGAAGATCCATATATACATGAAATATAATATCTAGAAGATCTTTAAAAATTTAAACTAGGGAAAACAATATTCACTCTAAAACCCCATCTGGAATCCCATTCAAGTCAGAGCAACACATTAACTCAAGCACTCTTACCCATATGTTAGAAGTTTCTAACTACTTGTGAGTACCTAATCCATGAATGGGGACTATATGACTTGAAATTAAGGTAAAATCATAAAAAATAACCAATAAATTCCCAAGTTATATCAAAGTATGAAAATAAATATAAATAATAAAGTACATATACGATTCTTTCATACAACATATATATACCGATCACCCACAGGGACACCCCCGAATGAAAAACTAATATAAAATAAAATGCACAAACCCATGACCTAATACTATTGCTAGGCCTAATCTCACACTATTAATAAAATTGAACTACCTTATCTTGAATCTATACAAAACATTTATCAAAAATGAAATGTATAAATAATATCTACACATGAAATGAAATTGTAGTGTGTGGTGTTATCATAAAACTCAGTAGGGGTTCACCATGCACCCATGGGATATAATTCCATATATGTGTGTATGCATGAGGAAATGAATTATAATAATAATGCTTGTTGAGTCATCATATGCTAACTTGGTTTCCATGACACCCAATGAGATACACATGTCAATCAAGTTATCACCTACTAACTAGGCCACCCTAGACCTAACCATACCTACTTCGGACCCATGCCAGAAACTAGCCAATTACTTGTTTCATCATACTGATTCATGTACCATACTGATAGAACATGGCTAGGGTGACGTATGAATCATTGAATCGATACCAATTAACCACGGGCATGGTAATACATCTAAATTCCTTATCACATCCCTTATCATAATAGGGATTTCTATCATTCATCCATCATACCATGACCCCGCTCTTTGTGTGGTTCTCAAACCAAGCCTTATAAAAAAATGTATACTGTTTCTCACTAATTTAAGAAACATATGTAATTGTTATCAACCTAATACCCAAGAATTAGGGAACATTCATCCACTATACCAGTACCAAAGACATTGGGGTTCTACATCACACAAAACCATCTATATAGACTCTTGGGAGGGTATCACACCATCCCAATCAACATATAGAAATGTGCTCAACCAGATACCTGAATGAATAATGAATGGTTAAAAATACATACAAACATTTAATTAAATGTCCTTGATACACCAAACCATATCTACAGACTCTAGGGAGGTCATTATAGAATCCCAACCCAATCCTCCAGAAGGAAAGGTCCCACTAACATATGCATATAGGGAAAAATCCCATCACCCATCACATCAATCAGTCTATGGGTGATTGTTTCTTGAGAATTACCCCCTCTTAACAACACATATAAATTTTTCCAATAGTTTTATCACTAGGTACTCTAGCCCTAACATAGTTTTTAAATTATAATACCACCTCACAACCATATTCAACTAGTGACATCACTTCCCAATAACCCATCCCAACTAAAAAAATGCATGGTCAATCCTTATTGATGTCCCTCAATGCTCCCAAGACTGATAACCTCAGACAATAAAAAATTATAATGTCCTACACAGCCACATCCACATAGGTGAAATCCAAATCCTAATACAAGAAACCATTTAAATACCAATGAAAATTAATAAAAGAATAATTATCACTAATATCATGAACTTGGTCTAACCTCTGACATTATGAGGGAGTTTAGCATCTCTCACATGACAAATTATTGTCTTTCCAATCATCATATGAAACCACAACCCACATTCCATACCAAATTCTATATGTAACAAAATATAGGATATCCATACATCAACACAAACTCTATGATCGTAGTAATCTCTTGTGTTTTCCCAATGGTTCCCAATCCCCAAGGAAATCAAGTCATCAAAGTGATCACAAATTACTTAAATGAAAAAGAGCACTCAGTCTCATCCGGGGAGGCTTGATTCATTCCATGACCTCACCTAATTTCCAAAACTACCCTTATATCCAATTAATGAACAAATGAATATATATAGGAATTCACTATCATGTATACATATGTATATTTATATTTATATATTAATATGACTTTTTAAAGAATTCACATATCTCAAAATGGATGTCACCCCCTTAATTGGTCCATCAAGATTCATCCATGAATCCTCCAAGAACACACATAGATATTCAGAGATCATCCATTAAAATATGGTACAGTCCATGATGTCATAGATATATTTTAAGAAAAAAACATAAATAATTAACTATAAACAATTAAAATAAAATCTTTAAGAATTTTTTTCTAATGTGGAATAATAATAAACAACATCAACGAGAAATGTCATAACACCGGAACAAGAATCAAACTACCAAAAATGTTGTTTATACAGAAACCTAAGCCTAACATACATGGACACAATGTAATATTAGAAGAATATTCCATATAATACAAAAATACAAACTTAATGACCATAATATTAAATTTCTTTAGAAACATTGAAACAAAATATTATATCCTGGTGAAATATCATCAACATATCCTACATAGATATCCACCTTTGGTAATTTTACCTAAAACCATTCATCATAACCTATGGAATAAAAGATAATAAAAGGGTTTGCTCAAATTCTTAGTTCGGGTATATAAAGTAAATCCATAAACATAACATGAATAAAGGGTATGAAACATGACCATAACATTTGAATATCATACCATGTATATTATATATAATAATTAATATTTCAATTTCATAATTCCGGGATCATAAGATAATTAAATGAATAAGTCAATATGACATAACATAGAACCAAGACATGGAATTTCAGAAAACACAAAAGCATATGATAACACTATGTAAATGAAGCCTACCAAGGGATTTGTAACATGTTAGTCTTGGATTAATAACCTATGTACCTACATAAGGCTTGGGATTCTATCATTTGTACCCTATTGTTTTGGGATTTGCATGTCCTCCCATATACCATCTTATTTGGTGCTTAGTATTTCCTCCCATGTACCCTATTGTTTTGATAATGGGATGACCTCCTGTGTACCCTTTTGTTTTGAGCTTGTGATGTCCTCATGTTTACCCCTTTTATTAAAGAATTAGATTCCATCTTGTTCACACTTTATGCTCATAAAACACTTATAATTACCTAATTCATTAAAGGGGGATATAGATCTCACCCATCTCATAATGAAATCATATAATAATCTTCCACAAAATACTAAACAATCATATCATAAACCATGAAATGAAATGTGATTCATAATCATGTAATCATATCATAACATGTAGAAAAATATATTATTCATAACCATTCCATTAAAAGCACAACCTTGTGAAAAGAAGCTGGTGTCCAAAGAATATACCCCATGGAAGAGAAATAGGAGTCATAAGAATAATTCCAACAAACCATAAACTATTCCATAAGGAATATGAATGGAAAGGTTGAATAATTTTAAGAATTTCCTGAGTAACAATAATATATGTCAGTTTAGATGGAAAATAACATGGAAATATATTTTGAAAACATTTTATAAGGAAAATATCCTTTCCACTTTGAAAAACACTATTTAAAACCTAAATACATTTTAAAAACCATTTTCTTCAAAAAAACCTAAAATATTATGAATGAATCCATGATAAACATTTAAAAACCTTTTCCATGATAAAATATTAAGAGAGAATGAAAAAAATTTGGAAAAAATATTCCATATATACTTATAATAGAAGCTTGAAAACATTTTGAAAACAAATTTAATTGAAAAAATATAAAATAATCTTGACAACCATTTGAATAAAATTTCATTGATGATCTTATATAAAATTATTTTCATAAAAATTAACCTTTTAAAAATGAAAATAAAGCATCAATTAATTAATAATGGTTAAATCTGTACATGTCGTAAGAGATAAAAAGAATTTTTTTTCACGGTACAACGGATAGAAAAATGAATCATTCAAAAAGAGAAATGAATATTCCTTTTAAAACATTTGTAAAATACAAAAGGGTAAAAATTTATTTTATTTATCATATTATATTTGTATAATATTATTGGATGCATTGTTAAAAAAAATATGTTTTTGAAGGTAAAGTCGGGATTTCTTAAAAACACTTTATTAACTATATTACATACTTTGTCATGACCCATCCCCTGGGGCCCATGCCATGACCACACCAAGCTCGCCTTGTATATGAAAAGGACTGGTGACTAGCACCGAAAAGGAATATTCCTATAATATGAAGGCATGACCTTTAAGCCTATACAAACACACAGTACAAAACACAACAATAAGAAACCATGAAGTAAACTATTGTAGTAAAAAAGTGTACTAAAAGTAATGTGGCACAAATAAAAGACCAACTAAAAAGTAAAAGTACAACTAAAACAAGAAAAAATCTCTAGTATCGTCCACCAAGGATCATACCTTAATGGTTGGTACAACTCACAATTAGTTGTCACTGCAACATGTTACGTCTAATGGTCCAACTTTAAGCACCGTTCTGTCCTAGATCCCTTAACCTCGATCAATGTTGTCCATCATATGAACAAGACACAACATGGTGTGGGTTTATCCAATTTAGGGGTGAGTATAACAATACTTAATAGAGACCCCGGGACCCGTGTAGGTCTCCCAGAGTTCCAAAAATGAAAAATACCAAAAATCAAGACTTCATTCACAAAGTATGAAGCAGTCATCATCTCGGGATGAGCCTTCCACGACCCAGCCCAACTGGGCTAGCCCAGGCCAATTCGAGCTATACAGGGTCAGACCCGGACTGGGTCGAGTTGACCCAAAACTAGTTCGGGCTAGGTCAGACCAGACATGGACCCTTCCAGATATATTTTCTCTAAAATAGCCAAAACATGTGAACCAAGTGACCGTTTGGCTATTCGTCTATGGCGCTCAGATCCTTAGAGCGAGACAACCATTTTTCTATACTATAATTGAGTTTTGGAAATTGTTGGAGTATTTCAATGTGGGATTGAACTCAAATCCAACTGATACCTTGGTACTAAAATGCTTATAAGTCATAGGTCAGGCATCTGATTGATGCACCGTCTAATGAATTGTAACCCTTACGACATGGTGGTCCTTTGGGATTTTTCATCTTGGAACATCATTCCAGTTGAAATAAAAATTATTCCTTAAGGATATTTACTCCTATAATTAAGAGTACTATGAACAGGAATACAGTGGCTGGCATTGAGGTAGAGGAGACTGGTTGTAACATGTTGAAGGAACATCGATCCTATGTGGTTCCTCATTTATCGATCATGTGTGGTTAAATGCATAGAAATCTAGTGTGGGTTAGTATATATCATTCATGTGTGGGTTAGTGACTATCGATTCTGTGTGGGTCTCCATCTATAGATCCTTTGTGGGTCAGAAGTAGAGGCTCTCAAGAGAATAAGATGATCTAGATTTATGACTAATCATTTGTACATATGTACATGAGTTATATACCTAGTGTGAGATGAGTCATTTACCTTCATGGTGCGACCTTCATGGTGTTACCTTCATGGTGTTACCTTTGTTGTACTTTTACATTCGTGGTGTTACCTTTGTGGTGTTACCTTCGTGGTGTTACCTTTGTGGTACTTTTACCTTTAGGGTGTTTCCTTCATGGTGTTACCTTTGTGGTAATCTTCCCTCGTTCATCAGTTGTGCTAAAGGATAAAAATTTGGATCCTTATGTCTCTTCATGTATGAGATGAGTATATTTTGATAATATTGGTATATGTGTGGGAATATACCTAAGTATAGTTTACTACTGCTTCATAATTTCTGATTGAAGTCTTTCCTTGTGGTTTTTATTTTTGAGGAACTCTCGGATACCTTGAGGGGTCTTGAGGTCCCTAATTATTATTGTTATAATAACCCCTACACGGGCTACTCCCGCACCATGATGTGTCTTGTGTAGATGAAAAATAGAATTGATTGAGGCCGAGGGAGAAAGGATTGGAAAATTCTTAGAGGTGGACCATTTGACGTGATGTGATGTAGTGACTACTGATAGTGAGTTGTACCAACTCTTTAGGTTGGATCCTCAGTGGATTTTCTAGGAGCTATTTTCTCTTTTAGTTGTACAATTACTTTGTAGTTGGGCATGTATTCCGTCCCCTTTACTTTCATTACACATTTTACTACATCAGTTTACATCATGGTTTCTTCTTGTTGTTTTAATGGGTTGTGTATTTTTACAGGTATAAAGGCAACGCCTTCCCATTATAGGGATATGCCTTCTTGGTTCTAGTCGCTAGCCCCTTGCTTATGAATTTTGGGCTTGGGGTACCCATTGAATGGGCCTCGGGGGATAGGTTGTGAAAATGTTATGAGTAAGTCATAAATAACCGGGGGATAATAAAAATCATGGGAGTTCCTAATATATGTATCATAATATTTCATAAAATGAGGCATAAACATAAACAATCTCTAAAAGAGGGGGAAATGACGAGCCGACGCTCATTCTCTCTTGACGATTAGGGTTTTGGAAGAAGCGACGTGATGGAAGACGGTTTTCTTCTCCCTGGGAGATTCAACTCACATGCTCACGCATCAGGAATGTATGGAGCCGTTCCTAGAAAACCAGGTTCGAATATCCCCAAGGTCAGTAAAGCTTTTAGGTATTTTTCCCAGTTCAAGAGTTTGTTTGCGAGCATTAGAAAAAGGGGATCTGTGGCTCATGTCAAGGAAGATTATACTGCAGTTGCGGAGCATATGCTATTGGGAGAACACTCTATTATTGGATGATTGATTCTTCCGAAAGGAAGTATTCCTTGGAAAATTGATTACCTTTGGCAAAAACTTGTTGATGTCTGGGGTTTTGAAGATTGGAAATGTGTTTCTCTTGGCAAGGGTTATTACCACTTAATTTTCCCCTCTACGGATCTCAAGATCAGATCCTGGAGCTTCGGCTCAATTTCTTTTAGGCCAGGTGCTTTCTACATCCGGGAATGGGACAAGAGTTTCAACCCTTCTGAATTAGGTAACACCTCATCTCAGGTATGGATAAATTTTTTTGGTCCTAACTGGATTTTATGGCATCCTAGAATTATTTATGATATTTCTTTTGCCATTGGAGTTCCTATTAGAATGGATAGAGAAACCTAAATGGCTAGATTCAGTCATTATGCTAGATGCCTTATTGAGATTGATCTCTGCTCAACTCTTGTTAATAGGGTTTATCTTTCCACGAATGATGAGGAATTAGAGCTTAAAATTGAGTTTGAGAGGGTTCCTAAATTCTGTCAAGCCTGTAAGGTTCTAGGTCATGATGCTACATCATGTAGGAAGTCTATAATGTGCCGCATATTCTCTCTTAGAGGGCATGACTCTAAGTCATGTGAAAATGTTGAAAGATAGAGCCCAACCCAGTTATTATGGACCAACAGAATAAAGAAATTTTACCTACTAGTTCTATCAATAGGAATGTCCCAAGAGTTGAATCTACAAACTCTTTGAATTTTAATAAGACGAGTAATCCAACTAAGGAGTCCTGGGTTGAGATTGTGGAATAGGGAGAACCCCCTTCACCCCTGTATGCTAGGGATGGGAATATGAAAGATGATCGAATAGTTTTGGATTTGGAATCTCCTTCTCATATTTATGTTGGTTCTAGAAATCTAGGCTCAGTGCAGACTTCCACAGATGTGGTTAGCATTAATATGGGATCACAAGGGTACTCTCAGCAGGGTCTTCAAACTGATTCTGATTCTAGAAACAAAACAGATTGTAACTTTGGCTACATCTCAGACTTTGACACCAAAATATATCAAAGATATTAATGATAAAATGAAGGCAAAGATGGACTGTGTCTCTGATGATAAGAGGTCTCTGATTGTATGATGCTCGGAGCTCCAAGTTGGGGAAAGGTCAGAGAATATTTATAATATTGTTACTTTGATGGAAAAAATGCATATTGTACAATGCAGAGATGTTGATCCCACTGATACTCCCTTAAAATATTTTATAGTTTCTTTTAATACTGATATTTTTTCTCCTGTTATAGGAGATTTAGATCCTTCAGCAGGGGCTAGAATCATGCCTCCTTCGGGGGGAGTTTCTTCTGATTCTTCGATTTCTAAGATGCAGGTTCCTATTTCAGCAAGGAATGAAGATGAAAAAACTGATGCAGAGGACTGCCAGTGGAAACAAGCACAAAGAAGAAGCCAAAAGAAAAATCAAAGAAAGGTTGAAATGAAGAAATAGGAAGATGATCAAACCTCCAGCTCTGATGAAGACATTGAAACTCTATTGTAGCGAGCTTAGGAGATTTTAGACCGCTACTCTGGAGGAAGAGGTCAGGGACGTCTCAGTACTAAAATGTAGAATGAGATGAGAGCCCAAGAGTGAAAAATTGGTGACAAGATAAGGAAAAAGATGGGTCTTCAATAATGTATGTATTTACACTGTTTCCATGTATTTATCCCCTTCAAAAAAATTTATAAATAAATTTATGGGGGTTGTCCCCTTATCTTTAAAAAAAACAATCTCGAAAAGTGATGAGATTGTTTCAATAAACAATTACCACATGGTAAATATGAACCATACTCCCCACGTAATGAAATTTTATTACATGATGCGTAAAATATCATAACAATAATTATTTTCATGAAATTACATTATAAATTAATTATACCCATCTCATTGATAAATATAGGTTCATAATATGGCATGTTCTCAAAGAGGGAAAATTGAGACAAAATTACTTTACCGATTTAGAAACTTTTGAATAATAAATACCATGAAACAAATTTCATAATATGGATATGTAAATCACCGTAATTTTATGTATATAAATCATAGAATACATAAATTTTAATTATACACACCATGAAAAATTAATGGGCGGTGATTAAATAAGGTTTCTCACGAAAATAAAAACTGAAATGAAATTCCCTTACCTTGTGTCTTAACTCTTGTCGTAATCATTCAAAATTCTTGTATAGTAAATATATATTTATTATAAATCAATAAAAAACCATATTATTTATTATAATACCATTTATGATTTTATTATTTCTTTATATTACCCTATTGTTTAAAATTCAATGTTAAGGTTTTACTTTGGAAAATATCCACTTATTTTTCCTATGTGTCTTAATTTGATATATCTTTGGTCCTTATACTTATATAATGATTTAAATATTTTAAAACAATATTTAAATATATTTTATATTCATTAATTATTATTATAATATTCCATAGATTATATATGTAAGAAAAGGAATACACCATTCATGGAGACGGTAGGCCATATGTATGAATGAACGTTTCTTCCGTATAATTGTCATGTTGAATGAATGATATTAAAAGAAATATATATAAGTGTTTTTATATATAATTAGTAAATTATCATTATTATATCATATATATCAAATATAATAACTTAACAGATCATTAATACATTCCATGTAGTGTATGAATGAATCACATTGCTTTGAAGGGGTGGTAGTCTACATTTTTCTCAAATGAAATTATCGTATTAACAAAAAAATGTTCAATGTAAAGATATATATTATAATATAATCAATGATGTTTAAATAAAATATAAATATAATATATGAAATATGTATATGGTGTTTCCATATTAATTTTCAACATGATAGGTGTTAATGGAAAAATGAACAATCACCTTTTAGTGAGGCAATAGTTCGACATACATGTAAACAATATGTTCATTTACCATTAGATGTAAGTGTGTGTATGAGTAGGTTGAAAACATAGAATAAAAAACTAGTATATTTTCAATTATTTTTTATAAAATTAAGGAATATTATGATTTTATGGTGTTTAGAAATAAAATAAAAGAAAGGATATTGAGAGAAGGCACAACCTCTTAATTAGGTAACTCCATTTGGTTTATACCAATAAAGATTCCTGGGATTTTTTTCTACCGAAAGGGATGATTCAAGGTTTAATTGAGATATTTTGTGATGTTTATTATAAATTTCATGTTTTATCCAAGGTATTTTTAGTGGTTTGAATAAGAGGGAATGGCATTTGTCTTTTATAGGGAAGGGAAAGGACACATTTGGCATTTTTTAAAACAAGTTAGGAGTACAGACGTTTTAACATAAAAAACGTCATAAACAATGAACCAAAAAAAAAATTAAAGGTCCATGGAAGATTAATTTCTAGAATGTGGGTGTTGTACAAATTTTATAGTTCATTTTGTGTACTAAATTTAAGGTTTTGTTATTCATTAGGGTTAATTTTACCTCAACCGATGTAATTAATTTTAATTAATTTCACTAATATTTTTGGTAAAAACAGAGTTTAACATATTAGAAATTATGAATTATTCTTATATTCTATATGGATTCAATTTTTGAAAATTTCAATCACATAATTGTCAAACATTATTTTATATTTAATCTCCCAGTCAGGTTGACAGTATGAGTTTTCAAAGTAAAAATAGTCAAAATTTTGCTAGGTTTTTATAACCAATTTCAAAGTGAAATTGATCTAAATAACGTAATTTATATTAACTTATAAAAAAATAATCTAATAAATCTTTTAATCCAAATTAAAATATAAATTATCCTTATTAATAAAATAGACAAAAGGGAAATTTATGATTAAAATCCGATAATTTTTTTTATTTACCCAACAATGAAGTTTCTCATAAAAATAGAAATTATTCACCAAAAGATAATTTCAACATTATAAATTCAAAAAATAATTCTATTTCTCAATTAAGAAGTTGTAATTTTTCTCAAATTAATTTTATTATATTTCACAGAAGGATATTAGAATTCATTTTATTTTAAAAAATAGTATTTTTAAACATATAATGACTTTACCAAAAATTATATATTTCATAATCAATATGATTTATTTATATAAAAAAATTATAAAAAGTCGTTTAAAAATAGTTATAACTATTAATATTACAATGTTTAACACATTTTTACAATTATATCATTTTAAATAATTATAACAATAAAACGATACTTCATAGAAACTCTGTGTTGCGTTTAATGTAGAACAATTTAGTGTTGCGTGTAACATAATATTTGTTGATTTAGTGTGAAAGTAATGTTTTATATAGTGATTTAATATAAATATAACTATTTCAATTATTTTGTGAATTGAAAAAATAAAAAATATTAGATTATTTTTAAAATAAGCATTCACAAAATCACATGGTGTTACATTCCACCCCCTTAAAATGAATTTAACTCCCAAATTTCATATGGGTTATCAAATGTTTAATACCTGAAAATTCATTTCATAGAATCATGCATCATGAAAATTAATACTAAAACTTCCTTTAAAAATGTAACGTTATATCCATAATAGTTACCCAAAGTAACATATAACTAAATTTCTACATAGGAGAGCATTATTTGGTAGTAAAGATTGGAAATAGAGGAAAAGCATAAATATTAATAGTGATATATTCATGTTACCATTAAAAAAATTGAATGATCATATAAAATTTGATGGAAAAAAATTCCTAATTTTTTTATGATTTAAAATTCCATCGGCTCAAAAAATTGAGGTCTTAGGACAACACATTTTTTTATCATTATCCTAATGATGTATAATTATTTTATTGACTATGAAAATAAGTAATTTTACATTATTGATATATTTCTATAAACAAAAATTAATTCATTATTTAGGATTTTATCTATTTATAATTCATCCATTACATCATGAAATGGATCATCGGAAATTAATTTTGATGCACGAAGATCTTAAATAAAATATTAGTTGATCTTAAGGCCCATAAATAACTAAAAAGTATAAATATTTTTATATAAATAATCTTCCAAATAAATATGGTTAATACCTTAATCTGTAAACATATAACATAACTCTATTGGTTCATCATTATTCAACAAAAATAATTACACATAAACATGGAAATTTTATAGGCCAGTGTTAGGAGTGAAATGCTTTTAATCCTTCGGTCATGGGTTGAAGACCCATGACCTTGATAGACATGATTAGTTGTCACCCGACATACATGATTTCCTTTTCTAAAACCATAGTAATAAAATTTACGAAATAAATATTATGTAATTTTTTTAAATATGTTTAATCACTAAATATCCTTTTAACCATGGTGTTCAATACAAACTCATTGCATAAATACTTCCTCAGATGTTTAACTTAATATATTGATGATTGGTTAACCTTATAACACTTCTGAAACATTAAAATCTATAATTTTAGAAATAAATCAATGAAATCAACATAACATTGATTACCCCATATATAAAAATGTAGATATTAGTTGTTACATTTCAAATACGTGAATATCTACATCATATATTCTCCTAAAACATGGTAATGACCAGAATTACAATAAATACTTATTGAAAACATTCATGCTTCCCTATTCCAATGTTTACTAGATATAATCCATAAATAAAATATGTTTTAAGAATCATCCAAGATAACATAGAATAATTTTTAAATAGTTCAATTTTCAGTTTTCTGGTAATCAGTGCTATCCAATATACTATATTGAAATCAATCATCTCATTATCTAAGTGAAACATTCTTTTCTCAAAATATTGAACTCGTTAAGGTTTACCTTCAATTAATCAATATATCATTTTTCAATTTCATCATCACCATTAAACATATCATTTTCATTCCTTCATGAAAACTTATACTGAAAATATATATATATCAGGATTCATATAACACAATCTTTGTATTCCATAACATTAATACATCATTAATCCTACATTAATTATAATCAATTACACTAGTTTCATAAAATTATTCCTTAATACCTTTTTCCTAGAATATATTAATAATGTATTAAGGTTTGTAAACCTCAATCTAATCATAATTCTTATGATTAATTTAAACAATACTGGAAGAAAATCAAATACATTTCACATGTCATTTTATGTCTCTTTATCTTCAAGAGTATAACCAATACTACTATATTTATGATATTACTAATTGGGAAATATATTTTCATGATTCTTATAATTTTCGCATAAAAAATCAATAGTAACCATGTCCGTTCTAGTTCATTCAATTTACTAGAACCATAATGCATAGGGTGATAAACCCATATCTTATTATAAAACTTCATGACCATTAAAAATAACATATATGATGTTTAAATTATCAAACCGTATTTAATATATGTCACCTTAGGTTTATTATAGGTTATTAATAGTCGTATTCTATTGAAATCCTTAAATAAGGTGTGCGATGAGTTTTTTAATTTCCAAAGAATATCCCCCGAGAGTATCAAACTAAGTTTGATGCAAGACCTGCTTACATGGTTACAATTACTCATAGTCAGGACCAAAACATTGTTTCTGTGTTATTACTCCTATATAAATATATTTTCATGTCAAATACACTTTTAGAATATATATATATGTGTGTGGATTTATTTATAGAAAATCACTCACTCTATACTTTACCAATATTCTCGGAATTGTTTCTATACTTTTCCTTATACTTAGACTTTATCCTTATAGACATCCAAAGAAATATACTTACAAATATATCTAGGGATATCAATAAAGGTTTCTTATCCAATAATCTAAGGTATGACTAAAACACACCTTTTATTCCAATTATAGCAACCCATGATTAACATATATGGATATTAAATCATTTTAGAAGAATATCATGTACATTAAAAATAACTATTCCTGCGGATCGTAATAGTTTACTATCATTGGAAACATGGAAAAAACGTCTATCCTAATGAAAGATCTTCAACATCTCCCATAATAATATCCAACTTTAATAATTTTACCTAAAATAATTATTCATAACTTGGGATATGAATCATAAGAAAGGGGAGAGATCAGATGCTCAATATAGTAAATAAAGTAAATAAGTAAACATAAAAGGAAAAATAGTATTGAACTTGAGCATAAAAATTGAAGATCACACACTTTATAATATATATCATAATAATGATTGGAATTTCAGGAAACATGGATCATAAGATAATTAAAAGAATAAGTAATTAAAGAATAAAATAGAGAAATATATGGAATTGTGGGGAAAACACAATCATATAATAACCTTTTGTCAAGGAAGCCTACCAAGGCCTTTTTAAAATGCTTTTTGTGGTTAAATCACCCACGTCAACGCTTCAAACATGGGATTCCCTCCTGTGTACCCTCTTATTTTGGGATTGGGATGTCCTCCTAGGTACCCTATTATTTTGGGGTTGGTATGTCCTATCATGTACCATGTTGTTACTAGCTTGGTATGTCCTCATATGTACCCTCTTGATTCAAAATTGGATGTCCTCCCATTTATTCTCATGTTTCAGGATTGGGATGCCCTTATGTGTACCCTTTTAGATCATAAAACACTTATTATTACCCAACGCATTGGAGGGAGATATAGGTTCAAACTATGTCATAATAAAATATTGCGTACATGTGCCACAAAATCATAAATAATCATATCATAACCGTTGAAATGAAATTGGTGTTATAAACATGTAATCATATATTAACCTATGGAAAACGGTCAGTTTCATAAGACATTAATTAAAATAAAAACCCATGAAAAGAAGTGGGTTTAAAAAGTATTTAACCTATGTAATAGAAATTGGTTTCATAAGTATCATTTCCCTAAATTCATAAATGATTCAAGAAAGAATATGAATGGAAACATCAGGTCATTTCTTTGAAGGGAATGAGTAACATCAATAGATACAAGATCCTAGACTTCATGGAGGTATGTATTGTTTTTGATAATTTTGGTTTCAATCACTTTCTTTGGGATAATGGAATGTTTCTCAAAAGTATAAGAGGCCTCGATAGTTTTCTGGGGGTTTAGGACATTATAGGAATAAAAATAGGGCCAAACTATAAAAGTCACCTGATTGACATATGAAATTCCTAGGAAAACCATGCGGCCTGAGATAGTGGATTAACACATGGATGGATCATGGGTTTTCAAACTATTTTACCTTCCTAGGTAACCATATATCCCAACTTCCGTTGGATAGTGGATTACACATGCTTTGTGCATGGTTTGGAAAATCATGCGGGTAAACTATACGGCCTAATAATAATGGGAAAAATTGAAAATTTTCCATAATGTGATACTAAAAATTCACCCTATTTTCACCCTTGATTTATTCCTTTGAATAATTTTTATAAACAAGAAATCTCAACGGCTTCGAAGGGTGACTCTTCTTTATATCTAGTTCTTTTAGATATTTGTCAGTTGTGGATCATATACTCAGGTATGTCTAATCTCCTCCTTGCTTATTTCTTGGGTTTGGGGTTTTTATTGCTTTCATATCTCCATATGAAGTAACAGAACCACATTTTTCAAGTGAGATATAGGTAGAACCTTTGAAGTATGGATGAATTATGATATAATTATACAATAAAGAGTGTGGACATCAACAGATTCATGGTTGGTGGTCTACAAGACATATCCCATAATTTCATTGTAGATTTGGGAATGTTTGGTTTTGTTCTTGGGATCATCTTATTGTGATTCTTATTATTTTAGTGATATTTTGTAAAATTGGTGTCTAATAGATGATTCGAAACCCTTATGGTCCACATGTGATGCATCAAGGAAGATTGGGCCTATTTATGGCCACCCATGGGGTGTGCTATTATTCCTAGACCTAGAAATTAGTCAAGAAAGTGTCAGGTTGTTGTGTGATAATTTATATCCCATGTTGAATTATCTTCTATGTATAATGGAAGTGAAAATGAAATATGGGTAATGTTTCTAGATTTGTTAATAGATTAAAGGGTTGTTTGTGAATACACATAAATGGTTTAATTTGTTTAATAGGGATTGTGGAATGTGCCTTACAAATTATATTAGAAATTCCAAAGAGAGCATAAAATATAAATTAGTGAATATGATAATTATTAATTATATGTGGAATGAAGAATATGATAAATAGGATTTCATAAGGGAATTGATGAATATATTAAATGATATGATTTATGGAAAATATTTAATTTTCATAGCGATCTTAGAACTCAGATAAGTATTGTAAATTATAAAAAAGTTAATGGGTTATGGCAAAATATTCATTCCCCTATTTTTATTATCGATTATGATTGTTATGTTTATTTTTTGAGATATAGTTTCTGTTTCTTAAATGGATGAATAACCATGAGTACATTGCTTGATGTGTAAGATAAATGAATGTGGCTCCTCAAATGGGTCGAGTTGGACTGATGCTCTAAATCCACCCACAATACGAACAAATAGGCCATTAACAGTGCTAGAAATATACTTTATTAGTGCTAGATAACCACTAACTACGAGAGAGATATTAAAATACCATGTCTTTTATCATCTCTTTATCAAGGGCGGACAAAAGGGCGTACTACAGTGTTCTATAAAAACACCTCGCATCACTAAAAACACTACAAAATCAACAAAATAAAGTATGAATACATAGTGTATATTTAAAGAAAAAATATACTATTATTTTCTCAGTTTTGGAAATATGATGCACTTTATAAACAAAAATGATAATTATATATTAAAAATATGCATTTGGAGTCATACCATTCACATTGTGCAACAAATTGTGGTGTGTTTGATTCTTACACATCTCAAATGAATTATGGATCATTTTCCAAAATTATCAAAACAATATGAATGTGTTTAATCTATTTTGAGTACATCACATGTACATTTTACTAAAATTTAATTTTAAACAAGAAACACACACTTTGACTAATACCTATCATATCATGTGTTGGTTTGGTATGGTACTTATTCCTATACATAATAAATAAAATATGAATCTTTGTACTAAATTATAAATAAAAGCATGGTGTTTTTTTATTTTCAATGATTGAAACTTTTTTTAACTAAAATGTAGATTTTAAACATATGACAAACACATCATGTATCGGATTGAGGTTCATCTGATTCTTACGCATCCAAAATCACTTAAGGATCATTTTCCATAAAGAATCAAATAATATGAATGTATTTTCTTGGCATGGAGTAGGTGAGTTATCCTTTTTACAAAAACAGATGTCAATTTTAAATAAAAAAGTTTCACATTAAGTCATATCGGTCATACTCTGTGTTAGATTGATGTGAATAAAATTCGTTCTCATCCCAAATGGCTTATGTACTATTTTTGTAATGTATAAAAACAGTCCTAATGTGTTTACATGGTTTTGAGTATGTCACTTGTATTTATTAATAAAATGTCATTTTAAAATGTATACACAAACTATGACCCATAACAATCACATCATGAATTGGCTGGATTTGAGACAGATTCATATGCATCAAAAATGACTTATAAGTCAATTTCCTAAATACTCAAGAAATTACAAGAATGTTTTATCATTTTTTAGTGAGTAACATTTTTTGAACTAAATGTCAATTTTAAACTGATAACAGACACATTTAGTCTTACTGGGAACACCATGTGTCTGATTGAGGTGCGGATGATTCATACACATCAAAAATTTCCTATGTATTGTTTCCCTAATGTATCAGACCAATATGAATGCATTTTCCTAGTTTTAAGTTGGTCGGTTGTTTTTTAATAAAATTGATAACATTAAAAAAAAAGATGCCCATGAAGTCATACCGATCACACTATGCACCATATTGAAGTATGATTTATCCCTACACATCTCAAATAACTTATGGATCATTCTAATAAACTATAAATACAATAAAAAATGGATTTTCTCAATTTTTAGTTTTCCACTTATTTTTTTTACCAAAATTTCATTTTAAAATGGAAACACACACTTTGACCTATAATGATCACATCGTGTATCAGTTTGATTGGATACTAATTCATATACATCAAAAAGAAGTTATTAATTGATTTGGAAAATTATCATGAATATTGAGCGTGTTTTCTTTGTTTTCAGTGAGTGAATTTTTTGGAACTAGATTATCGATTTTAAACAGATTTAATATACATTGAGTCATAGTGGTTACACCTTGAAATGAATTATGTTGTGGATTATTCTTATATATCCCAAATTACTTATGGATCGTTTAACTAAAGTATCAAAACAATTAGAATATTTTTTTATCATTTTTGATTATGTTAGTTATGCTTTTTAATAAAATTAATGAAAATTTTTCATAAATAGAAACTCATAGAGTTATACCGGTCACACCATGTGATAGATTGAGGTTCAGATTAATCCTACATATCCCAAAGTCTCAATAAAATCCTAACTACTAATGTTACAATGATTTCACTATCTTTATATGTCAAACTATCAACACTGCATATTAAGACGATGTTATTATCAATAAAACCATTCCCATAGTTGAATTTCATTAGATCTTATACATTCAATAATGAGAAAAAAAATTTAGGAAATAAAATGAACTAAATATGTAGTGTTAGATGTTAGACAAAAAAATCAATGGTAATAGAATATGTGTCAAAATTAACCGAAAGAATCATTTGATCTTTTCTGAGTTATGTTGCAGATATTTAAAAGAAAAATATAACTTCCAAAAACATGTGTGAATAAAATTGAAAACGTTTTACAAAAAAATTATAATGAGATTAACATACAAATAGTAGATAAAATAATGAAAAATTAATAAAATAATTAGTTAGAATTCACCTTTTCCTAATGATTGTATGCATTCATGATGAATTTTATTATTGTCATTATCAAAATTGTAAGCTAGAACAAAAGAATCCACCTGTACAAGAAATAAATTATAATATCAGTAAAACAGAAAATAAATAAATTAAACATAATTATTGAAACTACATTAATTATATGGATAATTATATTACTATGAAAACATTGTTAACCAGAAGAATATGATAACAGTCAATCAAGAACGATAATAAAAAATGAAAATAGAAATCGCCAAACAATAAATAAATGAATTAAGAGAGTGAGGAGAATTTCTCCTATATGTCCAATGTTATCCTCTAAATTCATTCAAATGTTAATGTTATAAACAACTATATTCTTCACCAACTTAATTCTCAAACATTTATCATTGAATTTTTTTACACACTCCCTCTATCTCATGTGGACATGCACAGATGCTGCTTGGAATATTATAAGAAGTAGTAATCCATGGTATGAATAATTCTTATATTAGAAAAATAAATATAAAATAGATTAGTTAGGAGTCTCAAGGAAACAAAATGTAATAATAACTATTTGGGATATGAATCTAATGATTATGAAAATTGTACTTCGTTTTGTTCATTGAAAGGGGAAATGCCTTTAATTTGTTAGAATTACACCATTAGAACTAGTTAATTAATTAATGCATCTATTTCCACCGAATAATTCAGTATAAAAGCTCCATAATACCAGAAAAATGATGGAGCGAAGAACAGTAAAGAAATATTGAGGGTGTATATAGAGGAATCAATATATGAAACTACAATGTTGTGAAGCCTAGGGGTCATGGTTTTCTACAATGTCATTTTTTATGATGATTGTATATAACTGAAATTAATTTATTTGGTTTGATGTGGAGGTATATTTAACGATGAATTACTTTCATTTTAACCGTCAAATTTAACCACAAGGATCCAAATAAAAAATTAATGAATAATTGGTTATGAATTTTTATTTTTATTTTTATAAAAAATTGTTTTTAATAGGTTTTATATTTTTAAATAAATTATAGAGTTATATATGACTGGAGAAAGATTTCAATGGTGGCATGTACTTCATTCACACATACCTCGATAGGCAATGAACTTGAATGGGGTTCATGACTTCCATCATCAAAAACAATAAAATAGAGGTCAGTCTTTATTCAATAAGTAGATAAATAAATTTAATCTAATTAAATATTTTATTTAAATGTTTTATATGTATGAATTATATTAGTATCATTATTTGAATATAATTTATAAACCTGATATGCGAGGCAACCACCCCGATCCCAACTACCACTCTTGTAAACTTATCAATGAAGGGGGGAAGGGAGGCTTTAGCCTTTTAATTGTTTCTATAAATCTTGGGAATAACTTTCTAAGGTTAGTTATGTAAATATAGATGTGTTTATATATTTTTGGGTTGGGATTACTACATAAGGGTATATATATAATTTTTATGTTGGTTATAGTAAGGGTGAGGGTATAAGTAATAAGATAAAGTACTAGATAAGGGTCATAAAAATTTATTATAGAGGTTGATGGATGAGGTTCTAGGAGAGAGAAGTTCCCATAGAGATAGAAGGAGTCTTACTAATGTAAAGTAAGGGAACCGAGGTAATGAAATTATAGTTCTAGTTTATTCTCTATTAATATATCTATATATATATTATTTATCATATTTAAATTTATTTAAATATACAATATATTATCATATATATATACATATATAATAATATATTTTCTCATGAAATGAAAAAAACTATTAATAAGTATTTTTAGAATATTTTAATTAAAAATAATTACTATTTTAGGTAATTTTTTATAAAATATAGTGATGTTAATTTAATAAAGATTAATTATTTCAAATATATATATATATATATATAATTACATAATTTCATTATATTTGATGTAAAATGCGTTTAAAATTTAGTATTGGTTATTTAAGTATAAATTATATTACTGTTAATTAAATGTATATATAGACCTAAAATGTTTATATACACCTAAAATTATGAATACCTAAAATCAATTTCTAATATATAGAATTTAATAACTTCCATTCTATTTCTTATAATAAATGTTGTAGTAACCTAAAGATTCAAGGGAGGCCATATGATACGTATTGACCTATCCATGAGATTTTAGGGTGGTCCATAAAGATGTTTTCATAAATCAATAATAAAACAAAATAAAGAGTAATATATATAACCCTTATAGTAGAATATCATAACATAGTAAAATAAATAAAAACCTATAATTATTTTGAGAATAAAGAGCCATTGAAAATAAATAAATATGATATCACCCTTTCTAAGATTTCTCTTAAAATAAAACAACACAATTATAAGAAAATAAATTTTTGATGAAAAAAACTTACACCAGATTATTAAAATATATTTAAAATTCATAAATTCTAAAACAATAATTCTATAAAATCAGCTTCTATTTCTGCTTCACACCATCATCAGACTAATAATTGGTTTTCTAAATCAATTTTCTCGTTTTATAAGGGGTTTTATAAAAAATGTCAACTATTTATATAGTGGAATAAATATTTTTTTAATTTTTTTATTTTCAGCCCAGAGGTGATTCAATAATTTTTCAAAATAATGAACAAATAAAGATTGCATAGAAAAATGGGGTATAGATATAGATGATGAAGTAAAATGATTCCAAAAATAAATTTAAAAAGCCCAAAACATGATATCCAAAATAGTAGTAAAAAAATTGATCATAAACAAAATAAAAAAATATACAACATCAAGGGAATAAATATTGAAAGAAAAATGGAACATACAAAGGAAAATTGAAAACCCTTTGTTCAAGATCTAAAAAGAGAAAATAAAGGAAGAATATCAGATCCTATAATGAAAAAAAGGCCTACCACGCTAGGTTAAATAAATTAAAATACACTCAAATCTATATCTCGATGTTTTATTTCAAAACCCTAACTAAAACCAAACAAATGATTCCAGAAGACATATAAGCAACTGGAGGCAGTGGGTCTGTGTGATTCAAGTTGGTTTTTGTGATTTGATCTTTGATTCACTGAGTGGGAGGATTAGTAATTGGTTGATTCCATGAAAATATTCATAAATCACAACGCTTCATAATAGGTTAGGTTTAATTTATTTATATTGAGAAATTTTTATCCACACTTTTAAAAAAGTACTCACAAATGACATATATTTCACCGCATTTTTAGCACTGATAAAGGTAGGTTTTATCATTGATAGAAAATCACTGAATAAGAACTCCTTTATTAGTGTTAAAAATATAGAACTGATAAAAGGTTCCCATTTAGAGTGTTAAAAATAAAGCGCTAATAAAGGGTTCCCTTTATCAGTGATAAAAAAATAAATGATAAAGGGTATCATTATCAGTTCTAAAAAATTGATGATAATGGGTTCCTTTATCAGCGCTAAAAAATCATTGATAAAGAGTTAAATTTATCATATCTTTCCTTAGTGCAAATAAATATTCAATTTATCAATTCTATTCTTATTACTGGTAAAAACTACTGATATTAAACACTGGTTTTGTTGTAGTGCCACAATTTACGGGTTATGGAAGGGGATGGAGCTCTATTCCCCTAAGAGTTTCATTCCTCGTGGATAGAGGCTTCGAGGTGAGTACATTGTTATTTTGTGATGCATTATCCCTAGTGAGTTAGGGAATTGATATATTCTATTATTCCTTATTTCATTGGGATTTTTGGGGTGTTGAATGGATTACAATCATTGCGTTATCATTTTCACTATTCATTGAAACTCCCAATGGTTCTCAGATCTATAGCTGGGTACAGACCTACATTCCAAAGGTGGGAAGTCATATGTGTTTTTAGGCCGAATGACTCTTTGGAACTCACATTGGTCAAGAGTATGGCAGGTCGAGCTGATCACACCCTTTTTGGGGGAATCGTTTCTTAATATAAGAATCTATTATAGATTTAATAAATGATTATGAATCTCTTCTTAATCTCGGTACTGGACCATTTACCCAATCAAAACATCTATGGGTTAGTGCACTTTTATGTGAAATAGATTGAGATCTCTTTTGTAAGTCCATATTTGTGTATCTATGGTTCATCATCAGTTTCTTGTAATGATAAGTTGATGATATTTTGAAACCATATGACCCAGTGTTTTGGACCATTCTCCCTTTTATAGAGGCGATTGATATTCTGAGGATGGGATAGATCCATTATGAGGCCTCCTATGTATCCTTGTTGTTGTAGAAATCAAAACACACATAGTTTTGATGATCTGTGAAGTTTAATGTCCTAATATAAAGACTAATGTGGGGGTTCTGGAACACAAAATATTTGAGATTGAGTCCGGAAGATACATCCTACACATCCTGTTTGTGGCAGCAATCAAAGTCATCTTAATTTTGTGGATCTGTGCATTTTAACGTCATCCAGTAAGGACTAATATGGGATTGTAAAAACACCAATTATTTGAGATTGATTCTAGAAGAGACATCCTACATATCCATGTTATTTAATAAATCCTATTAATTGTTGTTCAGTTGATGTTGGAGCTTACACACTAAGGCCTCCTTGGTGAATGGGTATTTGATCCCTAATGAGAGGTTCGCTGCATCCCCCTAAGACCACATGAGATATGATCCTTTTTTGAAAAAAATATGGAGTGCATGATAAGCCTCATGACATATGAATATGGTATTTTGTATTGGGGTAGCCCTTGGAGTATTTGATAGGGATCTTTGGACATTAAGGGTGTGCCTTAAGTATCCCATTTATGGCGGGAATCAGAGCCTTCATAGTTCTCTTAGAGATATTGGTTATTACACATTATTGTTTCCCTGGTGAATAGGAATTCTTATTGGGATGGTGTTTCATGATCCTGTTGGCATACCCTTTAGGTCATCACCTAACCAGGATCGACACATGTGTAGGGTGTCACAGGAGTCATGGTAGCATGATCAGAGGGGTGTCGTGTGTCTTGGATGACACCTCGAGAGGAAATCAGAGGACCAGGCAGACATGTCCTGATAGTTTCACATGTCTTGGATGAAACCTCTATGGGGTACATTGTGGGACCTAGAAGACATGTCTCGATGGTACATCATGAGATATGGATTTTAATTTACAAATGTTTCAATGAGACTCGGCTGATATGAGTGGGAACTATTATATGAGTTAGGCGGTGCAGCTGGAGGACATCACTAGCCAAGGATGACAATCCCAGAGGGTTCACAGTATCCAAGTGGTGTCTGTGGAGGGTATGTAAGACTCATCCCAACATTCCTGGAGAATTCTATATATCCCAGATAAAATTTCAATTGGATGTCGTGAGGTCCTGGTGGTGTGACTTGGTACAATCATGTATTCTTGATTGACACATTCGAATCATGCAGAGGTTCTCAATCATGACTTTCTATTGGGTTTTCCAATTTTAATACTGATTTTTCATCATGTTGCGACTTCCATGGTTTAGTTCAGGGTTTGTTTTTTTGGTTCTCACGGGATTGGGAGAACATGCGATATGGTCTTCACATGTCATTTTAGAAGTCCTTCAAATGATATTTTATTGATCATGTAGAGGAATTTATTCATGGAGCATGATTGTTA
This sequence comes from Viscum album, assembly GCA_963277665.1. Lineage (NCBI taxonomy): Eukaryota > Viridiplantae > Streptophyta > Magnoliopsida > Santalales > Viscaceae > Viscum > Viscum album. The sequence continues at coordinate 1,641,570,443 of OY728135.1, read as the reverse complement.
TGGTGTTGTATCGGTGTATTAGCATGTGAAAGCTGAACGGTCACATGATTGGATGTGTGAAAAATCTTGGAGTCTGATCACCGACGTGTGTTGTGGTGGCTGGGTCCAAACATCTAGCATTCGATCTTCCAACCAACAAACCAACATACTGAACCCTTTTTTCGAGTTGGATTAGGGAATTTATAGGCATATCCATCCGCGTAATCACCTTTTTGTGTGGGTCAGCTACTGAAAGTCCATGATAGAGTAGATTTGGGGTTTGGCATTACATAGATTCATTATTCTTTCCAGTGTACAACATCAAGGGTGACACCTTATTTTGTGTGGCCACAAGTCCATCTTTCCATTATCGAATTATTTCCAACTATTGAAGAATTGTGCATCGAAAGAGTTCAATGTCATCATGTTGACATGTACAAGGGTCTTCAGGAAATCTGAATGACTGTTGGAAGGAATTTTTGAGTCCTTGGATGGATTGTCTCGGGGTCTTGTGGGACCACACTGAGGGTGCGCTGGGTAAATCTCACTCCCTTTGATGACAGTGAACCCTATTATCCTTCTCATTTCCATGCTTTTTTGTTTTATGTGAAGAAGGTCGGGAGTCACGTGATATTTTATTTATGGTATTGAGGGTATTTTCTATTTATTTTGATACACATTGCATGCATATTATGGGTCATATGGTGCACGAGCATTTTTTGGAAAATTCCTTGAGACAAAGGAGAGCTAAGATTTCAGGTGGGCATGTCTCCGAGGGTCATAGTGCTGCACAAGTCATCAAGGGCATTCCACATATCTTTCAAATATCATGAACCCTGATCATCTCCACTTTTATATCTCATTTTTTTTATTTTACAATGGTTTGGGGTCATGCGTGATTTTCAGGATCAATTTTTGGATTTTATGCCAAATTTTTGGGTGATGGTTCTCTTGAAAAATTTAGGGGATATAGAGATTATACGATCATGAAGGGGAAATGTCTATTAGTCTGTATTTAGAAAATCATGGTGTTGTCTGGATGCATGTGAGGGCTTCTGAGCAATTAGGTTTACAAGCCAAAGGGACTTCACAAGGTGAAATGGCCATGACACCGAGGTGTTAGGTGTCTCGTGGATCGATCAAGTATCGTAGAATGTCCTTATATAAAAACAATCACCACTCTCCTACTACATTTTGAACATCATCATTTTATATAAGAAGGGTTCAGAGGTATGGGAGTTTTCATGAGTAATATCTGTTGTTATGTTATATTTTATTTTCCAATGGTTTATCACGTTACCAATATGTATTATATGAGAGTGCACATGTATTGTGAAAAAACCATGAGTTTGTCCTTAGAGAGCCGTAGAATTTTTTGAAAGTTTCCATGTGACGTGACTGACTATACAAAGGGGTTTTGTGAGATTCCCCAAATAGGTCACCATTCATCACATGATTTTAGGGTTGCATCATATTTAATTCATCGTTCGTGATCCCATATCACGCCCTCCAAGTTATCTCCTTCAATCTTTGTGATGAAGGCTAAGATCTATTATGAGATGGATATGATATGTCTTTTATATTTTATTCTTAAAATAGATTATTTGGTATGTGATCTATGTGAACATCAAGGTTCACTTAATTGAAATGTCTCTTAACATTATTTTCGATGGAATATAGATGGGTTTTCAGGTACATTCCAATGAAAAACCATGTGGACTAGGGGATGATCATTTAACTATCACAATTCGGTCCCTGGTGAACAATGGTGATTGTTGTGGAGGGATTCATATGACTTTTCAAGGGTTAGGTTCCTTGCATGGAGACTTTGTGTGACGTTGATGTGGCCAAAAAATATGATTCTTTAACTATCCTCTTCTTACATTATCTCATGGGAAAATAATATCCACATTTGAATATTTTTTACTATGTGGTTTTGTTGATTCCTATTTGGTGGGTGTCAAAAATCCACCCCCCCCCCCCTCAGGAGAGATGTTAGAGGGGAAAGGACTCATTCATGAGGACAACTAAATTCATTACAGAGTCCTTGGTGGTGTCACAAACCCGTGATATTAGGAAACATTTGGACTACCAGGTGACCATTGGTATTCCCTCCACTTCCTCTATATAAGGGGAGTAGAATAAATTTCATTCAAACGCACTTCTATATCTCCAGAGCGCTCCCACTATTTCCTTACTATAAAACCTCTCTACGAACCCTAATCATGAGTCATGACCATGAGTTTATTCTGCAAGTCCCAACCACGAGCTCTGATCTAGAGCAAGATTGATTTCTATGAAGGCACTCATCTGTCTCGAACATAGAATAAGATTTAGAAATTCCATAAAATTAGGTTGTTGAAATGATGGTATTGTGAGATCCACTATCATATCCTCTCAATCAATTTTTTATAAACATGTCCCGGTCACATGACCTAAAGCCTCTAAGGAGGTCATGCGATGCACTTGGGGCCTTACAGGGGTAATGTGCCGAGTGCGTTTTTGGGGGTCCAGGTGGTTCTTGAACTACATGATGTGACTCGTGATCCCTTAGTTCATTAAATCGATGAACATGATTCCTTTAGGGAATTATCTCACCTTTATCTTTGTCAATATTTTATATTCATTCATCTGAACTCTGCCACATACTTATATTTAGATGGATTTATGATCCCATCCTGATTCCTCATCCATGGCTAATCAAAGGGCTATAATTTCTATAAATTATAAATCTGATCCCCACTAACATGTACGTACTAGTATCAAGAATTTGTGGAAGTTCATTTCACCAGAAATACATGATTATCCTCTATTAGACCAACTTCAATTGTATAAGTTTGGTCTAGTGGATGTTGTGTCTATTTACTCCCTGGACATCAATCTTCCATCTATTAGGGTGTTTTTTCCTTCGACTGCGTTCAGATGATGATTACCAAGGATGATCACCCGGAAACTTCCTAACATAAGAGATTATCCTACCTGTTGGACCCCCCAGATCCTGGATTGTTGTGATCTTTCTCAATAGCCTATAAGTCAGAGCAATTAAATCAAATTCACCTCATTTCTAAATTCCCCTGGTGGTGGTTTGTACTTGAAGTGGAACCTTCCCCTCGGTGGAAACTTCAATGATGAATGGGCATGGCCATCTTTTGTATGAAAAAACTGTCTAGAATTTTCTGATGACCTATACAGGGTACAAATTTATGAATCCATGTGGATATCTCTGTTCATAATCTATCTCCATCATGACATCCTTTGAGAAATGATCATTCACTGGTGTTGTAAGACCAACACATTCCTCCTTCCCCATGGAGAGATGGGTATCAGTTTTTGAGAAATTTTTTTATTGGGAGACATCCCTCCTCTTGGAGAGATGTATAATGAGTCCCTCCCTACTAAAAACATTTGAGATGATCCTATGTATACATTTACATTAGTGAAATACATTCTTCTCTTAACGAGGATGAAACTGGGGAGAGAGATGATAGTGCACTCTCTAATATCCTACACTGACTGGTTTAAAATTTTCCAATATAGTAGTGGGTTCAATGCAAGAATAATTTTCCCTCGTTGATGTCCCTCCCAGAATGTTCATAATGATTAAGGATAATATTGGTCCATTCTAGAATCTGGGGATCATATATCATGGGTATGTCAAGCGATCATGGAGGTTCCACAAAACCGTAATATATTGAGTTTTCTATCTATTTTTATGATGGGTGGCTATTCCCAGCTGGAGATGCATGCTCTGGTATCTGTATTAGAACCTTATTTGAGGTTTCATGTCACATGGAAGGGCGACATCTCAACATGGATGTACGGGTCCTATCATTCCATTAAATGATGTAGTTCCATATCTAGAAAAGAAACACCCCCCTACGGAATTGGAAGTCCCCTTCAGTTTTTATTTGGTTGGATAAGGGATCACTTTATTTATTATGTGTTCTAGAATACTTCCTGGATTATTGACCCCACATCCCACCCCAGATAGTTGTATGTCTTTGGAGTTGGACCTATGTCCCAAACACCAATAGAGGTCAAAGGAAAAATGTATCGATCTGACAATTTTTACTTCTCTACCATACATATGCTAGATAGTTCAATAATTTATTATGGAATTGGATATCTCTATGATAGATCTTATATGGTTTCCCTTTAGTATGGGAAACTTGTAGCCAGGGTAGATGAGCTTATTATCAGTGAATTGTACTCACTGAATCATTTTTTCATCAATTTAGCTATCTACAAAGGGTCTCCCCCATTCCATTGTCAGTTGTTCTTGGGGAACGACATCATGGCATCATCTATCCATTTTGGAAGATTCAATCTCATGAAGACACTATGGTTGTAATTATATTTCTTCATGACAATTATCCTTCTTTCCTCACTCAGGATTATGCTCAGGCTTGGATGACGGCTTATCCTAATGGTGTACTTGGACTAATAGTCTATCATGTGGACATGTCTCTTGCATTAATAACTCCTATATCCATGACATTGATGGATCCTATTTCATATTTGGGTGAGGAATCAGGGATACAACCTCACTTAGATGAAAATTGTTCAGACAATGGATCAGATTATTTTGAGAAAATATGTTCTCCCGTGTAGACTATGGATGATTCAACTATTGAATGGGGGAAATTTGGGGCCTACTCTCATATTTCATCATTCATTTGACTAGTTCGTGATCCTTACGCCATACCTACTTCATCGTCTACTAAGGCTTGTTCACACCATAGTCTGGTCTTGGAGAATATCTAGGCCATGATTACTGAGAGACCTCAAGAGACATTCTATCATCAAGGGGAGTGGATTCTCCAACTATTACATGATATGAGGGTAAAAAGTTGTTATTGGAAACCTCTATTAAAAATTATGCAGCAGATAGTTCTAACCTGACGAGTCTTGGATGCATATAAGAGGATCTTTCACGATTTGGAGAATGAGGCCTCCCTCACCCAACAATTGAAAGAGATGACAGAGGCACTAGATAAGGGTCTCGAGCTATCATCAGGATTACAGGCCCATATGGAAACTTGGATGGTGTATTTATGGATTCCTGAAGAGATAATTTCTTAGTTTATGCCTAATCATTTAACATCGTCACCTTCCTTGTCCACTACTCGAAGGAGTGTTAAAGATCTGAATTCTCTTTTCGATGTTCTTCATCCGACAGTAGATGTGGAGGATGTGGGGAGGGTGAAACTTCAATGATCAATTAATTAATACCACCAAACCCTTTCTGATCTTTTTAGCATTGCTGATCATTTATTTTATAATATTTTTTCTTTCACCGGAAACCATACTTCTTCACTACACCCCTTTTTTGAGGTTTTTTGGAGAGACTCCAAAATGTAGAGATTATTCTCTCTCTCTCTTCCATACTACAAATGGATGAGATTAGTTTACTATCCAATCTTCTTCATTTTAAGATTATTTAAAATTTGGTTGAATTAGGAATTGTTTTGAGGGCCCATATCATACATTGCGATATATGAAAGTTAATTTTTATGTACGATGAAATAATCAGAGCATGATATATTTATTCAAGTATGAGTGCTTTTAAAATCTGTAGAGTGAAGCTCGAGTGCAATAAGACCATATAGTGGGATCCATGACAACTGTCACACACATTAGTTTGGGTTATTTTAGATCATAGATTTAGTTTCTTTATTTTAGGGTTTTTATCTCAAAACATCTATTTATTTTTTTTACGGTCTTTTAACTCATACATTCTATTTCTTTTTTGTTGGGGTCTTTTAGCTCATACATTCTATTTCATTAATTTATGGTCTTTTAGATTGGACCTTCTATTTCATTAGTTTATGGTCTTTTTAGCTTAGACCTTTTGTTGCGTTAGTTTAGGGACATTAAGCTCATACCCTTAGTTGCTTTAGTTTGGGGTCTTTTAGCTTGGACATTCATGGAATATTAGGATGGTTGGCTAGAAATTACTCAAAACACTATGGGGAGATGAGTTCTAGATGGTAATGATAGGGCTCACAAGGATAGGAGTTCATTTTATGTAAAGTGGAAGATACATTTAAATGGCTCATTAAATGCCTTATGAATCAATATAATATCCATGAAAAATCGATATCCACACTTTTCCAAGGGCTATGAACGATTTTATGGGCTGAATATGGTTGATGGAAAAATTCTAGGGTATCTTGGTCCTCTGGGATAGTTTCAATGTGGGCGATGTAAGTGACAATCCAAATGTGTGATCTAGGTAATATGGAATGGGGTAGAAATGTTGGGTGTTCCCATTAACAATATGGGGATGTCAGGTTCCACTACTGTGTCATTGAGGCTCTCAAGGATTCTGAAGCCCTTTATATCGGTCCATGATGTTTCTAGATGGATGGTCTAAGCCTGTTAATCAATATCATGTCCAATCATAGAGATCCATTTTCCATTCCAAGGGATATGAAATATTTAATAAGGCTCAATCATCATGATAATGAAGTTGGGTATTGATGGAAGGATTTCCATGAAGGGTTCTAGCACCCAAGAGAATATTATCTCTTAATTAAATATCTTGTGTCATATGCCTTGTGGTTTCAAACCAGGACGTGTGGGCCATAAAAAGGTTCAAAAATTAAGGGTATCATTATAGATTTGATAATGGGTACAAAACATGGTGACACAACATTGAGGATATCGAATCAACATAGATATTCAGTCATAGAGACTATAAATCATAGTCCAATGTGATTGGTTCATATTAAAGCTATGGAACTGTCATTTTGGGTAACCTGTTATACAATGGAATGATGAGTTCCACCTTTGTGATTTCAGGCTCATAAGAATTAGAAATCCCTTTACAGCAAGAAAATATGTGTTTGGTTGTTGGGTTTTAGCCCTCACATCAATAGTATGGCCGAGCAGAGATATCTCTTTTCATATTTAGGGGAAATAAATGATTTTCAATGACCTGAGATACTTTGGATCATGAAGTGGGATATATTGAAAATCTACGATCCATGAAGGGTTTGATCACGCTAAAAGTTACACAACTACCTTTCGAACATATTCTCATGGCGATGAGGTGTGGCGAATCATTGCTGTCATTTTTTCCTAGACCAGGGGTCCAGAGAACATAGCTTATCATTTACTAGGGATATAAAATAGACCCGACGATCATAATTCCTTATTCACTTGTTCCCTAATTTTTATCCTAAACTCTTGAGGTGAAGAGTTTAGTAGGGGGAGACATGACTCTTTCTCAAGACGAAATTTAATGGTTCTCGAATAAATAATTTTTTTAGTCTCTTTCATTGGAATTTTTGGGTCTTGAAATTTGGACCATTATGCACTAGAGTTTTCGGTCATTCAAATTTGACCAAGGAGTGATCAGTCTATGGTTTTGACATTGGGACCTAGAATGTGGATGATACACAAGAGGCTCATTATGATACCTAGGGTTAATAGTACTCCATCATCACTTTTTGCTGGAGATGGTGATGTAGTAAATCATGGGTCAAGGTTATAAGGTCATGAGTGATGTTATGGGAAAATCATTCGGGGAATAACCTATAAAACAGTGAGTTCCTGGGTTCCACCTTGGTGACATTAGGATAAATGAAATTAGAATTCATTTCACACCGGGCCAAGATGTATCTGGTTGGTGGGTCTATGCCCTGGAATCAACAGAATGGACATGAAGAGAGACCTATTTTCTTCCTCAAGGGAACTGAAATGTTTGAGACAACCAGAGACACTTGAGAAATGATTTGTGGAATATATATTGAGGCGATTAAAAAGATGATGCAACCACCACAATCTTTGGATGTCCAGGGTAACGCTCTTATGATCCTTTGATAAGAAGGAGTGATGGATGATGACCTACATAGTTAATCGTCATATAGTGGGAACATTCTTCTATGATATGTAACTTCATGGCGAAAGGATGAAATTCTATGCAGTTTAATTTCTCTCAGTGAGGAACCAACCATGTAGTTTAATTTCATGTGATAAAGACATGAGAACTGATGTGAAAGGTGGTAATGTTGTGGTTCGGACCCATGATGTGGTTAGGGAGTAAAAATGTATACCACAAGAATGAGAATCAATCCACATATAGTTATTAGAATATTATATAAATATTATCATCATGTAGTAAGGATGAATGTGACCCAGCAAAAATTGTTGTAGACATTGATCTCTGTGCAGTTTAACATCATGGGGTAAGGATGTGAGAACCTATGTGAATGGAAGTAATGTTGTTACTGATCCCAAGGATGAGAAATTTGGAGTCACTACGTATCATATGGGAGTGAGAATCAATCGAAACATTGTTATTAAAGGATGGTGTAGTTTAACATCATGCGATGAGGACTTAAATCCTTGTAGTTTTACGACATGTGGTAAGGACGATGTGATATAGCTTAATGTCATGTTGCAAGGACATATATAGAAAATTTTGGATCACGTGATTCATACCATAATATGAAGTCCTTTATGGTGACACGCAATGTGGTTCTATAAAGAGACCAGACATGAATGATGACTGGAAATGTCTCAATCACAGTATACATCAATCCGAGAGAACTCAATCCAATGGGGCCAAAGGAGTATATAAATGTGGTTGGGCTCAAATAAAAAATGTATGGGGGTCACAATGTATATCATGAGGATAAGAATCATTCCATTCATAGTTATTATAAATTCATGTAGTTTAATATCATGTGGCTAGGATGAAGATATTTCATTAATTTAATGTCATGTAGTGAGGATCTGTGCAAGATGATGTAAAGATGATTGAATAGATAAGGTCCATGAAACATTAGTCCTGAACCCCAGGGAAGTTTCCAACGTATCCTAGCTGGCTGGGAATCAAATTCCTTGTAGTTCTTGGAAAAGGAATTAATCTACATTGGATTGGACCATGCGTAGAGGTGATAATTTTCCCATATTGATAGTTGCAGTTGGTCCTAGGATTGGAGATCTAGACATCAATACATATCTCATGAGAGTGAGAATCAAGCTACCCGTAGTTTTTATAATTATATGGAATTTAACCACAAGAAGTAAGGTTGATGGTGTCAGATGTTGTCCTGAAGGGGATGTGCATGGAATGATAAAGAAAACCTAACAAGAATGAAGAAAAATGATATATACAGCATGAAATATATCCCTTAAAGGGGATCAGGCCAAGATGCCAAATAGGTATATTTTTTCATACCTGTGGATAGACCCAAGGATTAAATGAAAAAGCATACCTATGAATCTCGTAATGGTGGAAATCAAGATACACATAGTTCTAGTATCACCATTCAGTTTAATGCACTGTGGAAAGGAAAAATTACCATCCTGTTTAATGTCAAGGAGTAAGGATGTTGGTCACCCAACATGATTGGAGATGGATGTCATAGGTCTGTGTAGTTTTATGGAAAGTGGTATGACAATTGGATAACCTCACGTGAAATGAATATAATCCTTTGGTTGGGCCCAGAAGTAGGGGTCTGGGCTTCACTATTTATCCTATGATAATAAGATTCAATCCATACGTAGTTCTTGGAGGACCATGCAGATTAATTTTCTATGGTAAATATGTGAAGGGAGAATACCTCCAAAGGGGTATGTATGACACGACATAGTATAACTCATCACGAATGAGGGACATGAAGGAACATGATATGACATACATTCCCAAATAGGGCTTGTGGTTGGGCCCATAGACAAAGGGTCTAGGAATCAATACATTACCCATAAGGATGGGAACCATTTTGTACACAGTTCTGGAAATGCTGGTGCGGTTGGATTATGACAATAGCGATGGACTTCTTGATGAGAAATGTCTACATGATAAACCAACTTCATGTCATATAGGGGACAATGAGAATATAGTTTAAAATCATGTGGTATGGAATCATGGTATTCCATTTATAATTATGAATTTAGGACGATGATGAGCTCATACCAAGCCTTCATTCCCAATTTTTTGTAGTGGTAAACCCTTATTGTAATTTCTAAAATTATGTAATCTATACTCAGTGCAAGAAAGAAATACTGACAAGGGTCACTTATAGTATATAGAGGAATGAGGGATCAGATATGAATATTTATATGTTTTGAGGTGGTTTTTCTAAACTATAGGATCAAGGATTACTTATGTATCCCATTAGGATTGAGAATCAAGTTGTACATAGTTCTGGGGGTCGTACAGTTTAACATCATGCAATGAGGATGTTATCGCATAGTTTATCATCATGTGTGAGACATTCCATATAGTTTAACATCACACAGAATGAAATATTATAGGACTTAAACCATCATGGATTCCCTATTGCTGGAAATTATGAGAATTATTTGTTTAGAAATATTACATTTTTGGGTGGTGTGACATGTTCTCCATCTATGGTGGCCAGAAAATAAGATCCATCATGATAGACTTTATGTATAAAGTATGGACCCATCCTACTTGGATTATATCATTAGAGTCTTCTTTCCGGATATCATTGGTGTTCTGTGAGCTAGAACAATTTCTCCCTAGAGGAATGAATAAAGGCATACATTTTTATTGAAGGATCATGCTATTCAATTCCAGTGCATCTCAAGTTCTGATGTTTGCGCAACCTCTTCTAATCTAGCTTCTCTAACTCATCCATATGTTCTATGTATGTTCATAATCTGATATTTTCCCACAAATTGCTATTCGGAGTGAGGGCAGCTGGACCTCCATGGGTAGCACTGCCTCGGTCTCATACACTAATGATTATGGTGTTGCTTGTGTAGTAGTATGCATGATGGTACAGTTGGACCATAAATCCTGGAAGAGTTTTAATGGCCAATACCTCTTATCCTTGTTTATCATCTTCTTTAGTATATTTTATTTGGTCTAATTGAAGGCATTTATCAGAAAAAATTTCTCTGCATCATAGTGAGATGAATGATTTGACTCAATGTTATACTCTTGGTATAGCTTATTCAACTACAAAAAATATAATTTGGAATTGTTGGCCATCAATATATTGTGTGGGACTCCAAAACTGGTCATTATATGGGACATTAAGTAGTATTTTAGATTCTTCAATCTGAATTCATTCAGGGGTATCCCCTTATCCTATTTGTGGAAGAACTCGGTAGCAGTAAGGATGTACATGAATAGTGTTTTAGTGGTTCTGGGATATAGACCCACAATATTCACCCCCGTAATGGAGAATGGATATGAATATTTTTTTATGCAGTAATTCCATAGGTTGATCGATGAATTTTTCATGAATTTGGAATGCATTACAATTTTTTGTGAATTCCACAAAATATTGTATCATGGTATACCCGTAATACCCAAAACATTTGATCTAGTGGGAGAGACTAGTTCTAGATTGGAGGGCACTGTAGGGGCCTATATGGATCTCTTCTATAATGGTGAGGATTTATCCTTATGCTACACTCCTATGGATGATTCCATCAAAACCATTCTTGTTTAGGATTTTCTGATCATTTGGGCCATCATACAAGGTGTTGTTTGTGGCCCGGTGCCGAATAGTTTCCTTTCCAGCATGACATGTTGTGAGTTTTCTATCTTGAAGATAGCTAATTAGGGTCTCCATCCACCTAATGGTGTTCTCTAGTTCGTTTCACTAGAGATTGGTTTTGACCTGGTTGACATCCTTTGTATAACATATTATGATCAATGAGACCATTCTTCGATGTGCTATGTGGATAGTTGCCTACTCATGATCAGGGTCAGCCCAGAAAAAAACTACATTATCAAGTTCATAGGCATGCAAATTAATTGATTAAGGTTTTTAATTTAATGTGGAATCAAATGGGAGTTTTTCCATTAGTCCCATGACATAGATTTTGAGGGGGGGGTGGGGGCTAGTTCTTCCTTCATGATGAAATATTCAATGCTGATCTACGTTATCACGAGTTATAAATACCCATTGATGTATTGGTAGGCTATGTGTATTATTAAATCTAGTTCAAACCCAATGATGATGGATTTTTATTTATACTCGTTATTTATGAATCCTTTAGACAATGAGAATGAGTACGGTAGAAATTCTTTTTATGGATGGACAAATATAACCCCAAGCCCAACCCGATCGAGCGATAGTTTTTCAGTTCTTGTACTGGTAGGACTCTAGGAGGCGCCATAAAAATACATCTCCAATTTCTAGGGAGTGTTGTGGACATAAAAGACCTCATCATCTAGGATTATGATGTACTATATTTTATTTTCTAGAGTGGGATATACCACTTGGAAGTCATCCAAATCATTCTACTTTACTATATTTTTGGTTATCAATTGGATTTCATACTACTATAGAATGACTACCCATCGATCCAACACTCGGTCAATATAGGGAGGCTAATGATATAATTGAGTTGGATGATACGAGAGACCAGTTGGACCTAATGGTGCTGCAGGTAATTCATCAGGTTTGACGCTATGAAGATGGGAACAAGACAGTTCTTTTTTACATCAGAATATTTGGTTTCTGACCCAAGTATAGTTTGGATGAGGTAGTAAATACTATTCTCTCTCCCCACAACATTCTTCTATGCAAGGTGGGTTCCTAGTGATCATTCCATAGAAGCCACATATAAGATAACTTTCCTCCCTTATACCAGATCCATAAGCAATTGTTGGTGTAGTAGATGCTACATGAGATTTTTGAATTATTTTTTACACACTTCATCCAATTGGTAGTCAACCCCCTTTTACTTATCCTTTTTAAGGGAAGGGCTTTGTCAACCTGGTTATCTATGAATTGCTGAATGTAGATGAGATGACCTTCGATCCCCTTAATGCTTTCAGATTCTTAGCGGAGTCATTTCTAGGATAACACAATTCTTATCCAAGTATGTCTTAATACTATGATGGTGTACCACAAAACCGAGGAATTTACCTGATGATACCCAAAAAGTTTACTTTAGTGGATTCATATTTAGACTATGCTATCACAACATTTCATAGATCTATCAGAGATTTATTAAGTGATCACATCCCTATTTTGATTTGATGACCATGTCATTGACATAACACTAATATACCCTTACCAAGAATGGTATAAATATGAAATACATTGTGCACTAATATGTGGTTCCAGCGTTCATTAATATGAGTGGAATGACCTACTGGTATAAGACCCTATAGGTCACCTTGAAGGCAGATGATTAATCCTTCTTAGGTTCCATCTAGATCGGATTGCACCCTGAGTACCCATCCATGAATGAATGGTCTTGGAAGCTAAAAGTGGAATCTATCAACAGTTACGTGATTGGTAATGGGAAATTGTCATTTGAGAAATGATGATTAAGGTCTCTAAAATCAATACATACCATAATATGTCTGTTCTTTTTCATGATGAAGACGATGCTGGAAATTCATTTCAGGTATTGCCCTTCTTGGAAAAAGTTGGCTTTGATCAACATGTTGACTTATGCCTCTATTTTTGTATCATGAGAGGGGTGAATTCTCATGGATTCCTTCTTGAAGCCCCGATGGACTTTAGATATCCCAAGACTATGCGTAGCCACATCTGGATTCTATTTAGGGATTTCTATATAGTTCCTAGAAAAAACTAATCTGTGTTGATTCTAGAATGAAATATACATCTCCAACTCTTCGAGACACATGCTGGCGCTAATCATGGTAGGTTGTGGGTATTTTTATGTCCCATATTTATCATCTAGAGTGCGTTTATTGTGGTGGAAACACCTTCCTAGAATTTTGGATGGGAGTTTTTAAGATCATCCTAATCTTTTTCTATTTCTAGAAAACAGATGCTATATATGATTATTGCTGAGGATAGGGGTGTTATGGACCTCTATGATTGGGTCTACAATTTTTACCATGTTTATAGGTAGCCAGTATTCCTTATAAATAATGATATAAGGATTTATAGCGGTGTTCCCTAAACCATTGGTGTGGAAACCTGTATAATATCATCCACCATCGGATGTTTTCATTCCTTCCCTAGAAGTCTTCTTCTTTATATATGGATCTTCAAGTCTTGAATGGGGAATTTTCCTCATGAAGTTTGATGACCTTTCAATTGATGGGGTGCTTGAAAAATTTATGGAATTTTGAGGGTATCACAATGTGGCTATAGAGATAAGGTCTTCAATGCAAGATATTATATGTGTTGTCGTTCTGGATGACCATGAACTCGGCATCCGATATGAGTTCCAAAAATTGAGTCTCTCACATAATCTTATAGACGAGCCATTTCTCATGCTTATTATATCCATGTATGGTCATCTTTTTATTTGATAATTATCCTTTACTATAACACAATCTTCGGGGGGTTCCGGTTGGTATGAGATTTTTCTCGGTTCAATTTTCGATCAAAAAAACATTATACATAGATGTTATTGACTCTTTTTAAGATTTACAAAGTCTTGATGTGTCTCTAGATGGCCTCCTATTAATCTATATCAGTGAAGGATATGGAAACATAACATCCTAAGGACATTGTCTACACTCGTTAAACCTCGTTCTCCATGGCTTCTGTCACAAATTCATGTGGGCTTTGAAGGGATTCAATAAGTTCCTCCCTAAGTTCTCTCTAAAGAAGATGTGCATCAAGGATTGAGTGTTTTTCTGGGGTCACAACTAACTATTTTAGAGCATCATATTTTTTTCAGAAAATGTATTTGAATCCCAACATGGGGATTCTCTATGGCGTACGAATCAGAATATGGAGTAATTGAGGTCTATGGACTTAGAGATTTCATGGAGGTTGAGGGAGCATCTTCTGCCAGTGCCATAGGTTGTGTCATCCTTTCCCTATTGCATATATTGATCAGCTTGAACCCCTGAAAAGTGGTAATTCTATATAATTTGGTGCAAGAAACTACTTGAGTTCTCTGAGGCACCTATCTTCTTCCTTTGAACCTAATGTAGACATTTCCCATAGGTATCGACTACATGTGTTTCTTCTATGGGGATACATCATGGATATGGACTTCATCCATATCTGTATTGTCCTCTATATACTCATCTTCGATGCATGCAGCCTCCTGTTCCCCTATAATATTTAGGAAGACCATATTTGGGGGCCTACTCATCATCATAGAACGATTTATTCTTGATTATCATGATGCGAGAACAAAATATGAGATCATCGTCTAATGATGATTCAATTTGGTGAGGTATCCCCCATACCGTCGATGTTATAGGTAAGGAATATGCAAGAGTTAGAGTCTATTTTGAATTAGAATATGACCCTTTACTCTTCAATTTTTTCCTTCTTCTGGTCGTCTCCCCACCCTTGGGAGGTACATCATACTTCTTCTTTTTCAGTGTGGAGCTATTAAAAATTTGGGAAACTATGTCCTCAGGGCTTCGTTTAAGAGTCATTTAGTTGTTGAACAACTATTCTTGAATGGTATTAACTTTATCACATCCTTAATCTTCCTCTAAGCATGAAATGGTTATGCAAGCCACTTGTTCTAGAGGACTGTCTAATGTCACAATTTTAGATTCGACCATTCCTTCTAGTACTTCCTTAAAGATGAAAAACATCTAGATATTATGACCCATCCTTTTCTGGAAACAGAATTTATTGGGATGATTGGTGTGGTTGAATTAATTTGGATTAATAGGATATGAAATTTTGAGATGCTTATTGTCCATGGATGCCAAGAAGTAGCATGGGACTAGCTCATTTCACAATGAGTACACCTTGTTCATTCTTTCATTAAATCCTGGGCGGTCTTGTTTTCTTTGTGCTTTCATCCGATGGCTATTCTATGGTTGATGTTAGTCAATAGAAGGTGATGGGTGGTTTGTATTGTTCCTTGGAGCTTGGAATATTGTGGGATTGAGGGTGTCATCTACAACTTCAACTCTTATTGGAATTTATCTTTGTGCTGTGTGAATGGTATGAGACTTGGATTGGGTATATTGAATAGTCTATCCAATATGCTATGCTATTTTAGTGAACTCTATGAATCCACCTGGATATTTCATGGGGATTGGGGGTGTCTATATATCATCCCTGATATTTTCATCACATAGTTCCATCAATTTTTGTTACGATAGAATAGTGATAAGAGAAGAGGTAATAACCTTCCACCATGATATGAAGTCAGACACCATATCAATCTTACACTCCATATAGTTCGTTAGGTTGGAGATCATCATCTTCCTCAGTGTTGAACTGAATTTGTAAATGAACTGACTAAAAAGGTCTTCCAATCCCATGTTAGAGCCTATGGCCAGACTGCTATACAAGAAGAAGGTTGTCCATATCAGTTTCTGTACAAAAAACCTCACCTTACTCACCTCCATCTAATCTCAAGGGCCCATCATCGGCCCTCATCGAGGCATGATGTGTGAGAGATACTTCTTATGACATTATATACATTTTATGTTTGAAAAGATATGATTTCCAATGTAGGGTGGAGGAGAGGTATTTTCTACACATTCAGTATATTGCTTCTTCTTAGGATACACTAGTGCGCGTCGCCCGTCCATGGATTCAATCCGAGTAGACCTGGACTCAATGGCATTGAGAAATTCTAGAGGCACAATTTTCTGAGTTGCCTCCCATCTTTAGGGTGTGGGTGGGGGATGATAATGTGGTCCCACATTAATATCCCACTCATCCTATATTTTTCTTATGATTAAAGAGTTACTCTGGAGAGGGAGAGGTTGTCACCATAGTGGGGGGAGTTCTAACGGTTCACGGCTTCCTTTTTTATATTGATGGTTTTTCTAGACCCGAATACAATCATATATTTAGATTCTACTCTGGGTAGAAGATCAACTATAGGAGGTTCTATATTCACCTCTGGCTAGAGATGAAATCCAACAAGAATATTTCACCTAATTATCTCTTCATTGAACTACTAAAGATCTCGTATTTCACTCTCATATTATTACTATTTCTCATTAAAAGATAGAAACCTAGGTGTGGTCGCTTATTTACCATTATCATTAGAGATATTTTTATGAGTAAGTTGAAACTCATTATTTAGTGGTGCTAAATTATGGATCCTTCATTGATTATGGTTGTGTGAAACCTCACTTAGTGTGTCCAAATCACCCTCGTCTGGGGGTATATCTTCCCAGTTGTGACCCTCTGCACCCAGATATTGATCCATTTCTTTAATGTTAATAGTGATGATTTTCACAAAGGCATAGAGATTAATGGGGGTTTTCCATTGATTTCCATGTGGAAAGATAGATCTTTAAAGATTTCATTAGGACTGTTATTCAAACCCTTAGCCTTATTGGGTTGTTTTGTCTTGAGACCCCATTATGGACTGATTGGTTTCACAATACGCTCCTCTCTTCTTGATTTAGAATGGTTACTATGATGGAAATTATGATTGGGGTTTCTGAATGAGCACCTAAAAATAGAGGATTTTCATATGGAAGGAGTAACTGGTCGGACGCCAACCGTTGATGTCCTCCTCCTATCCTGGAGAATACTAATTCATCTATGGTGTCGATGATGATAAAAATTCTCACTTCCCTATAGGGTGGGGTTTATCTACGGATGTCATTAGACATGAAGGTGTAGATATCCCCAGCTCATTGTGGTTGTGGAGATCTGAAATTACCATTGATGTCTCTAATCCCTTCTAAGGGGATAATGTATTTTGAGATGATGATTGAGATATAAATTCCCTCATCCCTATGGATAGAGAATTTTTTGGGATTACAACAAGAACATCCGAAATTTTCTTAGGAACCAATTACCTGAATGGTGAAGGTTGTATCAAATATTCTTTTGGTCTAGTGGGCCAAGTCAATTCTTGGAAGGCCTCTATGGAATCTGAAACTACTGTCTCCATGAAGTGGCGCAGATGTTCTTGCATGAGAGCGGGATGCGATGGAAGCCCATGATGAGGATCATTCCTAGTATGTATTTTTTCATATCCACATTACCTTGATACGGATTATCATGTTAATGAATTTCTCATACTTTCTCATTGGTATAAGAGTCGGCAGACCCATGGTGGTGTTGAGATTGTGTCTCGAACAACCTCAAGGACCCATATATTGAGAATATTATAAATATTAGTCATGATTTGCATCATGGTCATAGTATGTCGTCCAACATTTCATTGTTGGGAAGGGATATGGGCCTTCTATATTATGGATTCCAGAATTTATATATAACTTCATGGTGATGTGGGGATATGAACCGACTACTGAGGAGCTATAAAAATATTTTGATAAGCTAACTCATTGATGATAGGGATATAAACATATCATGAGGCATGTGACACTCTTACATGGTGATCCTAAGTCATGATTGGGATATGGGACTGATCTTGAGACTTTAGGATATGTCATCAGTCTATATTGGATAGAGTATGCAACTTCCTCAATTTGTATGCTGCTCTCACCTGGTTAGCCTTGATTGAATCAGGAGCATACAACAGCTTCAAATATGCATTCCCTAACAAAATATACCAACAGAACTCTAAAATGGGAGAAGGAATATGAGACTAATCTAGTATTAACTTGGAATGAAGCTGGTGTAGTCATTAATTGGTAGAAGTAGGAATATGTGCCATTCTTTTATGATATGATGGAGTATATCAAGAAGAATCACTGATAGGAATATGAACTTGTCTCAAGGCATGTTCCAGTCTCACCTGGTTAGCCTCAGACAGAACATGGATATGGGCCCAATCATGGGCATCCAGATTATTCCATAGTACTTTTCAATAGGCATGTTCCCCTACCCTAAGACGTGTGCCACTCTCACCTTTTTGGCCCCATGGGAACTGGATTATGAGCCAAGTCTGATTCCTCACCCTTCATCAGGATATACTTGTAATACTACTAGGTGGGAGATATAACGTGTGCTTGTTGTATTATAACAACTTGATCATGATGATTAGAGTGTTTAGTTGTCCTGGATGTAGAGATAATAGTATGCATTTGTCCATTGAACTGCAATAGTGCAAGAATATGTTGGAGGTGTTTTACACCTGTTGCTAAAATGAATTTTAATTTTAGAAAATTGTGTGTAAGGATGTAATCCCAAAAATTTTATATCTCTATAACCTATTGAAAGATACCTTCTATTGATGTGGGTATATGCACCCACTTCTTTCCTCCATGTGCCATATGCTGATGGGATTTTCACATGAGGGTAGGAGTATGAACCTCCCTAATTTTTACCGCAGGAATCTGCCTATGGACTAGTTCTAATTGAGTAGGGATATGAACCTACTAGCTGGTCACTACTAGAGTATGTGTGCGTGTGCTGCCAGTTGTTGTCGTGGTATTAGGCCTTTCTTGGGTATCTATTTTCTTCATTCTCTTATGTGTATTCCTCAAAGGAACTCGTGCATGGGTTTCCAAGGTGGATGTCCATGGGGAAGTACCCCTAAAAATTAGTTGATAGGACCCAATATGATGACGCCGGTGACAACGTTTAGTAGGCTCCATTTATAGTGGTGCCCGGATAAAGGTGAAGTCACATCTAGCCCCCTGATCCACCTTCATTAGGTACAGATGGTGGCAGTTGTCAATCATCGGGGATAGGCTCTTAATGAAATTGGTCCTAGTGATGGAGGCCACTGGTTTAGTGGAAACCTTCATCGAGTGACATGGACTCACTGGTTAAATCTCTTGTAGAATCCTACGAGAAGCATCCATAGTGGATATTTTACCATATCAGTGGTACTTCTGAATCATCGGGTTTTCTACCTATTGTTGGAGTTGGTTGGCCAACCATACCATTTTAAAACCCACAGGGGATGTGGCAATGAATGGAATACCGTAATGAGTGGTTAAAGATGAAGAATTTTTCTAATATTGGGTGACTAAAACCATACAGACAATAAGGAACAAGGCCACCAATCAGTTCTATATCATATGTATAATAATGCTCAATCAAATATGCACAGTTAACAAAATTTTCCCATATTCCCTTTTTGACCAATATGCTCGTGGGGACTTTTCAAAATAAGGATGAATTGCCGGAATCTCATTTTATGATGGTTGTAATAATTTTTTGTATATGGTTTACAAATCAATGTGGCATAAGGTCACTTAATTCTATTCTTATCATTTGCGTATAAAGGGAAAAAACATGGCTCGACAGATTATAACCCAGTTTTCTATTATGAGAGGGATTCACATCAGATTCATCACATTTTTTCATACAGGGTAAAATGGAATGATTTGATGGGTTATAACAAGGTCACTTTTTTATTTTATACATTCACATCAGGTTCACCATTTTTATTTCTTCAAGATTTTGTCTCGTGGAATCGATTCTGATCTTTGTTCGACCATTGTCAATTTTACTTAAAACTACCTATATTTCCCTTATCCATATCTGGGTACAATCCTTCCTTCCAAAGGTCATCGATCATCTGGGTTTTCAAGCCCAGTTTCTCTTTGGGACTCACATTGGTCGAAAATATGGGAGGTCGGGCTCATCACACCCTCTTGGAGAGGAGTCGTTCAATACTCTAGGACTCTCTTATAGATTTAATACATGGTAATGAATATATTACTAGTATGGATTAGGTATCTATCACCCGAATAAAATGGATATTGGTTAACACTTTTTTATGTGCGATAGATATGGATCTCTTTTGTAAATCCATCTATATGTATCTTAGGTTCTTCATCATTTTCCATTAATGATATTTCACTTATATGATGAACCAATATGAACAAGTGTTTTGGACCATGGTACCTTTTAAAGAGGCATTTGATATTCCAAGGATGGGATTGATACATTATGGGTAATCCTATGCAACCTAGTTATTGTAGTAATCAAAAACAACGTAGTTTAAATGATCATTT
This sequence comes from Viscum album, assembly GCA_963277665.1. Taxonomy (NCBI): domain Eukaryota; kingdom Viridiplantae; phylum Streptophyta; class Magnoliopsida; order Santalales; family Viscaceae; genus Viscum; species Viscum album. The sequence continues at coordinate 1,641,549,715 of OY728135.1, read as the reverse complement.
TACTTTAACTTCATGTGGTAAGGATTAATATGGGGGCCTAAAACACCAAATATTTGATCTCGAGTCTAGAAGAGACATCATACATATCTTGGTTGTTGTAGGAATTAAAGTCATCATATTTCAGTTGATCTGTGAAGTTTAACTTCACGTGGTAAGAAATAAAATGCGGGATGTTGAAATAGAAAATATTAGAGATCGAGTCAAGAAGAGAGGTCCTATGTATCCTAGTTATGGAAAGGATTAGATTCATCCTTGGTTGGTCGATGTTGAGGCGTACAAAATATGGATGCACTGTTGAATGGGTATTTTATGCCTAATGAGGTGTTCATTGTATCCCTCAAAGCCCACGTGAGCCATGCTTGTTGTGAGAAACAAGGGGGAGTGCATTATAAGCCTCATGGATTATGGATATGGGATCTATGTATTGGGTAATTACATGGAGCATTTCATATGAATCTTGGTCCCTTTAGGATGTTTCTTGTGAATCCCAATTATGATGGGAATCAAAGTCCTTGTAGTTCAATTGGAGATGTTGGGGATTACAAACTGAGGATTCCTTATTGAATATGCCTTATTATCTGGAAGTTGTCATGTGTTCCTCTTGGAATAACCTAGAGGTCATCATGTGACATAGCATGACACTTGTAGAGGGTGTCACGAGATTCATGGTTGCATGATTTGAGGGGTATCTCAGGTCTTGTTTGACACATTGGTAAGACATCACGGGACAAGGCTGACGTGTCCAGAGGGTACACCATGAGAGATGCATTGTCATGTCTAGATGTTTCGACGAAACTCGGATAACAAGAGTGTGCACCGTTATATGAGTCAAGAGGTTCATTTTAATGACACCACAAGTCTGTGTAGACAAAACCATAGGGTTTGTAGGATCTATGTGTTGTATGCGAAGGGTCTGAAAGGCTCATACTAGAATGTCTGGAGAGTTCTGCATATCCTGAATGAAATGTTAATGGAAATTCATGAGGTATGAGAGGCACGCCATGGTAGTGTTGTGTATTCTAGATAGAAATATGTGAAGAACACTAATTTCTATGATCTTGTATTAAATTTTGGATTTTCCACTTTGAATCCAAGTTTTTTCCCTCATGTTGTGAGTGCCTTGATTTAGTTCAGTGTCAGTTTGTTTGGGTCTTGCGCGATATTGAGGACATGAAATATGATCTTCACATGTCTCCCCAGAACTACTTCATGTGATCTTTTGTTGATCATGATTAGGGATTAATACATAGAACATTACTGTTCTAGAATTCTACCAATGTATTACCTAGAGGAATGTCATTCGGTCACATGATAATATGTGTGCATAAGCCCATAGTCTGAGCGCTGACGCGCATAGTGGAAGTCTGGGTCCAAACATCTAGCATTTGATCCGCCAAACAATGAACCAATCAACAAATCCATTGTTCTAGATTAGAGTAAAAAATTTATAGGTGTGTCCATCTGCATATTTACTATTTTGTGAGATGCAACTAGCGTGAGTCCAGGATTTAGTTGATGTAGGTTCTGGCATTATACAATTTTGTGAGTCTCTACAATTGACCGCATCAAGGTTGCTGTCTGATTTTTAGTGGCCACAAGTACATCCAATCATTATCATATTATTTATAACTATTATGTTATTCCGATTAAAAGTTTTTTCCTTCCATCATGTTTCCATGTACAAGGGTCTTCGTGAAATAAAAATGGCTATTGGAAGGTATTCACGAGTCCTTGGATGGATTGTCTCAATGTCTCACTGGACCATGCTGAGGGTGATTTTGACACATCTCATTCCCTTCAGCAACCATGAACCCTGCTCACTTTCTCTTTTTCTATGTCCTTCATTTTATGTGAAAAAGGTCTGGAGTCACATGGGATTTTACATATGTTATTGAATGTATGTTTTTCATTTTCTTGGAGATGTGTCGCATGACCAGTATGGGTCGTATGACAAAAAAGAATTTTATAGACAATTCTTTGAGCCAAAGGGCTTCTTTGAGGCAAGGAGGTCATGTCACTAAGGGCTCATGGTGTTGTGCAGGTCATCAGGGGTGTGCCACAATTTATTCTATGATAACAGACCCCACCCCACTCATCTTTTTCTTTATCCTTTGTTTTATTTCATAATTATATGGGTAAATGATGGATTTAATGATCAATGTGTGGGTTTTATACCCATTTTTGGGTAATGTATCGCTTGAAAAATATCAGGAATATGGAGATCAGGTGAGAATGTAGGGGAAACTTTTATATTTATTTATTTAGAGTGATTCTGTGCTGTATGGATGCACGTGCAATATTCTAAGAGTAGAGGTTGACATCCAAAGGGAAATCACAAAGCGTGGGGGCTACGAAGGTGAGGTCTCGTGGTGTCTCGTGGATCGCTCGATGTGCATTTCATATCCTTCAGTGACCATGGAAACCATTCACATCCTACCTTTTGACCCCCTTCATTTTATGTGACAATTTTTGGGATGTATGCGAGTTTTCTCCATTAATATATGTAATTGATATTTGATTTTCCAGTTGTTTCTTGAGTGACTAATGTGGAGTATATGAGAGTGCACATGTATTGTGTAAAGAACCATGCCTCTCTTAATAGAGCATTGTTGGATTTTCTGGAAGTTTCCATGTGGTGTGGATGCTTAGCTGAAGGTGTTTTATGAGGTGCACTAGATAGGTCATGGTGCATCGCCTATTTTTAGGGGCTCACTATATATCCTTTAGTGACTACGAGCTCCTCTCACCTCCTATGAGTTATCTCCCTCATTCATTATGAAGAAGTATATGTGGTCTCTCGAGTTATATTGGATATCATCTTGGGATTTTATTCTTCTCAATGAAGATTAGGTGTGTGATCTATGTGATCAATGGGGGTCTCTTATATTAAATGTCTCTAAACTTGATTTTCAAAGGATTTCAGATGGTTTTTCATGTACATTCCAATAAAAAACCATGCAGGACAGTGGATCCTCATCCAGCTATCACCATTCAGACACTGGTGAACAAGGGTGCTCATGGATGAGGGATCCTCAGGACTAGCCACTAGTTAGGAACCTTTCATTAAGAGTTAAAAAATCTTTGCAGTGGTCATATAATTGTGAGACTTTAATAATCCTCTTCTTTATTACTATTTTGGGGAAAATAACATCCCGGTTTTGATGTTTCTTCAATTGTATTTCAGATGATTCCTATTTGGAGGGAATTAACATGCATAATGATTAATGCCATTAACATTTTTTGAGTGATTTAAATGCTTAACCCATAGATAACATATAGATTATTAAGTTTGTAATGATGAAGATTACATAATGACTTTGGAACCATGGTTAGTTATAGTTATGTAAATATTGTTAATTAATGGCTCTAGAATTGTCTTTGATTTACTTGTAATTTATTTCATAATTGTATGTATTATTTGTTAGAATAGATATTTTGTAGACATCATTGGTGTTGGGATACTAACATTTACTAACACCCTTCTCAGGCTACTGTGGAGTGCTTGAGCAGAATTCATGCTTACTAGCCAAGAAAAGGGAAAATCCCCTATTCTAGGAAGTTGAGTTAGGCATTGGACATGAATGGATGAGGTTCTAGAATTAGTGTCAAGGATGCACTGGGGATTCCATGTATTTATTTATTTTTTTTGTTTTCCCACTTATTTATCCTGATATTCCAAATTTATCTTGATTATGGTTTATACCATGTTTCAGTAAAAAAAAATTCATGTTTATTGGTTATTGCACTGGTTTCCCCAATTTATGCTTGTTTTATGGTGTGTCTTGTTTTGTTAAAGAGGAAATAGTCTCCCCATGTGAGTAATCTAGACCCTCACTACTAGTCAAAAAACACTGGTGTATTGGGAGGTGCGCTTGAGGTCAATTGGAAACTCAGCCCGTGGCACCATTTAGTGGCTTTTGAGATGGGGAAATTATAAAGTTGTACAAAATGAGGTATGATTTTTAGATTAATATTTTTGAATGGTAGATAGGATGTTAGGAAGGTTTCAATTCATGGTAATGAGCTTGTTCTTAGGAGTAACTAAACCATTTATGGGGTAAATCCCAAGTCAACCTTGTTAGAAATTGTTTTTCTTATTGTCTGTTGTTACATATGATGATATTTTACCATTGGGTGATTCACTTGTTGTGTATTGTGATAGTTTTATGATATATTTCTCATGTATATAATGTAATGAGGATTTGAATTCATGTATCATTTTAAGAACCCACATATGTATGTTATATGCGTCATATTAGGCACACACATAGGATTGGTGTGTTGTATAAAAAAGGTAGAATGCATTTGATTTTCATGAAAATGATGAAAAAAAAATGTGTCTAATATAATGATATGAACATGGAAAGGGGATACATTTTTCATATACAAATTAATGAATTATTCTTGATAAATGGTGGTAGGTTATTTTTAATTTTATTGGAGTAAGTTGCAATATGGGAATAATTACTATATGGTGTATAATGGAAGGCTTGTAACTATGGGATTTTGTTATCCTGTGTTAATTGTATTCCTTGACTGATAAGGATGAGGGTAGTGTTTTGGGTATGATAAGGTACATTTGGGTGGTTTATGTGAAATAGTTAGTTTATGGATAGTGATTAGCCTTCCTATATAATTTTTAAATGATTTATGGTTTTTATTCTAATTCTCATGTTCAGAATTGTAGTGGAATGACACCACAATGAGGTGTTCCGGTTGAGAGATAGGAGGATGTTTCTCTGAATACTCCCCAAGTAGTAGATAAATAAGATCCAGTGGTTCAAGATAATACGGAATCTCAGTTCCATGAGAAAATTTCTCATTTTATATAGATGATGGAATGTGACATAGGGAAGTTTGCTCCATGTTTATTCAAGTTCACCATGGATTTTGAGTTTTAGAAACCTATAAACATTACCAGAGAGGGTGGGCTAGAGGTAGCTAAGTTCTAGATTTAGTATATCCAAAAATTTCATACTCATCTAGATAATTCATCTAAGAAGTGTGTCATGTTACTAGCCTATATATTGTAGGGACATGAAAAGTATTAGTGAGAAATTATGGTTCAGACATAGCTAGTTGAAGTAATTATGTGGAAGTAATTTTATGAAATTTTTATGGAACATTACTATCCAAAAAACATGAGGCAGGAGAAGGCTATGAAGTTTATACATTTGACTCAGGGGGTTGTACCAGTGATGGATTATTCTAGTCATTTCACTAACTTCTTCCCTTTCATTATGAAGTTAAATAGAGATGAGGAAACTATAGAGAAACTATTCTAGGATGGTATTATGTAGGATATTAGGTCCTAGGTAAATATTTTCCATTTTTAGAGGTTTAAAGAGAGAGTTGAACATACCCTTATCTTAGATGGTAACCTGAAGGGAGATTCAAAAGGTGGTATTATGCTGCCTTCTGGGCAGACAAGTGGTAGAATTATGAGGGTAGAAAGCATCATTTAGAAGTTTATAATAAGGAGAAAGTGCATAGAGTAGTCAGAAGAGATGAAAATCCCATAGGGTGGTGATCAGTTATTCTATTACCAGTGTAGTCGGATGGGGAACATGAGGTGTACGGGTCCCCAACAACTATTTGAGTTCCAATCAAGTGGAAGGTTAGGAAAGATAATGAGGTTTTATAAGAACCCTCATAATTTTGGCACATAATTAGGTTAGAGGAAGATTGTGACTGTAGGTAGGGGGTCGATCAACCCATATAAGGAAGGTAGTTGGAGATCCACATGTTTTAGTAGTAGGGGTTTTGTACATGGAACTACATGTTTAGATCATCCATACCATAAGGGAATTGTGGTGTAGGATATGCATGATGGATTCCAAGGTATGGGGGTAGGTTATCTTCACGCAGTTCAGTTTACACTTGGAGGTGGCGAGGCTGGACCATCTACCATTCAAGGTATTATTATTATAGCATTCATGCTTTCTAATGATTTATTTGACACATGTTCCACTCATTCTTTTATCTGTTATACGTTTATAGTTGTGTTGGGCCTAGATTTTGAACACATTTTTTGGGGTTATGTTGATTGATACTCAATTGGTAGTGCGATCTGAGTATATCAGACAGTGAAAGGATTTTTCTTTTGATGTGGGTGGATATCATTTTCTATTGAATCTTTTTTTCATTGAAATGTATCTTCTTGACCTGATTTTGGGAATGGTGTATTTGGTGTTGTATCTATCCCGTATCGACTATTTCTGATGTCATGTAACATTAATGTCTCTCAATGGAGATACTTATGTCTTTTATGGGGAGTGGTATGTTTAGGCGAGTTGTATAGGGATGGTTTTCCAATAGTTGTGGGAACTCATAGCCTAGGTGGCATGCCTTATTCTTAATGATAGAGGAGCAGAACAACACATATTTCCTCCTTTGGTGGATTGGTTTTAGGATGTGTTTCCTGAGTATTTCTTAGTACTTCCACCTGAGAGGGATGTTGAGTTTACAATCGGGTTGCTACTAGGGTAGAGCCAGTTTTAATTATGCCAAATTGAATGGGGATCTATCTTGCTATTTTCCAAGAAGAAAGAAAAATCATTGAGGTCATGTTTTGACCATTGAATGATGAATTAGATGATAGTTAAGAATCAATACCCACTTCCCAGATATTACAACCTATTTGACTAACTGAAGGGTTCCTCAGTGTTATTCATGATGGATATGAGATTGGTATTCCATCAGTTGCATTTGAGACCTTTTGATGAACCACATATTGCTTTCCAGAGTAGGTACGAGTTTTATGAGTTTTTTGTAACGTCATTTGAATTGAATGATTCACCAGATGGGTTCATTTATTTAATAAACTAAATATCCACCCATATAATGATCAATTCATAGTTTTTTGTTGATGACAACTTGGAGAACTTAAAAATCTCTTGACGATCATTCCAAACATTTTAACATCGTTCTTAGTATAGTAAGTGAGTATAATCTTTATGGCATGATTTAAAAATGATAGTTCAGGATATGTAATGTTAATTTATTTGGACACATCATTTTTGAGGTAGGTGTGTCGATGGATCCATCGAAGGTGCAGGTTGTGGTGTCATGAGAGCTTCCCAAGATCATATTCAATGTTTGAAGTTTTTTGGTTTTAACTAGTGATTACTGAAGGATCATTGAGGAATGTATTTTAGGTGGGTGGTTGACATCCAGTTGGTATGTGGGTGCTGATGGAATTTTTTTCTTTTAGGGCCATTTTTTGGGTGCCAATAGGTGTCTGAGAATAGTTTATATTCTAGTTCCATGCATCAAAATGGGTAGTACATCCGGTTTTGACTAAAATTTATCGTGATATTCATCAGAATTATTGGTGGCAAAAAATTAACAAATATGTTACCAATTTTTTAGAACGAATCCCTACCTTTCAATAAGTAAAGGATGGGCATCAATGCTCATGTGGGTTGTTACAGTCAATCCATATTCAGGAGTCGATGTGGAATGACCTAACGATGGACTTTATAGTTGTTCTTCTGAGGACACCATAGGAAAATGATGCAGTTTGGGTTGTTGTGGATTGACTGACTAAAGTGGCTGATATCATGCTAATCCAGGAAACATAAACAGTTTATCAGTTGGGTGAATTATATGTTCGATAGATAGTGTAGTTTCATGGTTTTCCTAGAAACATAGTTCCCTATCCTGATTCACATTTCACATCATGCTTCTGGCCCATGTTACAAAAGAAGCGCGGAACCTTGGTGTTTTTTAGTGTCCTATAACCAAATTATGGATGGACATTCAATGCTTACAATTGAATTATTATATGACATGGTGAGAGCATGTGTTCTATATTTCAGTGGTTCAGGGGAAAATAATTTATCGCTTGTTGAGTTTTCATAGAAATAATTCCCAGGCTATGATTCAGATGGAACTATTTGAGGGGCTCTATGTGATTCCATGCAGATCTCCACTGTGTTAGTTAGAAGAGGGGATTTTATGTTTCTAGGAACAATTCTCATTCAAGATACATTGGAAAAGGATCATATGAATCATAAACATATGTAAATTTCATTGAGCAGGTAGAAGTCCTATATAAATTGGTGTCACCAACCTATTGAGTTTGCAGTTGGTGATAGTGTGTTTTTTAAGGTGCCACCAATGTTAGGTCACCAGAGGATTCAAAAGATGTGTAAGTCGAAACCCAGTTACATGGGGGAATTTGAGTTTGTCCAAAGGATCAGATAGGTGGATTAACAATTAGATATTCCAAAACGCTATAGTGTAATGCATGTATTTTTTTTCATGTTTGTAGTTTCAGTAGTATCATCCTAATCCATAACATGTAATAAATATTGAGGATGTTGTTCTTGAGACTAATCTAGCTATTAAAGAGAATCCAGTACGTATTGTAGATCATAGTGAAATGGTGTTTAGGGGAATGGTTGTGTCTTTGGTTCATGTTCTGTGGAAACATAGAAATTTTCAGGAATAAACCTAGCAGAGGGAATCATACATTAAGGCCTAGTAGGAAGACCTCTTTTCTTAAAAAACAAAATAATAATTGTGAAGGGTGGCTTGCGTATGTGCCGTCATAAAGTGGGGATGTTGTAATATCCCATACATAACGGAGGTTTGTATTTATTTTTAATTTTGGATTCAATCTCTTATTTTGGGTTACTGAAATGTTTCTCGAATGTATAATAGGAATCAAGGGTGTTTCGGGGGTTCATCTCATGAAAATATTAAAAAATGGGCCAAATTGTGCTAGGTGTATGATTAAGTATATCATTCTTTATTCCAAGGAAAACCATACAACCATGGATAGTGGCTTAATGCATTGTTGCAACAAGGATTTTCAAATTGTATGACCTTCTCAGGTAACCATGAGGCCCAAATTTTTATAGATTGTCTCTTGTGCATGGTTTGTACACTATTTTTAAATCTGTGAAGGTAAACCACGTGGCCTAGTAAGGTTGGAAAAAATTACAAAATTTCCATTAGAGGATATTAAACCTTCACCTGATTTTTTCACCTCATTTCGTTATTTGAACCCTAGTGAAAAACAATAACTCTCCTGGTCTCCCAAGGGTAATTATCCTCTATATCTATGTTTTTTAGAGTGTCTTCAGTTGCGGATCGAAGCCCTGGGTTAGTCTAATGTCCTACTAGATTCTCTTTTGGGTTTAGGGTTTTTATCTACCTATTATCTCAATATAAAGCACAAAAAAGGCCTTTTTCATATGAGATCTAGGATTAGGCTTGAAATGGTTGTTGAATCTATATATATGGCTCAGATAAAGACTATGACCATCAAAAAATTCTAGGTGGGTGGTCTACATGACTGTAATATAAGGATGTTTTTATGAAATATTTTCATTAAATAATTTTTATTCAGTACCTTGGTTGGAAAAAAAATCCCGAGTCTAACAAAATATAAATATCCCCTTATTATAAAATTACCATTAAATCCAAGCCATTAGGTTAGCGGGAATAAATATAACTAACTTATGAAAATGCATTATGAATTCATTGGCTATAAATTATTTATAAAAAATATAAATCAATTATACTTTTATACATCTGAGTGAATAATATTTGGTAATGAAGTTAATTAAATTAATGAGATATATATTTTTTATATACTTAATAAAATATTTCTTATATTCATCCAATGGATATTTTAGTCATAGGGTATGAATAAAACCATATTTGATGTATAAAAATCGGTTTTTTAATGATAATTTTACTCCATGGAAAAGAAACCCCATTTTAAATTAATATTTTGACACAATAACAGTTTTTATATGATGACATAGACATGTTATTTTTAATAGGGATATAAAACATTACATTGGACAAATTTCTGATATTTTTCTGATAACTTTTATGTTTTGATGAATAGTAAGAATATGATAAATTTTAATTAAAAACAACTTTTTTCATTGAGATAATTTATATGGTTAATATTAAATGGATTTAATTTTTAAATATATTATATTTTTATTCTTAAATATAATGTATGTCATTACCATTAATTTTGCTTTTAATTTATAGGTAAAAAATTTCAATCTTTTGCAATGTTTTAACATTTAAAAAACACGTTCCCTTATTTCTAAAAATGGGAATGATTTTAAATTAATTACATCAACATCTATGTATTGAAATTTTAATAATGGATTCCATATTTAGAATCAGTAGGTAAAAATTATGTTAATAGTCTTCTTTTATTTTTGGGCATTATGAATAGTAACTTTGGTAAATATATTTATTACCATGGTTAAATGTTAATTGGTTAAATAAGGGTCAAAATAATACATTAAAATTACATTAAAACATAAAAAATCATATTTTATGAATAAAATTGACCCTTATCATATATTTTTTCAAACTGAATCACATTATTTCCACTTACATATGAATATAACAAGAATGTAATAAAAACTAATGAATGTGATAAAATGTCACATTCTCATTTTATATAAGTATATTTATATTAATATATTGATAACTATGAGATAATATCGACTATAGATAGTATTTGGAAGAAAAATAGAATTAAATACACCATAAAAGTTTATTTGTATTTTTTAGAGATTAAATAATTTCCATTAATGTTGACACAATAGTGCTATATAAATTATTTTATTAATTGAAATATCAAATAAATTGTTTTAAAAATATTAAAAATAATATAATATGAACTAAATAAAGTTATCCATGACTTTTCTAGGTGACTATGATATTTTAAGAGTATATTAGAAATTTTGGTTCTAATTTATCATGTGTTTTAATGTAATGTATGGTCAAATAAATGAATAGTGTCAAAATTGATAATATCGACATTTTATTAAAATAAAATTCTATTAAATTTAATAAAATTAAAAAAATATATTTAAAAAATACAAATTGATAATTATAAGGTCTAAAATGTCATAAAATATCCATTTATGGTCAATTAAAAAACTCTATGTAAATATTTAAGTACATTAAATATTTAGAATTTTATTACCACAATTAAAAGTAAATAAAATAACTAAATGATAATTAAAGTGATAATGCATAAATTGACATAAAAACATGTCTAAATTTTTTTTATGATATTAAAACCCTAAAAAATATAATATTTTAGATGGGTACATTTTGGAGTATTTTATGTGGGGTTTTATTTTAATATAAATTAATAATTTTCAGGTTTCCAAAAGTGCCCCTCACCTCAATTATAAAAATGAACCTCCTCCCTCACCACTTCACATCATTTTGAGACTTCAAGATCAGAAAAAAATCATTCAATTTTCCCTTAAAAAATTCCCTATTTTCATTCAATAGGTACTGGTCTTCTTCAAAGACCAACTCTAATGCCCTATGTGGAAATTTAAAGAAGGCACGTCGAGGAAGAGGATATCGCTTCTACTGATTCATTCAAGTTTATTTCATCTTCTTCATCCATTTAATTAATTTTTTAATTATAATTTAATAAAATAATTATCACTCATATATTGATATTTATTATAAATATGAAAACCCCCTTTTCAAATTCTATTCATCCTTTGAAAAACAAAATCACAAATGCATGCGTACATACAGCTTACTGTCTCCACGTCGTGGTGTAATCTGTTTTTAACCACCACCTTACTTGGATGGAAATAATGGTGGAAATATTAAATATATATGATTATTATAACATGATACTAATTATGAGATATTATACACCATCATCTTCAAAACCATTCAACAATTATGTGAATGATATCGTCGCTCGTGCGTATATATGATTTACCAACTCCACGATACAAAGTGATTTGTTCAAAATAATATTCACTAATGAATGGTTATATATTTTAATTGAATGAATAAATAAGATATATATTATACTAATACCATGATGTAAATGATATTAGTATAACCTAAAAATATGAATAATACCTTATCCGATAAAACATTGATAAGAACATAAAGAAATTAATACCCAAATAATGAGTAACAATGAAATGTAACTAAAAAATAGATGAAAATATGATCAGTAATGTCATCATTAAAAGATTATGATTATGGAATAAATCAGTAACATTATTTAAATCATTATATAGGAGGTTCATATACATATGAAGCAAATCAGACATAATGTAAGGGATAAATGTGTGAATCTCGTTTTTATTTGAGATTTTTTATTCGTAAGTATTTATTAGGGGTTATTTATCCTCAACGTCCATGTTTCCAAAATATGTATTTCAATATAATCTTTATAAAATTTAATAATTTTTTAAATTTCATTTTACCCATTGGAAAATTTTTACTAAACGTTATGAATATAATCTTTTTTTGTTTTGTGTACGAGGTACTTTTTTTGAAAAAGTATGAGAAGAATGTTTTTTAACTTGTACGACATGAAAGTATTTTTATTCCATAATAATATTTATTTCATTGAATATTACCATAAATGATTAATATTTTATTTTCACATAAAATTATTTCATCTAAATTTGTTTGTTATTTTGAGTAATGAAATCGTTTCGGATGAAGAAAGGATATTTTCCTTAGAACTAAAGATCATGTGTTTTATCAACATTAATGTCCATCTATGATTACATATTTTTAGGTTTTTATACCTAATATTACTTTTATTTTATTGTGTAAATTATGGAATTATTTGTTTTAAATCCATTTATGTATTATGTTATGATGGAATTATGTTTACGAATCCCATTTTATTTCATGGGTTATGCTATACTCGATGTTTTTATGTTTATGTGTCACATGTAAGAATGGAATTATGATATGAGAGGGAACTATATCTCCTTAAAATTAATTGGGTAATGATTTATATCCCATGAGATTGACATGAATGGAATGGAATCTAAATATGGTTTTTTAATATAGAGATGGAACGAGGCGTGAACTCGGTTCTGTTAAAGACATTGTCAGCTAGGATGGTCTTGGAAAAGCACTTTGACTTATATGAAATTATTTTCTATTATTATTTGTGTATGCCATAAAATTTCAGGTCTTATGTTATGACATTGGTATTACATTTCACATTTATGACTTATCCCATGTTATAATATTATGATAGTTTATATGCAAGATAATATTTTAAAATGTTATGTACTTATATATATTATATGATTAATATTTCCTTTGTTTACCATTACTGAGAATTGGATCTTACCCTTTGATATTTTTCTTTTCCCAAAGTCATGAAAACGAGTATTAAGTATGATATACCAAAAAGGAGTCTAGTTATGAAGAAATAAATAAGAGACAATGTAGATGTTTTATCGACTAGTTGTTTAGGTTTCTGAGTTTCTAAGGACACAATACCTAGACAGTCCTGTCAGAATTTTTTATATGTTGTAATGAATATAATTAAATTCTGAATTATTATGAATGAATTTAAAGTATGGTTCGCTATAATTGGTATAAGAGGAATGGTGTAGTTAAAATTTGGAAACTAGGATGAGAAAGCCTTAGTATGAACCATAAGTTTAGGTCTAAGTGTAGGATATAATCCTAGTGTTTTAAAAATGACCATGATTAACCTAGGATAAAATATAAAGATTCCTAAATTGAAATTTTATTCTTGATTATGTGGTTTTCTGGTTTTGATTAATTTTATTACAAATATTATTATTGGATTTAATCAATGGATGGGACCCAAAGGAACTCTGTTAATGGTAAATGTGACAGGAAATGAAATTATTGTCCCCACTAAGCAACCAAATGTAATTGGAGTTGGAATGAAAAATATTTTAGCCATTATAACACAACTTCCTCATGTTATGAATCATTCAAGAATTACCCATGAGAAAAAAAGGGTTCAATATTCTGTTGAGTCCTTCATGAGACAATGTCCACCTTCATTCAGTGGGTCTTTTAATCCATTAGTGGTTGAAAAATGGATTAGTACCAATGAAAATATATTTTTCGTTCTATAATGTTTTGTTCATGATAAAGTCATCTTAGCAGTCTATCATTTGGAAGTAAAATCTTATCAATGGTGGAATATTATCAGGAATATGTCGAAAACATATGAATTTGAGTCCATGGAATGGGATGAGTTCAAGAACACATTTTTCAAAAAGTTCATTCCTCTTATTCATCGAACAATGATGGAGAAGGAGTTCCATGAACTTAAAAAAAATGGATGATGAATCAATTGGTACCTATGAAGAAAATTTTACAAGAGTTTCAAGGTACACATCTGGAATTATTATCCAACCTATGAGTAAAATTGATCGATTTTTAGGGGCTTAAAAACAAGTCTCTAAAGGTAATTAGACATAATAGACATCAATAGCTACGAGGAAATTGTTCGATGTGCTCTCAATGTTGAGACAAATATTGTAGTAAACCATCAGTCATATGGGTTTCATAAGAAGAGAAAAATAGTATTCAAAGGACAATCTAATGGCCAAACTTAAAATAATATAAGTTTCCCCTTATGCTCAATGTTTTGAATGAAACATGGGGGGAATTGTCAAAAAGGGACTAGTAAAAGTTTTCGGTGTGGAAAAGAAGTTCATCGGACAGTTGAATGCTAATGTGATGGGAAAAAGAGGTATAATGATGTGAACAAAGATAAATATACATAGAATTAACCTTTTACACTTCAATGTTACATGTGAATGATAATGGGACATTATTTCAATCAATGACCTAATCCAAGGGTTGTTGATGATGATAGACGTCAACAAACTCTTAACGTCAAAGAAAAATGAAATTTACATGAAATCACTATTGGAGACATGGAATATGATAATGAGGTGGTGAAAGGTACACATTCTATCCACTCTATAGTAGAAAATATATTATTTGATTCTGGATCCACCCACTCTTTTATTTTTTAATAATTATCTAATGGTATCACCATATTTTCTCAACAATTAGATGTTGAGTAAGCTATGACAACTCTTAATGTCACAATGGTCACATCAAAGTTTATAAGTCTTCTCTGATTGATGTTTTTGGGAATGTTTTTCGTGAAAATATTCTTATCCTTCCTATAGTGTAATTTGATATGATTTTGGGCATGGATTGGCTTTCTATATATGGAGCTCATATTAATTTCTAAGTAAGTGAAGTCACATTTCATATTCCAAAAAAATATATGACCATTTATCGATTCATGGATGAATATAACCTTCTGGTATAAATTAAATTTATCTTATGGGTCTTGAATCTAATACATGAAGGTTATTTATCTCAAATAGTTTGGGGAAAACTCGTGATTAATAATACAACCATTTTACAGGAGTTGGATGTCGTCTTTCTGGAGGAATTTTCAGGTCTTCCTACAATGACCCAATATTTTATCAATGGAAATTCCTTTCTTAGAATTATTTTATATAATCACTTAAAATCACAACCTAATGATCAATTAAGTTCTAGGTGGCCATTAAACATAAGTTTCTCAGTTTTGTGATTTGAATTTCTAAAATTTCACATACACGGTTGTGATAAGTATGTTATTTGGGGTCCAATAAGAAAAACATATTTTTTTGTGATTAGTTACCTACCCGTAAAAATAGTAACATACCATTATGAATATTAATATATCCGAATGAATATTAAACTTACCTATGATAATATAAAAATAAAATTCATGTAAAACTACGATATACCAATATCTTAGAATAAGAAAAATAAATGATTTAAAATTGTTATTTTTTGAGTAAATTACGATTTTAATTAAATATAAAATTATTCATATTTATAAAATTGTTTTTTAAAATGGAATTAATTTTTTTATTCGTAGCATCGAGAAATGGTTAGGGTGATTTTTTTTATTTTTTTTTAAAATATTTTAATTTTTTATGAATAGTAAAATCTGATATTTCACAATAAATGCTAAAACCTGAATTTATACATCATTCATGAGTCATGGATGATGTAAATGGACTTTTTTATAACTCACATGCACATATTACTATTTTTGGTCACAATAATCTTCACTACAGATTTTTTATGGAAAAATAAGAATCTAATGACTATAATACTATAAAAACCCTCCTGTCCTCCACTATAAATACCACCCATCCTTACCTCTTTCCTTAAATCCACTAAAGCCTTTTGGCTTTCCTACATTCTACCCAAATATCCTATCATTTTCACTCATCCATATCCTATAGCTTCTGTTCTCATAAAAAAACCAATCCTAGCTTCCTTAAAGAGGATTCGAGAGGTAATTCCTCTATCTCTCTGTTTTCCTTTAGTTTCCATTCAATTTCATGAACTTTTTTTGAATTTCCTCCACTTATCTAAATCCACATGTTATGGTAACTTTATTATATTACATATAATGTAATTTTATTTTACTAATAGGATAATATATCATCCAACCCCCTTCTCATCTTCTATTTTTATTATTATGGAATATGTTGTTCGTGAGGTGTTAATTTATCACCTTCAAGAAAGACATATATTTATTTTCCATTACCGCCTTCAGATTTGGTCAGGAAAAATTTTTTATGGTTTAAATAGGATATAATATATTTATTATATCCTTTTTAATGTTCTATAACTATCTTATGTTCTTATTACTAAACTATTAAATAAAACAAATTCATTATGGTGGAAAAACCACCCGAATTAACCCAGACGATCTTCATTATGTTCTAATCTAATGATCCATTCTCATGGTATATGAAAAAATTATTTATAAGATCATTTCATGTTCTATAGCATCATAAATTACACATAATTACATTCTATATGTTTATCCACATTTTAATTGAACTTCCATTCATGAATACAAGTGATTTGTTCATGGAAACTATAAAAACGAACCTTCCAGAACAATGAAATTGAACCACAAAACCCTTTAAAAAGGCCATGAATGAACATAAAAAGTGAATAATAAATAAATTACATATATGATATGTTTTGGATTTATTGATAAATAAATCTAATTTTAATATTTTGGTCATTAATATCAAGGGAAGAACACCTTAAGACAAAAGGTAATGGATCCTACTATTTCACTTTTAGTCAAGATTATCCTCTCTGTTCTTCCCATTCACGTTTAATTACTAGTGAGAAGGTCTGATTACACGCCACTTCAATATTTTCTTCATGATGTATAAAATATGATTAATCCATTTCTCTCTCATTAATCCCTCTTATGTAAAACTGATATCATGCCGAATATCCATAAGGAATTCTACCCTATCCACCTTTATTACTTTGGGTTGCTCTATCATTCTTGTTACCCAAATTAAGTTTTTTCCTTTTTTAGGTAAAACATATAAATGATTTTTTATGCACTAAAATCATGATTCAATATCAATTCCTAATTCTCTTTCAGGGATATACCTGATTTTATGTGATTCCCTCCTCGACACATTCCACTAAGAATACTCATTTTAAGAGAACTTCCCAAATTTTGACCCAATTTTTAGTTCACTCTATCCTCTATTTGAAGCCCCCATTATCTTTATAGAATAAGTATTTTATTTATGAAATAATTCTTGGTTCACTTCTGATTTTATATATATGATTGTTCCCTTTACTATTTTAAAAACTCTTTAGTGTTTTCCTTAAAACTACGCTAATATTTTTTAATGCTAATAATTTGTTAAATACTCTTCTTAAATTTTGTCAATTATATTTTACATAACTTATGATGATATATTCCAATTTTTCCTTATTAATTTACATTTATTTTTTAATTCATTTCTCTCATGGACACTTTTCAGATATGCCCGTTCATTATGACTTATTCCATGAACATGATACCCACTTCTCTACATGGGTTCCCTTACATTTATGTATGATTGATCATGTATGATTATTTATGTGGAAATAATATTCATTAAAATTTTAATATCTGTTTTTCTATATATATCTCCAATTCATTGGGTAAATTTATGTCTCATTAGATGTTATGTGCCACGATCATGGTAGTCTAGCTTGTGCTACTATTGGAAACGATCTTGGCCGTTAGCCTTGAATCGTACTAAAGTCATGTTATATGTTTCTTCCACATTTATATGATTTCATTTTTATATGAATCAATGTTTATATGTTTTTATTACTTATGTTATATGCCTTTTTTTTATTTATTCCATGTTTTATAATCCATGTGGTAAGGATTAATTCTTATTCTCATTCCCATACTATTCTTTTAGCTCATCCCATTCATCATGTTATACCCTTGTTATCCCATAAAGATGTATGAAAACAATGGAAGTAAGTTGTATGTAATTACAAATAAATAATGAAATGATTTATTTATTTCCATGTTTTTAGTTTCATTTTCCTAGTCTTCTATGATACTAGACTTCACAATCCTTGGCTTGTACTCTAATGTATAATTATGCTAATAATTATGTAATGTTATATGTAAAAGGTTGGGTCTCTATAGTTGGTAACATTGGATGATCTAGTTATTTTTGGATTTAAGTAATAGATCGCTTTAGTACTAACCTTAAAGATGATATGATGTATAATAATCAATCGCTACGACTTTGAAAGTATAGAGTAATTGGTTTATCCGGAAAATACATCCATGTATGGATACAAAATGATAGAGGTGGCTCTAGCACAAATGTACCTAGGAGTGAAAACTCTAACATGGAGTTTTATGCTTGACCCAGGGCATCCTGGTACACAACAAAAAGACTTGCTGCACTCTTGGTTTGGCACTCTCGGTGGATATGATTTGGTAGATTCATGATCATAGTACAAACCATTATTAAGGGACAAAAAAAAGAAATCACATAATAATATAAGTTAAGAAATAGATCATGGATAACCTAGAGTTAAACCTAAGGAATCACAAGTTAGGATATACTTATACATTAAATGTTTATCATCTTATATTCAAAGTATCCTATTTTAGGCTTAATAGCTAAGTATTCAAGCCCCTTAATTATATGTAATTTTTCTTAGTTAATGATGGGAAATGGAATAACATGTTACAACTACCAATGTGATAGAAAATGTGAACATTTCTCTAATGATATGCATGATATGATCAGAACGGGTGCTCAAAACATCATGACAGTACTTGATCAGCTGGATCATGTAATGAATAATACCTTGATTCAGGTAGAATAGCCTCCTCCTCCCTGGAAAGAGTAGGTTGTTGTAGAATCCTTCAGGATGAAATGGCCTCCCTTGTTTAGAGGATCTTTTGATCCCCTCCATGTGTAATAGTGGTTTAACTCCATTGAAATATATTCTCCATCCTCTAGTGCTCAGAAAAATAGAAAGTCATACTGGCGGTTTATCGTTTTGATGGGGAAGCTAATAAGTTCTGGACACTGATCAAGAATACGAATCCCCTAGATGAATTTAATTCCACAAATTGGGAGGAATTAAACCGGATGTTTTCCAATAAATATTTTCCTCAAACCCTATGATGCAAGATGGAAATAGTGTTCCTTTTTCTCAAGTAGAAGGATGATGATTCCATCCAAACATATGAAGAAAACCCCAAAATACTTTCAAGGTAAGCCTCTAGATTTTTAATGAACACCAAAAGCCTCGTGGACTCTTCTTTAGTGGCATATACCAATTCTTTGGAAGGTGTTGGCGATCTGAGACATAGAAAGTGATGAGAAGATTATCTGTTATTCCCTTATGGTTGAAATAGAAATGAGCTATTCTTAGTGGTCTTGTGGTCCTAGTGAAAATAAGTCGAAAATAGAGAACAACATGGGTGGTTCAACAAACAAATCCCATGAGGAAAGAAGCCCAAATATCCCACTTGTAAACGTTATTGGAAGAAGCATCATGGGAACTATCTAATGGGAACTAGGAATTGCTCCAAATGTGGAAAGTTGGGACATCTGTACAAGAACTACTGAAGGGATATGAAATATCCTGCTAATGTGGAAGAAGAATGTAAGGATTAGATAAACACTCAGCCAGTGGTGCAGTGTTACAACTCCAAGGAGCATGGGCATTATGTGAACATTTTCCATAAGTCGATGGATGTTAGAGGTAATCAACAAAAACCTCCAAGACAACAAGGATGGGCTTATGATATCACTATTGCTGAAGTGGAGCCGATCAACAATTTGGTGACAGGTATGTTAGTTATTCATTCAAGAATAGAGAACGTACTATTTGATTCTGGTGCTATGAATTCTTTTATATCTTTCAAGTTTAGTAGAAATATTCAAACACCACCAAAAAATTTGGAGGTAAAGTTATTTATGAGAATAGATAATAGGGAAATTATTGAGTCCATTTTTTATAACTCCTCCTTAGCTAAAATTTGTGGACTGAACCTCCTAGAAAATCTCGTCATACTTCCATTAGAGGAGTTCAATGAAATCTTGGGCAAGGATTAGCTACCTTTACACAAATCCAACATCAACTGTTGGGTAAATGAGATCACTCTTCACATCCTAAATCATTCTATGATTCATTACACTTGTATGGAGAAAGATAAATCTCATTACTGGAAAACTTCCCTATACCCACGGTTCAAAACCGTGGGTATAGCCCCCAAAACCGTGGGTATAGCCTATAACCACAGTTTTGGGAACTGTGGACTGGAACGGTGTCGGGATAGGGGGGTCGGCCAATATCCAGGGTTTCTCCCAAATCATGGGGATAAGACTGCCATAGCGTGGCAAGCCTGTGAACATGCATGCACAACATTGACCCCATGATTGGAGAACTATGGGGAATTAAATCTTCAAAAATGGCACCCAGGGGGTTTCAAACCCAGGCCCTGTGGTGAACCTCGCGGTCGCGCCCCACCTATAGACCACTCGAGTTGTGAATTTTATTTGTCGTATATGAATATATCTGGATATATATATTAATATGCGGAATTTATATTAAAAAAATGCGACCAACCAGAATCGATCATGCGTCAATCATTGCACCTCACAGGTGCGCCGCACCATCGGACCAAGAAAGCTGCGATGCATTTTATTATATTATCATATATATGAATATATATATTAATATAATACAGTGCGGTATTTAAAAAACGCGGCCCGAAGGATTCAAACCCGCATCGCACAAAGAAATACATAGGAGCACTGCACCAATGAACCAACTGAATTGAAGAATATTTTAAATTATATATTTATATTATTGTAAATATAATAATATAAATCGTGAAAAAATGTCGTCCCGCAAATTTTTTTTC
This sequence comes from Viscum album, assembly GCA_963277665.1. Taxonomy (NCBI): domain Eukaryota; kingdom Viridiplantae; phylum Streptophyta; class Magnoliopsida; order Santalales; family Viscaceae; genus Viscum; species Viscum album. Next base: position 1,641,528,645 of record OY728135.1, on the reverse strand, counting down.
ATGTCCCGCCTAATTTTCTTTTCCCGCCAGAATGCGGGAAATCTATACCCATGGTTCTGGAGAACGGTGGGTATAGGTGCTAAAAGAACCCCTAATACCCACGGTTTTGAAGAACCATCGGTATAGGTCTTCAGAAAATACCCTATACAGACGGTTTTCTGCAAAACCAAGGGTATATGTCTTAAAAGAGAACTATACCCACGGTTTTTGAAACAACCATGGGTATAGCTTCACATAAAATCCATATGCCCACAGATTTCGAAACTTGTGGGTATAGGGGTACCCTATACCCATGGATTTTTGTAAAACCGTGGGTATAGGACTATTTTCCAGTAGTGTCTCTTTTATGATCAACATCTCAAGTGTAGATATTTCTACCTTATGAGAAATCATATCTAACTCAAATGATTGAGACAATGGAAATAATCATGCTTGAATACATACCTATCATGAGAGATAACACTAATTTATTCCCAGAATTGGTGTTTTGTCATCCTCCAAATTGAGAGGTTGATTTCCCAATTGATCTTATTCCTAGATATCTACCTATATCAAATACCCCTTAAATAATGGGCACCGTAGAGATCGAAGAGTTGAAGAAGAAGTTATAGGAGAATCTGGAGAAGGGTTTTATATGCCCAAGTGCTTCACCGTGGGGTGCACCAATCCTCTTCGTCATGAATAATTATGGATAAATGAACCTCGACATTGATTTTCATGAGTTCAATAAAATAACGATAAAGAACAAGTATCCATACCATAGATAAATGAATTGTTCGATCACATTTGTGGGGAATACTATTTCTATAAGGTGGTCCTTCAGTTGGGATACCACCAATTAAAGGTGAGGAAGAATGTTATTCCCAAGATACCCAATAGAAGAATGTATAGACAGTATGAGTTCATAGTGATTCGTTTCAGACTCACTAATTCTACAAGAATTTTAATTGATTTAATGAATAGTATATTTAGATATTACCTCGACAAATTTGTGGTAGTCTTTATTGATGATATTCTGATATACTCCAAAGGGAAGTAAAAACATGAGGAGATTTCGAATATTGTTTTAATAACATTTAGATGGGATGAATTGTATGAAAAATAATGTAAATGAGAGTTTTGGATGTAGGAAGTAACATTATTGGGGCATGTTATCACTAGCAAATGGATATCTGTGGAACCTTTCAAGAAAGATCCAATTGAAGAGTGGCCTAGGAAAACATCTGTAACCAAGACCTGTAGATTTTTGGGTCTAGCTGGGTATTATCAAAGATTTATGAAAATTTTTTCATGATTATAAAAACTAATGACCAATCTAACTTGGAAGGGAGTAATGTTTTTCTTGACTTTGCAATGGGAAGACTGTTTTAAGGAGTTGAAAAAGAGGCTTATCAATGCGCCAATACTCACACTCCTAATAAGTGGGAAAATTTTTTCTATAAAATGATGCTTAAAATAAGGGATTAGGCTATATGATGGTGCAAGATGATAAAATGATAGCTTATGCCTCACGGAAACTGAAAATACATGAGAAAGACTATCCCACATATTATCTAGAGTTTGCGACTATGATCTTTTCATTGAAAATATAGCGGTATTATCTCTATGGGGAGAAGTGTGAGATATTTACTGACCACAAGAGTCTCAAATTTATATTCACACAAAAGAGATTAATAGGTTCCAATGATGATGGATAGATCTCATCAAGGATTATGACTGATCAATCCACTACAATCTCGGTAAGGAAAATATGGTGGCAGATGCACTAAGTAGAAAGGATCATGCATCTATATCAATGATGTGAATTTAAAAGGATACAATCTTTATAGATTTATAGAGGATGGAAATGGGAATCCTTATGGGAGGAAAATCATCAATCCTTTCTAAAATTATTGCTCAACCATCCCTCATGGAGAAAATAAAGGATGCTAACAGAAAATATGTGGAAATTCTGAAAAGGGTGGAAGCGTTCAGAAATGGAAAATCCCCAAAGATCATGATTGATGAGGAAGGACTTTTATGATATGGGTCACAGTTATGTGTACCATATAATCCAGAGAAAAAGAAGTAGCTTCTGAATGACGCACATAGATCAACCTTATTTATCCACCTTGGGAGCACAATGATGTATCAAGATCTTTTAGAAAATTTTTGGGGGGATGTTATGAAGAGGTAGATTGCTTAATATACATCAAAGTGCCTAATATGTCAACCGTTGAAGGTTGATAAGAAGAAGTATAAGGAGTTGATGCAATCACTACCCATACCAACATGGATGTGGGAGAACATTACTATGGACTTTATCAATGGAAATCTAAGGTAATCTAGAAGAAACTGTGCTATATGGGTCATTATGGACCGTCTTATTATAACAGATAATCTTATCGCAATTCGAGAGGACTTCTCATTGGACAAACATGCATGAATTTAAATTATAGAAGTTATAATACTAAATGTATAAACACTTTATATTTTACACTATTTTGATTTGAGATTCACCTAGAGGTTCTGGAAAATTCTCTAACATGCTCTAAGCAATGAATTGAATTGCAGTACGACCTATCAAACCCAAACTAATGGAAAATATGAGTAAACTATTCTGAAACATGAAAATATGTTGACAGCATGTTATATGAACTTGAAAAAAGGTTGGTACCAACATCCTCCACTAGTTGAATTCCCCTACAACAATAATTTCCCTTTGAGCATCTGAATGGAACCATATTAATCCCTTTATGGTAAATGGTGCAGAACACCGACGTGTTGGGATGACTTCAGTGAGTGTAAGCTGCTAGGATGTAAATTGGTCGATTAAATGTTGTAGAAGGTGAAAACCATTTAGCATTATATCAAGGCATCCCAAAGATGAAAAAAATAGTTATGCAGACAATATTCAATGAGACCTTGATTTTAAATTCGGAGGCATTGTATTTCTTCCCATATCTCTATGGAAGATGGTCATGAGGATTGGGAATAAAGGGAAGATAATTCCCAGGTACATCATCCCCTTAGAGATCCTTGATCGAGTCGAAGCTGCAACCTATCGACTGGAAGTTCCACATATCATATCCAAAGTACATGTTGTCTTCCATTTATCCCTCTTAAGGAATTACATACTAGATCATTCACATGTACTCTCTTCAGAGGTGGTTCAGTTGATGGATGGTCTTTCTTATGAGGAGCATCCAGTGAAGTTCTTAGATTCTAGAGTTAATGTTCTACGTAACTAGACTATTCACCTAGTCAATGTACTATGGTGAAACCATATGTATGAAGAGGGAACATGGGAACTGGGGAGGCAATGAAGGAAAAGTACCCACATATTTTTATTGTCTAGATTGTAAAAATAAATTACGAGGGTGGAATTTCATAAGGGGGGAAGAATGTAACGACCCATATTTTTTCAATGGAAATTACTTTCTTATAATTATGTAATATAATCACCTGAAATTAAAATATAATGATCTATTAAGTGAAATGTGACCTTTAAACACTAGTTTCTCACTTCTGTGATTTGAATTTCAAAAATCTGACATACACGGTTGCGGTCAGTAAGTTATTTGGGGTCTAATTAGAAAAAAATATTTTTTTTGTGATTAGTAACCTAACCTAATGAATAGTAACATACCCTTATGAATAGTGATATAACATAATGAATAGTAACATTACATAAGATATTAAATAAATAATATTCTAGTAAAATTACGGTATACCTATATCTTAGAGTAAGAAAAATAAATGTTCTAAAATTGTTATTTTTTTAGTAAATTGTGGTTTTAATTATATATTAAATTAATCATATTTAGAAACTTATTTTTGAAAAATGTACTTCATTTTTTAAATCTACAAATAAAAAAATTTTAAGGTTAAATTTTGGTTTTTGTCTAAAATACTTTATTTTTTAATGAATAGTAATATCCGATAATTCACAATAAATGCTAAAACCTAAATTTATGCATCATGATTGAGTCATGGATGGTGTAAATGGTAATTGGTTCAAACTCACTTGTATATATTACTATTTTTGGTCACATGACTCATCATGATTTCGTTTCTCATGGAAAAATAATAAACTAATGATTATAATATTATGAAAACCCTCTTCTCTTCCACTTTAAATAACACCCATCCTTACCGGTTATCTTCACTCATCTCAAGGATTTTTCATTCCCTAAATTCTACCCAAATATCTCCACAAGATCTGTCCCCCATGTCCTAGATATTCTGGTCTCATCCAAATACCAATCCAAGGTAACTTAAAGGGGATTCAAGAGGTAATTCCACTCTCTCTCTCTCTCTTTAATTTACATAAACTTCGAGTTCTTTTCTTAAATATCATCCCACCTATTCTCATCTACATGGTATGGTAAGTCTAGTATCTTATATAACCTGTAATTTTATAACAATAATGGGTGAATATATCGTCCAACCTCTTCTCCTTTTTTTATTTTATAAAGAAAGACGTTGTTCTCGGGGTGTTAATTTATCACCATCAGGAATGACATGTTTTCATTTTCCATTACCACCTTCAGATCTGGTCGAGAAATAAATTTTATGGTTGATCCAGGATATGTAATATTAATTATATCCTATTTAATAATTTGTAAATAACTTATTTACATATTAATAAATTATTAAACAAAAGAAGTTCGTTTTGGTCGAAAAACCACCCGAATTACCCCAAACAACCATCCTTATATTATTGTCTAATGATCCATTATCCTAGTATAAAAAAATTATTTATAAGATCATTTCAAGTTATCTAACATAATCAATAGCATATAATTACAATTCAGTATGTTTATCAAGGTTTTAAATGAAATTTCATTCATGAATACAAGGGAACCATTCAACGAATCTATAAAAATAAATGTTCCCGAACAACAAAATTGAACAAATTAACACATTAAAAAGGACATTATATAAAAAGTGGTTTAATAAAGCAATTAAATATATAATTTTTTTTCAAATATTATTTAATAAACCTAATTTGTTTATTCTGGTCATTAATAACAAGGGAAGAACCCCTTCAGAAAAAACGTAATGGATCCTCTCCATTTCACATTTTTCAAGATTGTCCTCTATGTTATTCCCTTTTATGTGTAAATCATAGTGATGAGGTATGATTACACAGATACTCTATGCATTCCTAATGATTTATAAAAAAATATAAATTCCTTTATCTCTCATTAATTCCTCTTATGTACACCCGATATCATGCCAATAATCCGTAAGGAATTCTAACCGAACCACCATTATTCCATCATGTTCCTCTATATTTATTATTACCCAAATAATGTTTCTTTTTCTATTTATGTAAAACTTATACATGTTTTTTATATTATCCTAATTCATATTTCATGATTTTTCCCTCATTCTATTTCGGGGATACACATGCTTTTAAGTGATTCCCTCCTTGATATGTCCTAGTAAGCAAACTCATTTTATTGGAACTTCCCAAATTTTTACTTAATTTCAAGTGTACTCTATAATATATTTTAAGCATCAATTGTCTTTATAATATAAGTATTTAATAAATGAAATCCTTTTTGGTTCACTTCTTGTTTCTTATTAAATATTTTTAACTTTTCTATTTTAAAATCTATTTATTGTTTTCCTTAAAAATATACTAAAATGTTTTAATGATAAGAATTTACTAAATACTATTCTTACATGTTGTCACTTATTCTTTGCATCACATCCCATCATATATGAAGAATTTACCATGTTAATTTTCATTTATATTTTAATTCCTTTCTCTCATAGAGAATTTCATGATACACCCATTCATTATGCTTTACTTCATAAACGTGATACCCATTTCTCCCCATGGTTTCCCTTACATTTATGTATGATTGATATTGTGTGATTATTTATGTGGAAAGAACATTCATGAATATGTTAATATGGGTGATCCCAAATATAGATACAATTCATTGAGTATAGTATAGTCCCATGAGATGATTTGTGTGACGGTCTGGACGGTTATCCTTTGCTGGTTCTACTATGAAAAACGATCTAGGCCGTTAGCCTTGACTTATACTAAATTCATGTTTTATGTTACTGCCAAATTCTATAATTCCATGTTTATATAAATCAATGTTTATATGTTATGATCCCTTATGTTAGATTTATTTTTATTTCGTTAATTCATGTTTACTAACCCATGTGCTAAGGATTTATTATTATTCTTATTCACTTATTGATATTTTGTCTCATCTCATTATTTATGTTATCCCCAGGTTATCCCATGATGATGGATAAGCCCAATGGAAGTTATGGGATATTTATGACGTCTATGTAATGAAGTGTTTTATTTATATACTTGTTTTCAGTTTTATGTGCCTAGTCTTCCAAGACACTAGACTTCACATTCCTTGGCTTGTACTCTGATGTATAATTATGCCTAAAATCATGTAATGTTATATTTAAAAGGTTAGGGTCGCTATACTTCCTCCAAATCATTTAGTTGAGTTTTTAGTATAACTCATATCGGGTGTTATACAAATTTCAAAGACACCGTAATGAATAGACCCAATTGAGTTGTAGGAATTGAAGTAGTAACTCCAGGAGGATCTTGATAAAGGATTCATATGCCCTATTATGTCACCTTGGGGAGCACCTGTTCTATTTGTTAAGAAGAAATATGGATCAATGAGATTCTGAATTGATTATCGAGAACTCAAAAAGATCAATATCAATAAAAATATCATTTTCCTCACATTGATTACTTATTTGAAAAACTATGCCGAGCTCAATACTTTTTCAATATTGGTCTTCATTCGGTATATCTTCAATTAAGGGTCATAAATGAGGATATAACAAAGTCGATATTCTATAAAAGGTATGGAAACTATGAAATTATAGTGATGCCTTTTGGTCTTACTAATTCCCTATCCATCTTCATGGATATAATTAATATATTCTTTAGAGTCTATCTTGATCAGTTTATGGTTGTCTTTATAGAATATATTCTTAACTATTTGACTAGAAAGGAAGAACATCATGATCACATGGTAATTGTACTAAAGACCCTAAGAAATATGAATCTTTATTCCAAATTTACCAAGTTTTAATTTTGGGTTCAAAATGTTTCATTTTTGGGTCACATAATCTCATGAGAGGGGATATCTCTTGATCCAGCAAAAACAAAGGTTATTGAAAGATGGTTGATACTAACAAAGATAACTGATATCTGAATTTTCCTTGCTTTGGATGGATATTATCGATGGTATGTCAATGGTTATTCAGAATTATCTAATACACTCACCAAGTTGATTTGGAAAGTATTTAAGTTTTTTTGAATGGAGAAATTTGAAGGGAATTTCAAAGATCTAAAGAAAAGGTTAACTAGTGCAATTGTGTTAACACTGCCTTGTAGTGGAGAAAGGATTGTGATCTAGAGTGGTGCATACAAGAAGGGGTTGAGATGTGTTCCCAAGGAAAATTATTGTTGGAACCACATTTGGTATAAGGTTTTATTTGTTGTCAATATTTTTCAATGAAGATCAAAATAAAGGAGATCAAGAAGTACACCAATGAAATGGAGGAATGGAAGATCAAAATGAAGGAGATGATGAAGTACTCCAATAAAATGGAGGAATGGAAGATCAAAATGAAGGTGATCAATAAGTACTCCAATTAAGTGGAGGAATGATAATTCAGACGATTGTTGTACTGATCACAAGTTCAAAGAACATGTGTCAAAGGTGATACATTGTTTACATCAATGAAGAATATGAGGTGTACTCCATATGAGGATGATTAATGAAGAATGGGGTTTTTGAATGAAGACCATGCAATTAATCATGATTGCATGAGAAACATGCAAGAGACTTCTTGACAAATTGAATCATATGGTTTGCATGAAGTAGATCATGACGGTTGATGAAGACGATAATGTGAAAATGAGTGGAATTCTAAGATTCCTGTGTGGGGATTGGAATTCTGAGATAGCCAGGCACATCACATTTTCATCGAAGATGATTATTCCAAAGCTATGCCTTCATAGAATACATATCACAATAGTGGAGTTTATGATAAAAGCAGAAGAGTTGCTAAAGGATACAGATCACCAAGAAGAAGTGATGTTGAGGTGATCGTGCTTGTTAACAAAGCAAAAAAAGACACAAAAATTTGTTGAAAAAGTAGATTCCATGGTGGCATGTCGAGTTCAAAGACTGTGGATAATGATCCATGTTTTATTCAAGGAACATCGATAAAGGAATGGATGATCTGGAGGCGGACAAAAAGAGAAGATACAAGGTGGCGCCGTTTCCCAGTGTTTGCCAATTTTTTGGGCCTGAAAATCAACAAATAAATAAAAATGTTTTTGGATAAGGGACTTCCGCGCCGAGGTCTTGGAGTATAGGAAACTTGCGCGCCATATGTTTTTGAAGATTAGATTATCAAAATATGGAAAAGGGATAAGGTTCACAAAAGTTTTGGTGAGGTCGCACAGGTGACTTATGCGCCGAGAAGAGACTTGCACGCCGATGCCTTGTAAGCTTGATAACTTGCGCGCCTATGTTTTTTCCAGATTAGAAGATCAAAATTTGGAAAAGAAAATCGGTTCGCGCAAGTTTGGATGTTGGTCGCGCAAGTGAATAGCAGGGGAATAAACCTGCACGCCGAGACTTGCGCGTCGATGGTTGACTTGCGCGTCATCGCGCAGGATGGTCAAATTGCCTATAAATACTGGACCACCCCTCCTTATTTCTCACAGAGTTCAAGACTTAGAGATAGTTCGAGCTCTTGACTCACAGGTGATTGAGCCGCGCTAGTGGTAGTTTGGTCGCGCAAGTAGAGGTTTCCTGCCGGTTGTTGGCTGCATGCCCAAGGCGGTTTGGGAGAGAAAGGAAATGAGACGCTCAAGTTTGTAGTTGGGGATGGAAGCATCACGTAGGTGTTTTGGTGGCACTTGCGTGCCAGTTTATACTTCCGCGCTGAGGACTTGCGCGCCGTATTGAGACTTGCACGCCGGGCTTGAAAAGGAGAGCCATACATTGTTGAAGCATGCCTGCCTTTCTGGAGCTGCACAAGAGCTGAAATATTTCCTGATTCTTTCAGTGCAATGTGAAATTGAAGAAGATATCTAAATGATACATACATGATCTCATGCATACATGGTGAACTGATTCTGAAGATGACAAGTATGATGAGAATCATTTATTGAGAAATCACATAAGTGATTGTGATTCAGGCAAACAAAGACAATGGGATCTAGTGTATTCAGTTATTGCACTAAAGTAGAATTTTGAATACAAAATAGAGTCAACTCAAGACTCTGATGCAAGAAAAGTCTCATGTTGAATAGGAGACAAATAACTTCAATGCACATCTATTGAAGAGACCATTGCATCTATAAACTGAGTGGGACTTCACCAAGGGCAGTGAGCCAGGGGGAGTCAACAGGGGTGACTCGAGGGATGCAGTGAGCTATCCCTGAACTTTTGTAAAGGTAGTGAGCCTGGGACAGAGTGATTGTGCCTGAACCTTTGTAATCTACAGCTAGTGAAGCATAGTGTATTTTGGTATGACCGACAACCTGTCGGCGTATGCTCCTTGGACGTAGCCCTTTGCGGTGAACCAAGTAAAAATAGCTGTGTCATCTCATTGCATGTGAATGTTTCATTACTGATCATATCCATAATACAGGTTTAATCAGTTCCTACCAACGTGGGAACAAGATCCATAACTTTAAGAAGAAAAAGTTGACACCCTGATTCACCCCTCCCCTCTCAGGGTGTCTCGGGGTCCTACTATTATATGTTGATAGCTTATGCCTAATAGAAGTTTAAAATCCATGAGGTAAATTACCCAACTCAGGATTTGGAGTAATTTGTAGTAATCTTTGCATTAAGGATAAAGAGGAAAAAATATTTGGTGAAAGGTGTGATATTTATAATGAACATAAAAGTTTAAATTATATTTTCACACAAAAGGATCTGAATATGCACAAAAGAATATTGTTGGAGTTGATTAAATATTATGACTAATCAATACATAACCACCCTAGGAAAGAAAACAATGTGCAAGATGCATTAAGACAACAAGACCATGTTATCATATACATGATGAGGTTAAAAAGATCCAATATTTATGGATTTTCAAAGGATGGATCTTAAAATTTTAAAGGAAGGGGGGAATCTTATCTTTCTAATATTAATGTTCAACAACCAACAAAAGTGAAAATTAAGGAGGCACCAAAGAAATATGTAGAACTATAAAAGACGGTGGGAAATGGTTCTGAATTCAACATTGATTGTAATGAACCAATAAGGTTTGGGAACCGGGTTTGAATTCCTAAAATAATAGAATTCAATAAGGATATCTTGGATGAGGCTCATAGATATTAATTCTCTATTCACCCTAGAAGAATAAATACATAAAGGGATCTGAAAGAGTACTTCTAGTGGGACGGTATGAAAATAGATGTCGATGAATATGTATCTCGATGCTTGGTTTGTCAACAAGTTAAGACTAAGAGAATGAAGACTAAGGGGATGTTACAACTATTACCCATACCAGAATGGAATTGGAAAAGCATCACTATGAACATTGTCATCAGTCTTCCCAAAACATCCAATGGAATTTAAGCTATCAGGGTTATAGTTGATCTACTTATGAAGTCGGCACACATCATTTCAATTTGAGAGGATTTCCCTCTTGATGGGATTGGTAGGATATATGTAAAGGAAGTTGTGACATTTCATGGAGTACCATTATCCATTATATCTGATTGGTATCCAAGGATTACCTTCAAGTTATGGTGAAAAAATTAGCATGATCTGGATACAGAGATAATTTTCATCACTATTTATCATCCTTAGATATAAGTTCGATCTGAGAAGACAATTGAAACTTAGGAAGACATGATGAGAGCTTGCTCAATGGATTTCAAATGTGATTGGGATTAACACCTACAATTTGTGTAATTTTATTAAAATAATAACATTCGATCCAATATTCAGATGGATCCTTATGTATCCCTCTATGGAGAGAAGTGCATACAACTATCATGCTGGGATGAAGTTGGGGAATGAATGCTATTAGGACATGATTCTGTTGATGAAATGTCAAAAAAGTTAGATCTATTCAACAAAACATAAGAGAAACACAAATTGAAAAAAAGTTTATACTAAAAACCAAAGAAAATACCTAGAGTTTGATGTGGGTGATAAGGTGTTCTTACAGATATCCACCTAGAAGAGAGTACTAAGACTTGGAAATAAGGGAAAGATGAGCCCTAGGTATATCAGTCCTTTTGAAATTTTGTATCTATTTAAGAAGGTATCTTACCAATTGGTGCTTCCACCAAATCTCTCTCAAGTTAATGACATGTTTCATGTATCTCTCATGAGAATGTACATACATGATCCTTAACATGCACTAATCTCATAATTTATACCACTGGAGAAAGATATTTCTTATGACGAACAACAGATAGAGATTCTATATTGTAGCCAAAAAGATCAACAAAACAAGACCACTCACTTAGTTAATGTTTTAGGGAGGAAACACCAATTTGAAGAACCTACATGGGATCTTTAGGATATGATGAGGGAGAGGTATCCTCACCTCTTTTATTCAAAGTGACGAATTTAGAGGGAGAAATTCAGTTTAAGGGGGGTAGAATGTAACTCTCAAATGTTTTTATTAAATAATTTTTTAATTACTTTTTATTCTGTATATTTCTTTACAAGAAATCATGAGTTTAAACTAACCATGAGATAACCTTATTATAAAATTATTGTTATAGCCTAGCCATTAGGTTATTAAGAATAATTATAACTAACTTATGAAAATTCTTTATGAATTCATTGGCTTCCAATTATATAGGAAAAATATAAATCAATTATAAAATTGAATATTTTAGTGAAATATTTTTTGTAATGAAATTAATTAGATATATATGTGTTTTATACTTAATAATTATTTTATATTCATCTAATGGATATTTTAGTCATAGGGTATGAATAAAACCATATTTGATGTATAAAAATATATTTTCTAAGGATAATATTACACCTTTGAATATATAACCAATTTTATAATTATATTTTGATACATTAATAATTTTTATATGATGAAATAAATATGTTATTTTTAATAGGGTTATAAAAATTTACTTTGGATAAATTTTTTATATTTTCTTGATAACTTTCATGATTTGATGAATTGTAAAAATATGAAAAATTTTATGTAGAAACAAATTTTTTAATCAAGGTAATTTATATTGTAAAATTATAATATTTATTGGTTCTATATTATAAAAATAATATAATTTTATCATTAAATTTAATTTATTTCATTAGAATTAATTTTACATTGAATTCATAGGTAAAAACAAATCAATCTTCTGTAATGTTTTAATTTTTTAAAAACCCCTTCTCCTATTTCTGACAATGTGATTGATTTTAAATTAATTTCTGAAACTTATATGTTTGGATATTTTATGAAAGAACTCCATATTTGTAATCAGTAGGTCAAAATTAAGTTAATAGGCTACTTTTATTTTTATGAATTCCGAATATTAACTTTTTTAATTATTTTTATTACCATGGTTAATGGTAAATCAGGTAAATAAGGCTACATAATATTTTATTAAAGTAACTTAACACCAATAAATATCTTTTCAGATGACTAAATGTTTCCCTAATAATATATTTTTTGAAATGGAAGAAATTTATGGACTCTTACCTATTAATATGATATGAATATAATAAAAAACTACTGAATGTTAAACAATATATCAATATCATTTTATATAAGTATATTAATTTTAATATATAGATATCTAGAAGATAATATCAACTATAGATAACTATTTACCATTAATATATTAAAAAATTACCATTAATATATGAGGTATCCTCACATTTTTTATTTATAATTTTTATAATAGAATTACCTATATCGTATAAATTTATTTATAATTTTTATAGATTAAATAATTACCATTAATAATGACACAATAATGATGTAGAAATTATTTTATTAACTGAAATATCAAAAATAAATTGTAATAAAAATATTAAAATAAATATCATATAAACTATTTGAAGTGATCCAAGAATTTTATAGGTAACTATGAAATTTTAGTAGTGTATTAAATATTTCGGTTCTAATTTATCTTCTGTGTGAATTTTATTTAAAGTCAAATAAAGGAATAGTGTCAAAATTGACACTTTTCACATTTTAAAAAAATAACATTTTATTAAATTATTTAAAAATCATAAAAAAAATAAAAATTAAAAAGAGATAATTATAAGGAAAAAATGTCATAAAATGTCCATTTATTTTAAATTAACACCATATATGTAAATATTTTAACCATTAAATATTTATAATTTTATTGCCACAATTACACTTTAATAGAATAACAAAGTGTTAATTAAAATTATATTCCTTAAAATGACAAGAAAACATATCTAAAATTTATTGGTTGATGATATTGCAACCCTATATCATATAATATTCTAAATTGGGGAATTTTGTAGGATTCTATGTGGGTTTTGTGTTTATTATAAACTAAAATTTTATAGGTTTCCAAATGTTCCCCTCCCATCAATTATAAATTGGAACCACGTCCCCCACCTCTTGAATTTATTTTTGGCCTTCAATAATGGGAAAATAATTTAATTTTCCGTAAAATAATTACCTTTTTAAATTTTATAGGTTCTTATCTTCTTCAAATACCAACTCTAGTTCCCTAAGAGAAAATTTAAAGGAGGCACGTCGTGGAAGAGGTAATCTCTTCAACTAATTATTTAAAACAAATTTCTTATACTTCCTATCCAATAGTTGTTTCATCATAAAGTATTAAAAAAAGTTTGACCCATATACTAGCACTTTATTAAAAATATTAAACAACCCTATTTCACCTTTTTTCCTTCCAGTGAAAATCAAAATTATAGTCTGTGCGTACGTACGACTTACTGTCTCCACATCATGGTGTAATCTATTTTTCACCACCAACTCACATGGATCAGTATAATGGTGGAAATAATAACTATATATGATTATAATAACATTATAATAATTAAGATATAATATACACCATCCAATTCAATATCATTCACCAAATATGGGAATGATATCGTCACTCTTGTGAATGTACGGCTTACCATCTCCACGAAGCTATGTGATTTGTTCTACATAATATTTATTAAATAATGTTTATTTAAATTAACTGAATATGTAAATATGATATATATAATACTAATACCATGCTTTAAATGATATTAATATAACCTATAAATTGGAAAAAGAACTTTTCTGACAAAACATCTCAGAAGAGCATAATGTAGTTAATAACTGAATAATGAGTAACAATGAAATATTACTAACAAATGGATGAAACTGTGATCATAATTTTTTTAATAAAAATTAAAATGATTATAAAATAAAACAATAACTTTAATTAAATAATTATATATAAGTTTTTGATACATGAAAAGCATATTATACCTAAGTTAAGGGATAAATTTTCAATTCTCCTTTTAATTTGATATTATTTATTCATAAGTATTTAATGGGGGTTATTTGTCATCCACATCCATGTTTCCTAATTATTTATTTCAAAATATTATTTATATCCTGAAATAATTCTTTAATTTCAATTTTACTCATAGGTAAATTTTAACTAAACAGTATGAATAGAATCTTTTGTCATTTTTTGTATGAGGTACTTTTTCAGCAAACGTACAAGAAGAATGATTTTTAGCATGTACCGTATGAATAGATTTTTATTATTTCATAATTATTTATTTACTTGAAGTTCCCCTACAATATTACAAGGTTGTTTTTACAAAAAATTATTTCTTTTAAAATTGTGTTGTATTCTGAGGAAGGGAAATATTTTTGAAGAAGAAAGGATATATTCCTCAGGAAGTTAGCTCAATTGTTTAATGATAAATATTTTCTATATAATATGTCATGGGATTATGATTCTATCCATATTATTACTTTGATTTGATTTTTTAAATTATGGAATTTTCTTTATGAAATCCATTTAGAGATTATGTTATTATGGGATTATGTTAAATAAATCCATTTTATTTAATGGGTTATGCTATAGTGACTATTTTTTTGTTTTTTTTTGTACATGTAAGAATGGTTTCTTCATGATATGAGTGGGAAATATATCTACCTCCAATTAATTAAGTAAATATTTATATATCATTAAATAGATATGACTATAATGGAAAGTAAATCTGGTTCTGTAATACAGGGCCATAATGAGGAGTGATCTCAGTTCCGTAATAGACTTTTTCTTCTATGATGGTCTTGGAAATGAGATTTGAATAATATGAAATGATTTTATATGCTTAATTGAGTATATCACAAAATTTCATGTCTTATTTTATGACTATTGGGATAATATTTCTCTTTTATGATTTATCCCATTACATGATATTTGGATATTTTATATGCAGGATAAGATTTTCAAATTTTATGTTCTTATGAATATGATAAGATTGATGTTTCCTTTGTTTAAACTTACTTTGAAATTGAGCACCCCATTTTATATGTTTCTTTTCCCCGAGTCATGAATAAGGTTATTAATTATGATATCTGAAAATGGAGTCTAGTTATGAAGAAATAAATGGGAGATAATGTAGATGTTTTATGAACTAGTTGTTTATGTTTCCTAATTTCCAAAGACTATATACCTATATGGTTCTATCGGAGATTTTGTTATATGTTGTAATCAATATAATTAAGTTATGAAGTAATATAAATGTATATAATGTATGGGTCTCTATAAAAACACATCCCATAGTTTCATCGTGGATTTTTAAATGTTAGTTTATTTCTATTGGGTCTTTATTTTTTGTGATTTTAATTAGTTTGGTGATACATGGTAATATGGGTGTCCAAAAGATGATTAAAAACTGTCGTGCTCCACATAGGGATGCTTTTAGGATGATTTTATCTATTTATGGCCACCCATGCGATGTTCCATTATTATTTGACCTTGAAATTAGTCATGAATGTGTACGGTCATTGTGTAATAGTTTAGATCCCTTTTGGAGTATATTGATATGTATAACGGAATTGAAAATGAAATATGGGTAATTTTTGTAGATTTGGTAATGGATTAATGGTTTTTTGGAATAACGAAGAAATGGGTTAACTTAGTTAATTGGGATTGTGACATGTCGCTTACAAATTATATTTTAAATGCCTAAGAAGGGAGGAAATATGAATCGATGAATATCTTAATTGGTATTGGTATGTGTGAAGAATATGTTAAATATAATTTCATAAGGTAATTGATAAATATGAGAAATATGATTATTTAAGGGATATAAAGAATGTTCATAGTGAGCTAGGTATGAGAACGGGAATTGGGCAATGTAATTAAAATTATAAAAGTGTTAATGGGTTATGCCATAATATTCATTCCCTTATTGTTTGTTATGGCTTGTGATTGTAATTTATATTGGTTGGGATATGGTTTATGTGTGGTAAATGGATGAATAAGCATTTGCACATTTATTTTGATGTGGGATAAAGGATAGAGGCTCCTCCCATGGGTTGAGATGGACTGATGCTCTAACACCACCAACAATCCAAGGTTAGGGAAAGAGACAAATTTTTTTTACCTAATGGTTTCAATACACCAAGACTGAGTCTTCAAGGTGAGTACATTTTGATGTATTAATTCTTTATCCCTAGTTATTTAGGGACATAAATTATTCCATTATAGAAAATGGTAAATTCTATTACACATATGTGAATTATATAAATTCCTAACCCTTGGATAACATGTAGATAATGAAATAAGTAATAAAGAAGGTACATATAATGCATTTATAACCACGGTTAGTTATAGTTAAGAATATATTGGTAATTAGTGGATCCTAAATATCCTTTTATTTACATTTCATTTATTTCTTTACTTGTATGAACTATTTGTTTGACTATATATTTTGTTGAAACCGTTGGTGGTGTCCAAATGAGTTATACTCACACCATGGTCAATCTATTGTGGGGTACACGAGCAGACTTCATGCCTACAGGTTAGTAAAGGGAATAACCCCTACGTTAGGGAGTTAAGTTGTCCATGGGACATGTATAAGGACCTGGCCTTAAAAAATTACATAATATTGAATTAAATGAATATTTCACATTGAGGATCTTTTTTAGGTTTAGATTATTAGAAAATTAGGACATAACTATTAAATCTCAATGATTACAAGGTAGACACATCTACTCAGTCTCCATTTTTTTCACAAAATATAAACTCTTGAATGAAAGATTTAAGTCTAGTTTCATGTTGTAGACATCATGACATTTACTCGATAATATCCTTGATCGTATTAGACTTTAAATCCTATAGAGAAACATTTCAAAAACTTGGGATGAGCACAAAAAGCTCTATAAGGGATATAAAAATATGGGAAGGAAACATTAGTCCATGTAAACATAAGAATCAATGAAAACACACTTTACTGATAAAACATAAGCAATTTAACATACCTCATGAAATTATAAGATTTATGAATAACTCATAGAAATCATAAGACATGGAGGTTACTTGAGGCATACATAACATACATACATTGTAGTTATCACAACTACATAGGGAGTCACATTTACAATAACCATCACAGTATATTTCCTAAATCTCTTAGGATAAACATTATCGTTTACCTCCGTCACATTACCAAATGCATTGGGGAGCTATCTTGGGCTCACCCGTCCTTATTTTATCACGGAACCACCCAAATTCATAAACAATGCCCAAGAACCATAACATTATCGTATCACATACAACATGTATAAAGGAAACATAACATTTCCACATTTCAATTACAATATATCAATAAAAAACATTGATATAATCCAGAAATTATCAAAACCATTTTAAATACCAAAATATAAAAGAGTATATGTTATTTATTTTCAATTTTTAAATACATTGTGGCTTGTTAAGGAATTTAAATATTAAATAATACTCACGGAAGAATGGTCGTTGTCACCACGTATTTAAAAAAGAAACATACTTCTTGTCATTTAGTAAAATGCTTCATAGAGAAAAGATTCCCTTTGAATGAAATGAAAAGTCAAAAGGGTTTTATACACCATATAAAAGAAATTCATGTATAAATAAAAGAAATCATCAATAAAAGGAGATTGAGATGAAGTCCCTTATAAATACGGTATCCTTAGATTAAGGATAAATCAATTACATTATTTTTTGTGAAAAATAAAGATACACCCAATATAAGTGGATATTAAGTGTAAAAAAACCAGATTAATTCACACATATTCATATAATGACAAATTCAAGGAGTAATAGTTTAACCCAAAGAATTGAAATTGAGTTATGAAGTTCCCTTGAAAAAATTCGACAGCCTAACGGCGTCACTTTAAAATTCATAAAATGATTTGATGAGATAGAAAATGGTATCTCATCACTTGGACATAATGTTTATATCAATAATGATATGGAAGAACGTATCCCAAAATAATATGGTGTAAATTAAAAGACATAACAAAAGAAGTCTTTTAAAAAGAGGAGGGTGAAAGGATTCCTTACCGATTTGGGTAAATATTGAAACATACACCCCATGAAATAAGGTTCATACAGTGAAGATGTAAGTACACATAAATTAATGTATATGACAAAAATAATAAAATTATGGGAAGTACATACATCACACAAAAGGACATAGTGGAAAATGTAGCATGAATCTCACGAGAACACAATGTGAGATAAAAATCCCTTTTGAAAACTCGGTAGCCTTACGACGCCACTTAAAACATCCAAAAATGGATTGATGAGATCAAATAGGTTCTCTCATCATATGAAAATAAAATATACAGTAATAATAAAAAAAATAACATCCCCAAACATAAGAAAGTGGATCATAAATGAAATGACATAAAATAGAGTACTTAAAAAGAAAGAGAGAGGTAGGATCCCTTACCTCGTGTCCGACTTGACTCGATAATTCTTTAATCTCATGAATAATAAACTTGAGTTAATTTATACTTGATTAAGAAAATTTTTCATGTCCTTTATTCATTTTATATCACTTATTACAATGTTATGAACACTTTGTAATTATTTAAGTTAATAACCGTCATTTTGTCGATCATTAGTACATGAGTCAAAAATAAACTCCTTATAATTACAAGTTGTTCATGTGGTAAAAAATCCATTATATCCAGAATTATATTCATGATGTATATATCATATATATTATATATATCTAGTACATACATACATTTATAATATTACATAACATTTAGAGATAAGAAATGAAATGCACCGTTCATGGAGACGGTAAGCCGTACATACGCATGAACAGTACTTTCATTTCTATTTCATATTTAATGGAATGAAATCATAATAATATAAATTTATATTATAATTCCAGTATAATATCATATGTAATATTATTAACTCCATCCTTTACACGCCCCACAAATGGTATTAACGAATCTAATCACTTTGAGGGGGCGGTAGTCCGCACTTCCTAAAATGACGATATCACATTTACCCATAATGGAAACAATAAAGGTATTTCATAAATGAAAAATACAGAAAATTAAGGAAAACATAAACATATTATATATCATATATAAATATAGTTGAATCTTAATGTCCCCCTTTGAAGGTGTTAAAATAATATTGAACAATCATCGTTTCGTGGGGAAAACATTTGCAATCCACTGAAATAGTATGTTCTTTAACCATTAAACATAGGTGTGTGTAAGTGTAGATCGAATTATTATTATAAAAACATACTAGTTTATTTAATATAATGGTTTTTTTACAAAATAATGGAATAAAAAGTGTTTAGGGGGTTGGATAAGCAAAATAAAACAAAATAACATAAGAGATGACATTACCTTTAAATCGGGTAACTCTTTTTAATTTGAGCCCAAAGAATTACTTTGAAAGGATTCCGCCTAATGTGAGGATTCTAGGATTAATAGAGATATATTGGGAGATTATTTGAGTAGAGTTTGTACAATCCAAAGTTCTTGAGAAGTGGGGTCTTTTTATAAGGGAGAGGAGGGGCTCTTTTGGAAATCTCAAAATTATTATTTTATTATAAAATGAAATTCGGTTTATAAAGCTCCAAAATTCATTAAAGTATAATATAAGGTGTTCCATGTTCTAAATAAAATATTCCAATAATAATTGGACAAGTGTTGGATATTATTTTGAACATTATCTTCTTATTTATTTAAATCATTCATTAATGACGTAAACACCGCATCGTCATTGTGTCATAAATAATTTAATTTTTTTTATTTCAATAAAATAATAAACAATTACAATGTTGTAGGAAATAATTTTTATCACTCTATAGAGTATTTATAGTAACAAAATATAACATATATAACCCTCTGTAAAAATTGTTTTAGTAAAACAATCCATGTTTGTGATATTTTTATTTTTACTTTAAATAAATGGTATTAATGTCATTATCACCCCAAGATGCTCCATGGGGTCACAAAAATTGACCCATGGTTTGTATTGGTCGGCCTGGACTCAACCAATAAGGTTTGGACATGTGTCAAGATATTTTTATATTTTTATAATATCATTTTTATCTTAAATTATACTAACTACCTCTAATCGCGGTTAACAAAACTCAAAAGGTACTATTCAGTTAAAAAAATATTTTAATCCTATTGAACACCATTTTAAATACTAATTGAAACCATGTATGTCTGATTTTTAAATTCAAATCACATAACTGGTAAAGTTTCCTTTAAAAGAATAATTAGTTTTTTAACTACCACTTAGTGGTTTCACTATTCATAAAAAATTGATGTTTTTTAGAAAAATACCAAATATTCACCCTAAGATATATTTGATAATCCTAATTAATATATTATTTTTTTAAAAAAAATTAAAAATATATAATTTACATAAATAATTAAATAATTAATTCCTGCTGTCAAAACAAATAGCGTGTTTTTAAGAAACAATATCTATTAAACGATTGCCCCTAGTTTAAGTCCAATTTCAAAGTGAAATTAAATTAAATGACCACAATTGGATTAAATGGTAGAAATATATTCTAATTGAACTTTAAACCCAATTCAAAATATTATGTAATCATATAAAAAAATTAGATTATAAAGAGGTTTTGAATTAAAATACAACATTTTTCACATATTCATTAAAAATGAACTTTATCGAAAAAATAACAAAAACATACACAAAGAAAATTTTGATGTCCTGATTCAAAAGAAAGATTTTATTTGGTCCAATATAATGAATATGAGTGACCAAGACTATTTTTAACGAGGGTTCTCCATCAAAAGGAGATAAATCGACCTTTTAGTGAATATTAGAGTATTTATGATTAAAATTGAATTCTTTTCTTAAAATGTTAAAAATTTCAGCACACCTATATAATCATATTATAGATATTTATATTCATTCCCACAAATACAATGGCTACATGTTAACTACCATTTGAAATAATATTAATATATTATTAGAGTGCAACGTAAGATTTCCAAAAAACTCGTTGTTGCGTATTGGGAACGCCATCGAGCATTGCATTCCCTGTATATTAATATTAACATTTTATTCACAAATATGGATAAATAAAAAATTTAATATTTTTTATTTACATGGGGTGTTACATACTTCCCCCCTTTAGTGAAATGCGTCCTCGCAATTTTAAAATTGGGCTCAGAAACTTAATTGAAAGTCCCACATCGGAACAAGAGTCGGTAAAACTATCACATTAAAATAAATATAGATAATTACAAAGGTCACCCTAGTTAACCCATACTAGGAGTACATGAAAACATGGATATGGAGGAGAAAACAAACCATCATTTTCTGATGGAGAGTGATAGAAAACATGTCTAGGAGAATGTTAACCACTATAAAATCACAAACTTGTGATGGGTTAAACGGTATTTGATTCCCCGGTAGGAAAAGTTAACAGACAACGTTTTTGTTTAAAGTTACTTTTCATTGACGAATTTATTTATGGTCTTAACTAAAAAATAGGAAAACATACTTACTTGTCATGTTGACTTTCAACTTTTGCTAGATTTCTTACAGAAACTCATATTTTCACCAAAAGACGAGTATTTATGAAGACTTGTTCACATTAAGAGTACTATAATCACCTTCTTGAGAATCACCTAATACACAAAATAGAACTACACATTTCCCATTTATTTAGACCTTAACCAAAACCAAAACCAAAAATGTTAGTACAAGTTTAGATAATCCCCAAAATAGATAATTTTTTTACAAAAAGAAAAACTACTCCTAATCTCCTTAATTGGTCAAACAGTACACAAATTTCAAAAACTACCATTCAATAAACATTTATCCATAAAATTATTCAACTTAAACAAAACTAAGATTGAAACCCAAATATCTGATGGATTTAATCACATAGTCTTATGAGGTAAATCATTACATTTATCTCCAAATAACATCATCTTCTCTTAATGTCTCGTATTGAAAATAAATTAACTTAATCATATATACTTCATGATAGGTAAATCATTTCCATAGATAACCCATAATAAACATAATCTTGATTCATAAAATAATATAACTAAAAATAATTAGTCAAGCCAACTAGGGACTTCACTTAGTCCAGTGGTAGGCGATAAAGCCCAGTCACACTTTTGTTGTGGGTTCGATTGCCATAGATTTGTCTGACGCGACGGGTTGTCACACGGTCTATGTGCTGTCCTTTTTCCAAAACTACATATTTCTTATAACATTCCCCAAAAAGTGATAAAATCTTAAAAAATATCCATAAAATAATTTAACCTCAATTTTATCTCATGTCATTCATATTCCATCATAACATATAGTAATCCATAATTACCTCAAATGTAAGGATCATATAAACCCTAATGGTTACCATTATAATTATTACATGAACATTCACATCGATTTGGTTCTCTACTAAATGATTCATTAGATAAATAACCAAGGTTTAAGTGGTTAATCATGACTCCAGATAGTTGGTTTAGAATAACCACGAAATTTCTCATTGAATGCCCCATTTCATCTAGTCTCTTAATCAGAGAACCACCACAATTTCCTTCAAACCCATTGTCACATTGGTGCCTACTAGTTCCATACATTTACTAAAACCAAAAAGGTCAGTGTGAGTATATCAATATAATCATCATGTACTAAAGAGGAAGATAAACACTACGATATAATTATACAAGTTATCTCAAACTCATTCGAACTTTCATAAATAACAGTGAATCTATCTAATATAATAACCATTTTGGTTATACAAAACTTGTCACTTATGCTTAAACAACACTCTAACCACTAAAGTTATCTAAACCGACCTTTGATACCAACTCTAAGGACTCGGCCTTAAAACATTTTATAATAATTAATTAAATGAATAATTCACATTGAGGATCTTTTCAGGTTTAGTGTTTTAGAGAATTAGAACTTAACTATTACATCTCAAAGATTACAAGGTAGACACATCTATTAAGTCTCCATTTCTTTTCACAAAATATAAAATCTTGAACAAAAGAGTCATTTCATGTTCCATGTTTTAGACATCATGAAATTTCCTTGATCCTATCCTTGACCGTATTCCACTTTATGTCCTGTGGAGAAACATTTCAAAAACTTTGGATGAGCACAAAAAGATCAGTAAGGGATATAAAAATATGGGAAGGAAACATTAGTCCACTTATACATAATAATCAATGAAAACACACTTTACTCATAAAACATAAGCAATTTAACATACCTCATAAAATCATAAGATTTATGAATAACTCATAGAAATCGTAAGACATGGAGGTAACTTGAGGCATACCTAACATACATACATTGTAACTATCACAGCTATATAGGTAGTCACATTTGGAATACCCATCACAGTATATTCCCTAAATCTCTTAGGAGAAACATTAACGTTTACCTCTGTCATATTACCCAATGAATTGGAGAGCTATCTTGGGATCACCCACACTTAGTTTATTGCAGAACCACCCAAATTCATAAACAATTCCCAAGAACCATAACATAATCGTAACACATAAAACATGTATAAAGGTAACATAACATTTCCTCATTTCAATCACAAGATATCAATACAACACATTGATATGATCCAAACAATATCAAAACCATTTTAAATACAAAAATATAAAAGAGTATATGGTATTTATTTTCCTTTTTTAAAAACATTACGACTTGTTAAGGAAGCCAAATATTAAATAATACTTACGGAGGAAAGTTCTTTGTCACTGCGTATTTAAAAAAAGAAACATACTTCTTGTCGTTTAGTAAAATACTTCATAGAGAAAACATTCCCTTGGAATGGAATGAAAAGTTAAAAGGGTTTTATACACCATATAAAAGAAAGTCGTATATAAATCAAAGGAATCCTCAATAAAAGAAAATTGAGACGAAGTCCCTTATAAAGACGGTATCCTTAGATTAAGGATAAATCAATTACATACAAATGTGTGAAAAATAAAGATACACCCAATATAAGTGGATATTAAGTGTAAAACAAGAGGATTAATTCAAACATATTCATATAATGACATATTCAAGGAGTACTAGTTTAACCCAAAGACTTGAAATTGAGTTAAGAAGTTCCTTTGCAAAAATTCAACAGCCTAACAGCGTCACTTTAAAATTCAGAAAATGATTTGATGAGAGAGAAACTGTTCTCTCACCACTTGGACATAAAATTTACATCAATAAGAATATAGAAGAACATATCCCAAAATAATAAGGTGTAATTTAAATTACATAATAAAAGAAGTCTTTTAAAAAGAGGACGGTTAAAGGTTCCCTTACCGATTTGGGTAACTTTCGAAACGTACACCCCATGAAAGAAGGGTGATACATTGAAGATTTAAATACGCATAAATTAATGTATATCACACAAATAATACAATTATGGGATGTAAATATAATAAACAAAATGAAATAGTGGCAAATGTAGCATGAATCTCACTGGGACACAAAGTGAGATAAAAATCCCTTACGAAAACTCGGCAGCCTAAAAATGCCACTTAAAACGTCCAAAAATTGGATTGATGAGATCAAATATGGTCTCTAATAATATGAATATAAATTATACATTAATAGTAATATAAAATAACATCCCCCAACATAAGAAAGATAAGCTTAAAAGAAATGACATAAAACATAGTACTTAAAAAGAAAGAGAGAGGTAGGATCCCTTACCTCATGTCCGACTTGACTCGATCGTTCTTTAATATCCTGAATAATAAACATGTGTTATTTTATACTTTCTTAAAAACTTATTTCATGTTAATTATTTATTTTATATCACTTATTACCATGTTATGACCACTTTGTAATTATTTAAGTTAATAACTGTCGTTTTGTCGATCATTGGTACTTGAGTCAAAAATAAACTCGTTATAATTAAATGTTGTTCATGTGGTAAAATATCCATTATATCCAGAATTATATTCATGATTTAGATATCATATATATTATATATATCCATCATATACATGAATTTATAATATTACATATCATTTATAGGTAAGAAATGAAATTCACCGTTCATGGAGACGGTAAGCCGTACGTACGCATGAACGCAACTTTCATTTATATTTCATATTTAATGGAATGAAATCATAATTATATAAAGGTATATTATAATTAAATTATAATATCATATGTAATATTATTAACTCCATCCTTTACACTTCCCACATATGGCATTAACGAATCAAATCACTTTGAGGGGGCGGTAGACCGCACTTCCTAAAACGAAGATACTGCATTTACCCATAATGGAAACCATAAAGGTATTTAATAAATGAAAAATACCAAAGCGTAAAGAAAACATAAACATATTATATATCATATATAAATATTGTGACATCTTAATGTCCACCTTTGAAGGTGTTAAATGAATATTGAACAATCAACGTTTCGTGAGGCAGAAATTCGCCATCCACGGAAACAGTATGTTCTTTAACCATTAGACGTAGGTGTGTGTAAGTGTATCTCGAATTCTTCTTATAAAAACATCCTAGTATATTTCATATACTGGTGTTGTTTTAGAAGAAAGGAATAAAGAGATTTTACTGGGTTGGTGAAGCAAAATAAAACAAAAGAACATAAGAGAGGACATTACCTTTAAATCAGGTAACTCTTTTTGATTTGAGACCAAAGGCTTCCTTGGAATAGATTCTACCCTAAGCGAGGCATCTAGGATGAATAGAGAGATATTGGGAGCTTATTTTATTAGAGTTTGGGCGAGAAAAAGGGCTTGATAAGTGTGATATATGGGCAGGAAGTAGGGTCTTTTTATAATGGAGCGGAGGGGCTCTTTTGGAAATTTTGAAATTATTATTTTATTATAAAATGAAATTCGGTTTCTAAAGCTCCAAAATTAATTAACATAGAATATAAGGTATTCCATGTTCGAAATAAAATAATCCAATATGAATTGGTAATGTTTTGGATATTATTTTAAACATTATCTTCTTATTTATTTAAATAATTCATTAATGACGTAAACACTCCATCAACATTAGGTCGCAAATAATTTTATTGTTTTGATGTCTAAAAAATATAAAAACAATTACCATGTTGTAGGAAATATTTTTATCTTTTTAATGAGTATTTATAGTAAAAAATATAACATATATAACCCCATGTAAAATTTCTTTAAAAAAACATTGTTGTGATATTTTTATATTTACTTTAAATAAAAGTTATTAATGTCATTATCACCCCAAGTAGCTCAATGGGGTCCCAAAAATTGACCCATGGTTTGTATAAGTCGGACCTGACTCAACCAATAAGTTTAGGAAATTTTTCAAGATATCTTTATGTTTTTATAATTTCATTTTTATCTTAAATTACACTAATTACCTCTAATCTCGGTTAAAAAAAACTGAAAAGTTACTATTCACGAAAAAGATATTTTATTTCCATTGAACAACATTTTACATCCTAATGAACCCATTTATGTTGGAATTTTTAAATTAAAATCACATTACTGATAAATTTCCGTTTAAATGAAAAATCAATTTTTAACTACCACTTAGTGGTTTCACTATTCATCAAAAATTGGAGTTTTTCAGAAAAATACCAAAAATTCACCCTAAGATATATTTGATATTTCAAATTCAAAAATGATATATATTTTAAAAAAATGTAAAATATATAAGTGTCATTAATTTATTTAATATGTGAGTCCCACTGTCAAAACACATTGCGTGTTTTTAAGAAACAATATCTACTAAAAGATTGACAGTAGTTTAAGTCCAATTTCAAAGTGAAATTAATTCCAATGAGCACCATTGAATTAAATTGTAGGAATATATTATAATTTCACTTTAAAACCAATTCAAAATATGATCTAATAATATAAATAAATTATATTAAAAGGAGGTTTTGAATTAATATACAACATTTTTCACTTATTCATTAAAAATGAACATTATCGAAAAAATAACAAAAACATACAAAATGTAAATTTTGATGTCCCGATTGGAAAGAATGATTTTATTTGGTCCAATATATTTTATAAGAGTGAACAAAACTATTTTTAATGAGGGTTCACCATCAAAAGGTGATAAATCCACCTTTTACTGAATATTAGAGTATTTATGCTTAAAATTCAACTCTTTTCCTAAAATGTAAAAACATTTAATAAACCAATATAATCATATTATAGTTATTTCTATTAATTACCACCAATACAATGGATACATTTTAACTAACATTTGAAATAATATTAATATATTATTAGAGTGCAATGTAAGATTTCCCAGAAACTCATTATTGTGTATTGGGTATGCCATCGAGCATAACATTCCCATTAAACTAATATTAACATTTTATTCACAAATGTGTATAAATATAGAAATGTCATATTCTTTATTTACCTGGGATGTTACAACATGCATGGATTACGTTCTAGATTTGGAGTTTGTTCTATTTTTTGAATTCCTCTATTTGGCATTATTTTTGGATTTGTCCACTTTTGCAATTTTTATCTTAATATGACAAGTTTATCTTGATTTTGGTTTGTAACCAGTTTTTTGAGAATATATTTGTGCATTTTTTTAGTTATTTCACATGTTTGTTCTATTTATGCTTGTTATCTAATATGGATTACTCTAATAACGAGGGTATAATATCCTCACGTGGCTAATCTATACCCTACCTGTTATTCAACAACCTCTTTTTTATGGTGTAGTGCTCTTGAGTTCATGTGGTGACTCATCCCAAGGCACTATTTAGTGGCTTCAGGGATGTTAATTTTACAATGGATATTATATTAGATGGAAAACTACTTGGAAAGATATTTTGATATTATTATTTGAGGATATATCCTTTCTTTAATGAAAAGTATCTCTAAAACATAAAAATAATTTTAAAATGATATTATTGAAAATAATCATGAAACATTAAAAATCAATCTTTAATACCATTTTAAAGCCTTTTTCTTTGATAACATATAAATATATCATGAAAATGTTTTGAATAAAATTTTCCTTGAAAACATAAAAAAGAATCTTGAAAACATGTTGAAAAACAAATATTGAAAAAATACTAAATAATCTTGAAATCCTTTGGAATAAAATTTCATTGAAAATCCCATTTAAAAAAAATTCATAAAAATTAACCTTTTAAAAATAAAAATATTGATTCAAATAATAGAGGGTGGGTAAATCCATACATATCAAACATGGTAAAAAGAACATTCATTTTTCACGACAAAAAAGGATTCAAAAATGAATCGTTTGAAAAGAGAAAATAATATTCCTTTTAAAACATTGGTAAAAGACAAAAAATGTTAAAACTGCATTTTAATTATCAAAGGAGATTAGTAGAATATTTTTTCAATCCCTTTTTACAATATATTATTTTGATGTAAAAGTTGGGATTTTATTAAAAACATTAATGACTATATTATATACAAAATTGTGTAATAATGTAACAAATACATTAATATGTCATGAATAACCATTGTATAAAAAACTCATGAGATTTGTTAATATATAGATCATAATATTTCATCACATGAAGCATATAAATAAATAATCTTCATAAGAGATGAGATTGTTCCGATAAAATCTTTCAACTTAGTAAAATGGAATCATACTACCCATGTAATAAAATATAATTACATTAATCATAAAATATCATGAATATAAGGATATTCTAGAGATATAATTTCAAAGGTAATAAATACAACTCATGGAAAAATATAGCTTCATAACATGGCATGTGTCTATGTGAAGGAAAATTAAGACAAAACTTCATTACCGATTTGGTAACTTTTCGAACATAAATCTCATGAAAAAAATATCTTAAAAAGGATATGAAAATTCCTATAATTTTAACTATAATAATATTATAATACATCAATGGGATGTATACACACCATAAAAATTGAATGGGAGGGGAATAAATCATGAATCTCACAGAAAACATATTGAGATCAATTTCTATTACCTTGTGTCTTGACTCTCCCCGTACTCATTCAAAAATCCTATATAATAAATATAAATTTATTATAAATCTATCAAAAAACCATATTTTTAATTATAATACAATATATGGTTTTATTATGGCTTTATATTACCATATTTTTTAAAATTCATTTTCAAGGTTTCACTTTGGGTAATATCCGCTTAGTTTTTCGTTTGTTTTTTATTTTGTAATATATTTGGTCCTTATACATATATCCTTATTTCTAGAATTTAAAGCATAATTTAAAAAAAGTTTATATTCAATATATTTTTAATATAATAATATTTATACTATATATGAATGAAATAGAATAAACCATTCAAGGAGACAGTTTTTTGTATGAACGCTTAAACGCTATTTCTATTTAATTGTCATGTAAAAAGAAAGAATGTAAAAGGCATATATATATATATGTGTGTGTGTGTGTGTTTGTGTGATTGTATAAATCATTACTTTATTATCCTTATTATATCATATATATCATATATATTCACTAAAAAAATCCTTAATAAATACCTTGTAGTATATAAATGAATGACATTTCATTAAGGGCTACTAGTCCACACTTCCTCAAACAAAATTATTGTATTAACAAAAAATGGGGAGCATAATGATGTATGTTATAAAATAATTAAATAAGGTTAAAGGAATAATAAATATAATATATAACATATTTAAAAATATTCTCCACCCTAATGCCTTCCCTGTGAGGCGGTAATGGAAAAATAAACTATCATCACTCAGTGAGGCGGTAGTTCTCCATACATGTAAATAATATGTTTGTCACCCAGTATATAGAAATCTGTGTGTGATTATGTAGATAAATTATAAAAAAACGTAAAATTTTATTGACGATATATTATCTAATATAATCTTGAAATAAATATAATTTAGGGAGTGAATAATTAAAATAATAGAAAAGAACCTTGATAAAAGACGTTATCTGTAAATCGAGTAACTTCATTTGGTTTGTTCCAAAAGGATTCCTTTGATTTCATTCTATAAAATTAGAGGATTAAATGAATAATATTGGTATGATGGTATGTGTATTGGGTATATCTTTTCTAACCCAAAGTCGATTGAGAGCTGTGATGAAGAGGGAGAGTCGGTGGCCTTTTATAGGGAAGGGAGAGGATACACATGGCATTTTTGAAAACAAGTACGTTGTACCCGCATTTTTACCTAAAAAAAGTCATAAAAGACCAAAAAAATAAATAACGGAATGTTAATGGACCAATATTGTTTATAAAATGGTATTATCAAAAGTTTATAGGTACTTTGTGGTCTTAAATTTATGGTTTAGTGCTTAGTTTATCTTATTTTTATCTTAATCAATGTAATTAATTTTAATTATATTCGCTAATATTTTTGATCAAAAGCTAATTTGACCTTATTAGAAATTAAAAATTATGTTTCCTACAAATATGGAAACCATTTTTATAAATTCCAATAAAATAATTTTTAGGAATCAATTTACAATTAATCATGATATCAGATCGATAATTTGGGGTTTTAAAGTGAAAACATTCCAAAGTTTCCAATGTTTGTAAACACTATTTCAAAGTAAAATTTATGTTAAAGACATCAGTTTTATAAAATTATTAAAATATTATATAATTAAAATTTAGTCCAAATTTATATATTATTTAAATTTATAAATAAAGTAGTGGAAAAGACAGTTTTGAATTAAAGTCCTATATTTTTCACTATTCATCCAAAATTGTTGTTTGTCAGTAAAATCCCAAAAATTCACCCTAAAAAAATTTCGAAATTATAAATTAAAAAATGATGTTTATTTTATAAAATTAAATTTCCAAATGTGTCTAATATTAATTTTTTTATTTTCAAAGAAGGACATTAAAAGTAGTTCATTTGAGAAAATAATATTTTTAAAAATATAAGTACATTACCAAAAATTATATCATTAATACCCAATATGATTTATTTTTATAAAAACATTATAAAAAATATTTTAAAAGTATTTATTTATGTTCATGTCACTATTTTGAAAATCTAGGTTACAATTAGCTCATTTAAATAATTATAAAAATAATATTATGCTTCGTAGAAACATGATGTAGCGTGTGACATACAGAAAGTGAGTTTTGCGTGTAGCTTAAGATAAATAAATTACTTGTGAGATGAATTTTTGGATTTGTGAGTTAATATAAAAAAACTATTGTCAGTGTTTTTTGAATTTAAAAATATCCAAAGATTTAATTAATTCAAAATAACATTCAAAAAATCTCATGGGGTCACACTATCACAAATCTTAGAAAACGTCATGGAAAAATCCATATCACACGATAATGATAAAATAATAAATTTAATAAATTTATATTTATATTACAAAATAAATTCATCAGGAAATATTCATTCACTAAAACCAGTTCTGACGGAATGTAGATAATGTCTCTGGATTCCTTCTACACAAGAAGAGCAAAAGCTCCATCTAGTATGGTTGATTCCAACATTCTCTGGTGGAATTGAAATCAACACTCAAGGCCAATACATATAAAAAAATAGAAATTATGGAATTGGGAATCTAAGAAAAAAGAAAATAATACCATTATTATTCATTAAAAACACTCAATATATTCGCCCTTCATAGAGGATCGAAAGAGACCAAGGGGATGGAGATTCAAGAAAGAATGGCCTAATAAGTTGTACTCACACCTTAGTCAATCCATTGTGGTGTAAAATGGTATACTTCATGCCAACATGTTAGCAAAGGGAAATGAACCTACATTAGGGAGTTGAGTTTGGCATGGGACAAGTATGGAATAGGTTCCAGATTTGGAGTTCGGTCCATTTTTTGGGACTATGTTATTTGTAAATATTTTTGGTTTTGTGCAGTTTAGCATTTTTTATGACAACTTGTCATGTTTATCTTCATTGTGGTTTGTACCTAGTTTTGTGAGAAGATATTTGTGAATATTTATTAGTTAGTTCACATGTTTGTGCTATTTTATGATTATTATCTACTATGGATTACTCTGGTTAAGAGGGTATAGTCTCCCAAAATGACTAATCTAGACCCTCATTGCTTTTCAACAACCTCCAGTGTATGGGGATTTGCGCTTGAGTTCATGTGGGGACTTATCCCAAGGCACCGTTTGGTGGCTTCTGGGATGGGAATGTCACAACAGATGACATATTAGATGGAAAGCAACTTGGGAGGATAATTTGATATTAATTGTTAAGCATATATAATTTTTTCATTGAAAGGTTTCTTTAAAACACAAAAAATAATTTTAATACTATATTCTAGATAATAAACATGAATCCTTATAAAGAAGTCTTCGAATATCATTTGGAAATATTTTTCTTTGAAAACATATAAAGAGAGCATGAAAATGTGTTGAAATTTTTTTTCCTTGAAATCATATAAAAGAAGCTTGAAAACATTTTCAACCAAAAAACCCTTGAAAAAATATTAAATATGCTTGAAAAACATTTGAATAAAATTTCATTTTAAATATATTTCAAAAAAAATCTTAAAAATAAACCTTTTAAATGTGAAAAAGGTTTGAACAAATAGAAGGTGGGTAAATCCGTATATATTATACTAGGTAAAAACAACATTCCTTTTTCAAGATAAAACCGATATAAAAATGAAAATTTTTGAAAGAGAAAATAATATTCCTTTTAAAAAATTGGTCAAAGACAAGAAATGGTAAAACATTCTTTAAATTATCATTGGATATTAGAAGAATATTTTTGCAAACCTTTTTTTTGGAATAGATTGTTTTGATGTAAAAGTTGGGATTTTATTAAACAACATTCATGCCAATATTATGTACCAAATAGTGTAAAAATGGAACAAATACATTAATATTTCATAAATAACCTTGGGATAAGAAACCACATGAGATTTACTAAGATATGGATCATAATATTTCATCAGATGAAGCATAAATATAAATCATCTTGAAAAGCGATGAGAATGTTTCAATAAACTCTTACCAATTAGTAAATTTGATCCATACTACCCATGTAATAAAATAAAATTAAATTAATCATAAAATATCATGAGTATAAGTATATTCATGAGATATCATTTCCAAGTTATTTTTTACAACTCATGGAAAAATATGGGTTCATAACATGGCATGTGTCACAATGAAGGAAAATTTGGACAAAATAACATTACCGATTTGGTAACATTTGAAATATAAATATCATGAAAAAAATCATAAAATGGATATGAAAATTCCAATAATTTTAACTATAATAAAATTATAATACATCAATGAGATGTATACACTCCATAAAAATGTAATGGGTGGGGAATAACACATGTATCTCATAGAATTAATAATTGAGATCAATTTCAATTACCTTGTTTCTTGACTCTCCTAGTACTCATTCGAAAATCCAGTATAATGAATATTAATTTATTATAAATCTATAGCAGAACCATAGTTTTAATTATAATACCATTTATGGTTTTACTATGGCTTTATATTTCCCTCTTTTTATCATTTCTAAGTTAAAGTTTCATTTCAGGTAATATCCGCTTAGTTTTTAATTCGTGTCTTATTTTGTTATATATTTAGTCTTTATACATATACCATGATTTCCAGATTTTAAAATATGATTTCAATATAATATATATTCATAATTTTTTTATTATAAAAATCCACATATTATATATGTATGAAATATAATACACCATTCATGGAAACAGTTTGTCGTATGAACGCATGAACGATATTTCTGAATAATTGTCGTGTATAAAGAAAGAATGTAAAAGGCTTATATGTATATATATATATATTTGTGTGTGTGTATAAATTTCATTATTATAATATATTTATTATATCATATATATCATATATATTCACACAAACATTCTTTAATTCACACCATGTAGTGTATGAATTAATCACATTTCTTTGAGTGCTATTACTCGACACTTCTTCTAAAGAAATTATTGTTTCATCAAAAAATGAGAAGTATAATGATGTATGTTGTAAAATAATTAAATTAAGTTAAATTAATAATTATTATAATATATAACACATTTAAACATATTTTCCATCATAATTTCCATCATGTGATCTGGTAATGGAAAGATAAACTATTATCGTTTAGTGAGCGTACAGTTCTCCATACATGTAAAAAATATGTTCATTATCCATTAGATGGAAGTTTGTGTGTTTAGATAGAAAAAACAAGATAAAAACATCACATTATATTTAGGATACATTAATTTTAATATAATAATTGAATAATAAGATTTTAGGGAGTTTATAATTAAAATAATAGAAAGGAGCATGAGAAAACAAGTTAACTATTAATCGAGTAACTGTATTTGGTTTGTGCCATAATTATTTCTTGGATTTATTTTTATATAGATAGAGGATTAAAGGAATAATTTAGGTATGTTGGGAATTGTATTAGGTAGTTCTTTTCTGATCCTATGTTGTTTGAGAGCTATGAAGAATAAGGAGATTTGGTGGCCTTCTATAGGAATGGGAAAGGATACATGTGGCATTTTTTAAAACAATTATGTTGTACCCATATTTTTACCTAAAAAAAGTTATAATAGACCAAAAAAATAAACAATGGATACTCAACGGAACAATATTGTGTAGAAAATGGGATTTGGACATGTTTTTAGGTTTTTTTGTCTTAAATTTAATGTTTATTCCTTAGTTAATCTAAATTTTATCTTAATCGATGAAATTAATTTTAATTACATTCACTAATATTCTTTGTCAAAAACTATCTTGACCTTATTAGAAATTATAAATTTTTCTCATTCCAAATATGGAATCCATTTTTATAACTTCTAATCAGATAATTTTTATGAATTAAAATAAAATTATTTATGCAATCAGGTCGATAATGTGGGGTTTTAAAAGGAACAAATTCGCATGTTTTCTCTGTTTTTATACCATATTTCAAAGTAAAATTGGTTTTAATGACCTAAATATTATTAAATGATTAATTTATTATATAATTAAAATTTAAACCAAATTAATATATTAGTTAAATTTATAAATAAATTAGATGAAAATGCAGTTTTGAATTAAAACCAGATATTTTTCACTATACTTCCAAAAATGATGTTTCTTAGAAAAACAAAAAAAACAATTTATCCTAAACAAATTTTGACAACATAAATTATAAAATGATGTTTATTTTATAAAATTAAATTTCCAAATGTGTCTAAAATTATTATTATTTTATTTTCAAAGATGGACATTATAAGTAGTTCATTTGAGAAAATAGTATTTTTAAACTTATATGTACATTACCAAAAAATTTATCCTTCATCCCAAATATTTTTTATTTATAAAAAACATTATAAAAAATATTTTAATGGTATTTATTTCTATTAATTCTATTATGTTTTATATGTAGGTTACAATTAGAACATTTAAATAATTATAAATATAAAATGATGCTTCATAGAAACGTGATGATGCGTGTAACGTACGCTGAGTCGGTGTTTCATGTATATTAAGACAAATAAATTCCACATGAAAGGAATGTTTTTATTAGTGAGTTAATAAAAAGAAACTATGTTCAGTGTTTTTTGAACTGAAAAATATCCAACGATTAAATTAATTCAAAAACACTCACAAAATCTCATGGTGTCACAATATCATACCTCTTAGAGAACATCATGGGAAAAATACAAATCACTCGACACTGGATAAATAAAAAATATAATATAAATATATTTATATTTCCAAATAAATTCCTTAGGAAACATTCATTCACTAAAACTAGTTCTGACAGAAAGAAGACAATATCTCTGGATGCCTTCTCTACAAGAAGAGGAGAAGCTCCATCTATCATGGTTGATTCCAACATGCTCTGGTTGAATTAAAAACAAAACTCAAGATAAATCCATCTAAATTTAAAAAATATAAAATATGGAACTAGGAAAGTAAGAAACAAGATAATCATTCCTTTATTTGTCAATAAAAAAACTCAAAACCTAACCCTATGATGGAGGATCGAAAGAGACCAAGGGTAGAGATATTCATGAAATAATTGACGAATGAGTTGTACTCACACCCTAGTCAAGACATTATAGAGTAAATGAGAAGAAATCATGCCTACAGGTCAGTAAAGGGAAATGAACATACGTTAAGGAGTTGAGTTAGGCATGGGACATGCCTGGATTAGGTTCCGGATTAGGTGTTCGCTCCATTTTTGGGATTCTTCTATTTGTCATTATTTTTAATTTTTTCAACTTTATCATTTTTTATCATGACATTCTATGTTTATCGTGATTGTGTATTGCACCATGTTTATCGAGAATATATTTGGGAATATTTATTAGTTATGTCGCATGTTTGTTCTATTTATTCAAATTATATACTATGGATTTATTTGTTAAAGAGGATATAGACTCCCCATGTGACTAATCTAGACCCTCGCTAATATTTAACAACCTCTGGTGTATGGGGAGCTGCGCTTGAGTTCATGTGGTTACTCCCCCCAAGGAACCGTTTAGTGGCTTATGGGATGGAACTATTACAATATATATCATCATAGATGGAAAGATACTTGGAAAGATATTTTGAAATAATTTCTTGAGAAAATAACCTTTTTCATTGAAAAGACTATTTAAAAAATAAAAATCATTTTAAAACTATATTCTAGGAAATAAACAAAAAACCTTATAAATAAGTCTTTGAAAACCATTTGGAAATATTTTTCTTTGAAAACATATAATGAGAGCTTGAAAATGTTTTGAAAACAATTTTCCTTGAAAACATATAAATGAAACATGCAAACATTTTGAAAAACAATTCTTGAAAAAAATATAAAACAAGATTGAAAAACATTTGAATAAAATTTCATTGAAAATCACTTTTAAAAAAAATTCTTAAAAATTAACCTTTTAACCATGAAAATAACGATTCAAGGAATATAAGGTGGGTAAATCCGTACATATCATAATATTTAAAAAACATTAATTTTTTAGGATAAAAGGGATAGAAAAATGAATCATTCGGAAATGGAGAATAAAATTCCTTTTAAAACAATGTTCAAAGACTAAAAATGGTAAAACTAGCTTTTAATATTCACAGGAGATTAGTAGAATATTCTTGAAAAACTTTTTTAGAAAATATATTTTTGAAGTAAAGGTTTCGATATTATTAAAAAACCTTCATGACTATATTTTGTACCTAGTATTGTAAAAATGGAAGTAATATATTAATATGTCATGAATAACCATGGGAGAAGAAAACTCATGAGATTTATCGAGATTTGGAATGTAATGTTTCATCACATGAAGCATAAAAATAAATTATCTGGAAAAGTGATGATATTGTTTTAATAACCTCTTACCACTTTGTAAATTCAAACCATACTACCCATGTAATAAAATAGAATTAAATTAATCGTAAAATATCATAAATATAAGTATATTAAAGTGATAAAATTTTAAAGGTAGTACATACAAATCATGGAATAATATATGTTCATAACATGACATGTGTCTCGATAAAGTAAAATTGGGACAAAATTACATTAACAATTTGGTAACTTTTGAAACATACATCTCATGACAAAAATATCATAAAAAGCATATGAAAATTCCCATAATTTTTCTATTATAATATTATAATACATCAATGGGATGTGTACACACCATAAGAATGGAATGGGTGTTGAATAAATCATGTATCTCATAGAAACAAATTGAGATCAATTTACCATACCTTGTGTCTTGAATCTCCCCGTACACATTCAACAATCTAGTATAATAAATATAAATTTAATATAAATCTATCACTGAACCATATATTTAATTATAATACCATATATGGTTTTATTGTGGAATTATATTACATTCTTTAGTGAATTCTATGTTAATTTTTCACTTCGGGTAATATCTATTTAGTTTTACATCTGTGTCTAATTTTGTTATATATTTTGTCCTTATAAATATATCATGACTTCCAAAATATAAATCATTAATTTAATATATTTTATATGCAATATATTTTTATTATAACAATTCATATAATATATATTTATGAAATATAATACACCGTTCATTGAGACAGTTTGTCGTATGAATGCATGGATGATATTTCTGTTTAATTATCGTGTAGAAAGAATGAATGCAAAACGCATATATGTATATATATGTGTGGGTATATATATATAACTAATATATTATATTTATTATATCATATATATCATATATATTCACTACAACAATCCTTAATAGATACCATTTAGTGTATGAATGAATCACATTTCTTTGAGGGCTAGTAGTACACACTTCCTCAAACCAAATTATTGTAATAACAAAAAAATGGGAATTATAATGACGTATGTTGTAAAATAATTAAAGTAGATTAAAGGAATAATAAATATAATATTTAACATATGTAAACATATTTTCCAAAATAGTTTCCACCATGAGGGGTGGTAATGGAAAAAAACTATCATCGTTTAGTGAGCCAGTAGTTCTCAGTACACGTAAATAGTATGTTCATCACCCATTAGATTGAATTGTGTTTGTGTTTAGGTAGAAAAATAAGGATAATAACATCATAGTATATTGATAATACATTTTTTTAAGATAATAATAGAATAATAAAATTTTATGGATTGTATAATTAAAACAATAGAAAGGAGCTTGAGAAAAGACATTACCTATAAATCAATTAACATCATTTGGTTTGTGCCAAAAGGATTCCCTAGATTTCTTTCTAAAAATAGAGGATTAAAAGAATACGATAGGTATGTTGGGAAGTATATTGGGTAGATACTTTTTGAACCTATTTTTTTGAGAGCTATGTAGAAGAGTTGGATTTGGTGGCCTATTATAGGGAAGGGATTGGATACACGTGGCATTTTTGAAAACAAGTTGAACCCACAATTTTACCTCACAAAATGCATAAAATAAATACAAATAATAATGGAAGGTTAATTGAGCAATATTGTCCAATAAATGGTATTTGGGAATGTTTAATGGTATTTTTATGTCTTAAATTTAAGGTTTAGTCTTTAGTATATCTTAATTTATTCTTAATTGATGTAATTAATTTTAATTAAATTCACTAATATTTTTAGTCGAAAACTATGTTGAACTTATTATACATTATAAATTATGATGATTCCAAATATGGAATCCATTTTTATAAATTCCAGTCAAAAAATATTTATGAAAAATTTGAAAATTAATCACGTAATCTGGTCGATAATGTGGGGTTTTAAAGTGAAAACATTTAATAGTTTTCTATGTTTTTCAATCCAATTTCTATGTAAAATTGATCTCAATGACCAAAATTTTATTAATTAATCAAACTTTTATATATTTAAAATTTAATCCAAATTATTATATTATTTAAATTTATAAATAAATTATACGAAAAGACAGTTTTGAATTAAAATCTGATACTTTTTACTATTCAAACAAAAATGATGTTTCTTAGAAAAATCCCAAAAATTCACCCTAAAAAATATTTACATTATAAAATAAAAATGGTTTTTATTTTATAAAATTAAATTGGAAAATGTCTGTAAAAATATATTTTTTTTAAGAAGGACATTAAAAGAAGTTCATTTGATAAAATATTATTTTTAAACGTGTAATTACATAACCAAAAATTATATCCTTCTTCCCCAATATGATTTATTTATATAAAAACATTATAATAAATATTTTAGAAGTATTTATTTCTATTCATGTTGTTATTTTAAACATCTAGGTTACAATTAGCTCATTTAAATAATTATAAAAATAAAATGATGCTTCGTCAAAACATGATGTTGTGTGTAACATACGCCAAGTAGGTGTTGTGTGTAGAATAAGAAAAATAAATTCCATGTTAAAGGAATGTTTGTATTAGTGTGTTAATATAAAGAAACTATTTTTAGTGTTTTTTGAATTGAAAAAATCCAAAGATTAAATTAATTCAAAAAATACATTCACAAAATTGCAGGGTGTCACACTATCATACCTCTCAGAAAAAATCATGGGAAAATACATATCATTCGACACGGATTAAATAATATATTTAATATAAATATATTTATATTAACAAATAAATTCATTTGGAAACATTCATTCACTAATACCAGTTCTGAGGGAAAGTAGACAATGTCTCTGGACGCCTTCTCCACAAGAAGAGAAAAAACTCCATCTAGCA
Organism: Viscum album; assembly: GCA_963277665.1. Lineage (NCBI taxonomy): Eukaryota > Viridiplantae > Streptophyta > Magnoliopsida > Santalales > Viscaceae > Viscum > Viscum album. The sequence goes on along the minus strand of OY728135.1, from coordinate 1,641,488,019 downwards.
TGGCTGATTCCAACATGATCTGGTGGAATTGAAAACAAAACTCAAGATCAATCCATCTAAAATTAAAAAATAGAAAATTTGGATCTATGAATTTAAGAGAAAATAAAATCATACCTTTATTCTTCATTAAAAAACTCAAAACCTTCCCCTTTGATGGAAGATCGAAAGAGACCAAGGGGTGGGAGATTCAGTAAAGAATGGCCTCTCCTGAACTCCCTCCCCCATCAAAATACCAAGTACCCAATCCCAAAAATTAATGGGATTTACCTTATTCAAAACTCCATCTATTCACATAATAGGATGGTTGGGGGTGACAACTTCTCATTGGTGGCCCTTTATCTTGCTAGTCGGTGGTTGTGCAAGTGTGTTGGGATACTTCCCACCACACTGGCTATCTAGTGGAGTAAAAATAGATATAAGGTGCTACTACTATAAACTCGGGAACCCATAACCCCTCCTCCACTAATTTCCTAAGAAATTTATAGCCATCAAACCTTAAAAAAATAAAAAATATTTATTTCAAGGTCTATAAAATTATATTTCTTTACAAAACTCTATCTCTAAAATTAAACAATCCAGTATAGGGGAAATTTATATTCATTTAGGAAATTTCATATATTTAATTATGACAATCTTTTGAAACTTCCAATCAAATTTTTTGCAACCTTAATAATCCGAGGAAAAATTTGAACAATGTCCCCTAACCTAATTCAGTTTTCAAATCATTGATCACTCACCACAATCTATATTCAAACTCCCATAAAAAAAATCTATTCCAAGACTCCCATAGTATGTCTGGATATAGTAGCTATCCTCTAAGAATCTCTGGTCTGATAACTAGACCACACCATCCATATCATAAATGATGTTCCCTACATGGTTCCTAGACCACCATGTCCAAACCGACATTAAAATACTAGCCATGCCATAGGTTTACTGACCTCCTTCAAAGACAGTCAATTACACCCACCTACGTATTGACAATCATCTTGACTGTGATGAATTAATATTATGGGGAATAATTAAATTGTTTATGTATCCATACTATAATTATGATGTATTTCCATGGTTGCATAAACAACTTACTTCTCAAGTCTCAATTCTACTACCTCGAGCACTAGTATACCTCTTATATGAATCATGTTCAGATCATACCAAAACATCATGAATCCCAATGACAATGAACTGAAACCAATCAACACCACACTAAATCCCTTATTCTGGTTTATACCAAATAAAAATGAATACTCATTGTTTTCTATGAATCATCATTTTGATTCCACCTCGACCACCAACAACCCTTATGATAGAAGGGTCATCCATCAACGATAAATAGGATGCTCCCCACCATATGAGTATCATTACCATCATCAACCAAATTAATCCCCAAACTCAATAAAACTTTCTCCATCAATGACCACATTAAGAAACATGATGTGGTCAACCTACTCACATCCAATAACTAACATTGATTTTCAACCACCACCCATCCCCGATTCAGAGGAATTTCATTCTCAACAACCATTGAGAAATAATCCTACAAAATGTTTCACCCACTAACCAATTGATGAGGCAGGCACAAAAATATGTCATTTATTATACCATTTCATGAAAATCATCACCAAATGGGTCCGAAAAATACGCGTGTATCACTCTTATTGATCTATGCTCCCCCACCCTAGAAAATTCTTTTCAAGGAACAAGATATGATTGATTATACTAAGGTGAATTGATACATCAAAAATAGTACCATTCACATACAAGGGATTCCTCCCAATTCTAACAGAAATACTTGGCCCACCATGAAAAACAATTCTTTTCAAACACACCAGTCATATCACCCAACGAGTTACTTCGAACCGAAACCACTATAGAGACACCACTTCCACACTTCATGGGATAATACATAACCCAATCCATTTTCAAAAGTCCATCACAATGAACGTTCACAAACAAATGAAACATTCAACTTTGAGTGTCTTCTACATGAACCTTACCATGCACATATAGATTATTCCAGAAGGCATAACCAATGCCACACTCCTCAAAACAAGATTAAACTATAGATAAACCTCTCATATGTTCTTGTCCTCTATAAATCCTTATCTAAATTTTTCCAAATGTTTATATAGTCTCACACATCCTATTTTTATAAATAGAATCATGGTCACATGAGTCACATCTATCCACCACAGGATTGAATTCCAAAACCATCAACCATACCCCCAAAAAAAGTTAGTTACATATTTCCTAAAGTACCTCCTACAATCCTTTTCAATAATTGGTAATTTTCCTATGCCATGTCATAAAACATGACCAACCTCCACACAATCATCTACCTAGAATAATGATAATCCATCAATAATCATACAGTGTTAGCGGAAAGTGAATATAAACCCATCAGGACCAATACCTGATCAATCCTCTCAATTATAACTAGGATTGATATGATAAATTATTCCAAATGAGTTTAAGAAATCCAATTAGGGTTATACTATCATAGAGATAACTATGACTATCATATAACAACTTACATGAATAACTAATGTAATGATTCAATTATCAAATAATTGATCACCTCAACTGACCCATCAAGGGTCCCCATGAATCTCTCAATGATGCGGTTACATTTCAATCAATGATATACCTCCCACCGTATGTTTTGAATGACCATACATTAAATAAAAATAAATGGAACCCAATTGAGTAGAATAGAACCAAGTAGTTATATTGGGAAACATCATATAATATTATTTTGAAAGATTAAATAGATGAATAATATCATTTGTAACCAACCACATGAAATAAAAAATAGGTTATTTGAATCCAACACACCCACTATTAGGTAGGTACACAAACTCATCTTTATGGGGAATGATCCAATAAAATGACTCTTTATAAAGGGAAAAGATAAAAAACAACATAAAAATAAACCAAAAAAATCCTTTTGAATCACCCAAAGTGAAATCATTCAACTATGGCATCGCAAAAAAAGAATTAAAATCCCAAGACCTGAAAACCTAGACTTACTACTATAATATCTATTCCCGACGCACCCTCTAATTATCCATCATAAAATATAATTAATCCATAAACCCCAAATCTACTATCTATCCAAATAAAACAAAATAAAACCTCTTGTATAGTATTTAATGCCCTATTCCTAAAATATTTCTATTTTAGAGTACCGCATAGCCTCATGTGTTCCTTCCCGTATGCTAAAGGTTGTGGGTATAGGAAAGGGCCGAATACATACAAAGGGGAAACTATGACCACAAATTAGTCTACGAAAAAAATAAAAATTACTATGAAACATGCACATCATAATAGAATAAATGAATAAATAAATAAAATAAATATTAAACATGATGATTTTATAAAAAAAATACACTGATTGTCTATTAGGACAAACCAAAATAAAAAATAGTACAAAAAAATGCCTAAACCAATGAAATTATTCAATCATCGAACCTCATCTCAATCTTCAGATATGTTCGAGATTCCACATCCAAAACCTTTACCCAACCTATGCACTATCCTGAAAAAAAGCATAAGATCAATATGTGAATTGAGATACAAGGGCTTGTTGTGGGAATAAGACTTAGAATGGTCCTATGATTAACCACTAGTATAGGTCATCATATTTGTTTTTATTCATCCATATGATAAAAATAAGAAATATTCTCCTTGATTCATCATTTGTGAACTATGAAGAAAAAATGCCAAATGAGGTACACACACATCATGTCATCAAGTGCTAACTAGGAATCCCAGACCATAACCACATCTACGTTAATATAATTATAGAATCCAACTAATCCCTCATTCCATTATACCAACCCTTGTTCCGTAAACATTGAATCTCTATGTGATGATTAATAAAACATTGAATTGATACCCAAAGACGTTAGGTAGAGTTAAACATCTAAAATCAAAGACCCATTGCCAATAACTTTAGGGAGATACATAAATCTTCTTTCATACCATGACCTATCACCCATGGAATTCATAACCTAAATCCTAATATTAAAATGTCATATGTGTGCACACTAAACCATGAAATTTCTGGAATGGTCCTTGACCTAATACCATACATTTAGTGCATAATAATCTTCTGACCCATCTCTATAGATACTATGGAGGTCTATCACACCAACCAATCCCTATATAATTTGGGGAGGGCATACCACTGACCCAATATATACATAGAAATATACTCAACACAATAACTAAACAAATATGGAGTTATCATTTATAGAACCAGACCTCTAAGGTAAGGTCCCTAGAACACCTACATATCCCTAAAGACTCTAGGGAGTAATCCTAATGTTTCCCAACCCATTTCTCTAAAAGGAAATGTAAATAAGTCCAAGCCACACAAGGTCTCCATATGTCATGGAACACAATAGTTATTCCAATGGAATGAGTTTTTTTGATACTTATCCCCTCACTGTAACATGTCTCAACACACAAAATAAGGAATTATCTATGTCCTCATGACATACCATAGTTTCTTATTGCTGATACATCCTCATGAACATAACCAATATATGATTTCAAATCCTATAATTTCACACTAACTTAGACCTTAATGATTGGTATATCCACATTACAGTACCTCAACCCTCCTGGTCCCAGTACCTAGGTACCTTCCCAAATAACCACATCTTACTAGATCGTGACATCATAAGCGAGATTTTACACCCAATCCTAATCCCCCTTTGAATGTAATTATCAGTCCTGAAGGAAGTATTTCCACTCACATCATACAAAAATTCTCACCTATGACCACATTAGTGAGTTTCTTGTCGTGAAAAGTCATAAAATGGTCTCACCCACCATTATCCAAGCCCATGCCTCTCTTGCCGACCCCTTAGATTTTGGTAACCTAATATAGGTAATCCATGCCACAACATAATCCCAGAGACCATATCATCGAATAATATATACGAAATGGTATATTCAACCCTTGGAGACCAAGTCACTAGGGATATCCCAAATTACTCAAATACTAAAGTTTAAATGGTCTCATCCAAGGATGCTCGAGCCACCTCACAAACTCACATAAGGGCCACACTGACCCCTCTATCTTATTAATGAACCCAATATTTTATATAGGCATTAAATATCATGTATATATATATATATTATAGGAAATTTTATAAAATGGTCCACATATATTGATCATGTAGATAAAACCTTTCCAAGCTCCATCGATCGCCATCCAGACATTTTCTATGTCGACACATGCCTCCAACATGCTTTTCCGACCCCACTGATCGTCATCAATTCTATAAAAAACCTATCACATGCCAAAATACATAAATAAATAATTGTAAACAAATATAAAAATTATTCAATTTAATACAACATAGACTATCTTCCTAAAAATTCATCAAGCACCACTGTCGTGCTAGAACAATGACCAACTACCTATAGAATGTACATGAAACCTCCATGAGAGAACCCTATATATAATACCTAACAACAAAAACTACATCCATAATCATTTATTTTTAATTTATTATTAATTTTAAATTAAATTTATTGAGCATCCTAAAATGACCAAACCATCTTCTGCCAACATGTAGAAAACGTCTCGAAATGCCCTCTTCACAAGGACAACGAATGCCCCATCAAGCACAGTTTCTAATGTGAATTGTATTGGGTCTGTGATAGACATAGAAAATAACTCTACATGGGATGTTTTGTAAATAATACTAATAAAATACACCTATGATATGTTATACATAGGATTAATGTTACACATACCATACATGAAGATGTCACAAATTACAAAAGTACTGATGTCATAAGATTAATATCTTGTGGGATATGCTTTGTGGGACTTTATTAAAGAACTATGTTGGAAGAAACATAATTTCGGGGGGGCTACATTATATTAACTATGCTTCCATATTAGAGTGATCCCAATTCACACAATGGATTAACTAGCATGACATATGATTGTGTAGCATTGACTCATCACATCTGTGAGATTAATCTGATGATGTAGTTCATATGTAATGAGGACATATTACAACATATAGGGCCTAAATTATATAAATAATATAATTATATTGTAATAATTTCACACAATGAATGATATAAATCAATCCATATCATATGTATGGTCATTTTAGAACTCACATTAGAATAATCTGATCACTGTAATAAATCAACAATGAGTTATTATTATGTGCAATGTGAATTATATATGAATAATCCAATTAAAATAAAAATACATTATATCAACCGTTACAAACCCTAATCACATTTAAGGGAATATACCGAATCTCAAATTTGTGATCAATGATCCAAATTTATAGTAGTAGGAAAAATTCATTTTGACCCATGATCTCAAGAATACAATGGGATGGAATGATCAGGCACATCATCTTGGTTTCTTTGGATCAAATGTCACTCATTTGATATAGTTAAAGAAAATAGGCAACTCAATGTATATGTGAGAAGCATGAAATAATGTGTAAACTAAAGAATCAATGAATAATAGTACCTCATTCCATTAGTCACAATAATATCAATCATTATCCACATACTTTATAAATCTTCCATAGTTTAATACTAAAGGTATCCTCCTATGTGGCTTATTAACTAGTTTTTTTGAATATACGAACATCATGGTAAGGATGGTCCATCAATATCACAATACTCTATTAACTCACACAGTAATGGGAATATAAGTAAGAATGCTTTCATACAGGTAGATATTTAAGGCGAATGAAAGTTTAACTATCTCAGTGTATATAATATCTTTTCTATATCCTTTGGACTCAAACATGATCACCATGAAATAACTCATACATTATGAAATTATGATTTATACATGTTTTTATAGAGTACTAGTAACCAAATGACTCAACGTGAATTCTTCACATGAATTCATCATGACCCCCAATCATTACAGGTATCATTTATATCCATATATAGAAGTACAAAATGTTTCCATGTAATGATATTGTATATCATCCTTTATATGATTAAAATGTATAAGGGATGTGTAATGTAGCAACCTAACCCAAGATGGGGATCAATCCAAATTTACCCAAGCCCACCTCTATAGCTAATGGGGTATTGAAAATCACCGAAGGTAAACTAAAATCAGGGTGGATTTTCTTAAAAACAGGTAAAGAAAAGCCCAACCAACTCAATGAAAAAGTGAAGGGAGAAATAAATAAAACATGAAACAATTTTTTAAAATAAACCAAAAATGCAAGAACCACTAGACAATACAAGAGTATGGTAGTGTAAACTGAATGTAAAGGGTAAAAACACACACCCAACATTAAACATGTCCCATCCTTACAAAATTGGTAAAGTAAAATTTATAAGAGATACTAGCTCTTGAATCCCAAGCTACGACCATCATACTTTGTCCACGAACCATGTATCCCTAAGGTCCTTTGATGTCACGATCGACCTATCCATCATCTACAACTAGAAAATCTTTTGATGGGTGAATCCCATATAGGGGTCAGTATATAAATACCTAGTAGAATTCCCCAATGGGGTTGAAGGGGAAGTAGTAAGAGATACACTGAAGAGGAAAGAAATATAGAGAACAAGGTATGGTAAAAGCATACATCTCAACACAATAAGAGACTGAAAGTAAACACATCTAAACACATGGTTCTCAAAATGGTGAGAATATGAACTTCTCATTGAGTCTTTACTACCTATGGTAGGAGAGTAGACTCATCAAACCATGAGAATCCTGACACAGAAAACATGTCGCATACCCCGCACATATTCAACTCTCCATGAAGGATAGTAACCACAACCCAAAGAGTGGGTACTAAAAAAGGATATATATCTATGCTTAGTAAAAGAATCAAAAAATGATAGAGTAACGATATATCCATCTAATAGCACATCCCATGAAGATGAGAAGGAAATAGTTCCATGATAATCCATCAACGATGCCCAACATCACCCATGTCTACCAATGAAACACAAGTCGAAGGGAATCAATCACCACATCTTGATACTATCCACTTTATGTGTAACTGACTCCCTCACATAGATTTATATCCCATCTTAAGGACACATCTCTGTGATAAAATCTTCCCTATTTCACATGATTGCATATGAATGTCAAGCCATGCCTCATCACTGTGATGTAAATTATAGAGACAACACTTTTTTAGAAGAGGAATCCCACCATAGTGTGCTAGGGGTTCCACTATAATAGTATCTATATAGCGAACACACCCATGCTGTTGGGGGGTTCAAGTCTAGTGTCAAGGGGAACACACACTGGTACAATAAATAGTTCGACCCGGGTTCTTAAGGACCAGCACCATATATGATAGGGGTTCTACTCAGATGGTAGAGGGCTTGCACCCATACAAATGGGGGTTCCACTCTGATGGTCAAGGACCCACACCTTGGTATCACAAATGGGTTCAATTTTAGGTCATCGAGGACCCACTCTCTACTCCGTTGGGGGTTCCACGTGGAAGTAATTGTATAATAATCACGCCCCGGATGCTATGGGGTTACACACTAGAAGAAGTATCTGGTGATTATTCCTAATCACATCCATCATCAAGTGTCGCCTTGGATAGGATTAATGCCCAGAACATCTCACATCGTTTCTCTAAATCCACTACTAAAGGAACCATCACATTATACTAAGAAAAACACATAGTATAGGCTACTCATGGGATAAATAATGAGTCCAAAATAAGAGTATACGAGAGGTATAGGATTCATAATGAGATATATAGAACATATGGACCCACACAACATGTGACTCATCCTCATCATCTTTCCAAGTAACTAGAAATATTTGTGTACTAAATAGTGTCTACGTACCCCTAGGAATGCCACTGTAGTCCCAGAGTACATGCCATATCTGGCCAAAAGGCCGACTAGTTCACGATGCTCATCATTAATCTGATGGAAAAATAATTTCACTCATAATACACTTCAAATGACCATGTATAACCAAACATATTACAATATTACAATCCTTGTGAAGAAGTTCAAAAGATCACTATTCATTTTCCCAAATCAGACACCCGATGAAGAAGCTACATCTCATAGCATTGTGCACGAATATTTCTTAATGGATCGCACATCTTGATCCTAAAATAAAATATATAGATAGAATAGTTGTGATCCTCCTGATAAAACATATGGGGTAGACTATTCTATGGACCAAAAAATGACACTTGGTGAAAAAGTCACATTTCAATGTAACACACCTAATCTAGGCTTTGTGAGGAACACACCTCTAACTCTATTTAGTTACATGACATTGGAATCCAAAGATCCACCAGAAGTTTAGGGTCTGGATGCCACCGACTGTTCATCAACCAGACGTCGTACCGAGAAGCTATGTCAGATACAATATTTCACAATAATAATAATAATAATAATAATCATAGGAATTTCATGAGTCGAATCCCTAAGAATGAATTAATTATCCAAAAATGGTATTAAAATTATCATCTCAAAACCAAAGACATAGTACCGCCTACGGTGTGTCAATCATATGTTTTGTGGGTGAGTTATGATGAGTCAAAGACTAAATAAACATATTATATATAATGATTCATGGAAATTTTGTGGGCCCAGGTCATGGGTTGGGAAAAATTATATTAAACAGTCTTAAAATTTTCATATAGTAAATAGGGTCACAAAACCATAGATGGTGTATGAATCAGACTTTCTAAGTTGGTTTTATGGGGGTTTAAATTTCAATTATAATAATAATATTGTTATTGTTATTGTTATTGTTTTTGTTTTTGTTGCTATTTTTATAATTATTATTATCCATTTTTATCTGTTCCCATACCCCTACCCCATTTGAAACCCTAGCCACCTTTTTTCCATAGCCGCTGCATCCACCGGGTCCGCTATTGTCGCCTTATTCTATGCTCGTCGCCAATGTTGTCTTTATACTACCAATTCAGTCTCACCCCACTCAACCACTGCACCCGAGAACCGCCTCCTCACCGAACCACCATTCTGGATGCCTGGACAATCCGCATCATGCTTCTATACCTGGGTCTCTGACACCACTCCACCATATCTTTCTCACATCGCTACCCAGATTTGGTAATAACACATGACCGTGAACAGCATTCCACTTTCCGGATCTGGTGACGATCCCCACACCTCCACCGGCCTTGCTTCCTACTAAAACACCAACGTGGTAAACCCTAACCATACAAATCCACTGAAAATGTCTAGATTCAACCCCATTTTTGCAACACATCATTTGTTTCTTGATGTTGATGTGATCAGAATATCAATCAACATTGTCAAACCGTTGGACCAATAATTGACTATGCAATGATGATTATTAGGATGTTCAACAAAATCAGTTATGTAATGATTTATTATTAGGTGTTTACTGATCATCCATCCAAATGAAATGCCTATGATGAATAGGTGATGAACGAAAATCAATAATCCCCAAAAAATTGAGGAACAAACCTCGACCATTATTTGGGTTGACCTTGATTCATTTACATTTGAATTACGAATTAAGAGATATAATAATAATTAATAAAATACATGATCAAGTAAATAATGATTATCATAGATCAAAGATGGATAAAATAGATAATCAAAATTTTAATCAAAATGGGTGAAAAAATAAAATTAATTAGTCATAACTGAATTGTATTGATCAATGTTGACTAAGAATGCACTCTCCAGGATTTGTTTCATTCATCGTGCAACAAATCACCTCAATTTGATGTTTCATTATCATCCACCGAATGAAGGAAGAAGAGGGAACTGTTTCCAGCAAATGGTGAAAAATGAGAAAACCCTGGCTAAGTCCCTCTAATGACCGATTTATAATAATATAATTTGATCAAGGGATATTAAATTAATAAATTTATTAATTTATTAAACCTCTTAAATAAAAATCCAATGAGTGAGGCATTCAGTCACCCCATGTCGTCTCATTTTATGTCGTCTCTATGGTAAACACCATGATTCTCAATAAATCGTGCCCTGGGATATCTGATACGAGGTTCCATTTATGAGAAATTCCATTATTTCTAAAAAACCATGTTCACATAATACAAATTTATTAAATATATTTATGAAATTAATTTCGGGTTCACTCGGCCACGGATTCGCACGCTGTTAAAGATCTTGGCTCTAAAAATATTCCTTGGAATATTCTAGTGTCTTACATGAACAAACTATATTCTATACATTATTCTATTATAGAAATATTTTCTCCCCCAAAAAACAAAAACTATGAAATGGGGTGGGGACACTGATCCTGCACCAAGATCCTCCCAAAACTGGGATGTATAACCAAAGGAGGAGTGAGTAAATCCTCCATCACCTCCTCATGAATCATTACCATAATCATTGTTCATCCACAAAAAAGTATAATGTTATTACTTTATTCTGAAAATCCATAAATTGAAACTCTTGAGGATATCTAGTCATTCAATATTTCACAGTTGATGTCTCCCAAATGAGTCTCTCTCACACACTCAAGGAGTGATGGAGCTAACACCATCGACTAAGGAAAAATTGTACCCTCCTACTCCCCCAGGTTCAGCTGTAGGGAAGCTAACTACTCAAAATCATTCTGAACCAAATGAGTAGAGGACTTCCTACTAAGGGAATATTCTATAACATTTACATTTTTGATTCTATAAATTTTCATGACGTCGTATTCCCGCATGAACTCCAACCAATGTCACTTCCTCAGGCTCAGTTATCTCTGAGTGATGACAAATATGAGACTATGTTTGTCTAATTAAACCAAAAATCACTCTCCTAGAAGGTAGTGCCTGCACATACTCAAGGTGAAGTCTACCACTACTAGATCTAGGTCATGAGTCTTGTAGTTTTCGTTCTAGGGTGTCAACTGCCCCAACCCATATGAAATAACAATATGTCTCTGCATCAATGTTGTTGACGAGCATGTAATAGTACCAATGAAAATGGTAGGTGAGTGGACTCATCCAAACCTGAGAATCTAGACACAAATATCATGTTTCATACCCTTTACATCTTCGCCTCTCTTTTAAGGAGAGTAAAATGGAACCGAAAACTCCACCACGCATACCAGTGGCATCCCATTTCAAAAAATGGATGCGGAGAAAAACCCTACTAGAAATGATAACAGTTTCTCTAAAACTCCATCGCACATCCTCTCCCTAAACTCACATGAAATTGGAACTAATACCCCATACCTCGATACTATTTTATTTGTGTGTCACGAACTCTCCCTCACGGTATTTCTCACATAAAAAACCGCCACTCAGTTGGTGAAGAACCCCTCTTCCTCATGAATATGAAGCTATGTCGAACAATGATAACATAGGGTTAGAACGACACCTTAAACCACACTGAATTGAAACTCAAGAATAGAGTATAAAGATAAGATTATTGAACAAAAGGGTCTAAAAATTTATATTTCATATCGTAGAATGGAAACAGAACGTACCTTATATCACCTCATTCGAAGGGGGTCATAATCCTCTATATCTTGTAGCTATCTGCAGCCCTGACTGCCAGCTCAATAAGCCTAATGAGGGCCTCCTATTTTTGGTGGTTGAAGGACCTCATAGTGGTGTCCACCACCTATAACTCATCATGCTACTCATCTATAAATGACTCCCTGGGGACCACCATATTCGCGGTTGGGAGATCCCTAATCATGATGTTGTCTCTATCGTGGTGGCCTATATGGTATCTGTCTTTGTTTCCTATTGTGTCTAGTAGGGTACCCATACACCATGCGACCTCACCCATCACATGTGTAGAACCACCAATCTTCATGATGTCCGAGTCCCCGGTACTATCCCTGACCATGTTCATGAGTCTGATCATAGGGATGACTCTTGCATCGAGATCCTATCGACAAAAATCTACTAGATACTGTAGATGTTTCACCTCTATTCCACCAACCACCACATACATATATCTGAAATCCTTCTGAATGAAATATTTCGGTCACAAGTTCCCACTCTAACACCGACATAATAGGTAGGGATGCATAATGATTCCATTTTTCAACAAATCTCTCTACAGATTCCCTCCACAAACTTATGTGCTCGGAAATATCCATCATGGATATTGTCGAGAGAGTATCACCTAAAGTTTATGAACCTTATCACATGCTCGACCACTATCATACCTCCATGATAAAGCTTTATAAGCACCTCAATCTAAACTAAATTTATGCATGAGGGGTATTACTCCTCTCTTATTTGTTTTTTGAAGTCATCCCATGAGAGCTTCAACTCATTGTAAACCTGGATATCTAAGATCGACCAAGTCCCAACTACTCTGTGGAAAAGAATGGATACGAAATCCAATATCTAATCTATCAGGGTTCGAGTAAGACGAAATATGTAGAACACCAACTCTTTCCAATCCTTTACTACCTATGGATCTGGCTCGCTGCAGAACCCGAATGATCTCTAACACCGAAACTCGAAGAGTGTAGTCATACGGCTCACATCCTCATCCTACTCAGCCGATATAATACGTTTCGAAACAAGTAGATGAGCTTCACATTGTCCACATGGAAGAAGGATATCATTGGATGGACCCTGAAATGAGGCCTCGTCTCTCATAGGACCATCTTTACAAACTAGATCTGGTATCCTAGCTGACTGGCATCAAAGTGGCATTTTAAAAGATATCAAGCAGTACTGAGGTTAGATGAGAATTCATGTTTATATCAACAATAACCGTGAGATCACTCAAGATGGACCGTAAAATACTCAATCCTATATGATGAATGTACCATTGTTTCCTACAATAAAAGTGTATGGGCTTCAAGTCAACAAACGTGTAATTTGGGTCCCCGTGAATGGATACATCTTCCACCCAAAATGTAACTAGACTCCCTGTCCAGAGAGCCGGACTTGAGAAACATTGAATAATTTTCCCTAAACCAAAAAAAAAAAAAATTGGGATACATCTGAACAACTTCCCAAGTGTTGAAACACCTCTAATACCACTTTTTTATGACCTAACCCATGCTGGGTCTTGGGCATCAATAACCTCGTGCCCGCTTTAATTGGCCAGTTGTGGAGAAAAATAACGAAGGAACACTAAACTATGGGAGGCCTTTTTCCAAAAATCATGCACACACACACAACCAACTGAATGAAAATGTTCATAGGGAAATAAATAAAAGATGCAACACAAATATAAAATAACCCAAGCATGCCTGAACCTCTAGACAATACAAGAGTATGGTTGTGTAAACTAAAAGTAATGTAAAAAAATACACACCCAACTAGATACATTTCCCAAATAGAAAAAGACAGGAAAATTAAAATAGCTAAGAGTTCCCAACTCCTAAATCCCATGCTACTACCACCGTACATAGTCCATGAACTATGTATCCCTAGGCTCCTCTAAAGTCATGATCAACTTGTCTGTTTTCTTCAAAAGACATGTCATCTGTTGGGTAAATCCCATGCATGGGTGAGTATATACATACCCAATAGAACACCTTGATGACGGTGAATAGGAAACTGTAATAAATACAATGAAGGGGAAAGTAGTAGAGAGAACACTGTATAATAAAAGAGTAAAACTCAAAACTACAAGAGAGTGAAAGTAAACTCATCCAAACACAAGGAGATAGAAATGGAGAGAAGATGAACATCTCATTGAGTCTTCTGTACTATATTTGGTGAGTATAATTTTACAACCATGATAATATAGACATGGAAATCACATGGTATAGCCCACACATTTTTTCCCTCTCCTGTAAAAAGAGTAACCAAAACCCGAGGTGTCAGTACTGAAGGAGGATATATATGTATTCTCAGTCATAGAAGCCCAAATGAGAGAGTGTGGGTATCATCAAGGAACAAATAATCCAAAGAAGATGATTAGTCAAAAATTCAATGAGAATCCATCAATGATCCTAGCATCCCACATGTTTACCCAAGAAACAGAAGTTGAAAGGGCTAAATCACTACTCCATGATACTATCTGTTTAGGGTAGCACCAACTCATCCCCATGGTTTTATGTCACATATCAAGGATGTTCCTCATTGGGGAAATCATCCGTATTTCTAGTGAGTATAAAGGTACATCAAATAATGCCTTGTCACTATAATACATAGTATAAGGACTAAAATTTCATAGTAGAGGACCCACACCCTCGAATTTCATGTGGTTCCACTCTGATTGTTGATGTATTGGACTCACACCCATATCAATGGGGGATTATACACCAGTGTCATGGGGACCCACGCCCTGGTAGGGCCGGGGGTTCCACCCTAGTTGTTGAGGACCCATGTGTTATCTAATAGAGGGGTCACACTCAGAAGATAGTGGACCTATTCCCATTGAGATGAGGGGTTCCACTATAATGGTCATGGTCCCACACCATGGTATCATTAGGGGGGTTTACTCTAGTTAATCAGGGACCTGCCCCCTACCCAGTTTGGGGTTCTAATCTGATGTATTTGTAGAGGAATCATGGAATGTTGATGGGGGTCCAATATAGAAGAAGTATATAGGGATTCTTCTTAATCACAGTCATCATCGAGTGTCACCTTGAATACAAATCACGCTCAGAATATCATGCATCATATCTTAAAATCCAATATAGATTCAACCATCATGTTATATGTGTAAAAAATAGTAAAGATAATCTACTTGCGGGCCAAAATATGAGTCCAAAAGGAGGAGATATAAGAGGTAGAAGATTTATAATGATGCACTTGACACAGATGGGGCCCACATGATGTGTTACCCCACCTCGTTGTCTTGTCATGTAACTAACCATACTCGGCTTCAAAGTATTGTACATGTACCCCTAAGCATGCATGTTTACTACACGATTACATGGCTAATCTAATAAAAAATAATATGAGCGAACAATTCTCATCATTGGTCTAATGGGGAAAATGTAATTTCACTAACATGACTCATCAAATGTACCCATATATCCAAATCGATCAAACCATTATTATCCTTGTGGAAAAGAACTTAGGATCGACTAATCATTCACCTAAATCAGACACCCAGTGAAGAAGCTTCATATCGCAACATTGTGCATGAATATTTCCTCATGGGGACCACATGTAAATCTCGAAATAAAATATGCAGATCATGATGTTTTGATCCTCACAGAAAATCACACGGGTTTGACAATTCATTTTTCCAAATTGAACAGTAGGTGAAAAAGTCACATTTCCCCGCAACATGCCTGAACTGAGCATCATGGGTCCCACAACTCCATCTCGATTTAAATAAAAAAAAATTGTATTAGAATATTTGACCCAATTTTTGGGTAATGAAGCTGTGGAAAGTTTTCATTTGGATGTCATATAGAGAAGTCATGTTATATAGAATATTTAACAATAATAATTATACGAATATTATTATTATTCTTTTGAATTTCATGCATCTGAGACATAGGCCTGAATTAAGTATCCATTAGTGGTCTTAACATTACGAACTCAAAATCAAGTTCTTGCTGCCACTGACAGCATGTCAATGAAATGTTTTTTTTGGAGATTTACGACCGCTCAAGGATTTAATAATATTATTAAATATAATTCTCCACATGCATTTCATCGGCCCATGTCATAGGTCGGAAAAATTGTCTAAAACAGACTTAAAATGATAGTATCATATAAAATGTCCTTATTATTATTATTATTATCATTTCTTCTCTTTTCCCTTACCCCTTATCTATATAAAACCCTATCCGCTTAGTTTCTACTGAAACTTAATTTTTTTATTTTCAAACACTTTTAGGTAATGTGAGAAACCATGGGACACAAACCGCACAAGAACACAACTGACACAAACTAACATAAAATATCACCAAAATGAAAAGCAAGAACATACCAGCACAACCACTAATAATCATAATAATCATACTCGTCACCACACCCAACACATGAGTCCTCCTACGCTGTGGCCGATTCCCATTCAGAATCTTGTTTATATTGCCTCCAGAAATTATCAACTTGGACACAGCTCCTCATTTGATCCAGAGAGCACTTCCCCTGACTCGATTGCATAGATATGCTATATTTTTTTGAAAGAAACGATCACCCCGTGATCTCGTTTAAAAGAAGCTCTGGTAATCGCTGGGCGCAGAAGATAAGAATAATCCTTCCTTGTTTTTCATCTTGGGATAGAAGACAACGTTCCAACATCCTCATTCATCCTTTTTTCCCACCTTGAACTATATCACTAAAGGATTGAGTTCCAAATCCACTTAGATTTTTCTATCACCCCAAGATGTATACCACCTCTTGTCAAAATGAGTCTCTGACACAGGTTCCTTGAACCCCTTGTCCTTACCCATCCTCGGTCCACGTGTGTTGTATTCAATCACTGAAAGGCACCTAACCAAAACTATATTGTCTTTAGGAGAATCCTTCCCCTCACCCTCTTCCACTATCCTAATATCCTGTTATTTTTCTTGAAAATTTCTCAAGTCCCGGCTTGGAAGCTCCTCCACCGACAAATTGAAATCCTTGCGACCCCACCCTTTATACATTTGATTCTCCTTGTATCCATCATACAAACCACTGACTTCCACATGATCAGTGACCAAATATACTTATGATAGACTATTGAACATGTTTCTTAGCTGATGTAGAGGCCTCACCGGTAGAGAATGACCTCCATATTCTCGGTTCCTGACTGAACTGGTCACCTCCCTGTCAGTCACAACCCCTTCGCCTTCATCCAGTTGTACACTCTCTTACGTAGTTCCATTACTTAAAGGTTCTTTATGACTATCCTCATGATTACTATTGGCCTACTTATGTGAAAAATACCTGGAAGGCCCCTCCACGTCCTCCCTCAGCCTTCTAAACACTTCTAACACCATTGGGTTGGGAACCAACGCTTCCATCGCCACAGGACCAAGAGTACAATCTTCAGGCTCGTTGCAAACTCTTTCTAAGGCATCCTACTCCAATAGACGCAGTGGATGAACCCCGTTGCAACTATCAAAACCATTCTCCCTCTGAATTGGAAGACCCCCCCCTGAAAACTACAGGTATAGTACCTTTTGAACTTTCCTCCCTCCTTGTTGAGACCTGGGTTGAAGGTCTCCTTTGGAAAACCCCCTGAGGGTGACCCAGATGGATACAAGGCGAAAAAAATTCAGTCCAATTTTAATAAATTACCTTATTATTGCATTTATATTCCTATCCAATGGTAATCCAAACAAAATAAAATGGAATCCGGAAAGAATCAATTTCAACAGAACCTCGGGGATTAACCGGATGGCACACTTCCTCTGTTCAGCTATCCACGTTTAAAAACCTCCTGATGTGGTTACCCAACATTCTAATAATAGAAGGATTTTGAAAAGGTAATGGAAGCTTAGGAAATCTTACCCAAACTGCCACCGAGGGAGGATCACGATCCATATGAAAGTTGAATGACAAGTGCAGGATGAAGAATCGAATGTCGTTGCAGCTATGGGGGTCCAACAACTAGGCTTTGATACGGTCCTCCTCCGATTCAAACCGGCTCATGATGTGGTGGCTCTCCACTAAACCAACAATCACTCTTTCATGGATATCCCATGAGGAAAACATGAATCTGTCGAAGGTGTCAATAGAAGGTCTCTTATGTTCGAAGCGAGAAATCAGGGTGAGGGTAAGAAGAACCGAGGACTGTGTGAACTCAGAAGATGAAATCTGTAGTTTGGAAATTCCATTAAGGAGAGCTGGGACATTGGGGCTTATGGACACTTTCTGAATAGAGGGAAGGAAATTATGGTTGGAGAAGGGCCGAAAAGGCAACAATGCTCTCACGAGGGAAGATAAAGATGCCTCCCCCGCTAAGGGGGGAGGAGCCGGAGCATTGGACGTCATCGTCACCTTCTAGGAAGAAGCATTGTTGGGGTTTCATGGACGCCCGAGATTTGGGACTTAATTAATGTCATCTTCCACCTAGTTCCTGATGTAGCCACATCTACCGAGTGGTGTTATTTGGGGGTAGGTGATTCTTAATGGATTTAGGTTTGACATAATTGGGTAAATGGGTTGTTGATGTACCACTTCAAGTGACACTTAAGTGGCGGTTTTAATAGAGCCACTTCAAGTGGTGGTTGTGAATTTTTTTCTTTATCCCCTCTCCCACCCCAGAGAAATTTTGATATATAGGTTTTTTTAATAAAATGGGTTTATGGTATATTTAATTAGGGAAATAGGTCAAATCGCCACTTGAAGTATCACTTTACCAATTTTTGGAGCATAGCGCCACTTCAAGTGGCGCTGAACTCTTTGGGGTTTGCCTCTTAGCGCCACTTCAAGTGGCACCGAGACTTGGGGAGGCCTATAAAATCTCCCCCCACTTCTCCATTTCCCATCCCATTTCCTCACTCCACCACCCAATTCATCACACACTCTCTCTACATTGGATCTATCTCTACTTCGATTACTCTGCCCGCATAGCCACCTCAACTCAAATTTGTGGTAATTATTATTTTAAATTTATTTAATATTTTGTTTTATATAAATATTTGTTTAATTCATAGAATTAGTTCTTACTTACTATATTATATTTAAAAATTGTAATAGTTTTTGTTAAATGAAGTTTAATAATTAATTAATTATAAGTGGGTAATTAATTAATTATAATAAGGTATTTAATTAATTATAAGTAGGTAATTAATTAATTATATACAATTAATTAATTATATTTAATCAATTAATTAATTATGGTTATGCAATTAATTAATTATCATTTGGCAGTTAATTAATTATCATTAGGCAATTAATTAATAATCATTATGTACTTAATTAATTATAGTTAGGCACATAATTAATCATCCTTAGGAAACTAATTAAATGTGAGTAGATAAATAATTAAATGTGATTATGCAACTAATTAGATGTCATTAAGCACTTAATTAAATCTGATTAGGAAACTAATTAAATGCGATTAGGAAAATAATTAATTGTGATTAGGAACCTAATTAATTGTGATTAGACACTTAATTAATTGTGATAAGGAACTTAATTAACTGTGATTAGGAAATTAATTAATTGTGGTTAGGCACTTAATGAATTGTGATTAGGCACCTAATTAAATGTGATTAGGAACCTAATTAACTATGATTAGGCACTTAAATAAATGTGATTAGGAAATTAATTAAATGTGATTAGACACTTAATTAATTGTGTTTAGTCACTTAATTAACTTTGATTAGGAATTTATTTAAATCTGATTAGGCACAGAATTTATTGTGCTTGTGGACATAATTAAATGTGATTAGGCAATTAATTAAATGTGATTATCCACTTAATTAACTATGATTAGGCACCAAATTAACTTTGATTAGGCACTTAATTAACTCTGATTAAGGAATTAATTAATTCTAATTAGGGTATTAATTAACTCTAATTAGGCACTTAATTAATTCTAATTATGCACTTAACTCATTACCATTAGGAAACTAACTTAATGTCATTACACAATTAATTATATTTGATTAGGCACTTAACTAATTGAGATTAGGTACTTAATTAAATGTGATTGGAAATTAATTAAATCAAACTAGAAAATTACTTAAATCTAACTAGAAAATTACTTTAATCGAACTACGCAATTACTTAAATTTAAATAGACAATTACTTTAATCTAACTTGGCAATTACTTAAATCTAACCATGTAATTAATTGGTAAAGTAGTTAGATTAATTAGCAAAGTAATTAAATTAATTATCGAAGTAGATATATTAATAAGAGAAGTAGTTATATTAATTATTGCAGTACATATAATAATTAGAGAAGTAGTTATAAATCTATTCTAGAATATACCCTTGAATTAAATTCTATGTATGATAATGAATTTAGTTTTCTATCTACCTTGACCTCAGTTTGTAAGTGAAGTTATGAACTTAAATTTAGTAGTTGAATATATTTTTTTCATATTAAGTGTTAGAGTTGTCAGGAAATGAATGCTCTCTTGAGTAATGTTTCCCTGGGGAGAGGGGATTTGGGTCAGACCACCTACGTTCCTAGAGGCATTCCTTGTCTACGAAAGTGAATGGGGTTGTCTATTGGTCACTCCGGGCTTACTCATGTAGAGTTTTTCATTTTCATAAAACTCTATGTTTTTACATGACTTATTCATGTACCTCATGCATATAATTCATGTGGATATGTATGAATGTGTTAGACTTCTATTTTTGGGTAAGTAACACAAACTTGGGGGTTGTTTGAAGAGTTACACATCAATATGATTTGAGAATATTGATTTGGTGGAGGTATTAGGATTCGAACCTGAATTACTAGAAGCATGCATGCATAATTTGATTCTATAATCATATTCAATTTATAAAGATGATTTATATTAGATAAAAAAGATAGCTGCCTAAATTTATTGCAACAGTCAAATAGTGGAGACATATCAAGGATGTAATTATAGTTTACATCCACAAGTTATTGTGATGCTTGGAGGATGTACTAAGATAGAAGATGTGAAAAGGAAAATTCATCAAAAGTTAAAACTGGCGAGAAATCAAGTGATAGAGTCCATCACATTCAGACATCTTATATATATAGATAGGTTTTGGAATGTTTCCTATCTGTTAAATGATGATGAATATTGGGAATATGTACTTTCATTGGTTATGTATCTACCTGAGAATCAAATGATAGAGTTGTATGTATCTATAGAAATAATATAGGTTCCATTGACATTGGATGTTAGAGAGTCTCAATGTCATGAGACTGTGTCATATGATCCTACGCATCAAGAAGTTCCATCAGCATCAGTAGTTGTTCCATAATTGCTCTCGACCATAGTTTAAATGGATATTCTTCCCCATACTTTAGATTAATTGGTCGATAATTTTGAGGATGGTGACAAATTTGAAGTAGAATATGTAGAGGAAGTTGAAGAAGAATATGAGCATAAAGATGAACAGTCTGTGCCCATTCTAGTGAGGTTTAACCAACCATTGAACCATTCTCCACTGTTAGAATCATTGTCAACTGAAGGCATGAATTGCTTTCATGATTTTGATTGGTATGTTATTAATCCCATTTCAGAATTTCCAGGAATAATTGGTGGCACAAATTGAGTGTCAAATGAAAGTGTTCTGTATATTGGTATAGAGTTTTATAACAAAAAAGCAATGGAAAATGTGACGAAACAATATCACGTTGAATGACAATACTCTTATGTTCTATAGGACTCAAAGTGCTCTTAAAATTTGATTCGTTGGAAAAATATGAATCGTACAATAAAATGCGTCTATGAGATATAATTGATGACACTTTTCACAACTAGCGCATCACTAGATTTACATGACACACCTCTGTGAACCCAAGCTTGTCACAAGAGCACTCTTCATTAGATGTTGAGTTTGTTTCAATAATTACTATTGAAATGATTAGATCATGTCAAGATGTTTATGTGTTTCTAGTAATGGTGATAATCAAAAAACTTTTAGGGTATCAAATCTCATACTAAAAGTCATGGACTACACAACAAAATGATATTGTGAAAGTGTATGGTGATTAAGATGACGCTTATCAAGTTTTAAAAAAACTTTTATAAATTTTATGCCATATTAATCATGTGGTCTATCAGTTACATACTGCTAAATATGTAATACAACACAACCATGTTGATCGTTCAATGGTTTTTTTGATATATTATTTTGGAAATTTTTACTATTTGTAGAAGCTTTTAGACATTAGAAGATGTTTATACAGACTGATGGACATTTCTGAATGGAATTAATACATGAACCATATTGATTACCTCCACACAAGATGAAAATAAAGCCCCTCAACCATTGGCATTTGGAATTGTGGAGAAAGAGAACTTCTCATCATGGAGCTAGTTTTTAGCATGTCTCTGAGAGTTTGTTACGGATGCAGAAAGGATTTTTCTTATTTCATATCAACACTGTGCAATCAAGGAGGCAGTACATTATAAGGGTCTTATGTAGAGACCAACCTATTCCCATCATCGAAACTGTATTCGACTCATTTCCAGTAATTTTTGAAGGATGTTCAAAAATGATTCGATGAAGAAGGAAATCATAAAATTTGGTATGAAAATCCTTTTACATTTTAATTTTTCATGTCATAGTAATTTTTAGATATGTTCATATGAGTTCTTGTTTATTAGCATATGAGCCTAAACAACAACGGATGGAAGAGTGTCTTTATGATATTCACAGAGTGAATCCAGAAGTGTATTGTTTCATGATGTTAATTCCACAGAATAAATGGTCATTGGAATATGATGATGGGAAGAGATACGGTCATATTATGACCAACATTGATGAATGTATAAATGTAGTTTTCAATGGAGTTCAAAAATTACTTATCACAGGTAAGTATGAGTATTTGACTATATGTTACTCAGACGAGCTACAATTATAATATAATATTAGCCTAATGATGTAAATCTAAATTATAGGTTTCGTACAAGATACCTTCTATCATAGTGTATAGTAATTTCTAGAACAAGGAAAGAAGGATGAAGAGGTCTTGAATAGAGGGATGCTTTATGGACACCATTTTCAACACGATCTAGATACAGTTCTTCAGGAGGCTGAAACTTACCATGTAACTACATTTAATCGTCCAGAGCAATGATTTCACGTCATTGAGCCCAGTGATGCTAAGGCTGGTAGAAATGGTCGTGTGTGAGTTGTTTTACTAGAGAAGCGTTACTATGAATGTGAAAGCTTTCAGGCACTGCGATATCCTTACAGCTATGTGATTACAGCATGTGCTTACATGCACATATCTTGGGAGCAGTTTGTTGATCCAACATATCGGCTCAAGAGAATCAACTCTTGGTACACTACTCGGTGGATACCAATCAAAGAACATCATAATTTTCGGCTGTTTGATGGTGCACCCACGCTTCTACCAAACAACACTAGACTTCAACCAAAAATGAGGCCAAAGTTTACTCGTATTCAGAATGAGTTGGATTGGCCTATTGAACTACCAGCCAGTCGAAGTTGCAACATATGTTTTCAGGAAGGTCATACGAAGACACGTTTCCCTAGACACATAGGGAAAACATATAATGGTTGAAATGAATCATGTACTCTATTATATGCTATAAATGTTTGTACATGTAATCATTTATATCATTATGACCATTTATAATCACACTTGACTTTTTTGTATACATGGTAACTTTTAGAAAATGTACTTATATATTATAAACATTTAAAAAATTGGTTAATAAAATTACATAAATATAATATATCATATACATTCAAAAACAATCCAAACTATCAATGTTACCATGACGACAATTGAAATTCTTTGTTGAACTATCAACATTGCAGGAGTCACTTTAAAAAAACAACACCAACTAAAAAAGAATCTAATTGTATAAGAAAAAATTTCGTCATGGTGTGCGGGTTCAAAATACAACATTCTTTGTTTAATGCTAGTCATGTAGTTCTAATCAATTAAAGGTTTACATTCAAAAAACAAAAACATTTGAACTATGAAATGAAATTGTTATCAGAATTTTATAATGAAATTAATGTTTCTCTGTTTGTAAATTCAGATGGAGAATCCACTATTATATACCGAGGAGACGCACGTTTCATGAGATGTGTTGGTGTGATGACCTGTTATACATCTTTCAATTCAAAGAGCACATCATTTACATCAAGAGGAACCCTCGACAACTATTTTTTCATATCTTAGACATGCGGGATTTTATGGAGTCCCTATATGTGACTTCAAGTACATTGATCACCATTTCATTGTTGCATTTGCTAAGAAATGGCGGCCAGAGAAACACACATTTCATCTCCTAGTGGGGGTGAGGACCATCACTTTAGAGGAAGTCGCCTACATGCTGGGGTTACCCATCCATGGACATGCATTTACAGGTGCCAGTAGTGGCGACTGGGCTGCAGTCATACAAAGGCTACTAGGCATTGACATCATCGGCACACAAGGAGTTCTCTAGGGTTCGCGCTTGCGCATGAGGTGTCTTGATCAGCATTTCAACATCATTCTTGATGATTCCGATGAGGATATCATTATTCAGCACACACAAGCATACGTTTTGCGGCTGCACGAAGGTGTTTTGTGTGTCGGCTACTCTACCTATTTGGTAAACATGATGTACCTCCCATTTCATTAGGATCTGGATCAGAAGACTACATATAGTTGGGGGTACACTGTATTAGAACATCTGTATAGACACTATTTACTAGTTGTTCGGAAGATTCACATCATATTTTAGGTATCATGTTTTTTGAACAGATGTGGGCCTGGGATCATTTTCTATGCATCGCTCCTCGAGCCATCGTACCACTTGCAATAGAGTTATTTCAGGACTGTCCTCTGGGAATATGGTATGTCTACATCATTAATTTCATTTGTTTAGTACTTTTGGAATTTTCTTTATAAACTTACCGTATATTAATTATTTTAACTAGGTGGAGTCAGTATCAGGAGTATTCACATACTCCGAGACAAAGTGTGCACAACTTACGAGAGATATTAGACGCCATGCTGCCAGCTGATGTAAGTAAAACTGTACTTTTTTATTGTCAAATCTGTTTTGTTATCACTATTTTAAGTTATTTCAATATAATCTTAGTAAAATGTTCAGTCTAATATTTAACTTATTTTTTTTACTTTACATTTTAGTTTTCATGGACTCCGTATACCTGTCATGTCTACGCATAACTTCCACCTTACTGCACAGCTAGGGTTGGAGATCGTACAACAATGGTGCCACTAATAGACTTCCACATCATTGAGTGGCACCAGCCAAATGGTTTCATGTGCTAGTTCTTCTTCATACAACATATCCCCATGCCACTAGGACAACCGGCCGATTTACAGTCGATGGTGATTACTAGTAGAAAAACGACAAACTGGCAGGGATTTCATGCATCTTATATCGAGCTATGGGACACGTGTTCTAGATTTAGTATCATTTCATTTGGATATACCACAACACACAGTCAGTTATCTGCTCAGCGGGATTATGCAGACTCGTATCGACGTCACATGATCATGCATCACACCTGTCAGAGGATTGTCTTTCAGTACTTTGTATGTTTACTAAGAGTTATTATTTTTTGTTTAACTAATTTTTTGTATTAATATGAATATTATTTAATTTGCATAAATATTCCATTGGTCATCTTGATCATACGACAGAGCCTTATGAGGATGCATATATTATGCAGGATGTAGTTCATTGGGATGTGTTGTATCTCCTCGATCATCTTTGGTTGATACGTGATAGTTTTTATGATGAGGAGCCACATGATTATCCCACTCCATATAATCCAGCTGATTCTCCTGAGGATAAAGATGTCTCGGATATTCCTGCCAAGGATGATGCACGACCACCACTACCTCTAGCTGGACGACAGAGGCGAGCACATCAGGAGGGGAAGAGGTTACGACATCGACATCCAAGAGCGGCTCCTACAGATGCTACCACACTATAGAGAGAGGATACGACCCAACCGACTAATGATATTTCACAGTAGGGAGAAACTTATATACCAGAGATTCCGTCTTTGCAGATTATTATAAACTTCGACCTGAGTGCGGTCACATAACTTGTGGCGGCCCCCTCCCTCGACGAGGCCTTCTTCAGTTCCCCATTTCTACCATTTATAGTATCTTCAGACCCATACGACACCCCATATTATTTTGGGTTATCCTCCTCACATTGTTTTACTAAGTCCTCTACACATCACTAGGTGGAGGCACCAGAAGCACCAGAAGAAGAGGAAACTATAGCTAGGACATCAGAGCAACATGGACGTTGGATGCAGAGAGCATGTGCGATTTAGACGATGTGTTGTGGCACCGGGGGCATCATCGATGATGTTTCAGATGTCATGTTGTATATATTAAAAAAATTATTTACTATGACAAGTAAATTTTTCAGATGTCATGATGTATTTATAATTATATATTTGTAAAAATATTTATAAATGTAAATTACAAATTAGTTATTAAATAATTAATAATTAACCATTAATAATTAGTAATTATAATGATGAAAAATAAATAATAATTATATAACTAATTAACTAATTATAAATTGTATAATTAATACTTATATTAATATTTAACATATTAATTAATATAAAGTCAAAAAATTATATGATTATTAAATATATTACGAATTAACGATTTAATTATTAAATATTTCGTATATGTTTAATCCATATTATATGTTTTATTTATATTTAGTTAATATTTTATAGTCTATAAAATCCACTTTCTTGAAACATTTTTATCATTCAATTATGTGGATTGGAAATATCATAAATTATTTTTGAGAAACATTGTTTATGAATTTATTTTTTACTTTCAAAAATTTATTATATGTTTAATACATATTTTTAGATTCATTTATATTCATCTGATAGTATATATTTTATATAATTGCAATTTCACGTACTTGAATCATTTTTATGTTTCAAATAGGTGGATTTGAAATATTATAAATTATTAATGATGAACATTGTTTACGAAATTCTTTTTATTTTCAACTATTTATTGTATGTTTAATCGATGTATTATGTTTCAGTTATATTTTTCATATATTTTATATTTTATTGGATTTCAAACTCACATACTGGTAACATTATTATGTTACAAGTAGATGGCTTTGAAAGCAAATAATTTTTTTATCAACATTGTTTACGAAATTATTTTTATTTTCAACTATTTCTTAGATGTTTAATAAATTGTTTAAGCTTCATTTATATTGATATTATACTTTATATTTTATAATATTTCAAAAACACTTACTTGAAACATTTTTAAATTTCATGTAGGTGGATTTGAAAGCTTGTAAATTGTTTTTAGTCAATATTGTTTATTAATTTTTGTTAATTTTAACTATTTATTATATGTTTAACAATATTTCAAATTTATAAACCTTCAAATAATACTATTGTTATTAAAAATTTATTATATGTTTAACAATACTTCAAATATAATTATAAATAAATAATAATAACTATATAAATATAGATTAATAATTAAATATTGGATATTATATATAAATTTAAAAATATATAATTATAAATATATAAGTATAAATATAAATAAAATATAATTATATATATATATACGTATGAATATTAAATATATTTATAAATAAATTATAAATATATATTTAATAATATTTTCTAAATTATATATTTGTAAATATATTTATATTTATATAATTAATAATATTTATCTATAAAGATAGGTTTATAATTATTTAATTAAAATTATATTATTTATTTAAATTCATAAATAAAACATACACAAAATCGGCCAAAAAACAACAGCACAAAGACCCACATCAAGTGGCACTTTGTTATTTTATACTAATTAATTATTTATATTTATTAATAAGTATAATTAATAAGTATTTTAAATTAATAATTTTAATTAATAAGTATCTATACTTAATAAATATAATTAATAAGTATAAATAATTAATATGTTTTAATTATAAATATATAAGTATTTATTTATTAATAATTTATAAATAAATATATAATTAAAAGTATTTATTTATAATTTTAAATATATATTTATATAATTATATTCATATTAATAATTATACATTTAAAATTATATTTATATTTAAATATATTTATATTATGTATAGTTATTTATTATTGTAAATATTAATTAATGTATTTATAAATATAATATTAAATACATATTTATAAATATATATTTATTTATTATTTATATGTATATATGTAAATATATATTATATAATTATATTCATAATTTTATTATAATTATAAAATTATTATAAATATATATATATAGTGTGTGGGATGGGGCGATATTTGGGGGGAGGGGGTTCTTTTAACGGGATTAGGTTTGGAATAATTGGGGAAATGGTTTGCGAAAGCGCCACATCAAGTGGAACTTGGGTGTTTTTTTCTTTATCCCCCCTCCCACCATACACACTATTATATATATTTATAATAATTATATAATTATAATATAATAATTAATATGATTATATATATATATATTTACATATAAATAATAAATAAATTTATATTTATAAATATGCATTTAAGATTATATTTATAAATACAAAAATAAATATTTAGAATAATAAATAACTATATATAATATAAATATATTTAAACATAAATAAATCTAAGGAGTTGTGATTATGTATTTATAAATATATTTTTAAATATATTATTATCAATAAGATTCTAATTCTATTAATATATATTTAAAATTATAAATAAATACTTCTAATTATATATTTAGTTATAAATTATTAATAAATAAATACATATATATTTATAATTAACACTTATTAATTATTTATACTTATATATTATTAATACTTATTAGTTATACTTATTAATTATGGATAATTTTTAATTATACTTATTAATTAAAAATAATTATTAATTATACTTATTAATAAATATAAATAAATAATAAGTATAAAATAAAAAGCACCACTTGATGTGGTGCTTTGTGTTTGTGTTTTTTGGCCAATTTTGTGTATGTTTTATTTATATATTTAAATAAAAAATATATTTGTAATTATATAATTATAAACCTATATTTATAGATAAATATTTATAATTATATATATATAAATATATTTACAAATATATATTTTTGAAGATATTATTACATATATATTTAAAATTTGTTTATAAATATATTTATTATTCATATGTAAATATATATATATATATTAATTATAATTATACTTATATATATATAATTATATATTTTTACATATATATATAATTTTAAATCTATAATTACTAATCTATATATATATATTTATAAGTATTTATTTATAAATAAATTTGAAATATTATAAAAAATATAATAAATTTTTACTAATAACAATATAATTTCAAAGATTATAAATGTGAAATATTATTAAACATATAATAAATATTTAAAAAATAAGAATTTTATAAAAAATATTGAATAAAAATAATTTATAAGCATTCAAATCCACCTACATGAAACATAATAATGTTTCAAGTAAGTGTTTTTCAAAGATTATAAAATATAAACTATAATAGAAATTTAAATTAAAGATAAAACATGTAATTAACATATATGAAATAGTTGAAAATAAAAGGAATATCGTAAATAATGTTGATAAAAAATTTATTACCATTCGAAGCCACCTACTTGTAACATAAAAATGTTCTAAGAATGTGACTTTGAAAGCCTATAAAATATAAACTATATGACCAATATAAATGAAACTTAATACATGGATTAATCATACAATAAATAGTTTAAATTAAAATTAATTTCATAAACAATGTTCATCAAAAATAATTTATAATCTTTCAAATCCACCTATTTAAAACATAACAATTTTTCTTGTACGTTACTTTGAAAGTATATAAAATTTAAACTATAAGAAAAATATAAATGAAACATAAAACATGGATTAAACATATAATAATTAGTTGAAAGTAAAAAGAAATTCAAAACCATTTTGGCTCACAAATAATTTATAAGATTTCCAATCCACATACTTGAGAGATAAAAATGTTTCAAGAACGTTGCTTCAAAAAGCTATAAAATATTAACTAAATATAAATGAAACTTAAAATATGGATTAAACATATAAAAAATATTTAGTAATTAATTTGTTAATTAGTAATATATTTAATAATTATATAATTTTTGATTTTCTAAAAATTAATATTTTAATTACTAATATAATTACTAATAATATAATATTTAATTAGACAATTAGTAATATTATTATAAATTATTTTTCATCCTTATAATTATTAATTATTAATGGTTAATTATTAATTATTTAATTACTACTTTGTAATTTACAATTATAATTTTTTTACAAATTTGTAATTCAAAATATAACATGACATCTGAAACATTTACTTGTCATAGTAAATAAGTTTTTTTAATATATACAACATGACATCTGAAACATCAATGACGATGCCCCCAGTTACCACAACGTGTCATCATAATCTCAAGTCTTCTCTGCATCCGACCTCTGTGTCGCTCTTGTGTCCTAGCTATAGTTTCATCCTCTTCTGTTGATTCTAGTGCCTCCACATGGTGCTTTGTAGAGGACTGACCAAAAAAATGTGGGGAGGATCATCCAAAATCATATGGGGAAACATATGGCTCTGAAACTCTTATAAATTGTAGAAATGGGGCACTGAAGAAGGCCTCGATGGGAGAGGGGGCCTCCCTAAGGTGTGTGACAGCACCCAAATCAATGTCCATAGTAATCTGCAGAGACATCAATTCTGGTATATAAGTGTCTTCGTGCCATGAAATATCATCAATCAGATGGGCCAGATCCCCATCGGCAGGAGCCGCTCTCAGATGTCGATGTCATCACCTCTTCCCCTCTTGATGTTCTCGTCTCTATCGTCCAGCTAGAGGTGGTGGTGGCGGTGCATCATCCTCAATAGGAATAGTAGGGAAATCGTCATCCTCAGGAGCTTCAGTTGGATGGTATGGAATGGGATAATCCTGTGTCTCCTCATCCTAAAAACTGTTACGTATCAACCAGAGATGATCGAGGAGATCCAACACATTAAGATGAAATACATCCCGCCTAATAGATGCATCCTCCGGAGGGTCTTTGGTACGTGGAAGATGACCAATGGCATCTTCCTACAAATGAAATTACATTCAAATTAATAACATAAATGAGGTAAACAAAAATAATAACTTTTAGTAAACATACCAACTGCTGAATGCAAATCACATGATGGGTAATATGCATGAAGGTGTGACATCGATACCAGTCTACATAATCCCCTTGAGTATATAAACATCTACGTATGGTGGTATATCAAAATGTAATGATACTAAATCTGGCACGAATGTCCCACAACACGATATAAGATGCATGAAATCCCTGCTCGTTTGTCGTTTGTCTGCTAGTAAGAACAATCAAATGTAAATAGGCAGGCTGTACTGGTGAAATAAGGATATGCAGTATGAAACCAAAGTGGTGCATGACCAGATATGGTGGGTGCCACTCAATGATGTGGAAGTAGATGAGTGGAACCACTACAAAACGATCTCCAACCCTAGTTGTTCAGTAAGGTGGAAGTGATATGTAGACATGACCAGTTTACGGAGTCCATGAAACCTGAAATTTAAACTCAAAACATAAGTTATATATTAGCATAAAAATTTCACTGATATTATACTGAAATAACTTGAAATAGAGATAACAAATTAAATTTGACTATAAATAGTACTTTTTAACTTACATTAGCTGGCACCATGGAGTCAAATATCTGTCAGGAGCTGTGGACACTATTTCTCAGAGAATGTGAATACTTCTGAGACCTACTCCACCTAGTTAAAAAAGATTAATATATGGTATGTTTATAAAAACCAATAACAATAGTACTAAATAACTGAATGTAATGATGTAGACATACCATCGTCCCCGATGGCAATCATGAAATGGTTGTACTGCAATTGGGGAGTTGGCGTGAGGAGCGATGTGTGGAAAATGCTCCAAGCCCACATCTGTACTAACACTATGCAACATGAAATCTGATGTGAATCTACCTAGAAACTGGTATAGAGGGATCTGTACAGATGATCTAATACAGCGGACCCACAACTGTATGTACCCGTCTGATCCAGATCCTCAAGTAAGGGAAGGTACATCATGTGTACTAAAGATATTGAGTAGTCGATGCACAAGACACCTCCGAGCAGCAGAAAAATGTATGCACGTGTGTACTGAATAAGCGTATCCTCGTCGACATCATTTGTAATGACGTTGAAAGGATGATTAGGCCACCTCATGCGCAAGCGCGAACCCTAGAGAACACCTAATGCACCGACAACGTCAATTCCTATTAGCCTCTGAATGACTAGAGCTTAGTCGCCACTACTGGCGCCCATAACTGCATGTCCATGGATGGGTAACCCCAACATCTATGTGACATCCTCTAATGTGATAGTCATCTCCCCCTCCGAGGGATGAAATGTATGTGTCTATGGCCACCATCTCTCAACTAATGCAACAATGAAATAGTGATCAATGGTCTTGAAGTCGTATATAGTGACTCCATAAAATCCCACACGTCTAAGGTATGGACAAATAGCTGTTGGGGGTGCCTCTTGATGCAAATTATGTGCTCTTGGAACAGAAAGATGTCTGACATGTCATCGCGCCAATACATCACACGACACATTCGTTTCTTGGGTAGATAATAGTGGCTGCTCCATCTGAATTTACAGAATACAAAACATTAATTTCATTATAAAAGTATTATAACATTTTCATTCCATAGATCAAATGGTTTTGTTTTTTGAATGTAATCCTTTTATTTTATAACATTGCATGACTATATTTAAACAATGAATGCTATATTTTGAACCCGCACACCGTGCCGAAATTTTTTCTTATACTGGTAGATTCCTTTTTTTGGGTTAGTGTTGTTTGTTTAAAGCTACTCATGCAGTGTTGACTGTTCAACAATGAATTCCAATTGAAATCATGGTAACATTGATAGTTTGGATTGTTTTTGATTATATATAATAATTTTTATTTATGTAATTCTATTAACCAGTGTTTTAAATGTTTATAATATATAATTATATTTTCTAAAATTTACCCTGTATACAAATAATACAAATATGATTATAAATTTTCATAATGATAAAAATTATTACATGTACAAACATTTACAGAAACTGATAAATTACATGATTAATTTCAACCATTAGATGATTTCCCTATATTTCTAGAGAAACATCTCTTCATATGACCTTCCTGACGACATATACTACAACTTCGTCCAGCTGGTTGTTCACTAGGCCAATCCATCTCATTCCTAATATGAGTATAATTTGGCCTCCCTTTAGGTCAAAATCTAGATTTGTTCAGTAGAAGTGTGGGTGCGCCATAAAACAGCTGAAATTCCCGATATTCTATGATTGGCATCCATGGTGTACTTTAGCAAGAGTTTATGCTATCGAGCCGATAAGCTGGATCAACAAACTTCATCCAAGATACGTGTATGTAATCACATGCTGCAATGACATGGCCATAAGGATATCTTTGTGCCTGAAAGTTGTCACATTCACAATAACACTTCTCCAGTAAAACAACTCACACACAACCATTACTACAAGCCACAACATCACTAGGCTCAACGAACTCAAATTGTTGCTCTGGAGGATTAAATGTAGTTACACTGTAAGTTGTAGCATCCTGAAGAACTGTATATAGCTCGCAATAGAAATGGTGACCATAACACATCCCTAAATTCAAGCCCTCCTCAGCCTTGTATCCTCATTCTAGAATGTACATTACACTACGATAGAAGGTCTCTTGAAAAAAACCTATAATTTATATTTACGACATTACACTGATATTATATTATAATTGTAGCTCGTCTGAGTAAAATATAATAAAATATTCATATTTACCTGTGATAGGTAATTTTTGAACTCCCTTGAAATCTCCATTTATACATTCTACAATGTTGGTCTTCATATGACCATATCTCCTCCCATCATCATATGACGATAACCGTTTCTTCATTGGAATTAGAATCATGTAATCATACACTTCTGGATTCACTCTGTGAATATTTTTAAGTTGCTCATCCATCCTTTTTTGTTGAGGCTCATATGCTATCAAACAAGAACTCATCTGTACAGATACAAAAATTACTATGACAAAAAAATTTAAAATGAAAAAAAATGTTCATACCAATTTTTAGGATTTCCTTCTTCATCAACCCATTTTGGAACTTCTTTCACAAATTACTGGGAATGTGTCGAATACAATATTGATGATGGTCATAGTGTGGTCTTCACATAAGACCCTCAGACTGTACCACCTCCTTGAGTGCATGGTGTCAATCTAAAATAAGACAAATCCATTCCACATCGATAAAAAAATATCAGGGACATGCTAAAACCAACTTCATGATGAGAAGTTCTCTTTCTTCACAATTTCAAATGCCAAAGGTAGAGGCGCTCGATTTCCAACTTGTGTGGTGGAAACAAATAAAGATCTTGTATAATTTCCATACAGAAATGTTCCATAAATCAATATAAACTGCTTGCAATGTCTAAAAGTCGCCACACGTGGTAAAAATCTCCAAAATATTCTACCAAACAGAACCATTGAACGATCAACTTGGTTATGTTGGTTAACATATTCAGTAGTATGTAACTGATAGACAACATGATTATTATGGCGTAAAATCTCCAAAAGTAGTGGTAAAACTCAATAAGAGTCATCCCAATCTCCATACACTTTCACAATAGCCTTTTGTTGTGCCACACCGGGCTTCTAGTGAGTGATTTGATACACAAAAAGATGTTTGATTCTCTCCACCACATGAACGAAAGGAACGTCATGAAATGCTCTAATCATTTCAACTATAATAGTTGAAACAAAGTCAAAATCTAACGAAGAGTGTTCTTGTGTCAAGCTTGGGTTCACACAGGTTTGTGGAGTAAATCTAGTGATGCGCAAGCTGTGAAAAGTGTTATAAATTTTAGCTCGCAGATGCATTTGACAGTTTGATTCATTTTTGTCACAAAATATCAAATATTAAGACCACTTTGACTTTTCTACAACAAAAGAGTAATGTATTTCGATGTGATATTGTTTTATCATATTTTTGATTGCTTCTTCGCTATCAAACACTTTTCCAATATACAAAACACTATCATTTGACACTCAATTTGTGCCACCAATGATTTCTGGAAATTCTGAACTAGGAGTAATAACTTACCAATCAAATTCTGGCAAGCGATTTATGCCATTAGTCGACCATGAATCCAATAGTGGAGGATGGTTCAATGGTCGGTTAAACCTCACATGAGTGGGAACAGACTATTCTTATACATTCTCAACTTATTCTCCAAATTCCTCTTCATCATATTCGTAGAAATTGTCATCATCCTCAAAATCATCGACCAATGCATCTAAAGTATGTGGAGGACTATCCATTGAAACTGTGGCCGAGTGAAATGATGGAATAACTACCAATATTGATGGAACTTTTTGATGTGTAGGAGTATATGACACAGTCTCAAGACATTGATACTATCCAACTTCCAATGTCAATGGACCACCATTATATCTATAGAGACATACAACTCCATCATTTGATTCTCAGGTAGATACTAAAAAAATGAAAGTACATATTCGCAATCTTCATCATCATTTACTGGATTGGACACATGACAAAACCTATCTATATATGGAAGATGTATGAATGTGATAGACTATATCACTTGATTACTCGCCAGTTTTAACTTTTGATGAATTTTCCTTTACACAAATTCCAAATTAATACATTCTACAAGCATCACAATAGCTTGTGGATGTATACTATAACTACATCCTTGATCTGTCTCCAATATTTGACAGTTGCAATAAATATAGGCAACCATATTTTTTATCTAAAATTAATCGTCGTTCTAAATAAATATGATTATAAATTCAAATTATATATGCATGCTTCTAGTAATTCATGATGAATTCCTAATCCCTCCTCTAAATCAATATGTTTAAACCATATTTATGTGTAAGTCTTTACACAACCCATTATTATGTGTTAATTACCCAAAAATAGAAGTCGAACATATTCATACATATCCACACGCATTATATTAATGAGTTACATGAACAAGTCATGTAAAATCTTAGAGTTATATGAAATTGAAAAACTCCACATGAGTAAGCCCGAAGTGACAAATAGCCAACCCATTCACTTTCTTAGACAAGGAAAGCCTCTAGGAAAGTAGGTGGTCTGACCCAATGCCCCTCTACCCAGGGATACTTTACACTAGAGAGAATTCATTTCAGGAGAACTCTAACACTTAATAGGCAAAAAGTATATTAAACTACTAAATTTATGTTCATAACTTCAATTACAAACTAAGGTCAAGGTAGATAGAAAACTAAATTCATTATCATACCTACAATTTAATGTAAGGGTATATTATAGAAGTAATCTACAACTACCTCTCTTATTAATATAATACATAACTAATTAATATACCTAATTCGCTAATTAATATAACTACTTTGTTAATTATTATAATGACTTTGATAATTAATATAACAACTTCACTAATTAATTACCAAGTTATATTTAAGTAATTTATTTGTTAGATTTAAGTTATTTTCTAGTTACATTTATGTAATTTCCTATTTAGATTTAAGTAATTTCCTATTTAGATTTATGTACTTTCTAATCACATTTAATTAAGTGCCTAATAAAAATTAATAATGTGCCTAATCACATTTAATTAAGTGTCTAATCACATTTAATTAGTTTCCTAATGATAATTAGTTATGTTCCTAATTAGAATTAATTAAGTGCCTAATTAGAGTTAATTGATTCCCTAATTATAATTAATTAATTCCCTAATTAGAGATAATTTAGTGCATAATCACAGTTAATTAAGTATCTAATCACATTTAATTTATAACCTAGTCACATTTAATTAAGTCCCTAATCATAGTTAATTATGTGCCTAATCACATTTAATTCAGTTTCTAATCATAGTTAATTAAGTTTCTAATCACAGTTAATTAAGTGACTAATCACATTTAATTAATTGCCTAAACACATTTAATTAAGTGCCTAATCATAGTAAATTAGGTGTCTAATCACATTTAATTAGGTGCCTAATAATAATTAATTAAGTGCCTAATCACAATTAATTAACTACCTAATAACAGTTAATTAAGTGCCAAATAACAATTAATTAAGTGTCTAATCACAATTAATTATGTTCCTAATCACAATTAATTAATTTCTCAATTGCATTTTATTAGTTGCCTAATCAAATTTAATTAAGAACCTAATCACAATTAATTAATTGTATAATAGCATTTAATTAGTTGTCTAATCACATTTAATTAGTTGCCTAAGGATAATTAATTTAGTGTCTAACGATAATTAATTATGATCCTAACAATAATAAATTAACCGCCTAACGATAATTAATTATCTTCTTAACGATAATTAATTAATTGATTCACCATAATTAATTAATTGATTAATGAAAATTAATTAATTTCTTATAATTAATAAATTACCAACTTATAATTAATTAATTACTTACTTATAATTAATTAATTATTAATCTACATTATAAAAAACTATTTCTATTTCTAAATAGAATAAAATAATTAAAAACTCATTCTATGAATTAAACAAATAATTAAATAAATAAAATGATAAATAAATTTAAAATAAGTATTACCACAAATTTGCGGAGAGGTGGCTATGCAGGCAGAGCAACCGAAGAAGAGGGAGAGAGAGCCGAAGTAGAGAGTGTGTGTGAGGAAGTGGGGGTGGGAAGTGATGAAATGGGATGGGAAGTGAGGATGTGTAGGGGGATTTTATTGGCCTCCCGAACCCTCAGCGCCACTTGATGTGGTGCCAGGGAGACAACCCCAAAGAGATCAGTGCCACTTCAAGTGGCACTGATCGTGTATAATGTACCTGATCAGTGCCACTTCAAGTGGCACTATGCGCATGAAATTTCTAAAGCGCCACTTCAAGTGGAGCTTTGACCCATTTCCCTAATTAAATATACCATAAACCAATTTTATTAAAAAAAACCTATATATCAAAATTTATCTTGTCAAGTCTGCCACCACCACCTCAGGTCTTGCCTGCCGCATCCGCCTTATGGCCTTGGCCTCACCCCGTCTAACACCTACATCCAAGAGACACTACCTCACAGGACCATCGTCCTAGCCACATAGACCAGATATTGCATGCCACCATTCCTTGGTCACCAACGCCTCTCCACTATGGTCTGGTCATGCTGCTCTGCTATATCCTGGCCATGTTGCTACCCTACTACCACAACCTCAGAAGACTACACACTACTTTCTGCTGTCTAGATCTGATGATGAGCGACATGCCTGAACTAACCACATTGCATGCCAGTACACCACCACGGTAATCCCTAACCACGTAGATCCTCCATAAACATCTAGATTCAACCCAATTTCAAAAAAAAAACATTGATTGTTACTTCATTTGGATGAAGTAAAAATGCTAATCTACATTGCTGATTCATTTCACCATTAATTTAGTATCCGATGGTAGATTATACTGTTATTCTTCGAAACTGGTTGTGAAAAAATTTATTATTGGTTATTTGTAGAATTGTCTTCCAAATGAAAAACCAATGATGAAATGGTGAATAATGAAGAACAATAATCACTAATAAAAAAATTGATGAACCAACCTTCACCATTGTTTGGGTTGTTCTTTCATTGCTGTTTGAATTACGAATGAGAAGCTATAATAATAATTAATAAATATCAGGCTCATGTGAAGAACAATTTTTACAATTCAAAGATGGATATTATAAGTAATAAATGTTTTATTCAAAAGAGGCAGAAAATAAAAATTGAAGGGTCTTACCAGGATTGTATTGATCATCGTTAATAGAGAACACACTTGTCATGATCTGTTGCATTCGTCGCGCTTTTAATTGTTTTGATCTGATGTTTTTTCATCATCCATCAGACAGAGGAGGAAGAGATGGTTTATTCTAGCGAATGTTGAAAAGTTAACCAACCCTTCATATGTCCCTATAATGACTTATTTATATGCTTTTAATTATTTCAAGGATAAATTAATAAATAAACTTATTAATTTATTAACCTTCTTAATTACACCGCCAATGATATAGGCATTTGGTCTCCCAACGCTGACTCATTTTATGTCATGCTTAGTGTAAACACCACATTGGATACTCTACTAGGACATTGGATATCTGATTTAAGATTTGGTTTTGAATTTATTACATTATTTATTAAAAACCACACCTACACAATAAAAATATATTTAATATTTTTATAAAATTAATTAAGAAAATAACGGGCCTCAGCATCACAGGTCGTCTAAGTGCATGGCTCTAAAAATATTCCTATGAATATTACAGTCTTACAACACAAAATCAGAGTCTCTCCATGAAATGATTATGTTTTATGAAATCATAGAATACAAAATTCACATATGTTACATTATGATAATGTCTAATTCATATCACATATTCATGGGTTAATGTAATATATTCTCTTGTTATATAATTTTTATATTCCTATATGTAATGGTTTCATCATCTACATGTTATTTTAGGAAATTACCTCAACTCACTAATATTATAAGTGCTTTTAGTCATAATCAATAATCACTCTCTTGATTTTGTCCAACTATATTTTCTATCATGGTATCCATATTTCATTGTACCTCTTGGATGGATGAAAATAGATAAGATATTGGAATAATGAAATAGGTCTTTAAATATATTAATTGATAATGGTACACATAATGTTCTTCCTAACTTGATGAATCCATCTTTATCAATGTTGAAATCATAATTTTTCTACGGTTTTTTATCTCACCTTCTTCCAAATCTTTAGATAATCTATTTCTTCCTACATTATCTTATAATTATTAAATTTTTATGAATTCATATAGTAATGGTGGATCACCATCCATACTTTTTAAATTATAGATTCATCAATTTAATATTCATGATGATATGACCATTCTCAATCCACATAATGGATATGGTATCATGTTCCTTTCTTCTAAGAGAATAATGCAGTATATTTATCTCTATGGGATGGTATTTAATTGAGAAATCATAGTCCAAAATAAATTCTAACTATCTTTATTGATTAATGTTTAAGTCTGTATCTGTGAATATATAGTTTAAACTATTCTTATTAGTGTATAAGTCACACATCTATATATATATATAATGTATCAAAATATACATTTAAATGATCTAAAATTAAAAGTCCAAATCATGTGTCAATTAGTTAATCTTCTGGATATTCTATATTCATGATTGATAAGATATTAATTTATCATTTTATATATGAAAACAATACAATCATTTGTTTTAAGCATCAATGTATATAACAAACCCTTCCCTAATTGATAGTAGTTGATTATGTGTGTAGTGATTAGTCTGTACTTGAGATCCTTAATTATTGTTTCACATTATTTCATCAAACCAAACTTATCCCATTTCTATGTTAAAATATTTAGTGGGATAGACAGTCATGGGAAGTTTTTAATAAATCATGGGCAGTACCTAACTAATCAAAGAAGAAGTAGATATCCATGAAACATGGGTGATTAGAAGATTATTTAATTTGATTTATCTATAATGGATTCAAAAATATTCCCTCAATTATGATCATAGGACCAAAAAATGTGAATTTCAATTTCTAAAAGTCACACATTTCGAACATAACATAAAACATATCATTTCTTAATGAAACTCTCAAAATATATAGATATTTCCCATGTTATTCCATTATCGTTGTGTATATGAGAATATCATGTAATAGAAAAACCAAAATCCATTATAGGTAGTCTCTAAATATTCTATTCATCAACTCAATGAATATTTATGGGGTATTTCTAATTCCTAATGGTATCATTATAAATTCCTAGAGTCAATGTATTGTATGAAAATATTTCTTTTGTATATATTCTATATTTACCTTTATTTTAGTATATGTATAATGAATATCCAATTTTGAGAAGTACTTTATTCATTAACATTGATCAATCAACTCATTAATTATAGAGATTAGATTCTGGTTCTTTATTGATATCTTGTTAAGCTCTTGATATTCAATACATAGCTACATTTATACATCTGACTTCTTGATAATTAGAACTATTTCTCCAAAAGTTTATACACTAGGGTATAATAACTATTTATCAAAATAATTTTTTTATTTCCACTTCAAATCTGCTTGTTCTATCTGGTCCATCATATAGGGGATTTGTGAAAATAGTTCAGATATAGGTACAAGTTAATTAAATAACTCCGCCTAATGATCTGAAGGAATGTCATTTAATTACATTGGAAATACATAATTATATTCTTTTTAAATTGGCATGTCCTCAAGGTTTATGCATTATATTTTCTCAATAATTTCAGTAAGATATACATCATCATTATTTAAAAATACCCATATCTATATAATTTTATAGAGGAGGATCATAATCATAATTTAAATTTTAGTACATCATGAGATGGTTTTGGACATGGAATGCTATTTCCTTTTCCTAGAAGTTTATGAGATCTCTATATAATGGTGTTCAATGCATGCCTATATTGGTATAAAATTTTACTAATTGGTGGTTAAAAATATTTTCATGGAGAATAAATTTATAAATGATATGATAACAAGAATTCAACACATGGGTTATAATGATTGTACCACTATGTATTTATAAGGTCCTTAGGTTTATTCTAGGTATTCTTTTAGAACACTATTTTGAAATTAAAATAAAATGTTCTTTGATACCATCTATTGAAAATAAAATTATTTTAACATTATTTGAAATTACATTTTTAGGTAAAAAACATAATAATATAAATCTAAAAATTGATATTTTTTACTTTCAAAGGAATATAGGTCACATAAATCATGAATACAAAAAAAAATATTTAAATTTATGTAAATTATTCTTTATAGTCATTACATATGTTTTATTACCTTTTCAGTTTGTGGAATACCTTATGGATATAAATCATGGAAATAGTGACATAGAATCCCAATAAGGCTAGGGATAATATAGAAGGAACATAAGACAAGATTCCATAAAGTATATGGGACAACAAGCTCTTCATATTCATATCATAATAATAATTCCATTTACATTTCATATGAAAAATAATTTTAAAGATATATATAATTATAAATATGTATAATAATTCAACATCATTACATTTGTGAAAGAATCCCAGACTGAGAATGTGAAAAAAAATCTAACATAATTTTTAGGTATATTATAAGACTATAAATCATCATATTATAAAATTTTAATAAAGTTGTAATCATGTTCATGAATAATATTCATCTAATGAGAAAGATCAAATTTCCCTATAAATTCAAGGGATATAAAATTATAGGCCCACTCATCATATAATAAAATTATAATAATCATTTATGCCACGTAGAAAGTGAAAATTTTCATATCATAAACATCAATAAAACCCATGGTATAATAATGGGATTCATAATGGATTTATAAGGAATATATCGATGAATAAAACATGAAGACTTCCCAAAAGAATAATCAAATGAATACTTTAATATGTAAATGGGTAGAATTAACAAAAAACTATTATATAACATGTACATGAGATGAATAAACATATGAGGAATAAGAAATATTTTTTTGAGAGAAATCCTTTATCAAAATATAAAATATAGATATTAATGTATCCCATAGTAATAATTCAATATAAATAAATATATTAAAATAGTATAGTTAAATAGAAATCATTTAAAAGTTATTTTATTATAATTGTAGTGAAAATATTAGGTAATAATATAAAAATCCAAATAATAGTTGGGTTTTTGAGTTCCCTAAGATTTATTCTTATTTTTTCACATTTACACCTAATACATAATAAATATTTACAGAAATTAGAAAATTAAATAAAAATTATATGAAATTATATTTTTATTATTTTTTATCATCTATAATCATTGAATTTTATTTATTACTATTTTGTTAAAGAGAGGATGATTCTAGGACATGTTTATTTGAATTTACCCATATACTTTTTGAATTTCTAGTTTTGATTATTTATAATCTATCATTTATTTGAATTAACTACTAAGGCATGAAAACACATAAAATTTATATATTAAAAATTATATATTTTCTACAGTAACTATCCATGAAGTTGTTAAATATTAAATAATTGAATTTTCTATCAGTTGTGAATAAAAAGATTAATTATACATGTTGAAAAGTGGGGAGAGAAATATAATATGAATAAATTTTAAATAAAAATATATCAGTAGCATAATATCATTTATATAATGTTTATAAAATTATTAACTAATTAAGGGAGCATTTTTTAGAGTATTAATTCAATTGAAAAATATGAAGGAACGATAAATGATAAAAAATGATAACTTGTCTAGGAAGTCTCTCCTTTTCCAAGACCTTAATTTGTCAAAGGATTTGATACGAATGACACTAGAGAATCCCTATAGATACTAGTATTATTATTATATTTTAATTAGTTAGTGATTAGTCTAATATATCAAGAAGATATTTTCTAAGGGGGTGAGATGGAGTATTTATACATAAATATAGGTTCATTTTTACATTAGATAATTTTGAAAAATATTATTCTCAAAATATGTTTTGTAATAGTGGACTTTATGAATCATATATGTACAAATATACATGATTTTAGGACATTTAAAAAATTTTATAAATTTTTTTATTATATAAATGGAATTAAGTGAAAATGAAAAATTGTTTTTATGATAGAAATCATTTTTTTAGACATTAGAAATTAATTTTTAGTTTCAAAAATTTATTTTTTTTATTTTAAA
This sequence comes from Viscum album, assembly GCA_963277665.1. Lineage (NCBI taxonomy): Eukaryota > Viridiplantae > Streptophyta > Magnoliopsida > Santalales > Viscaceae > Viscum > Viscum album. The sequence goes on along the minus strand of OY728135.1, from coordinate 1,641,443,649 downwards.
ATGAGTTATTTATCTTAATAAATATTTTTTATTCAAATAATTTTATGGTTTATAAAATCCCTATTAAATAAAAATTAATCGTATAATGCATATATATTTTTTTAAAAATTACCATTCAACTAAAATTTCATATTTTTCAAAAAATTTAAATGAAATCACATATAGAAAATTTCAACATGATAATAAAAAAATATTTCATTAAAATAATTTCATAACCAATAAAATATTAACTAATAATAATAAAATTATATTTCATTTCAAAATATTTAGAATATAGTTATTAAAAATTTCACATATTATTTCATTGAGATTCAATCTCTTTTATAGTATTTTCTTAAATAAATATATAAATAATTTATTCTGTTTAATATTTTCTTACATTTAATTATAATGTTTGATTTATTTAGTTACTACACTAATAGTGATATTTCTATTATAATGACCAACTAACTAATACTGACTATATTGCTAGTATTCCAAATAGTCATGTTACTCTCCTAACAATCATATTTGTTTTATAATTCCAATAAATTCATAACAATTTATCTATTAATCATTCATCTAAATTATCATCAATTAAATATATATATATATATACATAATTTTAAAAATAACAATTATATTACTAATATTTTTTTGATAGTGTTGTTTACAATAATGATAATTCGTGTGGACTACAACCTTACAGAATATCAAATTCGAGTTATGATGATATTTTTTTTATTTTTTCCCCATTGTATACCTTTTTAGAATGTATATTTATTATTAAATGTTTCATTCCATATAGTTGAAATAAAGTATTTTTGGTTATTATTATGTGGTGTATGTGTTTTATACTCTACTATATTTATAAATATTGAATGCCATTAAATTTAGATGGACAATTCCACATAATAATGTCCATGCCATTACAATGAGTTTACATTATTTATAGAATACCACCATCAAATATATATAAATTTTATTGAGAGTCTAGAAGAATCACTTTTTGCACTAACTCTATGAAGTTCTAATAATTTTATTTATTCATTGGAAAATTATTAATCAATCAATTTTGAATAATTAGAGATGTATTTATATATTTTAAAATTATATTATTTATATGTTTGGATATTTCTATGAATCATGAAATTTTTTTATTATACGCCAAAAAGATACTATTTAATTTAAATAAAACTATATTTCCAAAAAAATACTTTATTTGGATTATCATTTTATAATATTTATCTTATCATAATTTTAATTGGTGTTATTAACAAAATCATTTATAAAAACTAAAAATACATTAAAATAATATATCAATCATTGGATATGGTTTCAATATAAATATCTTTATGATATATGTAGAAAATACACAGCCTCCAATCTTAATGATGGTCACAATAATTATTCATTGAGTGGTGTATGAATCATTAAGTAAAAATATTTAATTTTTTCACTAATTAACCTTTATAACTGATTATGATGAATACAAACAAGTTATCACATACATTATTCTTCAATACCCAACATGATCTAGTTAATCAAATTTATTCAATGATTTAATTTACAACTCGATAGCAGAAAAAGATAATACAATGATGCACAATGATCACCGTTAAAAATAAATGGTTACACGCATGAAATGGAAATGTATCATAAATTTTCACAAAATCCACTATAATAAAAAATATAGTATACCTGAAAATTTTATCCCTAAAACACCTATGTGTGTATAAATTCCTCTAAAAATAACTTCCCTTCCCACTCAATTCATGATAAATCTTTAATTAAATTATATTATGGATCTTTTATTCCAAAAATTAATCTCCAAGTACACTATTTATATACTATTAACACATATTCTTAACTTTGATCACTAAAACTCAAAAATTTATTCACTCACCACTAAATCTAGAACATTGAACATATTTATTAGTTTACAACTGTGAAATCATGAGTTATTGGTGAATAAGTGATCAATTTTAATTAAGAAAAAACTATGTAACACATTTCGCACCAACTATAAGAAATCTTATTTATGTAATCCTATTAATAATAATTATCAGAGGATTACTCTTTCAATATTCCTATAAAACTTAATTTCATGACATCTATGTCACTTTCACAGGGTGTCTATAGTTCTTATATACTCTCTCTTTACAAATTGTATTGTCTCAAAACACTACTTACACAAAAAAACATATAAATTCTAATTTATAATTCAAAATCTATAAGTAATCATAACATTTATCTTTTACAACATAAATTTGACCCAAATAGTTAATCTGGACCATTAAATCATTCCTAACACAGTTAATGGAAATAAAAGATTAATTTTTCATAACTCATGAATGAATTAAAAAACTACATTCTCAAAAACATTTGAATTTTGTTTTTGTGGTATATAATGTCATGGTGAGGTGAAACCAATGATTTCTCCTATAATTTATTTGAATGGATTTAAAATATCTCTAAATGTTTACTAATCCTAAGAAACAATGATATAGCCCTTCAAATTTCAATCATCATAGCATAACTACAATGATTTATTCCATGCGTTTTAGAACACCTTTACTTATTTATCTATTTCAATGACCATGATGGGATTACCAGAGCATAATCAGTTCACAATTTTTCTTCCCTGAACAAATTTAGAGAATAGTTTGAATTATAATATGTTATAATTTTGATTTCCTTATGAAAAAAAATGATTTTTGAAAACCCAATGTTTAAGAGATGCCCATTTTTTTATCTCCACTAGTTGATTCTTATAATTAATGAAACCGTGATATGATAAATAAACCTAATAATGTGTATTTTTATTCCATAACATAAATAAGTTAATAAATCCAAAAATAAACTTCCAAACACCTTTCCAACATACCCAGAACCCAAAATTACATTCTCCTCATTTATAACACGTGAAATATTTTTAGTCTTAAGGTAATTAATACACTAAAATCGATAGTTAACATCAATATATTTTATCACATTCCCATCTACTTATTATGAAAAAAACATTACCAGTACATCAAAAAAACTCCACGGTCATAAAAATCACCCCAGTCATCATATTTGGTATAAAAAATATCAACACTTATATTTTTTTTTAAATTAGTTAATGAAAATAATTCACCCTAAAACGTTGAAATGAATTTTCATTCAATAATTCTTGGACAATGTTACCAAACAAAGTGTATGAAACAATAAAAATGAAATTTGTTTCTAAGATATACATAATAGTGACACAAAATCTATTACCAACATCCCCTTAAGATTACATTTTTAAAACATTTTCTTCATGTAAACCATTTTTTGTACCTTTAATAAACCTTTTCCACTAACATATTAAACAATAAGGATTTAGTAGTTCAAAAAACAACCAAATCACAAATAGACACTGAAAATAAAGATCTATACATATATGCACACATAATAAATGTATTCAAAACTCATAGATCTTCCTTTCAAAAAATTATTACAAAATAATTCTCCAAATTATCAAGAGATATATCCCCATTTAAAAAGATATATATAATAATTATATTAATAAACTTATCCACCTTCTAAAATTTATTTATATAATATGTGAGAGTGGGATTAGAGGACCATATCTTAGCATTGGGAACATCATGGATATGTTCCCATCATCATCTTCAATTTTTGAAATGTGTTCTTTCATTTTGGATTGGCAAACATGGACACCACTTAGTCCATTATTGTAATATAATCCATCATGAAAAATAATTATTCCATTTCCTCCTTGATATAATAGTTCTTTTATTGATAATTATAAACTAATTTTTTTTGAATGATTGATGTTACATTAATTATGATAAGATACCAACCAGGATAACATCCCTTACAATACCAATTTTTCTAGTATAATCTTAAAAAACCAAAATGGGGATATTAATTAGGGTGAAAAATATATTCTTCTTTCTCAATAGTCAGGAAAACCAAATATTTATTATTTATTTATTATCTAACAGACTATTATCAAAGGGAAAATATCTAGTGGATATTAAATTCTTCTTCGGAAAAATTACAACCCAGTCCATATCAGTATAAATTAATATATCAAAATTTAAATTTATACTTTATGTTATCCAATAATTCTTGGTACCTATTAGTTTTATATAAAATTCTTGGTTATTAAGTTTAAAAACATTAATTACTCTTAAAAATTCAATTAAAATTATTTTAGGCAACTTCCTTTTTCGTTTTAATATTTCAAATTCATGGTTCTCAGTATTATTGGGATTGAAATTAGACTATAATTCGCTATTACAAAATTTCTCAAAAATTATATATCAAAATTATTATTAGGGAAAAAATCGTTCTCTTTATAAATTTAATGTATCTAGAATTAATTTATCTTTACTCAGATATATAACTCAAACATAACCATCATTTGAGCATAATATTACATTAAATCATTATTTTCTTCTTCAACCTCTAAACATGTAATTCAACATATCTTAAAATATTTTTTTATTGTTTCGTGAAAACATCATACTGATTTTTCCAATTGAGAATGACTTATTTGAAATACATTTAAAAAATCTATTTTCCCTTATGAGTGGAAATAATAAGAAATTTCATTATTTTTTTAATTATAAAAATTATAGAAAACATACCATTGATGTCAATTCCTTAAATCCAAAAATACCATTCACAAAGAAGCATTTAATTATTCCTCATCAATTTACCCATGTCATTCAACATGATATTGAAGACCTATTTTTTCTATTAACATTCTTATTAATCAAATTTAGAACAAACTCCCAAGTTTTATGATCCTTAATCAGTTCCAATTTCCCATTCCTAAAATCAATCCACTCCTAATAATTTAATTCTTCATCCACTATTATAATAGCCCATGATTTTATACATATTAATATGAAGTAAATATTATTTATTTTAATAAATTCTATAGAAAAAATACTTAGTCAAATTCATCCATTATATATTATAACCATTAAAACCTTGTTTCTAGATTGATGCCTTTGAAAATAATTAAACATATTTTCATATATATAAATGATTTCATTAATACAAATATATTATTTAATGAATACAAAATAACAATTTAATTTTTATTAAAATAATTTATTTAATGAACAACCTATTTTCAAAATAAATATATTTATATAATACATATCTAATGATTAATAATGAAGATAAATCATTTGAAATTAAAAAAGACTTACTCTTAAGATAACTATTTTTTTTCTACATTTTATTTTTATTATAAATAATTAAATAAACTGTTATTAGTTGATTAATATAATTATATTTTTAGATTCTATATTCAATAAAATTTATAATATTCATCTAATGGTTTTACATGGAAAATAATGAATGTAAATTGATTTTTATTCCTAAAAAATAATTTTCATAAATACTGTTTTCATTGAATTTTGCACAATTGATATATAAGTACTTTTTTCCACTTAAATAATAAAATTTTATAAAATTGATTCCATATTTAGAGACATCATACTCAAAATTTGGTTATGAATACACTTTAATATTTTAATATTGAAGAAAAAAATATTAAAAAATTGTTAATGTAGTTAGGTTTAAAACCTCTTAAATAAAGGGGTTAATCTAAGAGATAAGGGTAAATATTAAACTAACCATGTATAGAAATATATTTTTTGAATAAATATAGGATGTATATTATTTTTCAATCAAACACCAATCAATTTGGTGACTATTTCACAAGAAAATGAAATTATATTGTTCAATTTATTTTTTCTTATTCCATGTGTGTTCCCCCACTCACTTATAAAATTTCACCTATTATCAACTGTTATTCAAAAATAATGACAACTTTTGTTTAGACAAGACCTACCAAAAATCATTCTTTTCCAACTTACCATTATTTTTGAGGTTCTTTTCTTACCCCAATACCATCCTATGAAGGCTTAAGATATATGTCCATGGAGGCCTCTCCAAGAAGAGTTAATCATATTACATGACCCTTTCAATGTTTATTTGTTCTTATATTTCCTATAAATATATCAGATCCAAACTAATGTAACAAATTGTGTATCATAAATATAATTATATGCTATAATTATTATCTAAAAACCATATTCATCTATCTATTTCATTACCATAACTTCATATGTTCTACTCAAGTTAGTATTATAAAATTGGAGTATGGTTTTCTTCAAAATCAATCCATGTACGTATACTAGAACATATAATTTATGTTTTTATTTCTTCACCATAGGGTAATAACTCAGAAAGGGATATATTTTGAATTAACCTGATTTTAAATAGTACACGATTATTTGTCCTTATACTATACACGAGGATAAATAATCCTACAGGATATGCTCTGTTTAATTCATATTTTCATTACGAGCCATTAAAAATGATTTAAAAATATAATTACCATGTATGACATCAGATGAAACTAATATTTAAATTGTTTAAAAGAATGTGTAATGATTTATACATCTTAGGAATTATTTTTCAATATTATCTAATTTCTCACAATGATTATTATTTCTAATAGTATTCTTTTTGTTTTTTATTCAATGGATTGAAGTGGAAGTATTTGTGTTAACACTAGATGTGATTGAAAATTTAATGATTGTACGCCCTGAGAAATTGAATTTTTTGTGAGATAGAATAAAAACTATTGTTTTTGTGCATAACAATTTTTCTCAATCTAGGAATTATCTTGAGCATCCAGAATATCAATGGAGGGAACAATGTACTATTGAGTCATTCTTAAGGAAACACCCACCATCTTTAGTCGGTCCATTGATCCAATAACTACTAAATAATGTATTTGTACCACTAAAATTGTATTTTATATTATCACATTCTAAAATAATGTAAAAGATATTTTATTAGTTTATCATTAAAAATTCATTATAGATCAATGGTGGTCACTTATCAAGAACAAGTGTAAGATATAATAAATTTATTCTAAGGAGTGGGATGTGTTTTTGAGGTCAATTTTCAATAAGTACATTACGTGTATTTTTATTCTATGAATTAAGAGGGGTACACTATAGATAAATCAGTGGTATGAATAAAATATTCTTATCTGTAATGAAAAATTTACTAAAATTTTGAGTTTCACTTCTAGTGATGTCAGATAATATAAATGAAATATTGATCAATTCTTCAGGGGTTTAAAACATCATCACTAAAGTGATTTATCCCTAAGTGAGATCAGATTATATAATGAAATAATTCAATGTAATCTCTAGGTAGAAACAAAAAAAAGATTCAACCATCATTAATATGGTTTTGATATCAAAATGTTTATGGAATTAAATGGAAATTGAAATAATAAAAACTATAGAGTGATAAATATGTGTCTTCCTTTATTCAGTATGTGTGGAAGGAAACATTTCTGAAATTGTCGAAAGGGAACTATTCAATGATTTATTTGTGTAAAGTATGGTCATTAAGTAATTTAATTTTGAAATGAATGGAAAATTTTTTCTAATTATTAAAATTCATTGAATGTTCTATAGAATGAACAACACACACTGTAGTGGTTAAAATTCAAGGAGTATTGTTATTATGATAACAAGTGCTTGAATTAGAGTGTTAATGACGATGATCAATGTTAATAACCATGTTTTGTCAATGTTAAAGATAAATATTATTCCATAAGTATTGTGTATGGGGGATTGTGAGGACTATGTGGTGAATGGTACACATTCCATCCATGTAACATCTCGTCCTGAATGACCCCCATGTTGGTAGTCGGAACGGTGGGTCACATGATCTCAAATGCATATCACTGAATTCCAGAGGCTACCGAAAAACAACGAGGTCCTAGGGTGTGTATGTGGGGAGACTATTCCCTAATAGATCATAGTATTACAAAAGTATAATAGAATAAATAATATCCAATTGTTGAATTAATAGATAAATGAACAATACAAAATGAAATATTAATAAAAGACCAAACAATGGAAGAATAATATAACAACTAACTAAAAACTAGTCAACACCAATTTATAAACTGGATATATGAAATGTGATGCTATATGTTAATAGCAGAAGATACAGTTGATAGTATAATGAAATAAAGGATGTTTCCAATGACAAACTCCATGAGTTTCATAAGTACTAGCTCAATCCATTGCTCGCAATTCCCAAGTACATGCACATATGACATGAAAAGTCTGTGATCCTTTAGACAAGAAGGACTACTTAGGTACCCTAGTGAAATGGTATCTTGAGCAGGGTGTGAGACCTAAATATTAGTATGCCAGCACCACCATTGTCAATCCTAGTCCAGACAATGAAATATAAATTAATCATTGTGCCATATATAATAAAATAATATAAGATAACAAATAAGGTGAAAACAAATTGTTCCGAGTTCCTAAGGAGACACACATCCCATATAACCTTCTTTGGCCTATTCTAGAAGTCATAATAAGATTCTTATACAAGGAAAAGTTTGTATATAAGGGATAAGTAAAGTAGGCATCTAAGGAGGAAAACCCCAATCATGTTTCCTATCTTGGGTTCTTTGTAACACATCATCCCATAAGCAATACCATATTATAACTAATAAATGTACCCAACACATGCTCACAACAATATTAAATGATGCATCTTAAAATAGAAGCAATCAAATAATCTGTCAATTCCAATGGTGGATTCATGTTCCTGTGCGATGCGATCTAAAGATAATCTTGAGTATCACAACAGGAATATCCTATATAATCTAATACCACCGATCCCATTCTAGGTAACCATTACAGTGTTCCTTCTATCACTTGAGGCATTTTTTCTCTAACTCCATCCCAAGTATCTCAAAAATGGGTCCGACTATCACCCATGGCCTAGAATATACATCTTTCCAATGGTTCTATCTATAGTTTCTCACCTAGGGAACCAATATCAAATCATAAGTATAATAACTACCCTTGAATACCTCAGATGTAAAGACAAATAATCTCCCTCGATGCATCAGGTCGTAACCCATCAAGCACATGATTCCATCCATGAGTCCTTAGTATGGAATCCATGTTCTCTCTCGACCCATATCAAGTAAACAATGTATCCCAGCATACCACATGATTGGAATATATATAATTATCCAAAATCCTTGAAATAATCATTTTAATGCACAAGACAAAAAAGAAATCCATCAAATATATTTGTGGAGTCTCATGCTTGTTCCATGGAATATAAAAAGAATCCAATGTATCACAATGGGAACATCTGATATCCCAATACCAATAAGTCTATCCCAGGAGATCCATATGGAATACTAAGTATAACTCGAGGCATGGTAAACTACGAGCCACTCCCATGTATCTCACACATGGGACTGTGTATAACCTAAGGCATGGCATAACCATCTTTCCAATGAGTCCATCCACTATTTATACTTGAGGTAACATATATCAATCATGAGTATAGAAAACGTCTGGGGAAGACATCACCTGGAATTCCAAAGCATCTCCCCCAGCGTGGAAGGTCATAACCCAAATGAGCATGTGATTCCATCCATGTGTCCATAATACGGAACACCTGATGTCTCCCTTCATGCATCGGGATCAATATCAAGCACATCACATTATATTTATAATATAATACATTATATAATTACTATTATGCATTTCATTATCAATGTTAAATTCTATAAAGTATTTTAAATTCACAAATAGCATTTGATTTAAAAATTAAAAAGTCATTTTTAACCATCCTACAAATATGTAAAACATTTAAACCATTATGTTCTCATAATACATCCTTATTATATAAACTATATCTTTTTTCATACCACATAATTTCATTTGAATTTAGTTATGGACATGATATTTAACAATTAAACTAAGAATGAAAAATAATTTATCAAATATAAAAGGGACCTTAGTATGGGTGTGATGGTCAAGATGAAAATATTATACTTATGAAATTACCTATATGATATCATCCAAGGCATTCATTTTATAATATGACCAAACACTTAAAAGGTGATTTGGATTATTAAACATCTAACCATGCAAGGGAAACCCTTTTTGTGAACATCAATGAAATCCATGTAAAATTCATTCCATATATTTAACCAAGACATAAAAGAAAGGTATATGGAAAACTCAATACTTAACTATGCATGATATGAATAACTATTACTAATTTTTGGATTTTAATATAGCACATCTCTATTTGATGGGTTTTATTATAAAAACACAAATTATTTATCGAACTAATCATTTATCATAACTGATAATTTCATTCAACAATCATATTTTCATTTATCGAAAAAGAATTAAGAAAGAAAATATTTCATTTTTAAATTAATAGATTAAGGAATGGGATCTTACCTCAAAGAGAAGACCAAGAATCGATGAACACTTTGAAGAATGACACTATAACTCTATATTTATCCACACTTTCATACACATTTATTACTATATATATATACCCTAAAATAAAATTCCAATATTCACCTTAACATGGGAGAATATGTACAATGAATATATATAATTGAGTGAATTCTTTCTAAGAGCCATAAAACGCACAAGAAGAAATACTAGGAACTGAAAAAAAAACTGCACCAAGGACCACAAAACCCAATTAAACTTTTGAGGACCTAGAAAACTATTAAAACCAAATAGAATATGAGAAAAAAACTAGAATGAAGGAAAACCGTATGCAAAATTTTTGACTGGTGTACTGAAATTATCAAAACCTTTTCACCTTTGGTGGCTACTATTGTAACATGGACGAAGAGGTCCTGAGAGATGAACAACATTCCCTTTCAAGGAAGGAACACTAAAATTTTAATACACATTTACCAAGGCTTTATTCTAAACATAAAAAAGTTATCTGGGAAGGAAAAACTTCAACAAAATTGAAATTGAGGGAGTTAATAACTTACCTCATTTAATTTAACTATAATTACAAATAAAAACTAGTAAAATATACATAGAACTGGAGGGATCCATAGAGGAGGTGTGTCACACAGCCATGAAAGGAAGGGGGAGGTGGTAACATTGTAGGGAAGGAGGGTGAGACTCTCTTTGGTTCTCTAAAAGGAAGTAATTTATTAATAATAATAATAATCATCATCATCATCGTATTAATAATACTATTTTTATTAATAAAAATATTATTTTGTTTTTCTATTATCCAGGGAATCTCATTTAATTTATTTTTTATTTTAATTTTAAATTAACCATTTTAATTTCTTCAAAATACAGTTTATAGTGGTCCACCTCTAAAAATTATGTTCCAAATAGCAATTTAGAAAATAGACCTTCAAGAAAATGAAAAATCAAAATTCACCATGATTTTTTCATCTATCTCAAAACACATAACATTATAAACTCCCCACCATACTAATTTTCATCCCCAAGAGGTTTTTGGGAACAATGAACACATCGCCCGACCTACATGGATCATCATGTAATGTTCAAAAAGACACATTGAGTTTCCAAATTCCCAACGCACCTATAATCATTACTTAATAATTTGGAATTCAATCTATCTTATATTAATCCAATGATTGATTCTCTAACAAAAACATTCAAATAGAGATCACACGTGATCATTTGGATTGAGAAATGATCACGTCACCATCTCTTTAATCATATGGTCGATATTACCCCCCCCCCCACACACACATAAGGTCTTTTCCATCATAAAGGTATAATCCAGGCCATGAAACCTCCACAGTGGGAATTTAATTACAAAACACGCCTCTAATCATTTAAACAATGCTATTGGAATGATTTCATTGAAAAGGAATAATCGAATCTCAATTGAACTAACAGAAAGAGGTCTTACATTATTTCAATGATTGATACAACTGGCCCATAAACCAGACTATCCATAACCTGTTGAAATAATTTAAAACAATTCATCACCACCCTTGTTCGTTGAACATGAAAAAAAATGTTTCAAGCCACATCCAGCTTACCATTCTCAAGATATTTGGCTTAGACGACCATCATATTTTGATAAAACATCAATGCCTCCTTCCAAGGAATTCATAATATACAAGAAAAAACATCCACGAAAGTCCATATCTGATGTCTGGTGACATTCATCAGCCAAAATATCATCATACCATTTTAAAACAATTGGGCCTCAGAAATAAAAAGGGTGAAAACTATATTTAACCCACCAAAACCATTACCCTTTTAAGAATTAACTCAAAACCCAAATAAAATTTCTAGAATACCTCATAATTGAATCTACCAGGTCTATGAAACTAACCATGTTATTATATTATCTAAACATCAAGAGAGATGTTTCTATAAGGCTATAAAATCCCCATCAAAACATTGTTTGATCCAAGAATGGCATCTGTCTGCAAGATGAGTCAGAGGTGGCAGTTGGTGTCCTATCGTCTGTCCAAGGTGTTCATACATGAAAACCAAGGTATCAATCTAGACTCACCATCCCATACTCACTAGGAACCACACATTCATTGTGTGAAACCGAAATATATCCCCCAATTAGGCTAATAACACTAAAACATTAGTGCGACATAAGACCGATGTTCTCTTAGTCAATTAAGAATGACACCAATATAAAGGACATGCTCCTCAAAAAGTAGAATACTCTAAGAGTGTCAGAACGGTTTCTAGTAAATCATATCTGACTACTATAACTGAGAATAGTTGAACCACAACTAGTTTACTTCATAGGGTAGAAGATAATATTTACCTATAAATGCATAATCATTAATTAATCACAATCCTTTACCTCCGGAGGCATCATGTGGCTGTCTAACCTTATCTACCGAAGTCTGTACAAGAACAGTAGTGTTAAAAAGGATTCATACACATTTAACCACATCAAATTCATGCTACAGAACAAGCAGTGATATGGTTTCAAAACATACAATCATTAAAGTCATTTAATAAAAACAAAACTTTTCAAAATGGTCCTCCTTGGTTGTGAACCTTATATAAGGAATGGTTTGTTTATCATAACTAAAATGATGATCCCAGTCATAGGAGTTTTATAGTAATTGAAAGGAGAAACATTCTAGACTTTTGTAAGTGAACTAGGTCAGATTTAGCTTAAACATTCATGTGATGCACCTTTGAGTCACCATCACATATGTCAAGGAATTAGGAATGAAAAACCAAAACCAGAATATTGATGTGTCAAAACATCCTAATCTCAAAAAATTTATCCTGAGCACTGGGATGAAGTCGATTCCTTTAATGCTTGATTTGTACCATGTATAATAAAACATGCTACCCTGAGATTATATGGGTAAGATATCACACCTTCGATACTTACCATAGGCTATAAAACCATTGAAATAATGTATCAGGTGGCATATATTAGTGATTTCACCCAGAGTAATATTTATCTATACAACCATTATCCTGGATGATGATTTACTTATTTTCCCTTTAATTAGGAAGAAGAAATGTTCATATTAACTATGAAGAAACCAACCATTCCCTAGGTATGTCTAACCTTCTAAAACTGGACATTACTCACTGGTCACACCCATAAAAAGGGTCATATATACCAAGACCATCCATCTAAATAAGGGTTTCATTTAAATGATGAAATTAATACTAAAGATAACGACATCAATGTCATAAACACACAATATTTAGCAAGTAATTAGGCTCTAAGTTTGCTACCTACAATGGACCACCCCTTACGAATGCTTACGAATGCTTAAGTGCCAAACCTATCATTAGGTCACACCAAAGAAAGATCACTAGGCCCTACTAATATCATATAAAACCATGATAAAAAGGAAAATGCCTACATAAAACACTCATGTTTCCATTACAAGGAATCTCAAAAAAAAATCATTTACAATTACATGAGGGATTTAAATGATGGAAACCACATCACGTTTCATTTTAAATTCATCACCTATTTCATAATAAATATTTATAAATTTAAATGTTTTCAAATAGAACACCAATTTACAATTACAATACTAATTAGAAACCTGATTTATCTAACCACTTAATGAAAACAGGTAAGTCTGAAAAAACATTATTGTTAAACATGAAACATTTATTTACATCCTTTCATAATTTGACATTTTATCACATATATTCATTTTAACCGACTAAAATACCTAAGAGGGTCCCATTAGACTAACCTAGGTCATTCAAAAAGAAATACAAAAGTATTTGTTTAACTATAGAAGGCATAAACTCCCATAATGGTTCATCTCATAAAAGCAAGCCCCAAAAGACCTACTTGAGTCTAGTTGTGAATTTTGATAGCTAACCAATTTATTTCAAATTAAAATTGATATCACTTTAATTTAAAACCATTTCATAATATAAAGCGGTCTTATATCATAATTTGGTTATATGGGAAGAAATATACCAATCCCTAAAGCAACGATAATATTTATGTGTTTTTATTTGGATCCAATTTAATAAAAACCAATTCATTTATCTCATTCCATCAATTATATAATTAAAACAAAACTAATAATATAATAAAAAGATTCTAACACAAGTCATATAGTATATAGGCAAAAAAGTAAGGAATAATAATAAAAAATATTTTTATACAAACAAAAATGATAATAAACACCAAAATCAAATCATTACACTCAAGGAACACAAATCACTTAACATGATAATATAAAAATGTTGCTACATGGAATGGATTGTTCGTGGAATGTGAATTATTCTAAGTTACTATATGATGCATGAATTTATTCCCCATTTCCAAACCAGGCCCCAAGAATAATTTTGTAAGCACCATAAATTTAAAAATTCATAAGAAGCAAAAATTACACCATTCACTCAAGGTGAAATCATCTGAACTATAATACCAAATAGCATAAAAATAATCCCATCTCTGGCCAATTGTTTATTTACTCATATAGGGGATGATAAGTCCTAATAAAGACTATATTCTAATTTCTGAAACATTCATTGTGTCTTTTATAAGAAAAAAATTATAGTATAATGAAAAAAAGATAATCTATGATACAACTTTGTAATATCTCAACCCTAATGACCACTTTTTTGGTATCCAGACCTGTAGGTCACATGACCACAATCGCATATCTATATTTTACAAAGGATTTATACTAGTAGAATTGTCTTATTGTGTGTTTGTGAGGACATTATGAACTCATAGATCAATTTAACACAATGGTATAAAAAATAATAGTCAACAACATAAGCAGTAGATAAATTAACAACAAAAAAATAAATATTATTGAAAAAAATAATAATGAAACAATTATATAATAACTAAATAAAATGTTTCTAATTCCAATTTAGAACAATGCATATATGAAAGTTGATTCTAATTGATACTATCAATAGAGTTATTAGTATGAAGTGGTGAATGATACACATTCAATCCATGTAACATCTCAGCCTGACATTCCACTATATAGGTAGCCAGAACGGTGGGCCACACAACCTCAAATAAATATCCCTGAATACAAGAAGCTACTAAATAATAGTTAGGGAATAGGGTGTGTATATGGGAAGACTATTTCCTCATAGATCACAGTAACACAATAATATAACAGAATAAATAATAGTCAACAGTTGAAGTAGTAGATAAATGAATGAAATTAAAAGAAATATTAGTAAAAGACAGAACAATGGATGAATAATATAATCAATGAATAAAAATTTTCCAAGACCATTTTATAACAATTCATGTATGAAATTTGATTCTATAAGAAACTAGTAGAAGATACACTATATAGTACAATTAAATAAAAGAATAGGTCAATTACTAACTGTACACGCATCCTGAGTACAAGATCATTCCTTTGCTCCTAATTCATAGGTTCAATAACAAATGACAAGAAAGGTCCAAAGTCCTATAAACAAGAAGTAC
Source organism: Viscum album (assembly GCA_963277665.1). Lineage (NCBI taxonomy): Eukaryota > Viridiplantae > Streptophyta > Magnoliopsida > Santalales > Viscaceae > Viscum > Viscum album. The sequence goes on along the minus strand of OY728135.1, from coordinate 1,641,427,851 downwards.
TACTTGGGTACCCTAGTGTAATGGCTTCTCATAATCTATGTGGGACATAAATCATAGTAGTTTGGCATCACCAGTGTCTAGTCCAGTCCAAATAATTCAATATAAATAAAGCGTTGTTCCAAATATAATAAAAGTAGAGAAGATTAAAAATAAGGGGGGAAAACCTTGGTCCAAGTTTCTAAGGAAAAAATCATCCCATATCACCAACTTTGGATGATTCCAGACGTTTTAATAAGATACCTATGTAAGGAAAAGTATATATATAAGGGACATGTAAATTATTCATATAATAAGGAAAACCTCAATCTTTCTCGCTATCTTGGGTTCTCATTAAAATTTCATCTGATATGAAATCCCATATTGTAACTAATAAAAAACACAAACACATGATCACATCAAAATTAAAGGATTTTTCACAAAAGATAAGAAATAAAAAATCAATCAATTCACATGATGGAGTCCCATTACCATCCAATGTGATCTAAAGAGAATCCTAAGTATCACCAAAGAGAAGAAATATATATATATATAATCAATATCCTTGAAAAAACATTTTAATGAACAATATAAATAAGAAATTTCTCAAATCCATTAGTGGGATCCTATTCTAGTTCCAGGGGATCCAAAAATAAGCTTATGTATCACAACAGTAACATCTGATAACCCAATACCAACAGGTCTATCTAAGGCAATCCATATAGAATCACAAGTATCACTTGAGGCATGGTAAACTATGAGTCCCTCTATGGTATCTCACATATATGAATGAGTATCTCTCAAGGCATGGAATTGACATATTTCCAATGATTCCTTCTGTCATATCAACCATAAGGAACAGCTATCAATTTGGAGTATAACAAACCTCCTCGGAAGCCCTCGCCATGAAAGGAAAAGCATCTCCCCTAGCATGTTTGGTCGTAACCCAATCGAGCATGTGAGTCCATCCATGAGTCCTTAATATGGAACTCATGTTGTATGTTATCATTCATTAGGATCTATATCAAGAAAATCTCCGTACATTTATAATATAATACATTATGCAATACCTCTTACTCAATTCATTATCCATGTTCAATTGTATATAAAGGATTTACAATTCAAAAAAATAATTTCAATCAAAAATTAAAAAAAAATATGTTTTAACCATCCTACAAATATGTAAACAATTTAAACCATTATATTATCATAATATTTGATTATTATATTACTAGATTTGTGGTCATACCATCTTTTTCATTTCCATTTATTTAATGACAATCTATTTAACTATTTAACTAAGCAAAGAAAATTACTTATCCAATAAATAGAGGAACTTAGGATGGGTATCATGGTATAGGGAAAATTTTCATACATAAAACACTACCTATATAAGTTATTCTAAGCCATTAAATTTATAATATGACCCAAAACTAAAAAGGTTATTTGGTTTATTGAACATATCCCTAAGGTAGGGAAACTCTATTTATCGACGTAAATGAAATCCAAGTACACATAATACAATCTATTTAAAAAAGAAATAAATTAAAAGGATATAGAAAACTCACACCATAAATAATCATGATATAAGTAACTATAAATAATTTTTTCATTAGACGAGAGCACCCCCTTGTTGGAGGGGTTTTATTATAAAAACATGACCTTGTTTATCAAATAAATCATTTATTATAACTATTCATTTCATTAAATAATCATAATTTAATTTATTGTAGAATCATTATGTAATAAAATAATTCATTTTTAAATTAAAAGAGAAAATAATGGCATCCTACCTCAAAGGGAAGACCAAGACAATCCAAAAACTTGGGTACTTGACACCCTAACTCAAATTTTTTCCACACTTGTGTACACATACATTACTATATATATACCATGTAATTAAAATTATATATTCACATCTAATTGAGGGAATACGTACAAGATGGATATATATATATATATTATTTCATTCCTTAAAAGAGCCACTCAACGAACTAGAATTAGTACAGAGAACTGAAAAACACTATAATAAGGACCAATGCACCCATGTAAAAATACCATAACCTAAAAAAATATGAAAATCCCAATAGAAATTGATAAAAAAAAGGAGAAAATGGATAACCACACAAAAAATTGTAGATGGGAAGACCAAAATGTCCTGAACCAGTTCACCATTAGCGGAGCATACCATAATGGGGATGAAGAGGTCCCGAGAGAGGAACAACATGCCATATTCAAGGAAGAATCACCAAAAATTGGATTACACCATTACATAGGTTATTGGCCAAATGACACCTGGTCACATGAGATGAAAAAATGCTAACGAATGTGAAGTTTAGAGATCTAATAACTTACCTCATTTAATTGAACAATAATTAAAAAGGAAAACTAGTGGAAAAGATATCAAATAAGAGGGATCCACAGAGGTGGTTTGTTGCACGACATCGAGAGGAAGGGGGAGGTGGTCGTGTCACATAGAAGGGGGTTGAGACCCTATTTGGGTATCTAATATAGAAACTAACATAATAAAATTATTAAAAATAATCATATTAATAATACTATTACTATTATTAAAACATTTTATTACTTTTTATCATTTTCCATGTAATCTTATTTAATTTATTTTTCATTAAAATTTACCTAATTTAACTTCATTAAAAAAATATCACAGCGTTCCAACTATCTGAAATATGATCTAAATATCTGTTCTAAAAATATCTCAACATGTAAAAAAAGTTTACATTCCCCCTGATTTTTTTATCTGGCTCAAAACACGAGATGTTAAAACCTCCTCGCCATACAACTTCTCATCCTCGAGAGTCCTTCGAGAACAATGAACACATCACCCAACATACAAAGTTCATCAAGTATCATTCAAATAGTCATGTAATTTGTTCAAATGATGAACACACCATCAAGAATTACATAATCTTATGGAACTTAAGCCATCCCAAATCAATCCTACTCTAGATTCTCCTACTGAAACACCAAAACGAAGATCAAATGTGATTTTTAAGACAGAGAAACTATCATTTCATCATCTCTTTAATCATCTCGTCGATGGTAGCCACAAATTTGGTCTTTTAAATCACTAGGGAATAATTCCAATCAACAGTACCTTTATAGTGAGTATTTACATACAAAACATGCCGCTATGAATTTAAACAACACTCTGGCTTGATTCAATTGAAAAGGAACTGTCAAATCTCGATTGACCTATCAAAAGCTGGTCATGCACACATTCAATGAAGGACATATCTGGCCCATAAACCATACTATACATAACCTGGTGACATTATTTAAAGTGATTGTTCACTAACTGTATTCATTGAATAAGGAAAAAACACATTAAACCAAATCCAGATGACCATTTCCAAGACGTTCAACTTAGACAACCAGTGTATTTTGACAAAGCTATAATGCCTCCTTCCATGGTATTTTGCTTTTACGTTGAATGCATCAAACATAGTCAATACCTAATGTCTTGTGACATTCCTTGGTAAAAACATAATTTGACCATTTTAAAACTATTATTCCTTAGAACAATCAATGGTGTAAACTAGATTTAGCCCACCATAATCATTACCCATTCAATAATTAACTCTAATCACGACTAAGATTCTAAGATAACCACATAATTGAAACAACAAGGTCTAATGACCTATTAAATTTATACCATACTCTATAATTACAAGCGATATGTCTATACAAGGAAAATAATTCAACATCAAAACATTATATTATCCTAGAATTGCATTCGTCTAGAAGTCGTGTCAACGGAGTGGTCTAATGTCTTAGAGTCTGTCTATGGCATTCCTAAATGGGAACCTAGGTATCAATTCGGACCCACCAACCATGAATTATTAGAAACTACACATTATTCATGTGAAACCGATTAAAATCACCCAATAATCTCATTGACTATAAAACATTATCAAAACAAAAGACTGAAACTCTCTTTGTGCATTACAGATGATGTCAATACATGGGACATGCTAAGCGCTATAAAGAATAATCTAAGAGTTTATAAATACCATCTAGTAAATCATAACTAACCATTAGAAAGTATAATAGTTGAACCACAATTAGTTGAATTCATAGGGAAGAATATCAGCTTTACTTACTGATGCATCCCCATTAATTGATCAGAGCAATTTACCTTCTGAGGAATCATGTGACTGTTTAAGCCTACCCACAAATGTCCATACAAGGAAAATAATGTTCAAAGGGCTTCATATACATCCAACCACATCCACGTCATGCTATAAAACAATCACCGACACGATTTCATAACTTGAAAGCCTTAAAGGCATTTAAGAAAAACATAACTTTTCAAAATCATCCTCCATGATTGTGCACCTTCAATAAAGAAGGGTGTGTTTATGAGAACAAAAATGATTCTCTAAACCATACGAGTTTCGAAGTCATCAAATGAAGAAATAAACTAGCTTCTTATAAGTGAGGTATATCAGATTAAGCATAAATGTACATGTGATGCACCACTGAGACACCATCACATACTTGAAGGAATTATTAATGAAAAACCAACATCAGAAGATCGACACATAATAACTCATGAATCTCTTGGAATTCATCTGAGAATTGGGATGAACATGATTCCTTTAATGATCAACGGGTACTATGTATAATAACACATACTCACCAAGACTATAAGGGAATGGCATAACTCCTTTGATACATACCATAGGATGTAAGACCTTTTCCATCAAGTATTAGGTGGCCTACAATATATATTTAATACATATTAATATTTATCTATACAACCTTTAGCATGGATGTTGACATACTAAGTTATTCATCCTTAAGGAAGAATAAATGTTCCCACGACATATGAAGTAGTCGACCATGCCCTGGGCATGTCGAGATTTTTTTGATCGAGCATTGCTTAGTGCTCACGCCATAAAAAGGGCCATATATACTGTGAACACCCATCTTAATAAGTATTTAGTTTGATGGATTTCAGTCTTATAAGGGACCACAACACCAAACATTAGAAACTCACGACATTTAGAAAGGAATTAGGTTTTATGGTTTCTACTAACCATGGGACGTCCCCTTAAGAAATCATAAGATCCAACCCTATTATTAGGTCACAACAGTGAAAGAAAACTATTACCAATGCCTATCATATAAGACTTTGTTAAAAAGAAAAAATCCTATGAAAAACACAAATGTTTCTGTTCCAAGGAATGTAAAACAAATTTCAACTACCCTTACATAAGGGTTTAAATGATGGATACCACTTGTTTTTTCATTTTAATTTCATCAACTTGATTCACATTACAATGTTAAATATTTAAATGTTTATAAATAGAGCACCAAGTTCAAATCGTAAGACCACATGGAAACTTTATTTTCCTAGAGAATTAAAGAAAATTTGTAAGTCCCAACTAATATTCTTTTTAAACATTAAACATTTACTGACATCGTTTCATAATTAGACAATTTATCACATAAATTGTTTTTAACAGACTTGGAGACCTAATAGGGCCCCATTAAACCCACTTAGTTTCTTCAAAAAGAAATCCCAAAGTATTTTTTTAACTATTGGATGAATAAGCCCCCATAATGGTTCATCTCATAAAAATATTCCACAAATGAACTACTTGGTTATAGTTGTGAATTTTGATTGCCAACAAATTTATTTCAAATGAAAATTGAAATCACATTTATTTAAAACCACTTCATAATTTAAGACGCTCATATTTAATAATTTTGTGATATGGGCAGATATTTACCAATTTATAAAGCACCCATACACTTTATATATTTGAATTTGGATCTCATTTAATCAAAACAAATTAATTTATTCCATTCCATTAATTATAAATTTTAAAAAAATTAAGCATATCATTACAAGAAGATAACAACAATAATACATTCTATAGAAACTGAATCATAGAATAATAATTCCAAAATCTTCTTATACAAACAAGCAATCAAATAAACACAAAAAAAATCAAAGAATATCAACGATGGTACAAAAATCAATCTGTAGGTAAATCTATAAATGATTCTACATGAAATAGAATATGAATGGAATGTGAATTTTTATACGTTACTATATGATGCATGAAATTATTCCACCTTTCCATACCAGACCAAGGGAATAATTTTATAAATACTATAAATTCATAAATCCATAAGAACCAAATATAAAACCATTTTCTCCAGGAGAAATCATATTAACTATAACACAAAATAGCCTAAAAATAATCCCAGCTCTATACACTTGGTTATTTCCCCATACAGGGGATGATCCACCTTATGAACCAAAATTTACCATGTGAATCTCCATGTATGCTAGAGAGGATATAAGGGGTTCTATGGGGAGAATATTTCTTCATAGATCAATGTGTCATAATTTTTTAATAAAATAAACAAAAATCAGAAACCGATGTAGTAGATAAATGAATGACAATAAAGGGAGTATTATAAAAATAAAGAATAGTGGAATAATAAAATATTAACTAAATAAAAAGTTTCCAATGACAATTTAGAATAATGATTGTATGGTAGGTGATTCTACATGATAATATCATGAGATACAACATAATTTTATGATTTATAGCTTCATCCATTTCATTTACATGAAGATATTATCATTATCAATCCTCATAAGGGATATGGTATCATGGTCTTTTTTGCAAAGAATATCGTGTACTATATTTATCACTATGGGATGGTATTTAATTGAAAAATAATAGTCTATTATTAATTTTAACTATATTCATTAACACATGTTTAAATCCCTATCATCATATATATATTTTAAATTCTTTCAATTTGTGTATAAATGACACGTCTCTATATATAGATAATGTCTCCATTCATGTAAATGATTGAAAATGATAATTCCAAATTATGTATCAATTAGTTAATCTTGTGGATATTCAATATTCACAATTTATATGATATTAATTTATAATTTTATATATGTAACCAATCCAATCATTCCTTTTAAACATACCAATATATCCCAAACCCTTCCCAACATGATTATAGTCGATTACGTCCATAGTGATTAGTCTCTTCTTGAGCTCCTTTATAATTTTTTCACAATATTTTATCGAAACATACTTATCCAATTTCTAAGATAAAATATATATTTTGATAAAAAATCATGTGAAATTTTATTAAAAATAATGGGTAGTACCCAACTAATCAATGAAAAAAACATATCTCTGTGAATCTTTTGGGATTGGGATATTGTTCAATTTCATTTATCTTTAAAGGATTCAAAAACATTACCTCACTTTTAATCATTTGAATCAAAAATTATAAATGAAATTTCTAAAAGCCACTCATTTTGAAATTAACATATAGCTTCTCATTCCTTAATGACACTTTTATTATTTATAGATATTCCCTATGTTATTCCATTATCTTTGTGTATATGAGAATATCATCAAGAAATACAACCAAAACCTTGTTTATGTTGTATCTAAATATTCTATTCCTCAATTATATGAATATTTATGGGGTATTTCTAATTCCTAATGGTATCATTATAAATTAATAGAGTCAATATATTGTATTGAAAGCATTATTATGTATATCTTCGCTTCTACCATTATTTTATTATATGTATTATTGATATCCAATTTTTAAAAGTACTATGTTCTTTAAAATTGATCAATAAAATCATAAATAATAGGGATTAGATATTGGTTTATTATTAATATCATGTTGATATCTAGATATTCAATAAAATGATACATTGCTCCATTTGACTTCATGATAATTTGAACTATTTCCCCATACAGTGATGCACTAGGGTATATGAACCATTTATCCAAATAATTCTTTTTATTTATTATCTAAATCCTATAGCTGTATCAGGTCCATTATATAGGGGCTCAATTAAAATAGTTCTGATCTAGGTTTAAATTAATTATAGAACTTTACCTAATGACCTAAAGGAACATCATTTAATTATTTTGGAATTAAATCATTACATTATCTACTAATAATAATTTCCTCAATGTTTATGAATTATTTTGTCTCAATAATTTGAGTAAGATATATATCAAAATTATTTGTCAATACCTATATCTATGTATAATGTTCTATAGGAGGATCATAATCATAAATTTAATTTTGTTAAATCCTGAGGGGGTTTAGGACATGAAATGATCTTTACTTTTCTTCGTACTTTGTGTAATATCTATATAATGGTGTTCAATAAATTCCTATATTGGTCTAAATTTTTACAAAAATGACGGTTTAAATATTATCATAGAAAATATATTTATAAATGATAATACAGGAAGAGTACAAAACATGGTTTATAATGATTTCACCACTATGTATTTATAAGGTCCCTATGTTTTCTCAAGGTAATAATTTAAAACTATAACTTGAAACTAAACTAAAATGTTATTTAATACCTACTATAGAAACCAACATTCATTGAACATTTTTTTAATTAAATATTATGTTAAACAAACATTACAGTATAAATCCCAAAATTGATAGGTTTTCTATCATGGGAATATTGGGCTCATAAATTGTGAACACATTTTAAATTATTTAAATGTAGTAAATTTATTCTTCATAGTCATTATATATGATTTCATTACCTTCTATGTTTCTAGAATAACTTAAGGATATAAATCTATGAAACGGTGATCTAGAATCCCAATAAGGTTAGGGATAATATGGAAGTATCATGATACACGAATCTATAAAGTATATGGGACAAAATATTCGTCATCGTTAAATAAAAATTATAGGACCATTAACATTGCATATGAAAATCAATTGAATGATATATAGAAATTTTTTTTATTCATAGTAATGCAACATAATTACATATATTGAAAAATCCCATACTGAGAATGTAAAAAAAATTATAACATAGTTTATATATATATATTTTAAGTCTATAAATCATCACATAATAAAATGTGAATTATGCTAAAATCATGGTCATGAATAATAGTCATCTCGTGAGAAATATCATTTTACCCAATACATTTGAGGGATATAAAATTGTGGGCCCACTCATCATATTATAAAATCCAAATATTCTTTTATTCCAGATAGAAAGGGAATATTTTTAGATCTTAAACATCAAGAAAATAGAAGGTATAATAATGTGATTCACAATGGATTTATAAGTAACATGATGATGAATAAAACAAGAAGACTCTCCAAAAGAAGAATAAAAGAATAATTTAAGATGTCTATGTGTATAATTAATGAAAAACTCTTATATATCAAATAGTATATCAACCTTTTATTACATTACTATTACATCATTTTATAGGTAAACAACATAATAGTATTACACATAGAGGATCCAACGGTTTTGGGTCTTGGGAAAACTAGGAACATACATAGCAATTACAACATCAAGGATAATCATTTATTTAATTTCTTCTTATCTATATTATTATTGTCACTTCATTCTCCATTGAATATGTAGCCATGTGAGGATATACATTAAAAGGGGTGAGATAAAATTCCATTAAGAGGATATATAAGAATAATATAACATGAGGTGAGAAAAATCGTAAAATAGGTAAAGAAATCATGAACATGAGAGGAACATTAATAAAAGACTTGAAATGTGGCAATGCATAAAAATAAAACATCATGTTTTAGTGATTAAATAACACAAAAAATTGTTAACCAAGATATAATCCTGTTCATAGATCATTTAACATATACTCATGATATTCATCACTTTACCCAATGCATTGGAGTGTTGTATAACTCCGGGCACACCCGTCACATTGAAACATTCATATTGCGCTATATAATTGTGGGTGCACCCGTCACATCATAACATTATCATTATCATGATTTCCAAATATAAAACATATCAAAAGTGAACATAACTAACCCATGTAAAGGAATGGGGTTCATCTCATATGAATACATTCATAAGCTTTGGGTTCCCAAAAGAAAGAGGGAACAACATACTTGATACAAGAACTACCAACCATGAATGAGAGGTAAAAGTTGAGTTCTTAAAAGAAGTGTTATTTTGGAAAACAATTGGTTTGACATAAACCTCATTAGTAAACATGTATATCCTAGAAAAGGTAAGATAATGATGAAGAAATTATCTTTATGGAGCAACCATATAAAAATGTAGTGAAAGAGGGATAACTCAAAGGAAGAAAATTGAGTTTGGGATTTCCCCATACCTTGTATCCGAATGCTTCCTTATTATTAATGTGCTATATAATGACATTATATTCATTAATTAGAAATTTTAGAACCATTTATTCATTAATAGGTTTCATTATGGTTTCATTACGTGATTTTATGGGCCTTTGAATGAGTTATTGAGTTTAGAAACATTATTTGGGAATGTTTGTTTTTAGGGTTTTCTTGAGTGGTTCACTTGTATTATTAAATTGATGTTTGGGTAGAACATGGGTAATCCAACAAAATGTATATTACAAGTTATTAATGATATTAAAGGATATATAATGATCTTATAATGAATTATATTAGATCCATGTGGATGAATCATTAGATAAGAATTAAATGATGATTGTTTGGGTTAATTTGGGCGGTTTTTCAATCATAACAAACTTGTTTTCATATATCACTTAGTAATATGTTCATCAGTCGGTTCCAGAACATTAAATAGGATATAATAAATATAAAATATTCTAGTTCAACTATAAAAATGGTTTCATGACTATATTTGAACGTTGAAATGGAAGAAGAAATCATGTCATTCTTGATGGTGATAAATTAAAACCTCATGAAAACTCTTCTCTTTAATAAAATAAAAGAAAGAGGGAAAGGGAGGATGGATGATATAATATCCCATTAGCATCATAACATTAAATTATATGTATAATACTGGAGTTACTATACCATTTGGGTGAATATTTGTGGGGAGAGATCAAGAAATGAACTAGAACATGAAAGAAAATTAAAGGAGAAGAGGCTAGCAGCACTTGGATGTTGGGGAGGTTCTTGAGAGGATGTTTGGGAAGAGTTTAGAGATGTCTTGGAGCTTTAGAGGTTTGATGGAATGAGGGTGTTAAGGGTGGTTTTTTATAGTGGAGGGGTGGGGTAAATTTTGAATATTTAATTCATTATTATATTATTTCCCTCAAGACAACCAATAGTATTGTTTCATGTGACCCCTAATGGTAAAAAGTTCATTTGAGTTCAAACTAGGTTGCCTTGTATAACTTTTGATGTCAATAATAGTGTATTTATCTCATAAATTATATATACCGTATTTTACAGTATTTCACTATTCATCAAAAATTCGAGTTTTACATAAAAATAAAAAAAATTCACCCTAAACATTTTTCAACGTGTAGAATTTAAAAATAAATTCCATATTTCAAAATTAATTTTCTAAATATTATTTATATAATTTTATATAAATTCATAGTTAATTCGAAAAATAAAAAACATAATGTTTCACTTAGTTTTTTTCTCATTGAAAACATAATTTAGATCTCATTATATTGTTGCCTTAATAAAATAAAATAATATTATTATTTATTATTAATAATGGTCATATTACTATTCATTGTAATATTCATAATGGAATGAAACTATTCACCCAAAAAAATAATATTGTTCTATCAGATTCAAAAAATCATATTGAACACAATAGTGTATGTCGAATTTTTAAAATTCTAAACACAGAAGTGACAAAGTTATGTTTAAATGTCACTTATCACATAGTAGTTCATTATGTTGTGAATTCATGTGATTTTATGACATTATTTTATGAAGTGAATTTTCAATGAAAAACATTGGGTCGTTACATTTTTCACCCCTTAAGAAACTTCACCCTCAAAAGTTTGTTTTATATAAACAGGTGAGGGTACTTCTACTTCATCGACACTTCTAGTTCCAAAGTTTCTTCCTCAAACATATGGTACCACCACAACAATTTGACAAGGTGGGTTGTCTTGTTGCATAGAAACATATCACTTCGGTCCAGAATCATTACTGGCTGCTCGTCAAAAGAGAGATCATCTTCCAGCTGCACCACCTCTGAATTTAGTACATGTGAGGGATCAGGTATGTACATCCTCATGAGTGATATGTGAAAAACATCATGAACTCGTGCCATATTCGGTGGAAGTGCAAGCCGATAGGCCACGACACCTATGCGGTCAAGGATTTCAAAGGGGCCAATATACCTTGGGATTAGCTTCCCTTTCATCTCGAATCACATGAATCTCTTCCATGGAGATATTCGAAGGAATACATTACCTCCAATGTCGAACTCCACGTCCCTTCGACAGTTATCCGCATAGCTCTTTTTCCAACTTTGAGCAGCTTTGATGTGTTTCTGGATGACTTGAACCTTCTTGGTCATCTCTTGAACAAGATCAGGTCCAAGTAGCTTTCTTTCTCCAACTTCATCCCAAAAGGTTGGAGTTCTACATCACTTTCCATATAGAGCTTCATATGGGGCCATCTGAATACTCGAGTGGAAGCTATTGTTGTATGAGAACTCAGCCAATGGGAGATGTTGATCCCATCCACCTTTGAATTCTAAAGAGAAGGATCTAAGCATATCGTCAAGCGTCTGAATAGTCCTTTCGGATTGGCCATCGGTTTGGGGGTGATAGGCCGTGCTAAAATTTAATTCAGTACTCAAATAATGTTGAAGGATCCTCCAGAATTTAGATGTGAACCTCATATCACTGTCCGAGTCATTTGATAGTGGAATACCATGCATTCTCACCAATTCTTTCACATATATATTTTCAACTTGTTCAAGTGAGAGATCTTCCTAAATATCGATAAAATGGGAAGTCTTGGTGAGTCGGTCAACCACAACCCATAACACATTATTTCCCTTTGACAAATTTGGGAGACCTGTGAATAAGTCTATATTAACATTTTCTAATTTCCATATGGGTATAGGCAATGGCTGAATCATACCTTTGGACTTTTTTCACTCAACTTTATTTTTCGGACATATCAATCACCTTGATATTTATTCTGAAATCTTCTTCTTCGTGATATCCCACCAGAAGAGTTCCCAGAGATCACGATACATATTGGTACTCCCAGGATGGATAGAGAAAGTTGAGCTATGTGAGTTGTCCAATAGATCCTTCTTTATCCCGGGTAATGAACACACAAAAATCCACGTTCCAACCTGAATCACACCATCATAATCGATATGGAACTCTTGCAGGTTCCCTTATTTTACTACATTCACCCTCTTTTATATCTCCACATCATACCTTTGTTCTTCTTAATCTTCTCCTAGATGGATGGTTTGCTCAATCATTTGGGTAAGGTAGGACGTATTCCATGCCCTTATGATTTCCAAATCCATTCATTGCATATCCATGAAGATAGGGTCTTTCTCAATCCACAACATGGATAGAGTATCAGGTTCTTTTCTTCTTAGAGCATCAGCTACCTTGTACACCGTTCCAGGATGATAATTAATTGAGAAATTGTAATCCTTGATTAGCTCTAACCATCTCCTTTGACTCATTTTGAGCTCCTTTTGTGTGAATATATACTTTAGGCTCTTTTGGTCAGTGTATATGTCACACTTCTCACCATAAAGGTAGTGCCACAATATTTTCAAGGAATAAATCCTGGCTGCGAGCTCTCGATCATGAGTCGGGTAGTTCTACTCATGGATCATCAACTGTCGTGTGGCGTAGGCTATCAGATTATCATTTTTCATGAGTAAAAAACCCAAGACATTCTTTGAAGCATCACTTTATATCACAAAACTTTCTCCACTTTTTGGTAGTGTGAGTACAGGTGCAGTGATCAGCCTTCTCTTTAGCTCCTTGAAGTTTCCCTCACATTCATTCATCTGGACATACTTTACCCCTTTCATTGTTAACATAGTTAGCGGGATTGAAAATTGTGAGAAGTTTCTCACAAAACAACGGTAGTACCCAGCTAATCCAAGAAAACTATGTATTTCTGTGACACTAGAGGGCCTGATATATTCCTCAATCTCTTTTGTCTCTGGAGGATCCACAGAAATTAATTCAATTGTGATCACGTGTCCCAAGAACGTGACTCTCTTCATCCAAAGGTCCCACATGCTGAACTTGGTGTACAAATTATCCTTTCTCAATGTCGCCAACACAAGTATTATATTTTCTTCGTGTTCCTCCTTTCTCTTAGAGTAGATGAGAATATCATCGATAAACACTACCATAAATTTTTCAAGGTAATGTCTAAAGAATCTATTCATCAAATCCATGAAGATTTCAGGGGAATTAGTATGTCCGAAGGGCATAAACAAAAACGCATAGTGCTCATACCTTGTATAGAAGGCAGTCTTCTGAATATCGTACATCATCACCTTTACTTGATGATATCCTAAATGAAGATACATCTTTGAGAAGTATTGAGATCTTCTTAAATGATTGAACAAGTCATCAATCCTTGGAAGAGGATACTTGTTATTTATGGTGATCTTGTTGAGTTTCCGATAATCGATTCACAACTGCATTGTTCCATCCTTCTTCTTAATAAGGAGCACTGGTGCACCCTAAGGTGATGCACTATGGTGTATGAACCCTTTGTCCAGATGCTCTTGCAGCTGCTTCTTTAACTCCTCCAGATCGATAGGATCCATCCTATAGGGACACTTTGGGAACAGAGTAGCTCTAGGTATGATTTCAATTGAGAACTCTACCTCACGATCCGGGGGAATTCTGGGTAACTCATCGGGAAATACATCGCCGTATTCCCTCACAATGGGAATTTCCTCAAGGTTGGCACTTTCCTCGACTCAACCATTTGGGCGTGGAATAGTTATTCATAAGGAATCAAAACCCACACTATTGAAGTATTTTTCAAAGGAGATTCATGATCTTCATTGCATTTGTAGAATAGTATGGGATGGTTCAGAATATGAAGAGTTATTTATTTTCCCGACAGTTGATATGTGCTCTATATAACGATATCCAATCCATTCCCATTATAGCATCGAATTCCACCAAGGGAAGTATTACGAGATTTACTGGAAGAATCATGCCACATACACCAAAAGGAGAAGAGTCAATCACTAGGGTTTCAATGATTTCACCAATTTTTGTTTTTACAGATATCTCTACTTCAAGGTTTTAGGGCTTCGATTCTATAGTTCTAGCAAACATGCAAGATATAAAGGAATCCATAGAACTGGAATCGAATAAGACTTTGGCCATTATTGAGTGAATATGTAGTCTACCTTGTATGACTTCATTATCATGCACCACCTATGCAGTAGTGATGGCATAAGCCTTCCCTTTTTCATTGTCATTGGTGGTAGCTGACGCTGATTACCATCAAGAACTCGAGGTTTAGTGCACTAGTTTACGTAGTGACCTAGATGCCTACAATTGTAGCATTGAAACTTGAGTGGTTCCCTCATTTCATCGGCTACATTCTTCTTCCTTTTCGTGTCTTTTAGACACTCATGGACATCGTGTCCTTATTTCCAACACTTGAAGCATTTCTATGTCCCTTTAAGGTAATTCCCATGGTGCAACTTCCCACATTTTTGGCATGTGGGTCATTGATTTTTATTCCCACCTTTGTCATTAGATCCACCAGCTTGAAACTACATATTTCTTTTCTTGTCACTATTTCCATGGGACCATTCTACAAACTCCATCTCTACTTTGAGAGCACATTGAACAACTTTTTCATAACTCGCAAAGTCTTGAATTGCAAGAGCCTTTCGAAGGTGTGGTTTTAATCCTCTAAAGAATCTGTCAATTTTTCTATCATTGTCGATAACAAAACCCAAAGCATACCATGCAAGCCTCGTGAAATTCTCTTCATAGGTTGTGACTAATTCCCCTTCTTTTTTCTTGAGCTCTATAAATTATCTCTCCATCTTTGTACGAAGAGTTCATGGGAAATACATAATAAGAAACATTAACTTAAAGTATTCCCATTCAATCTCATCAATTTCCTCCCTTGGCTTTGTGTTCTTATTCAAATCCCACCATTAATCAGCTTCTCCATCTAGACGATAAACGTCTAGGGTCGCCTTCTCTGTCTCAGAACAGTGAAGAACAAAAAATTTCTTCTCCATGTTGTTAACCCACTATTCCGCAAGTAGTGGATCAAAAGATCCACTAAACATCGATGGTTATTTCCACATAAAACATTTGATAGCTAGTTTCTCCCTCTTTGGTGAGGGAGTACATTCCCCATTATTATGGTTATTGTTCATAACCTGAGATAATTGGGTTAGCATCACCTTGAATTTTACCTCAAAAATCATTGGGGATGTCATTCGGGCAATCGTTGCATTGGCCATCACACGAGTTGTTGGCCTAATTTCTCATAGTTCCCACCATTTTCTAAAAGAGAAAAGGTTAGAACAAAACATAAGTAATCATGTTATGAATATATTATTCATTAAAACAATTTATACCAAAAACATAACATATGGAATCCCTATGTAGATTTTCCTGTGTGCCTACTTTTACTTAGTTTAATGCTTGAGGTTTTCTCTAGGGTTCATTAATCCTAATTCCCATATTAACTATACTATTACTCTAATACAAAAAAATAGCATCCCAGCCTTTTGTTACATTAATATTACTTCATTTTAATGGTATCCAACAAAATAGTATTACACATAGAGGATCCAACAGTTTAGTGTCTTGGGAAAACTAAGACCATACATAGAAATTACAACATCATGAATAAACATTTATTTAATTTCTTCTTCCCTAGCTTATTATTGTCAATTGTCCTCTTCTTATTATATGTAGCCACCTAAGGATATACATTAAAAGGGGTGACCTAAAATCCCAGTAAGAGGATAGATAATAAGAATCTAACATGGGGTGAGCATAATAATGACATAGGTAAAGAAATCATGAACATGAGAGGAACATAAATAAAAGAGTTGAAATGTAGAAATGCATAGAAATGAAAAATCATGATTTAGTGGTTAACTAACAAACATACTTGTGAACGAAGATACCATCTTGTTCACACATAATTTCACATATACTCATGAGATTCATCACATTACCCAATGCATTGGAGTGTTGTATAATTCTGGGTGCACCCATCACATGATAACATTATCATTATCATGACTCCCACACAGAACACATAAGAAAAGTGAACATAACTAACCCATGTAAAGGAATGATTTTAATCTCTTAATAATAAATTCATAATAATTGGGTTCCCAAATGACAGAGGAAACAACATACTTGGTACAAGAACCATCAACCATGAATGAGAGGTAAAAGTTGAGTTCTTAAAAGAAGAGTTATTTTGGAAAACATTTTTTTTGACATATACTTCATTAAAAAACATGTATATCTCGGAAACGGTAAAATAATTATGTAGAAATTATGTTTATGGAGTAACCATATCAAAATGGAGTGAAAGTGGGAGAACCCAATGGAAGAAAATTGAGTTCGAGATTTCCCCTTACCTTGTATCCGAATGCTTCCTTCCCTTTAATGTCTGGTATAATGACATTATATTAATTAATTAGAAATTACAGATGCTTTAATACATTAATAAGGTTCATTATGGTTTCATTATTTTATTTTATGTTCCTTTTAAATAGTTATATAGTTTAGAAACATTATTCAGGAATGTTTGTGTATATGGTTTTCTTGAGTGGTTCACTTGTATTCTTAAATTGATGTTCGGGTAGAACATGGGTAGTCATACAAAACTAATATTACATGATATTAATGATATTACAGGATTTTGAATCATCTTATAATAAATTATATTAGATCCATGTGTATGAATCATTAGATATGAATTAAATGATTATTTTTTGGGTTAATTTGGGCGGTTTTTTTATCACAACAAACTTGTTTTAATTTATCACTTAGTAATATGTTCATAAGTCATTTCCAGAACTTTAAATAGGACATAATACATATAACATATTCTGGTTCAACCATAAAAATTGTTTCATGACCATATATAAAGGTATAAATGGAAGAATAAAGCTTGTCGTTCTTGAAGGTGATAAATTAACACCTCATGAACAACCTTCTCTTTAATAAAATAAAAGAAAGAGGGGAAGGGAGGATGGATGATATAATATCCCATTAGCATCATAAAATTCTAGTGTAAGTGTAATACTGGAGTTACAATACCATTTGTGTGAAGATAGGTGGGGAGATATCAATAAATGAACTTGAACATGAAATGAAATTAAAGGAGAAGAGGGAGAGATATTACCTCTCGAATCCTTGTCTTGAGAACCTCCTTAAGGGCCTAAGCTTGGACATTTGATGAGACCAAAAGATCTTGGACGTGGGGGAGGTGATATGGAGTATGTCTGTGCAGAATTTAGAGAAGTTTTGGATCTTGGGAGGTGTGAGGGAATGAGGGTGTGAAGGGTGATTTGTATAGTGGAGGGGAGGGGTAATTTTTCAATATTTAATTCATTATTTTATTCTTTCCCTCAAGAAAAACAATAGTATTGTTTCATGTGACCCCTAATAGTAATAATTTCATGTGAGTTCGAACCATATGGCCTTGAATCACTTGTGATGTCATGAATAGTGTATTTAACTGTTAAATCGTATATACAGTATTTTACTTTATTTCACTATTCACCAAAAATTCGAGTTTTTCAGAAACATACCAAAAATATACCCTTACCTTTTTTTGACGTGTAGAATAAAAAAATGAAGTCAAATTTTAAAATTTAATTTTATAAATATTATAAATTAAATTTTTATATAAAGTCATATTTAATTCGAAAAATAACAATCTTAAAGGTGCACTTAGTTTTATTTCTCATTGAAAAATTAATTAAGAACTCATTATTTTATTTCCTTAAGAAAATAAGATAATATTATTATTTACTATTCATAAGGGTCATATTACTATTCCTTTTTATATACATAAGGGTATGTTACTATTCACCCAAAAAACAAGTTTGTTCTATCAGATTCCAAAAAACATCTTGAACACAACCGTGTATGTCAGATTTTTAAAATTCCAAACATAGAAGTGACAAACTTATGTTTAAAGGTCACTTATCACTTAGTAGTAAATTATGTTGTGCATTCAAGTGATTTTATGACATAATTATATGAAGGGAATTTTCATTGAAAATCATTGGGTCATTACATATCATATATATGACAATAATAAACATATGATGAACAATTGATATTTTTGAGATAAATCCTTCATCTAAATCCAGAAGATAGAAATTAATGTCTTCCATAATAATAATTACATGTAAATATAGAGGTAAAAATAGAATAGTTAAATAGAAATAATTTAAATGTTTTTTTATTAGAATAAAAGTGAAAATATTGATGGAAAATATAAAAATCATAATAACAGCTAGGTTTTAGAGTCCCATAACCTTTGGTTTTATTTTGTTTTTTCATGATTAATCCTGCTGTATAATAATAAAATTATATTTATGAAAAAATTTATAAATAAGTATATTATATTATATTTTGTATTTTTTATCAATAATAATCATGAATTTTGTTTATTACTATATTGTTAAATAGATAGTGATTAAATGACATCTTTATTTGAATTTACGCATTTACATTTTCATTTCTAGGTTATGATTACTTATAATCCATCATCTATTGAAATTAACTTATGAAGCATAAAACACATTAATTTTAAATATTATATATTATATATTAGCTACACTAACAATCCGTGATGTAATTTAATATTAAATAATTGATAGTTCCATCATTAATGGAAAAATCTAATAATTAATTTGACATGTGCAGAAGTGGGGAAGAGTGATATACTATGAATAAATTGTAAATTAAAATATATCAAATGCCTAATATCATTTATATAATGTTTATAAATTTATTAAATAATTTATGAAGAGTTTTTTAGAGTAATAATTGAACTGAATTATAGATTTATGAATGGTAAATGATAAAAAAGAGAAAGGATAAGTTTTATAGGAAGTTTCTCCTTTTTTATTTCCTAAATTATTCAATGGTTTAGATTTGAATGATACCAGAAAATCCATTAGGATACTAGTAGTCTTATGACATTCGAATTAGTAAGATATTGGTGTAATATATCAAGAAGATATTTTCTAAGGTGGTGATACGGAGTATTTATACCTTAAGATTGGTTTATTTTTACTTTAAAATATTGAATCAAATATTATTCTAAAAAATTATTTTTTTAAAATTGATCTTTATAAATAATATTTGAATAAATTCTCATGATTTGTGGACTTTTAATAATTTTAAAAACATAATTTTTTTGATTATATAAATAGAATTAATTGAAAATTGGAAATTCATTTTGTGATAGAATCCATTTTTTTCATTGGAAATTACTTTTTATGTTTGAAAATTTATTTTATTATTTTTAAATGAGTTACCTATCTTAAAAAAAAATAAATTCTATTCAAATAATTTTATGGTTTATTAATTCACTATTACATCACTATTAATCATAAAATTGATGCATTTTATGAAAATATTTTTTTATTATTCATCTAAAATTTCATATTTTTCAAAAAATTTAAAATAAATCACATATAGAAAATTTCTGCACGGTGATAGAAATATATATTTTATTAAAATAATTTCACAACCATGTAAATTTTTACCAATAAAAGGAAAATTATAGTTTTTTAAAAAATATTTAAAATAAACTTAACCACAAATGAAAATATTATTTTATTGATATTAAATATATTTTATAGTTTCATATATAAATATATACTTAATTGTTTTTCATTTTAAAAAAAAATTAAATTTCATTATAATGATTTATTTATTTAGTTAGTTCATTAAAATCTAGATTTCTATTCTTATGATCAATTTACTAATCCTGACTATATTACTAGTATTCATAATAGTATTGTTATTATCCCAATAATCATATATTTTTATAATTCCTATAAAATCCTAAAAATTCATCTATTCGTCCTTCATTTAAATTATAATCAATTAAATATATATAGATATATAATTTTACAAATTTAGATTTTATTAATAAATTTTTTACAGTGTTATTTGCAACAATGATAAATCTCGTAGACTAAGATGTTCTAGAATATTGAATTCAATATATGATATATATTTTTTGTCCCATTGCATGACTTTTAATTTTAGAAATTATATTTATTTTCTATAATTTGCATTCCATATTGATGAAATAAAGTATTTTTTGTTATTATTATATGGTTTATTTGTTTTATAGTCTACTATATTCATAAATGTCACATCCCTATAAATTTAGAAAGAAAATTACATATATAAATTTCTAATCCATTATAATGTTTTTACTTTTTTATAGAATAACACTATCAAATATACAGAGATGTCATTGACTGTCTAGGACAATCTCTTTTTAGAAAAAATCTATAATGTTCCATAATTTTTTTTATTCTTCAGAAAATTATTAATCAACCAATTTTTAATAATTATAGAATTATTTATATATTTTAAATTTAAATTATCCATATGTTTTGATATTTCTATGAAGTATGAAAAGATTTTTATTAGACATAAAAAGGTTGAAATATACATAAAATACAACAATATTTCTAAAACAATGTATTATTTGGATTATAATTCTATAATATTTATCTAATAATAATTTATTGTTCATATTATTTATTTATTCAGTTAAACAAAGTAAAAATACCTTAAAATAATATATCAATAATTAGATATGGTTTCAATATACACATCCTTGTGATATGTTTATAAAATACACTACTATAAATTTTAGTGAGGCACACATTGATTATTCTTTGAGTGTGGGAAAAATCATTACCTAAAAATATTTTATGTTTTTTCACTAATTAACCTTTATAACCGGTTTTGATGAATACAGAAAAGATATCACATACATTCTTCTTTAATACCCAACATGATCTATTTAATCAATTTTATTATAGGATTTCATTTACACCGCCATAGTAAAAAAGATAATACAATGATGCACAAGGATCAACATTAAAAATAAATTATTATATTAATAGAATAGAAATGTATCATCAATTTTAACATGATCCAATATAATAAAAATATATAGTAAAACTGAAATTTTTATCCCTAAAACTCATGTGTGTGTATAAATGTCTCTAAAAAATAATTTATCTCCACACAAATTACATGATAAATCTTTAATGATGTTATATCAAGGATATTTTATTCTAAAAAAAGTCTCCAAGTATATTATCACTATTTTATTATCACATATTTTTATCTTTAATCACTAAAACTCTAAAATTTAGTTTCCAAACACTTCATCCGGACCATAGAACATATTTTTTATTTTGTAACTGTGAAATCAGGAATTATAGGTGACTAAAAAATAACTATACTATAAGAAATATCTATGTAACACATTTAACTCCCAATACAATCCATATTATTTATAAAATCCCTTATATAATCATTATCAGAGGATTCCTCTATCAAGATTCATATGAAGCTTAATTTCATAAAATCTACGTCACCTTTATAGGTTTTATCTAATTCTCATATAATCTATCTTTACACACTATATTTTCTAAAAACTATATATATAAAATGAAAAAACAAAATATAGTTTTAATTAAAAATTCAAAATCCAAAAATAACCATAACTTATATTTTTAACAACTTCCATTTGATCCGTCTAGTTAACCAGAACCATTATTCATATAGTTAATGGATTTAAAAGATTTATTTATCCGAGGTCCTAAATGAATTAAATAAACCAAATTATCAATAAAATTTGAAGATATTTTACATGGTAGAAAATTACATTGAAAGGTGAAACGAATGTTTTTTCCTTTAATTTATCTGAATGGCATTAAAACATCTCTAAATGTTTACTAATACTAAGAAAAAGTGACAAAGTAATTTCCATTTCCATCACCATTGTAGAACCAAAATGATTTTGTTCCTGTGGTTTAGAATACCTTTACTTATTTATCTCTATCTATAACCATGATGGAATAACCAAAGAATAATCAGTTGAAAATTCTTTTTCCCTAACCAAATTAAGAGACAAGTTTTAATTAAACTAGGTTATAATTTTGATTCCCTTTAGAACAAAAAGATTTTTAAATACCAAATGTGTATTAAATGACCGTTTTTATCTCCACTAGTAATTTATTATAATGAATGAAACCCTGACATGTTAAATTAACACCATAATTTGAATTTGTATGCCTTCACATAAAAAACTTAAAAAAATTAAACATCCAAACATCTTTCCAACTTATTATGAACACCAGATTTCCTTCTCTTCATTTATAAAACATGAAATATTTTGATTTTTAATGTAATTAATACAAAAAAAATAAAAATATAACATCCATATATTTAATAACATTCACATATCATTATAAATAAAAAAACTTTCCCAACCCATTGTCCAACTCCATGGTCCTAACTATCTCCCCATTCATCTTATTTGGTCAAAAAATACCCATACTTTGATTTTTTTAATAGATACTGAATATAATTCACCCTAAAACATATAAATGAATTATCATTCAATATTTCTTGGAAAATGTGAGAAAACATAGTGTACTAAACAAAAAAAATGAAAAAATTCTAATATATTCATAATAGTGACACAAAATCTATTAACAATATCCACTTAATCTTACCTTTTTAAAACGTTTTCTTCATAAAATCATTTACTTTTCAGAAATCCTTTTCCATAAACATAGTTAAAAACGGATTTAATAGTTAAAAGAACATCCAAATCAAAAATTTACCCTAAAAACATATATCTATACACTCATATACACAAAAGATGTGTATTTTAAACTCATAGACTCACGTATTGAAAATTGTTCAAAAATAATTCTCCTGATTTATAATAGATATATTTATAATTATATATCTATATATATTAATTATGTTTACATCATTACCCACCTTATAAAATGTATTTACTTAATACATGAGAGAGGGAATTGAGGACCATATTTTAGCTTTGGGAATATCAAGAACATATTCCCATCACTATCTTCTATTTATAAAATTCGTGATTTGGTAGTGGATTTGTAAACATATACACCACTTGATCATTTATTTTAACATACTATATAATTTTAATTATTTATTCCACTTTCTCCTTGATATAATATTTCTTTTATAGATAATGATAAACTATATTTCTTGAATGATTTATTGCACCTAGATTACGATAGGATACCGACAAGGATAACTTCCATTACAATTCCAATTACTATAGTTATTCTTTATAAACAATGATTGAGGTGTTAATTGGGTTGAAAATTTTTATTAATCTTTATCTATAGTCACGGAATCAAAATATTTCTTATTTATTTTCATTTTAACACACAATTATACAAGGGAAGAAATCTAATAGATATGAAATTCATCTCATAAACACTTAAAAACCAATCTGCATCAGTATAAATTAATATATCACAATTTCATTTACAACTATATGTTATGCCATATCATTGGTTATCATTCATTAGTATATAAAATTATAGGTACGACTATTTTTAAATATTAATTACTCATAAAAATTCATTTATTTTTTTTGTAATCAACCTCATTTTCATTTTTCATCTTTCAAAATCATTGTTTTCTCTATGTTTAAGATTGAAATTATCAATGAATACTCTATTAAAAACATTATCAAAAATTATATATCATAATTATCATTATAAAAATTAACATTCTCTTTAGAAATTTAATGTCCCATTAATTAATTTATCTTTACTAACATATATAACTCAAAAATAACCTTTATTTGAGCATAAAATTACATTAAATTATAATTTATTTCAAAAATAAATAATATCAATACCATAAAACAATAATTAGGATAAATAAATTGTTAATTGTTTTTCAAATATTCTTATCATGAAATTAAATTACATTAAACATTGGATAATCTTAGAATACCATGACCAGATAGGTTAATTTCACCCTTATAGTTTCGTCTTCAACTTATAAACACATCATTCATCATATCTAAAAAATAAAGTTTTTCTTTTGTTTAATCCCCCCATCTTAAACTTGATTCCAATTGATAATAACTAATTTGAAATCCATTAAAAAAATATTTTATCCCTTATGAGTGGAAATAACCAGAAATTTAATATGTTTTTAATCATAAAATTTCATGTAAACGTACCATTGATGATAAATCCTTTAATTTGAGAATTCCCTTCACAAATAAGAATTTCATTATTCGTCCTCAATTTCCCCTTCTCATTCAACTTGTTATTAACGACCAAATTTTCCCTAATAACATTATTACCAATCCATTATAGGACTAACTCCCAAGTGTTATTATCCTCAATAAATTCCAAAAACTCATTCCTACAAACAATAGAATACTAATAATTTAATTCATCGTCTACTATTGTAATAGGCTATGCGTTTATATGTATTAATATGAAATATATTTTTTTTGTATTATAAATAATTCTATATAATAAAACCTAAGTCTAAATGAACCGTTCTATATTATAACCATTAAAACCTTAATGCAAGATTTATTGGGTTTGAAAAGGATTAAACACATTAATATATTTATAAAATTGATTTCCTTAATATAATTGTATTTATTGATGAATAAACACTAATAATTAATTTTTTAATAAATTAATGATTTTATTTAATGAACAATTTTCAAAATATATATAAATATATAGTACTTATATAATTATTAAGAATTATGATAAATTCATTTGAAACTAAAAAAGAGTTACTCTTTAGAAAACTAATTTTGTCTGCAATGTATTTTTATTAAAATAAATTAAAAAAATTAGTTATTGGTTAATGATTATAATTATATATTTATATTATATATTCAATAAAATATTTTAATATTCATCTAATAGTTTTACATGTAAAGTAAGGAATTTAAATTCAGTTTTATACTTGAAAATGTATTTATCATAAAACTGTTTTCATTGATTTTTTCATAATTGATTTAAAGATAATTTTTTTCACATAAATAATTAAATAATATGAAATTGATTCCATATTTGTAAAAATCATATCCAAATTTAGTGATGAGGCCAGTTTCATTTTTTAATGATGAATAAAAAATAGTAAATTATTTTTCTATGGTTAGGATTAAAACAGGTTAACGAATGGGGTTTAACTAAGAGGTAAAGGTAAATATTCTAATTAAATATGTATAAATATACTTTTTGAATATATTTAGACCATATATTATTTTTTTGAATCAAATACCAATCCATTTGGTTCCACATTCACAAGAAAATGAAATAATATTATTTAATTCTTTTATGTAATTCCATTTGTGTTCCTCCTCTCACTTATAATATTTCTACTATTATCCGCAATTATTAAAAATAAATATGAAATTTTATTCATAAAATACCTACCTAAAATTATTATTTTCCACATTATCATCATTCTTGAGGTCATTTTCTTTCACTAATACCATACTAAGAATTGATAAAGTTTTATATTAAAGGGGGCCTTTCAGAGAAGAGATAGCCATCTTACCTAACTCTTTTAATGTTAATTTTTTTCCATTTCCTATAAATATATTGTATCCAACCTAATATAAAAAACTACGTGTCATAAATATATTTATATGCTATCATTATTAATTGAAAAACTTATTCCTCCATCTATTTCATTATCATAACTTCAGATGTTTCCCTAGTTTAAGTCATTTCATTAAGGAATTTGGTTTTACTACAAAATTAATCCATGTATGTATACTTGAATGTGGATTTGGATTTTGAATTTATTCCCATAGGGTTAAAAACTCTAAATGTGATATATTTATAATTATAATAATTTTCACCCCTTTAGGATGATTGGGCCTAATACTATAGACATGGATACACATTCCTATGGGATATTCCTTGGTTAATTATCATTTTAATTATGAGCTATTATAAATGATTTAAATTGATAATTATCGTGTATGACATCATATTAACTTAATATTTTATTGGTTTAAAATGAAGTGTAATGATTTATACATCTTATGAATTATTTTTTAGGATTATCTTTTTTCTCAATACAATTATTTATTGTAGTAATATTCTTTTTATTTTTTATTTAATGGATAGTATAGGGACTATTTATGGTAACAGTAGATGTGATGGAAATTTCATTGATTATCCCCCTGATAAATTTAATTTTACGGGATATGGTACAAAAAATATTATTATTGTGTTTAAAAAAAATTACCATGCTATGAATCATCGTGGGATTCTAGAAGATCAATGGATGAAAAAATATACTATGGAGTCCTTCTTCGGGCAACACCGACCATCTTTAGTGGGTCCATTGATCCATTAACTACTGAACAAATGATTAATACGACTAAAATGGTATTTTATATTATCCCATTATTAGAGAATTTAAATGTTATTATAGTAGTGTATCATTTCAAAGTCAAAGTAGATCAATTCTGGTTTCTTTTTAAGAATAAGAGGAAGCTGTAAGAAATTTAATCTAATGTGTGGGACGAGGGTTGGAGGTCAATTTTTAATAATTACATTCATAATATTTTAATTCTCATAATAGAGAGGGATATAATATATCAAAATTATTGGTATAATGAGTATATTTATTCATATAAGAAAATATTTAAAAGAATTATGAGGCTCACTACTAGTAATGTCATATAACCTAAGGGAAAGATTGATCAGTTCTTTTGGTGGTTTAAACAATATCCATAAATTGATTTATCCACAAGAGACATCAGTAGATATGATGAAATAATTCAATGTCCCCAAAATGTAGAAATGAATACTAGAGTCACCCATTAGTCATATGGTTTTGATGACAAAACATAATTGCAATTAAATGGAAAGTCAAATAATAAAATCCAAAGTGTGATGAAGATGTTTCATCCTTTAATGGGGCTGTGTGGTAGGAAATTTTTTACAAATTTTATAAAGGGAACTAGTAAATTATTTATGTGTGTAATGTATGGTTATCATGTAATTTAATGTAAAAATTATGGGGACATATTTTTTTAATTATATAAATGGAGAGAAATTTCCATCGAATGAACAACACATAGTCTTGCATTTCAATTTCATGGATTATGTGTATTATGAAAACTATTGCATGAATCAGATGGTTAATGATGATGATCAATGTTTGTAACCACTTTTTCACAAATTCACTGGTTAATCTCTTGTCATAACTATTATCTATGGGGGGTTATGTTGACGAAGTGGTGAATGGTACAAATTCCATCCATTTAACATCCTTGAGCAATTAACCACTATTTATGTAGCTGGAACAGTTGGTCACTTGACCTCAAGAGCATCTCCCCAAATGACAAAGGCTACTGAATAACAGTGAGGGCCTAGGGTGTGTCTCTAGAGAGACTATTCCATTATAGATTAATGTATCATTGTATTATAACAAAATAAATAATAGTCAAAAATGGAAGTAGTAGATAAAAAAATGATAGTAAAGGAAATATTAATAAAAGATTTAAAAAAGGAATAATAATATAATAACTGAATAAAAATTGGCCAACAACAATTTATAACAACTCATTTATGAAATGTGATTATAGAGGATACATGTATAAGTTTCTACATATAGTACAATGCAATAAAATAAGAACCTAATGACTAACTCCTTGAGCATCTTGAGTACTAGATTATTTCTTTTCTCGTAATTCATAGGTACAATCACACATGTTAAAAAATGAATGATGTCCTATGGAAAAGTATGAATACTATGGTACCCTAGTTCAATGGTAACCCGATTAGGGTGTGATACATAAATCTCAGTAGGCCAGAAAACCTGTTGTCTAGCCTCTTCCATCAAATGAAATATAAATGACACATTGTGACAAATATAAGAAAAGAAGATAAGATAATAAAATAAAGTGAAAAAACCATAGTTTGAGTTCTTAAGGAGACACTCATACAATATCACCTACTTTGGTTAGTGCTAGAAGTATAAATAAGGTATATATGCAATGAGAACTATGCATATAAGGGGAAATTAATGTAAGAATCTAATATGAAAAACCCCAATCATGTTATATAGCGTGGGTTTTCATTAAAATTTCATACCATAATAAATCCAATGTTATAAATAATAAATATCAGTAACACATGATCATAGAAATATTAAAGTATTTATAACAAAACATAATCAATCAAACAATCTATCAATTCCAATGGCTAAGAACCATTCCCATTTGATGTCTTCTAAAGAGAATCTATAGTATCACAACATGGACATCCAATATATTTCAACACTGCCGAGAACATCCTAGGTAACTCATATGGTGTTCCTTTTATCACTCAAGGCATAGTGACTTTATGTCCATCCTAGGTATCCAACATAGGGGATTGAGTATCACCTATGGAATTGAATAACCGGATTTCCAATGGGTCCATCGATAGTTTATTCAATTGGGAACCCATATCAATTAGCAGTATAATAACCGCCAAGGAATCCCTCTCCTAGAAATCCAGAGGATCTCCCCTGCTGTGTCAGGTCATAACACATCAAGCACGTTAGTCCATCCAAGAGTCCTTATTATGAAACCCATTTTCTCTTCCATCCCATGTCAATTGAAACAAGTATCCAATAACATCCCAAGAAAGGCATATATTTATTTAACCGAAATCCCTGTAGCAATAATTTTAATGCACAAGATAAATAAGAAATATATCAAATCCCATAGTGGAGTCCCATTTAAGTCCAAATAAATATAAAAATAAGCATATATATTACAAAGGGAACATTTGATAACCCAATACCGCAATGTCCATCCAAGATGATCCATACAGAATCCTGGGTATCACTTGAGGCATGGTAAACTATGAGTCCCTCCCAGGTATCTCACATAGGGGACTGAGTAACACCAAAAGGAATGGCATAACCTTCTTTCCAATGATCCCATAAACCATTTCTCCCCTATGTAACTAATATCAATCAGGAGTATAAGAACCCTCTTGGGAATTCCTCCCCTGGAAAGCCAAAGCATCTCCCCAAGCATGTCAGATTGTATCCCAAATGAGAAAGTGAGTCGATCCATGTGTCCTTAATACGGAACCCATGTTATGTCCCATCATGCATCAAGATCCTTATTAAGAAAATCACATTAAATTTATAATATAACACATTAATCAATACCTCATATGCAATTAATTATCTAGTTTCAATTCTATAAAGGATTTTTACTTCACAAATAGAATTTTAATTAAACATCAAAAAGGCATGTTTTAACCATACTACAAATATATAAACAAATTAAACCATTATTTTAACATAATATGTGATTATTATGTTAAGTATATTTTTTGTTGTACCACCTTATTCATTTCTATTTAGTTAATGATATGCTATTTAAATATTAAACTAACCATGGAGAGTCATTTATCAAAGCTAAAGACAAACACAGGATGGGTGTCATAGCCAAGAGGAAAATTTCATACCTGGGAAATTACCTTTATGAGCATGTCCATGACATTCAATTTACAATATAACCAAACACTAAAAATTTGATTTGTTTTTTAAATCTCCCCAAGGGAGGGAAAATCCATTTATGAACATCAATGAAATCCATTTACAAATCATTCCATATATCTAAAAAATACATCAAATAAAGGGATATGGAGAACTAAAACCATAACTAAAAATGATATAAATAACTCTCACTAATTTTCATTTAGAAGACAGTGCCCCTCTGTTGGAGGGGTATTATTACAAAAACATGACTTTTTTATCAAAAAAATCATTTATCATTACTAATAATTTCTTTCATGAATCATAATTTAATTCATAAAAGAAGCATTAAGAAAGAAACTAATGATTTTTTTAATTAAAATAGAAAGGAATGGGATCCAACTTTAGTTAGAAGACCAAGACATTCCAAACACTTTGGAACTTAAAATTCTAACTCAATTGTTTCTCCACACTTTCACACACATACATTACTCTCTATATATATATATCCCCTAATCTAATTAATATATTAATCTCGACATGAGGTAATATATACAAGGAATATATATATATATATATATAAATACATACCAATATATATATATATATGAGTTCATTCTTTCAAAAAGCCACGAAATACACTTGAAACAATACCAAAAACTGAAAAACATTGTAGCAAGGTCCAACACACCCATATAAAATTACTAGCACCACAAAAAACTATGAAAACTCCAAATGAAATTATGAAAAATAGAAGAACAATAGAAAACAATACTTGAAAATATTGAAGGATATATACAAATGATCTGAACCAGCATTCCATTAGTGGGGGATTATTGAACACGGATGAAGAGGTCCTAAGTGATGAAAAGCATGCCCTTTTCAAGGAAGAAACACCAATAATTGGATTATTCCTTGACCTATGATTTTGGATGAATGGAACCGTATGATATGATAACAAAAAAATTAAACCAAAGTGATGTGGAGGAAGCTAAAATATTACCTCATTTAATTAAATAGTAATTACAATGTAAACCCAGCAGAGAAAATGTCGTACAAGAGGGAGCCATAGAGGAGGTGTGTCGCATGACCTGGAGAGGAAGGGGGACATGTTTGTGTCGCGTCGCATGGAAGGTGGGTGTGGCCCTTTATGGGTCTCTAAAAAAACTTAATTATTAATAATAATAATCATCAACATCATCATCATCCTTGTCATATGAATAATAATACTATCATTATGAAAACATTTATTTAGTTTTTTTCATTTTCCAAGTAATCTCATTTTATTTATTTTTCATTTAAATTTTAATTTTAACTAATTTAAAGTATTTAAAAGACATATCATAGTGTTACAACTCTCAAAATTAATTTCCAAATATGGATTTTAAAATTTCCCATCATGTAAACCAAAAAATTAATACTTCCCTTGATTATTTTATCCAGCTCAAAACACAGGTCGTAAAAACCTCCCCACATTACAACTTCTCATCCCTGAGAAGCCTTTGGGAACAAAATACACATCACCCAAACTAAAAAGGTCACAAAGTCTCATTCAATCAATGACATTACATTTTCAAATTCACAACACACCTACAATAATTACCTAAACATATGAATCTTAAGCCATCCCAAATCAATCCAATGCTCAATTCTTTAACTGAAACACCAAAATGGAGCTCACACATGATTGTTATGATAGAGACATGATAATGCCTTTATCGATTTAATAATAAGGTTGATGGTACCCTCCACATTAGGTCATTGACATCATAAAGATATATTTCCAATGGTACCACTATAGTGTGAATTTCCTTACAAAACACACCACTAAGAATTGAAACAATTCCCTTGGCATTATTTCATTGAAAAGGAATAGTAGAATCTCAATTTTCCTAATAGAAACCGGTTGTGAGCTCTATCTACGAATCACATAACCAAGCCATAAACTATACCACCCTAATCCTGGTGAAATTATTTAAAACGATTCTTCACCAACTGTGTTCTTTGAAAAAGAAAAATATTCATCAAGCCACATCCGCATGACATTTCTCAAGATGATCGGCTTATATGAATAGTGAATTTTGACAACAATGCAACTCCTTCGGAAAAGGAATTCTGCATTTATAGAAAATGCATCCAATAAAGACCCTACCTGATGTCTGGTGACTTTATTTTTCCAAAACATCATCTGAACATTTCCAAAAAATAGTTCCTCATAATGAACAAGGGTGTAAACAAGATTTATCCCTCCAAATTTGTTTACCTTTTAAGAATTATCTCTGATCTAAACTAAAATTCCTTGATAACCTCAAAATTCAAACATCCAAGTCCAAGGTTCTAAACAAATAATTCCATACTCAATACTTATAAGAGACATATTTTTACAGGGCAAGTACATCCACATCAAAAACATTGACTGATCCTAGAATGTTATCTGTCTGAAAGTCGAGTCATAGGAGGCAGGTAGTGTCCTATAGTTTATACTAGGTGTTACAACATGTGAACCTAGGTATCAGTCTAGACTCACAACCCAAGACTCAGTTGGAACCATACATTAAGTGTATGAAACCGAAATATATCTCCCAATAATTATAATTACATTAAAACATCAGAGCGACATAAGACTGATGCCATGTTATTGCATTGAGGATGACAACATCATAGGGTAAATTTTCATCTTTAAAGAAGAATACTATAGGAGGGTTATAATGGTTACTAGTAAATCATAACTGACTGATGGAAATGAGGATAATCAAACTACAACTAGTTAACTTCTTAGGGGATATGATTAGGTTTAAGTACCAAATAATCACCATTAACTGATCACAATCATTTACCTCTTAAGGAATCTTGTGACTGTTTATGATTACCCAACAAAGTCTACACAAGAACAACAGAGTTCAAATAGATTCATACGCAAACAACCACACCCACATCATGATACCGAACAAGTGCAGACATGATTTCAAAACATGAAAGCCTCAAATTAATTTAAGCAATACATAACCTTTCCAAACGATCCTCATTGGGTTTTAACCTTCTATAAAGATGGGTGTGTTTATCAAAACTAAAATTATGCTCCCCACCATAAAAGATTTTTAGAAATTGAAAATAGGAATAGAACAACTGGTTATATGTGTGCTAGGTCAGATTAAGCTTAAACGTACATGTAACACAACTCGGAGTCACCATCAGATACATCAAGCCATTTGGAACGAAAAACCAAAACCATAAGATCAACGTGCGAAAACTTAAAAATCTCAAGGAATTCATATCTAGAATTGGGATGAACGTGAATCGTTTAATGATTGATGGGTACCATGTATAATAACACATACTACCCCGATATTAATAGGGAATGAAATCAAACCTTTGATACTAACCATAGGATGTATGCCCTTTTCACTCAAGTATCAGGTGGAAAACTAATGATATTTAACCCAGAGTTATATTTATCTGTACAAACATTACCCTAGATGATGACATAGTGTGATATCCATCACTAATAAAGAATAAATGTTCACACAACCTATGAAATAGTTGACCATGCCCTTGGAATTTCTAGCTTGCTGAATCTGAGTGTTACTCAATTCTCACGGATGTAAAAATGCTCATATATACCAGGAACACCCATATGAATAATGGTTTAATTGAAAGGAATTGATTCCTACTAGGGACAACAACACCAAAATATCAAAAACTGAAGGCATTTAGCAAGGAATTAAGCTCTATGGGTGATTCCTACCCTGGGATATCCCCTTACGAAATCCTAAGCGCCAACGCTATCATTAAATCACACCAAAGAAATATCACTTGGCCTTATTCCTATAATATAAGACGATGATAAAAAGGAAAAGTCCTTTCGAACACACTCACATTCCAGTTCCAAGGCATCTAAAAAAAAGTTCAATTATCCTTTCATGAGGGTTTAGAGGACGAAATCCACTTCGGGTTTCATTTTAAAATCATCACACTAATTCAAATTAAATAAATGAACATTTAAATGTTTTTAAATTGAACAACAATTTCAAATTATAAAAACACATTGAAATATAATTTAGCTTACCACTAAAAAAATTGTTAGGTTCTGGAAAACATTATTTTTATAAATTAATCATTTTTATATCCCTTTGTTATTTAATAATTTATCACATAAATTTATTTTAATAGAGAAGGATACCTAAAAGGGTATCATTAAACCAACTTGGTTTCCTCTAAAAGAAATCAAAAAGCAGTTTTTTAACTATAAATGTAAAAACCACCCATAATGGTTCATCTGATAAAAACATGCCCAAAATGACCTACTTGGGTCTAGTTGTGAATTTTGATAACCAACCAATTAATTTCAAAATTAAATTAAAATAATATTCATTTAATAACTTTTTATAATATAAACCAGTCATATATCATAATTTGTTTATATGTACAACTATATACCAATCCATAAACTACCCATACACATTACGTGTTGGCATTTGGCTCCCATTTAATAAAAACCAAATCATTTATCTCATTACATCAATTACATATTTAAAACAAATGAATGAATATCCTTAGAAGAAGATAATAAAAATCATACATTCTATTGTAAACTGTTCTTGGAATAATAATACCAAAATATATTTATATAAACTAGCTTGCTAATAAAATCAAAAATCATATTATATCACTCAAGGCACAGAAATCAATCAGTAAGAAAATATATAACTGTTGCTACATGGAGTGGAATATGCATGGAATTTTAATTTTTCTATATTCCAATACGATGAATGAAATGACCCCCCCTTACCAAACCAGGCCATGGGAATAATTTTATAAATACCATAAATTCATAAATCTATAAGCAATGTAAATTACACCATTCACTCAAGGTGAAATAATATCAACTATAATACCAAACAATATAAAAAACAATCTGTTATATGACTAAATGGTTGTTTTCTCATACAGCAGATGAACAGACCTAATAAAGACTATTTTCCAAGTAACAACACATTCATAGTGTCCTTTCTATGATCCCAAAAATGTAAGAAAAATGAAAAAATACATGATCTGATACCACTTTGTAATGACCTGACCCGACTGACCACAATGTAGTTAACCAAACAGGTGGGTCACATAACATCGATCACATCACTGCATATGCCAAAGGGTTCCCAATAGTAGTGAGGCCATAGGATGTCTGTGTGGGGAGAATACGAACTTATGGATCAGAGTATCACAATGGTATAATGAAATAAATATCATTCATAGCAGAAGTGGAAGACTAATGAATGAAAACAAAGGCAATATTAATAAAAAATAGAACAATCATACACTAATATAATAACTAAATAAAAAGTGGCCAATACCAATTTAGAAAAAAGAATTTATGACATGTGAAACTACATGATTCTAGTAGGAGATACAAAAAAATATAAAATAAAATAAAATAAGAGCCTGGTCACTAACTCCATGAGTATTTAGAGTACTAACTCAATCCTTTTCTCCTAACTTATAGGTATAAGCACAAAACATAAGCAAGGTCCCTGATCCTTAGAATAGGAAGGACTAATCATGTACCTCAGTGCAATGGAAACACTATAAGGGTGTGGGATATAAAGTTTTGTAGGCCAACATCACCCGTGTTCCATATATAATAAAAGAAGTTTACATAATAGTGATGGTAAAAAAAATCTTGGTATGGGTTCCTAAGAACACACATATTCCATATCGCATGCTATGTCCTTTGATGGAAATTTCAATAATGCACTTCTTTATGGTAAAGTATGTATACAAGTGACAATTAAAGCAGACATATAATACGGAAAACCCCCAAGCTTGTGCTCTCACTTATGGTCTCAATAACTTGTAATATTATGAGAAAACCCACATTATAAATAATAAAAATCCCCAACACGTGCTCACAAAAATATGAATTGATAAATAATAAAAGAGTTGAAATAAAAAAATCTATCAAATATAATGGTGGATTCTCATTCAAGTCCATGGAGATCTAAGAAGAATCCCTAGTATAACAATTAAAACATCCATAATAATCCAATACCAAAGAACCTATCCTATATAACCCATATGAACTTCCTAGTATCACATAAGGTGTGGTGACTCTGAGCCCATACAAGGTATCTCACATTAGGGATTGAGTATAAGCCATGGAATGGTGTAGACAACTTCCCAATGGGTCTATCCATAGTTTATACCCTAGGGAATTGGTATCACTCAGGAGTATAATAACCACCCATGAAGTCCTCACCTGTCAATACAAAACATCTCCCTCAATGTGTCTAGTTGTAAACAATCGAGCACATGAGTCCATCCATGAGTCCTTAATACAAAAATAAACATTCTATCCTGACCCACGATATGTGAACCATGTATCCATGCACTCACAAGTAATACACACACACACACACACACACACACACATATATATATATAATAATCCTTAAATAAATATTTTAGTGCCAAAGATAAATAATAAATCCATCAAATATATTAGAGGAGTTGAGTTACCATCCAAGGATATCAAAAAAAGATCCTGAATATTGCAATGGGAACATCTAATAATCCAATACCACTGAGTCCATCCATGGTGATCCGTATGGAATCTAGGGTATCACTCGAGCCATGATAAACACTATTTATGTCCCATGTATCTTACATAGGGGATCTAGCATCATCTATGGAATGGTGTAGCCATATTTCCAATGAGTCCATCAATGGTTACTCTCCTGGGTAAATAGTAACACTCCAGAGTATAAGAAACCACTCGGGATTCCCTCTCATAGAAAACCAAAGCATCATCCCGGGCCCATCGAGTCATAACCCAAATGAGCAAGTGAGTCCATCCACAAGTCCATAATATGAAATTCTTGCTCTCTGATAACCTTCTTAAATATCCATATCAATAATATCACATTACATTAATATAATACATAAGTCAACACCTCTTATGCAATTAATTGGCCAAGTTAAATTGCATTAAGGCTTTTAAATTCACAGAGAGATTTACACTTAAATACAATAAAAAGCATGAATTAACCATCATAAAAACATGTAAACCATTTAAACCATTATAGTATCATAATCCAAGAATATTATATTTATTATAAGAATGATCAGACCTACCTATTAATTTCCATTTAATTAACGACATTCTATTTAACCATTCAACTATGCATTGAAATAAAATATTCAATGCTTATGTGAAACTTGGGAGGGTGTCTTGGTCAAGAGGAAAATTTCATACATGGGAAATTCCCTATTTGATCTAATCCAAGCCATTAAATTTACAAGACGAAAAAACACTCAAAAGATGATTTGGTTTATTAAAAATCTCCCCAAGGGAGGGATACTCCATTTTTAAACATCAATTAAAGACACATAAAATCATTCCATATATTTAAACATGACATAAAAGAAAATAATTTTGAAAAATCAATCCATAACTAAATATTATATAAATAACTATCAATAATTTTTTATTTATAAGAATAATAACCTCTATTGGAGGGGTTTTATTACAAAAACATGACTTTTTTATCAACAAAATAATTTATCATAACTAAACAATTCATTAAAGCATCAAAATTTATTTTATTGAAAAAAAATTGATTAAGAAACTATTTCATTTTTAAATTAAATGAGCAAGTAATGGGATCTAAACTCCATGAAAAAAACATAAGCCGAACAATTTAACAATTGACGCTCAAACTCGAACTTGCTCCACAATTTCACACACATAAATTACTATATATATATACATATACATATCCCTTAATATAATTTAAATATTCCCCTTTCAAGGAGGGGATATTTATAAGGAACATATATATATTCACACACATACCTATATATATGAGTGAAATCTTTCAATGAGCCACAAAACACACTAAAAAAATACTAGGAAATTGATAATATTATGAAATGGACCAATACACAAAAGAAAAATTACCATCCCCTAAAAAACAATGAAATTCACAATATAAATTAAGAAAAATGAGAATGGAGGAAAACCATACCCATATTGTTTGATGAGTGGACCAAAATCATCCTAACCACTTTTCCTTCGGCGATGGATGCCATAACATGGATGAAGAGGTCTCGAGAGATGAATTACATTCCATATTCATGGAATAAACACCAAATATTAGACTGGCCATTTATGTAGGGTTTTTCCAAAAAGAACAGATCAATGGGGGAAGGAAAAATTATTTCCAAATAGAGGAGGAGGTAGTTGAGACCTTACCTCGTCGAATCGAATAAGAATCGTGAAGAAAAAAATGGTGGAAAAACTTCGAACAAGAGGGATCCATGGAGGATGTGTCTCATTAGGCCTTGATAGAAAGGGGAAGAGGGTTGAGTCATTTGAATAGAGGCAGATACCGCATTTTGGTCTCTAAATAAGAAACCATCTTAATAATAATAATATTTTAAATAATAATAATAATAATATTATTATTATTATTAAAATATTTCTTTAGTTTTTATATCATTTTCTATGTAATATCATTATATTTTTTGATTATAAGTATAATTTAATTAATTTAATCTCATAAAAAACCTTCATAGTGTTCCAACACTCATAATTATCTTCTAATGCTCTATATAAAAAATTACCCATTTAGTAAATGAAAAAATCAAACTCCATTGGAATGTTTCATCTTACTCAAAATATAGAATGTTACCATCCACTATTTTATATCCAATTATGTTGATAATATTTTTTCTATTATCGTTTTTCAAATTTTATGTCAAATTAATAGATAAAACTCATAGTGTTACTATTATGAAAATTTATGTCTATAATTGTTCTCCGATTGAAATATTTAGGAACGTGCTTCCTGAAAAAAATTATTATTCTCCATATTGTTTAATTTAATGTGATTTTGGGTATGGATTTTCTATCCTGGTTTCGATCTCATATCAGTTTTCATGAATGGAAAGTAACATTTTATATTCCAAATAAACATATGTTCATTTATCAGTGACATTATTAACAAAAACATCAAATATAAACTGATTACATTTTCTGTGTCTTCATTGTTATTAGTATAGGTTATTTATCTCATATGATTCTGGGGAAACTCAAAATTGAATATATTCTTATTATATGTGAGTTTGTTAATATATTTTCAATTTTTTTCTAAGTCAACCTTTAAATAATGAATTTTTTTATTCAATAGAAGTCACTCTTAGTGATACAACTATTTCAAAGACTCCTTCTAGAATAATCGTGATTGTGTGGTAAGAAGTGAAGAAGATACTTTAGAAGAATCAGGATATGAGATTCATTTATCCATGTCGATCACCATGAGTAAACCAATTTTTTGAAAATATGAATACAATTTGATCAAAGAAATTATACAATTATTATTGATATCTTAACAAGATCATGATCAAGAATAAATATCATCTTGCTCATATTGATGATTTATTTGATAAATTCCAAAGTGATCAGTACATATTAAATATTTGCATTTATTTTTTGATACTATAAATTGAGGGTAAAAAGTGGATACATATATATTATAACCCACTTTATGTGTTTCATAATCCATGAATTTAAAGTGATTATATGTTGACATTGTATTTCCACCACTACCTAATGAATAGAGTCTCTAGATATTAGATTGATCAATTTATTGTAGTCTTTGTAGAAAATATTCCTTTATACTATAATTTCATGGATGAGAATGAGGATCATGGGGAATTGTTCTATCGATACTGAGGAAGTATAAAAAATATTGAAAACTTATTCTGTTTTAATTTTGGTAAAAAAAGTATCATTTATATGACATGTGATCACAATAGAGGGTATATTTGTAGATCCTTATATGATGGAAGTCATAAACATTATCCCAAAAAAACCACTATGACTGAGATATGCAGTTTTCTTTGATTGGATGCATATTATCAATGAATTTTTAAGAATTTCACATGATAGTATAATACATTCATAATATTTACATGAAATGGATTCATGTTCCTTATAACTGAATAATTTGAATAGAATTTCATGTAGCTAATGATAATTTTTGTCAATACACCTATACTAACACTATCTAGTACTGCATAGTAGTTTTTGATTTATAGTGATATATTTATAAAACCAATAAGATGAATTATAAAGGATAGATACATGGTGATGTATTATTACAATCATTAATTAATGGTCTATGAGTAGAAATACCCAACCCATGACATGGTGTTAGTAATGGTAATATTTAAATTAAATATATAGAGGCATTACCATTATGGATAAAGTCTAGAAATATATACTTATCTTAAAAGTATAATGTAAATCACCCAAAACGAGTTAGATATTTTCTAGGGCAGAGGGTTGGATTTGAATAATGATTATGATTGGTAAGTGGATTACTCTGATGGGATAGAGATCAACGTGAATGATTATTTGATTTGAAAAGATCATGCAGGCATATATTGGATGAGGATGAAAAAGAATCTAATATTTTTTTTTATTATGAATGGATATACCATGAAATACTTATTGAAGGGGACAAACATTATTTTTTCCATTTGAGTGTTCAAACATCTATCATTGAGAAGATTAAATAGGTTCATAAGGTAGCTGTATAAATGAAAATTAAGGTGAAAATTGTTCCTAAATACAACAATAAAAATGATGGAATGAAAATATTAAGGAATATAATATTTCACCATATTATACCAATATTGATTAAGTATTTATTTTATGGATATCAATTCCCATCAGTGATAATTAATCTCATATTGTTGAAGAAGCATATAGATCTTAAAAAGTATTTCTGTTGGGATAACAAGAATAGAGATATTATAGTGTATGTATCTCAGTTCTTGGTAAGCCAAAAAGTTATGGTTGAGATAAATATTTATAAATAGATTTTACAACCATTACCCATACCAGTATGTAAATAGGATAAATAACCATGGATTTCATTTTAGGACTTCACAATACATCTAAAGGGTAAAATACAATGTGGGTAATAGTCAATTTTCATATTAAGTCCAAACATTTCATTACAATCAATGAATATTTATCACTTTATATGATATAATAGATAAACTTTAAGGAATTTGTAAGGTTTCATGGATTTTAACATTCTATTTTATCTAATCAAGATCCATGGTTTACATTTATTTTCATAAAAATTATCATTATA
The DNA here is from genome assembly GCA_963277665.1 of Viscum album. Classification (NCBI taxonomy): domain Eukaryota; kingdom Viridiplantae; phylum Streptophyta; class Magnoliopsida; order Santalales; family Viscaceae; genus Viscum; species Viscum album. The sequence goes on along the minus strand of OY728135.1, from coordinate 1,641,386,351 downwards.
TTCATAAGAAATAATATTGATTTTCATATATATTTCATCCTTATAAAGATGTCCAATCTGATAGAGCCATCCAAAAAAATGATGATATTATAATATACAGTTATCTATATATCAAAAGTGTTTTGAATAAACACCATCATATTTTTTAATTCACTTATAATAATATATATAACTTGTCCATTGAGATGACTCCTTATAAAGACCTTTATGGAATTATGTGTAAAACTCTGACATATTTGAATGAAGTTTGAGAACAAAAGTGATTACGACTAGAGATAATTAAAGAAATGATATGGAATATTAGATCAATTCAATAAAAAATAAATGTAGGCCATATTTGATAAAAAAAATTATGAAAACTATAATAATTCTTATTTGAATTTTGAGGTTAGTGGGAATGTATCCCTTGGAATTGTTCTATAAGAAAAGGTAATGATATTAAAAATTAATGGAAAGAGAAGCCCTATCTATATTCGACCTTTCAGATTATTGATTGAGTAGAGATTGTAGCTGATAAATTGAAATATATTTTTAACTCACTCATGTTATTTATGTATTATTTATGTCAATTTTGAGGAAGTATATTCCTAATTCATCACATGTTCTCAACTCAGAGTTTGTGCAAATGGTGTATGATCGTTCATACGTAGAACAATTGTTATAAATCAGGGATCATAGTGATAAAGGTATATATAATAATACAATTCAAATGGATGAATATTTTTTGTCAGAATAATAAATTAGAGGAAAGTACATGGGAACCCAAAGAGGTAAGGAATGAGATATATCTTTATTTTTTTTCATTAGAGTGAAATAATTTCTAGGGAAAAATTCATTTAAAGGGGTGTATAATGAAATAGCTTGATATTTTATATTTATTACACTTAAATGAAATTGAAGTAGATAATTCATTTTTTAACACCCCAAAATTATAAAAAATGAAAATTGTATTTCAATGTCTATATGACACATAACACTGAACTTAAACAACACATGTAATATATTGTATTAAATATAATCACCTTTATTGCTTATGGAACACACAAACTAAATTCTAAAATAGAGACAATATTGTATACTTTTGTATCCTAACCATTACATTAGTTGGTATAAAAATTAATATCTAAATTAGTAAAATTATTTTAATCTAATTATTAGAAATAAAATAATAACAATTTCACATAAAAAGAATTGTTTTCTAAAAACATTATTTTCTCTAAAAGATGTCTTGGTAACACTTTACATACATAATTTATAATTAATTCTCTTCTATTTTTATAAAAAAAATTTAAAATAATTTAAATCATAATATCAAAATTATTGTAGGGAGATTTTTGTGATTTTTTTTGAAATATTTCATTTGTCAATGAATACTGAGAAATATTGAATTTTAATTGAAACCCACCTTTTTCTGTAATTATTTATAATGATTAATTATATTATTAATTTGATTAAATTTAAAATGGTACATTTATATATCTATTAATCAAATTTATTTCATTTTTATCATTTACATATTTAGTATTCATATAAAAACATTTTAAATATTTGAACATTTTCTCTTTGAAAATATGGTTTTTCTTTTCATATACTCGAGTGAGTTTAAATTTTTTTTTAATTCTCTAAATGGAATTTAAAAAAATGGAATCCATATTGGGTATTTTCATATGTTTTATTATACAATGAGGCCAAAATATTTCTGTACTAAAATAAATCATGAAAACCATAAAAAATTATTTACAATGTTTAATTTAAAATGGGTTTACGTGTAGGTTAAACAAATAAGATATGTTTTTAAAAATGATCTAAAAACAAATAAAAATCCAATTTTCCGGGAATATGTTAACATTCTACATCCAAAAAAAATTCTATCTTCATCTGTGATATTTTACATGTGAAGGAATTTATCATTTTGGATTCCTTTTGAAAATTTCCAAAAATACTTTTCAAGGAGGTCCCCTTTCCCCACTTATAAAAGGGAACACCCTCCCACCACTTCTTAACACCACAAAATCCCCTTGGATGTATTAAAACCAGAAAAATTATCAACACAAAATCATAAATCACATTATTGAGAATCTGTTCCTCCTGAAAGATTATCCATGGGGTCTCTAAAATCATATCCAACAGAGGTTTCTATTATATAATATAATTATCATAACAAATATATTTCATTTTTTTTATTTTACCACATTAAATTATGTATTAAAAATTACAATGTAATAAAATTTTTATCAAATATAAATTGTTATTATACTATTAAGGGTTATAATAATTATACATATCCACTTCAACAAAATGGGAAACGAAATCATCTATCATTCGAACAATAAACTGCCACCTAATGAGACAATGTAGATCATTTTCCATCACCAACATTTAAGGATGTATATAATGATTTATTTTATATTTTTATATGATATTAATGATATTATTATAATTATTTAATTTTAATATCACATATAATTTTTTTATTTTCAATTCTGTTTAAACTACGATAACATTGCTCGTGTGTATGATAGACTACCGCCTCGCAATGCGATGTAATTCATTTTTCACATATGATATTCATGGAATATAATAAGGATAATATTAATGAATATATTCCTGGATATTTATTCCTTAAAATATATATATCACCCTTTTCATTACCCTTTCACCTGCTAAGATAATGATTTCTTTGTTTGTGTGTACGTACAACCTACCATTTCCATTCAGTGATGCAATATATTTTCCATACCAAAAATTTATGAGTAGTTATAATTATATATTTTCTTAGTAAATATGATATTTATACCATTATTATTATTCTGGATATTATTTACTTATATCCTATATATAATAAATTGATGATTCATAATGAAACACACATGAGAAAATATGGAAATTAACACATGAAATAATGGAAGTAATGAAAGATAAATAACTAATAATTTATAAGTTATAATAAACGTATCATACAAGATATTATAAATATGAATATGTTTCAATAAAAAATTAAATTTCTAATAAACACTATATATTAGTTTAAATTATTTTCAACCAAGGGAAGTTTAAGGTACAAGACTTTGTCTTAATTTACCTTTTTTGAGGAATATTTTATTGTTATGAACCTAATTAATTTTATATGGTGTACATAAATCCCCTTTGACTTATAATAACAATATTCTTCAATAATTCATGTTATTTTAAGTTTTAATATGAATTATTTCATCCAAATGGATATTAAAAAATGCTACCATGTGTTAATGAATTTTATAACTCAATTTTATTTCATTGGGTTATATTACTTCTTCTTCATCATTTATATTCTTGGATTATTATTGTGATGAATTTTTATTATCATATTTTTTATTTAAAATAATTTCATGTGTATTTAATATTGATACACATAATATATATATTGACAAATTTTCAATTCAACATTATGATTACTGGAAGGGTTTTTTACATAGTCTCATTCTAATCAATATTGTTTATTCTTAAATTTTAGTTAAAGTATATTATAAGATCATTATCTAATAAACCCTTTTGATTTTTTAAACCTTTGGATATTCATTATTTCATCATGAAATATTTCCATTTCACACATTTGAAAACAAAAATATATGATAAAATGTTTTTATAACAATCCAACTTCATTTCTGACTTCAATAATAATTTTATTTTCTTTTAAATCCATTATTTCTAAAAATAATAGAAATTTGTTTCTTAAAACTACTCCAATATATTTATTATATAATTTTTTACATATTTTTTATTTTTACAAATTTTTAACGTGATATTAATGACGTTTTCAAAACAAGGACCCTTTTGCATTTATGAAAAAATGAAATTAATATTTGATTTAATAAACTCGATATGTATGGAATTTATTGTCATAATGAAAACACGGTGTTGTAAAACATTATTTACATGATTTAATGTTTATATTAAAATAAAATTGTTTTCAAACATTTTGAATTTTTTTTAAGAGGATATTTTAAAAATGAAATGAATATTTTCCTCAATAATGTTTTACAAAATATTTTTATGGAATTTATATTCACCAATAGAATGAAACCATAATTTTTAATATAATACACTTGGTATATGTTGTTAGGATGTAATTCTTATTCGTATTCTAGAAGGTTTATAATCATTTTAAGAAAAATGAAATTATTATCATTCACTTTATTAGTTCTTTTTTTGTCATTAACATTCCCATGAAATATAAACTTTCATAAAACGTTGGAAAATAAAATTCCCCTAAATATCCATATTATTTATCATGGATATTATTATTTCTTAAATAGTGCCTAATTTCAACATATGATGTTTTACATTGAAATTTGATTTTTTATCTAGGAAAATTTTAATAATTATGTATTCTTTACTCAATATGGATATTCGATGATAAGGAACATTATTCAAGAATTAAATCAATTATTTGATATATGAGGAATTATTTGGACGTCCATATATGGATGGGTTCTTATTATTGATATCATCTCGATGCATTCATAGTCTCATGAGATGATTCATTTTACAAATAATAGTTAAATGGGTTTCTACCTGTAAGGTTAAAACTGTATCGAGGAAATATCTTATAAGTGTAGGTTTTCATGATTCCTCATATCATGATAATGAATAATTTAGAATTTACTTCCTTGAGAATTCAGTTAGTTTTTTCCATGAGAATTTTGAAATGAAATTACCACTAGATTTATTTCATTCTGATTTTATTGATTAAATGGAATTTTTCAGTTATTTACCTTGCCATTCCATATTTATTATTCCTTATCTAGTTGTTATAGTCAAGTTATTGACTAAATGGAAAGTATTTTTAGGTATTTAATTTTTTATAATGATTATTTAATATCTATACATGACAGTAAAATTATTTAAATGGAATGTGTTTATATTTATTTAATTTTCCATTTTTTTTTGTTTACCGATTCATGATAGCATCTATTTCACTTATCCCTCACTTACCATTTTACCTCACATTTATTTTATTCCTATCCCAATAATCCCTGGTGATTACTATGATTGATTTGAAAGGTTATTCTAGGGGTTATAAATTTATTCTCTAAAAATAAAATATGTTTTAATTATTTATTTCAAATTTAATGATGGACTCAGGTATGTATCTAGTTTACCAAGACGACTAAACTATTCAGTCCTTTAGGACATGATTCATTATGTAATCTTCTAATGTAGTAATGTAAATAGTGAATCCATGATACTAGGTATAGGGTTACAATAGTTTTTTATCATATAATTTTTATAAGAATCATGAAAAGTATATTTAGGGAAAATAGATTAGGGATCACAATCGTATGATAGTGTTTAGAGAAAAAAAATTTAAGAACAACCTGAAATTTTGGTAAATATTATATTATATGGGTTTTCATTTCAATAAATACCTATTTGGATAATACTAGTGGATTTGGTTCTACAATATATGAAAATAGGTGTAATAACTAGGAAAATGGAAGATTTTCCTTGACCCGATCTTCACCTGGTGCATGAAAATGGGCATTACTGCACACCTAGTTTGACACTCCCAGGAATATTCATTGAATAATTCAAAATTTAATTACAATCCATTTTGAAGGTTTAAAATATATATATAATTAAAATTAATTACCAAGATTATAATATTGAAAATATTTCATCTGAAAGGAATTTAAAAATGTTTTATATGTGGAGATGAATGGAATATTGTATTGAATTTATTATGTAAAATAAAGAGTCTGATTGAAGGAAATAAATTTCATCCAAGGGAACCATTAATAGTTTTTTTCTTAAATGTGGAGAATGTGGGAATTATCTGAGTTAACATAATCTTCTAATAGTTAACCCATATTATAATGAAGAATCTATTTTTTAATAAAATGAATAACTTATTTATATATTTTTATATTTTAATTTAGTTATAGAAGTATTTTACCAATGGTATTTTTGTTATAATAATCAAGAAACTTATAAATATTTTGTTAAATTTTATAATCATATGTTTATTCATTTACATAGAAGTTTTGAATACTATCATAGTTTTATGATTTGAAGATTTATCATAATATCAAAGTCATAAACATGCATTTTTAGGTTTAATGTGATGCATGTCTAATATGATTAAGAACATTTTGTGAGAAATTTATAAAATGTTTATTTTTTAACGTAAAAACAATTTAATTAGTAATACATTTAATGTTTTTAGACATAAAATTAATGACATTGATAATCTATAGGGTTAATATGTTCACTAATGACTTTTTAATGACAGTAAAATAATATTTTTAGACTTTTTTTAAAAATAAGAAATAAAATAATTTATTTAAAAAAAACATAGTAAAAATGGAATTTAATGACTAATTTGTATCATGGATATCCATAATAATGTTTTCTGTATTGTTTTAGGAATTATATAAAAAGTTTTTAGAAAAATGAAAACATATATACTGGGTGACAACCCATCACATATGGTAAAGTCATGGGGCTTGAACCAATGATTGAAGGATGATAAGTTTTTAAAGACTACCATTGGCCTATATAACATTCTAGTTAACATTTCATTAGTTAATAAATTTGAAAAATAAATATTAATGACAAACCAATGGTGTTACTTTTTAGTTTTTCATATTAATGTATTATATTGGATAAATTGTGCTAACTATTTTGGTTTGTAAGATAGTTAAAGATAGTCAAAATTAATTGTCACTATTTTATGGATCTTATGACCCATTAAGATTTAATTTTAGTGCTTTAAGAATAATTTTTTTTCTGCATATTCATTTCTTGGAGTATGCAATGAGTTATAAATTGATTGAATAACAACTAAATGGTGGTATTATTCTTGTGAAATTGATATTTATCAATTAATTATATTTTTATATATCATTTTATTGTAAAATAAATCCTATCCTTCAGAAAAAACGATATTTAATCAATAATGTTATCCTATTAAATTTGTATATTATTAATCACAAGGTATTTTGTAATAATCATTTATTTAGGGTGTGGTGGCCCTTAACATTCCATTGATCATTCACTTTCCTTAGATCAATGATCTATTCCTTTATATATAATTATTTATTCTTTCTTAAATGTATATATGTTCACTTTCAACCAATATTCTCCTACATGGAATAATATTTATGTTCTATATGATATTTTTTATTTCTCTTTCTCAATCATTATGATGAATTTTTATAAACACTTTTTATAATGTGGTTTGCAACATATAATCTTCAAATATCAAACCCTTGATTGCCAATATAAAGTTTAAATTATGAGGACACAATTTATTTATTGGTGGGAGAATGTAACACCTAAAAAATTTAAAATAATAACATTGTATTTGATATTTTATGGCTATATATATTATCAATAATATTTGAGTCATATAAACGAAATGGGAATGATTTTGGATTTTTTTTTCAAAAGGCGGTGTAGTCGCACTTTGATCATATAATTTAAAATTAATTCATAACATCTTATAAAACATTATATTAAAAAATAAAAATAATATCTAAATTTTGAAAAAAAAAATTATATTAGGGTGATTTTTTGGTATTTTTATGAGATACATCTTTTTTTTATGAATAGTGAAAAATGAATTTCAATAGAAAACTTGTTTTTTGTTAACATTATTAAATAGATAAATTATATTTTTAATAATCATTAAATTAATATTAGATTAATTACATATATATTATTACAATTGAAGTCATTTTAATAATATTTATTTTGATTTTTTATAAAATAACATTGTAATATTTTGAAAATTTTTTCTTTGAAACACATCTTTCTCATTACACATAAAAGATTAATATTATACTTATTTCTTCCACTTATGTAAATGGAATATTTAAAAATCTATTAAATTTTATGTTTCAAAAAAATGTATATTATATAATAACTTAACAAAATTTTTGACTCAAATGAACTGTGACAACTATAAAGATTATTTACTACAAAAAAGGTTAAAATGACATTGGCAGGGATTAATCGATGATGATAATGGTTAAAAATGACAAACCAACTTTTTAAATCCTTTTTTATGGACACATTTACATATAATACTTCAAAATTTTGAATTTATGATAATTTGAAATGTTTTTTCACGTGAAGGAATTTATTATTTTTGATTCTTTTGGGAAATTATCATGGAGGTCCCCTTTTCCAACTTATAAAACAGAACTCTCTCTCCTCACTAATTCGCACCTCACAATCCAATTGGATTGACAAAAATAGTAATGATTATTTATGAAACATCCTTATTCACATTATAGAGCTGATGTTCTTTCCAAAAGTCCATCATTAGTATTTTTTGAGTATAACCAATGGAGTTTTCTCTTAGAGAAATTTATTATCTTCACATTGCTCTTTCAATTTATTTCATTTTTCCACATTAAATTTGTAATTAATATTAAAAATATAATAAAACCATTATATCCCATATAATGAGCTATTTATTTTTTTATATCATCATAATTATACATATTTATTTTCATCAAATGGTGAATGAAATCATTGATCATTTTTTTGGAGGACTACCACCACACAAATCAATGATGTTCATTTTCTATCACCACCATTATAGGATGGATAAAATGATATATTTTCTAAATATATATTATATTTACGGTATAATTAAACCAATTTTATTTTAATATCACATATATTTTTTCCATTCCTTTTGAAATATTCCAATATTACTTTTGTATATGGTAGACTACCGCCTTGCGAAGCGAAGCGATATATTTTTCACTTAATATTTACATGGAATATAATAAAGATAGTATTAAAGAATATATTATACTTATATGATATTAAATTTATTTTCAAAAATTAACATATCCCCCATTTATTTAATCTTTCACTCATTATGGTGGTGAGATCCTCCCTCATACATATGTAAATCTTACCGTCTCCAAGAAGAAATGTGATTCATTTTCCTTTGAATTTTTTTAAGTACTTCTAATAAATGATAAACCTAGTAAATATTATATTTATACAATTATTATAAATATTTATATGAATTAATTATATCCTATATACATAACTGTATCTTTCATGATGAAACACGCATGGAGAAACAAGGAAATTATCACTCGAATCAATGAAAATAATGAAAGATAATTAATGAATGCGTTATAATATGTTATAAAAATATAATATGAGATATTATAAATATTAGAAAGGTTATTTTATAAATTAATAACATTATTAAAACCATTATTCATGAGTTTAAATTACATTCAACAAAAATTATATTTGTGGTAAGTGACATCATCTCGATTTCCCTTCATTAAGGTATATTTTGTTTTTGTACATCTAATTTATATTATATGGTTCACATAATGATCCATTTAAAATTTAATATAATGGTTAATTAATAAATCATGGATTTTTTATATTCAATTTTAATTATTTCATCTAAGGTAATTTGACTGAAAAATTACGATGTGGTAAATAATTTCTTAACATAATTTCTTTTCATTGTGTTGTGTTACTTATTATTCAATATTAATATTCTAGGAATATGTGTCTAATAAAACTTGATTATATTTTTTTTATTTACTATATTTATGATTATTTATATTTAAAAAAAATAATGTATTCATTTATTAATTCTCATATCAGTGTTAGGATAATTATAATGGTTTATTTCAGAGTATATTTTTAATCATGATAGTTTATTCTTGAATTTATGTTATAGGAAATTATTTTATCACTGAATAATAAAACCCATTAAAATTGTTATCCTTTGGTAATTCAATATTTTTTCATGTAATAATATCATTTTTATTAGGTACATAAAATATTTGAGAGAATATGTTTATGAAAATATGTATTTCTTTCTCTCTCACCCAAGATATATATTTTATTTCATTTTTTTCTAAAAATTATTCAAAAAATGATTATAGAACTTTAAAAAATTATTTATTAAAGTTATTTCTAATAATTTTTTACTATTTTCACAATTTTTTTAAATGTTTTTAATAGAATATTCATCTCATTTTCCAAAAAAGTTTTGTTTGTAGTTCACTATAAAAAGTGATGAGAGACTTTGTTTTAACATACTCATAATTTATAGATTTTTCTTACAACATGAGCACTCCATATTCTAAAACATCCTTTATTATTATAAAAGTTTATTTTTAGTAATTTAATGATTTTTTTTTGATATCTTAGTTTTCAAAATTTATTTTCAAAATGAAAATGATATTTTCCACATATATATTTTTAATAATATTTTTTTGGTATTTATACTCATTAATTGAAGCAACTATTTATTTTAAATTTATTCCTATGGTGATATTTTGAATTGATAATATCCATAATATTTAAATGGATGATTAATGATCATTTTATCAAGGAAAGTATTGAAATTAAAATTCTTGGTTTATTTTTTTAATTAACCTCTCTTTGAAATATACACTTTCCTATTATCATTCAAAAAACCATTTCCCACATTTATCTATATTATTTTCTTTGAAATGATTATTTTTTAAACATTGTCTCATTTATAATTATATTTTTTACATTGAATGTTATTTTTGTATCAGGGAAAATATTAAAATATCTATATTATTTAATCAATTTAAATATTAGATGATAAGTATAAGACCCTGACATTGAACATTTCATAATATTAGGAGAATTAAATAATTTGACTTTAATTAACACTATGGATCTTTTTAGGTTTATTTTTTTAGATAATTAGGTCAGAACTCATACATAACAACTTAAATATTACATGTAAACAATTCTACTCACTATCCATTTTTATAATAAAAACTCTTTGAAAAGAAACACGATATTGTTTCATGTTTTAACAACATAACCTTTCTGTGATCCCATCCTTGACTCTATTCGTATTTATATCCTATGACATAATTTAAAAACTTGGGATGAGAATAAATATCTCTATAAGGGGTGCATAAAGAAGGAAAAATATTAGTCTTGGGAAAATATGAAAACCATGAATACTTTATTAGAACGTAATAATTTTCACCTTTTGATGTTGAAAATACAATGCAATAAATATAAACTCATTTCATAACCTTTTTAAACTAAAATATTACCATAAACATATAAAAATGAACATATATCATATAAATGTAAGTTGTTATATAATAATACTAAAATGGATTAACCATATGGTCGACATCCGCACATATCACTAAATTGAATATCCATATGACTGACTTCCATACCCAATGCATTAGAGGTTATAACATAACCACTCATCCTTAGGTTATTATAGAACTACCCATATTTGGTTTATCACATTACCACCCATCATGTTTTATCAAATAAAAAACTATAAAATGTCTAAGTACCATTTTATAATAATAACATGTAAAGATTTCAATTATCAACATTTCACTCATAAAATTTCATTTTCAATCACAAGAAATAATTTTATGATATTAAAATTGTAAATCCAATTTCATAACCATTTTCAATACCAAAACAACCAAAAGGGGATAAGGATTTTCTTTTCATTTTAAAATCAATATGTATTATAGAGGAATCCAAATATCGAATAACAATTATGGCAGCTGAGAATTAATTGTCACCGTATATGTTTAAAACAATACTTTTTGTGATTTAGTAAAATGATTGATATAAAAAATATTCCCTTTTAATTAAAAGTCAAAGGTTTTTATTATAAACCATGTAATATAAGGAGGTGTATATTATCAAAATATTCTTCAATGAAAGGAGATTGAGATAAAGTCCCTTTTATTGAGCTCAACACATTACGTACAATCGTTATGTTACAGAATAATAAACATATGTTAATTTATACTTTCTTGAGAAACTATTTAAAATTTATTATTACTTTTATATCACTTATTACCATGTTATAAAAATAATATAATTATTTAAGTTAATATCACTCATATTATCGATATTCGGTACTTGTGTCGAAAATGAACTTGTTTTGATATAAATTGTCCATATAATCAAGAGTCCATAAACACTAGAATATTATTCCTGAATTAAATATCATATATATCAGGTATATATGAATTTATAATATCATAATATTTATATATAAGAAATGGAATTCATCGTTCATGGAGACGGTAGGTCGTACGTAAAAATGAACGCTACTTTAATTTAATTGTCAAATTGAAAGAATAATAATCAAATGATATAAATTTTTATTATGATACCAGTAATGTATTAATCTCATGTATGTCACATTGGTACAATAAAACCATCCTTTATACATTCCATGAATAGTAGGAAGGAGTCACATCACTTTGAGGGTGTGGAAGTCCACAGTTCCTCAAATGAAATTATTGTGTTTACACAACATGTATGTATCAAGGAATGTTCTAAATAAAAATTAATGAATCATTGGAAATATATGTATATATATATAATTTATATCATATATAAATAATTTTCCATCATAATGACCACCATGATAGGTGGTAGGGTAAAATTGAACAATCATCTTCTCGTGAGGCAGTGGTTCTCCATACACATAAAGTTTAGGTTTTATATCTATTAGATGGAGGTGTGTTTATTTATAGGTCTAAAAATTATCATAACAAAATCTTGTTCTATTGAGGATAATTAGTTTGTTATAAATAACGGAATAAAGAGAGGTTAGCGGTTTGGAGAAGTAAAATAAATGAATGGATCTTGAGAGAAGACATTACCTTTAAATTAGGTAACTCTTTATGATTTGAGCCAAAGGACTTACTTGAATTTCCTAATAACCAAGTTATGAATTCTAAGTGGAATTGATGGATTTTTCGATCTTATTAGAGAATAATTTTGGTGAGAAAATAGTCTTGAGAGTTGTGAGTAAGTGGTTATAGGTGGGGTCCTTTTATAAGAAGGATGATGATACTTTATGAAAGTCTTGAAATATTATTTTATTTTAAATTGATTTTAGAATTATAATTTCTCAAAAGTGATATATTTCAAGGATAATATGAGTATGGATCGGAATCCTATCATCCAATTGGTTTTATATGATTTTAGGTCAGATATTTAACCATATCCTTTTGGCTTTAACCCTTAGTTAAATAAACTAATTCATACAATGTCTTCAGGTATTTTTACGTTATATGGTTAATATAGTTACTATTAAATTCCAATAGAACCTCAAGTAGATCATTAATAACATTTTTTACATTATCAAAGTCATTTTTACTAATACTATATTTTTATGACTATTATATCATTTAATAAAATAGTATTTGTTTTAAAAAATCATTTATTTCAATTTTGTCCTTATGTAGTTATTAATTTGTGTTAAATTAATAAAACCATGTTTCATTAGAAAAACAATAACTCAAATATGACATGTCATAATACTCTAAAAAAATCTTTTATGTCATCAACATGTTCAAATTACATTTATTTTAATATTTCTAATATCATTCATTTGAAAAATTTATTAATAAGGATATCACTACATCATCATTCTATCATAAATAATTTATTTATTTAATGCCTAAACATTATAAATAATGTACCATGATATAAAAAATATTTTTACCTTTATAATGACTATTTATCATCAATGATATCAGTTATATTACCTCATATTAAAATTATTTTAGCAAAAAGATATAAGTTTATGTTGAATTTCTATTTACATTAAATTAATTATTATAGCATGTCATTATAACACCCATGTGGCTCCATGGACTCCTAAAATAAACCTAATTATGATCATTGTTAGAAATATCTCATCCAATAGGATTAGTCCACATGTTACCATAGTTTTATATTAATATAATATAATTTCTTTACCTTTATTTAACCATTTTTAACATTTAACCACGGTAAATAAAAAAAATTAATGATGTTACTATTTATAATGATCAAAAATAAAGGGACCTATTTATAAAATTCAGACTATATGATTCCAGATATTGAATATATTTTTCCAAATTTAAGACATATAATTGGAAAAAAATTAAACTTAATTCATGTTGTCAAAATGAGAAAAACTGTTTTTGAAAAGTTAAATCCATTAAAATATTGACATGTGATTATATAAAATTTTATTTTGAAATTACATTGAATTAAGAACATTGAATTAAATGATAAAAACATAATTCAATTACGAGAAAAAAAATAATTAAAAATAAAATCTATCTATATAAATAAATTACATAAAAAGGATGTTTGTAAATAAAATGTAGTATTTTTCACTATTCATTAACATATTAATTTTATCAAAAAATATAAAAATTTCATCCAAAGTAAATTTATATTTCACACTTCTAAAGAAGAAGTTTATTTTATTCCAATTAAACATATTAAAGTGAAAAAAAAACTATATTTATAAAGGGTTCTCCAAAAAAAGGTTGTAAAACGACCTTTAAAAAATAATAGAGTATTTAATGCTTAAAATTGGGTTCATTTTCTTTTTATGCCTCTAAAATTTATTGTATAAGTGTTAAGAAACATTGAAAAACATGTATAATCATATTTTAGTCAATTATGTTCATTCAATCCAATAAAATATATTGGTGTTAAGTACAATTTAATATAAAAATATTATTATTATATTAATATTCAGTATAACTCAGTGTTGTGTGCATCATAATATTTCAATGAATAATATTGTTGAATGTTGAGTATTGTATCTGAAAAAGCATCCAATTTAGTGTAAAATTAATATCTTATTCATAAATATTAATATATATGATAATGTATTATTCTATAAATACATGTGATGTTACATCCTTCCCCCCTTATGAAAATTTTGTCCCCTCAATTTTATTTACTTATCAAATAATTGGGTGTATTTCTCATTCATAGAATTTTTAGATTCCCACATTGCTTCTATAACAATATGTTTTTCAAAAAAACCATTACCTAATGAATCACCTTATTCCACAACAATTTATCTCTATGGTCAAGATTATGTACCAGTTGTTCCTTATAAAAAAGATTCTCTCCCAACTAAACTAGCTCTGGACTTAGACCATGAGACAGATCCGATATATATTTTCATAACATTGAACCATGAAAACATTGTATTTTAGGGATAAACCTGAAGTTCAATAACCATGTAAAAAAATGATCTATATTTCTCTAGGATTTTATAGGGTGCAATGAACCTCAAACTCATCATTATCTTTATACCAAAACGCATCACAATTTTCCATGAAGAAACCTTGAGAAAGACATGATCACCTACCTCAAAAGAGAAATCCTTCCTCCGGTTATCTGTATAAATTTTAAACCAACTCTAAACTATCATCATTTTCCTCTGAATCAACTAAACGTTTTCTACCATATCTTCTATCAATTATAGTCACATCAAATTCTTTTCACCAACTTCATCCCAAAAAGCTGGAGTTCGACACCAATTTCCATAAAATGTAGCAGATTCCGTTATCCGTAAATTGGAATAAAAATGTTATTATAAGAAAAATCCACCAAATATAGATGTTGATCATAACCTACATTGAAATCAATTTAACAAGCATGTAGAGTATCCGTCAAGGATTGAATTGTTTATTCTAACTACCCGTCAGATTGAGTGTAACACCCCAAACTACCACGGTATGTTTCCCTTTGAATAATAAAATAGATTTCATTGTATGCAAATTCAAGATTCTAACACACCACAACCAATTAAACTAGGAATTATGAATATTAATACCCTCTTTTTGAAATATTATATATTTTATTTTTCAAAATGGACTTTGTTTTTGAATTTGGAATATCAAAATTAGCTTAGGATGAATTTTTTGTAATTTTTTGAAAACATTCAATTTTTTTATGAGTAGTGAAAACACTTCATTTTTTGTTAAATAGCCTTTTTATTTAAATAATTATTGGTTTTAGGTAAAAATAGGTACATAATACCAATATATTTTCAATTTAATTCATTAGAGTCATTTTATAATACGTTTAAAATTATAAAAATTTTATAGAACTTGTTACCGTCCTTTACCCACCTCCAAGGAGCATTTGAAAATTTTCATAAGACATAATTTTACCACTTTTGTGAGTTGAATTTCATAATCCAAGAGACATAGTTAATATCTTTAAGTGATATGTGTTTCAATAATATATAAATAATTTATGATGAATAGTAACTTTTGTCTTTTATTTACCACGGTTAAAATTTAATTGGGTAATTAAGGATAGAAATGATATCCTAATTACCCATAAAAAGCCATAATTATATTTGATAAGTATAATTCCACCAAAAAAAACCATAGTAGTAAAATATTATCCTCTTTGGTCCAATAGGATTAGATTATGACATTTATTATTATTTTATTTAGAAAAGAATTAAAAGAGTTAAATTCAAATTTTAATAACTGGACTATTTTTAATATAGGGTTACACACCATATAAATTCTACTATAAATATTAATTAAATTATAAAACAATATCCAACATAATGGTATTTTTTATCAATTTTATAAATTAAATTATTTAATTTATTTATAACACATTGATGATTTAGTAACAACCTTATTATTGAAATATTAAAATAATGGATATTATAAATATCCAAATAAATGTAAATTGAGTCTTCTGATGAATTTAACTAATTTTTTACATTAAGATGAAAGTTTAAAATTGGTTAAATAAATTATATTAGAAGTTATAATGTTTTTTTGGCATTCAAAAAATCATATACAAAATAGTGTCAAAATTGACATAATTGGGTTTTTAAAACAAATATTATATTATTAATTGATATAATATTCATAAAAACATGAGGTTCCAAAAAAGGACATATATAAGGTTATAAATATTAATAATTAACTACTTAGGGTTCTCTTGG
Source organism: Viscum album (assembly GCA_963277665.1). NCBI lineage: Eukaryota > Viridiplantae > Streptophyta > Magnoliopsida > Santalales > Viscaceae > Viscum > Viscum album. The sequence continues at coordinate 1,641,369,565 of OY728135.1, read as the reverse complement.
CAGTTTATAGTAATTTTATTGACCATATATTATAAAAATACAAAGATACATAGTAAATGTCGAAATATTTAACAAAGTGATAAATCTAATAGATAAGGTTAATATGGTGACCTAAACCTGTCTAAAACCTATTGGATGAGAGGTTTTCAACCCAAAACCCCCATATACATGACTTAAATCTTTTTTTAACCATTAGAATCCGAAAATTATTTTATTATAAAATAATATTTCAAGCTATTCTTAAAGTGACCCTCACCTCTCTTATAAAAGGGCACTTACCCTTATATTAATTTCACACCTCCAAAGCCTTTTGGCTCGGAAAACCCCTACCAAAATATCCTTCCAACTTCCCTAATTTCATCCTAGTGGAATTACATTGATCATAAAGCCAACATATGGATCCCTTTTAATTAACCTAAAAGGAAACACCCGAAGTAGAGGAAATAATTTCACCACCCTCTTTCATGTTTTTTCTTCTTTAGAATCCTCTTTATTTGTTGTTTCCATACCTAAATAATAAATCCAGTACCTTTTACATACATTAATGTCATTATAAATATGGTACAACCATATTCGTTATTCTATCCATCCTATAAATGCGAAATTCAACATACGTGCGTACGTACGGCTTACTGTATCTACATCGTGGTGTAGTTTCTTCTTCAAACACATAATTATTTAGATGGGTATAATAAAGATTATAACTGATGTAAATAATAAATATAACATGTTAATAATTTTTTATGTATGATATACCATCCAATAAAATACAATTTCATCATCAATATAACGATATTGTCGCTCGTTCGTACGTACAGATTACTGTCTCCATGAATGTGATGAGATTCATTTCCCCAATTTAAGGATTCATAAATAATTTTCATTTGATGATTAAAAATAATATTTTAGAACTTAATATAATTCTTCATATAAATCAAATACATCTTATCCATAACAAACATGGCTTGCGTAACCAAGCATATAATGGAAAACGAGCCAGTTAACACCCAAAAGGATGACACTACTAAAATATTATTAACAATGAAATATTAGAAGATCATATATGATAGAATATATATGTATATTGTTATTGTATAATTTAATAACAATTTTTTAACTATTATACATGAGTTTAACATACCATTGACTAAGGAAAAGTAAAATATAACGGTTAATTTCACAATCTCTTTATCATCCAAGGTTGTTTTTACGTAGGTATCTACCGAGACCTCTGTATCATCCATATCCATGTTTTTCTAAAAATGTATTTCAAATCATTTAGAATATTTACTATAATATTGATTAAAGTCACTTATACACTTATTTTACAATATTGGTTTTGGAAGGAATCTTTCTCTCATTTTCCAAACAAGGTACTTTATGACCTTTTCAACAAAATTAAGGTAAGAATGTTTTTTTAACTTATAGGTAATGTGTGTCTATTTTCATCCGTTATAACATAATCGAAGCATCCCTTAAAAGGTTAAATTAATATTTTCAAAATAAATTTTTTCTCTTATAGTTATGTAACTCTTAAGTGATTTAAAAATAAGATATATTTCTCTCAAATAGGTTTTATTTCATCTAAGTCAACATCCATTGATAAATTTTACATTTGTTTGAAGTTCATTTATTATAATAAAAATATTCCATATTGTATTTAATATTTTTTGATATTTTTGACTTTGTATTTGTTATTTTTATACCATTTAAGGTTTATGGTTAAAGTATTGACATTTTGTATGCTAGTTTTAATATGAATGTTTATGTTATGTTTCAAACTTTTCATATGAGGAATGTATTGGACATAGTATGTGATTGGTAGAGCCCGCTATAGCTCCCCAGTGCATCAATAGGTCTCATGAGACAAGCAGGCATGGAATTTTTTGAGGCATATTGCAATTTTATATATGATTTTGGTTGAGGCCTAAATCATTTTTAGACTTCTTGGCTGAGGCCTTGACAAGGTGTTTCAAAATGTCCAACATTATACATTCCATCAATATGAAAATATTAATAATGGTTCATGTGGTTGTTCGACTAGTAGAATACCCATGACTATGTTTTAATATGGCATTAGTTACTCTGTATATATTCCTTCAATAAAGTGTTCTTGTTTATTATTTGTAAAGGCATGTGTTTTTAATTACTCACCATGCCTAATATGTGTGTTATATTCCACTATATTTATTATGATTACTGATTGTTTGATCTAACCCCTTTCTTATATTTTATATTCCTAAGATATGAAGAAGATATTTATGAGTTACTATTAGGAATAATCTTGGAGGCTTGGATGTTTCTAATGGAATTAATTAGTTTTGTATTTCTTTTCAAGTTGTAATGGTGAACTTATGTATGTATCTTGTTTCCAATAATAATAAATTGATTGGTCTGTTTGGACATGATTCCTTGTATCATGCTAGTGTTATGTAATAAAGAACCGAACCTGGGTAACTGAGGTTGGGGTGTTATAGTTGGTATCAGAGGATGTTTAGCACAAACCTTGGAAACTAGATTTAGAAAAACTTTGATTATAGTACATAACCCTAAGATAGACTTTGATGGTTATTATAGAAGAACTTGCTAAAATTTTGGTAATGTAGTGATATTGTGAGTTTTCCAAGTAATACATCATTTTCTAGATACGAGCATGTAGAGATAGCTCTAGAACATATGTCCCAATGGGTAAAATCTAAAAATACCTCTTTGAGATAGACTCAAATGGGAACTGGTTCACGAAAATGGGCCTTGCATCACTCTTGGTTACGACACATCTGGAGGATATGCTTTGGATAATTATCATTTTCATTAAAAAACATTATGAAGGATTTATGAGAATATACCTCATCAATAATTACATTTTTATGATTATGGATTATATCCATAATGTTTTCAATTTATGTTATGTGTTTTACAAGTTCAGAATTATGTATTATGGTTCATAAACTAATCTATTGTTTTCTATTGTTTAGAAATGGCGCCTAGTGGAAAGAATGGAAATTGAATCAACACACGTAATCCATATAGGGATTTCCCTCCAACTCACGATAATTATAGAGGAGATGGGGATGCAACTAGTGTTGATCAGCTTATCAACATACTGGGACAACACACACATGTTATGAATAATAACCTTACCCATATAGAGCACCCTAATCCACAACGCGGAGGATCAGTGTTAGACTGCTTCATGAGGCAACAACCACAAACATTCAATGGGTCTGCAAATCCATTTGTAGCTGGACAATGGATAAGTTCCTTAGAGAGAATATTTCAATGATTGGGGCGTAGAGAAAGGGAAAAAGTTGTCATGGAAGTTTATCACCTCATGAGAGATGCAGATCAATGGTGGTCATTAATTCAAAACACAAATGAAGATGAATAAGTATCAAAAATTGAATGGATTTATTTTAATGATATTTTATTAGAAAATACTTTCCTTGTGACCATCGAGCGGATACGGAATGACAATTTCTATGTGTGAGGAAAAAGGAGTATGAGAATGTCGTAAAGTATGAAGCTATATTTACAAGGTTAGCAAGGCATGTTGTAGATTATATATGTAACCCAGGAAGTAAGATTGATCATTTCATTGTTGGGTTAAAACCATTTCCCCATTGAGCATTAGTCTCGCAATCCTTATCATCATTTGAAGATATTGTCTAATGTGCTATCATAACAAAAAACGAATTCTCTTAGTCTTACAACTTTAATGAAAATCAAGTGAATAAGAGATCTGTGGAACACTCTGGGAAAGGAAATAAAGAAACACAGAATAAGGGAAGAGTTGAATTTCATCTGTGTGATAATTGTGGAAGGAATCACCCTAGTTCCTATCTAAAAGGAAAATAAGTATACAAAAAATGTGCATAAAAAGGCCATATTACTAGTGATTGTAATGGGAATAAAGAAGATACCAATGTTCAATGCTACAATTCCAGAGAGATGGTACATTATGTAAATGAATATCTGAAGCGTCAAAGAAACATACCACAAAAAAGGCAAGGGACAAAGGCCAAGCTTATGCGATCAATACTGCCAAGGTTAATGCTCCGAAGGATGTGGTGGAATGAAATTTAATGGTTTCCTCAAGTTTATACAATTATTTATTTGATTCTATATCATTGAATTATTTCATATCATCCCAGTTTTCTAAGAAAATTAGATATTTCCAATTTGATGTAACAAGGGAGTTGTCAGTCAAATATCTTAAGGGATGTATCATTGAAATAAAGTTTCCTGAATAAGTCCCTAATAAATAATATAAAAAATATTTATCTACTAATCTAATCATCATACACATGATTTAATTTGATATAATCCTCGGTATGTATTGGCTTTCAGACCATGATGCAAAAATTTATTGTATGAAGTAGGAGGTTACAATTCTTGATGATGATAAATAATACTTTATCATTATAGAAGAAATGTCACCATCTGATTCTTATCTAGATACATCCCTAGTATCTCTACTAAATTTAACTATTCGGAAGGTTGAGAATGAAATAATTATGTGCGAGGAAAATAATTTTCGAATAGAGGATATACCTATTGTAAACGAATATGATGATGTGTTTCCAAAGGATTTACCGGGACATCCTCCAGAAAAATAAATTGAGTTTTACATTAATTTAATTCCTGGTTCAAGGCCCATATCAAAGACCCCTTATATAATGGACAATATGGAATTAATGGAACTAAAGAAAAAACTAGAGGAATTCAGTAATAAGGTATTTATTCACCCTAGCGTTTCTCCATGGGGAGCCCCTGTCTTTTTTTTAAAAGAATGATGTATCTATGAGGTTATGCATTGACTACATGGAGATCAATGATATAACAAAAATAACAAGTATCCCATACCTCACATTGATGATTTATTCGAACAAATTCATGGAGCTCAATATTTTTCAAAGATTGACCTTCGATTTGGATATCATTATTTGTGTGAAAAGATGGTATACATTCCAAAAACTGCATTTTGAACCAGGTACGTGCATTACGATTTTACAGTAATTCTTCTTGGATTGACTTATCCACCCTCTATCTTCATGGATAAAATGAATATAGTTTTTCAAGGAATATATTGATGACTTTTTTAGGGTGTTTATTGATGTTATCGTGGTATACTCCAAAATCTATGACGATCATAAAAATAACATGTCCATTATTCTAAAGACTCTTAGATGAAATGAATTATATGGGAATATTAGCAAGTGTGAATTCTGGCTTCAAGAAATTTCTTTTCTTAGAAATATTATCTCTAAGGATGGAATATCTATTGATCCTTCAATGACCAAGGCAATCCAAGAATGGACATCATTCGTGAGTATAACTGAGGTATGAAATTTTATTGGTTTACCAGATTATTATGGACATTTCGTCCAGAATTTTTCCTGGTTGGCTAACCCATTAACCAAGCTCGCACATAAAGGGGTTAAATTTGTTTGGGAAAATGAGTGTGAAAAATGTTTTGATGAACTGAAGAGAAGATTAGTCAACTCTCCTATGTTTACTATACCATCAGGGAATGATGGGATTGTTATTTATAGTGATGTTTCAACTAAAGGACATGGTTGTGTCATTATGCAGAATGATAGAGTTATTACCAATGCATCATGAAAACTAAAAATTCATTAGAAAAACTATTCCACTCATGATCTTGTGTTAGTAGCTATAATCTTTACTCTAAAGATATGGAGAAACTATCTCTATGGTGAAAAATGTGAATTTATACTGATCACAAGAGTATGAAGTATATTTTCTCACAAAAAGAACTAAACATGAAGAAAAGGAGATGGCATGTACTACTAAAGTATTATAATTGAACAATACACTACCACATGGGAATGGAAAATAATGTTGTAGATGCTTTGAGTAGAAAGTATCATGGAGTTTTGAACAAGATGAGAGTTGAAAGAGATTCTATTTTCATGGATCTAGTAAAGGTGGATATGGGAATAACCTTGGAAGGTGAAACATCAATACTTTTTCAAATGGTTGCCAAATCATCATTACTAGAAAGGATAAAATATTCCCAGGCAAATGATAAAGAATTTCAAAAGAATATTATAGCTATAAATGAAGACAGATTGAGTGAATTTGTATATGAATATGGAATTTTGAAATTTGGGAAGAGACATTATGTTCCCGATATAACAGATCTAAAAATTCAATTGTTGGATGATGCTCATAGAACCAATTTCTCTATACACCCTTGGATCACTAAGATTTATAGAGATTTGAAGCAACATTTTCGGTGGGATAACATGAAGAGGTAGATTGGTGATTTTGTGTCAAGATGTATGGTTTGTCAATAAGTGAAAGATAAAAGGAAACTTCCTAGAGGAGTCATGCACCCTCTTCCCTTACCTGATTGGGAATATGATAATATTACGAAGGACATTATCATGGGGCTACCAAAGACACCTAGAAGGAATGATGCAATATGGGTCATTATTGACCATCTTACCAAGTCATCAAATTTTCTTTCTGTAAGAGAATATTTACCACTTGAACGTCTTCCAAGACTATATATTAATGATGTTGTAAGACTCCATGGTGTACCGCTATAGATTGTTTCTGATAATGATCCCTATTTTACAACAAATTTATGGAAAATCTTTAGAAGTCTTGGGATATTGATTATTGTTCGGGAGATGCCTACCACCCTCAAACCGATAGACAATCAGAAAGGACTATTCAAACCTTAGAAGATATGTTGAGATCTTTCTCACTTGACATTCAAGGTATGTGGAATAAATATTTACCTTTGGTAGAATTTTCCTATAATAATAGATTCCATTCAAGTATTCATATGGCACCATATGAAGCATTATATGGAAAGAGATTTCGCACACCGATTTGTTGGGATGATGTTGGTGAAAAAAACTCGTTGGCCCTAAACATGTTGAGGAAACAAGAGAAAATGTTAGGGTTATCCAAACCCACATCAAAGAAGATCAATGTAGGCAGAAGAGATATGCTGATAACCGAAGAAAGGATTTAGAATTTCTGGTATGAGATCATGTTTTCATGGAGGTATATCCACGTAAGGGTGTTATGCGATTCAGTAAGAATGGTAAATTAAGTCCTAGGTACATCGGACCTTTCTAAACACTATAACGAATTGGGGTTGTAGCTTACCGTTTGGAAATTCCTCCATGTCTCTCCAACTATCACGATGGGTTCCCTCTATCACTATTTAGAAAATACATGCCTGACCCAAATCATGTACCCACCTATGAGGAAATTGAACTAGAACCAGATCTGTCTTATTGTGAATAGCGTGTCATGATTCTTGATACCAGAGAACAAGTGTTGAGAAACCGAACGACTCGTCTAGAAAAAGATCTATAGGGAAACCATAAGATGAAAGAGGCAATGTGGGAACTTGAGAAACTTATGGTGAAGAACCACGTGACTATTTTTGTGTGGTAGTATTCTAGAAATTTTGAGGATGAAATTATTTTACGGAGGGAAGAATGTTTCACCGCAAGCTTCCCTGATACGTTTCCATTTGAACAATGCAATAGCTTGCATTGTACACTACTTAGAGATTCAAACACCCCACATTCAATCAAACTAGATGTTATGAATAGTAATACCCACTTTTTTAAATATTATTAATTTTATTTTTCAAAATGGAATTCATTTTGAAATTCATAATATTGAAATTATCTTAGGGTGAATTTTTTGTATTTTTCTGAACACTATCAATTTTCAATGAATAGTCAAAAACACTGCGTTATTGGTTAAAACGAAATTTTATTTAAATAATTATTTGTTTTAGGTCAAAAAAGATACATAATACCTATATATGTTCAATGAAATTCATTGGAGTCATTTTATAATAAGTTTAGACATATTAAAAATTTATTGAACTTTTCACCATCTTTTACCCACCTCCTAGGAGCATTTGAAAATTTTCATACAACTTAATTTTACCGATAACACCCCAAGCTTCCACGGTATGCTTCTCTTTTAATAATAGAGTAGCGTGTGTTGTACACAACTTCGAGATTCTAACACGCTGCGACCAATCAAAGTAGACGTTATGAATACCAATACCCACTATTTGAAATTTCATAAATTTTATCATTCAAAATGGACTTCATTTTTGGATTCGGAATATCGAAATTATCCTAGGATGAAATTTTTGTACTTTTCGGATAACTTTTATATTTTGATGAATAATGAAAATTACTAAATTTTTATTAGAAACAAATTTTTTAATCAAAATATTTAAAAGTGATAAATTATGAATATGAGTGGTTTTAAATTATATTTATAATATATTTTTACCATTTAATACAATGTTGGTCATTGGATATAAATTCACATTTAAACCGGACATTAACAAGTGTCAATCTTTTGATAGTAATTATCTTTTAAAAATACGCTTTTTGTTTTGACAATGGGAATTAATTTTAAAATAATTTCTGCCACTTCTGTTTTGTGAATTTGGAAAAATGGAATCCATATTTGGATTTAGGATGTCCAAATTGTGTAAATAGGTAACTTTTATTTTTAGAAATTTTGATTAATTTCTTCTGTAAATATTTTATTTACCATGGTTAAAGGGTAAGTCCGGTTAATAAAGGTACAAAAATAATATTTTAATAATAATAAATTACCCTAAAACGTGTCTTAACCCTATTGGTTGATACATGTCAGACCATGGTCATATTTGGGTCGATTTTGGGACCCCATGGATCCACTTTTAAGTGATAATGACACTTTATATTAATTATGTTAAAGTACATACAAAAATGACATAAGCCTATATCTTTTAGAAAAACAAATTTTACATATGGTTATATATATTATATTTTCGACTATAAATATTCATTAGAAATAAAAGAAGATTTCCTACATAATGGCAATTTACTTATAATTTTTAGACATTAAATATATTTATTTATTTATGACACAATGATGATGCAGTAATTACCTATTAGTGAAATATTAAAATAATTGATATTATAAATACCCAAATAAATATAATATCAGTCATTTAATGAATTAAAAGAATTTTATAGGTTAATATGACATGTTTTTATTGATTTAATTAACTTTTTCCGAAGTAATCATGCTGTTATTATTTTGACAAAAATCAAATACCAAATAGTGTCAAAATTGTCATAAAATAGTTTTTAAAACAAATATTATATTATTAATTGATATTAAATTCCTAAAAATATAAGTTTTGGCCAAAAGAACTTGTATCACGATAGGTGTATCATTAATCTACCACTTGGGGGTCTCATGGAGTTATATAGTATGTTTATTAACCATATAATATAAAAATACAAAGTTATATGACAGGTGTCAAACTAATTAACCAAGAGTTAAAACTAAACGATAATGTTAATATAATGACCCAACCAGTCTAAAATCTATTGGTTGAAAGGATTTCGACCCATACCAACCTTAGGCATTGAATAATACACTTTGGAGACATTAGAAACAGAATATGAATTTATAATAAAATAATACTTTAACTTTTTTCTAAAGAGCCCCTCCTCCCCCTCATAAAAGGACACCACTTCTAACCAATTCCTCACACCTCTAAAACCTTTTGGATCATCCCAAATCTTCCTAATTAAGCTCCCTATATACCTATACTCTTATTATAAGCCTTACCTTATGCATACAGTACTTCAATAGTACTTTTTGGTTCAAACCAAAGGGAGTTACCCAAATTAAAGGTAATGATTTCTCTTAGCTTATTTTCTTTTAGTTTAATTCTCCAACCCCTAAACTCTTCTTATTATTTTCTTTTGTAATAAAAAAAGTATCCTAAATATACTATGATATTTTAATTAGAGTTATTCTAACTACACATACACACACCTCCATCTAATGGGTGAAGAACATAATGTTTCTGCGGATGGAAACCAAACGCCTCATGTAGCGATGATTGTTCAATTTTCTCATATCACCTCTCATGGTGGCCATTATGATGGAACTATAATTAAATATGATATTAAAGATATTTATTTTATATATAAGCTTCTGTAATTCCATTTTATATCATACCATTATTCATTTCATTTTGTATATATACGATAATTTCATTTGAGGAAGTGCGGACTACCACCCCTTCAAAGTGATACTACTCATTCATACCATACGTGGACCGTATAAAGGATGCTGTTAATGAACATAAGTTACACATATAAGATATTATATTATAATTTAATTATAATATACCTATGTATCATTTGATTTTTATTCCTTTTAAAGTGAAAAATGAAATGGAAGTAGCATTTGTGCGTACGTACGGATAATCATCTCCACGAATGCGATGAGATTCATATCCCCATTGTATCCATTAAAGAATAATTATCATTTGATGATTAAATGTAATTTTTAAGGAATTGATATAATTATTGATATGAATAAGATACAACCTATCCATAACAAACACAACTTATGTAACAAAGCATATAAAGGTAATCTAATCAGTTAACACCCGAAACGACGATAATAGTAAATATTATTAAAAAAGAGATATTAAAAGATCATATATGATATAATATTTATGAATGTGATTCTTTTATAATTTAATAAAAATTATTTAACTATTATACAGGAGGTTAACATACACACTATCAAGGAAAGTACAAGGTAAGGGGTTTTCATCTCACTTCTTATTCCCGTGAGATTCATGCCATATTGCCACTATTACCTTTTGTGTACTGTATGTACTGCCCATAATTATATTCTTTATGTAATACAATTTAATTTATGTGTATTTACATATTCATTGTATAATACCTCTTTCACGGGGGGTATGTTTCGTAAGTTACCAAATTGGTAAGGGTAAATTTCACAATCTCTTTATTATATGAGGTTGTTTTTACGTAAGTATCTACTGGGACATATTTATTATCCATTTCCATGTTTTATGAAATAGTTTTCAACGGAATTATTTTTAGGGACTTTTTACTAAACCATCATTTCAAATTTTTTAAATATTTATTATTCTAAATCTTTCTCTATAATGTCCATGTCTTCAAAATGGTTTTTACGGATTTATTTATATGGACAAGAATGTTTTTAAAATGCTAATTCCATTCCAAAATGTCAATGTGGTATGGGAAACATTGATTCAAAAATGTCTTTAAATTACTTCTTTTATAAATTATGTGACTTTTAAATGTTATCATGAAAAAGGGGTATTTCTCTCAAAGAATTTTACAAATCATTTTCATCTATGTCAAAATTCATTAATGGATTTTATTCTGGTTTTGAAGTTGATTTATAATTATATAGATCTTCCATATTGTGTTGAAGGTTTTGTGATATGTTTGACTGTGGATGTGTTATTTTTATACCATTCAAGGTTTTTGGAGAAGTATTTACATTTCGTATGCTAGTTTTAGTACGAATTTTTATGTTATGTCTAAAACTGTTCATGTGAGGAATGCATTGGACTTAATAAGTGATGGGTGGAGCCCACTATAGCTCCTCGATGCATCGGTAGGTCTCATGAGACAAAATAATGTCTTGGAACGAGGCCTTGACAAAATCTTATTTGTATTCTTGGTATGAGGGCTTGGCTATGTGGTTATGATAGTGTGGCATAATGCATTCTGTCATTATGTAAGTGGTTATTGATATTGCATGTGATTACTAAATTAGTGGAATATCCATGTGAATAAGTAAATGGGATTATTTCATTTCATTTTTGCCATATTATGCTGAAGTTAAAGTTTAAAAAGGCTTTTGTTTTAGTTATAAATTGCCTTAATTGTTTACGCTTATTTATGAAAGTTTCCATTATATTGTTATCCTTACTGAGCATCTGAGCTCACCACTTTCTATGTTTTATTTTTCCATGGATTCCAGGAAGTGTATTGTGATTGATATGCAAGGTTAATACAATGGAATAATGGCGTTCATAAAGGAATATTTATGTTGTTTTTTATGTTATGAAGTGTAATGTAACATTCATGTATGTAATCTATATTCCAAGACTGCTAAACTGATCGGTTCCTTGGGGCTTGATTCCTTGTAATCATGACAATGTATTAAAATAATGCACTGACTCTGGGTAACAGGGGTCGGGGCGTTACAGTTGGTATGAGAGGAAGTTTAGCAATAACCTTGGAAGCTAGATTTAGATAGACTCTGATTAGAGCACATAGCCCTAAGATATACTTTGTGGATTACTGGAGAAGAACTTCCTAGAATATTGATATTGTAGAGATTTTGTGTCTTTTTCAAGAAATACATCCCTATCTGGATACGAGTAGGTATAGGCAGATCTGGCACAGATGTACCTAAGAGTGAAACCCGAAAACATTGCTTTTACCTAGAATCGAACGGGAACTAGTTCACGACAACAGGCCTTGCTGCACTCTTGGTTACGACACTCCTGAGGGATAGGCTTAGGATCATTTTCATTTTATTTACAAACCATTATGAAGGGTTTATGAGTATATACTTCCTCAAAGAGAACATTTTTATTATTATGGATTATATCCATAAACTGTTTAATTTATGTTAAGTGTTTTACAAGTTTGGGATTAGGTATTTCAATTCATAAACTAATCTAGTGTATGTCATTGATTAGAAATAGAGCCCAGTAGAAGGAATGTGAACTCCAACAATACGTATGATCAAAAGAATAATAAGGATCGTATCTTTCATGGTATTAAGCCATTATTAGAATAAAAATAGTCTCCCATGTATTATCATCATATGATGAAATAGTATCATTTGTTGATAAGATAAGTAAAGAGTTCACCAAGTCCTATGGCTTCGAAGGGAAGAAAGAGAAGAAAAGGATGGAAGAGAGAAAGATAGATAAAGGGAAGAGGGAAAAGAAATAATTTTCCCATATGTGATAACTGTTGGATGAAACACCCTGGAACTTTCATGAAGGGAATTGGATTTTGTTATAAGTGTGGAGAAAAAGGAAACCATGTGGGTGACTACAAGGGTAAGAAAAAGATTTTAAAATGTGCAATGCTTCATCTGTAAGGATTTGGGACACTACGCAAACCAATGTTGAAATCATCAGAGTATGCCACAAATGATGCTATTGGATAATAATCAAGTTATGATACTACAATAGATGAAGAGGATTGACTAGTGTTCTTATGTTGTTATTTTAAATTATTTCATTGAAGTGTCGTATCAATGATGTACTAGAAATAAATAAGGATTCTACTCCAGTACTATTTCGTCGAGGATTTTTGATTTTATAGTACTAAGAAAAGTGACTCTACAGCGAGTTAAATTTTTTGGAAATTACATGGTTGAAGGAAAGATAAACCTTAATATGGTCCTAATATTGAGGTACTGATTTTGGAATAAGATATGGTTGATTTGGGTAAATTATGTCGGATATTCTTGAATGCCTTGAAACTGATTGAAGATTTGTATAATACATTATTGTTGGGGTTTACAATATTTTTGGATGGATGAAGTATATCCATTATTCTATAAGGAAAAAGGGATCATGAATGTAATCAATTAGGTTATATGGTAATTCAGGCTGTTTCAGTGTTTTAAAAGAATACATGATGAAGGTATTCACATGCTATTATAGGGTAAAATGGATCTACATTATATTTATCTTTCTTATAAATTTTGGACTGAGAGTTTACATAAGTACTTTGGATAAGTCTAAAGGTTGGAATGGATTAATTTTGAAAGTTTATTTTTGGATTTTTATAAAAGGACAACACACAGACCGTGTGACGACCCGTCATGTTGGACAAATATGCGGGAATCGTACCCACAACCATAGTGAAATTGGGATTTATTTCATACCATTGGACTACATGATGTTCATGGATGGTATAATGTTGTTTTTTAAGGGTCTGATATGTGAATTATAAATTCATTATATTTGGAACCCTATATGATTAGGATAAATTGAGTATTTTTGAGTTGTATTATGTTTTGGGGTGAAAGATGAGTTTGTGGTAGAAATTTATTAATGGATAAAACTATAATTATAAATTAAGTATATCTCCTTATGATCATATCAAATCTCATAAATAAATTCCTCAACATTAAGAAGAGGAACTTAGAACAAAAATGTTGTCCTAGATGGCACCTTACATCATCAAAAATTTATGGCTTTGGAATTGTTGTCCTTTTCATAGCCATGTTCTCTAAAAATCTCCATCTAATATTGATGGTTATATTTCTCTTCCATATGAATATTTTCCTACATGGAACCCTAGTATGTGTTATTTTTTTTACCTTCATACTTACCACTCTTTATTTTAAATAGAGGCCTCATTAATCAATTTTTCGATATGGGATTTCAACTAAGATATATTGAAATGTCAACCCCATGTTTCCAATACCAAGAATAAATTGCAAGGACGCAATTAATTGAATGAGTGAGAATGTATCACCCCAATCTTCCATGGTACACTTCTCTTTGAATAATATAGAATCATGTGTTGTACGCAACATTGAGATTCTAACACGCCACGACCAATCAAAGTACCCGTTATAAATAGTAATACACACTATTTGAAATTTTATACATTTTATCATTCAATATGGACTTCATTTTTTGGATTAGGAATATCAAAATTATACTAGGATAAAATTTTGGTACTTTTCAAATAACTTTTATATTTTGATGAATAGTAAAAATTACTAATTTTTTATTAAAAACAACTTTTTTTTATCAAAATAATTAATAGTGATAAATTTTACATTTGAGTGGTTTTAAAGTATATTTATAATATATTTTTACTATTTAATAAAATATTGGTTATTTGAAGTAATTTCACATATAGACTGGACATAAACAAGTGTCAATCTTTTGACAGTTATTATTTATTAAAAACACGCTTTTTTGTTTTGACAGAAAGAATTAATTTTAAATTAATTTCGGCCAGTTCTGTGTTTTGAATTTGAAAAAATGGACTCCATATTTGGAATCGGGATGTCCAAATTGTGTAAATATGTAACTTTTATTTTTATACATTTTGAATAATTACTTCGGTAAATATTTTATTTACCATGGTTAAAGGGTAAATCCGGTAAATAAGAGTAAAGAAATAATATTATAATAATATTAAATTACCCTAAAACGTGTCTTAACCCTATTTTTTGATACATTTCCAACCATGGTCATCTTTGGGTCGATTTTGGGACCCCATGGATCCACTTTTATGTGATAATGACACTTTATATTAATTAATTTAATGTAAATACAAAAATGTCAGAAGCCTATATCTTTTAGAAAAACAATTTTTACAAAGGGTCATATATGTTATATTTTCGACTATAAATATTCATTAGAAATATAAAACGTTTTCCTACAAAATGGTTGTTTATTTATAATTTTTATACATTAGATAATTTGATTTATTTATGACACAATGATGATGCAGTAATTACCTTATTAGTGAAATATTAAAATAATTGATATTATAAATGCCCAAATAACTATAATTTTAGACATTTAATGAATTAAACGAATTTAATATGATAATATGACATTTTAGGATTGATTTAATTAAATTTTTGTAAGTAATAATTCTGTTATAATTTTCAGAAAAATCAAATACCAAATAATGTCAAAATTGACATAACAGAGTATTTAAAACAAATATGATATTATTAATTGATATTAAATTCATAAAAATCTAAGGATTGAGAATAGGACTTGTATCGTGATAGTTATATCATTACTGGACCACTTGGGGGTATCTTGGAGGTATATAGTATATTTATTAACTATATAATATAAAAATATGAAGTGACATGGTAATTGTCAAACTAATTAACCAAGAGTGAAAACTAAATGATAAGGTTAATATAATGACCCAAACCTGTCTAAAATATGTTGGTTGAAATGAATTTGACCCATAACCACCTTAGGCTTTGAATAATCTACTTTGGAGTCATTATAAACCCAATATGAATTTATTATAAAATAATACTTTATGTTTTTCTTAAAGAGCCCCTCGTCCCCCTTATAAAAGGACACCACTTTTAACCAATTCATCACACCTCTCAAGCATTTTGGCTCGTCCAAAATCTACCCAATTAATCTCCCTACATACCTATCCTCCACTTAGAAGCCATATTTTAGGTAGAAGTCACATTATGAGTTCTTTTTGGTTCAAACCAAAGGGAGTTACCCAAATTAGAGGTAACGATTTCTCTCAGCTTCTTTTCTTTTATTTTACTTCTCCAACACCTAAACTCATCTTATTATTTTATTTTGTAACAAAACCAGTATCATAAATATACTAGGATATTGTTATTATAAGTATGTGAACTACACTTACACACACCTTCATCTAATGGGTGTAGAACATAAAGTTTCAGTTGATGGCTACCAAACGCCTCACGATGTGATGATTGTTCAATTATCTCTTATCACCTCTCATGGTGGCCATTATGATGGAACTATAAATAAATATGATACTAATTATATATATTTTATATATAAGATTCTGTAATTCCATTTTATATCATACCGTTATTCTTTTCATGTTTTATATATATATACGATAATTTCATTTGAGAAAGTGCGTACTACCGCCCCCTCAATGTGATATGACTCGTTCATACCATACGTGGAACGTATAAAGGATTCTATTAATGAACATAAGTAACACATATAAAATATTATATTATAATGGAATAATAATATATCTATGTATCATTTGGTTTTGATTCCTTTTAAAATGAAAAATGAAATGGAAGTAACGTTCGTGCGTACATACGGATTATCGTCTCCACGAACGCGATGAGATTCATTTCCCCATCATATCCATTAAAGACTAATTATCATTTTATGATTAAAAGTAATTTCTAAGGACTTGATATCATTATGGATATGAATAAGATACAACCTATCTATAACAAACACATCTTACATAACGAATCATATAAAAGAAAACGAATCAATTAACATCTGAAACGACAATAATACTGAAATATTATTAACAAAGAAATATTTAAAGATCATATATAATATCATATTTATGAATATGATTATTGTATAATTTAATATAAATTATTTAACTATTATAAATGAGGTTAACATACACACTATCAAGGTAAAGTACAAGGTAAGGGGTTTTCATCTCACTCATAATTCCCATGAGATTCATGCCATATTGCCACTATTACCTTTTGTTTGGTGTATATACTACCCATAATTGTATTATTTAAGTAATACACTTTAATATATGTGTATTTACATATTCATTTTATGATTCCTCTTTCATGTGGTGTATGTTTCGTATGTTACCAAATTGGTAAGGGTTAATTTCACAATCTCTTTATTATCCGAGGTTGTTTTTTTGTAAGTATATACTGGGACATATTTATTATCCATGTACATGTTTTATGAAAGATTTTTTAAAGGAATTATTTTTAGGGGCTTTTTACTAAAACATCATATCAAATTTAATAAATATTTATTCTTCTAAATCATTCTCTTTAATGTACATGTCTTCAAAATGGGTTTTAAGGATTTATTTATATGGACATGAATGTTTTTAAAATGTTAATTCTTTTCCAAAGTTTCAATGTGGTATGGGACACTTTGATTCAAAAATTTCTTTAAATGACTTATTTTATGAATTGTGTGACTTTTAAATATTATCATAAAAGGGGTATTTCTCTCAAAGAAATTTACAAATCATTTTCATTTATGTCAAAATTATTTAATGGATTTTAAACTTGTTTTGCAGTTGATTTATCATGATACAAATCTTCCATATTGTGTTGAAGGTTTTGTGATATGTTTGACTGTGGATGTGTTATTTTTATACAATTCATGGTTTATGGAGAAAGTATTGATATTTATTATACTAGTTTTAGTACGAATGTTTATGTTATGTCTAAACTTGTTCATATAAGGAATGCATTGGACTTAATAAGTGACGGGTGGAGCCCGCTATAGCTCCTCGATGCATCGGTATGTCTCATGAGACAAAATAGTATCTTGTCACGAGGCCTTGACAAAATCTTATTTGTAGTCTTAGCATGAGGCCTTTTCTATGTGGTTATGATAGTATGGAATTATGAATTCCGTCATTATCAAAGTGGTTATTGATATTCCATGTGATTATTCAATTAGCGGAATATCCATGTGAATTAGTAAATGGAATTATTTCATTTCATTTTTTCTATATTATTCTGATCTTGAAGTTTAAAAAGTCTTTTATTTTAGTTATACATTGCCTTAAATGTTTACGCTTATTTATGAAAGTTTCCACATTATTATTATCCTTACTGAGCATCTGAGCTCACCCCTTTCTATGTTTTATTTTTCCCTAGATTCCACGAAGTGTATTGTGATTGATATGCATGGATAAGACAGGGGAATAATGGCGTTCATAAAGGATTATTTATGTTGTTTTGTATGTTATGAAGTGTAACGTAACATTCATTTTTGTAATCTATTTTCCAAGAATACTAAACTGATAGGTTCTTTGGGACATGATTCCTTGTAATCATGCCAATGTATTAAAATAATGCACCGACTCTGGGTAACTGGGGTCGGGGCGTTACATTACCACTTCTGTGAGTTGAATGATAAAAATCTGAGATACATGGTTAATATTAATAAGTAAAATGTGGTTAAATAAGATGAAAATATTTTTTTTGGTGAATAGTAACTTTTGGCTTTTATTTAACACGTTTAAAAGTAAATAAGGAAATTAATGGTAGAAATTATATAATAATTACCCTAACACAAGTTCTAATTCAATTGGATAAGAATAAATCAACCAAAAAAACTTAATAACAATATATGATCATATTTGGTCCACTTAGATTAGATGAGGACACTTATTATTATTATTTTTAAATAAGAGTTAAAAGAGTTGAATTCAATGTTTAATAACTAAAAAATTTTTATTATAGGGTTACACACAATATAAATTAAACTATAAATATTCATTAGTAAGATAATACAATTTCCTAAATAATGGTATTATATTTATAATTTTCAGACATTAAATATTCCAATTTATTTATGACCCAATGATGAAGCAGTAATTACATAATTAACGAAATATTAAAATAATTGATATTATAAATATCAAAATAAATGTAAATTGAGACTTTATATGAAATATAGTAATTTTATATGTTAATATTACATGTTAGTTTTGGTTCAATAAATTTTATTTTAAGTGAAAATGTTTTTATGGATTTCAAAAAAAAAATTACTAAATAGTGTCAAAATTGATATCATTATGTTTTTAAAACAAATACTATATTATTAATTGATTTAATATTCCAAAAATTATAAGGATCATCCAATGGACATATATAAGGTTATATATATTAATAAGGAACCACTTTAGTTTCCCCTGGCAATTTATAGTATGTTAATAAACCATATAATATAAAAATACAAAGAGACATGGTAAATTCCCATCTATTTTACTAAGAGTTAAATCTAAAAGATAACATTAATATGGTTATCTAAACCTATCTAAAACCTATTGGTTGAGAGATTTTCCACCCATCCCCACCTTATCATAGAAATAAATCTTTTTGGAATAATTGAAAACTGAATATTATTTTATTATAAAATAATATTTCAAGTTATTCCTAAAGTGACCATCACATCTCTAATAAAATATCACTTCCTTTTATCTTAATTCCACACCTCCAAAGACTCTAGGATCGGCCAACCCCAGACAAAATATCCTCCCTACTTCCCTAAAATAAACCTATAAACTTACTTTGATATGAAAATCAACCTATGGATCCATTTTGATCAACTGAAAAGGAAACACCCGAAGTAGAGGTAATAATTTCACCACCCTCTTTCAAGTTATTTTCTCCTTCCACTTCTTATTTCATTGTTGTTTCCATTTAAAAATAACAAATAAATTACATTATACATACTATGATGTTGTTATAAATATGGTTCCACTATATTAGTTATTCTATCCATCATATAAATGAAAAATTCACCATATGTGCGTACGTACGGCTTACCGTCTCCAGGTCGTGGTGTGGTTTGTTATTCAAACAATTCATTATTTGGATGGGTATAATAATGAGTATGATTGATGTAAATAATAAATATAACTTTTTAATGATTCTATATATATGATATAACATCCAATTACATACGATTTCTTCATTAATATAATGATATTATTGCTCGTGTGTACGTACAGATTATTGTCTCCACAAACGTGATGAGATTCATTTCCCCATCGTAACCATTATAGAATAATTTTCATTTGATGATTAGAAATAACGTTTAAGAACATTATATAATTCTGGATATGAATCAAATACATCATATCCATTACAAAAATGGCTTACGTGACCATGCATATAAAGAATAATGAGTCAATTAACCCCTAAAATGATGATACTACTAAAATATTATTAACAAACCAATATTAGAAGATCGTATATGATATCATATTTATGTATAGAGTTATTTTATAATTTAATAAAAATGTTTTAACTGTCATATAGGAGGATAACATACTATTGACTAAGGAAATTTACAAGGTAAGGGTTAGTTTCACAACCTCTGTATATCCGAGGTTGTTTTTACGTAGGTATCTACTAGGACCTCTTTAGAATCCACATCCATGTTTTCATAAAAATATATTTAAAACATTTTTACTATTTAACAAACTATAGGCTATAGTCATTTATACATTTATTTTAACTTATATGTTTTGAAAGGAATATTTCTGTCCTTTTCCAAACATGGTACTTTATGACCTTTTAGAAAAATTATGGTAAGAATGTTTTTTTAATTTTTATAGAGTGTGTGGATATTTTCTACAGTTATAACATAATCGAAGAATCCCTTATAAGAATATATGAATATTTTCAAAATAAATTTTTTCTGTTATAATTATGTGACTCTTAAATTATTTCCAAATAGAAAGAGATATTTCTCTCAAATAGTTTTGATATAATCTTTGTCAACATCCTTGGATAAATTTTACACTTGTTTTAAGTTGATTTATTATGATACAAATATACCATATTTTTTAAGGTTTTGTGATATGTTTGACTATGGATGTGTTAATTTTATATCATTCATGGTTTATGTTTAAAGTATTGACATTTCATATGATACTTTTAATAGGAATGATTATGTTATGTTTCAACCTTTTCATATGAGTAATGTATTTGAATTAGTATGTGATGGGTGGAGCACGTTATAGATCATCGGTGCATTGGTAGGTCTCATAAGACAATTAGTCATGGAATTGTATGAGGCATTTCCCAATTTGATATATTTTATTGGCCGAGGCCTAAATCATTTTTAGACGTCTTGGCCGAGGCCTTGAAAAGTTGTCTCAGAATGTCCGACATTATACATTCTCACATTATGAAAATAATAATGACTGTTCATGTGGTTATTTGACTAGTAGAATACCCATGAATATGTTTTATTTCAACATTACTTGCTTAGCTCATATTCCTGCCATAAAGTGTTCAATTTTTTATTTGCACATGCATGTGTTTTTAATTACTCAGTATGCCTAATGTTTATGTTATCATCCACTATATATCTTACCCTAAATGAGTTTTCTAGATCACCCCTTTCATATGTTTCATTTTCCCAGGATTTGAAGAAGTTAGTTATGAGTGACTTGCAAGCATAATATAGGAGTCTTGGATGTTTCTAATGGAAGAAATTAGTGTTTTATTTCTTTTCATGTTGTAATGTTGAACTTAGGTATGTATCTTGTTTCCAATAATACTAAACTGATTGGTTTTTCGGGACATGATTCCTTGTATCATGCCAATGTTACGTAATAATGCACCAACTCTGGGTAATTGAGGTTGGGGAATTACATTGAGGATGGAAATCTGTACAGAAATTTAATACAGTTCCTAATGACTTCAGAAGGCATTTCTAAAAGGTAGAAGTAAAACTAGGGTCACAATTAGATTTAATGGATAAAGGAACTCAATGTGACCTGACTATATCATTAAGACACAACCTAGAAAATTGATATAGAGACAGACTATCTGTAATAAGAATTAAATGAGTAGATTTAGTCAATTGATCAATAATAACCCATATTTCATTGTAACCTAGAAATGTATTTGGTAATTCCACTATGAAATCCATGCATATATTTTCCCATTTAGAAAGTAGAACTCAGAATGGATGAAGTATCCCTTTCAGTAAATGTCATTTTACTTTACCTTTTTGAAAAGTCAAACACTTCACAGTAATGTTAGTAATATCTCTTTTCATTATATCCCACCAACAATACTCTCGAAATATTAGTACATATTATTACTGTTAGGATGAAGTAAAAATTTAGAATTAGGAGCTTCACATTACAACTTTTCCTTCAACTGGGAAACACAATGAACACAAAATCACCTTCCAAACCCCAAAACATAATTTTTTTCAATGTCAAATTCTGGTAACATACCCTTCTGAATCAATTATACATTTTTCTTGTAAATCACTATCATCTTTTAATGCATTCTTAATTCTTCCTGATAAAGATGATTAAATTTATATAAGGAAAAAATTGAGAAATACCCTGCACCAAAATCTTCCAATCGAAAATTCATCATCCCATTAACCAAAGGATGTCATTCCAAATGTACTATGGTTAATGTTGTATTACACTTTCGACTCAAAACATTATTCACATTATTTTTCATTCATGGAGGGTAATGAATCATGCAATCCAAATTCTAGATTTATTTTATCCATCTTCTCTATCTCATGTTTAATTATTTCTTTGTGAATATGTACTTCAAACATTTCTGATCGGTATATATTGCACACTTTACACCAAAAAAACGATGCCTCCAAATTTTAAATGCAAAAAAAAAACAATTGTTAATTACAAATAAAGATTAGGGTAATTTGACTAATATGGATTAAAATTACATGAAGAATAATAAATTACATAATCCTTAATCATTAGGACACAACCAAGTCCTTTCAGTGATGCATTACTGTTGATAACAAATTCACCATTTCTAGAAGGGTAGGGCCAAAATTGGAGCATTTACCAATATTCTTTTCAGTTATTTAAAACAACTATCACATTATTCTAAACAAATGAACACAACTCCCTCATGTGTTAGGTTTGTTAGTGGGCTTGATAACCAAGAAGATATTTCAACAAACCATCTGTAAAAACCTACAAATCCAAGAAAACTAGGAATCTTTGTTAAATTGGAAGGTCTTGGCCACACTTTAAAAACTTTTTTTAGATGGGTAAATATTTATACAATATTTAGAAGTAATATTACCATGGAATGAAATTATTTTCAACCAAAATTAACACTTAACAAACATTCCATATAGTTTCATTTCATTTAGGTTTTTAAAAAGAGTCTTTAAGTTACTTTAATGTTCCTGTATACTTTTAGAATATAAAAAAATATCATCTATAAACACAACCACCATTTATCGACTGAGTCAACTAATTCATCACTATAAAAATATACCTGGTTTCGATTTCGATCTACTTAGGATGCTGATTTGGATGGTTATTTTTTTATGTATGCCTTCAAATCACAGTTTCCCTATTTCCTCTGTGAAAAACCATTCTGAACAAACATATATTAAATAAAACAACGTGGTAATATTAAAATTCTATATCATTTCAATTTTACCATAATGTAAAATTCATTTATGGATATTCTTTTAATAATTTTATAACTCTTCATGTCATCTAAACCAACCTATGATACCAACTATAAGTATCCACCCTTATACAATAAATAATCTTGTGATATGTCAATAATTTTACTTTAATTCACATGGAGGATCTTTTAAGGTTTAGTGTTTTATAGAATTAAGTCACAAATCATACAAAATAACTGAAATATTACAAGTAAAATATTTTACTAACTATCTATTTTTTCATAAAATAAAAACACTATAAAAAGAAACACGGTACCGTTTCATGTTTTAACAACATACAATCTCCATGATACCATCCTTGGCTCTATTCCTCTTCATGTCTAGTGAAAAAAATTTCAAAATCTAGGATGATTATAAAAAGCACAGTGAGGGATACTCAAAGAAGGAAAACTATTATTTTTGAGAAAACATGAAAACCATGAACACTTAATCAAAAAGTAATAATTTTCACCCTTATTATGTAGAAAATACTCCTTAATAAATATAATCTCACTGATTACCATTTTTGTTACAAAAATATTACCATAAACCCACATAGAGCAACATATATCATATAAAGATAACTTGGGACATAAACATACATAAATATAATAACCATACAGTCGTCATCCAAACATATAACAACATGGAATAGATATACGACTGACTTTCACACCCAATTAATTGGAGGTTATAACATAACCACACATCGTTGGGTTATCACAGAACCAAATATATATGGTTTATCATGATACCACTCATATTTGGTTTATCACGTAACCACCTGTCAAATGCACAAATATAATTATATAATAATAACATGTAAAAGATTGCAATTATAAACATTTCACTCATAAAATGTCATTTTCAATACTAAGAAATCATTTTAATATATTGAAATAATAAATACACTTTCAAAACCATTTTCAATACCAAAAAACCCAAAAATGGAATAAGGTATTTCTTTTCCATTCAAAAACAATATGCCTAATAGGGGAAGCTAGTTATCAAATACATTTACAGTGATAGAGAATTTATTGTCACTGCAGACATTAAAAACATTCCTTTTTTCATTATGTAACAAGATTCATTGAAAAAATATTCCATTTGAATTAATATTCATTGGGGTTTATTATCCACCGTATAAAATGAGGTCATTAATATTAACAAAATATGCCTCAATGGAAGAATATTGAGAAAATGTCCCTTACCTTGAGCCCGACTCGTGATGTACAATCGTTATATTCCTGAATAATAAACATAGTTTAATTTATGATTTCATTAGATCCTTTTAGTTTTATATTAGTACTTTTATATCACTTAATAAAATGTTATAAAAATTGTTTAATTATTTAAGTTCATATCAATTATTTTGATGATATTCAATAGTTGAGTCAAAAATGAACTTGATTGGATATAAATTGTACATGTAGTCAAAAGTCCAACATCTCCAGAATTTTATTAATTTTTTAGATATCATATATAATTATTATATACGTATTTATAATTTCATAATATTATGACATAAGAAATGAAATTCCTCATTCCTGGAGATGGTAGGTCATACGTACGCATTAACGCTACTTTCATTTCTTTTTCATATTAAATGAATAATAATTGAATTATATAAATGTATATTATAAAAATTATTATATTAATGTCATATTTTTCTCATTATTTTAATAAAACCCTACAGTATACATTCCTATTATAGTGGGAACTAGTCGCATCACTTTGAGTGGGTGGTAGTCCAGGCTTCCTCAAACAAAATTATCGTATTTACACAATATGGTAAGCTTAATGGTATGTTCTAATTAAATATTAAATAAGTACAGGAAAAAAAAATAATATATATCATATATAAATATATTTCTATCATAATTGCTACTATGAGAGGTGGTAGGAGAAAATTGAACAATCATCGTTTCTTGATGTAGTAATTTTCCATACAAAGAAACATTATGTTCCATATCCATTTGTTGGAGGTGTGTGTATGTAAAGGTAAAAAATATAGTAAATAAAACTCATATTATATTGAGAATACTATTTTTTTAGAAATAATAGAATATAGATATGTTAGGGGTGGAGAAGTAAAATAAATGAATGGAGCTTGAGATAAGATGTTTCCTATATATCCGATAACTCTTTTTGATTTGAGCCAAAATGATTACATTATTTGCCTTCATCCCAAGGTAATACATCTTGGTGGAAGTGAGTGATGATGAGATATTATTATTTTATAATTTATGAGATCTAAGGTGATTTAAAGGTTTGAGTATGTGGTTAGAGGTGGTGGTATTTTATAAGAAGGAGGAGGTGCACTTTAGTAATGTCTTTATATATTATTTTGTTATAAATTTATTTTCAAATTATAATGGATCCAATGTTATATATTTCGAGGATAAGATGAGTATGTATATAAAAACTCCCAACTAGTTAGTTTTAGACATGTTTACATAAAATATGTAACCCTATCTTTTGGATTTAACCCTTAGTTAACGAAATTAACTCTTAACATGTCTTATTGTATTTTTACAATATTTAGTAAATATTGATACTATAAGATGAAAATAGAAACTGATGTGGATCATTAATGATATTTTTAAACTTATTTATGTCAGTTGACCTAATATTAGGTTTATATGAATATTATATCATTTAACAAAATAGTATTTGTTTTAAAAACTCACTTATGACAATTTTGACACTATTTAGTAGTTGATTTTTTGAAGGCATAAAAACATGATTATTTAAAAAAAACTACATTAAATCAAATATAAAATGTCATAATAATCCAATTTTTTTAATGGTATCAGAATTTTCAAATTACATTTATTGTAATATTTATAATATCATTTATTTGAATATTTCATTCATAAGGTATTCACTGGATCATCATTTTGTCATAAATAAATTTATTTATTTACTTACTAAAAATTATAAATCAAATACCATGATATAGGATTTTTTTTAAATACCTAATTAATATTTATATTAAATTTTATCAAATATACAACCCTATATGGAAATCATTTTATTAAAAAGATATGTGTTTATGTTATATTTCTCTTTTCTTTAAATTAATTATTATAACAGGTCATTATCACACCAATGTGGCTCCATGGTGTCCTAAAATCGACCGACAAATGATAATGGTCGACCATATCTCATATAATTGGATTAATACATGTTTTCGGGTAGTTTTATATTATTATAATACGTTTTCATTAACCTTATTTACATGATTTACCCTTAAACCATGGTAAATAAAAATAATTACAGAAGTTACTATTCATAATGTCCATAAATAAAAGGGACCAATTTACATATTTTAGAACTTATGATTCCAAATATGGAATACAGGTTTCCAAATGAAAAACAGATAATTGGTAGGAATTAATTTAAAATTAATTTCTATTGAAAAATCGAGAAAATAAGGTTTTCAAAAGTAAAAGCCATAAAAAGATTGACATGTGTTTATATCAAATTTCAATTTGAAATTACTTCTTATGAGAAACATTTGATTAAATGATAAAAACATAATTCCAATAAAATTTTAAAAAATATTAAAAATATAATATATCAACATAAATAAATCAGTCGAAAAGGAGACTTTGAATTAAAATGCACTATTTTTTACAATTCACCAAAATATTAATTTTATAAAAAAATATTATAAAATTTCAACCAAAGTAAATTTTAATGCCCCAATTATGAAGAAGAAGTTTATTTTATCAAATATAACATATATAAGTGACAAAAAAACTTATTTTATAAGGGGTTTCCATCAAAATATTGTAAAAAACCATTTAGAAATATTAGAATATTTTATTGTTAAAATTAGATTCATTCTAATTTTAAGCCTCTAAAATTTATTGGATAAATGGTAAAAAATTTACAAAACATGTATAACAAGATTTTAGTTCATTCTGTTAATACCCCAGAATACAGCATCTAGGCGTTAACTACGATTTAATATAATAATAATATTATTATATTATTTTTTGGTATAAATCAATGTTGTTTGCAACATAAGATTTTGGAAAAATCAGTTGTTGTGCGTTGAGAATGAAATCAGGAAAAGATTTCCCTTTAACATAAAATTATTATCTTATCCATAAATATTAATAGATTTGAAAATTTAATATTCTATAAATATATAGGATGTTAAAATAAGGCATAGTGATCATGAATTAAATCAATTATTCGACATATGATGAATCATTTGGAAATGAAAACACATGTGGGGCCCAATTATTAATAGTTGTGCAATGCATCAGTAGTAACAGTAGATGAATATGTTGGAAGGCCTTATTTAAATGGTCTTAGACCAATTTTTTTTAAACTATCACGAGAAAAGATCATGATAGTAGGGTTTTTCATGATATATGATATCAATAAATTAAATAATTGAGAATTTCCTTCATTAAGAGTTTATCTATTTTTAACCATGATATTTTATCAATGATATTATATCTAGATTCATTTCCTTAAATATTTATTGATTAAATAGAAAAAATAGTTATTTTTTCTTATATATTTAGTATTCCATATCCAATTATGATATTAAATTTATTGATTAATAACATGTGTTTTCAGTTATTTTCTTTTATTGATTGTTCTTTATCGAATCATGGTAATAAAATTATTTAAATTGAATTTTTTAAGTTATTTAATTTCCTATGACATTTATTCTTATTAATTGAGGATATTTTCTCAATACATTACACTAACTTATCATTTTAGCTCACAATTATTTTTTTCATTTCCTTGGAATCCATGATGTATATTATTATTGATGTGAATGGATATTATATATGGAATATTGTTTTATTAAAAAATAAATTATGTTTCAATTTCTTATTAAGATGTAATGAATGACTCAAGTATATATATAGTTTTCCAATACCACTAAACAATGCAGTTATTTGGGATGTGATTCATTGTAACTTATACAAATGTAATAAAGCAGCAACCCACTTTGTTCTATAAGTTTGTGGGTCATTAAATATTTTAAAACATTAACCCCCCAAGTCTCAATGAACCAAATTAGATTATAAAATTTATAGCCTATCCATTATATTGATTTGTACGATTATGATTAATCACATTATGAAATATATACTGCAAAGTTTTCATTAATGAAAATATATTTAATAATTACTAATAAATAATAATTGAAATTTTATTAAAAAAATTGAGTATTTAAATATATATTTTATAAATCAATACTTTGAAATATTAGATATCTAATTATTAGTAATGATGATAAAATAATTTGAAGGTTAAAAAATTAATTTTTCTGAAAAATATTTTTATCAATGAAAAGTTATTCTATAATATCAAAATTATGCAAATCAATAATGGTTGATAATGATAATTATGTATTTATATTCTATATTTAATCAAATAATTTAACATCCATATAATAGTTTTTAGAGTTTATTGAATGAACGTAAATTGGGTTTTTTGATCAAAAAGTAATTTTACAAAATACATTTTTCATTATCATTGGAAAAAATATTTTGATGTTAAATTACAATATTTATATAAATAAAATTTTATCAAATGGATTCCATATTTTCAATCATTCTATATATTTTTTTAAGGATTATGCTTTCAATTTTTACATATGTCATAGTAAAAATAGTAAAAATATATTACTACCATTAGAGTGAAACCGGGTTAATAAAGATAGTGAAACATAGTGGTGAAGTAGAAAACAGAATCATAAACTTGTATAATTCATTTTATTTGAAACTATTACAAACATTTATTATATTAACATCTATTTCTTATTAATTTTCTCCACATACATTAAAAAATTACTTATTTTTATATAAAACATTTCTAAAATTCTATGTGTGTCCCTCCCCTCAATTATAAATGATCTCCTTTTCTCCACCCTTATTAACAAACATTGATCCCTATATCATAGCCATGTCCTACCTAAAACCCTTCCTAGAATCCATGAAATTATTCTTGAGCATTTTTTCATAACCTATGACCATCTAATGAAGGCTTGAGGTGTTTGTTAATAGTGGTTTCTCAAAGAATAGGTAATCATGTTACCCGACTCATTAAAACATTATTTGGTATTACAGATCCAATAAATATGGTTTATCAAGCATAAAAATACTACCCAAGTATCATCAATATACTAATACTTTATTGTGATCATTGTACAAAATATTTCCACCTCTTTTATAAAAAATGGGAAATGAAATTATCGCATGTGTGTTCTTACGAACTACCACCTCCACAAAATTATTTGATTCATTTCCCATCACAAAATCTAATGGATAGTTATAATGATGTATTTACTTAATATAAATTATATATATGATGTAATTATTAATATTTAGTGATAAAAAATTTCCTAGTTTCTTTTTCTTTCTCTTATTATTAAATGAAATTATTATTCATGCATAGGTACAAACTACTATATCAATTAGTGATATATTTTAATTCAAATATTATACTTTTAATGATGGTTATAAAATTATATATAACTAATATGTTTGATAATTATCAAATAAATAATATTATTAAATTTTATGTTACGATTATAAACTATAATGTTCTTACTCATTTGGTCTTTATGACATGATCTTGTTTATGCTGGTTTTATAACCAACATGATAGATATAATAATGATAATGTTATGAATGAATAATGAAAATTAAATACAGATGATTTTATATAGTAATATGATATAATTATCATGATTATATTTCTAGATATGATGTAATAATTATCATGGTTTAAGGAATGGAACCTCCGAACCAAAACTTGCATGAAAAACAAAAATTTTATCACTTAGAACCATGAGTTTAGTGATGAATAATTAACAAAAAGGTGTTAAGATATTATAAGTGAATGATATATGATATTATATGTATAAATATTGTTGTTTTTTACAATTATAATAAATATTCTTTTATTATATTTGATGCTAAAATCACTTATGAAACTAGTCAGACTTGAGGTAATATTTTTATGTTACAATCTCACTTCTTTCAAAGATTATTTATAGATAAAAATTTAATAATGAAATTATATAAAATATTTTTTTTGTATCTTATTTTTATTTCTATAGTTCACTTTTTTTATTTATATTTTCCTATCTCTAAGAACTCAAAATTACTAAATAATTTTTTAAAGAAACAAAACATTATTTCTCACTTTGACATTGAATAATTTTTATATATAACATTATTTTCATTAAAATGTGATTAAAAAAGATTCAAAAATTCTGTAATGGATTAATAATTTTATTTTCACCAATTTTTACTTTTTATAAATTTATTTAAATGTTTTATTATTTTTATTCTCGCAAATATGTCGTTTTGTTTCCAAAAGTATAAACAGCATCCTTATTTTTATGTAGAACACATGATTGTTTTTCACTCTCATGGATACTCATTAAGATAAAGTTTACATTACATGTTTCCAAGGTTCATTTTGAAGTAAATAGAAATCAAAATATTCAATATATTTTTAAATTTCTAATAAGTGATTTTAGAATTAAAAGTTTATTTTCCTAATGAAATTTTGTTATGATCTTTTAATGTTGTTTTCATCTACTAAAACATCCCTCAGAAAAACTTAAAAATAATTTTTTATATAATCTAGTGATACAAATATTATTCTATCACTTTATTGTTATTTATTTTGATGATCAAATCCTAATAACACTAATTTTTATTTACAAAGGTTAACCATTAAGGAAATGATAAATAATATCACGATATGTGGGAATTTATGTGATTGGATTATGATTATTTGATGGGAGAGATTGTTCTTTCCCTATAATGAATTGGTTAATGATTAATGTTTTATGTTCTCAAAGTTTATATAGGTATTTATCACAACCTCAATAAAGGGTACATGTGTGGTTATCCAAAACCTATTGATGGTAATCATATAGTTAACCCAAGAATAACATGTAAAAAATGTCATGGTGGGTAGCCCTGACATAATAATTTTAATATTATAATTTTTACACACATTTTACTTCCATATATATTATATGTTATTATTATTAAATTATTTTAGAATTTTCAACAACCCCAACCATTATACTGTGGAGTCGGTGCCATTATTTATTACATTGACATTATTACAAGGAATAAAATCCTAAATAACATACAAGTTTAGTAGTTTTAGAGAACTATATAATACATTATTCATATTATACGTTGGAAATAAAAATTTAAATAGAAATTATATAAAATTATAATAAACTAAATCATTTAAAACTCACTAAAATAATTCATTATAATCATGTGGGGAAAGCAAACAAAAAAATGGTGATAATAAATGCTCAATGAAGATTTAGTATAAAAAAAGATATCATGAATCAATAACAATTATCTATAATGAAATTTAAATAACTGAATACACATTCCATTAAAATAACATGACTACATCAATAAATACAGAATAAAAAAAATGTTAATGTAAATAAGTGAAAACATATTCTATTTAATGAATAAAATGATAATGAAATGAATCCAAAGATACTTTAATAGTGAAACTTTCTTGGATAATAATAGCATAATATTAAAATAAAAATTTCATAACTATTAGATTCAATGATCTTATCAATCATGGTACCTATACGCTCAATACTATTCACATGACAATTTAAATACTATAGTTATAATTCCATTTAATTTAGAAAAATTAATTTGCCTCATCAGACCTACGGTTACATATCGCTGATATATTATACCAAGAACCACCAATAATTTCATGTCAAAATAATTCCTCATATATAAAATAATAAAATTAATTCATGAATTTGTATTCCTTATCATCAAATATCCTTACTGAGTGAATTTTTTGAGTTTATCTACATTTCCCTAGATGATTAAATAACATTCAATGTCAAAAAGTGTGTAAATTTTTTTATATGGATTAAGAAATAATCACATATATCATGAAATAATATGTATATTTAAGATAATTGCAATTTTTAATGAAAAATTATTATAAGAATGTTATTTTTTAAGGAGAAAGTTATCATTCACACAAGAAAGGAAATTTTTTAATAAATTTAAGCTCTTTTTAATTTTCATGTCACATCCCCTTAAATGAAATAATTCAAATTGATGACTATAATAATTTGAAGAATAAATTAATCATGATATTCCATTTAAATAGTTAAGTATATACATCACATAAAATTGAACTGGTGCATAACAACAAATAATTCACAATGAAATGTAAACTAAGATAAAATTTATTACCTCACATATCCTTTTGGTTGAACATTACCTCAGTTATAATTATTTTAACCATATTATTAATTTATTCCAAAACCATTATCATATTCAAAATATCATATATGATTCATTTATAAGATCTTATCACTATTCATTAATAATTTCTCGTTATTTTCATTATTTCCGATAATAAATTCTATGATATTTTAGTATGTTTTGCCTAGTTATTTTTTATACCTAGTAATTATATCATGAATTAATCATATCAATAATTTAAAAAAATTACATAAATATAATATATATATATTTATAATTTTTATAGTAATCATTACAAATTGGTGATAGGAAACATAATACACCGTTCATGGAGATGGTAGGTCATACGAATAGATGAACGTTGATTCCATTTTCCCATCGTATTTAATGAAAGAAAATTAAATGATATATATTATAATTATAGTTTTATTTTTTTTCAAATATATCACATATTTTTGTTAAAACCATCTTTATTTCATTCCATGTAAACAGTGAATAAATCAGATCAGTTCGCGAGCTGATATTTTTTCATACACGTGAGCGATGATATCATATTCACAAAAAAAGGAAAACATGAAGTTTTGTATACTATACTATGTCATCCAACCATTTTTAAAATATTTTTTTATTAAATTTTTACACATCCGTAGTTTTGGTTGAAGCCTGAATTAAAATATTTTGGTTCTTATATAAAAAAATGTTTTTCCCTTGGATGCGTTCAGGACCACATGGTTGATGTCGCGCGGTCTCGCCTGGGTAACTGTGTGACCTCACATGGTTCAATTAATTAAATAAAATGGATTAATAATAATGGAATAAAATTATATGTGTGATGAAATTATAATCAAATAAAATAATATTTTTAAAGATAATAATAATGATGATGTTTTGCAATGATGTTATTATTATTATTATCATAATTGATATAAATTATTATTTTATTTTAGTACAATCTATTCAGTTTTATTATTTTTATTATTATCATCATCATTGTTTATATTTTAGTTTATTATTATTATTATTATTATTATTAGTTTTTTGGGATTAGCATCACCAGACACTCGGGCAAGGCATGGTTCATTGACCATGCAGTCTGATCGACTTTAAAAATGGGTTAAAACATAAGAGGATATGAAATAATTTGGAAAAATTAAATTGAAATAATATAAAAATAATAAGTTAAATAAAATATAATTTTTTTAATGATAATAAAAAAATAGTTTTTGAGAATAATAATATTATTACTATTAATAGTATTAAGAATATAAAATTTATTAATTTGTTAGTAAAATTGGGATAATAAATATTAATGTTAATATTATGTCATTTTTTACCATTTTTTATTTTTCTCATTTTTAGTTATTTATTTCTTTATTCCACCCCTCATTTTACTTACGGTTTTCACCTCCCCCCTGAGCCATGGCGTCGCACCCCCCTTACCCCTAGTGTCCGTGACGCCACTTTCTTACCTCCATGGACAGCCCCTCCTACCCAGCACGTCGTGCCCCTGCCTTCCGCTTATAATTCCATCGCACCGCACCCAAGCATAGCTGCCAGACCACCCTCCCTCTCCCAGCCATCCCCGACTTAGCCGCTCTCCTTCCCCCTCTGGAAAACTATATTTTCGCATGGCCAGCCTCCTGAACCCTCACAATGGCCTCTCGCTACCATCACTCTAAGTACGGATCACCTGGGTAATTATCATTCCTTCTCCTTAGGGTTTTTAATTAAGGCCTATTGTGGTTGGCATATTATTTACATGTTTTTTGGTCTAAATTCAGGATTTAGCGTCAATTTTGATTTTCTTGGGATGTATTTAATGAACATTTGAAGTTACGCACAAAAGTTTCAGAGTTTCCCACACTAGGGAAGGTGGTTCTACATTTAAAAATTATTTAATGAATCAATTTTCCTACTTAGTTAATTTATAATGTTCATTGATTAATTATTTTTGGGGAAGATTTTGTATTCATAAAGTTTTTTATGTGTTATATTTTTTTGGTAGCACGTTCATGTTGTGTGGGTGCGTTCTTTTGCTGAAAACTTATATTTAGTCAATAATTTGTGTTTTAATAATATGTTTAGTTAGTTTTTAATTTCTGTAAGTGTTGTTAATCGTGTTTTCGACATGGTGTTTCATGTTCTTGGTCATAAGTGAAGGATTTTTGTGGGTTGAGTAGGTTGTTTCTATTAAAACCTATATTGAAATATTTATTAGTATTTTATAAATTTTGAGTTTGTTTTGTGTAAATTTTAAAAGAGCATGGTTTATGTTCTTGTGTAGAGTACATATGTGTTTTGTATAAAAATAGGTTTTGAATGAGACTTTTTTTTTTAAAGTCATGTGTTATATTATGAAATTGATTAATATTATTTCTAGTGTTTTGTTTAATCGGGAAAAGGGTTATTTAACTGTATAGTTGGGTTATTAATTGATGTAAGTGGTGCTGTTTGTGTTCTGGATGTGTTATTAGGATTTTTTTTTCATAAAGGATAGAACGGTTTGTTTTGTGTGTTATGTCATGTTGTGTTTCTATGTAGAAAAATTGTGTAAAAAAATATAATATGTTTTCATAGACAATTATTAATGATGAAAGAAATGTTTTCGTTAGATATGTAAAGTCTTTTAGTGTGCATACTATTTCAAATGGGTTTTGAGTGTGTACATGTGTCGAGTTGGGTCTTGGTAACATCCTTTTTGTTTTTTTCATCTAATTTTGACATGAAATGTGAATTTGGAACATCTTGATCACAAAAGGGGAAGCCTGGGTACTAGGTGGGTGGACTAGATCTAGTGTGATAGTGATACAGAAGTGGATATGGCCTAGTTTAACATAGTTAGATTGAAAATTACAACACTAAATAAACATTGGATGATGAATGGAGATAACTAGGTTATAGATGTGTTTCTATACTAGTGGATCATGCACGATAACACATATTGTTGTGATTCTTCTACTACTATTCACCGAGACCTGATGTTCTCTGGTCCCACTTTGTTCTAGTACTTGTAATGCCTCTCCCACATTAGTGATCCTTGACTAGAATACCCTCACCATCGGCGTATGCTGTTATATCTGGTTTTTCTTGAAGGTTTGGGTTTTCTTTAAGACAAGGGTGTTATTTTAAAATATATGTTTTTTTCTATTAAATTATTTTTTATATAGAAATTTTTTCATTAAAACTGTTCAAGCATTGATGTCCTTTCATTTATTAAGCCCGAAGAAGTATTTGTCATTTAATTTTTACATGTGGAACCTTTTATTGGGTTACTTCCTACTTGGCCCTTGGATCACACCCTACATAATCCTTTGAGTGTATGTAGAACTTGTTCATTGTTTATTCCAAGTTGTGGTATCCTACTTAGTGACAGTGGTATGAGATTTCAATGATTCATCATGTGATGGTCTAATGATGATGGTTTGAATACGTGGATACTCATGTTTCATGAAGGTGAAGATATATGTGTAAGTTTTATTTTCATTGCTTTCTTATTATAGTTTTGGGTGGAGTTGTAAACATTATGTTTTTTCCAATGTTATGGGGGTATTTGGTTTTGTTTTCCTACTTTGGTTATTTATCTTGTTAGTAGTTTTTTTTCTCTAATTTTGGTGTAAACATTCATACATTTTACTCTTGATACCCGGGAACTTGTGCCAACCTGTCAGGATCGAGAACGCCCTTTGGGAAATGTCGCGAAATAGGTCGGGCGCCAGGTCAGATGGTGACCCAGCCTAGTTTGTGAAAAAAATGGTATCAGATCATGTTTTCTCTCTTGGGTCATGTTATTTTGGGATAGTGTTTGGGTTTACCAATGTTAAGGGTGTGAGAACATGATGTTCTACCTATGAGAAATTTTCCGGGAAAGCACACCTCTTTGCAGTACGCGCGTTACTAGGGTAAGTTGAGGTATGTATGAGTATTTTGTGTTTATGGTTAATCTTGTTTTGGGGAAATAAATAGAGAGTAGAGTCAGTTCTCCTAGTGAGCTCACAGGGTCTGGCAATCCATGTAGAGCTAGAAATTCTATCCTATAATTCCCTCTATGGCACTTCCATGATTACCATATTGTTGCTAACCATATGTCTTAGCCACCCACTGACAGTTGTCTCATCTTGCATCATTCCTTGTCTCTTTGATTTTGAATCATGGAAATATGGGTTTTAATTGAAAATGATTTGGTCATTGAATTTTTTTTGAAATGAAGTCCTTTACAAAGAAAATTATTTGTAAGGTTTGAAATGTGTGGGTTGAGTGTTTTGGATTTTAAAAATAGAAGGGTTTGGGTTTGATCCTTGGTGCTCTGATAGTCAACTACAAGCATGGGTATATATTGAAAGAAAAATTGGTAATGGCATGAGAGGATGAGTGTCTGGATGGACATGAGGTGGGTGTCTGTGTGGACTGTGAACATGCATGTGTGAGGCCCATGGGACACCAATGGTGTTTGTGGAACCCACCGTCTTCGGTTATTTTCAAAAAAAAATAAAGGTAGAATTTTATGTTCTTATAACCGGCAATTATGTTGTTTGTCCTTCTTTTTTGGAAGTGTTTTATGTGAGCGGTTTTGAGGTGAGAATCATTTTTAACTAATTTTTGTCCTTAGTTGTAATTTTTATTTTTATTTTGTTATGAATGTTTGTGTTTAGTTGTTTATTTTGAAATGTGCTTTGGGAATCCCTTGCAGTGGGTTCCCCAATACATCTAGTGTTCTCTTGTAGTATGTCATGTCCATTAGACCAGTTTTATGAGGTCTAAGGTTTTCATTCCTGGCATGTGTATGCCTTGAAAAATATGCTGATATGCGATTGAAGTGTGACCATGCGCAATTCACCATTGGTCAGTCCTTGAGTTGATCAATGTAAGGACTCTCCCTTTTTAGTGAGATTGTTTAGCCTATTCCCTTTATTTTTCAATTAAAAGGATCCTCTCTAAATGTGATTAAAGATTCAAGGGGCATTGAATGGAGTTTTGTTCTCTTAGAGTTTTCTGAGTCATTAGGTATGATGTTTGACACCATTTTATCTGAAGGTTCCCCCTATAAATGGGGAAAGGAATCCCATGGGGAATAGTGTAGGCAGTTCAGAGTTATTGGGGATAACCAATGTATTGAAAGGATTTTAGTTCTTTCATCTGTCCAGAAGAGTCATGTTTGGTGATGTCTTGCTGTGTGAGTTCTCTTCAATGTGAAAAGGTGGATTTCAGGGAACCCTCTCAGAGTCCCTATTTTCATAGGAGTGTGTCCTTCTTTTAAGGAGTTGTAATCTTTCTGTTCAAAGGGGAGTTTTTTTTTCATGTATCATTCCTTCTTAATATTCTTAGTTAAGTTAAAGAAGTGATGCATGTGCATCATCTAGACCATTATTTTGGTGGAAGTGCCTCGAGGTAATAGTTGGATGTTGTGGCGTGTTGTGGTTGTTGGTGTTGTCTCTGTTGCGGTGTGGTTGTGTGTGGCACCAAAAGGAGAAGATCCATTCAAGAGACTTCAATTCCTTACAATGTTTTAGGAGATTATTTAAACATCATAGCTCCAGCCATATTCCTCCTAGTGATGTTGGCATGTGGTCAAGAACCATGGTATTGTATGAGACCCGAACCTTATTTTTTTCATCGATGTTGATAGTCAATGAAGCTTCAATAGTTTTCTGCGGTTCATCCATTTCTAATGACCCATTTTTGTGCGTGATGTTTTTAGTGTCTATTAGGAGGCATGGTTGTCTCGTTACCTTAATGTCCCAGGGGTTGCATCCTACCGAATGTAATCACTTTTAGTAATAATTATGGGGTATGATGGGTAAATTGGTCTGAAAGTCAAATAGTTATCATCCAGGGATGTGGATATGTCGGTCTATAATCAACCATGGTTTTGATGCCTTTTTAGTTTGGTCTGGCCCTCCGCGCCCCTTGTTGTGGGGTGTTTGGCCAATGTTGGGAAATTTTCGATGTTCCAGTTTATTCTGTTAGTTCCAATGGTGGGGATTCTGCTCAGGCATCCCTGTGTCAGTTGTCTTGTCTCGACTCGGGAAATAGTAGGTTTCAAATGGTGGATATCCCTTTAAGGATTACGTATGTTAGATTTTAGTCATGTTCGTAGAGATGACTTATTGGTATGTGATCAGAGTGTTCCTTGGAGGTGTTTAGTCTTGTTTGTTCGTTTCAGTCAAATGACATGATTCTTATTCTTTGGTTCTCAAGGTGTTTTGATTTGTGAATTTCAAATTCGTGGGCGTTAGAGTTCCTTTCCTTGATTAGTCCACCGGGGTATTTCAATCTCATTTGGGTGGGTGACATATATCATAAAGTCTTATTACGGGTTTCTTTAGGGGGGTTATTTCATTCACATTTTCTTAGCACAGTGTGTTTATATCTTTTCTCTTGTTGATTGTGGGGATCCTCATTGAACCATAATGGGGTGCCATTTTCTAATTTGGGTTTCTATCTTAATGGGGGATTTCCAGGGATGGAAAGTCATATGGTGGGGATAATTGTCACACCCTATATTTTTAAATTATTTGTTTTATTAAATTTGTTAACATCACGTAGTTCGAGTTGAATCCCAACTTAAAATTTTTGGGTTCTTATTTTAAAAAGAATGTTTTTCCCATGAATGATTCCAGAGCCCTGCGGTCAAAGCTGCACGGCCTCTCCTAGTTCACTACGTGACCTTGCCTGGTTCAATTAATTAAATAAATTGGATTAATAATAATGAAATAAATTTTAAAGTATGATGAATTAAAAATCAAATAAAATAAGAGTTTTTAAAGATAATAATAATGATGATGTTATTTAGGGATATTAATAATAATAATAATATTATTATTATTATTATTATCATAATTGATATAAATATTTATTTTATTTTAGTACTATCAATTAGGTTTTATAATTTTTATTAATATTATCATAATTTTTTATATTTTAACATATTATTATTAATTTTATTATTAGTGTTTTGGGTTTAGGGTCACCGAACACAAGGGCATAGAATGGTTCAGAGACTGTGCAGTCTACCTGGCATTCAAAATAGCGTAAAAAAAACGAGATAATGAAATAATAATGAAAAATGAAATAGAAATAAAATAAAAATGAGAAGTTAAATAAAGTTTAACTAATTGTTTTAATGATATAAATAAGAATTGTGTTTGAGAATAGTAATAATAAAACTATTAATACTTGTAAGAATATAAAATTTATTAAGTTGTTACTTATATTTTGATCATAAATATTAATGTTAATATTATGTAATGTTATTAATTTTTTTTTACTCAATTTATTTATTTGTTTCATTATTTTTTCCACCTCTCATTTTACTCAGGGTTTGAGACTCCCCCCTTGAGTTGTGGTGTCACATCCCCTACCCCAGGTGTCGGTTGCGCCACCTCCCTACCTCCATGGCCAGCCCCTCCTACCTAGCGCATCGTGCCCCTACCTTCTGCTTAGAATTATATCATTCACCCAAGCCTATACTCCGGACCACCCTACCTCTCCTGGCTAGAACCAACACATCTGTTCACCTTCCCCCTTCTAAAACCCCCCTTTTCTCAGCCAGCCAGCCTCTGAAACCCTCATAGTGGCCTCCTGCTCACTTCACCACAAGTACAGATCACTCATGTAACCATCCCTTCTCCTACTAAGGGTTTTCAGTTTGGTTCTTTTGTGATTGGGTTTTGATTTTCATGCTTTTTTGTTTGAATTCAATATTTAGGGTCCATTTTGATTTTCATGTGTGTGTTTAACAAGAATTTCTAGTTTCACACCAAACTTTTGTAGGATCCGACACCGAGGTAGGTGGTTCCGTGTTTAAACTTTATTTAATGAATCAAGTTTCTTTCGTAGTTAATTTATAATGTTCAATTCTTAATTCTTTTTGGGTGAGGATTTTATTTTCCTAATGTTTTCTATGTGTTATATTTGTTTGGAAGCATGTTCAAGAGGTGTGGGTGCATTTTATGGCTAAAATATTTTATTTAGTAAATCAGTTGTATTTTGATAATATGTATAGTTAGTTTTTCAAATGTGAAAGTGGTGTTAATCATGTTTTCAAGATAGAGTTTCATGTGTTTGGTCATAAGTGAATGTGTTGTGTGGGTTGAGTAAGTTGTTACAGTAAAACCTATGTTTAATGTTTTCTATTATTTTATAAATTCATCATTTTTTTCGAAAATGTAAAATGTTCATTGTTTATGATCTAATGTATCTCTTATATGCATTTTTTCTAAAAAGAGTGTTTGAGTGATCCTTTTGTGCTTGAAGTCATGTATCATATTCTGAAATTTCTTAATAAAATTTCTAGTGCTTTGTTTAATCGAGAAAATGTTATTTTAACTTTGTAGTTGGATTATTAATTTATGTGAGTGGTGGAGTTTGTGTTATTGATGTGGAATTGGGTGTGTTTTGACATGAAGGAGATCTTGGTTGATTTTCATGTTATTTCTTATTATGTTTCCTTTTAAGGAATTTGTTTACAAAAATTTCATATGTTTTAAAAAATAATCATTAACGATCCAAAAAAATTGTTTTTCTCGAGTTGGGTAAAGTATTTTGGTGTGAATACTATTTCAAAAGGGTTTTTTTGTGTATTAAAGTGTCTTGTTTGGCTTAGGTAACACCCTATTTGTTTTGTTCATCACATTTTGAAATGAAATGTGAAATTAGAACATCTTGAGATAAAAGGGGAATCTTGGGTCCAAGGTGACCAGACTAGATCTAGTGTGCTAGTGATATGGAAGCAGTTATTTCATGGTTTCACTTACTAGTATGATGATTACAACACTATGTAAACTTTGGATAATGATTGGAGACCACTAGGTTATGGGTTTATTTCCCAACTAGTGGCTCCTGCATGTGAATGTATATTGTTGTGATTCTTATACTGATGTTCACCAATGCTCGATGTTCTAGGGTCCCACTTCTTGCTAGTACCTGTAGGTCCTTTCCCACTTTTGTGGTCCTGGACTACTTTACACTCACTATTGGAATACAATGTAATGTTGGGGTTTTCATGAAGGTGTATGTTTTTATAAAGGAAAGGGTGTTATTTTTAATGTAAGTTTCATTCATTGAAATTGTATTTTTATAGAGAAATTGTCTCTTAAAACCCGATCAAGATTTAATGTCATTTAATTTTCTAATACTATCAATTTATTTTTCATTTAATGTTTATACGTGGAACCTTTTTAATGGGTGACTTCATACTGGGATCTTGTCCCACACCCTACATACACAATTGGATGTATATAGTCCTTGTTCCTTGTGAATTCTATGTTGTGGTGTCATTCTTAGTGACAATGGTTTAGATTGTCGAGGATTCTTCCTATGCAGTTCTAATGATGATGGTTTGAGGAGGTGGATCCTCATGTTGTATTAAGGTGTGGATAGATTTTTTTTGTTTACTTTTCATCGCAATATTCTTAAAGTTTTGGGAGGATTTGTAAACATTATTTTTGGTAAACTGTTAAGGGTTTTTTTGGGTTTTTTTCACAACTTTTGTATACTTGTCTTATTAGTTCTATTTCTATCTCTTATTCCATATAAAGCATTCACACATGTTACTCTTGATACCTAGGTAGTTTTGTCGGTCCGTGGGGATCGAGAACGCTCTTCGGGCCATGTCGTAGACTGGGTCGGGCGCCAGGTCGGATGACGACCCAACCTGGTTCATGACATAATAATTAATATGAATAATAAAAACATAAATATCATATATATTATATATAAACTCAAAATCAATTATTATAATAACCATTACATGTTTTAATAGAAAAAATAACGACATCGGTTCACAAAGCGGTAGTCTTCCATACACACGAATGATGATTTCGTATTCCATTTGATATAAGTGACTGTAGTTGTAGGTCAGAAAAAAAAAATAACAACATATAAGAAAATTCACAATAAATTTTTTTTAGAATAATGTTATAATATAAATTTATGGATAATGAGAAGGAATTAACCCAAATATTATTTTTCAAAAACATCAACGCTTATTCAGGTATCCCGTTA
Organism: Viscum album; assembly: GCA_963277665.1. Taxonomy (NCBI): domain Eukaryota; kingdom Viridiplantae; phylum Streptophyta; class Magnoliopsida; order Santalales; family Viscaceae; genus Viscum; species Viscum album. The sequence continues at coordinate 1,641,326,689 of OY728135.1, read as the reverse complement.
AGTTTTTAAAATAAACTATATTGATTTTAATTATTAAAAATTTAATTACTCTCTTATTAGGGGAGGGTTTTTTTATTTATTTGTGTATATATTTTTTCAGAAAAATGGTTTGATAGGTGTGACGAAGTGAGGGGAGTGAGTTCTTTTTATATTTGAAGAGGAGTAGAATTCATTAAAATAATCATAGTACTCACTGTTGGGAAGTATAGATTACCTAATGTGGATCCATTACTGATAATAAATGTTTTCTAATGTTTATATGGTCGATACACACAACCACTACACTGTAAGAACCAGTTTTGAAACATTTTATTCCTTAACTCCAACATTTTTTAGTGGACAATTTTTTGTGTTTGTTATGATAACTAGTTTCTCAACCAATCAAATTAATCAGTTAAGATTTATTTAGAATGAAATATATACAAAAATTTATACATAATAACTCTTGATATTATTTTAAATTTATAAAATAAAATTCATTTTTATATTGAAAATTAATTTTAACACAATCACATGTAACGTACAAAAAAACTTCTTAGTCCATAACGGTGCTAACTGAGTTTTATTACTCCATAATGGGCAATATATTCTTCATGAAAAACATATTTATCCATTAATGGACCATATATTATATTTTTTAATATTTTCATATCACTTTACAAATGATAGAATTTTTAGAAAATTTAAATCAGTTAATTGTATATCGTTTATTATAAAATTGCATTAATATCAGTTTTAACGTTATTCATTTAATTTAAATTTAAAAAATATAAATATGATGATTTAATTGGAATATATTAAGTTCAAATCAGTTTAAAATTATATATGAATCCAAAAAAAATAATGGTATATAATAATTCATTCAATTTACTTCACTTTTATTATTTTTTGTATCATTTATTTTAACTAATAGTAAACTAAAAAATTACTATATTGGAATTTCATAAGAATTTTATGTATCTAATTCATTTCTAAAAAATAAAGATAATTTATTATTATAAATATAAATAATTTATTGTTTTAAATAATATTTATAGCCCAACCAATTTAGTTATTATCTCTATCCAAAAAATTTATATATATTAAAAGTTGTGAAGCCTCATTTTTGATTTTTTTTCATTACATTACTTATTATACTTGTCATATTCTTGGAAAAGTGTCTATAAAACTCATAAAAATCGATAAAAAAGTAATATGAGTCTATATTTGTCCATAAAAACTGTTTGGAGATGTTTTGTGTCATTTTGACACATTATTTTCTAGGTTTAACCAGTAAGTAAACTTATTTTTATCTTAATCACTCTAATTGTTTTAATCAATTTTCACAAATAATTTTATAAAAAGCAGTATTTTCCATATTAGACAATATAAATTATTCTTATTCAAAATATTACATCGTTTTTTCAAATTTAATTAACATTATTTTGAAAAAGATATTTAAAATTAATCTATAGACCTGACAAAATAGAGGGGTTTTAATGTGAAAATATTCAAAAGTTTACAATGATTTATAACTAAATAAAATTTCAAAATGATTCATATAAAAAAATTGGATTAATTGATTTATTATTGTACTAATTTCACATTAAAACAAATTCACAATATAATTTAACAATCAAAATTCCCAAAACAAAATGACTCTTTCCAAATAAATTTCAATATGTTTCACTACTCAGCAAAATATGAAACTTCTCTGAAAAAATGTCAAAAATTAACCCTAAATTATTTTTGGTATAATAATTTGTAAAATAATTTCTATTTTATCATTTAAAATTTCCTAAAAGTAGTGAAATGAAACTTTAATATTATTTATGCCAAAAAATATTATACAACCTTTTTGAAAAAAACAATTTCTTCAAAAAGCATTTTTTTCATTAAAATTATTCTTATTTTGTAAAAAATAAATATATAATTTATAAAATAATTTGAAATCTATATTTTCATAAGATATGTAACACTATTATTTCCTTCCATTCTAATGACTAGGTTATAATTGTCATATTAAATAATAATATTAATAATATAATTTTGGTCTGTTAAACTCGACATGGCGTGTAAAGAATGATTTTGAGGAAAAACATTATTGCATTTAAAGAAGGATTAACTAAAGGTACTGTATCTAATATTATATTTAACAAAACATTATTCATTTACAATTTCAGGGACATACATTCTCTCCACCTTAAATAAATTTTATCCAACAAATTTATACACGATCTCGACAATCAAGGGATAGATATTTGAAAATTTCATTATTGAAAAACTGATATCATAAAAAGAATTATAAAATATCGACTCAATAAGATAGGAAAATAATTTTTAATTTCATCTAAAATAATAGAATAACTAGGTTTTCGATTAATATCACATAGGAGGGAAATGATAATAAAGACATATAGGAGAAAACTAACACCAAAATACATATAGAGAGTGATAGAGAACATTGATCACAATACTGTGGGTGATCTAAAAAAGTTCAAATACCATTGAACCATAAACCAAATAAGTGTGAAAAGGGCCAGTGATATCTTAAAAAATGATTTTAATAGAAAAATATTTTTTTCAAGATCCTTTTCATAGAGTAATGTAATTATGTTATATTATAATAATATAAATAAATAAACATAAATGAAATATTTCAATTTCATATAATAAATTTCATCCTTTTGTTGGGCTTCTATAAATTTATAATTCATACCTAACACTAAGAAATGAATATCCAAAAATTAATTTTTTATACTTGAAGCACTGTATTTCTTATTTAATGCACACTAAGGCCCATAAATGAGTAACACACTATTCTATCTATTTAAAACTATTTACCTAAACCATTATGGTTTGAAAAAGGTATCCAATATTCATAAATATTAGTATGTTTATGTATTAAATGATTTGTTATATCCATATCCAATGTTCAACATAAACAACTCTATAATAATTTAACCATTCCAAATGATTATGATCCAACCATTTAGAAATAAGGTCACTAAATTTCCAAATGATTCTTAACATAAATTACAAAAACAACATTTATTATCTCTTAGTTTTAAAATAACATGGATTTCACTATCTGTATCATTTATTCTCTTAAAAAATGGTAATAAATTGAATTTCCATTAAACCATATTGAAAAATAGTATTCTTTTTTAATCCTTGAGTAAAACACAGTTTATTGGATATATTAGTTCTATAAAAAAACTATTATCTCTATCAATGATAGCCTATTTTTTTCAATAATTCATTAATAATTTCTAATGTTGTCAATATTATACAATTTACTTTATCCATATGAAAGAAATCATTATCTTACAACAATTATCTCTATATCATAATCATGTCATGGGGTTTTCCTCAATCACGTGTTTTCTAAAAAGTTCAAATTATCATTGAATCATTTTTCTTATTCATTATTACCATACAACATACACTATCAAATACATAATTAAATAGTACTCCAAGTGGTTCATTGTATATTTCATAATTCTTATACTGAGAATATAATAAATAAAATAATTTTACAACATTTTTTATAGATTTAAATACACTATAACGTTAATCATTATACATCGATTTTATCAATAACACATTCTTAATGTTGATCCCTTAGCTTCTTATAATGAATATTCATTTGATTCATGGGGCATTAATTTTAATATCTCCTCATCTATTTATAGTTGAAACACTAAATATTAGTGTTTTCTTTCTTTCCATCACATTATTTTTTCCCGGTATCCTTTTTCTATGGACTTATAACAAACTATGAATCCTTTAAAACATTTCCCAAGGTGACTGCTTTCACATTTATCACATGTGGAAAAAAATTTCATTCCATTATTATTTATATTTTTTATTTTATATGTCATCCTATTATTGTCGTACTCCTCCTTGAATCTATAATACTTGAAGAGTTATATATATATGTCCTGATAGAAAATAAAACTATTTAATCCTATAGGAAAAAATATTGAGACATCAGTGCCCTTTAAAGACGTGTCTTATTCCTATTAATTATATTGTTATTATTTCACTCATTTTTGTGTATGTAATTCCTATAGTACCTATATAACCTTGTAGAGGGAGACTAATACTAAAAACACTCTCTTATTTCATTTTATTAAGATAAGGATATTTATCTTCATCTTGGATTATTTCTCATGAGGTAATTTGTTTTTGAATAATGTATCTTTAAAATAATTCCATTCCATGATTTATATTTACTCATACTCCCGAGTATTTTGGATCAATGTCAATAATTGATCAAATTCACATTGGTGACAATACACTATAAATAAAACCTTTTACTTTTCACTTCATCACAATTCCATAAAGATCTTAAAATGAATCATTATCCATTCTCACCATATATTGGATTTCTAGTGACACTGAATGATGGGGGCCTCTATCACATAATGTGATCCATCATAAGATAATCTCAATGTGGAAAATATTTCTCCATCCAATCAAGGCTATTTTTTCACAACCTAACTAACCTTTACTTATGTATCCATAAATTTTTCAATTCCAATACTAGTTATATCAGATTCCACAATTGGTAGTCCTCTACATTGGACATGAGTATTGATACCATTCTTCCTTTCAGGTTCCATTTAAAAAATTGAATATACTATATGGTATCATAACATTATATAACATAATTTTTAATCCCCAAAACTAGTGAAATAATTATCATAAATTGAAAAAAAATATCCATAACTAATATAATAAAGATAAACCTGGTTTCTTTAGGGGTATCATTATTTTAGAATACTTGAGAATGGTTTGTAATGAACATGTGAATAATCCAATGCATATATCCTATTAGTGTTGAACTAGGTGTGTAATAAGAAACATTACTAGGTAATGGGTAACACTCCAATCATGTTCAAACTTTCATTTTCAGAGTTATTACATCTGGGTACATCTATTCTAGAACCTTGTCCTCTTGTAGTATCCAGACATAGATGTATTTCTAAGAAAAACACACATTATCTCTTATTTACCAAAACATGAGTATTTCTTCTATAATTATCCTAAAATTAAATCATATGGTTAATTTCCCTAACATATGATTTTCTAAATCTACTTTTCATATTTTTTACTAAACATTATTTGATATCAACTGTAACGACCACAACCCCAGTTTCTTGGAGATGGTGTATTACTTTATTACACTTTCATGATTACATGGATTAAAATTCAAAAGAATGGATCATTTTAAAAATTTCGGAGAACCATATACATACCTGATTCCTATTTTACCCGGAGAATAGAAAAAAACAAAAAAAACATAACAAATGATAATAAACTACAAACCTGAAAACTCATTCAGAAAGCTCTTCTTCCAAACTAGGAGAAAGGAAACAAAATAAGGGTGTGCCAAAATTCTTTTTAAGATTTATAGATAGTGAAAAAATAATATATCAATAAGAATAATAAACACTGAAAGATCAATAACTAAACAGACATTCAATTTAACTATCCTTACTTCATAAATTCATAAGTCATAATCAATTTTTCAATATAAAAACTAAAAACACATGACATTTGACCATTAAAATAAGAATGAAATCAATACATAGATAATATCATAATCAAGATTTCATGGATATTAATAAATTAATTAAAAATTCTTTAAATTCATAAATATTGGAATCCATAATCTCAGGATCCTTAGTACCTCTAAATTCAATACCTTTCAAAAGATAATTTTAAAAATATAGGCACAAACCCATTTGCTTTTTTCAATATAATTTGTATCATGAGACCTACTGATGAATATATGGGATATATTATTACTAGACATAAATACCACATTAGGACCAAAAAATTCCTCTTATATTATATAATTTATTTAATTCATGAATCAATATTTCATATAATCTAATATCGATATTTTATTAAAGGTACAGATTTATAAATCATTCCTGAGTTAAACAATAACATAAAAAGTAGGAAAAAAAATGTTAAAATAAGTATAAAATATAAGAAATAATAATTTAAATAATTAAATAAGATGGATATTTAAGCTAATGGCAATTTATAAAGAAAGATAAGTACATGAAAGTGATTGTTATGAGAGAAAGATAACAATCAAAAAAATATGAGATTTTTCAGAAACATTTACCACTCTTAATTTTCATGTCACATAAAATTGGTTAAAATAATTCAAATTGAGATAAAAAATACCATGAATTATTAATCAATCATTGTATCATATGTCAATAGGGTGGTATATACATTATAGAATAATTAATTGGTGCATAACAACAATAGGTCTTAATGGAATGTAAATTGAGAGAAAATATCTTACATCAAGATTGCATTATTTTGAACCTGATTTGACCACAAGTATAATGGTTTTAATAATTTTATAAAATTATAAAATAAATTATAAAAATATTCATCATATCATATATTATTTTTTATAACATATTATCACATGTTTGTTAATAATTTCTCATAATTTTAATTATTTTTATAATAGCTTCATTGTTTTTCTAGTATTCTTTGACTTATTTTTTCCTTTTACATCAATAATTATTTAATCACATTAAATATTAAAAACCTGATATAGATATCATATATATTCTGTATATAAATATTTATATTAATTCATAAAATTTGGTAATATGAAATTAAATGCACTGTTCTTGGAGGCGGTAGGCCATACTTATGAATAAACATTCATTCAATTTTATTATTGTATAAAAAGAAAGAAACATAGATGATTTTTATCATCATTAAATTCTTATTTTTATTTCATATACATAACGTATTTTCATTATACACATCCTCAATACATTATATGTAAAGTGACAATAAATCAAATCACATATTGTGAAAGTAGTCCTTTATACATACAAGTTATGTTATCATATTATAATAAAATGGAATGCATGAAGGTATGTGTAATATAATATCATAAAAAAAATAGTGAAATAATAAATATCATATATATTATTTTTAAACTATAAATATATAATTATACTTAACCATGAAAGGTGAAAATGAAAAAATGAACCACATCGGCTCATTAAGTGGTAGTCTATCGTACACATGAATGATGATTTCATAACACATTTGGTGTAATTGTGTGAATTTTTCTATTGTAAAATTAATATAAACAAATGTAAATTTTGGGATGGTACTGATGTTATTATATAATAAATTTATAATAAGAATTGAAATAGGTGGATAAGGAAATAAAATAATGATGCATTTAGACGAATCTTTGTTATTCTTCGGGTATCATCATTAGGCCTGCACAGAAACAATTATTATATGGATTTCGAAAAAAGGACTCAAGGATGATGGGATTGATGATGATGAATAAATTTTAATGATATTGGTTATTCAAATGCCTTGATATGTCTGAATAATTGAAAGGTGTGAGTTCCATTTTAATCATGAAGAGGTGTTGAATTATTTTAAAAACTCAAAATTATTTACAATTAAAAGGCCTCTCATTCCTCATGTGGGTTAAAGTTTGATAAATAATGAGTTTTTATAATTATATGTTTGAGTGACACCTCCACCACACAATAGAAAATAAGTTTTAATCGCCTTGTACCTATACTTTTATGTTCAATTATTATACCATTTTGGTTTTTATTATGTTAACTAGTTTTCTAAAAAAATTTATTTATTCATTAAGAATAAAATAGAGTGAGACATATTAGAAAACATTCAACCTTGGATTCTAAATATGATATATAATATCTAAAATAAAAAATTATTCATTTTGAGAAGTAATTTTAGCATGTGATAATATAACGTAGAAAAATAACCTATACACTCTATCCATGATGGCTGAGTTGTTAATATTATTTAATATTATATATAGTCATTATATTAGAATAATAAGTCCATTAATGGACCACATATGATATTTATTATCAAAAATATATATTCAATTTGATATTTAATGGCCAATATCAAGATAATGATGAAATTAGAATATATTACGTTCCCAATAGTGTAACATGATATATAAATCCAAAAAATTAATATAACACAATAATTAATCAAATTTACCTCAAATTTAATAATTTTAGTATAATTTATTTTAGTTAATTATTAACTGAATAATTTTTATATTAGAATTTATTATGAATTTTATGTAAGTAATTTATATCCAAAAATAAAAAATTATTTATTATGACAGAAAAAAATTATTTATCATTAAAAATAATATATATCCCTAAACAAATGTGTTTTTACCTATCCAATATAATTATAGATATTAAAAGTAAGAAAGGTTCCTGTTTAGTCTTATTCATTGCCTAGATTATTATATAGGTCACTTTCATGGAAAAGACTCTATAAAACTCAACAAAAGTTGATAAAAAATTCATAAGGATCGAAATATGTCCAACAAATTTGTTTTGAACAAGTTTTGGTCCATTTATACACCATATTTACTTTAGCTCACCATTAAATAATCCCATTTTTATCTTAGCAGTTGTAATTAATTTAAACTATTATTACTAATCATTTTTTTTAATTAATAAGTTTACCATATTAGACATTATTAATTATACTAATTCTAAATTTGAAATACTTTTTTTGAAATTCAATTCATGTAAGTAGAAGAAAAACTCTTTTAAATTAATCCTATATATATGATATGAGAGTGGGTTTTAATGTTTAAATGTTCAAATGTCCAAATGTTCCAATTTTCAATTGTTCAAAAGATTACAAAGTGTTTATATATAAATTCAAGATAAAAATGATTCCAGTTACAAAAATTAGATTAATAAATATAAAATTAACCAATTTTAGTCAAAACCAAATAATAATATAATTTATCATCATAAATTATTTAATTGGAAAGAAATATTTCAATTAAAATTCAGCATTTCTCACAAATCATCAATATATGAATATTCCCATAAAAATCTAATAAATTAACACTTTGATACTTTAGGTATTTCAAATTAAAAAAATTATTTTTATTATCCCGTATAGGTTTCCAAAAAGTGCTAAAATTTAATATATATTCTGCGTAAGAAGCATTCTATGAACCCGGATCCTCGTTTCAAGTATATTTTTCCTTTTCTGGTCATTTTTTTAGAAAAAGAGGAGAATCTGGAAATTTTCAAAGTACACGCCATGTACATTATATGTACACGCTGTGTACTTTGATGCATCATCAGGCCGTGTGTTGGCCATGTTCGGGCCACACACACGGTGTGTAGGGGTGATGTGGTGGACACTTAAAGCGGAGTACGGAAAGACCAAGTACCCACCGTGTACCCAGAAGTACATGCCGTGTAGTTTCGTTTTTTCATTCAACGGACCGGGGTCGTGCCTAATAGACGGAAACGTCTTCTTCTCCAGGTTCTTCGACTGAGAGCACCCGTACAACCGCAAATAGTCTCCGAGTCCCCGATCCTCTATCCGTTTTCCGAATCTACTGTCGTCTATTCCGTTGGAACCGCAGCGGTGAGCTCTTCCTTATTCTTGAGTCTCATTCCATGATTCTCCATCTTTCTCAAGATATCAGGGGTTGAACGTTTTGTGCGTTTTCGTAGATCTATGGCATTCCATGTAGAATCAAGCCGCGTGGTTCAATAGTTTTGATATCCTAGCATTAGGGTATGTGTTTTGTGCCTTACCTTTAGAAGTCTTTGTGTTTTATGTGAAAATTCCACCAATACCCATGAAGGGGGTATTTTGTGTTTACCGTTTTGTCCCCTGTTGTTTTCCTGTCATGCTTTTATGCTTGTGTATATGTAATTTGATCATGTTTGTGGATAATTGTTGTTCTTGGATGTTTTTCCCATGCCTTGTTCTTATTACAGCCTTTGGATTTTGTTAGCCTTTGGTCGTTATACCTGTTTTCCATGCCTTGTGACCATAGGATTGTGGGATATTCTGGACATTATTGTTATGTTGTAGACTGGTTAGCCAAGTAGCTCTATTGGTGTACTTGGGACTTATAGCATTCTTATACACTGACTGCCACAAGACCATGAGAACCTGGTTCTATAGACTATAAGGGATAGACTGAGTGAGCTTCCCAGAGAGTCTTGAATATTATAGACTACAGTAGGATAGACCGAGTGTGGTTCCTCATAGAGACTTAGAAATTATAGACTACGGGGGATAGACTGAGGGAGATTACCAGAGAGTCTTGGATATTATAAACTATAGGAGGGTAGACATAGAGAACTTTCTCAGAGATTCTTCACACTAATTAAATTTCTTTAAAACCCTTCTAGGCTAGAGAAGGAATTGACTGAGCGAGCATCCTAAGAAAGTCTGTGATAGACCTGAGACTATAGGTGGAATTGACTAAAAGAGCTTCCCTAGAGAGTTTCTAGACCTTGGGGCTATAAGAGGGTTAGACCGTGTGATCTTCCTCAGAGATTCCCTGAATACCCTAGACTATACGGGTAATTGACCGAGCGAGCTTCCCCATGTAGTCTTATAATTTCATATGACCAAACCAGTGGAGTTAGGCTGAGTGTACTACCCAGAGGGTTGTGGGTACTTCTTGGATATGACTAGAGGGGTTGGATGTGAGTACATCCCATGGGGGGTTCCTGTTGTGGTTTGTTGTTTTCTTCTCTGCTGCTTGTTGTTTTCTGGATTGATTACTATTGTATATTGTTCTTTTACTTCTTACTGGTTACTACCTTTTGATTATTGTTACTGCAAACTGGTTACTTCCTATTGTTTACTGTTACGGTTTACTGCTTACTGTACTAATACCTTCCATATACTAACTGACTGTAAGGCAGTGATCTTCGGGTGGTTTCCTACTAGGATTAGTCTCACACCTTGATTGGGCCATGCTTTTGGGACCAAACAGATTATGTTATTTCCGGTATAGACAAGGGCAAGCGCCCTTTGACTTATGGTACTTGATTTCATTGGAGCATGAGTGTATGGGACCATGTCGAGGCTTGTGATGCTGTGGTGTTACTTATTTTTCTTTCTAGTGTACTTTGGTTTTGATTTTTATTCAGTATTGTGACTTGTTTGGCTGCTTTCCTAGACATATGTATCGTGCATCATTTCATATATACATGTGTGCTCTAGTTGTTTGTTGTTTTAGTCTTCCGCTGTTTATTTTTGTTTGGTATTTACTACTTCCACTATTGTATGCCTCGTTTACTTCCACTCTGTACTCTGCCAATGAGGGCATAGTTTCCCCACTATCACACCCAAGGCCCTCGCTGCTAGTCGGCAGCCTCTGGCGTTTGGGGAAATGCGCTTGAGGCCATGTGACAAACCATGTAAGGGGATCCTCTAGGTGGCTTCCAGAACCGGGATGTTACAACGTGGTATCAGAAGTATTCTTTTCTCTTGATTTACTGTATGGAGCCTTTATCCCAGGATAGGATGGATTCGGTACTTTTTAATAAGCTTTTCCAAGGAGTAGCTAATCTGTGTACATGGAAAAGCCAATCTACCTCGTTTATTACAGTTTTATGGTTTTGATATTTTATGGTTGATATGATTTCATTAAAAGTAATTCACATGCCTTGTGTTGTTATTATTGTTGTTATTGAGGTTCTATTTTTTTGTCGCAACCCAAAGAGATGAGGGTATGCCACCTCATGCACCATATAGGCACTTGTTAGAAATCACATGCCATGAATTGTTTCCCTGACATCTATGGTGAATTAGTGATTGCATGTTGTTGTGATATAAGTTTTGTAGATTATGCATGCTGTTGTGATAGATGTTTGATAGAATCCTTGCGGTTTAATAGAGAATTGTTTGTATTGTACCTTTACTTAAATGAATTCCAAATTCTGATTTTTGAGGTGTACGAGCCCTCAGAAATCATATTTTGGTGGATCATTGACTTTTTTCTCTTGTATTTGAAATTTAAGTGATTCCAAGCTTTGATTCGCTGGGAGTATGGGCCCCCAAGGATCGTAATTTGGCACCTCCATCCTTGATTTTTAGTGTTTTCTGGGTTTCGGAGCAGTTTCTGAGCTACTGCATGAAAAAACCCAGAATACACAACATGTACTTGACTACACGTTGTGTACTTTTAAACCGTGTCACCAACTGTGTGGGAAGAAACACGGTGTGGTGAAAAAGTTTTCAGAAAAACATCGTGTATTGTAGTTGCACGTCGTGTAATAATGAGTCGTGTACTCAGCTGTGTCACTAACAACACTGGTCGGGGAAGCCCGCATAGTACATGTCATGATGGGTATGAACATGCAGTGTAGCCTCACTCTAGATATCCGGCCGTGTCACGAACAACACGAGACATTGTTATCTCTCCTATACACACCGTGTTTGTTCGGAACACGCCGTGTAAGGGTCAACTGTGTAGCCAACTGTGTAACTAACAACACGGGCCACATAATACCTTTCTTGTAAATGTCGTGTCCTTAGTGAACACATCGTGTAGTCTAGGATTAAGAGGAATGTGTGGGATAGCCATGTAAGGAGTCTCAGGAAAGGGAATGGAGATTTAATACATGTTGTGTATGCTTACAACACGTCGTGTAGTCTGGGGTTTTACACGACCAGTCGTGGAAGAAGTACACACCCATGTGTCTAGCGTAAGAAGGCACGCCGTGTAGTTTTATACACTCCATGTAATTGTGTTTTGTAGAACTTGTTTGATCTTTTCTCCTATTCCCATTTTGTGCACTTGTGTTTTTAGTGTTTGTTAATCCTAAGATAAGGTGTGCTTTTGATCATTCACAGCTATGCCTCTGAGACATCCTCCGGTTGTTCTTCAACTGCCAGACAGTGATCAGACACCAGATATGGCCGATCAGGGATCTCCTGTAAATCCTCCAACGGATCCTCCTACAGATCCTCTTGTTGTTCCAGCCTTGGCCCCAGCAGTTATACCTATTGCAGCCACTGATGCCCAGTTAAGGGATGACTTCCTTAGGACGATACATACCTTTCAGGGAGTGACGCCTCTAGCCCCGTCAATGGTTCAGTTGACATGGGTTTTCTAACAACAGCATCCTTCTACTTTTTTAGGGGATAGAGGACTCGAGGCTGCAGAGTCGTGGATAGTGGCCACGCTGACGATCTTCGAGCATTTGGAGACACCGCCAGAGAAAAGGGTAAATCTTTCCACTTATATGCTCCGAGACACCACCAAGAGGTGGTTGGAGGTGATATCACAGTCTGGGAACCAACAGAGTAGGACATGGGTTGATTTCCAGCACATCTTCTAAAATTACTTATATCTAGAGACATTTATGGCTGACTGAGCCCAGGAGTTTATGAGTCTCGAGCAGGGTACTCTTTTGGTTATGGAGTACTCGTCTCGCTTTACTGAGCTACAACGCTTCACGCTGATTCCAGCAGGTGATGATTTGTTCCATGCCAGGATGTTCTAGGATGGTCTCAGGCAGGATATACATTCCCAGGTGAATATCATTAGATTGACTTCGATCAGCTCTATCGTCAACCAATCACTGATCACTGAGCACAATCTAAGAGATTTTGGAGCAGTGATCCAGGGTGGTTCGACATCCAGAGTCATCGCTCCTCTACTCATAGCAGGAAGCACCGCAAGGAGTCTTCTCGAGGAGAGAAGGGTAGGTGGAATGCATCTTCAGGCATCCAGATAGTATGCTACCAGTGAGGTAAGAGTGGGTATACTTGGCCTTAGTGTTAGAGAAGCCGATGGAGTGCCGATCTTGCGGTAATATGGGCCATCTTCAATGTTTTTGTTAGATCTTCTCACCTACAGCTGGTTGTAGGGGTTCTCCTATGACCCCACGTTCCGGACATGTATTTCCAATTTCCCACTAGTTTGGGATGTGGTGTTCGTCCAGCTTTTTGAGCCGAGGTGGAGATCGCGGTCGTGGTGGTCAGGCCCCAAGTTATCAGCGACAACAGAGTGGATTAGCTCAGAGTGGTCAGCCAGGGGCATGTGGTCGCGGTACAGGCCAGTCTTTTTCCATGGAGAAGACCCACAAAGAGCAAGATCCCAACCCTTCAATATTTTGAGGTACGATATTAGTAGCCTCGGTTTTATCTTCATCCCTTTTCGATACTGGTGCTTCACATAGTTTTATATCTGTTGTTTTTTTTGGAGAGCCTTGGGTTCTGTATATTTTCATCTGCCAACATGTTGAATATTGATACACCATTTGGAATGAGGACATATAGCGTATGTCAGTGAATATAGTGCCCTCTTGAGGATGCAGGGTGTCACTTCTTATGGGACCTTTATCACCTAGAGATGACATGCTATGATGTCATTCTTGGTATGGACTGGTTAGTTCCCTTCCAGGTAGTCGTCGATTTCTATCGCCACAGGGTGAGTTTCGTATCACCCGAGGGTGGATCTTTACTTCACAGAGGCGAGTAGGATGTCCAGGCAGGTAGAGCTAGACCAGAGCATCATGGGTTTGGAGGAGTTACAGCCCAGATTGCCATTTTTTATCTGGATGTCCAGGGGACTTCACAGTTAGAATTTCTTTCAGTGGTGGATCATTTCAAGGATGTCTTTCCAGAGGACTTTTCAGTTTTTCCTCTAGAGCGGGAGGTAGACTTCTCGATTGAACTCATGCCAGGGGAGGCACAAGTGTTCATTCCTCCTAATATGATGGGTACACCTGAGTTGCAGTAGCTCAAGAATCTATTGGAGGAGTTGCATTCAAAGGGTTTCATCCAACCCAGTACTTCTCCTTGGGGTTCTCCTATCATGTTTGCGAAGAAGTAATACTGCACCCTTTGGCTTTGTGTGGATTATCAGATGCCGAACCAGTTAATGGTCAAGAACCGATATCCCTTGACGAGGATCAATAATCTATTTGATCAGCTTCGTGGGGTCGGGGTGTTCTCACAGATCGATATGATGTCTGGTTATCATCAGTTGCGCTTTAGACCATTAGATATACCTCTTACAGTTCAGGAGCGGGTATGGTCTATACGACTATACAGTCATGCCATTCGGTATCACGAATGTGCCAGCAGTTTTTATGGAACTGATGTACCAAGTGTTCCATCCATACATGGATTCCTTAGTGGTGATTTTAATGGATGAAATCTTGGTGTACTCTCACACTCGACACGACCATACGACCGATCTTGAGATCATTCTGAGTACACGGAGAGGTCATCAGTTATATTCTAAGATATCGAAATGCCACTTTTGGAAGGATCAGAATCACTTCATGGGTCACATTATCTCAGAGGAAAGAATACCTGTGGACCCAGAGAAAGTGGGAGCTGTAATTTCCTGGGAGCAACCAAATAATTTCTTTGAGGTGCGGATTTTTATAGGGATGGATGGAAAATTAATGCGTTTTATACAGGAATTTTCATTCCTTGGAACACCACTGACAGGTCTGACCAAGAAAGGGGAGAAGTTCTTATGGTCAGATTCCTTTGAGTCTGTCTTTTAGGAGATGAAGGGGAGATTGACTTCTACTATGATACCAGTCTTTCCAGATTCGGGCAAGGTCTATGTAGTCTATTGTGATTCTTCATGTGTCAATTTGGGAGTTTTGCTTATGCAGGGATATGGAGTCGATGGGTATGAGTATCGGTAGTTGAGGCCACATGAGAGGAACTACCCAACGTACGATCTGGAGTTGGAAGCTGTTGTTCATGCCTTACATTTTTGGAGACATTATCTCCTAGGAGAACACTTTGTGGTTTTCACCGACCACAAGAGTCTGAGGTAAATCAACACTCAGTGTGATCTGAATCTAAGATAGCGTAGGTGGGTCGAGTATCTACAATCCTTTGACTTTGAGCTTTCCTATACACCGAGAAAGGGCAACGTAGTGGCAGATTCTTTGAGCAGGAGAACTCAGATTCAGGCAGTTCAAGAGGCCAGAGGTCAGTGACAGCTTATGGCCCTATTCTCTGAGATGCACTTGGAGGTTCATGACAGACCGGGACATAATTTCCTATCATCTGTATTTCATACCTATAATCTTGTTGATCAGGTACGTATGAGGTAGCTATCAGACTCAGAAGGCCTAGTCATGCGGGACAACGTGTCAGGAGAGGATCCTCTCCCTGTATGGACAGTGGGTGAGGATGATATCTTGCATTTATTGGGATGCATATGGGTGCCAGTAGACATACGGGAGGAGCTGATGCAGGATTTTCATTCTTCATTTTGGGCAGTTCATCCTGGCATCACCAAAATTTATCATGATCTACACTTCCAATAGTAGTGGACAGGCATGGAGAAAGATGTTTCTGGGTTCGTCATGAGACGTTATACTTGTCAGCAGGTGAAATCGGAGCATCCGCGACCAGCAAAGCTTTTACAGCTATTATCCATCCCTAAGTGGAAGTGGAACGATGTCGCGATGGACTTTTTGACTGGGTTACCGAGGTCACCTAGAAGTAGTGATGTTGTTTGGGTTGTCGTCGATAGGAATACGACGGTTTCTCACTTCTTTCCGATCAAGGTGACCATCAGCATTGATGAGCTGTGACGGTTGTACATCCGAGAGATTTTATGTCTTCATGGAGTTCCACACTCTATTGATGAAGACATGTATATTTGTTTTACTTATTGGTTTTGGAAGGGGCTTCAGAAGGCTTTCGATAAATAGGTACTTTTGAGTACAACATACCATCCCCAAAAATATGGTCGGTCCGAGCGTATGATCCAAGTGCTTGATGATATGATCTGAGCGTGTATTCTAGACTTTGGAGGTTCTTGGGAGAAGGATATCCCTCTTGTTGATTTTTCCTATAACAACAGTTTTCAGGAGACTATTCAGATGAAACCTTACGAGGCCTTGTAGGGTAGGACATACTGGTCATAATTATACTGGATGGAGGTAGGAGAGGCAGCTTTGCTGGGATGTCTTCTTTTTCAGGAGTCCTCAGAGCAGATAGAGTTTATTCGGAAGTGGATGGCTATAGTACAGTCTCGACAGAAGTCTTATTCTGATCAGTGGAGACGACCTCTAGAGTTTTAGGTCAAGGATCAGGTTTTGATGTGTGTCTCACTGAGGTTGGGACAAACGAGTATTTGGAGACAAGGTAAGCTTTCACCGCGGTATGTCGGGCCATTTGAGGTGTTGGAGAGAGTTAGGCCAGTTCCCTATCGGTTGCAGTTACCTCAGAGGTATCAAGATATACACAATGTCTTCCATGTTTCTCATCTCTGACGTTACTTTTCAGACCAGTCTCATGTCTTTAAACCCAAGGAGGTTGAACTTGAAGCAGATGCGTTGTTTGAGGAGCATCCTATCCGGACTGTTGATTGCATTACGAAGGTTCTCCATGGATGGTTTTTGCCTCTAGTATGGGTGATATGGTAGCACAGGAGAGTACAAGAAGTGTCCTGGGAGAGAGAGGACGATGTATGATCTCAGTGGATGCAGCTGTTTGGGGTTTCGTCTTCTACACCTCACTAGGGAAATTCAGGGACAAATTTCTTTAAGGGGGGAAGTTTGTAAGAACCCGGATCGTCATTTCATGTATGTTTTTCCTTCTGTGGTCATTTTTTATAAAAAAGGGGAATCTGGAAATTTTCAAAGTACACGCCTTGTACTTTATATGTACATGCAGTGTACATTGATGCAGCGCCCGACCTTGTGTTGGCTGTGTCCATGCCACACACACGGTGTGTAGAGGAGATGTGGAGGCTGCTTAATGGAGAGTACGAAAATGCAAAGTACAAGCCGTGTACCTAGAAGTACACGTCGTGTAGTTTATTTTTTTTATTAAACGGACTGGGGTCGCGCTTAATCGACGGAAATGACTTCTTCTCCAGGTTATTCGATCAAGAGTGCTCGTACAGCCAGGAACACTCTTCGAGTCCCCGATCCTCTGTCTGTTTTCCGAATCGACCATCGTCAGTTGCGTTCAAACCACAATGGTGATCTCTTCATTCTTCTTGATTCTCATTGCATGATTTTCCCCTTTTCTCAAGTTATCGTGGGTTGAATGTGTTGTGCATTTTTGTAGATTTACGCCATTCCAAAGAGAATCAAGCCTCTTAGTTCTAGTATTTTGATCTCCTAGCATCAAGGTATGTGGTTTCTGCCTTACCTTTATATGTCTTTTAGTTTTAATTACAAATTACACCAATACCCGTGAATGGGGTATTGTGTGTTTACTATTTTGTCCCCTGTTGTTTTCCTACCATGATTGTATGCTTGTGTAGAGGTAATTTGATCATTTTTGTGGATAATTGTTGTGACGTGATGTTTTTCCCATGCCTTGTTCTTGTTACAACCTTTGTGTATTGTTAGCCTTTGGTCGTTATAACTATTTTAAATGCCTTTTGACCATAGGATGGAGTGCTATTCTGGACATGCGTGTTATGAAGCAGACTAGTTAGCCAAGTAGCTCTATAGATGTACTTGGGCCTTATAGCATTATAATGCACTTACTGGCATAGGACCGTGAGAACATGGTGCTATAGACAATAAGGGATAGACAGATTGGGATTCCCATAGAGTCTTGTATATTGTATACTACAGTAGGGTAGACCGAGTGATCTTCCTCAGATATTCTTATACATTATCTACTACATGGGATAGACCGAGGGAGCTTCCCAGAGAGTCTTGGATATAATAGAATACATGAGGGTGGACCGAGAGAGCTTCCTCAAAGAGTCTTCACTCTGTCTAAATTTCTTTAAAACCCTTCCATGCTAGAGATGGAAATGACTGAGCGAGCTTCCCTAGAGAGTTTTTAGACCTTGGGGCTATTAGAGGGTTAGACCGCGTGATCTTCCTCTGAGAGTCTCTAAATACCCTAGAATCTAAGAGGAATTTATCGAGCGAGCTTCTCTAGAGATTCTTATAATTTAGTATGACCAAACCAGAGGGGTTAGGATGAGTGCACTACCCAGAGGGTTGTGGGTACTTCTTGGATAGGACCAGAGGGGTTGGATGCGAGTACTTCCCTGGGGGGTTCCTGTTGTGGTTTGCTATTTTCTTCTCTGCTACTTGTTGTTCTGTAAATTTATTACTGTTGTATATCGTCATGTTACTTCTTACCGGTTACTGCCTGTTGTTTACTATTACAGCTTACTGGTTATTGCATGTTGTTTACTGTTACTGTTTACTGCTTATTGTACTATTAGCTGTCATATACTCACTTACTGTAAGGCACAGATCTTCGGGTGGTTGCATACTGGGATTGTTATCACACCCTGTTTGGGACATGCTTTTGGGCCCAAATATACTATTTCGTTGCAGGTATAGACAAGGGAAAGAGCCCTTCGACTTCTGATACTTAATTTCTTTAGAGCGGGAGAGCATGGGACACATCTGAGGCTTGCGATGCTGAGGAGTTTCATATTTGTCTTTCTTGTGTACTTTGGTTTAGTTTTGTATTCAGCATTTTGAATTGTTTGGATGCTTTTCGAGACATATTTATCATGCATCATTTCATATATACATGTTTTCTCATGTTTTTTATTACCTTAGTCTTCCCTTGTTTATTGTTGTTGGATATTTACTTCTTCCACTATTGTCGACCATGTTTACTTCCACTGTGTACTCTACCAATGGGGGCATAGTTTCCCCACTATCACATCAAATGCCCTCACTTCTAGTTGGCAGTCTCTCGAATTTGGGGAAATGCACTTGAGGCCAGGTGACCAACTGGGTACGGGGCGCCTCTAGGTGGTTTCTGGAACTGGGACATTACAAAGTGGTATCAGAGGGATTCTTTTCTCTTCATTTACTGTTTGGAGCCTTTAGCCAGGGATAGGATGGATTTGGTACATGATAATATGTTGTGCCTGGGAGTAGCTAACCTATGTACAGGGAAAAGCCAATCTTCCTCATTTATTGTAGTTTTTTGGTTTTGAGATTTTACAGTTGATATTATTTCACCTAGATTGATTCACATGCGTTGTGTTGTTATTATTGCTGTTATGGAGGTTCTATTTTTTTTGGCGCAACCTGATGAGATGAGGGTATTCCATGTCATGAATCATATTTTCACTTGTTATAAATCACATTCCATGTATTCTTTCCATGCCATCTAGGGTGCATTAGTGATTTCATGTTGTTGTGATAGAATTTGTGTATAATATGCATGTTGCTGTGATAGATGTTTGATAGAATCTCTACAGTTTAATAGAGAATAGTTTTTATTGTACCTTTACTTAAATGAACACCAAATTCTGATTTTTGAGGTGTATGGGCCCTCATAAATCGGAGTTTGGTGGATCATTGACTTTTTTCTCTTGTGTTTTATTTGTAGGAGATTCCAAGCATTGATTCGCGGGGAGTATGGATTCCCACGGATCAGAATTTGGCACCTCTATGATTTCTTTTCAGTGTTTTCTGGGATTCAGTGCAGTTTCTAAGCAACTGCTCGGAAAATCCCAGAATACATGGTGTGTACTTGACTACACGCTATGTAGTTTTAAACCATGTCACTGAATGTGTGAACAGAAACACTGGGTGGTGAAAACGTTTTTAGAAACATGCCGTGTACTGTAGTTGCATGCCGTGAAAAAGTGAGCCTTGTACCTGGCCGTGTCACTAACAACATGGGTCGGGGAAGCATGTGTCATACACGCCATGTTGGGTATTAACTCGCCGTGTAGCCTCAATCTAGATACCCGACCATGTCACGAACAACACGGGGCAGTGTTATATATCCTACCCACACCGTGTTTGTTCGGAACATGCCATCTAAGGGTCAACCGTGTAGCCGGCAGTGTAACTATCAGCACGGCCTGCCGAAACCATGTCTGGTACACGCCGTGTCCTTAGTGAACATGCCGTGTAGTCTAGGGTTAAGAGGAATGTGTGGGATTGCCGTGTAAGGATAACCAGGACAGGGAATGGAGATTTATTACACGTCGTGTGTGCTGACAACACGCCGTGTAGTCTGGGTTGTTACATGACCATCCATGGAAGAAGTACACTCCCATGTTTCTGGCATAAGAAAGCATTCCCTGTAGTTTTATACAAGATGTGTAATCTTGTTTTTTAGAACTTTTTTGTTCTTTTCTCATGTTCCCATTTTGTGCTCTGGTGTTTTTAGTGTTTGTTAATCCTGAGCTATGGTGTGATTTTGATCTTTTAGAGCTATGCCTCCGAGACTTCCTCTGGTTGTTAGTTATATTACAGACAGTGATCAGACACTAGATATGTCCAATCAGGTATCTCATGCAGATCCTCTTACAGATCCTCCTACAGATCCTCTTGTAGTGCCAGCCTTGGCACAAGCAGTTATACCCGTTGCATGCACTGATGCCCAGTTCAGGGTGGACTTCTTAAGGATGATGCATACCATTCATGGAGTGCCACCTCCTGTCCCATCAATGGCTGAGTTGATGCTGGTTTTCTAGTAGCACCATACTCCTACATTCTCAGGGGATGGAGGACCCCAGGCTGCATAGTAATGGCTAGAGGCCACGCTGACGATCTTCGAGCTTCTGGAGATACGTCCAGAGAAAAGGTTAAATCTTGCTACTTATATGCTCTGAGACATCGCCAAGAGGTGGAGGGAGGTGATATCATAGTTCGGGCACCAACAGAGTATGACTTGGGATGAGTTCTGGTGCATCTTCTATAACTACTTTTATCCAGAGACCTAGAGAGTTGACAGAGCCTGATAGTTTATGAGTCTCGAGCAGGGTACTCTTTCTGTTATGGAGTACTTTTCACTCTTTTCTGAGCTGTAGCGCCTCACTCCTATTCCAGTAGGTGATGAGTTGTTCCTTGAAAGGAAGTTCAAGGACGCTCTCAGGCAGGAGATCAATTCCCAGGTGAAAATCTTCAGGTTGAATTCGATCTCCTCTATCATCAACCAAGCGCTGATCACTAAGAACAATCTGAGAGATTCTGGAGAAGTGAGCCATGGAGGATCGACATACAGAGTCAGCGCTCCTCCTACTGGAAGAAGGAAGCACCGCAGGGAGTCTCCTCGAGGAGAGAAGGGTAGGTGGAATACATCTTCAAACATCCAGATAGTAAGCTACCAGTGCGATAGGAGTGGGAATACTAGGCCACAGTGTCAGAGAGATCTAATAGAGTGCCGATCTTGCGGTAAGATGGGCCATCTTCAGTGTTTTTGTCAAATCATCTCACCTACAGATAGTAGTAGGGGTTCTCCTATGACCCCGTGTTTAGAAGATGTGTCTCCAGTTTCTCACCAGCCTGGGAACTAGAGTTCTTCCAGCCATTTGGGCCGAGGTGGAGGTCGCGGTCATGGTGGTCAGTCACCAGGTTATCAGTCACAGCAGAGTGGATCATCTCAAAGTGGTCAGACAGGGGCGCAGGGCCGCGGTACAGGCCAGACATTTTCCATGGAGCAGACCCACCAAGGGAAGGAACCCAGCCCTTCTACAGTTCGAGGTAAAATCATAGTAGCCTCATTTTTATCTTCATTCCTTTTCGATAATGGTGCTTTGCATAGTTTTATCTCTGTTTCTGTTGTGGAGAGCCTTGGGCTCTGTATCCTTTCGTCTTCCAACATGTCGACTCTTGATACACCGTTGGGAATGAGGACATCTAGAATATGTCATTGCAGAGAGTTCCCTCTTGAGGTTGCAGGGTGTCACTTCTTATGGGACCTTTATGTCATAGAGATGACAGGATCTGATGTCATTCTCGGTATGGAGTGGTTAGTTCCCTTCCAGGTAGTCATCGATCGCTATCTCCGCAGGGTGAGTATCTTATCACTATAGGGTGAATCATTCCTTCATAGAGGCGAGTGGGACGTCCAGGAGGGTAGAGCTGGACCAGAGGATCAGGGGCTAGGAGGAGTTATAGCACGGATTTCCAGTCTTTATTTGTATGACCTAGTGGCTTCATAGGTAGACTTTCCTCCAGTGGTGGATCATTTTAGGGATGTCTTTCAAGAGGAATTTTCAGGTTTGCCTCTGGAGCCTAAGGTATACTTCTCAATTGATCTCGTGCCAAGGGCAGCACCGATGTCCATTATTCCTTATAGGATGGATACACCTGAGTTGTAGGAGCTCAAGAAGCTGTTGGAGGAGTTGCAGGCAAAGGATTTCATCCGACCCAGTACTTCTCCTTGCGGTTCGCCTGTCCTATTTGTGAAGAAGGGAGACAACACCCTTAGGCATTGCGTGGATTATCAGAAGCTAAACCAGTCAATGGTCAAGAACCGATATCCCTTACCGAGGATCGATGATCTCTTTGATCATCTTCAAGTATCCCTGGTGTTATCAAATATCTATTTGAGCTCCGGTTATCATCAGTTGCGCATTAGACCATCAGATATACCTCTTACAGCCTTCAAGAGTAGGTATGGTCTATACAAGAATTTGGTCATGCCATTTGGTCACATGAATGCGCCAGTAGTTTTTATGGCACATATGAACCAAGTGTTCCATCCATACATGGATTCCTTCATGGTGGTTTTCGTGGACGACATCATGGTGTACTCTCAAACTCGACACGACCATACTACCCATCTTAAGATCATTCTATGTACACTTAGAGAGCATCAGTTATATGCTATGCTATAAACATTCCACTTTTAGATGGATCAGATTCACTTCTAGGGTCATGTTATCTCAGAGGAAAGAATATCAGTGGACCTAGAGAAAGTGAGAGTTGTAGTTTCCTAGGAGCATATGAAGAATGTCATTGAGGTGAGGAGTTTTCTAGGGTTGGTAGGACACTACAGGCATTTTATACAAGACTTTTCATACCTTGCAGCACCGCTGACTGGTCTGACCAATAAAGGAGGGAAGTTCTTATGGTCTGATTCATTTGAGTCATCCTTTCAAGAGATAAAGTGGATATTGACGTTACCGCTGATACTAGTCTTTCCAGAGCTGGTCAAGAGCTATATAGTCTTTTTTGATGCTTCAGGTGTTGGTTTTGGAGTTGTGCTTATTCATGGATATGGAGTCGTTGCGTATGGGTCTTGGCAGTTGAGGCCACACGAGAGGAACTACCCGACACATGATCTGGAGTTGGCATCCATTGTTCATGCCTTACGCTATTGAAGACATTATCTCTTGGGAGAGCACATTGTGGTTTTCACAGACCAAAAGAGTCTGATGTACATATTCACTCAGTGTGATCTCAATCTATGACAGCGCAGGTGGGTCAAGTATCTAAAGTCCTTCGACTTTGAGCATGCCTATACGCCGGGAAAGTGAAAGGCAGTGGCTGATGCGTTGAGCAAGAGAACTTAGATTCAGGCAGTTCCGGAGGCCAGTAGTGAGTGGAAGATTATGGATCTGTTCTCTGAGATGCACTTGGAGGTTCACGATATATAGGGATATAATTTTCTATCATCCGTAGATGTTACCTCTACTCTTCTTGATCGGGTACGGATGAGGCACCTATCAGACTCAGAAGGCCTAGTCTTGCGGGAGAGCATGTTAGGAGAGGATCCTTTCCCTAGATGGACAGTGGTAGAGGATGAGATCTTGCTTTTCGAGGGATGCATATGGGTTCTAGTAGACATACACGAGGAGCTGATGCGGGATTTTCATTCTTCAGTTTTGGCAGTTCATCCTGGCATCACGAAAATGTATCATGATCTACACCACCAGTACTAGTGGCCCGGTATGAAGAGGGATGTTGTTGGGTTCATCATGAGATGTTCTACTTGTCATCAGGTGAAAGCGGACCATTAGCGACTAGAAGGGATTTTACAGCAGTCACCCATCCCTCAATGGAATTGGAACGATGTTGTGATAGACTTCGTGACCGGGTTACCGAGGTCACCTCGAGTGAGTGATGCTGTTTGGGTTTTCCTCAACAGGCTTACGATGGTTTCTCACTTCTTTTTGATCAAGGAGACCTTCAACGTTGATGAAATGGGAAAATTGTACATCCGAGAGATTGTACATCTGCATGGAGTTCCACACTCCATTGTATCAGACAGGGATGCAAGCTTTACTTCTTGGTTATGGTAGGGGCTTTAGAAGGCTTTTGGTACACAGGTACTTTTTAGTACATCATACCATCCTCAGAAAGAAGGACAGTCCAAGCGTACAATCCAGGTTCATAAGGATATTCTCTGAGATTGTATTCT
Source organism: Viscum album (assembly GCA_963277665.1). NCBI lineage: Eukaryota > Viridiplantae > Streptophyta > Magnoliopsida > Santalales > Viscaceae > Viscum > Viscum album. The sequence goes on along the minus strand of OY728135.1, from coordinate 1,641,301,771 downwards.
AGACTTTGGAGGTTCTTGAGAGAATCATATCTCTTTTGTAGAGTTTTCCTATAACAACAGTTTTCAGGAGACTATTCAGATGGAACCTTACGAGGCATTGTACGGTAGGCCATGCTGATCACCATTATGCTGGATGGAGGCAGGAGAGGCAGATTTGCTGGGACGTCATCTTGTTTTGGAGACCTTAGAGTAGACAGAGTTAATTCAGAAGAAGATGGCTACATCACAGTATCGAAAGAAGCCTTATGCTGATCAGCAGAGACGACCTCTATAGTTCGAGGCCGGGGATCAGGTTTTCCTGCGTGTCGCACTGTGTTTGGTACACAAGAGGATTCGGAGATAGGGTAAGCTTTAAACATGGTACGTCAGACCATTTGAGGTGTTGGAGAGAGTTGGGCTAGTTGCCTATTGGTTGCAGTTACCTCAAAGGTACCGGGATATGCATGATGCCTTCCACGTTTCTCAGCTCCGATGTTACTTTTCAGACCTGTCTCATGTCTTTCAATCCGAGGAGGTTGAACTTGAAACGAATGTGTTGTTTGAGAAGCATCCTATCTGGATTTTCGATCATAGTACGAAGGTTCTCCATGGCCGGTATGTTCCTATGGTATGGGTGCTATTGTAGCACGGGCGAGTACAGGACGAGACATGGGAGAGGGAGGCCAATGTACGATTGAAGTTGCAAGAGTTGTTCGGGGTTCCATCTTCTACGTCACGCTAGGGAAATTCAGGGAAAAATTTCATTAAGGGGGGATGTTTGTAAGAACCCGGATCTTATTTTCAGGTTTTTTCCTTTTTTGGTCGTTTTTTTGAAAAAGAGGAGAATCTAGAAATTTTTTAAGTACACACCATGTACTTTATATTTAAACACCATGTACTTTGATGCAGCGCCAGGCTGTGTGCTAGCCGTGTCCGGGCCACACACACGGTGTGTTGGTGCGATGCGGAGGCCACATAAGGTGGAGTATGGAAAGGCCAAGTACACTCCATGTACCCAGAAGTACATGTTCTCTAACCTGTAGTACCCGTTGTGTAGTTTATTTTTTTCATTAAACAGATTGAGGTCGCACCTAGTCTACGGAAACGTCTTGTTCTCTAGGTTCTTCGACCGAGAGCACCCGTATGACCGCGAAAACTCCCCGAGTCCCCAAGCCTCTGTCCGTTTTCCAAATTGACATCCGCCGATTGCATTGGAACCACAGCGGTGCGATCTTCCTTCTTTTTGAGTCTCATTCCATGATTTTCCCTCTTATTCATGATATTGTGTGTGGAACATTTTGTGCATTTTCATAGATCTATGTCATTCCAAGGAGAATAAATCATCGCAGTTCAAGTATTTTGATCTCCTATTATCATGTTAGGTGGTTTCTACATTACCTTTAGAAGTCTTTGAGTTTTATGTGCAAATTCCACCAATACCCGTGAATGAGGTATTGCACGTTTACCATTTTTCCCCATGTTGTTTTCGTGCCATTATTGTATGCTTTTGTAGAGTAAATTTCATCATGTTTGTGGATAATTATTGTTCCTGGATGTTTTTTCCATGCCTTGTTCTTTTTACAACAATTGGGTCTTGTTAGCATTTGGTTGTTATACTATTTTCCATGCCTTGTGACCGTAGGATGGAGTGATATTCTGGACATGCTTGTTATGTTGTAGACTAGTTAGCCAAGTGGCTCTATAGGTGTATGTGTTCCTTATAGCATTATTATGCACTGACTGGAACGAGACCATGAGAACCTGGTGTAATAGACTATAAGGGATAGATTGGGTGAGCTTCCCAGATATTCTTGGATATTATAGACTACATGAGGGTTGACCAAGTGAGCTTCCTCAGAGATTCTTAGACATTATAGATGATGGGTGTTAGACCATGTGAGCTTCCCAGAGTGTCTTGGATATTTTAGACTACAGGAGGGTAGACCGAGAGAGCTTCCTACGAGAGTCTTCACTCTTTTTGAATTTATTTAAAACCCTTACAGGATAGAGAATTAATTGACTGAGCGATCTTCGTTAGAGAGTCTGTGATAGACCTGAGACTATAGGATGAATTTACTGAGTGAGCTTCCTTATAGAGTTTCCAGACCTTGGGGCTATAAGAGGGTTTGACAGTGTGATCTTCCTCAGAGAGTCCCTGACTACAATAGACTATAAGGGTAATTGACTGAGCGAGCTTCCCCGGAGAGTCTTATAATTTATTATGACCAAACCAGAGGGGTTAGGAAGAGTGCACTACCCAGAGGATTGTGGGTACTTCTTGGATATGACTAGATGGGTTGGATGCAAGTACTTCCCAGGGGGGTTACTATTGTGGTTTGTTGTTTGCTTCTCTACTGCTTGTTGTTCTGTGGATTTATTACTATTGTATATCTTCCTATTACTGATTACTGGTTATTTATTGTTGTTTAATATTACTGTATACTGGTTAATGCCTGTTGTTTACTATTATTGTTTACTGCTTATTGTTCTATTACCTGACATATACTCACTGACTATAAGGAACAGATCTTTGGGTGGTTGCCTACTGGGATTAGTCTCACACCCTGTTTGGGCTATACTTTTGGGACCAAATAGACTACATTATTACTGGTATAGATAAGGTCAAGAACCCTATGTCTTCTGGTACTTGATTCCTTTAGAGTAGGAGAGCATGAGACCAATCCGAGGCTTGCGATGCTGAGGAGTTTCTTATTGTCTTTCTTGTATACTTTGGTTTAGTTTTCTATTCATCATTGTGACTTGTTTGGATGATTTCCTAGACATATGAATTGTGGGTCATTTTATATATACTTGTGTTCTCCAGTTTTTTGTTGTTTTAGTCTTCCACTGTTTATTGTTCTTGGATATTTACTGCTTTCGCTATTGTCTGCCTTGTTTATATCTACTGTGTACTATGCCAATGAGGGCATAGTTTCCCCACTATCACACCCAAGGCTCTTGCTTCTAGTCGACAGCCTCTGTTATTTGGGGAAATGCATTTGAGTCTATATGACCAACCAGGTACGGCGTGCCTATGGGTGGATTCCAGAATCGGGACGTTACAAGCATGATTATACCGTCTTTATGGAAAAATATTTTTTTTAGAAAAAATTACTTTTCATTAAAATCATTCTTATTTTATTAATAATCAATAAATAGTTTAAAATGTGTTTACTACACATTTTCATATTCTATTAGTCATATTATTAACCTCAATTCCATAATGTAGGAAATTATTGTAATATTAAATAATAATTTTAATAATAAATTATTGTTTTTAAAATCTCCGCCTTGCGAGAAATGTATGATTTCAAAGAAACATGGTGTTGCCTCTAATGTATGTTAAATTCAATGTCCTATGTCACATATGATGTTGAATAAATCATTATTATTTTATAATTTTTAAGTGCTACATCCTTGATCATGATCATTGATTCTTCTATGACCTTTATATTATGAACTACCAAATACTGATGCTTAGATTATGATTCATGAACTTATTGGTATGATTATCAAATTTTATATTCTTATTCTCATACCCTTATCATCATGTTATTCTTACAAATGATCATTGACTAGTATATTTAATGTTTAATTTTATATACATCTTTTCTCACCCTTTATTATTTCTCTATTCCCCTATTCATGAATAAAGGATTTATGTAGGGTATTTCTAAGAAGTGCATAATGTGGTAATAACTTTATGGGCAATGTTAATGATATTTTGTGAAATATGATCTTCATGTATCTAGTTTTAAAAAAAACTTTTTATGATTATGGGGTATTTAATTTTATTATATGTAATGAATATTTCTATAAAATTATTCAATTCATATATATATATATATATATATATAATTTTTGAGTAATCTCAACAATCCCAAGTTCAATTTCAGAAATTATAGTATGTGATTTTCTCCTCATTGATATTGTCATTTGAGCTTATTTTCCTTGACCCCAAATGTTTTTCATAACCTCCAATTGATTTTTAAATGTTGGATGAATTGAAATTATTTATTATTTATCAATTTATGTGGATGAATGGAAAAAAATTTCATTTTAATCACAAGTATATTCCATCCATCCAAGTCTTATTTTTTAATATTTTTTTTAAAAACATTTGCTTTATAGATTAGTGATAACCGCACATTAAATGGGATAAAAACAACCAACATAAAAATGTAAAAATCCAAATTTAAAATTTAAAACATCACACGATAATATTTTTTACTTGTTATATAGTTTATTTTTCAACATTCACATTGAATTTATAATGTGTTCCTTGAAATTTACACTCATTCGGTAAGTTCTAAAACACATTCCCATAAGTACCATAAACCATATTTCTTGTATTTATTATTTTATTATTTATATTCTCATTAATTTTATGGATATCCAATATAAATTACTCCAACTCCACTTTTCTCAGACTTAATATAATTAAAATATGAACTTTGGTAAAAGGGATTCCAAACATTCTTGGGTACTTCCTGAATGGGTTTTTTATTTTTAATACATATCATCAATAGAAAAATATTATATAATGCATATATATAAATTTTTAAATTACACTATTATCCCCACCACGCAACTTGAAAATAAATGAGAAGTAACATGTTTTCCACTAACATGATTTGATCGATCTAAATAAAATATCTATTATTACCCTCAGTATCATTATTTTATTATTGGATATAGAGTCAAATATAATGTTTATAAGTCCTATAATATTATAAATACTTATACAATTTTCACATATATTTTAAAAACGATTATCTAAATAGAACCTCTTTATAGTGTAACGAAATTATTTTTATGTAATTCTGTTAAAAATATTGAATAACTTCAATGATTTTTATTTGTGCATTATAAAAATATTTTATGAGATTAAATCATAATAATCAGTGAACAGTTGAAATTAAATATAATCATATAATGATTTATTCCTCATCACTCCACATATATCTAAATGGAGAGTTCAATGAGATGATTTTTTCAGATCAATACTCTTTTATATAAAACATTTATAATCTTATCCTCTAAAAATATATTTCATTCCAATATAAATTCTCTCCTAATAAATGAATCATCACTACTATTATATCATCAGGTTAATTTGTTTTATGATCATTTGACCGTTGTATCCAATTTTTCCATTCCAAAAATCCTTCACCTCATTCATAATCAATTAATAGTATTTTTATCATCTACCAAATTAAACATGTTTCCTTTATCCCACCTTCCATCAGTTATAACATATACATTGTTTAATAATTTCACCATACTTTCATCTATTTCAATGATCACATCTCATTCCTTATCACATAGTTGGGAAACACTAAAAATTTTGTCTTTAAAATGTTCAACTATGATAATAATCTTTGATCATAGATATTACCTCAAATTTTTTTGATCCCATAATTTTTTTATTACCAATCATTAAAGAAAGTTGACTGATCTACCCCTATATGTATCAATATTGTTCTAAAATTTAATATCACACATAATATGAGATGAAAAAGTATTATCATATATCCATGGGTGAATCTTTGGAGATACTTTCAAAGAAACATCCACCATCATCCCATTTTACATTAAACATTCCATTTTATTTTAAAATATATGAGAACTCATTATACTCATTTATACTAGACAAATGGTTAGTCATTTATTAGACACGTGAAATGGAATATATCATCCTCCAAAAACATCATTTATAATAAAAAAATAATTCCTCACTTGAAAACAGGAATTTTTAGTCTCTTTTCAATCTTATCTTATTTTCTGTTCTTTTTTCTCTATCGATTATATCATTAAATAAAATAAATTTTTTTTTAATTCCATTCAATTGACTAATAATTCCACTCCAAATAATTATATCCATCATAAAAAATACTATCTAATAAATGAATATCATCTACAAAAAATTACTCATCATGAAGACTATACATTGGCATAAAACCCTGTAGGTTTTGTTATAGAGATTTTAAGTGTTTTTAATGAAAAAGATTATTTAAAATGTTCCACGACCATGAAGAGATTTCAACATTCTGGAATTAGTGGTTATATAATTCATTGATGGTGTTCAATACGTTCCATAAAAATTGGATTAAATGAATTTTTTTACAAGTTTGTAATTATTTGAAATTAGAGAAACATTTGAGAATCCATTTTAATGAAAAGTAATTAATATTAAGAAAGGGTCATTAAATCACAAAATTACTATTTCATGAAATCATTGACATGATTGGTCTACATTTTTCATATGAATTAATAATTTTCATACTAGGGAGTATGCTTTTTGGAAGTGGAGTTTCATGATCATTACATGAAAATAAAGTTATATGAATGTTTCATCAAAGGATATGAAACTTTTTGAGATAATGGAGAAGTTTTAAAAATTAATTAAGATTCCTAAAAATAGGTATTTATTCCATTTTTATCATTGAGATACACTAAGTAAAGATCCAAAATATATGTTTTCATGTAATACATAAAGGATCATATTTCATGCATGAAGTAATTTTATAAGAATATCTATCATGCACATATTACATGTATCATTTCATGAAAAGGGTTTTGTGATAACATGATTTATGAATATAAATCATCATGTAATAAATTTATTTTCAGAAAAGTGAACATTGTAAAATTTATATGGTTAATTGGAATTCATAATTAAAATAAAATAGGAGTTTCATGTCACACCTATGTAATGTGAACCAATTATGAGTTCATATAGATCATCAAAGGATTCTTCTAGAGGAGAAGTGATATTGTTTTGAGAGGTAAATAATATATCAATAAGTGAAGGGTTTTAATCCATTAATGATAGCCAGTATACTCCTAGAATTATAACATCAGTGAAAATTATTGATTCTGGTATTTAAGAACATTGCCTTTTCAAGTTTCTTATTTTATATTTTTTTTTGTTGAACTATATAAAATGGTTGTGCACATTTTATCATTCATTTAATTATACAATTCTATAATGATAATACAAAAATGATTTTTTTATTATGAATCAAAATCAAAATGGAGAATTATTTTATTCAAAAATAACCAATTCATCCCAGATCTCATGTCATTTATCCCAACGTGGAAAATTATGGGCATCAAATAAAATGATAAAAATTATAGGCAGTTTATCTCAGTTGAAGTACAAGTATTAAATAAAAATGGGTTGTTGATATTTTGTGGAAATAAAATTAATATTTTGATGAATTTGGTGCATAATTACTTATAAAAATTATCCATAGATGCCTTTAAATATTATATACATGTAATTTTGATCAGTACAAATATTGGATCATTCCAAGAAGTAGATTTTAAATAATTAAATGTAAATTACTAGGTTATAGATTCCTTGGGGAAGCATTATCTATCAAAATCAACAAAAAAATCTATATCATGTAAATCCTGACATGTAATGTTAGATGATATGAATAATATATAATAAGTCTATTTAAAAGAATGGGAATCTTAACTGTAGGTTCTATGGAACCCATATAGGTAATTGAGGATGTATATTAATTAATATTTAGATTGATTCTATGATTGGTGAAATTATATTATTGATGATATGAATGGTCTCAAATAAACCCTCAATGATGTAATGATTGTGAAGTGTCTCTTATGAAAATTTGAAAACTTGTTCAATATGAAAGTATATATAATTGATGATGTATATCATTAAATAATGGTATTGGATTGATTACATAATGCTATTATCCTATAAAATAATTTAATTAATTATTATGAGGTTGTGTAAAAGGGTAAGTCCCAAGAGGTGTACTTTAAGGCCATGAAAAAGATCACCACGGTGGATGACCAGAAAGAAGAAGATTTTGACGTAATCATGTAATTCCTCTCTGTGGTTCTATAAAGGGGAAATAGAATTATTAAAGTGAAACATCCACTAAAATTATTTCAAATTACAATGGTTGGGAATACAATGTAAAATTATCCAAATAAGTTTTAATATGATTACATATATGATGATATTTGATTGAATAAATTTTAAAGTAATATAAATATATTAAAGGGAACACAGAACAATTTATGGTAGAATAATATTATTTATAATGATGAATATATTTTATAATAGATATAAGAATTTATCATGGATTTTGTAAACATTTCACAAACAAATAAAGAAAAAAACTATGGTGAAGAATATGTTAAGGGGGAGTATAATTATAAGACAAATTTGAAGCCTCCCTTGATGTGATAGTTTCTTGGATAGACCAAAAAACTAATACAATGTTGTAGTTTCTAATGCCAAACAATACCAGTTTCTGTAGAGAGATAAAAATTCCATATAAAGTGTATAGATTTTAATGTTAATATTTGAAAATATAAAAAGGTCAAAGAAGGTTATTGGGTACATGCTCAAAAATTAAAAACATTATTTTATTATCTATGGTTTAACTAACAACTTTAATTTATGTTTTAAACATATGAATGTAATGTGGATGAACCTTTCATCCTATGATGAAAAATAAGGGATCAGGATATATTAATGACTCCCATTATTACAATTGGAAAGAATATCAAATATGTGGAATAAGAGGTTAAAGTGATGTTTGGATGTTCATCATGATAGTTAGAGTCTTGTTGGATGAAAAAAAAATTATAAAACCAGTATGATAATGTTGTTATGAGCATTTATTGAAAATAAATAGTAGTTAGGGTAAATTTATAAGATAATAACAAATTATAAAAAATTAATTATTGTTTCAAATTAACCAAGAATTATAAATATTGAAGACCGAAATATATTACTTGTATTATAGCAAGGTCACACATGATCACATCATAAATTAGGTGTTTCTACAATATAATGTTGTGAAAATGAAAATATTTTTTATATTTCTTAGGCATACAAGTGGGTATCAGAGTAATAAAGGTCAATGACCATAGTTAAATGACCATGATATGATCATGATGTTTACTGTAACTCATGTTGAGTATTTGGATATATGGCCAGGTCCTTCTCATCATTTATATATAGGAATGTTCGAATAAAGTCCTAAAGCAACAAAATTTTGTTTCTCAAAAATAAATTGGGTGGGATAAAATATTGATTTTGATTTTATTGTTTGCAATATGAAGTTTTCCCATCATATTTAATGGAGGATCAAGCATTCCATTCAACCCTATGTTTTCATTCTATGACATATGTCTAAAATAATAGAACTTATAAGGTATCAATTGTATAAATTTTTCAAAATCATTGGATCATGTTGGATCATAAATATGTAAAAGTGTATATATATCTCATATGACAAAAAAAGTATCTTGTAATACGTATCAGGTATAATAAAGAAAGTGTTTTTCGATTCAATGACGATCAAGTATTAAAAATAATTGTCTTAAGTAAAGCTAAATTTTCAGAAAAAGTTATGAGATAAATATATGTATTGGTTATATAGGGTATCAATTATAATATGATAGGTTTCAATCAATTTCTTTGACATGAGGGATGCATTAAACATCCCCACGAAAACATGAATCATTAATGTAATGGATATTAAAATTTGGTATCAAGGTAAGTGAAGACTGGGGTATTTATACCTTTTTTATAGAATAAAATATATTTCTATATCGAATGAAGAAGAAGATAATTTTCTATGTTAAGGCATTATAAATTTCATCTAAAGATATTTTGGAGATTTAGTAAAAAATGATGAAGCTTAATGTCTCCCTAAATTTTCAATGATCATACACACGTATGATATATCATTCAAAAAGGCTTGATCAATTGTAAGAAATACAAATCAAAATAATAAAATTAAACATGTGTTCTGAAACTAGTGAATATTGATGTATGTGAAAAAATATCAACAAGATATATTAATGAAAATATATATTATATACACTTTAATTATGATTCCATAAGGATGTAATGGATGATGATCATTAAACACAAGTCTAAACTATTTAATTTTATTACCAAATATTTGAGGTAGGACAAAAATATATTTGGATAGTAAATTATGGAATATTGAACCAATAATTGGATTATGTTTATAAACATCTTGGTGTAATATAATCTAAAAAATAATGGGATATTGAATTATGTATCTGTAGTAATAACTTCTCAAAAAATGTCCTAGATGAGAAGAGAAATTGGGTAACAAAAAACATGTCTAGAATGCCTCTTATTGATTGATACATTCCCATGATGTTTTAAAAGGAAGAATCAATGAAAATTGTCTAAATTTAAAAAAGAGTGTAGTTATATATGAGGGAATAAAATACAACATATATTATATTTGATTGGAAATAATGCAACATTTGAGTAATTTAGACTCTTAAAAATTATATGCATCATTATCAAGAAGGACCCACATGGGAACTGGTAAACTAAATCATAAATTACCTAGATAATGAAACAATATAAAGGATATCTAAATGTAGTTACTATCCCAACCATGGATACATAATGGATGTATTCATAATATTCATGATCATATTTTAAATTCATTGTAATTAAAATATATGATCATAAGGAATGATATAATAGATTTAAAGAATTTGTGGTATACATGTATAAATGATAATTCAATAAATACCTAGATGAATATATGTAATACAAACACATCCATTTAATTATATGATTAGTTTCAAATAAATAATTCAAAGGATGAATATTTTCTATTTATTATGGGTTAATTTGATGAGATTTTATGACTTTTTCAATTGTGAAATACATATTTTTAATAATTATAAAGAAATAAATGTATGAAAGGATAATGTAAAGGAAAGATTTAAGTTAGATTAAATGTTTTATAAGATTGATATTTGAGAATTATTATATGTTGGATCATATATTTTAAGAATACTAGATAATATTATAATTGATCTAGAAAATTTATAAGTTAAGTGCATAAATATTAGTGATGGTTACTATTATATTATAGGCAGAGATATATCTGTATCTTTTGTAATAATATGATTTCAAGTATACAGAATGAAATTTTACAAAATATGAAAACATCTGAAAAGTGTATTTTCCAGCATACAGATCAGCATTTTTGGAGGAGATTGTGGTATATTTTATAACCAACACAATGTGGTGAATTCGAACTCACGTGACATATGATAAGCCATAAAGAGTAATTGTCTATAGAAAACATCACATTGGGTGACATCAGTCTATTTATTTGTTTGATAAGTATCATATGATGTGATATAAATTTATCAAAATTTATTAGAACTACAACATTCCATGATAAATACATATTTATATTTGGGATTTTAAAAACCATAGCGGATTTTCAATTTGAAGGACATACCATGTATAGAGATTAAGATATACATATAAAGCCTTATGGGGAACTGTTTTTTCCATATTTTTATAATTATATAGTTTCATCATAGCACATACATGTGTTCAATATGATAATTCATGGTGGAATTTTAAGGTATCCATAGAATTTTTTTAGTGTGTGAATAACATTTTCATTATGATTTAGTAAATGAACTGGGTATAAAATAGGGATTTCATAAATTGAGACGTGAATACTATGACATAATAAAATAATTCATGAAGAGGAAGAAATATAAATAATGATATATAACATGTAATGATATGAACTAGAATATGCATGAATTGATTCATAAATCAAAAAAAAATTATATATAGAATTTTCATTATGGTATAGATATTTTAAATTCTGTTCTATACTTGTTGATTTACCTCTTAAAAGATAAAAAATGGTTCAAGTATGTTATGTGAGTGTTATTTATTGGTTCAAGGATTATATTTCTTTATTTTAGAGAGATATGGTGAGGGTAATGGTTAGAAAACAGTTTTCCTTAACAATTCACTTGAACCCTATGGACCTAAGAGGGTGAATCGTGGTTTTTTAAAACATTCCTCAAGGTTCGTATGACTGTGAGAAACCAAAAATTAATTTTAGATTTACCACACAATTTTTTCACTCATTTTTTTCGTCTATGAACCTAAACAATGATATTTTTAAACTCATGGATAGTGGGAATCACACGGTTGGTGCCCATTTTTCAAACCATGTGGACAAACCTTTAACCAAATAAAATTTCTTGAAATCATCATTTCCCCCGGTAACTATTAAATCAATAAATTACATTTCTCACCCCATTTGTTTCATAGATACTTCATGAGAGTTGTTTATTATTTATCTTAATTGGTTTTTTGTATCCTCAATCTCCATTATTAGATTGGATCATTGTTCATCAAGTAATACCCCCTCGATATTTCTAGAACACCTATTTCTTCTTTTCATAGTTTTTTATTATCATTGGTCTGGTGTTCATGGGAGATAAGATTCAATATTTTCATTTATTTTTTAATTTTATTCTTTTTTACTCATTGTAGACTAAATATGATGTCAATAAAGGATGGGGAGTCAACTGGTGGGATAAGAGTGGTGGTCTACTAAATGTCCTTATATGTTTTGAGGTTTATAACTTTTCAGTGTTGTGTCACATTGATGATTTTTAAAACAGTTCTCATAAATTAATATTAAATAAAATAGTTATCTAAATCTTGTTATATAAGGTCTCTATTACCCTTTAAATCATTCGTTGTTAAAGACTACAATATGACCCCGTGTATACTAATTTTTGGTTCAACATACTAAATAACCATTTATATCATTAAACAAAAAACCCCTTAGGTGTGTTTGTTTTTTCACATGAAAAATTAATGAAACAAATTATTTAATTGAATTTTAAAATGATTAATATGATTAAATTTATCTCTGTTAAATTATTAAATGAAATTTATTATTATTATTGTGAAACATGGTGACACAGTTAAAGGTGTGACATACATTGAGTATGATTTTTAATCCTATCTAATAATGAATTGGGTGAACTCATAGGGAACCAACTATTTAATTTATGCAATCACCAAGTGAGACATAGTATTTGGGCTTTGTGATGTTTTTTTATATATGAATTCCTCTACATGAAAATGACAATTCACATAGATACTATAGAAATTTGAATTTTAAGGATCATCTCCTTGGATCCACCTTGATGTCCCAGACATGGATGGCCTCAAATTATCTCCAAAGGCTCTAACAAAGTATATCATGAGATTACCATTGTCATTTCCTAATTCTTAGTTATAATATATTACGGTTAAATACCTAGGGTTCAACACTAAAATTACACTCATACACAATAGGATAACATCTTAGTAGATCAGTACGAGTTTGATTAAACTTATAAGGTCGTGGATGACATGGGCCTATCATGGATCCTATGGGATTATTATGATTGAAAACCTGGGATATGTTACTTGGGTCCTTGAATAATTAATGATCATGTGGTCAAAGAAATCCATCTTCAGCTGAAGTAGGTAAGGTAATCCAGGTGTCCCATGAGGAACCCAATGTCAATATTGTTTATATTTATTTATATTGTTTTTATTATACGTAAAAATTATTACATTTTATATTCACATGTTTTATTTTAATTAGATTCCATTATTGGGGTCCTAGTGAGTTATTCCCACACCCTGTTTGGGATCCCATTTCATACCAAGCCAGATTATATGGAGGTAGGTAAGGATATGGGGAATCACCAAGTTATGAAATCAAGAATTTTTTTCAGTATGGGAGTTTGGGAGAAGATAATTGAAACCGTGGTTTGGACTCTCATAGTGATACTTATTTTTGGAATCTTTTTCTCCTTTTAATACTTTCATACTATACTGTATTCTTGTTACCATGTCTTCTAAATTTTATATTTGTACTATGAAGACATTATATGTGTATGACCATGTCTTTGTTTTGTATGTTTATAAATAATAGATTTTTTATTTATGTTTCCTATTATAATATTCCATTTTCATAAAATTTATACTATTTTTTATTATTATTTACTTGCACTCAAATAATGATGGTATTGTAACCCAACCATTCGATAATAAACCCTTACAACTAGTCAGAAAGCACTGGAACACGAGGAGGTGGACATGAGGCCATGTGTCCATAATGTTTTGTTATATATGATTAAACCAGGCCTGTGATGTCTCAACATGGTATCAGATCTTTATTTTCCTTAGACATAAAATTTTTGGCTAGAAGACATGAGAATGGGACATGTCCGGGCTTGGTAATAAGCCATTCCTATGAGAAGTTAACCCACATTCATGGAAAAATCCATTTTATTAGGGATAATTTACTCATCCATAATTATATTAATATTGGTTTATATGGGACTTTAATATTACATTACATATTTATTTTTATGTTGGAAGATTGTTTTATTTTACTTTATTACAATATATACAATTTTTTAGCTTCTTTTTCATGAAAAATTTGGAGATTATTTTTTACTTAAATTATCTACATTAATATAATTTTTTTTTTCAAAAACACCTTTATGATGGAACCTTAATTAACAAATTATGAAATGTTTATTCTAGGGAACATTATTTACCTAGGAAAAATTGTAATTTAGTTGGAAATAAATGGATTCCAAATGTAATTTATAATTTTTATTTTCTATAAATTGTGAACTATGATCCATATAATTGGACTATCATATATTTCATTTTTACATTATATGACCAGATATAAAAGGATGGTTTAGTTACATGGAATTCACATTATAACATATAAATCATCGGCCTTTATATCTTGGTAATTAAAATACATCTTACTCAACCATTATATGGAATCTTACTAAATTTTAACTCCTAAAAGAAATTTTTGATGTTAAATGGGGATTACAATTACAACTTGAATATATTTTTCATCTATAACATAAAATAAAAACACCATATAACAAAACCATACATTAAAATATTGAAATTTCTTCTAATAAATTAACCTAGGAAATAGGATGTTTTGAAGAATATCTATTGCATTTAGTCAACGATCATATCCATATTATCTATTATCAATATTTTTCCCTAGGAATTGTTTCACGAATTGTACTTGGTATTGTTGATAAATTCCTTCACAATGGCCTTGGTTCATGCCATAGGAATGTGGTGATGACTTCCCTCTTGATATAGTGGGACATGAACTGCTAATAATGCCACATTGGCACCTCCATTATTAACATCCATTAGACATGTCCACAAAAATGATGATTAACACATAGATATATTCATATATCTAGTGTAGTATATGGAGGGACTTCCATGAACTACATCAACTATGTCAGAATTGATAAGGGAGTTCCCATAGTAGCACCCATTGAATTTCTATTAGGAAGGTGTAACCCAAACTACTGAGACATTGATTAATCCTATGTCATTTATTATTGAGAATATATAGACACATAAGATGTGGAGGGTGAATTTCACATCTTGTATGTTTCGTTGTCTTTCAATTTCATGTTGGGATGTTATGACCTTTGCAGATCAACATTAGGGTATTTTTTGGAGAGGTTTTCAATCTACCTTATATAAATAATTTCACTAGGATACCCTAAGAGTAATGTAACTAGGGGATTTATGAACGAGCAGTAGGGTAGTGTTCCATTCCTGGACTATTTAGTTCACTTCACTGAGCATTAGTGTTTTTTACCCAATCTTATTGGTGATGAGTTTTCCGACATGATAGGTTTTGAGGGCGGTCTTGGGTATCATATCTATTCATTGGTGGATGTATTTCAACTATCTATAATATCTTACATTGCGAACCATTCCCTTATCTATGAGAATAAAATGAGAGATGATGATAGTGAAATCATTTTAGTCAATAAACTAGGTAGGGAAGAGGCTCATATAGTGTTAGGTAATGTCACTTTGAGACTTCATGATAGGATAGTCATGGACATAGTATGAACAATAAGAATTATTTGGTCTTCCATAAGTGTGGGAGATCACGTGACAAAAATCCTCAATATAGAAGAGATCCATTAGTGTGATGATAATGTGGAAGAATGGGCCATCAATAGATATTTTTTCATAAATTCTCACTTGTACATAGTGGGAGAATATATACAATAGATATAAATTGTGGTGTGTTATTAGTGGCACTAAGGTAGGCCAGGTGTTTGAGAACCAATAGCCATATTAGTTGAGGAGGGGATGAGGTTGATAATTTTAGACATATAATGATTAGCATTAGTAGAAAAACCCTAGTCAAGGAGGCCTGACTTAACTAAGTGATAACGAATATGCTAGTATCAAGAAGTACAGTACAAACCCATGGAGATGAGTGTCTGAATATATACATATAATGTACGATTAAATTAATCTATAATTTGGAGTAAACATTATTTGATATATGCACTTGACACCAATTCATATATATGGATTTAATGGATTTTCATAGGCTATAGATATAGTCATTTTGTTTGGTAATGTCTCTTGATACACTATTCATAGTGAGTTTATAATGTGTTTACCAATGAATGGATTTTCCACTTGAGATGTGTGGTTACAATTTAGTGTTGAACCTTTTGGTCCTTGAAATGATGGTATTTGAAGTAATTATCACGATTGATTGGTTAGTTCCTTATCAAGATCGTATTGATCGTTATCACTAACGTGTGTCCTTCTCTGCAGCTATGGTAGTAGATATATTCACAATATTGAATGGGATATCAAGGAAATTCAATCCATACTTGAGTGGATAATTGTCCAAGATTTCATGTATTTTTCTTAATGATTTAGAAGTTTTATATGTTATATTTCCTCTCGTGGTGGACTAATTTGAGATGTTTTCACTGTTTATTTTTCTGGGTTTCCTACTAAGATAGTAGTAGAGTTCACCTCCAAACTATTTTTAGGAGTTGAACTACATTCTATTCCTATATATAGGATTTCCCCTACTAAGATTCAATAATTAAAGAGGAAATTGGAAGACATGGAACCTATAGAATTTATATGTCCAATTGATTCCCTTTGGGGTTTACATATTCTTTTTTCTTAAAGGTGGATGATACCCTAATTCAGTATGTAGATTACTGATTGTTGAATCATATTATAGTTAAGAATAGGTACCCACATCATAATATAAATCATATATTTGATTAGATACAACGATACCATATCGTATTGCATATTGACCTAGGATCAGTGTATCATTGGGTCATAGTTAGACCCTTAGATATACAATACATAAAATTCCAGTGGTGGTATAGCCTATATAACTATCAAGTGTTTTTTCATAGTTTAAATAATATGTCGACAATCTTTCTGGAATTTTTGAATCATTCTTTCCAACCATACCTAGATTCAATTATCGTAATTTTTTTGGATGAATTCTTAGTTTATTCTAATAATAGACACTATTATTCAAAAAACCATGATATTTTAATGACTAAACTAATAGAGCATTAGTTTAATGACATGTTAAAAAAATTACACTTTTTTATTGATAATGTAAATTTCATGGTTCCCATTATATAGGATTTAGGGGTATCTGAGGATCCGGAGAAGGTGAGAGACATTTCTTCCTATGAGAAGATCAATAACATCTTTTATATATAGAGTTTCATTGGGATAATACATTACTAATGGAATTTAATCTATAACATTCCACTAATTGAACAACTTATTGTAGAATTAACAATGATATTTATAATGATTACATGGTCTAATGATTGTGATAATTCCATTTAAGAGTTCAAAGGATGGTTGAACTTAGTTCCAATCCTAATTTTACCTAGATTGGTAGGGGTTATGCAGTTTTGTGTGACTTGTTAGGAGTCAGGACAAGCGATTTTTTGATGCAAGGTTAATGAGCAGTAGCATATGTGTCTCTTCATTTGAGGCCTCATGAGAATAATAACCTAAAACACAACCTAATGTTATATGTTATTGATCATGATTTACGTTATTGGAGACATTACTAGATAGGAGAATGGTTCGTGGTATAAACTGACCATAAAAATATCCAATACATTTTCTATCAATGAAATATGAACCTATAACAATGAATATGAATCCAATACCTGTAGTATTTTAACAATGAACTTAATTACATGGTAGGTATGGTTAATTATATTATCTATTATCTCAATTGAATGACTCAGACTCTATTTTTTCAGGACTTTTGTAGTGATTGGAATATTGTGGAACTTATTTAAAAATTGAAAATGGATGTTAAAGAGTGTCCAAAATATCAATTTATCAAGAATTTAATTGAGGCCTCATCAATTATCGAATGCTTTTAGAGGACGTAAATTTCAAACCCCAAAATATTAGTCTTGAGAGAAATTGTTTCATGATAGGACTCACCACCTAATTTAGCATTTGTTGAGGATGAGATACAACATATCCATGGGGTTTATTAGGTATCTAAATACATGAAGGGATATTGAAGAATGGTATTATTGGAATTTTCAGCGCCTCTGAGCGGCGGCACATCGTATTCTCTCGAAGCTAGTGTTTCTCTTGGAGTTGATCCGGAGGGGGATGGATTGTGCGTTGTTCTTTGGGTTTTCCCACAATGTCGCCTCCCCCTTCCTCCCTCATGGTCGTAGGGTTTTTTTCCTCCCTCACACGATTTGTCCCTCGTCGTTTTCATGGTTCTTTTCAGGGCGGTCTTGATGGTGGGTGCTCTGAGGATGGTTTTTCGGCGTCGTGACGTCGTAATGGACCTTCCCTTAATCCTCAATGGTCTTCACCCATTCCTCTTCAGGATGCTTGCTCTATTCGACCTCTGGTGTGTCTTCCTATTTTCGGCTTAGATCAGTTGCAGTTTTGGTGGGAGGCTTATGGGTTCACTATGGTGGGGCTCCAGTGTTTTCCTGCGACCGAGTTGCTATCTTCGTCGGTGAGATTTTTTGATGGTGTTCCTTTTTGATGGTCTGAGCCAAAGCCGCAGTAGGTTCTATGATGGAACCCATTTTCATTCCTCAATGATTTTGAAATTTTCTGAACTCGTTTTTACTTCTTGAAGTTTTTTGATTCTTGGGTTTTTTTCATGATCTTTTCTTCGTGAAATTGAGTTCTTGGTCACTTTGGTTACCAGTTCCAGTGATGGGGGAGAACGCGTCTGAGTTTTTTTTCATGGATAATGGGGTTTCTATGTTTTTGGTGATCTGGTTATTAACTATTGTTATGATATGGCGACATCATCACTCTTTCATTCATGAAGTTATATTGTGTTGATGAGTATGGTGAACAACTTGATGGTGGGAGGTGTGATTGACAGATGTGGTACTCGTGAATCGTGGTCTCCTCGGGTCTTATGTAGTTTTGATTTTTGAATTTTCATTTTGATCCTATGAATTCGGATCCCGCATTTTGTGTAAGGATTTTTTGGGGGTATTATGTTGTTGTGGTTACCGCTCAACCATAAAGTGGGTATTTAGAAAATCAAAAAAGGGATTTTTCAATCAAAAACATGAAATAGGAGTTGGTGTAAAAATCTCAATTTTACAAATTTGACATACATACAAAAATCAATAATATGAATCCTGATTAACACTGTCGGTATTGATGACTAATGATGAGAAAGAGATCACAGAAATTGATAATAGGTGATCTATATTTCATCAAGTTAAAGCTGAACAAAAAAACCTGATGATATCTTATAGATATAACCCATCCTTGAGTTCAAATTGGATAATTTCACTATGGATTTTGTGATGGTGTTATCAATCTAATCTCTATGAAGAGTTTCAGCATCGATGATCATGGATACGATGATTATGGTATTACAAAATTATCATTTCATGGAGACAATATTAATGAATGAAAAGGAGATTATTTATGATAGAGTGATCAAATTCCTTCATGGGGTTCCATGTACCATTATATCAGACAATGCATCTTAGTTCACTTATCAGTTCTGAAAACGGATACCAAATTCTCTTGGATATAATTTTTATTTACGTACAACTTATCACCCTCAGATTGATAGTTAGTCTAAGAACACAATATATGTTCTCTAGACATGCTCTGTTTGCATTCTTTATTTTGTAGTCTCTTGGAAAAATGAAATCTCGTTTTCTCAATTCTGTTATAATACTGTTTCTAATAAATTATCTATATCTATTTGTATAAGGTGATATATGGTATTTCTTATTGTTTACCTATATGTTTTCTAGAGGAAGGGGGTTTATAATTTTTGGGACCACATATCATTCAAGGGGAATTAGAGTATGAACAACTAATTACGAAATAAATTGTTACAACATTGTCTAGTCAAATGAAATATGTCGATCATCACTATAGAGCATTGGAGTTTGGGGTGAGAGGTCATGTCTTCTTTAGAGTCTCTTCTACTATGAGTCATGATAGATTCAAAGTCAAGGTATGTTTTCATCAAGATTCATCG
Organism: Viscum album; assembly: GCA_963277665.1. Lineage (NCBI taxonomy): Eukaryota > Viridiplantae > Streptophyta > Magnoliopsida > Santalales > Viscaceae > Viscum > Viscum album. Next base: position 1,641,281,546 of record OY728135.1, on the reverse strand, counting down.
ATCATTTCAATATCCTATAGCATGTAAGGACTATAGTATATCAGATAGATCGTCCTAAGTGATACATATATATGCATGATTTCACTCATGCTTCTTATATCTATAGTTAATTATCTAAGATGTTTCATTTTTTGGTTCTGATAATGTTAAGATTGATGTCGGGGATTCATTTTAGAAGTAGATTCTTTTTCTCAACGATCATAGAAGTATGTCTCTACAAGATAATATTATAACTTTGGTTTCAGTTATATAAAAGAAGAACCATGTATAGGATGAGTCCTTGGAATGAGAGTTTGATATATACACTCAGGTGTTGATGTTATTCTAATATGAATCTCAACTACCCTCATAAGGGAAACTCAGGGATGATATGTTTTAATGAGGGGAGGATGTATGATCCTAGTTTTTCTTTAATTTATGGATCCTTTAAATTTATGTCTAAAAATATTTTGATACCTTACATGATATTATCAAATGGTGAAATGTGGTTACCTAAGTGTTTAGTCTTGCTTGAGGGCTAAGGGATCTGGTTTTTATAGGGATAGTGTGTGGAAAATGGTGAGTACATTGTTTTTACTAACTATGAACCTCAACCATATGACTATGAGATGGAGAATCACAGTTTGTCAAACTTGGAAATAGGGGATTCATGACCATGTAAATCGGTTAATTTACTGTAGATTAATAGTACAAATTTTGGGATGGGGTTGTCTAAGTGTGAACCTAAACCGTGTGAGGTGTTATCTTATAAATAGTGGGAATTGCACCACTAGAAAAAGGCTTAGTATACCATGATGAAGAACTATGATCCCCATTAAAATGATAAAAATTCCCTTTTTTATCTAATTGTATTTAAATCAATGACTCCCCGTTCATCTATCATTTCCAACATAGTAGTAATCATTGAGATCTCCCTCTTCCTATTCAATTGTTTGTTGGATCTCATCTATTTGAACTCCGATTCAATATTTGTTTGGCACATTAGATCCCACTTATTTTTTCTATTACTCATCGTAATCCTTTTCATAGTTTACATTATCTTCTATATCACGATCTTCATGTAAGATAATATGACCTAATTTCAAGGAATGTTTATTATTTTATATATCTCTATTTCTATCATAAATTGTAGTAAGATACAACATAAGGATTTTACTACAATGAAAATTTAGTTGGTCTAGTACTTTTCCATAGATGTCTAGAGGTTTATAATTCTTCATCGTTGTACTGCAGAATTGAATTTCCTCATGTTGATCATAAAATTAATACTCCATTATGTTAATATCTAAACCTGGTTTTAAAAGTGGTATGCTTCCCAATATATAATTGGATGTTAATGACAATAACATCAAGCATCCCTCAGGTCATGTTGGTTTTAATGTAATTGACACACATTTTTTATTTTGAAAAAACACCCTTTAGGTATGTGTAGTTTTTCACTTTAAAAACGAATGGCCAAAATGATTTCCATGAATTTGAAATAGGTCAATATACCTCACTAAGAAAATATTAAATAATTATGTTAAATACCTGATTATTATTATGGAACCTAGTGGAACAATTAAAGGTGTTTCCTTCCTTGAGTTTGACATGGATTCTTGACCTAGATCGACATGGGAGAAGTCATAGAATTCCACATGATTCCTTGATGTGACCACCAAATGAGTTACTAAAATTGGCATTTCTCAATGTCTTATATTTGTGAATCCCATGGATTTACACTGACGATTCACTTTTATACATTGAAAAGTTGGATTCATTGGATCATAAAAATGGATTTTAATTTTTTTCTCTCACAAAACCACCATGGATTATATTTAAGGTGTCTAATATATTTTATCCCAATATTACAATAGGATTCCCTTTATGCTCGATTAGAATATTTTATGGTGAAATTACACAGTTCCCACCCTAGGATGACACCCATACCCCATAGTTTATTATCATGATTGATCTTTGTGAGTGGGATCAATATTCAATGGTAATGGATACGGTGGGTCTCTTATGGATCTTATCTGATTTTTAGAAATGAATTCCTTTTCTATGTTCCTTAGGAATTTAACCAATTAATTATCATATAATCAGTGACATCCGAATTATGATTATGTAGGCCAAGTCATCCACGTATTATATGAGCAACCCATGATTTACATGTATTACATTTATTTTTTTGTTTCTATTTATTATACCTTCACACTATTGCATTTTATATTCATAGACTTGATGTGAATTAGACAAAATTTGTGGTATCCTTTAAAGTTTTACTCTCTCCATATTTAGGATTATTTTTTCTACTAGGGAAAATTACTTGTATATAGGTGAGGATACGAGTAATATCCTAGTTACAGACACATACAGTTTATTTCGAAGGGGACTATCAGAACAGATGATTATACTAGTGCTCATGATATTCATAGAGATAGTTTTTTTGTCTTTATTTCACTTTTTTGATGAACCAATACTATATTTTATGTTTATTACCAGGCCATAAAGTTTTTCGTTTTGACTGTGGTGAAATCATCTATATATAGTCATATTGTTGTATTGTCTATTTATTATTATTGGATATTTTTATTTCCTCTTCACTATTACTATCATCAATTGACTTACTTTTTCCACTTTTACATTATTATTATTTATAATTTTTTATACTCGGATAAAGAGGTTATATTCTCCAAACCATACCAGCATTGACCATCTATTCTAGTTTGTAGCCTCTAGAATATGTGAAGGCATTTTTCAGACCATGTGGACCTTAACTTTAGTTATTTATGAGTGAACTGGTCCCGATACATCATAATGATATTTTAGAACATGTTATTTTAAAAAACCATTTCACCATCAAATCCAAAAATCTATCATAAGTTGTATCATTCACATTAATAATGTCCCACAAATTGTCTTGAAGTAAATTATACACATGATTTAGTATAAACATGAACATGAATATATGTTTACTGATAATAATTAATTCCACCGGAAACACTTTTATACCATATTTTTTATTATATCTTTTGATGTGAAAAAGTAATTTTATAGAAACATTTATTTTGTTTGAAAATGACATATTTCTATGATTAAATTTGACATAGGTAATGTGAGAGAGATTTTCACACTTGAATCATTAATTTAATTTAATTTGATTATCTTGAAACTTATTCATTTATATATCATATAGACATTAGAAATATTTGATTTGAATCGATGGAATAGATAAATCAAGAGAAAATATTTTGAAATTTATATAATTAGTGGATGATCTTTTATAAAGAATGGGTGTTTTTAAATATTATATATATATATATATATCATTATTTCTAGATAAATTTATGATGTAGAAGGCATATGATGATCTTATAAAGAAACATGTAATAATCAGGATATCATAGACTATTGAGGAATATTCTAGATAAATAAATAAGAGTCAAGGAGGACATGAAATTGTTATACATGATGTTTTTAATATTATGGGTTAAGAAAAAATAGTTTTTTAATCCTTATATAGAACTGATAGAACCACGAGGTTGAAATCATTTTGGAATGTTCATGGACATTGGTTTAGAAACCATGATAAAGTGAGATAACTAACAGAATTGTTCAAAAAATTCCTATTTGATACATTAAATATAATTTATATGAATTAATTATATGGGAGAAATTATATTGAGATAAGGGAGAAGAATAGCTAGAGTTGAGAAAGAACATTATATATATGTACATGACATTGTATGAGTAATGGGAGAAGAATAAGGTTTATTTTTATATTTTTATACATCCAAGATAAGGAATATAATAGCGTTCAACCCACACTACATGATCTGGTGCTAAGAACATAATAATTATATTTCTCTCATTGAAACTAAAAAACATTATCAAATTTTTTGCATATAAAACATCCAACATTGAATAGAAATATGGGATCACTTACATTATCTTGGATATTTTAGGTTTAGAGTTTTGAATAATTTTTAAAAAATCTAACATAATAATACACATGCCTATATGTGATCATATTTCTCACTATACAGGCCATTTTTTCACCCATCACATGAAACCCTTCAATAAATATATTACATTACATATTTAATTATAGTATAAGGAAAATGAACATAATAAGGGTGAACCAAAAATACCAATAATGGTATACATAAGTATTATCAATTTAATTTCATCAGTGATCATAAAATGAGAAAAAGGTCATGTTGATATAATCAATGTGCATGATAAAAAAGAGGAGAACACATATGCATCAAAAGGACCATCTAAAATCATGATACATTGACTAAATATTTAACACAATACAATATTAATATAATTCTATTATCATTGGCCATGTAAAAACAATCCATGAGAAATGGATCCATTATAAATCATTTTAATAATTGGAAAGTTATGTTGGTATCATGCAAAATTAAAAAATCAATATCAAATCATGTGATTGGAAAATTACCATATCACAAAAAAAACTGATAACAACAACATTTGTTTACCATATAGGAGTAACTTTTAATCATTTAACTTCATCATCTGTTAGAGGTAACATAATTTCATCATCTCTTAAGAGTAACTTCCAACCAGTTAAATCAATATGAATACCCAAAAAATTAGAGAGATTTATCACAACAACCCATTATATTGATAGAAAATCTCCTAATAGATTTTGGATCCACCCAGAATCCCACATTATTTTATCATTTACAATTAGAATATCATGAAACCAAACACATAGATGTTTTAATTTCATTTAAACTATCATAGTATAATTTCTCCTTGAAAAAGAAAAGGTTTCCATAAAAGTATATTTTAAACATCATCATATACCATTTAGAGGTAGTAAGTGAATTGTGTTATAATATCCTATCACCAATAAATAGTATAAATCATTATTTTATTTTACACTAATGAAAAAATATATTAAAATACAATTCAAAAATATCATGGAAAATATGAAAAAAATTTCTTCTCTATTTCTATCAGTTAACTAAAAATTCATTCAATATTTTGAAAATTATTCTCTATAAAATTTACCAATGAAACATAAAAATGCTTCTACAAAAAGAAATAGTCATGGTTGCAGGACAATTTTTTTGTATTTCCTTATTCATAATAAAACATTCATTTTCTGCTTTTCTAAAAATCCCAAAATGATATATTCAGGAAAAAAATTAGAAATATAAATTTAAAAATTTTATATATAATTAAAAAACTACTAAAAATGAAATTTTTTAAAACATTTCATACATAGGTTAGAACATTCAAAAATTAATTTTAAAGATTATGGACAAATAAGAAAATTACAACAACCATAGTGGAAATAATGTAATATTTTCTTTGAAAACATTCTTAGCCATTTTATTTACCAAATAGAGAAAAATGGTACTAAACAATGAAAATTTTATTAATGACCTATGTAGAATGAAATTTGTGGGCTAAAAAGTATAAGATAAATAAAATTATCTATCAAGGTAAATTTATCATAGAAAATCTAGAAAATAAATTATATTGTAAAATATATCCATACTATTTTCATAACTATTAAATCAATAAAACTATTAAATAAATAAATAAATGAAAATTTAATAGCATGAAAATAATGATATTCAAAATAAAACATTTCAAATTTTAGTACATAAAACTCATATAATAAGATAGTGTTATAAGATATCATATGTTCTCAAAAATAAAATTTGAGATGATTATCCATGTCCACTTGTTAACATTCATGTCAAATAACCTATGATGAAAGAATTAATATTTTAACTATAAAATCAATCAATTAAGAAGTTTCCATCATTTTTAATTTGAAATAGATAGTATATACACCTTATTAACGTAAATATATGCATAAAATCAATAAAGTATCAATTAGACAACACTGACACAAAGAAACCTTACAATGATTGTATCACAAAAGTGAGGATTATTAATTTACATTATTATGTGTAAAAATTATAAAACCATATAATAATTCTATAAATATAACCTAATAATAAATATTTGATTTCATAAATAATAATTTCATAATATAATCAATGAATTTTATTTATAACCTAATGAATGTGTGGGATCAAAGAGTATATCAATGAATACCAGAGGTGGCATCAATTTTATTTCAACAAATTAAACCAATTAGAATACCAATCTACTTATTTATGATTTATTGGAAAAAGATATCATCCAATTTATAGAGTCCTTATATTTGAAATAATTATTTTTTAGATATGTATGTTTATAAATTCTACTAATACTAAAAACATTATAGAAAAATGAACACTGGAAATAAAAAAATATAAAACCAAGAAAAATAAATCATTAAAAATTACTAAATTATAAATAAGAAAAAATATAATTTAAAAAAAAATACATTAACATTTAGGGTAATGTATTTCAATAACATTTACATAAGGTATCCATAGTTTTATATAACCCCTATGGTCTGTGTTTCTTCAATAAGATATTCATAAATCATAAATATCAGAATCAATTTTTTCATCCTAACTTAACCTGAACTCTATTATCCACATTATAATAATCACTTATCCTCTCCCTATAATCCCTCGATATAAACCTATATTAGACACAATGAATACATATTAATAAAAGTTTTGGAAATTATTAGTCCTCATTCAGATTCCTTATAAAAAATAACTTCAAATATTTACCAAGTGTACACAAAAATATTTTAATGAAAATTAATCTTTATATGTTATGAGTCACAAAAGAATCAGCTCCCACATCCACGAATTCACAAATATTTATAGCCATTACTCTAATGGTCATATTATATGCTTGAAATATTTAGTTGTTACTACCTTGGTGGAGATCTATATAGATTATTGGTTATATTATTTATATATTCATCTTATATCATTTTGATAACATCATCACATTGTTGTAAAATTATTCCATCTAGTATAAATAATTAGGAATGTCGGATTATAAAAATTATCCTTCCAATTGAATAAATTATGTTTATTTGAATAGAATATAAAAATATATTAATCCAATGAGAACAAATGGTTATAATGATATTCTAAACATATTCTATAGGATGAACTAAATTTAATGAGTCTAATGAACTAAACTCATTATTTTTAATGTACTAAAGTTAATCAGTTTGATAGAATAAACATAGTTACATTGATGGACCAATCATATTCAAAAGGTTTACATTGTTCAGTTTATAAATACTTATAAATATGGTAGAATAAAAAATATAATACCTAATAGACTATGGAAATATAAATATATTTGAAAATAGTATTTATAAAAGTCTTTTTTATATTAAAAAATGTGTATAGATAGTTTAGAAATTATAACATTTTACTCAATAGAATTGTAATTTAGTTAAGAAAATCATCAGCTCATGTCAATGATTTCTATGAAAGACATCTGAATCATTTATAATAAAATTATAGAACAAATTTAATCATATTAGAAATTATTAATATTTTACTCCCAATTAAATATTTGATTTATTTATTTTATATTGAAGACATATTAAATTACATAATCGGTAAGCTGCATATACAATGTTTTAAAACTGTTCGATTCAAAATTGAAAAATGACTTTGGTAGGTTGATCATGGTAAAAGGGTTGATTCTTCATTAATATATAAAATAATAATTAGGACATAATTATTATTTATATATGTAAAATAAAATATTAGTGCAATCCATTATGTATTTTCACAAAGAAAAAATACATCATCTTGAAATGTGATAGTTTGAATGTATATAGAAGTTATGTATTTACATTTAATAGGATATAATATAAGGAATTAAAAAATATTATCATTAAATAGTAATTATTCTATTATAAAAATCTAATAAATTCATTAAAGTAAACCTCATTACCTTCAATGAGTTGAATTTTTTTAAAATTAAGGTACTTCACTATGTGGGGATGACAGTCTATACGTATGCATGCGTGATGATTTTATTTTTAAAAATTCTAATAGAATGAAAATAGATGATATAACATATTTTTATACTGTTAATTATGTTATTAATATCATATATATTCATTAAATCCATTATTATAAACATCCATGAGATGTGGTTATTTAAAAAAACACATCACTTCATGAAAGTGGTTGTCAATACATTTGCATGAATGATGTATTCATTCCCCAATTGATAGAACATGAGATGAGAATGGTTTGTACCATAGTCAAAATAACATTTTATTATAGTTTAGATACTTATGTTAATATATCATCATTCTCTATTAATATTTAAAATTCATGGATGTGGTAAAATAAAAAACTCAGTTAGGATTTATACATTCTCTTCAGTAAACCACTTTTGGAATACACCTTAATAATTATAGGATGGTTTCTTTATATAATAGACAATATATCACTAATTGAATAGTTGGGAAGGTATTTTTCTAGTGATTTTATAAACTATATTGCTAAAAATGTTTATGAAATAGAAAATAGGGTATTCACTTTTATTAGTGATAGGAGGGGCACCATTGGAATTATATAAAGTATTAAATTAATATAAATGAAATTCATTCTACATGTTGGAAAAATTAAAGAATTTATAATATAGTATCATTATGAGCCTAAATACTGTCATCTATAAAAATTATACAAATTTAGTAGATGTTTATCGCATATCTCATAGTTTTAACCTTTTAATAACCTTTTATTAATTACCATGATAAAAAACCTTTCCACTATTTAGGACTCATAAAGTTACAATAAATGTTATATTCATAATTAAGTTGAAAAGTGTTGATATTATCTATTATATAATATTAAATAGTTAAATGAAAATATTATTATGAATTTAATATTTTTATTTAAAAAAAAATTAACCAGAGAAACGGTTAAAGTCATATTCAAGAATATTCAGAGTGTTTTCCATTAATAACATAAAGTAATCAATGTAATTTGAATATACAAATTTTAACACATCACTAAAATGTAATATTTTCTGATAAAATTAATGTATCATAATATATAATCCAAAATTTATTATTTTTAATATTTTATTAATTTTTTTACGTGATTTTTATTTTTTTTGAATAAGTACTATTTTCGCATTGCATAAGAATTTATAGTAATTATTTCATCAAAAAAATATTGTAATGACAATATAATTAATTAAAATTTTAAATAAAAACATAGAACCAAATATAATATCTTTTTATCCATAAGAAAAATTATTATAGATATTAAAATTAAGGGTGAAATTTTGTATTTATTCTTTACGTAAAATAATATTAAGGTCATTATTGAAGAAAAATAGAATCAAATTTCCATATAATAGAATATTGGATGGGTATGTGACAACTATTCTCGTAAAATATAAGTAAATCATGTGCTACGAAAAAATTTAAATCTTTATCCCAATATTTTCACCATACTTTCATGATTTCCCATTACTGAGGTAATAAATATTTACAAAAATAATTATTCTTAATGACCAAAAAATTGAGTCCAATATAACAAATTTTTACCACCTAGTCCAAAATATATATTCTATTTAATCATATATAATTATTTTATTTTGTATAAATCAATTTTTTTTAGTTAATAAGGTTTCCTCACAACTTTTCCATTCCTCCATGTTTTGATAATCACAAACACATTTTCTTATTGAAAAATTATCGTTCTCTAAGATTTATTTTCTTGTGGAAATTTGTATTTCTTATGAAACATTTTGTACTTACCTTGGGTTTCAATATCTTATTCGATGTATTTTCAAAACTAGGTCTACATTTTATTATATTAAAAAATTTGGATCCTTATCTAATACCTCAAAATATTATAGTTTTGTTGATATTGAGTCTTTCTATTTTCCAACTGTGAATTCTATGAAAATCAGACTCTGAATTCTATGAAATTAAGACATTGAATTCTCTGAATTATAGAGGCTGAAATTTCTGAAATTTTAAATCAGAATTCTATGAAAATCAGACTCCTTATTCTCTGAAATTTTGAAACTTGAATATCTGAAATTCATAATTTCAATTATATAAAATTTAGACTCTGAATTCTATGAAATTTAGAGTCCGAATTCATTGAAATTTAGAATCTGGGTTCTCTGGAATTCAGAATCCAAATTCTTCATATTTCAGAATATGAATTCATCTAAATTTTGACTCTGAATTTCTGAAAATCCAAACTATGAGTTCCTCAGATTTAAGACTCTGAATTTCTCCAAATTCAGTCTCTAAATTTCTCAGAATTCAGACTCTAAATTCCTTAGAATTAAGACTTCGAATTCCACCGAATTCCAACTCCTAATTTCTTAGAAATCAGATTCCTAATTCCTCATTATTCAGACTCATAATTCTTAATAATTCATACTTTTCATTCATCAAAATTTATATGATTAAAATCTGATTGTCTAGAACCCAAATTTTCATATATTTATACTGTAAATTCTATATTTCATAGATTCATATTATACAATTTTTTTTTAATATACATTATTTTCCTTATATATTATTATTTCTTGAGCATTAAAATGTTTCATTAGTTTTAATACATAAAACGATTTCGTATAGTCTATTTTTATCTAAGTGGTGGTGGAGTGACACATGTACATGTCCCTCCTATGGAATAATATGACCATTGGTGGAGGGAGCCAACCGTTTAAGTTTTTTCTGTAAATAGAAGATCATTTGAATGAGTTCATTATCTAATTATGATGATAAAGATTAAATGTTGTGATGGAGTTTATAGATAGAGAAAGACTGTTGTTCCTAGAGTGATTTATGAACATATTTTTCAACAATGAAAATCTTGTTCAATTTGATTTGTAAATATCCAATTGTTTCTATGTAAAATAGAGGCTTTCAATGATAGGAATATAGAGGTGGAAACTACCTTAAAGTCAGAAGGCCTATGGGGATAGAAAGACATAGGTACCGACTACCTTCATGTTTGAGTGCTTCCAATGATAGGAAGACAGAGGTTTAGACTACCTTAAAGTTTGATGGCTTGCAGGGATAGTAATAAAGACAATGATATTCTTATATATGGATTACCCTAGAGTGGGTAAGATCGACATTTTTGAAAGTATTAATCAAAGGACCTTTAACCAAGGTTGTTGTGTAACTCCCCGACCCCAGTTACACAGAGTCGGTGCATTATTACATAACATTGGAAAGATCACAAGAAAGATCAAATCTTGAAAGACCGATTAGTTTAGTAGTCTTGGAAACAAAAGATATATTCAGAAGTCTTACATTACATCATAAAAATGACAACAACAACAACATAGTCTCCATAGACCACACTCATGTCCCCACATACTGTCCCTGCAGGTCATTCATAAATTAATTTTTCACATCCTGGGAAAAATAAAACATTGAAATGGGTGAGCTCAAATTCTCAGTAAGGATAACAATATAGTGGAAAAATTCATAAATAAACATAAAAATTTAAGGAAATGTATAACTAAAACAAAATCCTTTTAAACATTATCTTTAACATAATATGGTAAAGATAAAATGAAATAATTCTATTTACTTATTCACATTGATATTCTACTAGTCAAATAATCACATGAAATATCAATAACCACTTTCATAATGATGGAATGCATAATTCCAGACTATCATAACCACATAGCCCAGGCCTCGTGCCAAGACTACAAATAAGATTTTTTTCAAGTCCTTGTTCCAAGACACTAGTATGTCTCATGAGACCTACCGATGCATCAAGGAGATATAGAGGGCTCCACCCGTCACTTATTAAGTCCAATGCATTCCTCATATAAACAGGTTTAAACATAACATAAAAATTCGTATTAAAACTAGCATAAGAAATGTAAATACATTCTCCATAAACCATGAATGGTATAAAAATAACACATCCACAGTCAAACATATCAAAAAACCTTCAATACAATGTGGATGTTATCATTTAAAAGTCACATAATTATAAAATAAAACATTTTATTTGAAAATATCCTTATAATATTGTAAGGGAATATTTGAAGATTTTATAATGGCAGAAAATATCCGCACCTGCCGTTTAAGTTAAAAAACATTGTTACCTTAGTTCTGTCGAAAAGGTTAAAAAGGACCTTGTTTGGAAAACGACAGAAATATTCCTTTATAAACTTCTTATAAATAGTCAAACAAGGGTATAAATGAATTTAACCCATATTCTGTAAAATATTAAGAATGTTTTGAAAAACATCTTTAATAAACATGAATGTGGATGATAAAGAGATCCCAGTAGATAATTAGGTATAATCATCCTCGAATAATTAAGAGATTGTGAAATAAACCCTTACCTTGTACTTTTCTTTAGTCAATGGGATTTTAACCTCCTTTATAATAGTTAAAACATTGTTATGAAATTATACAAGAACCATATACATAATTATGATATCATATATGATCTTTTAACATTGATTTGTTAATAATATCATAGTAGTATCGTTGTTTCGGGTGTTAACTTACTCGTTTTCTTTTATATGTTTTGTTACATAAGTCGTGTTTTTTATAGATAGGTTGTCCCTTATTCATATCTAGAATGATATAATGATTATAAAAATTACTTTTAATCATCAAATGAGAATTATTCTTGAATGGATATGTTGAGGAATGAATCTCATCGCATTCGTGGAGACGGTAGCCCGTACGTACGCACGAGCGACAATATCATTCTTTTGATATTGAAATAATATATAATTGGATGGTATATCATATATAAAGAATCATTATCATGTTATATTTATTATTTACATTAATTAAACATCATCATTATACCAATCTAAATAATAATATATTGAATAACAATTACACCATGACGTGGAGACGGTAAGCCGTACGTACGCACGTACGGTGAAATGTCATTCAAAGGATGGATAGAATACAGAATATGGTTTTACCATATTTATAATAATATCACAGTATATAGGAGATATTGGATTTATTATTTTAGAGTGTGAGTAACAAAGAATGAATAATTTGAAGAAGAAATGAACTTGAAAAAGTGTGGTGAAAACATTACATCTTCTACGGGTTCTTCCTTTTGATTTGATAAAAAGGGATCCATAGGTTCTCCTTCTGATCAAACTATGGACTCTAGGTTGTATTTAGGGAAGTTGAGAGAGTATTTTTGTAGGGTTTGGCCAAGGAAAGTGGCTTTGAATGTGTAAATTAGTGAGAAGGGGGAGTTCCCTTTTAAAAGAGGGGTGAGGGGCACCTTTGGAAAATGTAGAAATATTCTTTTATAATAAATTCATATTTGGTTTATAATTTCTCCAAAGTAGATTTTTTAAAGGTTAAGGTGGGTATGGGTCTAAAACCACTCAACCAATATAATTTAGACAGGTTTGTGTCATTATATTAACCTTATGTTTTAGATTTAACTCTTAGTTAATTAGTTTGACACTTACAATGTCACTTTGTATTTTTATATTCTATAGTTAATAAACATACTATATACCTCCAGGATACCCCCAAGTGGTCCATTAATGATACATCTATCATGATATACGTCTCTTGCACGAAACATAGTTCTTTTTGGAATTTAATATCAATTAATAATATAATATTTTTTTTAAAAACTCTTTTATGTCAATTTTGACACTATTGGGGTTTTTGTTTTTGATAATTTCATACCAGCATTATTACTTCAAAAACAATTTATATAACTAATCCTAATATGTCATATTAACCTAGAAAATTAGTGGAATTCATAAAAAGTCACACATTACATTTTCTTTGATATTTATAATATCAATTATTATAATATTTTATTAATTAGGTAATTACCGCATCACCATTGTGTCATAAATAAAATAAATTATTTAATGTCTAAAAATTATAAATAAAATACCATTATGTACGAAATATTTTTGGATTTCTACTAAAAATTTACAATTTAATTTATCTTATGTATAACCCTATATCAAAAATGTTTTAATAAGTAAACATTGATTTTAACTCTTTTAACTCTTCTTTGAATTAAATAATCACAAATGTCCTAATCTAATCCACGTGGACCTAAATGATAATATTTTATTCCTAAGGTTGTTTTTTGGTCGAGATACACTTGTACAATATAATTATAACATGTGTTAAAGTAATATTAATATCATTTTTACCCTAAATTTCCCTTTTTACTTTTAACCATGGTAAAAAAGATACTATTCACCAACAATTATTTTCATCTCATTGAACCACATTTTACTCCTTGATATTAACCGTGTCTCTTAGATTTTTGAAATTCCACTCACAAAAGTGGTAAATTTATGTTCTGTGTGAATTTTCAAATTATCCTAGTAGGTGGGTATAAGACGGTGAAATGTTCAATAAAATTTTTATATATCTAAAATTAGTCTAACCTAACTCCAATTAATTACATTGAAATTATATAGGTATTACGTATCTATTTTGACCTTAATTAAATTTAAATAAAATACATAATTATTTAAATAATAATTCGGTTATAAACTATAACTTAGTGTTTTTTCACTATTCATCAAAAATTGAATGTTTTCAGAAAAATACCAAAATTTCACCCTAGGCTTATTTCGATATTCCATATCCAAAAATGAAGTCCATTTTGAAGGATAAAATTTATAAAATTTCAAAATGTGGGCATTACTATTCATAAATGCTAGTATGATTGTTTGTGGTGTTTGTGTTAGAACTCGATGTTGCGTACATCACACGCTACTATATTATTGAAAGGGAAGCATACCGTGGAAGCTTGTGGTGTTACATTCTCCCCTCCTTCAAATAATTTCATCCTCAAAAGTTCAAAAAATTACTGTACAAAAAGACTCAGGTGATTCTTCATTATAAGCTCCTTGGGTTCCCACTTTGTGTCTTCCATCTTATTGATTCTCCATAGAACTTTTACAAGATGAGTCGTCCAGATTCTCAGTACTTGTTCTCTGGTATCAAGAATCCCGATGGGATCTTCACAATAAGACAGATCGGGTTCCAGTTCTAATTCCCCATAAGTGATTACATGCATTGGGTGAGGCATGTATTTCCTCAACAGTGATACGTGGAACACATCGTGAACTTTGGAGAGACTTGGCGGCATTGCCAAATGGTAAGCTACAACCCCAATTCGTTCAAGAATCTTGAAAGGTCTGATATACCTGGGACTCAATTTACCCTTCTTACCGAAACGTATAATTTCCTTCCATGGAGATACCTCCAAGAAAACATGATCTCCTACATGAAATTCCAAATCCTTCCTTCGGTTATCGGTATAGCTCTTCTGCCTACATTGAGCTACTTTGATGTGCTTTTGGATTACCTTCACATTTTCTATTGTTTCCTCTACCAGTTCTGGACTTACATGTTTTCTTTCACCAATTTCATCCCAACAGGTTGGTGTGTGACATCTCTTTCCTTATAATGCTTCATATGGTGCCATCTGAATACTCGAATAAATGTTATTGTTATAGGAAAATTCTACCAGAGGTAAATATTGATCCCACATACCCTTAAAGTAAAGTGAGTAAGATCTCAACATTTCTTCTAAGGTTTTAATAGTCCGTTCTGATTGTCCATCTGTTTGAGGGTTGTAGGCAGTGCTCAAATGAAGTTCAGTATCCAAGGCCTTCTGAAGACACTTCTAGAATCTTAAAGTAAAATGAGGATTGTGATCCAAAACAATCCATAGGTGTACTCCATGAAGTCTCAAAACTTCATTAATATATAGTCTTGTTAGGTGTTCAAGTGGTAAATTTTCCCTTATATCAAGAAAATGTGATGACTTGGTAAGACGATCAACAATGACCCATATTGCATCATTCCTTCTAGGAGTCTTTGGTAGCCCCATGAAGAAGTACATCGTAATATTATCTCATTTACACTCAGGTTTAGGAAGAGGTTGAAATATTCTACCAGGATGTTTCCTTCCAGATTTCACTTGTTGAAAAACCATACATCTTGACACAAAATCAGCAATCTCCCTCTTCGTGTTGTCCCACCAAAAATGTTCTTTCAATTCACTATACATTTTGGTGCTCCCAGGGTGTATAGAGAAATTTGAGATATGAGTATCATCTAATAGTTCCCTTTTTAGATCAGGTATATCGGGAACACAAAGCCTCTTCCCAAATTTCAAAATTCTATCTTCATACACAATGTCTCTCAATCTCCCATCATTCACAACTTTAATCTTTTTTTGAAATTCTTCATCATCAGTCGGAGAACTCTTAATCCTTTCTAGTAAAGATGGTTTGGAAACAATATGAAAAAGCATTGATGTTTCACCTTCGATGGTTATTCTCAGGTCCATCTTTACCAGATCATTGAAAATTGGATCCCTTTCAATTCTCATATTGTTCAAAACTCCGTGATATTTTCTGCTCAAAGAATCTGCCACCTTGTCTGCCTTCCCCGGGTGGTAGTGTATCGTGAAATCATAATCCTTGAGTAATTCAAGCCATCTCATTTGCCTCATGTTGAGAGATTATTGTGAGAAAATATACTTAAAACTCTTGTGATCAGTATAAATCTATCATTTTTCACAATAGAGATAGTGCCTCTATATCTTCAAAGAAAAGTTCACAGCTACTAACTCGAGATCATGAGTAGGATAGTTTTGCTCATGAATTTTCAACTGTCGTCATTCATAGGAAATAACACTATCATCTTGCATAAGGACACAACCATGTAATTTCTTCGATGCATCACTATAAATAACAAACTGATAATTCCCCGATGGTAGAGTCAATATAGGATCATTGACTAATCATCCCTTCAGTTCATCGAAACATTCTTCACACTCTTTTTTCCAAACAAATTTAACCCCTTTACGTGTGAGTTTCGTTAATGGGTTAGCCAATCGAGCAAAATTCTGGATGAAATGTCGATAATAACCTGCCAAACCAATAAAACTGCATACATCAGTTATACTCGTCGGTGCTGGCTATTCTTGGATTGCCTTAGTCTTAGAAGGATCAATATAGATACCATCTTTGGAGACAATATGGCCAAGAAAAAAATCTCTGTAAGCCATAATTCACACTTTCTAAACATCCCATATATTTCATGACTTCTCAGAGTCTTCAGGATAATGCGCAAGTGATTTTCATGATCATCGTAGCTTATGGAGTATACCAAGATATCATCAATAAATACCACCACAAATTCATCTAGATATTCCTTGAAAACTCTATTCATTAGATCCATGAATACAGAGGGATCATTAGTCATCCCAAAAGGCATTACTGTAAACTCATAATGCTCATACCTGGTTTGAAATGCTGTCTTTGTAATGTCTTCCTTCTTAACACACAAATAATGGTATCCAGACCGAAGGTCAATCTTTGAAAAGTATTGAGCTCCATGCAGTTGGTCAAAATAAATCATCAATGCGAGGTAGGGGATACATGTTCTTTATTGTTATTGAATTGATTTCACTATAGTCGATACATAAACTCATAGATCCATCTTTCTTCTTAACAAAAAGGACAGGGGCTCCACATGGAGAAACACTAGGTCGAATAAATCCCTTATTACTCAATTCCTCTAGTAGTTTCTTTAGTTTGACTAATTCCATTGTGTCCATTCTATAAGGGGTCTTCGATATAGGCCTTGATCCATGAATTAAATCAATGGAAAACTCAACTTTTCATTCTGGAGGATGTCCAGGTAAATCTTTCGAAAACACATCTATATATTTTTTCACAATAGGTACATCCTCTATTTGAACATTCCTTTCCTCACCCACAGTCATTTCATTCTCTTCCTCCCCAATAATTAAATTTAGTTGGCTACTGGGGGTGGATCTAGATAAGAATTAAGTGGTGATGATTCTTCCCTAAAGATAAGGTGTTCCTTATCATCATCATCAAAAATAGTAACCTCCTTCTTCTTAAAATAATTTCTTTCATCGTGGTCTGAAAGCCAATCCATATCGAGGATTATATCAAACTCAACCATAGGTATGATGATGAGATCAGCGGATAAAGAACATTTATGTGCTCTAATGGGGACTGATTCAGAAAACTTTGTTGCAATGATACTTCCCTTATGAGTTTTAATTGACAACTCCTTTGTTAAATCAAATTGGAAATATCTAATTTTCTTAGAAAACTTGTAAGATATGAAATAATGTGTTGATTTAGAATAAAATAATGCATTTTCTACACTTGAGGAAACCATTAAATTACCTACCACCACGTCTTTCGGAGCTTCTACCTCAGCATTAGAGATAACATAATCTTGGCCTTGATCTCTTGGCCTTTTTTGAGGTATGTTTCCCTGAAACATAAAACATTCATTTTCATAATGTCCTATCTCTCTGCAATTGTAGCATTGTACATCGGTAGATTCCTTCTTCTCCTTGAAATCACAAGATTGGTGTCCTTTTTCACCACACTTGTAAGAAACTCCCATTCCTTTTAAGCATGTACCGGGGTGTTTCTTCCCACATTTACCACAGGATGGATATTCAACCTTTCCCTTCTACCCCTTATTTCCATTGCCAGATTTATCAGCAGATCTCTCCTTCTCTTGATTTTTTTAAAAGTCATAAGACTTAGAGAATTCCTTTTATGTCTTGATAGCACATGAGACAATTTCTTCGTACGATGAGAAGGATTGTGACACTAATGCTCGACGGAGAAATGGATTTGACCCATCAAAGAAACAATCAATCTTACTTCTTAGTTTACGTATATAATCTCCATCATACCATGCTAACCTTGTAATGTTAGCCTCATACTTTGTGACATTCTCATCCTCCTTTTGTCTCAGACTCAGAAATTGACTTTCCATATCTACTCGATGGTCATGAGGAAAATATTTTTATAAAGATGATATATGAACTCCCTCCATTCCATATTTGATACTTCATCATTTTCCTTATTGTTTTGATCAATGACCACCATTGATCACCATCTCTAGTAAGACGATAAACTACCATGACAACTTTTTCCCTTTCACTACTCACCAAAGCCTGAAATATTTTCTCTAGGTAACTTATCAATTTCTCAGCTACCAATGGATTTGTACTCTCATTGAATGTTGGTGGTTTCTACCTCATGAAGTGATCTAACATTGAACCTCCACGCTATGGATCAGGGTTCTCCATACGGGTAAGGTTATAATTCATAACCTGAGTGAGTTTTCCCAGTATGGTGATAAGCTGATCAACACCAGTTGTATCACCAGCTCCAATATAATTATCTTGAGAAGGTGGGAAATCCCTACCTGGAGTGTGTGCATTGATATGGTTTCCATTTCTTCCACTAGGCTCCATTTATAAACAATGGCATAAACTAGATCGATTTATGAATCAAAATACATAATTCCATACTTATAAAACAGTTAACATAAATTGAACTATATATGGATATAATCCATAATCATAAAAATGTTTTCTTTGAGGAACTATATACTCATAAACCCTTCATAATGGTTCGTAATGAAAATGAGAATTATCTTAAGCATATCCCTCGGGAGTGTCGTAACCAAGAGTGTAGCATGGCCCGTTGTCGTGCACCAGTTCCAGTTCGAGTCTAGCTCAAAGCAGTGTTTTCGGGTTTTACCCCAAGGTACATTTGTGACAAATCCTCCTATACCTGTTTGTATCTAGACATGGATGTATTGATCAGAAAACTCACAAAATCTCTACAATACCAAAATTCTAGGAAGTTCTTCTATACTAATCCCCAATGCCCATCTTCGTTCTATGTGCTCTAATCAGAGTTTATCTAAATCTAGCTTCCAAGGTTGGTACTAAACCTCCCTCTAATACAAACTGTAACACCCCGACCCCAGTTACCCAGAGTCAGTGCATTATTACATAACATTTCCATGATCACAAGAAAGATCAAATCTCAAAAGACTGATTATTTTAGTATCCTTGGAAACACTAGATATATTCATAAGTCTTACATTACATCATAAAATGAAAACTACAACAACATAGTCTCCATAGTCCACACTCATGTCCCCACATACTATCCATGCAGGTCATTCATAAATTACCTCTTCACATCCTGGGGAAAATAAAACATTGAAAGGGGTGAGCTCAGATGCTCAGTAAGGATAAAAATATAGCGGAAACATTCATAAATAAACATAAACATCTAAGGCAATGTATAACTAAAACAAAAGGCTTTTAAACTTTAACTTCAGCATATTATGGAAAAGATAAAATGAAATAATGTCATTTTCTTATTCACATGAATATTATACTTGTCAAATAATCACATGCAATATCAATAACCACTTTCATAATGATGGAATGCATAATGTCAGACTATCATAACCACATAGCCAAGGCCTCGTGCCAAGACTACAAATAAGATTTTGTCAAGACCTTGTTCCAAGACACTAGTTTGTCTCATGAGACCTACCGATGCATCGAGGAGCTATGACAGGCTCCACCCGTCACTTATTATTTCCAATTCATTCCTCATATGAACATATTTAAACATAACATAAAAATTAGTATTAAAACTGGCATATAAAATGTAAATATTTTCTCCATAATCCATGAATGGTATAAAAATAACACATCCACAGTCAAAAATAACACAAAACCTTCAATACAATGTGGAAGTCTTGTTTCATAATAACTCAACATCAAATAATCTGAAAATTCATTAAAGGATGTTGACATAGATGAAATCAAAACTATTTGAGAGAAATATCCCTTTTTTAAAATCATTTAAAAGGCACATAATTATAAAAAAAATTACTTTGAAAATAACCTTATTTCTTGTAAGGGAAGCTTTAAAGATTTTATAATGGTGGAAAATATCCACACCCGCCGTATAAGTTATAAAAACATTCTTACCTTAATTCTGTCGAAAAGGTGAAAAAGGACATTGTTTGGAAAATGACGAAAAGATTCCTTTATAAACTTCTAATAAAAATTCAAAAAATTGTATAAATGACTTTAGCGCATATTATGTAAAATAGTAAGAATGTTTTGAAATTTTTTTTTATGAAACATGGATGTGGATGATAATGAGATCCCAATATATAATTAGGTATAAACAACCTCGAATAATGAATAGATTGTGAAATAAACCCTTACCTTATACTTTTCCTTAGTATATGGTATGTTAACCTCCTGTATAATAGTTAAAACATTGTTATTAAATTAAAAAATAACCATATACATAATTATGATATCATATATGGTCTTTTAACATTGATTTGTTAATAATATCTTAGTTTTATCATTGTTTCGGGTGTTAACTTACTCGTTTTTTTATATGTTTTGTTACATAATTCATGTTTGTTATGGATAGGTTATAGATTTTTCATATCCAGAATGGTATAAAGTTCTTAAAAATTACTTTTAATCATCAAATGTGAATTAGTCTTGAATGGATACGATGAGGAATGAATGTCATCATGTTCGTGGAGATGGTAGTCCGTACGTACGCACGATCAACAATATAATTCTTTTGATATAGAAATAATATATAATTGGATGGTATATCATATATAAATAATCATTATCATGTTATATTTATTATTTACATGAATTACACATCATTATTATACCCATCCATATAATAATATATTGAATAACAATTACACCACGACGTGGAGACGGTAAGCCGTACGTACGCATGTATGGTGACATATCATTCAAAGGATAGATAGAATAATGAATTTGGATGTACCATATTTATAATAATATCATAGTATATAGGAGATACTGGATTATTATTTTATTACGGGAATAACAATGAAAGAATAAGTTGAAGAAGAAATGATCTTGAAAAAGGGTGGTGAAAACATTACCTATTCTTCGGGTTCTTCTTTTAGATTTGATCGAAAGGGCTTCATAGGTTGGATTTATGATCAAACTAAAGCCTCTAGGTTGTATTGGGGGAAGTTGAGAATGTATTTGGGCTGGGTTTGGCCGAGGCAAGTGGCTTTGAATGTGTGAATTAGGGACAAGGGGGAGTTCCCTTTTATAAGAGGGGTGAGGGGCACCTTTGGAAAAGATAGAAATATTATTTTATAATAAATTCATATTCAGTTTATAATGCATCGATTGTGGATTATTTAAATTTCAGGTGGGGATGGGTTGAAAACCACTCAACCAATATATTTAAGACAGATTTGGGTCATTATATTAATCTTATGTTTTCTATTTAACTATTAGTTAATTAGTTTGACACTTACCATGTCGCTTTGTATTTTTATATTCTATAGTTAATAAACATACTATATACCTTAAAGAGACCTAAACGTGGTCCATTAATGATAAACATATCATTATATAAGTCTCTTGTCCGAACCTTAGATTTTTAGGAATTTAATATCAATTAATAATATAATATTTGTTTTAAAAACTCTATTATGTCAATTTTGACACTATTTGGTATTTTGTTTTTGATAACTTAATTACATCATTATTACTTCGAATAAAATTTACATAACTAATCCTAATATGTCATATTAACCTAAAAAATGGTGTAATTCATTAAAAGTCTCAAATTACATTAGCTTTGATATTTATAATATAAATTATATTTATATTTCATTAATTATGTAATTACGACATCACCTTTGTCTCATAAATAAATTATGTTATTTAATGTCTAAAAATTATAAATAAAATACCATTATGTAGGAAATATTTTTATCTTTCTAACTAATATGTACAATCTAATTTAACTTATGTATAACCCTATATTAAAAATGTTTTAGTAAGTAAAATTTGATTTTAACTCTTTTAACTCTTCTTTGAATTAAATAATAATAAATGTCCTAATCTAATCCAAGTGGACCTAAATGATAATATTTTATTCCTAAGGTTAATTTCTCTAGATACCCTTGTCCAATAGAATTAGGACCTGTGTTAGGGTAATATTAATATCATTTTAACCCTTAATTACGTTATTTACTTTTAACCATGGTAAAAAAGTTACTATTCACCAAAAATTATTTTCATCTCATCGAACAACATTTTACTCCTTGATATTAACCGTGACACTCGGATTTTCAAAATTCCACTCACAGAATCGTTAAAATTATGTTTTATGTTAATTTCCAAATTCTCCTAGGAGGTGGGTAAAAGACGGTGAAAACTTTAATAAAATTTTTATATAACTAAAATTATTCTAAACTAACTACAATGAATTATATTGAACATATATAGGTATTATGTTCTGTTTTGAAATTAATTAAATTTAAATAAAATAAATAATTATTAGAATAAAAATTTGGGTTTAAACTATAACTAAGTGTTTTTTCACAATTCATAAAAATTTGAAAATTTTCATAAAAATACCAAAATTTCACCCTAGGATAATGTCGATATTCCGAATCCCAAAATGAAGTCCATTTTGGAAGATAAAAATTATAAAATTTCAAAAAGTAGGTATTACTATTCATAACGGCTAGTTTGATTGGTTGTGGTGTGTGTGTTAGAACTCAAAGTTGTGTACAACACACGCTACTTTATTATTGAAAGGGAATCGTACCGTGGAAGCTTGGGGTGTTACATGATGGATAGAAATATCTTTGTATTAAAACAATTAATTCTTGTTTACTCTCATTGTAACATGGTTTGTTTCTGGTGTATTTTGTTAAAGAAAGAAAGTATAACATTCTTATACCTTTTTGTACTAATACGTTCTCTGATAAATAAGATTCTATACACTTTAAGGTTGAATATTCCTTTAAATGAAACCAACTTATGTATCCTTATGTTCAACTTGACTAAGTTTAGGTTTCTTAAAATTGGACCCAGGCACTTCTAATTATCCCTTTAAATAAGAAGCAAACAGGGTTTGGGAATTTAATTTATTTAAATTTGATAAGCATAGATTTCTTTATTGTTAAAATAAAATGATTTAAAAATTACAATTCACCAACCCTCTTGTAATTATAATTTTATATATTTTATTTTGATCCTTCAATTGGTATCTGAGGTAGTCTCAGAAATCCTTATACATACATATAAGTTTTCTTGCTCATGTTTTTTTCTTGTTCTATATTTTATTTCTTATCTTTTCTTCCTCATGTTTTTCTTAAAGATTTATATCATTTTTTATAAATTTTTATTGTTAACAAGTTTTGTGGAAATGACATTTTCTTATAGAATGGCTGGTATGAATGTTTTTTCGTTAGAGAAACATAATCCTACCATACTAAAAATCATTAATGGTAATTATTATGAGTGCGGGAGAGATAGTATTAAGACTTTTTTCATTAAAACTAGAGTGGACAACTTTTTCATCCTCACTAGAGTTTACAAAATTCCATATAAAGAAGTAAAAACGTTCTTCAACCAAGTGCAACAAGAATATCAATTAAACTACAAGGTATGCAATAATTTTTCTTATTTCTATGACTAATAATATATAGATTGAAATATATTCTTGTGAAGCTATGAACTATATTTGGAAGAAACATGAAGTTAAACATTTTGGATCATCTAAAGTGATATAAACTAGAAGAGATCAATTAAGAGTTTAATATCATGGATTTTTATTTCCTTGTGGATAACTAGTTTTCAAAGTACAATAGTGATTTATGACCATTTTCAATAGTCTTCAATCGACTATATAAAAATTTATTGATGATGAAGTTCTTATGGAAAAGATAATTGACAACATGCCTTTTGAATAGGAATATAAAAGGATGTCTACTGATGAATATAGGAATGTATCTAACATTAATCTTGATGAGTTGTTTGGAAATCTTCTTCAACATGAAACAATAATGAAGAGAGATAATGATTTCAAAATGAATAATAATTCTATTGGAATCATAAATATTACTACTACTTCTAAAGCCATGACTCTTGAAAGAGTATCTATATCAAAAGCATAGAATGTTATTGTTATATCTGAATCATGTGACAATGAATGGCTTAAGAATTAATTATCCAATATTACTTTAAGGATTAATAATATTGTGGGAAATAATGATTTTAATTATAGATATAAGAAGAAATATAGAATGAATAAGAATGATTCTGATGTATCCTGTTATTAATGAAAAATTGTTGGACATATCAGACCTGATTTCCCTACGCATAAGAGAAAATATAGAGAGAAAAATCATTCTAAATAGAAACAAATAAGTAATACAAATCAAAGGCTAAGAAACTATTATAGTATGAATCTTCAGATAAAGAATCTTCTTCATCGGAAGATAATACTTTACCTTTATTTGAATAAGTTTCAAGATTTTATAAATTACTTGAGAATGAAATTTATAAAATAAAGAAGAATTTAGAGAAGGAAAATTCTAGAATTTATGTTCTAAAAAAAGAAGTATCATAACATTCTATTGTTCCAGATCTGAAAAATTTTGATTTTTAAAATGTTTTAAAAAACATCAAGAAGGTTAATTCTTAGGAGAAAATTTTTATAGATATTGAAAATATTATTTCTATGAAATTTTTTTAGAGAATAACTCATGTTCTCAATATAATGACTATTAGGGTAAGAATATCATCATCAGACTAAAATATGATATTTTTTCCTTGAAAAAACATTTATCAAATTTTACTTCTAGAAGGAATGAATTTGAAAAAATTTATTCACAACTTCTTCGACTTAGGAATAGATTTGGATTTGGTAATAATCCCTCAAAACCAATTATTAGTCATAATTATTTTGATCCCCAAAGTTCTCTATTTTTCACTGACTATTAATGTGGTGTACATTGGGTGAAAATTTATTCTTTAAATAAAACATATTCCTTATGTTTTAATAAATATTACTTTTCTATGAAAATGTTGATTCCTATTATTTTACTTTTCAAAATTTATGGATCCAAGAATGTTTGGATTCCAAAATTATAACTATTTTATTTTAAGTAAAATAAATAAATTACCACCAATAATATATTTCACATGGATAGTGTATTTTCCTGGCACATGACTTGAATCAAAAACTTCTTTGAAAAGATTATCAATATGAACGGAGGAAAAGTAAATTTCAAATATAATGCTTAGGGAGAAATTTTTGGTATAGGTAACATTTTTCTTCATGGAAAAGACATAATTTCAAATGTTTTATTTGTTAACGGTCTTAAGAACAACCTCACTAACATAATCCAATTATGTGACGAAGGTTACCTTATGAATTCTATGAATGATAAATGTTTGGTACACAATTCCAAGGAAATTTTTATTCTAACTACCCATAGGAATGAGAATGTTTATACACTAAATATTATACACATTATGATCCAAGACCTTCCTTGACTTAGTGTAATGAATGATAAATATTTGTTATGGCATTTATGACTAGAACACTGTAACCTTAGTAACCTATGAAAAATATCAAATAAATGACAGTTTAAGGATCTACCAAAGCTTATGTTTGATTTTTCAAAATTTTACGATCCTTCTAAATATGGAAAGAAAAATAAGTCTAGAATTAAATCAATTGGTCAAGTCTCAACATCTGATGAATTATATCTAGTGCATATGGATCGTTTCATTCCAACATAGATTGGATGTATTGGATTCCAATACTATGTATTTTTTAGTTGATGATTAAACTAGATTTATATGGGTCTATTTTCAAGAAATGAAATATGAAGCTTTTTCTTATTTTAAAATATTTTTATCCCATGTTAAAAATGATAAGAACCTTCCATTTATAACTATTCATAGTGATAATGGAAGAGAATTTCAATATCCATATTTTTAAACTTTCGTAATTTTAAACCCATTACTTATAACTTCTTAGCTCTAAGAACTTCTCAACAAAATGGTGTTTTTGAAAGAAGAAATTGAATTCTTAAAGACATTACTAGCACCATGTCTAGTGAATAAAATATTGCTAAAAACATTTGGGCTTATGATTTATTACTGATTTTTATACAATTAATTGTGTTTTAATTAGTACTTTTTGTTAATATAACACTTTATGAATTGTGGACTGGTCTAAAGCCTGGACATTCTTACATCAAATTATTTGGATGCACAATATTCATCTTGAATAATAATGATTAATTAAATATATTCACACCCAAATATGATGATGTAATTTTCCTAGGAAATTCTACATATTCGTAGGCTTTTAGAGTTTTTAACAGAAATTCTGATACTGTTGAAGAAATAGTACATGTTAAATTTGATGAAACTGATCCTTTTGTTTTTTAAAAACCCAACCTACATCTTTGGATGTGTTTTCAAAAAGTAATTATCATCCTTTGATATAAAATAATTCTATTATGGTAAATACTCAAGAAAATATTTCTAATGTATTTACCATAGAAGAAAATCTACTTTATGATGATGAATATGCCTTAAATACCCAAATGAGTTTTTTCATAAGAATTGTCTTAGTTATAGTATCACTGGTGGTGTAAATCAACTGATAAGGACTAGAAGTTCATTTTGAAATGAAGTAGAACACCTAGAATTTCATTCCAAATTAGAACCAAAAACACTGATGAAGCTTTAATTAATGATTATTGGATTAAATCGATGGAAGATAAAATAAATTAATTTGAAAGGTACAAAATCTATAACTTATCTAAAAGACCAAAGGAAACATCTGTAATTGGAGTTAAATGGGTCCTCCAAAACAAATATGATGATAATTGAATTATTTTAAGAAATAAATCAAGTTTAGTTGTTATGGTCTATAATCAACAAGTATGAATAGACTATGAATAAACCTACTATCTAGTAACTAAATGTGAATCTATTCAAATTTTACTCAACTTTTTAGCATTATTTATTTTCAATATTTTTCAGATGGACGTGAAGTGTGATTTCCTTAATTAATATATTCAAGATGATTTTTACATTGAATTAATACCTGGTTTTGAAGACATAAAAAAGCATGAGCATGTTTTCAAACATACCAAAGCTTTATATAGACCTAAACAATACACTAGACCCTAGTATGATAGACATTATGATTTTTGGTACAAAACAATTATGTTAAGGGAATTGTTTATTGAACATTTTTTATAAAGAAATATAATAAATAATTGTTAATTGGTAAAATATATGTTGATGAAATTTTATTCGGATCTCATCAATCTTTAACAGATTCTTTTAAAAATATCAAGAAATATGAGTTCAAAATGAGTTTGATGGGTGAGTTAAAAGTTTTTCATGGTTTTCCAATATCTCAAAAACCAGAAGGAACTTATATATCTCAACATAAGTATATTAAAGATCTTCTTAAAAATAATGGATATGAAAATAATAAATATATAAGCACTCCAATCGGTACGTCAAATTCTCTTGATCTTGATGAAGATAGGAAACAAGTAGACCAAACATCTTTTAGTGGTATGATAGGAATTTTATTATATATAACATCTAGTCATATATAATTAATGTCATTAGTTTGATTATATGAATGATATCAATCTAATCCAAAGGAATCTCATTTAAAAGCAATGAAATAATTTTTCTCTACATAAAGGGAACCATGGGTTTAGTAAATTTCTATTCTTCTGGAAATGATATTGTTTTAAATTGTTTTTTAGGTACTGGTTTATGGGATGTATAATTTATAGAAAAATTAAATCTCTAACTTGTATATTCTTAATAGATTCATTATTTTCATGCTCGTGCATGAAACAACAAATAGAACCACTTTCCACTGTTGAAGCTGTATATGTACTAGCAGGAAGTTTTTTTTCTCAAGTCATTTAGATGAAACACACAGTCACAGACTACGGCGTGGGTTCTACCAAAAAAAAATATTGATTGTTAATACAAATATCACTTCCCTTTGAAAAACCCATTCACATCACTCTCATGAAAAACATATAGATAGTATGCATCACTTTCTTAGTGGTTATACAATTAAAGGATATATCATTCTTGAATTTACCAGAATGAAAGATCTACGTGTCGATATTAATACAAAATATTAATCTGTAGATATATTAGAATACATTAGAAAAAGTTAGGAATGATTAGCATAAGGTAATCTTCCATAAAATATTTTTGTTGAAACCTATCTCATTACATTGAGAAACTCTTTTTCTTAGGGGGAGTACATTTTTTGTTACCCGAAAATTTTTCTTTTCATAATAATTTTATTTCGTAACCCAAAATCATTTATTAATAATTTTATTGGAAATCAAAATTTTACTTTTCTTAATAAATTTTTGGAACCTAAAATTCTCTATCTTTAATAAAATTTTCCATAATCTATGTTTTTCAAGAACGTTATCAATACTAAAAATTCTTTCCAAACAATACAGAAGGTGTTTTTCTTCACATTAATCTACCTAACTATATTTTTACTTGTTGTTTTTTCTATCTTGTTTTAGGAAATCATTATCGAATTAACTTTCCATAAATCTGATTTTTTATTAATACCTTAGAATATCGGTACCTACCAAATCCTTCCATGGAATTCATCTCAATATTCAGATTAGATCAAAATTACATCAACCATTGGTTTGAATTGGGAATTCCAACCATTGTCACTAAGCCTATATAAAGGCCCCATTATCCATTTACCAAATCATTTTTTCAAGATATTTAGCGTGGAAGATCATCCCCACTTCAAATCAGACATTCAGTTTTCCATGATTCCTTACACTCAGGAGGTCACTTCAAGTTTCCTCACAGAATCAGATTACTTCAAACAAGGAAATAAAGGATTATAAAATTTACAGAGAAAGGTTGGTTAACCCAAATTTCATTTCCAATTATAATTATTTGATTACAAATAATATAAATTTGATTAGATTGGAATTTGTATGTGTAGCCAAGCTGAAGAGTCAGGATCCGGTTTATGTAGACCTTCCCATAGAATTTTATGATTCAGTATGATTTTATAATGAAGGAGGAAGGGAAAAGTTTTCATTTAAGAGCCATGAAAAACTAATTCATTATCATTCAACATGGCTTCAAACATACTTTGTATTCTTTATCAAGGGGATGAAATTTTTTTTCTCTCACATGTTTCCCGATAAGATAGGATGTTTTGATAAATTAAAGGAAATTGAGTGACTTGGACTCAATGGAGTGAAGTCAATAAAGATCAACCATCTTGAAAAAAACATTAGATTGTTAGCCTTGTGGTTACATGGATTTTTTATTCTACGAAATGGAGAAAAGGACTTTCTTAAGAATAGTGATATATTTATGATGGCCTTTTTGGTGAATCTGAGAAATGTAAATTGTATTAATTATATTCTATTTTCCATCAGTAATATAAGGAATATAACCCTTAAATATTATATTATTATGTATTTGGGGATCTTTTCAATGATCATAATACTCTATTTATAATATATTAAAATACCCTATATCACTAAACCTAGAACAATTAAGATCATGTATTTGAGTGATGACACTCTAAGTAGGAAGAAAGTTGGATTCATTTGCAAATCAGGAGAGTTTTATGATCTTTCTGAAAGTGAGGATTAAGTATTAATTAAGAAATTTGAAGTAGAAGAAACTTCTAAGAAAACTATGAAGAATAGAAAATATAAACAACTAGAAGCCAAAGAAAAAAAAAATATTCGGGAAACCCAATTATCACCACCCAAGACGAAAAAGCAAAAAAACTTTTTTTAATGAATTAGTAGTAATGTAGATAGTGAAAAAGAAGAAGAAGACAGAGGGTGAAGCTAGATTTTCTTTAGACCCTGCTAAGGAAAATACTTGGAATATTCAAGTAGTAGAATAGCATGAAAAACAGGCTAAAGAAAATAAAATAAAGAACAAAATAAAAAAACTAAAATCATCTAAGATTTACTCAATGATACTGAGAAAGCATCTAAAAAGATCAAGGTACAAGAATACTACCTACAAGATTTAGTTCCAATAGAATCTCTACGAAATATAATTTCAATTTTGGAACATTTTTTGGAACAAGAGATTTCTCAAGAAGAATAAGTATTAGAATACGAATAGGAAGAAGAAGAAAAAAGAGAAGAATTGATCAAACTAGTTGATTAATACCATGAGAAGGAAATTCTTTTAGACAAGCTATCAATCAGTAGTTTGCAAGTTAAGTCAACCAAAATAAATTTTCATGGAAAAATGATGATGTACATGATGAGGTTGATAATCCTTATGATTATTATATCATAAAGAATGATTTCATTCATTATAAAGAGGTTTTTGGATATACTAAAAATGTATATGTTGATGAATAAAATATAATACAAGTCTCATATAGTGAACATGAAACTCCAAAATATGAGAAACCAATCTCTAGATCTGATAATGGAAAGCATAGAGTTAATGATACCCCAATAATGTGTGCGGTTGTGAAATCTAAGAAATATCTTTGTGTAAATTTTAAGAGAAAAGTTAAATAGGTAGATAACATTTTCCAACCAAAAAGGAATCATCTTTTGAATCTTCAACCTCGATGGGTAAGGATTTTTTTTCAGTATTTGAAGCAATTAGTGAACACAATACCATTGTTTCCTTGTATCAATTCAAAATTTCAGTATCTTCAACATTCATTTAATCAGAAGTCTGGATCAATAATCATGCTCATGGATAAGTTCATCAAACATGGAATAGATTTGATGACTTTTCATATTAGATATGATGCTGCTAAATGATCATGTAAGGAAATAACCAAATGGTCTGAGAGAATGGGTGATGATATCATCATCATGGAAATATTTAAAGATTCAATAAAAGATGCTTTTTATATGTCATATGGCTCAATTAATAACCTTACAACAAGTTTTTCATAAAAATTGAATCTCAAGAAAACTGCCCGGATGCAAGAGAATATTGATCTGAATGGAAATATGAATTCAGTTTCTCTAAATTTAAAAAGATAAATGGAACATAGGGAATAGGTTGAAAAATTGTTTAAATAGTATGAATATGTAGTGATGTCCTGGGCAGAAATTCTGAAATATCAAGACAAAATATTCAAGGCTC
The DNA here is from genome assembly GCA_963277665.1 of Viscum album. Classification (NCBI taxonomy): domain Eukaryota; kingdom Viridiplantae; phylum Streptophyta; class Magnoliopsida; order Santalales; family Viscaceae; genus Viscum; species Viscum album. The sequence continues at coordinate 1,641,249,759 of OY728135.1, read as the reverse complement.
TCAAAAAGAAGAATCATCATCCGGATTAGTTGATCATAATGTATTATAATGATCACAAAGATCACAATAAGTTAAAGGAAAACTTGAGAAAGCTCATTCCAAAGGAAAATAAGGATTAATGATTTTCATGAAACACTGATCTTTTGTATTATTTTTTCATTGTAACAATTTTACCTAACATAATAAAATTTTTATTACGTTAATTTTTCTTGTATATTTCTAGTCTTTCAGGTACATTTTTTTCATTACCTTTACTATATTTTTAAAACCACAAAGGGGGAAAATGATTGATCAAAAAAATATTATGTAAAATGATGTGAATACCTAATGAAAGGAGGAGATTATATAATGGGGATTCTACCTAGAGAATAATTTTCTTATGAAATAAAAATTAACTCCTCTATAAAATACTATAATATGATCCTTAATGATTTAAAAAACTAAGGGGGAGTTATTAGTATTCATCATAAGTCAAATTTAATGGGATATAAGTTTTTATTTTAATTTCTATAAGAAAAATCCTTATTTCTTATATTCATTTTTTGAAAGTTGTTTGTCCTTTTTAAAAAGTGGGATATTATTGAGTCAATAAGGTTTCCTTATGAATCTTCTATTCCTCTATGATTTAAAAATCACAAAAACATTTTCTTAAGGAAAATTATCTTTTTATAATAATTATTTTATTAAGGTACTTTTTATTTCTCTAAGAAATGTTTTATCCTTACCATGGTTTTCAATATCTTATTCAATATCTTTTCAAAACCAAGTCTATTTTTTATTATGTAAAAAATTAGTATTTTTATATATAACCTCAAAATCATATAGTTCCATGATATTGAGTCATTATGTTTTTATAATCAGAATTCTATGAAATTCAGTCTCCAAATTCTTTGAAATACAAACTATGAGTTCTTTGAAATCTAGACAACAAATTATCTAAAATTTAGACTTCAAATTCTCTAGAATTATGACTCCATATTATCTGAGATTCAAACTCCAAAATATCTGAGATTCATACTATGAATTCTATAAAATTCAGTCTCTGAATTCTATGAAATATAGTCTCTCAATTCTCTTCAATTTTGACACCAAATTCACTGAAATTTAGACACCTAATTATCTTAAATTTCAACTCCAAATTATGAAAAATCCATACACTGAATACCTCATAATTTTGAATATGAATTACTCAGAATTATGACCCTGAATTCCTCTAAATTCATACTCCCAATACCATAGAATTTAGAATTTGAATTCTTATGAATTTATAATTTTATTTCCTTATAATTCAGACTCCAAATTCTTCTTAATTTTGACACTGAATTCATTTGTATTAAGAATATGAATTCTTTTGAATTTAGACTCTGAATTCTTTTGATTTCTGACTCTGAATTCATCAGAATTCAAATACTGAATTCATCATAATTCAGAATCGGAATATATATTTTTCTTCGAACTGAATGTTCGTATATTCAGACTCTAAATTCTATATTTCCTAGATTATGATTATTCACTTTTGTTTATACTAATTTATTTCCCTTACATATTATAATTTCTTAAGAATGATAATGTTTCCTAGGATTTTCATATATAAAACAATTCCGTAAATAAATTGTTTACTAATTTTTGGTTAAGTAACATGTGTACAGGTCCCTCCAAAAATCAAATAAAAATATGACTATTGGAGGAGGGAGATGAAATTTGATGTTTTTCTTATAAATAAAAGCTCATTTGAAAGATCTAGTGATCTATTGATGATCCTAGAGATTATGTGATGTGATGTTATTTATATAAAGATAAATAATCTCGTGCCTTGTGTGATTTATGAACATCTTGTTCAACCATGAACATCTTGTTCAGCTTGGTTTGTCCAACTTCAACTGTTGTTTTGTAAAATGAAGTGTTTCTAGGTATAAGAAGACAAAGGTTCCCAACTACTTCAATTTTTTAAGGATTCTAGGGATATGAAAAAAGAGGTGTTGACAACCATAATGTTCAAGGGATTCTAGGGATTGGATGACCAAGGTTCCAAATACCTTAATGTTTGAGAGATTGTGGGGATAACAAGTCATACTATGATATTATTATAGAGGGATTAACCTGGTGTGGGTAGGAAAGTCTATCATGAATGTATAAATTAAGGTACATTTATACATGATTTTGGGATACCCTTCTCTTTGGGTTAAATTAATTCCAACTTTTTTACTTTCCTTGTTAAAAGTTTTATTTCTGTTCTATTTTTTTGATGAAATATACTATAACATTCTTATACATTATTGTACAAATAATTTCTTTGATAAATAAGATTCTATAATATTTAAGGTAGAATCATCACCTATGATAAATCTTCTTATGTTTCCTTAAGTTTAACTTTATTATGTTTAGATTTATTATAATTAGACCAGGGAGGTTCCAATTATTTGTTTAAGTAAGAACCAAATAGGGTTTGTGAATTGACCTTGTTTAAAATTGTTAAACAAATATTTCCTTAGGGATTAAAGAGAAATATTTTAAACATACAATCCCCCACCCTCCTGTAATTAATCATCTATATATTCAATTGCAATCCTAAATTTTTTTTCATAAATTATTAAATTGAAATGAAAATAATTTTTAGAATAGTCTATTTTTAAACATAAAATGAACTCATTAAAAATAATCTATAATGATGACTTAAATTTAACTAAATATATTATATATAAATAAATGATATTTATGTTAATTTTATATCAAATTAAAAAACACAGCAAGTCATTTAAATTTTTTAATTTAATGACATAAATGATAGTTTTATATAAATCAGTATTTCTTCTATTGACTAAAAAATAAATCCTTTTATGAAATATCTAAATTGTAGCCTTTGGTAATTTTGATATAATAATTTCAATAATAAAATAATTTTTATGAAATATTATATTTAAATTTGTTAGAGATTTTTTATTATTGTCACTCACAAAATGAAACTATTATTTAGATGAAAACATAATTTTGATTCATAAAATGATACTACTAAATATTATTTGATAATAACTTATAAATTAATAAATATATTTTTACTGCATATGAACTTTATATATAGATTCATATACATTTCATAATTAAATTATTTTTATTCATACCCACTAATTTTATACTAGGTCATAATGATAAACTTAATTGTTAATATATTTATTATTAAAGATTGATGTTTCATATCTTTTTTGTTATCAAACATTTTCTTATTCTAAATATTTAGGGTATTATATTGTCCCCACATATTGAAAAATATATCATCACAATTTTATCATGTTCTATATCTTTTAATGGTTTAATATTTGAAAATAAATTTTTGAAAACTCTCATGTTAAATGGGTTAATAAAACCTTCTCTTTAAAAGAGGTAAATAGAAATATGAAATTCATCTATAATAACACAAAAATATGTTCTGAAATAAGTGATAGTGGGTAGTGGAAATATAAAAATGGGGAGAAAAGTAATACAAAAATAATTATGGCAATGGAGATATAATATTTATCATAAGAAAGTGACCGATCATTAAAAATTCAATGACCAAAACATCCAAATGTCAATAAGGGATTAAGATGATCATTAATTCATTTGAAATGATTGAATTAAACAAAAATGTTTCGTTTTTAATAATCATGTATCAAATGTTGAAAAATAATTTTACCATTAAGATAAATAAAATGGGAAGGTATATTTACTTTTCTTTCATTAAATCCATAAATTTAATTTCATTGATTGTTTATGTGATTAAATAAATATCCACCTTTATCGCATATTTTACACAAAATGATGAGTATATGTATTTAATACCGAATAAACTATAATCAACATCAAATAGACCATGAGGTATTTAGAAATATTAATTGAAATTCTTCCTTTCATTAATAAAAACAAATCTGCAAGAACATGATCAAATAATATCCAAATAAACCATTATAATTAGAAATAATATATTCAACTCTAAAATTTCAACAATAACACAAAAGTTTCATCATATACAATTTAATGAATAAATATCCCCATATCATAGTAAACATAATATCCTAAGTATTATATAATGGTTTATCTTCTAAGGTTGTCTGATACATTTTATTTTATAACTCCCAAAAAGTAATAATATTCTATAGAAACAACCCTTTATGTTAAACTTAAGGGTTATATAAACCTCAACTCAACAAAATCACCCAAAATATCATTATTCACCTTCAAATACAATCACATAAAAACTAAAATGGAGAGTCTATGAATTTTAAATTATGATCAACCGTGAACTGATAAAACCAAGGTAGTATCCATAACCATTCAACTAACCGCAAATTAAAACAACCAATCCTCCAATTCTATATAACCCCTTCTCTAATTCTAACTTTAACATATGAAAACATTTAATCCAATATCTACTGATAAAAACATATCATTTAATTTATTATCTTTTATAATGATAAAAATGATTAGATTTTATGTTTTTAAAACATAAAAATACTAACAAAAATATTATACACCTTACATATATAAGGAAAATTTATGATTATAGTTCTAATCAATTAATAAGAACTCTTACATAAAAATACTTCTTCTTTTTAGATATCATTTTTTACATTATAACATTATCTTCTAATTCCAAATGATGTCTTCATCATCACCCACATTAAATAATTCTCTAAATGTAAATAATAAAATAATTTTTTATACGTTTGGTAAAATAGATAAAATATGGGCAAGAAAAAACGTTCTATATGGGTATATATAAAAATTTTAAACAGAAATGAATCAGAGATCATAAGAAGAGAATAATATAATAATTAAATAATTAAACAAAATGATAATAATATATGAGAATTCATAACATTTAAACCATGGATTATAAGTCATGAGACATGGAATAAATATTTAACATAGGATAATATTCATATAAGATAATAATCATGGACCTTTTGAATTTTGTTTTAGAAAATAATGTTTTAGAACTAATTGAAAGAATTTAAAGATACTATTAGTTTCCTAGATCATCAAACATTTTTACTCGAATCATATAAATGGAAAATTACAATATTTATTTGGTGTTATCTATAATAGTAAAACGCCATAATCTCTAAGTAGTAGCATAGAATCAGTTTAAGTTATCACATCAATGGAATTACATAACTCTATCACCTCTTAGGATTAAAATAAATCCAATTAAATATTTCTCATTACCTAATGAATTGAAGTGTTATACTTGGACAACACATCATATTTAAGAAATATTAACATAAGGATTTTGGTTTACACCCCAATCCCACATATATTAATGATTTCCTTATACCATATCAAGAAACAAAACAGATGCTTTTTCCATTTCATCAAAACTATCAGAGCTTGATTTACCCTTGAAATTGAATTTTTTTCCTTAAAATAACTTAATAAATTCATCCCAAAACAATCATTTAATGTATTTTAATGGTTTTTAATATTTTATCCCCAACGATGAATATTAATCATTAATGTAATATCTTATAGATAAAATTAATCCTTAAAAGATCATTCAATAATTTATTTCAAAACATGTGAGAATATCCTTTTCCTATGATAATTATGTCAATAAATTCCTAGAATATTGATAAAATAAGTTTTTTGTAAAAAAAATAGATACATATGGAGGAAAATTTAAATAATATATTTTTTATGACAGTGGAAAATATTTTATTGTCATATATTATAATGAAATCATTTTTATACATTTATAAAAAGTCAAAACAATTTTTTCAAAAAATGTTAGAAATATTACTTTTTTAAAATTCATAAATAAATTTATAAGTCGTTAAAATTATGTATTTAATAAAACTCATGTATATTTAATAACCCTTATAAAATAATTTCAAAGAGGATGAACAAGGATAAAAATGTTGATGGAGCAAAGATGAAATAAGGACAATTTTTCTTAGAAACATTTTATCAATAATTTTAAGCACCAAAAAGATAAAAATATAACTAATACATCAAAATTTTTGGGAAAATTATGGTATAATATAATAGATGCAGATTAAAGTTTAATATCATTTAAATTCACCTAAATAAAAATTTAACATAGGAATCCTCAATAGAAATGAGTTTGTAACATACATCCAAAATAAATTGATAACTTTTTTATTCATAACCCCCATGAAAAAAAGTAAAAAAATAAATCATTAAATTCAATTAACAAAGAATATTCATTATAAAAGACATCAATGTGTAGTAAATATACATAATAAAATGTAATCGTTTAGTAACCTAAAATATTTTCCAAATAATATAATTTTTGTTCTTAAACACTTACACATTGAATTTTTTTAAACCCCCCCTTGGATGAAATAATTAAAATTTTAACGTTCACGACCATGAACTAATAAGTATCAATGATATGTTATGTTAATATGTTATTATAAATAATTAATAAAAATGAATATGTGCATTAAATAAAACTGTTTTCAATAGAAAATTATTAAAATGAAGATTCATTATAATGATTATATCCTTGATGAGATAATTAATTATTGAAGTAATTATGTGTAAAATTATAAAACAAAATAAAACTAACTGGACTAAAACATAATATTAGAATAATAAAATTCATATATAATCGTTGAATTACACAGACAACGAAGTCGAAGAATAACACAATGAACAAAAATGGAGTGATGAAACTCCATATGTCAGCTATAGAGTTCATATGTATGTCTTTTACGACATGTATGATAATGTTATATAAATTATTAAATTTTTTAATGAACATTAATAGTTATTTATCTTATCATAAAATTATTTATTTCATTCATTTAAATTATATATTTAATTACATATGAATTTCCTTAATCATGCATGATTATTGAGAGAGAGATAGGGGTGCATAAATGATCAAATTTATTTTTAAAGGAATGTTTCATGAATGTTTCGGGAAAAATTTCAAAACCGATGAAGTAGGTTAGAGTTATGATATAATCAAATATAAATCTAAATCTCACCATTCATATAAATCAAGTATAAAGAGATATCACCACCCAAAATGTATAACAATCATATAAAATACCTTCAACTTGTGAGGTTTGTTGCCCCAATCCCAACATGTATATTTTTTAATAAATTATTTATGAACTACAAAAGCATTGGAAAAAACTGGTTCTAGACCCCAATAATCATTCCCCCATCATACCCTAGTTCTACCCTTATAATTATCTCTTTTTTCTAATGTTGTTTATCCCACCACCCAACTATCATAATTGTGTACACATTTTTTATAGGTTTCTATTAACCCATCAAAAACACTTTTTTGTAACCGATTATACCGCCATATATATTTTATTTCTATCTTCATTTATTGTCATCTATAAAAATATATTCTCTTTCATAACAATCATGTTGGATAAACCTAACTTGTGTAAAATATCCAAGATCTTAAATAAAAATATAAAGAGTCATTTTGACATTAAAATTATTCTAATATTGAGATAAAATTAATATTTATAATATAAACATTTTTTATATATTACTTGAAAAACATTATTATAAACATACATATCATGTACTCATCCATTATGACTTCTGTCTGATGGGTATAAATCCAATGTGAATTCTTATAATGATCCTCATATTTCATTTCTTATATATGGTGTGTTCTATTTGATGAATGTAAATTTAATTTTCATAGTATAGTGCTTCAATATAGTATGATGGAATGTCATTTTAATGACTCTTTATGAACTAGGTTCTAACTCTTAACAAAAACTCACACACTACATCATCTTTGTTGATGATACATGGTCTGGTGCATCTTATGTACAACAATATTAAACTTGGTTTAAAGGATATCATATTCAACAAGGTAGGATCCTTGTATGGATTATGAAGACCCAAATTCAATTTCACTTCTACAATACCACATGTGAATAGTGGTCGTCACATTTATATTTCACATACTTCCACAATATTTTATAAAGGTGAGAAACCTATGTAAAAAGTAATTACTGGATTGTGTTTTCATTTATGAAAATAAAATAAATTTCAAGTTTCCCTCTCATTTAGATATCTGTAATGCTTCTCAAATTTTTTGGAAAATACGATACATTTAAAAACATCCATGGACTTCGTTAAAAGTAATATATATAAAATGTTGAAAAATAAACGCATCACCAATAATGTTGAGGAATTTAGATAGTTTATATAAATATCATTATTACTCATCCATCAAATTAAAAAATATATCTTTATCCATCCAATTTACTGAAATACTTTCATCATCTTATGGAACTCCATTTAGTGTCCTTTATAAGTAAAGCTTTATTTGATAAACTCAAAATATCTTTTTCAAATTATCTCCCACCCTTATATCTGATTTATCTTTATACTTTTATCCAACCATTGAAACTCAAAATTATTTAAAAATTGTAGAAAATAAATATTTCTACATCTGATGAAATAAAAAGTCTATTTATTTTGGATCTTTTGACAATTTTTACATTTAAACTTTTACAATTAAAACCTCATAGGAATATCTTTTTATTCACACTACCTAATCAAATCAGGGAAATACATCTTCATATGATCATTCATTTTATGATATCCTTTACCATATTCAGATGCTTATCCATTTCATGATTCATTGATGTTTCTGTCTGATTGAGCATTGATTTTTTTAGAAACATTGATTTCCCTATTAGGTGCTCATATCAGATTTACATTATCTGATATATTTAATGTGTTATCCCCCATACAATTACGTTTTACAACCATAAAAAAGAAAATGGAAACTTATAATACCTACATATTAATCTCATTAATGACAGTCTGATAGATTCATTTATTTCTTTTTAACATCAAAATATAACTTATTGTATTTATCTAGGTTTTTACTTCTTACACTTTATTCTGAAGAATAATAACTCAATATTGTGGTCTTATTTCATTCTACAATCTGATAATTTTTTCTGGTGATATACATCTGGTAGCATTGATCCCTTTCCATCAATCTAATAACCTTTATCTCCCCCTCTAGCCTCTTATTTAAATCATTGATATGTTAATGATGCTGGGAACTTAGATATTGGAACAATAGTATATTTTATTCATGGAAGGTTTTGAAACATAGTTAATTAAAATTTACTAACATTTATAATAAATTTTCCTTACATCCCTTATCTCAAACATCTCCATCACTATTATGTAACTTTCACAATGAACACATATTGTTTTTTTGAAGAAAAATGAAACAAAACACATGTTAGAACAAAAATATCCACCATTTTGTTATCTTCAATATATATATTGACCTTCATGAAAAATAAAAATAAAAATTTGTGGTAAATAAATTCTACCTATATTTTTTTTACATTACATTCCCCCCAATATAATTTATTCTTTTATTTAAAGACAAATTTTAACAATAATATAAATATCATATCATATCACCTTTATTTATCTCATAAATTTGAAAACATTTCTCTAGAGGAATGTAGTATCACATGATTTTCATAATAAAGATTCATTAAGTAAACATGTGTAAGTCTGTCTAGCTGAACCAAATGTATAAAAAAGAGTGTCTATATAAAGAGAAATAATTTATCCTAACATTTCATTTATTTAATATATTATTCAATATCCTTATATCATCATCAAATTAAAGGGAATATTAGTAAGTTTTCTTAATAAAAACCATATATTCATTATAATAAACATTACATAATTGTCCATTTTTATATAAATATTTCCCACAATATCTCAGTTTTATTCACATTATCATATATTTTTATAAAAAATTTCATAATCACACTTCAACACTTGTTTTTATCTCCCTTAAGGGTATCCCTCCATTCCTCACTATCATTAGAAAATCATCCATGAAAGATATTATCTTCATTTTTTAAAACAATTAATAGCACCTAACTAATTTCCATACATCTACTCATTGAATTACCTGCACTCTAATAAAAATAAGAAAGTATGATGGGAATATGGATAAACCTAAATTTTCAGTAGAAGTACTGATCCAACTGACATTATTCTCATACTTTAAACATCTTCTTTTTTCTTCTTATATTTGTTTGGGATGTAAATTCTTTCTTCTCATTTATAGAATATATATTAAGTTGTTATCTTAACTTATGGTTTCATAACATCTCTATTACCTTATATTTGTAACATCTTTTTCAGGATTTATTCATGGGATGGTAAGATATTCAGAATGTTTTCGGTAATATTCCAATATCGCTTACACCTGTTGGAATTTTTATGAATATTCATCTTTTTAAGTATTGATAACATGTTACAGTATTGTTCAAATTTTCCCAAACTAGTTTCTTTGAGTTTTTGTCATCATAATTTGATTATTCCTCCATTTTCCTAGCCAAGGCCATTTTATTTGTCCTAATATATAAGAACTCTTAATTATCTTTCCAAAAATACATACATTTGTCGAGTTTTAAAATTTTATAATCTTTTAGCACATTCATTACATGCTTAGTATTTTTATTACTTTCTTTTTTATTTTTTTAAGCATTAACATTTTTACCATTCGAGCTATTATTTTACTCCTCACAAAACTTTCTGGAAAATTTTATTATTCTTTTAGCATTATTCTCCACATTGATTCATTCCTTTTTTGTGGTAAAAAATATTTAATATAATGGATATTATGCATGCTCAAAAAATCACCAAACACCTGTAGCAACATCTAAATATTGTTCTTCTATACTGATATTATAATTTATATATAGTTTCTTATTTATGTGTTTTTATGAAATGTGGATGACATTGTTTATTGATATAATTTCAAGGGGGATTTCACACTTTTGTAGTGGAATATGATTTATCCCAGGTATTATCTTTAGAAACAATATTGTTAGTATAAGAATATCTAAATTGATATTGTTTGGCTAGTGAAACAACTTACTCATGTGGAAAATTCTTTTTCAACATATTTAAAAGATTATCCTTTTACCTAAACTAGTTTGGTAAGGCCTTATATAATATTTCCAAAATCAAATTTTTTTATAAAAAAAATTGATTGTGTTTTTGATAATTCTTCTTTTTTAACAAAAAATATTTCTTTAAGATCACTTTCCTTCTTTTCATTTTTAGCCGACATCATCCTATTCAACTCAATTTCAGAAAAAATTAACTTTTCTAATCTGTTAAGATTTTCCATTTTGGATGATTTTTTTTTAAAAAATTAGGGTTTCTTTCATATTTTTAAACATTATTTGTTAGATCTATAATAAAATTAAGTTTTATCTCTTATTTGTTTTATTTTCCCACCATTCTAAAGATTTTTCTCTATAAATGTATTTTAAAAAAAATTAATTTTCCTTTTGGTATTATGTAAGTTCTTTTAGAGAATCTTTGAAATATTCTTTTGTTATTATCTAAATTTATATTTATTATTCTCTATAATTTTCACTTTCAAATGAAGCACATACACTTATGAACCATTCTATGACTTTTACATGAAAGTAATTATCATTCATAGATGATTAATTATCCTTCCCTCTTCTGTAAAAGACTTCTCCTCTTGTGTAAAGTAAAACATTTTGTTTTTCTTCCACTTATCCTTTAGATAATTCTTTTATTCTTCTTCAAAATCATAATATTAATTTTTATTTGTGGGAAAAACTTATAAAATGGAATTTATCATTACAATTCCTATATTTAAGCGAAATTTTACTCTTTCACATTCAATTTACCTTTTTGTATATTTCAAATATAGGACCATTGAATTTTTTAAATTTCTTTTCTTTTTTCTGTACATATGAATCCCATGATTCAGATACAGTTTCTTTATTTATGAAATTATTTTTTAACAAAGATTAAAAATTTATTTATTTTTATTCTTATACTTAAGTAATTTAGTTTATCCAATCTCATATGCCATGATAGTATTATGAAGATTATATATAGATAAATCTTCATGATTTTTAATGATAACTCATTGGAATAAAATACATCATGAATATTTTTCATTAGTTTCATAATGATTTTAAAATCATCCATATTATCGTTGAACACTATAATTTGGAGAAATAATCATTAACTATTGTAATGTATTCATTATCAATTTCCTTATTAGCATTCATAATATGTTCAAATATTCCTCTCCAAGCTTCATGATTACCATTATTAACATTATAATTAACTTTATAACTATTTATAAAATTATTCCACATAACATAATCGATTATCATCCAAATAATCAATATATAAACATTCTATATAAGATCAATTGAAATGGAATTATGATAATTTCCTTCAACATAGAAATTTTTCTTAACAATAGTTTTCATTGGATGCTCATTATTGAGAATAAATCATATTGTTACAGAATCAATAATATCAATAATATAATATAGTAGATAGCGAAGCTTTATATTCTATAAAAAATGACAATTTCATTCATAAAATACCATAACATTGCTAATGATCATTAAATTAAAAAACACATCCCACATAGTTGTATCTTTCATAGGGAACCGACTCTAAATCGAATTAATTTTCCCCAATCATGTAGGATTTTGTGTGGGGGATGGGTGAATCATTGATCCTGTTTCATTTTATATTATTGTTCTATAACAGGCTAGGAATAATTTTCTAACCTATTAAACTTTTAATAGTTTCTATATTCTAAAATAAAAATATCAACCTAAAATTTCATTTGAAAAAAATATAAAGAGCGAATGACAAGATTTATTTTTTAGGATCCACATAAATACATACCCATTTCCGTATTGGTTATCTCCCCCACCCAATATATATTATTTTTACATTATAATTTTGGATTAATAAATCACATAAAGTAAATTGTTCAACACCCAAATAATCATTCCTCTAAATAATGCCGGTTCTATACCCCTATAATAAAATCTTGAATAAAAGTTGATTAAATTCCCCAAAAATTGTAATTGTATCCAAATTCTTAATTTCTATATATAACTCCCAAAAAAATTTTATTCCTAAATTTTTTATACCCCTACCTATATGGTCTTTCATTTTTTATTTGGATACACTATTTAATGATATTTTCTTTCTCCAAAAGATAGATGGATCACCATTACCAACGAACAATATTTAGGATCCTCAACCACTATCATAAGAGTTTGTTTTCAAAGTAACTTATTAATAATTTTTTAAGACATATATATTCTCAAAATAAAATTTTTTAGAACTTTTATAAAAAACATCTTGATAGCATCTATCTGATAGCATTATCTGATGGGTCTCTATCTGAGCAGGCTTCTTCTATTGAGCCTTGACTCACATAGCTTAGTTCCATTTTGTTTTGTATGATGCACTACCATTGTCTGTTATTAGATTTATTATTCTAAATATAATATATTAAGATTAGTCTTATTAAAATTATTCAATAAGTTATAAACTCTAATCGATAACCTAGACCATACTTCCTCGTCATCCAATAATTCTCAGTCTGATGCAACTTCAGCACTATCTAATGATACATAGTCTGACAGAACCCTTATTCAATAAGATATGAACCTTTATTTTATTCTTAAATGGAACGATTACTCATAAACATGAAATTATTATTCTATAAATTCTTGTTTCACTTATTTTACCCGCCTTCTTTCGTGGTTCCCTTCCTGGAAAAAATTTGGGAACTCAATTTTTTTCCCTCCTTCCTCAAACATTAATGTAATACTACTCACTCAATTAAATTCTTCTAAAACAGTTCAAAAATATTATTTATTAATTTTTATGTCTATAAATATTTTGTAACGTCCTTAAAATTTCTAGAGAATAATAATTAAATGGTCATCTTTGTAGAACAATTGTTATAAACATTAAACGGTTTGTGTATATCGCCTGAAAAATCTTCTATCTGGTGATAAAACTCTAGATTTTATAATTTTATGGACTTATAGAATATCAATGTATGATTACCCAAGTTTAGGTTTACATTTTTAGGAATCATTAATTACATAAACTCATTATACCTATTTCTAATTCCATCTCACCTATCCATCCAGTGGATCACTGTACTTCTGTCTGAATATTGAATCTCAAATCTATTTCAAAAGTTGTATCACCTTACTATTTCTCCATCCAATTAAATTTAAAATCTCAATCTATTGTAAATTTCATATATATTTTTGATGGATACCTGATCATAATAAACTTATATATATCTTTATCCACTAATCCTTCCTCAATAAAAAAGGCCAGTAAATCTTCTTAAGATCATTCATATGATAACATTGTGCACCAATATAAAATGTTTATTTTTTTGATAAATCATTTAAATGAATATATAATGGACCATTTACCATTTAATCATCATTAATTTCTCGATGCACTTCTCCCATCATATTTTATCCATTCAATAGCTTTGATACGTCATCCTATGTCATATGACAATCTACCAATGTAACATAGAACATTTTCACATAAACTAAAAACATATCCATATGATGATTATCTATCAAATATAATTTTTCCTCTATTTAAAATTATATTTCTTTCAATTTTCATTTCTCCCACTTTTTACATTATTATCTTTGTTTAAATGTATTTAAACTCAGTACGAACGACTTCTTAAATTTATATGTTTGATCATTCTATATTGTGATATTTTTCTGATATCATTGATCATGTAATATTAGTATAGTAATATCTATATCCCCCTTTAGAATCAATCATGATTCATGAATATATTTATTATTTTAGGAACTTGAATATTATCACAGCATCATCTGAATTTTTAGGAAATATTTCCAACTTATTTAAGTAAACATTCTTATTTATATATGAATATTTCCCGAAATATATTTTCTAAAACCTCTCTATAATTATAATTTAACATTAAATACAACCATATATTTTTATATTTATATAAAATCAAATCAAAATCACATTAAAAATATATAATAATTCATTAATTCCATGTTGAGTTTTTTTAGGTTGTTTGATTCATAATTGTAAAATTAAAATGGAAGGTTGATTATGGGAAAATGGATTATTTTTACATAATATATAGAACAAAAATAAAGAAATAATTATCCCCTTTATACATAAAAAACAATTTTGGTTTCATCCATGAAACGTTATGAATAAAAAAATACATCTTCTCACGTGGTGATAGTTTTCACGTACACATGAGCGATGTTTTTTATATTTTGTTTGATGGAAAATAATCGAATAAAATAGAAATTACCTTTTAATTTAAATTATAATTTTATAATAATTATAGACATTCATTAAATACATCTCGTTAATCTTCTATTAGAGGTGGTTTTTGAAAAATGTAGTGCAGTGCTATGTAGATAATGTAGTTTGTACATACGCAGGTCTGTTTATTATGATATTAACAATTTCATTGATATGAATATAGATGATATCACATTTATACAATAATAATAATAATTTCATGAATAATATATATATATATATATATATCAAATCTATCATTATTAATTTCTATGAGAGTTTTTGATGTAAAGTGAAACACATCACTTTATGGAGGTTATAGTATGCCTATATGAATTAATGATGACTTCATCCCCATTTAATAGAGAATAATATAGAAAGGGTTTTACCATGGTCATAATAAAATTTTATAATATTAATTATAAGGATTTTATTATATCATTATATTTTAATAATATTTTAATGTGGTCGAAGAATACATAAAATGAAAACAGTTAGTTAAATGGTGAAAACATCTTGGGAAAAAAACATTCAGCTTACGCCTTAATCCACATTGGAATTTATTTTGATGGTAATACATCCTCTTGGTCATTTATATTAAATCAGGTAAATCATTTTTCTAGGTATCATATGATCTATTGTGCTCAAAATGTAAGACACATAGAGGATATAAGGTGATCATTTTTAAGTGAGTGATAGGGCACCATTGGAATTACATAATGTATTAAATTAATATAAAATGATTTTCATTGAAATTAAATCTATAGAGACATATTTATAATATATATTGATTTTGAGTCTAAATAATTTCATACAATAATTTTTTGACAAGTTTAGGTTATTTTTTATTCCTTATCTCCCAATTTAATCCATGTGATAACCCTTTAACGATTGTCCTGATAACAATTTATTTTCCAATTTGTGTTCTAGAAAGTAATCATAAATGTAAAAGTGACCAATTAGAGTAAAATGGTCAATATTATAAAATATATCTCATTATATTGTACATTTATATTACATTTATGAATTTTAAATCATCTAATAATATCTTATTTTACATATGATACCATTAATATATTTTTAGGACTGTTTATATAATTTGTCATTAAAAATAACAAGATGGTAGTAGTATAAATATTTTAATATTTAACATAACACTATTATGCTATATTTAACTAAAAGTTCCTAGAATATAAAAATTCACCAAAATTTTAATATTTTTAAAATGTTTAATATCGTTAACTTGGTTTTTATACATAATGCAATTAAATCAATCAGTGTTATGTAATCATTTAAGTAATTTTTTTATCACCAAAACTTAAAAATGAGTTACCATGAAAATAATGATTAATATTATAGAAAAATTTACATAAAATAATACTAATCCATATAAAATAATATAGTATTTTTTAAAACAATAATAGTGACATTTTTTATTTATTTTTGATTAAAAATAATATTAATGTCGTTATTGAATAAAAATGCCCCCATGTTTCTATATAGTAAAATTCTGGGAGAATATGGTCTAATAAAACTCATATGATATAAATATGAATGTTTTTATAAATATTTTTAAATCAATATAACATTATTTTTATGTTCAATTAGTTCATTTACCTAACCCTAGGTAAAAAATAGTTAAGATGGTTAATATTCATAATGAATAAAATAAACAGGTAAATATTTAACATATTTGAACCTCAAAATTCTAAATATGTAATCTACAAAATAAAAATATATTCTAATATGTTTTAGAAATCAATTTCAATATAATTTTATAAAATAGAATGAAAACAATTTCTAAAAAATGCGTTTTAAATCATAAAACGATCTTAGAAAATTATAAATTTTAAATATGATTATAATTTAATTAATTATATTACGTCAAATTAAATTATCCTTATGTTACTTTTCGATAAAATTGAAAAACAAGTGAATTATTATATTACATTCTTCAATGAAAATAAATGACTCTTTTATAGAAATAGACATTTTTCACAATTTACTATTAGGTCATGAAAACATTTCAAATGGATAGAAAATACTCCCAATGATTTGAAAATGAAAAGAAAATGGACTAGAGGAATATTTTTAGAAACGTTTTGTAGAATCCAAATAATTGGAAAAGGAATGAAGAAGCATCATGTAGTAGAGATCCTTCACAAAAAAACTGTTTTCTTTGTTGTTCTATGTCCTCACAAAGGTTACCATGAACAGAATGGTTTTTGGGTTGGTGTTGATCGCATCAGACCCCAAAAAAAGAATTCCTTTATAATAAAGAGAAGGATAAATTCATCCAGTGTATGAAGACCCCTGTGAAATAAATGGTTTTTGGGAAAGGCACAACCAACAGCCACTCGTTAATGAAATGAAGTTATTTTTGGGATTAATGCAGTGATATTCACTACCATGGACAAAAACTCCACATCCCTCGCTGACCGAGTCATCATCAAATAGGGTTTCTCCCATGGGATTCTGCAAAATATGTCAGGAGACCCACCAATCCATCTCTTCTGCCTATCTATAAAAAATGATAATGGGGACTAAAGAGAAGATGTTTTTTAGAGGACTTGAGCAGTCTAAGGAATAGAAGAATAGATAATAATAAAGGATAGAATATTGCGATGATTCGATGTAGGTAAAACCAGCCACATACATTAAAGAAGTAAATATAGTACTAAGAAGAGGATCAAAATTCCAGTTCCCTTTGCGGATGAATTTCACATTAACCATAGAAAAAATGAACCTTCTTCAAACTAGTATCCCATATAGACATATAATACATAGATATAACCCTACACAACATATAAAATCACTACGTGGATGGATCCTTGAACCGTGTACCCCCACGATACGTGGATGAAACTCAACTCCATGTATCAAATCATTAAACGGTTAGAAACTAGTTCGGTGTCAGAAAAATGTTATGATGATTGAATAAATGCCTACATAACATCATGGTACACATACATACCCTTCTCCCACATAGTAACAATCTTTGTAAGGGAACCCCAATACCACATAAATAAATTTTACATAGAATTATATATTCTTGAGCATTCCACCCTCTAGCTTCCACCATTCCCTTCTGTTCCAATCGCATCATCTATATCCACTCCACAAACCAGTCCAATATCACTTGGCCAAAGCCTCTTCCTAAGACACTGGACCTATATGATAAAACCATGAGGTTCAACAGTGTGCCATTATGAGTTTTCATACCCATGATAAGTGAAGCCATGTATGCAATTCCTATAAAATGGAAAACCACTGGAATTTCCCAATGTTTATATTCCAATGGTAATGAAAACTATGACCTCTAGATTCTCACATGTACCTCTATGTTCTTGGAAATATGTGTAATTTTAGGAATTTCACTTCAGTGATGTCTAGTGATAAATAAGGGAAGATCATACTTTCTTTACCCTTTGATAAGGAATGATCCTCCTCTTTCCCATAACCAATAAAAAGGAACTCCGTTAAAGGTAAGCACCTAAACCCTATTTAGTGAAGTGTTGTATCCCCTAACTCTCCTTTAATTATCCTCCTCTTTTTATAGTAATGTATGGGTGAATATGTGTGAATTTCTAGATCTGCCACTTCTTCTTGTTTCTCATACTAAGTATGATTCACATGGGATTAGAGGATTGTGGTGACCATGGCCTCTACAAGACCCACCCAACAGTTGAACTAAGATAACTCTAATTCCTGCTCTAACATTGATAAGTATGACACCTTCCTAAGGAAAAGGCACAAATGGGCCTTCCCTCAAGATTTAATCACTAAATCATCCCCCCTTTAACAAGATAAATCCATGAATAAACCATATATTTCATGAATAAATGGACATTGATTTCTTATTTGTAGGGGTATGTAAGAATCCATCCTAAGGTTCAAGACCCAAATAATCATATTCACATCAGTTTATGCATGTCCTTTCCACATGATGATAAACATAATGGTCAGGTCCTTGTCACATGACCTTAAAAAGTTACTGGTCTTGTAAGGATACATTGAACGAAGTGGTTTTAGATTCCATTCACAAGGATATTTAGAAATCCCATCTTGTGGGTTCAATTGCAATGGTGAAACGATTTTCATCCACCAGGATGATGATAAAATCCCGAGTGCCATTGAATATGGCATAAAAATGATATTTTATTAGTGAACAACTGATAATTTCGTGGCATTTCCATTAAGAGGCTAACATTAAATAATATCCTTAAATTCATATAGGAGAATATGAACCCATGCATATTTATGGTTTATCTTCTGACCTAAGAGTAATCCATAGAAACATTCTTGGGAAAGAACCATGGATTAAAAAATGAATTAACATAGGTTAAATCTAGAACAGAATCCAAAAATAGTAAATAACCCCATCCCCAAAGGGTGTGATGATCCCAAATTCCTATCCTCTTAACCAATTAAAGTCATCAACATTCAATGGCCAAATCATCCAACAAGCACATGTCGTTGGAAATTTGGTTCATGAATCAAGGATAATGGAGTCATTGGGTGTTTTTGTCTTGGTGAATAATCATGTTAGAAACCATCAAATGCCAAAATACATAACATGGATCGATTTCATAAACACTTAACCCTATGAAATCATCCTCTAAGTCCTCTTAATTGAGGAACCTCCTCTATAATAGAAAAAGGATATACTCCCATGTACCTTTCGGACCATATATATAAATATATATATTATTATGATGTCTAATGTGATTTAGGATGAATCAAAAATGGGAAACCTAATGTGAAACCTTAACCAAGGTGGAAGCCCTACCGCACCCCAATACCCTTTCACAGCCAAAAGAAAGAGGGCTAAGAAAATCATCCATTATACATATGATAATGAGATGATACATGAGGGGTTTTTTTACTCCTTACATATATTATATATCTATAGAGTTTCCATTAATCCAATGGAATCCTGAGTGATCACATAGACATGCGCGTCCCAAACTACACAGGCGGTCGGGCTATCAATGAAGAACATGACCCCATCGCCCACCCATTTTCTTCAATGGTGGGTTTCAAATGTACTGATCAAGGAGTACCCTTAAAACCGTACACTCCCTACAATAGAGGTAGTAAGGAAATCCCTCCAAACCATGAAGTTGGGCCACCCACATCTTCAGTTGTGGCTAGAATTCCAGCACAAGTCAGTCTTGCTAGCCATATCCATTTGTTTTGGGAGGTTTTCCTCGAAAAATGACAACAAGTACCTCCCTTATCATGGGGAGGCAGATAAAGTTTTTACTGATGACTTCATACCTACTACATAGGGGTCTCACATAATGGACCCCTCTAGAAAAAAACACCATCAGTGACATACGACCATGTATCCTCTCTCTAAAAAGGATACCACATCGAGGGATTCTACAGAATTTCTACAAACACGGGTCACCCATGCTTCCCCCCAATGGAAGAAAACTTATAATCAAGAGGTGGTCACCACGCTAGTTCCTAACGAAGTGATCAATTATGAAAATATGGATTCATACTATGGGAATACATACTATCATTCCATATCTTCTGAATCCTGAAATAGAATCATTGTGGCATAATATGAGCTAGAGAAACTTCCCTTCAATTCCTTCTAGTCCCACCATTAAAATTGGGTGGAAAATTATAGGCAGGAGGATATTAATTGCAATTCACATAAAGTTGTCATTCAAATATGACAGAAACCATATAAAAAGTCGGCACAATTTCCTGCCGATACACTCCAATACCACCATCTCAATAGGGTGGAATACTAAGGGAAGAAATATCAAAACTACTAATGCATATGAATCCCACCCATAAAATACAGTGGAAATCAATGGGAAAAGTCAAATTTATGCCCTCTCATATCATGCGCATCACTCAAATATGAAGGAAATGAAATATAATAAAATGAAAATACTTATGGATACATATCACAACCATGAGAAAAATACAATGGAATACGAGTATATGCACATTTATACTCACAAATACAATTCTCATCATTCTTATAGGATGATAGCCAGAGAAAACAATTGGCCTACCCAAGCTATAAATCCTTAGTATAATCGTTCCTTTACCAGACACATGATAACTTATAGTACCCACAAGAAAATCATAGAGGACCAAATCAGGCAGAAACACATTCTCTAACATCATAATTGGAATTTATCCACATTTTATTGAAATATATATATCAACACATCATGGAAATGATGGAGTATCAGAAATAATTTCCCGATCATATCCTCTAGACCTGTCATTATGTAATTATGTCTATGGAAAAAACACGGAGTTTTCACCATGTCCCTTTCTCCCAAAGAGGAGTTATTCCTTAAAAAAATAAGATAGTCACCATAGAGTAAACTGACATCCCTACTCTCTTTCATGAGGGTTCATGAAAATATTTGATGTAAAAGGTATACCGTAACAAGAATAAATACTTTTTCCAACTTGGGGACACTTATCCAATGTGGTGGCTAGTCTAGGGTAGGTATCATTTCCTACCAAAAATAAAGATTCTCCTCAGTATATCCCAACGACTTCTCAAGAATACACCAAATAGTATCCTGAATATGAAGGCAGTTATGAATATCATGTATCCCAAATTTCCCACAAGATAATTCCCAAAAATTAATGTGCCAATGACAGTTGGAAAATGAAGAGTACACTCATGATCCTTATATATAGGAAATTGGCGACTTTGATTCCATAAAACACATTTTAAAAATGAGATAATAACCTATAAAACTATTAAAAAATTATGGGAGTACTAGTATCAGTTGATAAGTTCCTTCCAGCAGTATTTTTACCAGTAGTTCTGAATGTGCTACTCAAATAACCCATGCTGGCTTACTTCGTGGGTACGAAATGATTGATCATGAGAATATATCTCATCTTGAGTTTCATGGTTTCCCTCCTCATAAGTAGATTATAAAACATCAATAAGGTATTCCCCTTTCTATCACCTTCCCTGAAGGTCCCCCCTATGGTATATTATACAGAAATTCTCTATGCAGTAAGACAAAAAACCATGTTGTTATTCCCCACCATGATCGAAGTCACTACGAAGTTCATCCCTACATTGACATGATGTAGCGAGGAGGTACACCCCTTTTTTGATCCCATACTAGAGGCCCTCCATGGGGTTCACAGTGTAGATATTATTCCTATAGTAGGAAATCTAGCTATGGTTGTTGTCATTTCCATGATAACAGTCATTAGAACAACCCTCTCCACAGTAACATCAAGAAACAAGAAGGTCATCCCATTTCTGAGGTGTAACCTAATGGTCCTACCTAGGGTATAAGCCATAAAAATTCTCCCAACAGTCAAACACAAAGCTACAATGGTAGTCCTCACCACTATGGAATCAAGTACAGAGGTCCTCTCCACAGTCAATATCCACACCAATAATAAGGACCTCCCCATGTCCAGCCATACATGAGAAATCCATCATATTCTTAGGATCATGGAAATATGGAGTCAGAAAAGTTAGATACTCTATCTATGAATAGTGACACCATTTCTCAGTCATAAGACGATTTAGGGCCACACTCATCTTCAGATTTACCCTTATACCATTCATATATCAATGGGACTCCATCCATACCTACATATTAGAATAAAAAAAATCAAGAAACAATCATGTTGGGTAAAGAAAGTAGTGTAGTCTATGGAAAATGAGAAAAAGTACAGGTTTCCTTTGAAAAAAAAATTAGCCATGGATGACATGATGCTTATGTTTTGGACATAGACACTTCTCAGTTTGACACATGATGAGTGTTTTCTAAGGAATGAAATCATAACATTCATCTTAATATATGGAATACTCTCTACCATCTAAAATTTAAGTATTTACCATATTACCAGTTTAGACAATGTCAATATATTAGGAGAGCTTCGCCAGAAAATTGATCAAGAATCTATTCCATCTTTATATAGGCCACAATATGAGAGGTGGAAGAAATATATAAAATTGGTCTACCTCCACTCACTACAATATTTGTGTGGTCTTATTAGTGATACACCGTATTGGGTTGGGATATTGTGGAGAATTTCATATCACCCCACTTTCCATCTAGTAGAAACCAACAGAAATGACATTTTGCAATGTTATTATCCCTATAAAAACATCAAATGAAATCCCTTTTTAGGAAATTTTGAATGCTCATAAGGAATCATCATTGAGTAAGTCCCAAAATAATCATGCACGAAGAGACCAATCCATTGAAATAATATAGAACCAGGTCACCAAGATCATTTAGAAAGCTTATCGCCTAAGGGAAAACAATAAATGTGTGATTCTCATGTCCTCAAAAGCATGTAATTCACATACAGACATGACACCATATCTGGATCAAACATGAATGGGAATACACGAGATCAAGAAAGTGACCATAGTAGTAAAAACTACGATAGTATTAGGTCAACCCCATCTAATAGTGCTATGGGAAATTTTAATACCAAATACCCTCTTAAGAGAAGAAAATTTGGGCCAAGGTATAACAAAAAAGGATCTTGGGGAAATCCATCATAGAGGGATGGGGGAATTTTTTTCCTCAACCACCTACCCAGCGGATGTCAGTCGTTTCCTACATATGAGAACAATTAATAGAGATATCACATGTTATGTCCAATCACATAATTCCTACCCCATAAACAAAGGTGTAGGGAAAGGTCACATCAGGGTTCCCTTTGATTTACTTTTCCCCAAGAAACCTAAAGAATACCGCAAAATGGAAGGTGAAGATCCATCAAAGGATGCATGAAAATACCATACTATTCGGTAACCTGTAAGATACCTGAAATATGGTATGCATCATTGAATTTCATTGATTTCAATATCAAAGACCTGACTAAAAATAATAGAGTTTATGGTGATGCAGGAGAAGATTGTTACCTCTTGGAGTTGTCCCACACAGATCCTTAAAGAGTTCATACGTGGAACCGACGATCTACCCTACATTTGACTGCTCCCTTATAAAATCCATCATTACATCCTATTCGGATTTCTAACAATAAGAAGAATAAGAGAAAGGCCTTACATGACCCACCTCATCCTCCCCAAGAAAACACATACCTTATTCTTGAGGAGAGATTTTCTTGGTAAGGGGACGAAATTAAAGTGCTAAGGAAGTTCAATGATGTGATGCTTCGAGGAATACATCATACCGAATATAATTCCTAGTAAAATCCACAAATAATTCCCCCAATAGAGTATCCACATAAATCTATAACAATGCTAACCTGAACAATGATTCCACCTGTTGTGACCATTTATGCTTAGGTTCAACAAAACACACATCAAGGGATCATAAATACCATTGATTCATAGGTAGATTGATTGGAATACAAGGACGAACAATACACTCTGATACATCTATAAATAAAACCATACCGACACTAGGTGTGCAACATTACACCAACACCAAATTATGGGAATCATGTATTCCCAATATTCAATGTCTTAGGTGACCCAAAAAAATATTTGATGCACTGGGAATTTTACTATTACACAATGATGAGAACCCCAAATAAACAAGAAGAATTGAAACT
Source organism: Viscum album (assembly GCA_963277665.1). Lineage (NCBI taxonomy): Eukaryota > Viridiplantae > Streptophyta > Magnoliopsida > Santalales > Viscaceae > Viscum > Viscum album. Next base: position 1,641,225,036 of record OY728135.1, on the reverse strand, counting down.
CAGATGATTCTTGAAAAACCATCAAGGCTAAGCCTTTGTATGTTATAACATTTAAAAAAAATCAATAATAGGATTGGAGGATCTCTGGTGGTATTACCACTTCTAGTTCAGTTCAATTTTACCAAAGATGACAATAAATGACCTTATTATCTATAAACAAGTGTGTTTTGGGATTTCTCTGTCATTTTCTAGAGAATATAGTATTACATGAAATGGACTAATCTCAATCCTGATAAAACACATCATCACTAGGAAAAATAGTCGAAAGATATGAAGAGGCTTCTATTATACTCAATCTACTCCTACACCATCTCCAACTCTAAGACTTGTACCAAATCAGGTAGGTCCCTCATGACATCAACATCTTCTACCATATCAACAAAAAATAGTGAAGGGGTGTTAGGAGAAACCATTTTGAGGAATAAATGAATAATGTTTATGCATTATTATATGATCAAGTAAGTGGATTCTTTGTAGCTTCCATGAATTGAAACATTCTCCAGATACAAGAGCCAAAGCGGGATAATCAAGTAGGTCTCAAGGACTAGCCAAATAATTTTTCCTCCCACTGGGAACTATGACACAAAATCCAACAGTTTGTCATCATCGAAGACCTTCTGCAATGGATGATTGATTTTAGATACTTCAAACTGGGGACACTACCAGTAGAAGTGGAATATTTTTCCACCTCTAATTCTAATGATGGAGGAGAGTGGAAAAAGTTGTTAGAAAAAATGAAGAGAAGTTTTATGGTTGGATGACTCAAAAAGATGTCATCCAATCCCATGGAATACTCCTAGATAAGTTTATGTAATTGATTATTTCCCAAGAAACTCATGCTGAAATGTATCCAACATACTAGGCCCTACAATCCTCTAACAGTAAAACATCCAAAAATCAATCTAACTATAATGGAAAATAGAATGTTCGAGATGATGAACTTGGACCAAGGACAATGTTGAATTCGACCCTCTTATATTTTATGACATTATATCTATAGAAATGGTCATCATCCCACCAATTGGCACAACAAGCACCGCCCCACCAATGACACAATGGGAACCATCACACCATATAGAAAAACAAGCACCACCCCACCAAATGGAGCAATAGGAACCGCCCCACCAAAAGGAACCACCAGAAGAAGTCAGTCAAAAATACTAATCACCATTTGAGGAACTGATCATTGGATACATTAATTTCATTCACATAATGGATCCCTTATCCAATTATGAGTATGAGTATGAACCTTACCTCCCTACACCCAATAGGGGAATCAGAAGAGGAGATAATGAAATATGATCATAACCGAGAAGATGTTTCCCTAGAAGATACAAAATTCCTAGTCATGCTCCCACTCAAACCATTCATGTTGCAGAAACTCATGAAAGAGACCTAAAATGGAGTCAAAAAGAATATGGATGTTTTTATTCCCCTACAAAAATAAATTATACCCCGATCATCTATAAATATCCATCAGAAGAGGAACATATGTTTAATCTCCCACAACTTACTAGAAAACCTTCCTAAACAAATCCACACAACACAGAAAAAGAACCATATCTAATTTTCGGGGCCATTCCATATACATCCAATGATCAAGCCTCAAATGTTCCTATAAAAGAGAATCCCTATATTGGGAATCATCATCTTTTAGATCAGAAGTATGATATCTTAAATCAATTTGAATTATTATATGAAAAAAAAATCCTAGATGGATTAAATATGTTACCAAACCTTAGAGAAGAACTCCTCAAAGCTTTACTATGCCCTGAGGAGTTTGAAGTTGATGTATCCACCAATAATATCTATTAGATGGAAAAAATCCTAAAACGTTCCATGCTATCATATCCTTCATGGATCAAGATGAAGATTTTATCATGAAAGGTCATATCAAACCCTTATATGTGTCTAACTGTCTAAATGGTTTCGATATTCGGAAAGTCTCCACAGAAAATGGCTCAAGAGTTAGTCTCATTCCACTACAGGCAATTTGTTGTGTGGGATGCAATGAGGATAATCAGACACACTTTACCATAACCTTGTAGGACTATTATAAAGATTAGATGAATACACTAGGTGAAATCAATCTCAAAACATTATTTGGTGACCTCATGGCCTACTCATAATTTTTGGTGGTCTAGTAAAACACATCCTTCAATGTCCTTCTAGGAAGGTCATGGTTGCACCAACATGTGGTGAATCCCATATCATACCACCAATGTATCAAATATTTCACTAACAGATAGCGTGGAACATTTTAGGCCCATAAGTCTCCGTTAATGTCTTTCAAGTCACACTAAATCAATGTATAATTCTATAAGGAGGATGAGAATAAACCCTTAGTCGATGGTATTGATTGGGTCACAACCCCAAACAGTCTAGAAGTAGTCCTTACAGACCCCCTCTGGAAACTGAGTGAGGAATACATATTGACTTTCAATTAAAATGAGTGGATGGGTCCAAATTCAGACATGTCTTCATCAATATTCATGATATCGGTCCAGGCCCCTGATCCCAACCTTGTTGAAATTCCTATGGGGTCCCATGACAAGGGAGAGTGATCATATTGATGTGACCCTGATCCATCACAAGAGCTATAGATTAACCAAGACTCCCTCACTAAGGCAAAAAAATATGTCTCATCACAAAACAGAGATGAAGACACTCCTCCCCCACACTCCAACCTATCTAAAAAAATCCACAATGACAATCAGGATATAAGAAAATGCTTTTTCATCCAAATACCAAAGTTGTTATTCTTCTATTAACTCTGAAGTTATTATCTCAATAATTGACTCCCCATTAGAAGGGTAATAAGATGTGGAGGATGTGGAAGAGGTAGATGAATAATACCATTGATATACCCCTCTAGTGGTCAAGGAAGGTGTCTCTACCACCATTTATGAGCTCGTGGAAATAAACCTGGGGACCAAATACGACATGAAAACCACTCTGATAAGTGTGACAATGTATTCTGAATTTTACAAGTTTAAAAACTATTTATTAAAGAATAATCAAGATGTTCTCTCTTAAAATTATATAGAAATTGTAAGCATCGATCCCGAGGTGGCCACTCACCACTTGGGCCTACAAAAAGACCATCATGGTTACAAGAAATCTTCTAGATGGATTCCCCCGACACATACTTCCAAAAAAGAGGATGATGTTTACATGGTAATTTGAGAAACATTCATTAGGGAGGTCCAATATCCCATATGAATATAAAATATAGTACCCATTAAAAATAAAAATGTGCAGATCAAATTCTCCATTGATTTTAGGGACCTCAATCAGCACTGCCCAAAATATGACTTCCCAGTCCCAATCACTGTAGTATTATCCCTAGGATATTACACATTACCTCTCATTATACTTTATTCTAGGTTGTTATTATGCCAAAGTACAGGAATTCTTATATCAATCTGACTTTATTGGATTAGGTTCGCTCTTATATATCTATATTATTCTCTATTGATTATATGTTATACTTTGAGTGTATAATTCTATTTTACATTATATTTTGAGGATTTACCTTTCTTTCACAAATTCATTCATTCATTTATTACAAATACCTTTATAAATATGTATCCTATAATATTTTTTGACTCAATCTTTCATTCTATTTGATATCAATTATAAGAAATATTTCTCCATTGAATTTTAATTAACTTTTTATTTAAAAACCAATATTCATTCACTAATGACTATTTTTCTAAAATTAAAATTGTTTTTATCAATATCTCATATTTATTCATATTTCTACCATTCTTAAATTTCTAAAGAAAAATTTCATAAACCTATATTTTTACTTTATATTTTTATTCCATATCCATGTTTATTATTTTTATTTACAAATATCAATATTGAATATTTTTATTTCATGTTTTTTTATTTCATTATATATTATTCGTATCATTTAATTATATTTATTTACATTTATATCCCTAATATTTTGTATAGTATAAAAAAAATTGAGAATTATTTCAACCTTTATTATGTTTTCATATTTTTTATAAATATTCAAATACAATTACATTTTTAAAATTATATGTTTTAATCATCAATATTTTTAGAAAGAAATTTTAATTGTAATATTCATATTTTTTTACTCTACTGTAAAATGATATTTTCTTTATTCATATCATTCATATATGTTGATCAACAAATGAAGACTACCTCTATTTATAGGTTTTTATAATATTTTTATTTACATCATATTTTCCATATATGCGTATATATGTGCATGGGGTTTGGAATATCTACATTCTTCCTCTTAGGGAATCACATGCGATTATGATGACATGGAGGAAACATTAATATGATCATATAATTTTGTTAGGGGAAACATGAACAATTGGATGGTTACCACATAAAATCGGATAAAACACCTCTAATCAATTTTTATCTTGATAGGTCAGCTGGAGACATCATGACATCCACCATATACTTGTAGTGTTTTGTGGTGTTATAATTTATTATGAATTTCATTCACTGAAATAGGAAATTTTAATGGGTTTTTGGCGAGGAAAGGTTTTCTCTATTGGCAAGGTAAACTATGTGATTCCTATTTTATAATGATAAAACTTTTGATAGTGATGTTTGGAATGGTTATAATAGTTTCAGTTAAACTGTGTGGGGTATAAATTAGAACTATTTGGGGTATGTTATTTTTCATATATGGGTCGGATAGTCACATCAAAATTTGGTAAATAATGCTAGGTAACCATGTGAGCAACCCAAGTGTTTAATTTTTTTAATTTTATATTTACCACCTCTCTTATTTAGCCATTTAGCATTCTATTTTACCACAATCATTAAAGAAAACAAGAGCATCCATGAAATCTCTTTCCCCTTCCTCTACATTCATTTTTATTTTCTTATTCCTTGATTCCAAAAATATTCCTCTAGGTAATCTATTTTTTCACTTCTAATTATCTATTTATTACCATTATATCGATTTTTCTTTATCCTTCAAGCCTTAGACATATTTTGGAAAACTTTATGGCTTATGATGGAAGTAGTCTTGGTTATTTTTGTATTTTTTGCGGGGACTATTTATTTACTCAATTGGGTATCCTCTATTGAAAGTGTTTCACTAATTATTGTTTCTAGATGTAGTGTGGTTTGATCTTAGAAAATGATTATTTATATTAAAATTTATATAGTTATTTAGTGTTCTAAAATGGTTTTCATTTCAAATTATACATTTGTACATGCTCCAACAAGGAATGAAGATTATTTCACAATGTTTTTAACCATTATAATATAACATGCTATGTGCCATGTGTTAGTAAAAAAATACTCATGTTTCCTTCCAAAGTGTATAAATGTGTTGAAATGGGAGGTTGTTTTTGACTCTAGGTTTTCATGGGTGTTTCAAACCACATGTTTTCCAATTAAATTGATTCATGTTTTCTAAATTGTATATTTATTTTAATGTGGTGTGTTTAACCATGTGAATTTCATTTCAAAACATCATAATATATTTGAAAACATAAATTATTGTTTTATAGAATCTGTGGATTTTGAAATTTATTTAATTAAATATATTTTAATTTGGTCATAATATTTTTATGAAATTAGATTTCAAATGATGTTTTATGGTGAATTTTACCATGAATATTTTTAGAAATCTTGTTTAGAACCTTTTGATAAATTTTTTTAATGAATGGATTTGATCCTCTTGTTCTTGTGATGAATGTTAATCCCTTTTTATTGGTATTTCATCTTGTATTTGGAGACCATATGGTGGATTAAAATGAACGTTCCATTAACGGGTGATAAAATTGGGATAAAGGATTTTTTCAAAATGTTTTTACAAAAAATTGATTCTATTTTTATTATATACTTATCTTCTACCTACATTGATTGATGTCATGGTAATCCTATAGAATCTATAGATGAATTAATTAACTTGAAGCCCCAATGTTGTTTTTCACTAACTGGTTAATATTTTGTAGCTAAATAGAGTAATTTAGATAAAAAAAGATCAGAAGATTAATTTTAGATCATGGTGGTGATTTGATCCAATAATTTTATTTCCATAGATAGATAGACAATACTATAGTGGAAATGATAGTTATCTCTATATTTGTCTAGGTTAATAATTTCTAGTTTATGTATTTATTAATAATGTATTAGTAAATTTATCATGAATATAGAATATTATTCATGGTCTGTAGACACCATAAAATGTGTTCCATGCACATTTTTCGTAGAATGGAGATAGTCTTCTCACATAGAAAACAAATGTAAAGTATGAGTAAAGATAATTTCACCAGGAAAGAAGAAGCTACAGGTCGGATTTCTATGTGCCCAAATACTAGTCCATACTAATGTATAAGTGGACTGATTTCCCTATCTAGTAGTAGAAATTGTATTTTCAAGATCGGTAATGGAACGCTATCAACAAATTAAATTCAATTTCTTAGTTTCATCCAAGAATACTTGGTCTATTTAGCATATAAAGAATTGTATATCTCTTCAGGAACTTTTATTTGACTACTCACGGAGCCCGAACAGTCTTATGGATCAAAAGTTATGGCACTTGGAAGAAGGATAAAATTTCACAAAGGGACATACGTGCAAGCCCTACGTGGAGGACCTGCGTGGAAGAATAATTTCAACTCCCCTAAGCGCAGGACCTACATGGAGGAACTACGCATAGGACCTATGCGGACAACATCCCATCAACCGGGTCACCTCCATGCCTATAAATAGGACCCTTGGGAACCCCATTTCAAAGACAGAAAAAGTTGGAAGAAGTCCGAATGCTCCCATTGTGTAGCTATTTTTCCAAGATCCCCCAAATTTTTCCAGGTAGCTCTCTAAAACATGAGGGAAGAGATAATTAAAGGGGAAAACATGGTTCAAAGTCCCATCAAGGTTTGAAACATATGGAGCTATGCGGAGACCCTGCGTGGTGCTCTTGCACTGCACCCCTACGTAGCGCACCTGCACTGCGCCCCTGTGCAGTGCACCTACACGACGCCCCTACACGACACACCTGCGTGGATCACTGGTGTGCCGCACCTGCGTGGAGTACATCCGCGGGGGAGCTATGCGGAGCACCTATGCAAGGCTCCTTTGTGGAACACCAGTGCGACCCCACTAGTCCATACCGTGGGCAGGTCTGCCCCAACTCCACTGGTGGGGGTCAGTGCCGGGCTACGGTCCCAGCCCTTTGGGCCTTTCCCTTCGCTTATGTCAATGAACCCCATGAAAATGAAGAGTATCCCCGTCGTCTTTTTAGATCCATTCGACGACATTTTCCATTGCACCCTTTATGTGTCCATACTTCCAACCTTGGAATACCATGAATTAAGACACTCCATAACACTCAATGATGTGCCTTGAGTCAACTTACTCCTCTTGGTTCCTTTCACATGTTACGAGTTTGAACTCTCTTCATGGATTCCCTAAGTACCTTGAGTCGATACGCTCCTCAAGAAACTCCCCAAACCTAATCACCTGACTCCTATGTCTGGTTAAATCTTGAATGGGAACCCTCTTTAGAAGTATGCCCCAACCAACCTCAATTTGGGCATCCTCCATAGGAGTATTCCCCAACCAAACCTCAAATGGGAATCCTTCTTAGATGTAATCCCCAAAAAATCTCAAATAGGGAAGCCATCATGGTATAAGCCCCTCACCTTCACCCCTTCTTCCTAACATTTGGAACCTTGTCCATTGTAAATATAATAGAGGGAAGGATCGTTGCCTCACCATCTTCCATGGTCGACCCACCCTCTTTAATCAGCTGTGGAGGAAAAGTGTGAAGTGTCATTGTTTAATCATTCACATCCTCTTGTTTCTCACACCGAGCATGACTCACATGGGCTTATAGATACATGATGGTTGAAACATGTGCACAAACACTCAATAAATAAACTATGAGAAGTATGATTCCTGTTTAATCTAGGATACGTAGGAATCCTTTTAAGGGCCCGAGCTCATCCAACCCTAATTCCGCCAATTCGGGCATCCTCCTTAGGAAATAAGATCCAAATTCAATCCTAAAATCATCAAGGTATCCTTTTTCAGGGAGTAATACGAAATTCATCTTTCTCATGGGACTATAATCTTCTTTGAGATTCATCGAACTATGAGGGTTCTGATTCCTTTCACAAGGATATGTTGGTAGCTCATGTTATAAGCATGATCCCAAGATTAAAACTAAACTTCATCTCCCTTGATGAAAATAAATTCCAGAGTTCACCACTGAGTAGCTTAAAAACAAGTATCATCATAACAATGACTAAAAATAATCTCTAATCGGTATATTAAAGGATACCATTGATGGAAAACCTCGAATACATATATATGTTTCCATTTATAAATAACCATTAATGCATACAGATGGTTCTAAATTTTACACATGTTAATAAGTGATTGTAAATTCCTATGGATACTTATGATATGATTGGTGAATTAATAAGGATTAATGAAAATATTTTAATTATACAAAGAGTGTCCCATAGTGAACAATAATTCCCCCCAAAAGGGTGTGATGAGTCTAACCTCTCATCCTCTCGACCAATGCACGTTCATAAGTGTCGTAAAGTAAAAAAACAAAACGAAAGTCTGCCTTTGGAATGAATGTCCTATTTGGATAAGGAACTATTGTAATATTCATCTTCCATGAATAAATCCAATGGAAATGGCCTGGAAAAAGTGAATCTTAAATACAGAACAGATGTTTCAAGGAACTACAAAACATGGTCACATAGGGGGTATCTTCCTTTAACCAATATATTATCTATTCTCTCATATATGATAAAATATCACTTCCTTTCTGGAAATTTTATTTTCCTTATAATTAACCAATGATATTATATTGTCCTATTGAATAATCTCTTTATTCAACATATTGTTTCCTTCTCTTCAAATGGTATGGGAAAATATTTTTTGAATGTTTTTGAAATTATGAAAAGTTTATGATTTTGATTTTAAATTAATCTATTTTATAAATGGGTATGAATGCCCTTTATTTTAATTTTTTTTTTCAATGGGTAATTAAAATGATTTTCAAAATAAAATAAAATTATGCTTTTCCTTATAATAATATACAATTTTTTCCTATATAATATTATGCAAAAATCTATAATCATGTTTTTTTGGGTTTAAATGTTTTGTTTTAATACTTACATTATTCATTTTAAATCATTGTATTGTTTTCTTATATTGTTAGAAGCATGTTTTTTTAAAATTTTAATTACATGGCATCATTGATTCATGACCCCCGATAAAATTTTAAATAAGGAATGTATCTGTGATTATTTTAATGCTGGAATTATGAAATTATTTTAACTAACCAAGTTGATTTTTTTTTGTTTTGGGATGAAATAATAAAATTTAATTCTTTTTTTTGTTCCTAAAAAAGGTAGTGTAGATAAGGTTTTTATCATTATGTTGTCTAACTTTAGGTGGTTTTCCTTCTTATCTATTTAACACAACCAAAAATATGAATAAGGTGGAAAGTGTTATTCTTTACCCTCAATGGTGTGTCTTGAAATTATTCCTGATAATGTTCTTTTGAAATTTATACTTCATAATATTATAGGACATGTGGATTAGGCCAATTATCCTTATTTTGGAGGTTGTATTATTGAAGATAAGAAATCCCATAGACTAATATGTGAACTCTAATTAGGTGTGATTGTTTATAGTGGGATAATTTTTTTAATAAGGTTAGAGAAATTTAAAATTTAATATGTGTTAGAAATTTAATGTATCCTTCATATGATTCATTGTTTCCATTTTGAAATTAATGGTTATTTAGGTGACGAAATGTTTTCTAATTTATACTTGTTGAGTTTAGAGCAGATATGATTGTGACAAATTCCTTATGAAGTATGTTTCATTGGTGTTTTCTCATTTCTCTTTATTAGTGGTTTTTTATTTGGGGATATCAATTCCAATTTTCATGGTGAAGTTTATTGGTGCTTTCACATGGTTAAAGAAATGGTTTCAGTTCTTTTTTTAGTATTTATTTAATCCTAGGGTATGTTCATGGGTTACTAGAAGTATGGGTTTTTTCAGTTTATACCCTAAGTTCCACTGAGTTTTTTTTTCTATCAATAATTCATTGGTTATGTGTTATATGATAATGCAACTATATTACCCTCATATGTAGTTTGTGACCCTATATATAGAACTAATTTGTTTATTTATGAACAATGATTCCAATTATTTTCTTCTTGGTATTTGTGATTCCATGGGTTTTATGATCCACCGCCATGTTGTCTTCAGATGTATCAAATAACTATTCCCCCATTTGATGAATTTGAGATGGTTATTTTTTCTAGGTTGTGTTTAGAGTTTTTTTATAATTTATTTTGGGATATTAAGTACTAAAAGGTTTATTGGTTACATGAATTTAGTATAGAAGAGGTTTTTGTTGTAACACAATAATACATAATTTATAAATTTTTGGGATACATAAGATTGTTTTTTGTTTTCTTAATGATACTATAGATTTTTTTAATGTAAATTTATTTAGGGTTTATCATGTTTTTTGGGGATTTAATGTGACATTTGAATTGTTATCCCAAGCATTGATGATTTTTTGGGTCTTTGTTATCTTTTTATTTTTTATGAGTTTAACTTAGACATTCATATAATTCATTTTACATTGAACTCTACTTTCATGTAAAAGGTTCTAGATCTAGAAAATGGAATGATGGAGAAAATTAGGGCACCCACCATTTCGATTTAGATTACATTTTATAATATTTTAATGTGTTATAAATTTTAATAACTATATAGTGTTTATAATGAATGTTTTTATGGTTTTTAGGGGTTAAGGGGTTGGCCCACATATTTATGTTATCTATGTGGTGCCAAAATGTTGGTTTGGAAAATTTTTTAAGACCCTTATATAATTATCAGCACATGTATAATTTAATTATAGTGGATTATAGGGAAATATGTGTGGGTTAAACATGTGATCTATGAAGGTTTTTAATTTTTTTTCTAAATTCCATGTTTATCCTTAAATTGTTTTATTGCTTTTTCCCTCTTATTTCCCCCACTCATTGAAGTTTAACACGTAATTTATTGGGATAAAATTATCCTTCCTTGTATTTAATTTTAATGTATGTATTCCTTGATTCCGTGTATATTTATATTATTATTCCCTTTCATCCCTCTCACACTTCCCTTTTTTCATTCCTTTATTTTGATTTTCCTTCCACACACAAACACATGAAGTCTTGAAACATAGTTTTAGGTATTAGGATGGAAATAATAATTAAGGAATATTTTTGTATTGTTATTGGGGTATGTTTATTTTCATTGTTATAGATACCCACACATTTCATTAATATATATAACATGTTAATTTATGAATAATCATTACTTAAAATACCAATCCATACTAGAATCGTATAGGTCTACTATCTTTAGAAACACGAATAAATTAAAAATTGATCATAAGTGAGCAACATCATTTCCCACTAAGAACTTCATAACTATAACTATTCTTAAAATTATAATGCATAATAACATTATTCATAACCTATGTAATTGACATATAATAAAGGGATGAGATTTTATTCTTAGTAAAGGTATACAAGGGAGGTATTTATATAACAGAAGAGTAAGGATATGGTAACATGAGAATAATATTTGAAAACAATAACATTAATATCATTGATCATAATCTTAAGTCTTATAATAAGTCTTGGAAGTTCATAAGACAAGAATCTTAATATAATCAAATAACATCACTCTTGAGATTATAACGTTGACATAATAAATATATTTCTTGAATTCATATAAGCATAAAAATTTATTTCCTTGGTAATATAGGAATACAATCAAGTATATCAGAGTGGATTTGGTTCAGTCCCTAATCTATCCTAGTTTCTATGGTTTTCTCTCAAGACTATAAGAGTGAAAATATTCTTTTAATAAACATTGGTCACTCCCCATTAAACTTCTTCTTATATCATGAGATATCAATCATTACCCAATGCATTAGAGAGATTAAAAATTTCAACCCCACTGATTATAAAATGAAAACCCTAAAACTATTTTCCAAATGATAATATAACATTCATAATATAATTTCCCATGAAATTAAATGGGTTTCATATACATTTTATCTGTGTATAACTCGTCGAAAATAAACAGTTTTCAATATTATTTCACCAATTCATTGGAGCATAACCCATAAAAATTAAACATGATTCGTATAAATATTATTATCATAATCATAAACCATAAAGAGATATAATTAGATATGTATCATTGAAACATATACCAGTTAAATATTATGAAATATCAAATGATTTCATCTTGGATGGAAAATAATTTGTATGATCACATGGAATATTTAATTATAAAAATATACGTTCTTTACGTTGATATAGAATATTTAAATAAACCAATTTCAAAACTTATATGGTAATCTTTTTCATTAATAGGAACCTAAAATATGTATGGAAGATTCAGTTCATTGAGTTTATATAATGGTATTAAATTTATTTCATGTTCTGTGTGATAAAATAAATATGTATTTCACATGTTTAGAAAAGATGACAAAAATAATTTATTTGGAAAAGGATAGGAAAATTATTTAAAAAAATTTATTAAAAAAATTATTCATGGTTATAAACACCTTTAAAACATTACGTTGTATATTATAAAATTGAATATGATTAATAAAATACTCATATGTATGATAACAGATTTCCAACCAAAGATAGAAATAATGTTTGTTTCCATTAAAAATATTTTTCTATCTCGTGAGTACTTATAAAGAGTTAAATGAATGTAGGAACGTAAATTTAAATAATATTCCTATGGAAAATAAAAATAAAAATATTATTGTGAGATAGATCAATATATTTCATCATCGGAAAAGTAATCCTAAATAATCATGAAAAACAATATAATTGTAATATAAAGCCCTAATCACATTGGAATATTTATAACCAAAAACTCATAAAAGTGATAACCTTAGTTGTATAATTAATCCCCCATACTATTAATTATACTAATCATATATGGAATTAGTTGATAATATATACATCTCATAAAATAAATAAGTGGTTAATATGAAATGTGTCTCAAATAATTAAAATGGACGTGAAAATCAATTACCTCATGTCTCAACATTATTCACACACATTCAATCCTCTTTTATAATAAATAATGGTTTATGATATATATATTAAATAATAATACTCATATATATCATTAAATATATTTTTTACTTAAAACCTTTTAACACGGGTTTATAAAAAATTAATTACTAAAATCATTGTTCTCGGTAATAAGTTCTTGGTTTTTCAAGTATGTTTTGGTTTGGTAGTAATAGTCTTTGAAATTTGATTATGGTTCAATATTATATAGAATATTAATGAAAATTTTAATATAATATATATTCATTTTATAAATATTTATATTCATATATAATAATTTATATATAAAAATGAATGACATCATTTATGGAGAGGGTATATAATATGTACGGATAGACATTGTCTTCATTTTTTGATAGCTGCTTCCAAATAAAGGTAAATATTAATTAACCTTTAAAAAATAATTTTATATGATTAATATCATATAAATTATTAAAATATATACTTATTACTATCCATGTAAATATAAATTGAAAAATATATATGGTCACTTTGTATCGGTGGTAGTCTGTACATATGCCAGAAAGAAGTTATCTTTTTGAAAATCATTGGAAGGTAATGTGGTATATTTTATTTTTTAATTCCATAATTATAATAATTTAATAAATATCATATATATACAATAAATCCATAATTATATCCATTTGTTTGAGGATGTGATAGAAAAAAAATTCAAACAGTTCACGAGGTGGTAGTACACATTACACAAGATCGACATCTTGGTTTCCCATTTGATGGTAAAGGAGTTGGATATAGGTCATGGAATCAATATAAAATTATAAAATTATATAGACTATAGTTTTTTATTATTTAAATTTTTTTAATAACAGTTTAATTTCATGGAAGTGGAAATAATAATAAACGTTCGGTTAATAATGATAACTCATTTTTTGGAAAACCTCTACAAGTTTGAACCAAAATCCGTTATAGGAGGGTTTAATAGAATATTAAGGCCTAGTGTATGATTGGAAAGATTTAAGGGGTGGCAGGGGGTTTATAGTTCTTTTATGAGAAAATTATCTTTATTTGTTGAGAGTAGTGGAGAGGATATGTCCTTTTATATGTGGTGGAGAGAACCCACTTGAAAATTTCTTAAAAGAATAGAAACTGATATAGTACATACAAGAATAATTAACCCAAATGGGAATATATTATTTTTTTTATATATTATGTCATTAAAATATTTCCATTCAATGGGATTTATTCATGTCCTATTCGAATACATTTCCATATCTCTTAGTTTAATCCCACAATTATCAAGTATTAGCATATATTTTGGTAATTAGTTTTCCAATTTGCACTATTCATTATGATCAAAAAATAATTTTCACATATTATATAATATTAATTAATATAGTTAAAAATATAGAGTCAATTTTATGAAATTGGATTCACATATATGGAAGAATTTAATTTAATATTAAACACTCATAAGTGAAGAAACATTCATTTTCCAAATAAAATGATTTCACAAGTGTAAATACTATTTATATAAAAATTAAAAATCAAATTTGTTATAATGAACTAAATATTATTATAAAAAATATAATTTTACTAGTTTTAATTTTATACCACTTTAAAAAAATGAATAACTTTTTTAAATTTTTTTAACAAAAACGTAGTTTATAATAAAAATTAGTATATTCAATATTCTTCCAAATATATATCTATTTAAAAAATTCTCAAAAATTAACTCTAAGATACCTTTTATAAGTTTTTTCAAAAAAAAATTACATTTTTTCAAATTAATATTCCAAAAATATAAAAATTTATTTATAATATTGTTTACAAAAAAGAAATAAAAATAATATTTGGTGAAATAATGTATTTTTGAATCATATAAAGATGTAAAAAAATTGTTTTTATTTATAAATTTATTGAATTCATAAAAAAACTAATTAATCAATTTTATATATTTTTTTATTCAGTTCATACTTTAAATTTTAATTCCTATGTAATTACGATATATTATATTATAATGTTTTATCACTCAATGTTTCATTTATAATTTTCTATCGAAGAAAGTAATTATATTTGAAAAATACATAAAATATTATGTTCTTACATCAATTGTGAATTCATCATTAAAAATAATGTGTTGTCACATTTTTTATTTTATGAGGGTAGGTTTTTCTATATAATTTAATTTAATTTTAATCCATTGGGTGATTGAGTGTAATAAAAGTTTTTTCATTTTAAATTTACAATTTTCCATGTTTTATAAGGGAAAAAAGATGATTTCAAAAATTATTCAACCATTATCATGGAATAAGTTTTGTAAATAGTTTTTTTTTAAATTTTATTGTTTTTTACAATGTTTTAAAATGTTTTTAATGGGGAAAATTACATCACATACTGATTTTTATGTGTCTTTCACAAAAAATGGGTTCCTGTTATATGGTTCTCAGTTGTCTAAATGGGTTATTTTATTTGGAAGCGGTGTGTTTACCCATGTGAATTATGTTTTTAAAAGACATTGATAGATTTGAAGATTTTTAATGGTTACAATAAAGAATGTATGAATTTATGAATGTATTTTAAAAAATTTATCATTTGTTTTTTTATTATTTTATTGAAATGGATTTCAAATAGTTTCAGTGGGTATAGAATCCTAAAAAATTTCTATGCAGGCCATTTTGTTACCTTATAAAACGTACTTTTTATAAATTTAATGATTCCATTATAATCCCATGATTCATGAGTTACCCATTTTATGGGTGGTATTCCATATTATGGACACCATGTGATAGATGAAAGGGGACGTTTCTAGTGAGGGAACTGAAGGTGGGAGAGGGATTATTTGAAAATGTGTTAAATTTGATTAATATTATGTTTCTTATCATTTTGTTGTTAAGTCCATTTTTTTAATGGGAGTCAAAGTGAATTTTTAAATGACCTGGATTAGTAAAATAACCAATGTATATTATGTGATTACTGTGGAATGTTTTGTAGATAAAACCTTTTGTTTATGTTGAATGGGGTAGTGGTATAGATTGTTGACCATGGTTGAAGTTTAATATATAGATTTAGTATCCTTTTATAGTTATAAAAAACAAAAAATGGACTGTATAGGTTCATTAGTTCCTACATTCGGTCCCCATATCGACTTGAAGTCTCTATTCTGGAGTCTTTGAGAGTTTCCCATGATGTAAAGATTTTATTCAAGATATCTTATGTGATTTATTCCATTACCCTATATATATCCAATGTTCCTTGGGTGATGTCATGATACTTTTTTAGTAATTGTTTTAGTTTTCATATCATGATTAATTGATACTATGGAACCCTATTAAGATAACTAATTCATTTTTATATTGTTTATTTCTCTTCAAATGTTTCAAATAAAGAATTTTTGGAATGTTATCCATGGGGAAAATGGCTTGAAATTTATTTATTTGAATATATTTTTTAAATGGGTTAAAACATTTTGTGTATTAAATGTCAATAAATTTTTTAAATTCTATTTTGAAAATGTTAGTGATTTAATACAAAAAATTTGGACGTAGTTGATACTCTATATCGTTTCTTTTAATATCATGAAAATTAAAATTGAAATTGTTTAAACCAACATCGGGGATTTAAAGTATGGTTTTTTTTTCATAAATTCCTCGTTCATGAATATTGTTGTTTCATTTGTTTTGGGAATAATATAAAATAATCATATATTTTTTCCCTATGGGTTTCGTGTGAAAATTTATTTTTTTAATTATGTACAAACTATAAATAATGGAGTATAATATCAAATTGATTTCATAGACTTTATCATGGAATCATACGTGTAATATTTCTCTCACACCCTGCATACACCAATGGGTATATTTAGGTCTCCTATTATATATATCTGATTCTTGATGCTTCATCCATCTTATTATGGTTTTTTATTTAGCCAATAAAGGTGTTTGGGCATTGTATGGTGATCTGGGGTCACATAGGGGTTTTTCGGAGTTGTTTAGGGACACAATTATTGTTTGAAAATTATATTTTCTACACTATACTGTATAATGTTATGCATTTTCATAATTTTTATCTTATTCAATTATCATTTAAATTATGTACTCTGTTATATGTTTTAATTAGGTTTTTCTTATTATATGATGTTATGTTCATTGGTTTATTTTTTTCAATACCCATTTATTTTATCTTATAAGGGTATAATCATTCCCAAAATCTATTCTATGAATCCTCCGAATTAACTTCAAGAACATGATAATATTGAATTCCCTTTAAACCTAGAGTTGATCCTAGTCGGGTGCTAGTTTGGTTATTCCTCAGGTCATTTTCTTATAGTATGTGTCTCCATTATTGTGTGTTGGATGTGGAGTTTATAGAAGATATCCTCATGGGATATGTATAATTAAGGATTATCTCATTTCAAATATTTGACAAAAAACAACTATATATAAATTTTGTGTTTTATGTATTAATAATGCATTGTCCCTAATATTGGGAAATTTGAATGTTAATAAAGGTTCAAATTGAATATTGGAATAATAATTGAGTGGTTGATGGGGTGTGGGTGAGTTCTATTTAATTTTGTCCAATTAGGTGGGTAATTTTAAATAACTTTTAGCTCATTGGGAGTGTGTTTATGTTTGGGTTTTTTCATTGGTAACCCCTCATTAATATAAAAAATGTTTTCTTTATTTTATATTATTTTAACATTATAAAAATATCATGGGCATTATGTTATTTTTTATACCATCCCCATGGGGTTCAATATCTATTGAACAGATTTTTTACTCCCCCTCCACCTAATTTAACATAATATTGTATAATAATATCATTATTAATTACATAAATAAATACACTAAATTTATAACATAGTCATAATAATATAATAACCTAATATTTATATATATCTAAAAACTAATAATAATTATAATCATATTAATAACACATATGGTTTAATACACACTTGCACAAACATATAAATCAACACGGTCATTCCTGTCATAATATATTATGAATTTTATTAACCATAATATTAATATATGTTTATTTCAAATTTTTAAACATGAAAATATGTCTATATATAATAACATAATAACAATAAAACCAAGGATAATAAGAAATAGTATATATGTATGTATGCATGTATGTACGTATATATTTATGGATATATTTTTTCATACAAATATAATTCTCAAATTATCTTATATGTGTACCATCGTTGTTGAATTATTATATCAACAACCATAAAAAATCATACACTTTATTTAAAAATAATAATAAATACATTCATTAATTTAGTATAAATTTTATATTTTATGTTCATAAATATTTATAATTTCGAAATATATATCACCCACTTATTCAAAACTAAACATTAATCTACCCAAAAAATATTCTTTTCATAAAAAAATTGAATTTGTTTTTGTATGGATAATTATTTTCATGAACCTTGAAAAATTATCGTGAGGTATTTGAGAACTATAGATCAAGGAACCCCAAAATATTAGTCTAAGAACTATGATTTTTTTTCCATAGATATATGTTATTGGCGAGGTCATAGGAAAAATGCAATATAATGAAGAAACAAACCTAAGAGACTTATAAAACCATGCTATATATAATTCCAATTGGGATAAGACACCAATTCCCTCTATAGAGAAACAAGACCTTGAAGAATGAATGATATAAAAAAATTAATAAACTATATGAAATGTCCACCACCCAGGAGAGAGCATCTCGAACCCACAAAAATTTAGGGGGATGACATCCAAACCCTACAACAAAAGAATGTTATCTTCAACATATATAAAACCAAAATAGTTATTTCCTTGGTTAAAAGGGAACATGGAGAGGCTAAAGTCTTCCAACCCAATGTGTAAATCAGTCTCAGCTTTTCTAAACATGAAACACTAAGTCTAAATGAAATATAATATGTAGAAAATCCCAACATAAAACAAACCATAATATCTAGGTCCAACAATCATCAATGAAGAAAAAAATACTCCTGTAATGTTATAAAATAGCATAGAAACAAATTGATTTAAAAAAACATAGAAAAATATTTTATAAAATTAACATATCATATTAAGAAATTATTGGAGAAACAATATGTGTGTTAGAACAAGTCCTATTATAATGAGAATCCTTGAGTTTAGTTATTTAGGATAGATTCATACTTTAAGAGAAATAATTATCATTTATCTAATTATTAACAACATGGGGTAAATTTTTATTGACAATTTCCTTATTCCTAGATTTCAAAATTAGATATATAGTGAAAAAACCCATATTTACAATTGATACAAATTATATGATGATCCCATGATCATTATAATGAATTAAAATAAATCAACCCAACATTTGACAATTAGTTAAAAATAAATAATTTCATTAATATTGTAATCCAACTAAGAGGATACATGACATTAAATAACGTAATCATTTTCTTAGAGTTATATTAATATTTTTAAATAAAATTTAAACAATATTATTATAAAAGAAACATTCTAATCATGTAGATATCATATCTTCATCCAACATCCACATAAAAAGTTCCATTTTTTGTAATTAATGGGCCCCAATAAACTAGTGGTCATTTGGAATTATCTGTATTCATATTGATAAATATTTGTTTCTATATAAATTTTGTGGTATATGGATCTCCTTCTCCTTTCCACCTTTTAAAATCATCATCAACATCAAAACATATCAAATATTTATTCAACAAAAATATAAATAATAATATTTTATTTTGATAACCATTTCTAGAAAAATAAAAATAAATATTAACTATTTCCATGGAGAATTGAAATTTTCACACCCTTAACAAAAATTTTGATAGAGGGGATATACTAACTAGATGGCCACAAGACCTGAACATGGTTCTACAATAGTTCAAGTGGTCCTCTAAAATATCAAACAAGAAACATTAATTTTTTAAAAAAAATTGAGATTTTTCATCTATGGTTTTCTATTTTATGTAACGACTAATAAATTAATTATTATTACATGTGTCACTATATACATTCCACTGTTGAGATTTTCATATATGAAAGTCGAAAACTATACATCATTAAATATTCTCATATATATTTCAATATCTTATTTCTAACTAACTAATTTTAAGAGTATCCCAACATACTCTTCACACTATTAATGTTAATCTTCCAAAACCAAAAGAAATCACATAAGACTAATTATTCTAATATATCATTACCCACTAACACCCTTATTCATACCAAAAATATAAAAAAATGTTTTAACCTTATAGTTACTCTATAATAAACATATATAATATTACATATTTATTTTTTTTCACAATATATACATATTATTAAAAATAAACAATTAAATTAATTGATTTCACTAAAATTTAACTTCATTTATAAGTCAAAATTTAGGATGGTAATTAATCTCCTAGATTCACTAAACCAATTGATTATATATATCATGTTTAAAAATTCATTTTTAAAAATTATCCATTTATCAATTAAAGTAACATTTTAAAATTTGATTCTATATTAATAATTTCTTTTAAATGGTTTTCACTATATTTAAAACAAAATTTTACCATATTAAATGTTTAAATTTTGAAATTATAAACATTTTCACCATAATTAGATGAATTAGAGAAAATGTAATGTATAATAGTTAAACATAACTAAATAAAATCAATTAATTACATCAGTCCCAAAAATATTTTTCTTGAAAAACCTATTATTCTATTAATTTTAATACAATTGATTTATGATAATCATAAAAAATAGTCATGTCATAGAAACAATATGTGTATATACTAATGTTCTACTATACCTATTATTCATGAACTTATTCAATGTTTGGAACCTATCCATATCACACTTCTCATATACCACTATGTCTTAGTAATAATTTTTTATCAAAATCCACTATTATACATACATTACTATTGAACACTATGAATTTTATATGTAAATTTATTTATTTTCATAAAGAGTTTGACTAAGATTATTGAGGTTTTACTTATCATGTCCCAAAACTCTCACTTATTTTTCATATCACAAATATATTTTGGTGTCCTTTTATGGGTTCATAAAAATTTCATCATTTCATCATAGATTATCTCATTTAAATGAAATAGGTTTTATAAAGGATCCATCATAACATAATTAACCTATGGGATTAAAACAATATTCATATAATCATAATTAATTGGTGATCATCATAATCCATCTAGAGAATAAAATTGAATGGTGTCCTAAGATCATATCACCATTTAATTAAATCAATCATAAAAGTATGTGGACATAGATGAAAAAGACTTTAAAAATATCATTTGAACCATTCCTTAAAAACATCAAAGAATATATTATTTTATGAAATATTCCTACAAATCCCAAAAATTTTGTGAAAAATATTTTATTTGAAAATATCAATTGAATATTATAATAGAATCTTTAAATAAAATCATTTAAATAATTCTTGTAAAATTCATTCATGGTACATACATAAAAACAAAACATTACTCTCATGAATAAAAAATAAGTTATTTAGAAAAAAATTGAAATTTTGAATATTAAACCAATATAAGTGAAGTAAAAGGTAGTGTAAATGATTATTTTAAAACATTTAAATTGTATGTTATAAAATATATGAAACAATTTTTATAACTATGTATATTGAAAAAAAAATCATCAACTAAAGTGAAAATAAGTTCATCTTTTCATTAAAAACATTTTCTCAATCATTTTTAGTACCAAAGTGATGATAATGGTACTAATATATATGAATCCCTAAATTAACTAAAGTCTAAGAAAATATATTAGGTACAAGTTACATGATCAATATTATTTCCATAAATAAAAATTCAAGCATATAAAACTAGGATTAAAATGATACTAAAACATAAATCACATACATCATATTCCATATTGCATTATATAAGTTAAAATTTACAATATTATAAATAAATATTTTCTATAAATATATTAACTATAAATTATGTTGATATATAATACTATGTTACATTACGTTTTGATTTCCAATTATCCTTTTATTAATAGTTTATTCTTTAGAACAAACAATTGGGTGAAAATTGGTCCATTTTCAATCCATATTTCATTTATATGGTTCTATTACGTTGAACATGGCCTGGGTTTCATAATCTCCAAAATATATATAAATAAATATATGTCATATTTATTCATTATTTATACTTTTATTAATATTCTTATAAAGTGGTGATGAAAATTTAATCACATTTCTCTTTTTGGGTGGTAATCCACAAATATACACAAGTAATCTTATCATTTTCCAATTAATAGAAATGTAAGATGGTAGATAACATATTATATTTATATATTCATAATTATGTTATAAATATAATTTATAAAGACTAAATACATAATAATAACCAAATATAAATGATGGTGATGAAAAATGAAGCATATCTATACACAGAGGGGACAATCCACATGTACACACAAGTGATACAATGATTTACCAATTTATATAAAGGATGTTTAAAATGGATTATACATCTTCATAATATAAATTAAGTATATTGATGATAAAGAAGGATTTATTTCAGAATTTATACCATATATTTAGAGAAGGAATAAGAATAAATAAAATTAAAATTATGCATGTAAGAGTTATACCTCTTCATTGAAAAACATCTTTTAGCATACAATTTTTCTTATAGGGATGATAGAATAATAAATATAAGACAACTAAGATAAGATGAGGTATTTTAGCAATGGAGTTTGATAGTTCTTTGATGTATGGTATTACAATAAATATAAGACCACTAAGACAAGATGAGGTATTTTACTAATGGATTTTGTTTGTTCATGGATGAATGAGAAGGATCTTGATGTGTGAGGAATAGAGGAGAGGTTGTATCCTTTTATAAGGGAGGTAAATGACACACTTGGAATTTTTCTATAGATTAAAATATAATAATGCCTTAATCCAATAATGTGGCTCCAAAATGATACAGAATAAAGTATGTAAAGGAATGGATCAAAAATAAAACCATTGAATCAAATTAAATCATGTGTTTTGTGATATATAAAACATAATCTCTTATGTTAACACCCACCCCCAATAAACTCCTCTTAACCATAAGTGTTGGATATATTTTTATGTTTTTACTATTTATAATGACCAAATATTAATTTAAAAATTTAAAATTATAATAATTATTTATATTAAAAATATTTAATTAATTTTAAAAGATTAAATTTCTATAATTGGAATTAATCCGGTATAAAATAAGTTAAAAAATGAAAAAAAAAACTGTTTTTAGAAAAATAAATTTAAATAAATAAAAATAAATTTAAATAAATAAAAATAAATTTACCTTCATTCTTTTACATGTATATTCAATTTGATGTATGGTAAAATATTCTATTGAATATAAAATCTATATATTTATTTAAAAACCATTCATAAAAATATATTAATTAATTTACTATGATAAAAAACATTCTAGACGTAAAAACATGTTTTCATAAAAAAATTACAAACAAATGGTCTTGTTTTAATTTTAGTAAAATTAAAAACTAAGGGATTTATTTTGGACATATGTAAAAAAAATTCATTATTTATTAATCCGTAATAATACCCTTCAACTAAATAGATTGGAAATAATTGTTATATAAAATAAAAATTTATTAATAGTATATCATTTTTCATTTATACCCGATGTGACATGTAAAGAATGTTATCAAAGAAGATAAACTCTTTTAAATATACACATATAATTAAATATAATGATGTTATATTCTAATACAATATAATAATTTTACCTAGGTAATTTAATTACACTAATATAAAAAACTAGGGATACTTATGCTTCATCATATATTCATGTTCACACTTAAATTCCTCATATTTTTTGGTTTTTCTACAAAACATTTACCTAGAAAATGATATTATTCCGCTATTAATTATCTCTTTGATAAAAAATATACCTATTTTATTCGACATAAGAGAGATAATTATCTATTTTCTACTACCTATAATTTTATTACATGTAAATGGCCAGGTATGTTCTTCCTTAGGAGTGACACATGGATAACGTCATGAACATGAATGTTATTTGGTAGATGTGATAAGAGATAAAAAACTATCCTCGTACGATCAATAATTTAGATGTTGAACATATATCTTGGAATAAGTTTTCCATTATTTATGAAAAACATAACCTTATTCAGTGGTGAAATTAACAGTAATACCTTCTCACCAACATCAAATATAAGATCTCACAAACAATTGTCCACATAACTTTTATACCAACTCTAAACTAGACTGATGTGATACTGAATAACTCTAACCTTCTATACAATTTCTTAATATATATTTGGTCCCAATATTATTCATTATCTATCTTCACCCCAACATGTTATATTTTGGATCATCTTTTTATAGTGGGATTCATAAATATAGATTTGAATGGCCAAGTGAATGCTATTGTTATTTTACAATTTGACCATATAAAGTTGTTGATTCCAAAAACCCTTAAAATACATGAAACATTCTCTCCCCATATCTACTTGGAATAGATATTTCTTATCAAAGTTAATATATTTCTTCTTTTGATATGTATTACAAAAACTCAACTCTCTATCTAGATAATGTAGAACCCTTCTCTAGAATATTAATTTAATGTATAGATCTCGATCAAATGAAATTGAGAGTGATAATTCATGTAACCTAACATTTTTTTTAATTTTATAACTAGTGAATAATATTAATATATAAATATTTTCTAATGAAAATGATGTTTTTTGATTTTTTAATAAAATCAAATAAAACCCAAATAACATTTTCAACTTCAATTTTTTGGGGAGTATAATGTTGAAATCCATGGAATTATTTATCCATTTACGTTTATGTATGTGTAATTTGTATAACATTCTTTTATAAGTATTACTATTAGACCTACTTTTTTAACAATATAGTCATTAATATAAATACTCTACAATATCCCTTTTCATGTTATCCAATGAGAAATACTCTTTCGTATCTATATACGCCCTCATTTTTCATAGTTCAATAGAGAATGGAAAACTATGTTCTTCAAAAAACCACTCATTATTAAAGGCTTTTATTTATTGGGAAAAACTAAATTATTAAACTATATCATTCTATCAAAATCATGGTTGAACATAGAAATATTTCTCATCTTCTCCTATAGTTACACATCCTCTTTCTACATCTCTTTAATCCTAAGATTAATGGATGGTTGAACATTCATCATTTAAATACAGGATCTGTCCCATTTACACATAATTTCAAGAATAATCCTATATAAATTCATAAATATTGGATCAATTTTGATCATCCTCATGGAAATCAAACATGTAATTTCTAACTATGAGAATCAACCACCTCGTTCATCTTCCTAGGTTGGTAATATGTTTTTTAGTCATAATCATTAATCAATACCAAAAATATTCTTTATAACATATCCAACTCTATCTTAATGAATTTATATATCAATATTTTAACATTATTATGTGTACACAACACTATACATAAAGAAAATGTCTCCATATATTTAGAGATAAAGAACAATTGAAAACTCCAAATCTTTAGTTGGGAGTTATTTCCCATTTGTCTTCAATTGGAATGTGACAAAAGCTATCAAAAATTAATTATATATGTTGAAAAAATAAAAATACATAATTCAATAAAAAATGGTAACAAAAATTTCTACACTCTATGGTGGAAAAGGTACAGGTGAAAACCCCATAATTCTTTTCATCTCATTAGAATAGTCCTCTCACTCCAATGTCTAAGGGATCATGGGTCCCTTTCTTCTGATAGATTTAATATCCATGTTGAATTTTTCACATAGAATTAGTATTATCCTATAATCCCATGAAAACCATGTATCTCAATTGCAATAGTTGTTTGGGGTTATTGTTCAATAACTTCTTTCTTTCAAGGATCTACTAATATTCCCTCACATGAGATTATATGACCCAATAATAAGATTTTATGTTGCCAAAATTCACACATGGTAAATTTAGAATACAAATTATCCATACTCAGGGTATTCGTCACAATCCTCAAATGATATTCATTCTCTTCCTAAAATATATAATTTATATGACTAACGTCTATAAAGACTATAACATATCTCTAATGTTAATGACTAAATACTATATTCATTAGTTATGTAAAGATAATTTGTAATTGGTATGTCTAAATGATATCACCTTAATTTCAAAATTACAGTACCTCATATTCAAGGCTATCATAGATATATCTTTGTTATGAACCTCAATTGATGATATCCAAAATGACAGCCATTTTTTGTAAAATGTTGAGTAATTCCCGGTAGATCAATAGAGACATTAATATAGGGTAGGGGATAATAGTCTTGATAGTGATATTTTTAGGTTATTGATAATCAATGAAAATATGTATGACACATCGATATTCTTAAAAAAGAAACATGTTCACCCCACAATGACACATTTGGGAATATAAATCCCTTATCAACATTTTCTTGTATTTTCTTCTTAAATTATGGAAACTAAATTTGGGATATTCTATATGGATCCATTGAAATAAGTGTACAATCAAGTACAAGTTCTATATAAAATTTAATTTCTTAATTCTTCGGAGGGAGAAGAAAATATTTTGGAAATATATCTGCATAATCCTAAATTATAGGAATATCTTCATTGGAAAATTTCTCCCAAACCATTATTGATTAATATCCCACATTAATTGGTTTTAAAAACAATAAAATATAAGTGAATTCAATTAGATGTTCATATTCATCCATACACCAAAATATGATCCTAGGTTGATCAAAATATCAAATGTGACTTCCCTTCTTCAACATTTGATATGGTCTCTATATAGATAACATTAATCAAATCCCATAATCACATTAATTTCAAATATAGGGAAAATCTAATGATTTTTAGGACATAAATTTACCACAAACATACATCAAAGAGGATATATATACATGATACTTGATAATAATATCATTAAGATATTTTAGCATTGTCTTAATATCTAGACATTGAGGTTGTGATTTAAAACCCATAAAGAATTATTCAGATATAATAGTGTTTTTAAATCCAAAATAAAATAATAAATTGTCCATTTTGTAGTTGATAGTAAGTGTAACTTTAAACACTCTATTCCCAAGCCCAATATAAGCTGTAATTATTACATGATCATTCCCATTAACTCAAGTATTAATAGATTTATGAAGTATATTTTCATTATTAAACCTCATATTCATGCTCTAATTAGTATAATGTCTATACGCATTTATATTATAGAATTTTAGTGTGTGTTCCATAACTAGATGGTCCTTTTAAACATTACATTAATTTATTTTATTATTTAGATCATTTTTACATTATTTTTCATAATAACCATCATTTTAATAGTAAAAATATTTTCTGTCCTCAAAAAAAAAAATTCACATGCTTCCTTCCACACTTCTAAAATGAAGGATAATTATTTTTATTTCCTACATGGGTTTTATCATTAGAAATTCATTGAAACTCCATTTTCTATTTTCTCAAAAAAAATCATGATTACATAGAGAGTCTCAAATTTACAATTATATCATAAGTGAACATCAGAAAATGTATACATATCTATCTAAGTCTCTCACATTCAATTCCTTTTAGAGATTTTGTCTAATGATTATTAAAAAATAGTTAACTTTTCTTTCATTATCGATGATAAAACCATATTCACACAGTTCATGTTTGGTCAAATTTTCCTCGTAGGTACTAATGGATTCATCATATTTTTTTCATTAGTTATAATGATTCCCATTCAATTTTTGTGTAATGATTTCAAGGAAAATATATACTAACAATTGCCGAAATAAACTCTTCCCATGTAATGATGTTAATTTTCTACTCCTACTTCTTATTCTTAGTAAGAGTCCACAATTTATTTTTTTCACCTACCAAATAGTATATATATAGGAACGAAATTTCATGTTCAATGTAATAGAGAATGAAAGATATACGATATGTGTATTTTATGAATTATTTTTCTATTTTTTAAAATAGTGATTTCTATAATTTAATTGATATTATTTGTAAAATATGGACTATTTAACTTATTTAACAATTTATGGTTGGATACAACAAATATTATGACAAGTAACAAAAATGTATATAAAATATAGTTTGGGTCAATATGTGGAGTGGTGCAGATAGACATCATAATATTGAAGATAGAATAAACATTCACATAGGGATGTAAAATATTACAAAATATTGAGGAAGTTGTTTTCTTATCACGAATCATGTACATGTCGTGAACTTCATTCATCGAGTTAATTTTGAGATATGCCAAAATTCAGGGTTCCCTTTCATTGATTCATTCATGATGCATACACCATTCATGTTGTGAGAGTGTCATAAGAATCAATTTTGGAGAATCTATCTTCACATATTCGATAACATGAACACATTTCACATCATGACCCTGTCCAAATTTCTGAATCATAAATTCAGTGGAGGGATGATATTTTGATGAATTTTTATTTAATCTGTCCTATGTTTGATCCTAGAGGAGAGATAAAACTAGGAACAAGAGACAAAAAATGACTAATGGATGATAGATTCATGACTATGGTACCCTATTTTTTCTATTATTCATTGCCTTTCTTCTCCAAGTATCCATGCTAATAAATATCAATATATTTATCAAGAAATATTAATTATTATGCTACTCATGATTTTATTATATTAGGATGTTTTGGGGGTTATTTCAATTTTCTTTTCGTGTTTTCGATTTCAAAAACTATATTTTGCAATTCTAATTTTTCTTATTTTCATATTGCATGTCCTTTCTTGAAATCTAAGGTGTTTCATTTAATATAATCAATAAATTTTTCTGGTTTTTTATGAACACTATTTAATGATGGATGATTGTGTTTAATTATGGTTTTGGGTTTTTTATAATTGTGGTTAAACAAAGTATATGACCATTACAATGTGCAATTAACATATTAGTATTGGGTACCCAGACTAAGGATACCTAAAGACCCCATTGTAATAGTAGACATGAATGAAGCCAAAATCATTTGAACCCTTAGAAAAAAACATAAAATTCACTAAAAATTGAATTATTTATCTATTTATTTGAAACCCCAATATAGTCTCATTTTCCCTCCCCCTAAATAATAAATCAATTTCAATTTTAATTCCGCAAATTAAATTATAGCATATTGACATTCCTTGTGGATTCAACACTCGGGTGTTCAATGTATGAAAATTTTATAGTTCGGTTGAAATATTAGTATAAATTATTAAATATTTTTAGCCTCTTAGGAAATTAATGATTCCCTATGGGTTGTTTCTATCCTCTTAGTGGTACCGATCAATTTCTCGATAATTATTGTGTTAAAAGAAAAACTTAATAAAGGTGTAAGTTTCTATATAAACCTTTCAATGGGGAGTTGTTCCTTTGAAAATTTGAAAGATCAATGTGATTCATGTTTCTCTTAATATCTTAACAGAGTTTAGTGAGTAAGGAAACATTATTTCACACCCCGCCTATTGTTGTTTTTGTATTCTCATGTGGATATTTTTTTCATTTTCTATCAGAATCACTGTTAACATTATTCAACATAGGTAGAAATAGTTTTCAATGAACAAAAATCATATTTTGAGAAACAATAATCAAAGTGGGTAATCATATAATCATGAAAAATAATTCATAATTTATCTGGATCATGAAACCTTCTATTCAATATTTTACACCTTATTTTTATCTTAGGTCATTCATGGTCATTATCTATTCAAATACTTCATAATAGTTCATAAAAAATGTGGATTATCACAAGTGTGTCACTTGGGAGTGTATATAAAGGAGTATAGCCTTTGACCCACACATCATTTTCTGATTAAAATCAATTTAACTCCAAATCTACCATTTTGGAATTTTTACCCCCTAAGTAAATTTTTTCTACAACAATATCCACATGCATGTATCTAGATAAGAATGTGTTTTCTTTAAAAATCACACAATCTCAACTTCACCAAATATTCATTATTCTATCCTATAATTAGACTTATTCATAGGTTTTTCAATAATTTTTTACAATAATAATCTCTACTGAGTAATTAATCCCTTCTCTAATATAAATTGAAGTTACATTATCAAAACATTTATAAATATTGATTTATATTTGATTAATATTAAAAATATTTCATAATAATACATAACTCATAACAGTAAATGATTAGTTACTTTTTATTTGATATACATAAAAAAATATTTCATGAATGATATTAAATATTTACCACAATGTTCTACTCACATAGTACCCTTCATTAACATAAACTACAAAAAACCATCTTCATTAATTGGGAAAATTAAACATAAGTTAGCACGATCTCAGATTATACGTGTGGGTAAACATAAGAGATATCAATTAAATATCTTATGTGAGCATAAGATAAGTATAAGTGTTTGATAATAAAATCATAATTAATAATAATAAAATTACAAAATTAGTTAGAGATCATTATTTAAAAATTATGTAATAAATATTTTTCATAAAAATATATATTTCATATGTATTTAGATTCATTAATAATCAATCCTAATACATGTTAATATATCATAATCATAAGACATAGGTTTTTGGAATAAATTTATCATAGGATATGAATTCCTTAGTTAAGGAACATTTCTAGTGCCATAATAGTGGATTATATTGACTACTATTAAATCATTTAATTAATCAAGGTTCACACATATTAATATCAAAGTGTAAAGAGACTCTTATTAAACTATGATCAATCCATATTCAAGTCTTCATTATCCCATGAGATAACCATCATTACCCAATGAATTTTTGGGCTATATAATTTTGGGCCTACCCACACATAATGAAAATCACATATATGTATATATATGGGCCACAATATCCTAAAATATTTCACATATAAGCATATCATAACCATATAAAAGAAACATGTTTCATGAAAATTATATTATTTCATCATAGATTATTCCATGAAATATAAGTTCATTTCATAATGTATTCATCATTTTTTAATTAAGTAGTGGGAAATAATTTTTTTTCATATAATAATACATAAATCATTATTGTAATATTCCATCCAATGAAATAAAGTGTAAAGTGTCATAAGATAATATTTCTAGTCAATTATGACAATTCATAATGTTTTTAGACATATATGAAAATACCTTTAAAATATCATTCTTTTAATTCATGGAATACATGAGAAAATATCCTTTAATTTTGATAACATTGAAAAAAATAACCACATTATTAAGAAATTTAATTTTTTTGAAAGTAAACAAGGAATAATATATTGAAATATTTATAATAAAAAATGTTCATGATGATATAAAATAATGTTCATTCTGTATATGTTAATAGAAAACATTCCATTTACATTTTTAAAAAAGTAAAAATAAAATTAATCGAAACCCTTAATAAATATTACATTATAAAACTATGTAAATAAATTCAATTACAGTGAAACTAAAGATATTAATTTATTTATAGTATAGTTAAGAATTTCATAAAACAAATTCGAGAATACAAACATTGAAAAAAATGTTTTTCATCCAATGATATAAAAATCATGAATTCCATTTAGAAACATTTTAATAATAATTTTAATTAATAAGAAAAATTTAATTGTACTTATATTTAAAAAATATTTAAATAAATATAAGAGAATAAAATATATTGGTTTTAAAATAAAAGTCCTATATAATTACGCTCAATGGAAATTCGAGTATAATCAATCCAAACTAAAATTATTTTTAAACATAAGTACCATACCTTAACATCAATATATCTTCAAATGGATGAAAATATTAGCAATAATAAATATAGATTTATTATAAATATAATACATAACAATATTAAAACATAACATAGTATGTATCCTTCCATTATTATTATCAATTATCCTTTTATTAATAATTTCTTCCTTAAAACAACCATTTGGATGAATACTTGTTTATTTCCCATGAATTTTTTCAGTTTCAAGGTTATACGAGATGAACATTAGTAATGATTTCGTAATATAAATAATAATAATGATTAAATAATTATATTATTTTTTCATCATATACACTTTTATAATTATTTCTATAAGGTGGTCATGAAAAATGAATTACATCGCTACATAGATGTGCCCATCCGCACGTATGCATGAGTAATGTTATCCATTTTCAATTAATAGAGATTATACAAGGTAAATAATATATAATAATTTAATATTAATAATTGTATCCTAAAAATAATTTATATACATAAAATCCATACTAATAACCAATCATGAATATTTGTGATGGAAAATGATTCATATCACTATGTAGAGGTGGTAGTCCACATATGCATAAGAGCAATAATATCATTCCCCATTTGATATAAATGAGGTGTAAATTTTTTTATCCAACATATAATAAAAATTAAGTAAAATTATGCTACATAATTAATTATTTTAGAAAGGATACAATCTATTTATGGGTAGTAGATAAAGGAAAAATTTGAAAGTACTCAGTTATGTAGTGTACTTCTTCATTGAGAAGCCTCTTTTGGTTACACAATATGACTCTAATGGATGGTATTATGGAAAATATATAACATATAAGATCTGGGAAATAATTTTAGGAATACATTATTGATATTAATAGTTTATATAATAGGATAATTAAGTGTGAGGAAGATAAGAGTGGTGGTATCCTTATATAAGGAATAGAGAGGAAAATTAGGTAAATTTTAAAAAGATTAAAATATAATTATTTCTTACACAATTCAAGTCAATAAAAAATTATAGAGAATAAAATAAAATAATTTATAGGTATAAATACCTTCAACACAACATAATAATTAAAGTGTTATGTGATATTTAAAAATTTCTCTCTTAGTTTAACCCATAGTGAACTCATTTTAACCATAATATTAGTAACACATTTTGATTATTTTTATGATTCAGTATGATAAAATTATTTTAACTTATTAAACAATTTTAATCACGATGAATAAAAATATTTTTTTATATTTTTTTATATTTAATTATATATGTGGT
The DNA here is from genome assembly GCA_963277665.1 of Viscum album. Taxonomy (NCBI): domain Eukaryota; kingdom Viridiplantae; phylum Streptophyta; class Magnoliopsida; order Santalales; family Viscaceae; genus Viscum; species Viscum album. The sequence continues at coordinate 1,641,191,870 of OY728135.1, read as the reverse complement.
ATAAATTTATTTTATAATATATGTGCAAAATGCAACAAACCCATTTTCAGCAAATATCATTTTTATGCAGAAATCTCAATTTACCTTCATTCCATTCTATATAAAAACTATTAGATGAAATTTAAAATTTTGGTATTAATATATCATATTTAAATTTAATTAAATATATTCATCAAAATTTATTAAATTAATTTATTGAGATAAAAATATCTTTTGCTTATAATTTTTTTTTGGAAAACAAAAGTTTCTAACTTCAGATGCACATATTTTAATTTAAAAACTAAATAAAAGTAATTAGTTTATATTATAAATATGTAAAAATTAATTTTAGAAATTTATTTGGTATGAATTCTTGGTCGGATGATATCTGAAGAATGACTTTTGAGGGTGGGGAAGGGAGTTCTTATAAATTTCATTACTAAAAACCACACACATCTAAGGTTTGATAGATTCTGATATTTTATTCCCATATCAAAGAAATGAAAATAAAAATTCTAATAAAATGATCAAACACTTAATATTTATAGTGGTTCTTGGTAAATAAATCCCCTTATTCATTCCACCAAAACTCAACTCCTAGTTCTTGTCGATTTCACTAGAAATATTCATTTTCCTCATGATTTCATGACTAATTATAATTAGCTATAACATTTTAGGAATCCATAATATTTTATCATTAACATAAAAGGATTTACATAAAAATTCCACCATAACATAGTACAAGGAGTGATCATATCCAGCAATATGAATGAATAATGAGAGATTATTAGTTTTAAAATTTAGTTGAAAGATGAAACTTATATAAGAGATGAGTTCCCCAGACAGAGAATAAGAATTTAATATTTCTCCTAGAGAATATGGAAAATAATAAAATGGGTGATCATGATAGAAAAAATTTATAAAAACACGATTCTTTGTCTTATTATTATCACAATGAAAAATCACCACAAAATTATTTAAAAGAGAGATAGAGTGTGTGATATAATGTCGTAGATTCTATTTTTATTACTAATATGATGTTTCTATCATTCGTATAGAAATAAATATGTCTTATGAGATAACTATAATTACCTCAAATTATCTCTAGTAGATTTTTTTAAAAAAAATTACCTCAAAAATGTATTATATAATAATATAATCTCCATCCATTCTTTTCATACTATATACAACCATTGAAAATCAGTTTCACACTAATGATGTAGTCAATTTTATAATAAAAAAACATTAAATTTCAATTAGAATATTCCAACAGTATTAAAAAACCATGTTATAGAATGTCAACGATTATTATAGATCACCACATAGATGAAATTTTGGTATCTAAATTTTCATAGATGATTACTTCACGAAACTAAATTGCATAGTAATAATGCTCACAAAACTGAAATTCATGAAGTACAATTAACAAAATATCAAATTGTAACAACCTAACAAAATATTTTAGGGTCCAAATAAAATATTTAATTTGATGTAGCTAATTTATCAACAAATTCGTCTCTCTCATAGTATATTCCTCAACATAGTTAATTATCGTGTAGATGATTCTAAGATGTTGCATATTTTCATAGGCGATTCTACCACATAATTGATTGATATATTTTATTTATCTATGTATCCAAAATTCATGTAGATAAAGTACTTACTTGCCTAATTTTTTCTAGCATAGCCATATTTTAAAAAATATCAACAGAATTGTAGATTATAGAATAGTTGACCTAAATAATATTAAAACCTAATATACACAGTAAAAATATAATCATTAAAACCATATTAATAGGTCTTTGGATAAATAAATATAAACAGCATGGGACATGTTAGTATATAATCATTAGTCTAATAAAATCATTTTTTTAATGACCACAAAATCCATTACAAATTAAACTAGAGATTTTAGATGGTTTAAATATTTTTTCACTAAAACAATTTATATATAATCCATTTAATATTTTTTGATAATACTTTCTTCTCGTTGGATGTATTATTTTCATTTTTGTGATTCCAAAAAATAAGGGTAAGAAGAATATAAATCATATATAATGGCACCTTTTGTTATTAAATTTTTAAATATATTTTTGAAACTAAATTTGAATAAGGTAGGATATAAATTAATAAATTATATAAAGTAAAACATTCAATTAAATGAGAAATATTAAATTAAAAAAATCATTTAAAACCCAAAAAAGAGGAAAACAATAATTTTATTAAACATAAAAACTTATAAAAAAATAAAAATACCCAGCACCAATAAAATTTCATAAAAAATACATCAATCATGTGAACATAGCTTATGGAAGGGATAAATATTTGATAAAGGTTTTAGTGAATGTTTCTTAGAGATGTAAAAGGAGGAGGAGTTTTGTAGGTGGATTAACCAATAAAGGTAGGAATACTCATCCAAGATCTATCGTATAACATTCTTGAGCTCCAAAACGATATACGTCTTTAGGAAAAGGGGTAGGAATGTTTATGGATTTGTTAAGATTCTCTAGGGAAACACTAAAGTCATATGATCTATTGATTATAACAAACATATTCATTATAGGAACTAAATATTGACCTTCTATTCAAGAAGGTTCATCAAAAATAAAATGTATTGATTTATCATGATTATAGATACTTCATGATTCAATAAAAATATATAAAATATTAATAGAACCCTTAAAAATATAAAGAGGTCCTAGTACAAGTGGTTTTACGCCCTTTAGAGAGTAAAGCGCATCATGACACATATATATCCTTTTGATAATATCTAATTTATTGAAGAATACAATTATTGAAAAATAATATCAATGCCACTTTGAAAATGAGTACAAACCACTATTTAAAAATCATTTAAAATCATTACTTTTTCCAATATAATTTTTTGAGAAGACGTAGAAGAAGAAAAAAGTAGTTTGAGTATTGGATCGAGCTACACGTGGTTGTATAAAAATATTACTCGTAATCCAGTCTACAGAAACCTGTAATCTAACCATCCTTATATATAATGAGGTTAACATGTTATCTACATTAAATAGATACTATATAATGACAATATAGAACTCATGGACATTACTAGAGGGTGATTCAGAAACTATAGCACTGGAAGATACTATTAGAGTAGAAAATAGTGAGATTGAATTGTATATTTTAACTATTTTATCCTATTACTAACAAGTAAATTATAAGATTCTTCATACTGTGAAGAACATGAATTATCTTGGAAATAATATCTATAAATATATAAAATTATATTTTAGATGTTTTCTACTGTAGTAAAAAAATTATTATGATTTCAATTTATTAGACCTAGATAGGGTTAAACTATATACTTGATTTTCCTTGATACCTCTATAGTTTCATACATATTGGAATAGACTTATGGAATATATACCCTGAGATAGCCAAATATCACATTAATGGAATCCATTTTTCGAAAAACTTTTTTTCAAATAGATTCTCTGGTAACCTTAAACTCAGCTAATATAACATTCTGATACTCTTGAAAATGTATTTGAGAGAGTACATCAAATTATAGTGACTAGTTCTATGATGATACTCAATTCTTATATGAATAGAGTTGGCCAATGTGTGTATAAGGAACTAAAATAACTAATGGTTCTAAAGTAGGTTTTACAGCTAGCTGAAATATATTGATGAAATGAAATTCACTCACCACCATGGTTTTTATGTTATATAATATATCCATGAAATATATTTTGAAACAGTAAAAATATCTCAAGCTAGACTTATACAGGTATGATTAGACAACATGGAAGCTCTTAATCATATCGCTTTGGGATTTCACAATAACTCTATGTTCATTAATTTATTATATGGTCTTAAAAACTCTTTATAACACCCCAATTTTTTAAAAATATATTGAAATGAATGGAACATTTTTTTAAGTATATATTTATAATATAACCGTTAGACATAATTTTTCATCGTCTATGATTTGAATTTCATAAAATAATCATTTTCTATTGTGATAAATAAGTTATTTTTATTCTAATAGAGCCGACATGTTTTTTGTGTGAATAGAAAAATATCCTTATAAATGGTAAATCATATTATTATTTTATATTGATATTTTTATAATATAATTATTTCTTGTTTAATTTTTCATGGTGATATAAAATCAGTTGTTGTTTTAAAAATGTTATTTTTGGAATAAAATATGATTTTATTTAAAAATTAAATTATTCTTATTTAGAAATATATTTTTAAGAAATAGTGTTCTTTTTTGAATTCTAGACACCAAAAAATTGTTAAGGTGAATTTTTGGATTTTTTTCTGAAATAGTTGAATTTTTGGTGAATAGTTAAATTCGATAATTTATGAAAAATGATAAATAAATGAATTTTGCATAATGCTTGAGTCGTGGATGTTGTAAATTTCCTTTTTTTCATACTCACATGAAATTATTACTATTTTGTGTCACATTAATAAATTATATTCACTATCTTGGGAAAAAATATTAAACTAATGATTAAAATTATAGAAAACCCCTCCTCTCCTCCACTATAAATACCACCCTCACCCCCTCTTCCACTCACACCTCTCAAGATTTCTGAATTATCTAATTTCTACCCAATCCCAGTCCCAAGTATCTTACCCAAATCCAAGACCTACTAGTCTCACAAAATTTCCGAAACCATATGCCTTATGTAGGATCTCAAATATAAGAGATCAAGAGGTAAAAATCCTCTTTTATATTCATGTCACTTCTTTTCAAATAATTTCTTTTCAAAACTCTCTTCTCCTCCCATTATCCAATAGGCATGAAAAATTTGTAATCATATATATTATATTGGTTATTATTATTATGGAAAAATTCATCAATTTAGTTCTTCTCCTCCCCCCTCATATTCTAAAAATAAGAACCCCATTCGCGATGTGATGATTTAACAAAATTGTAGATGATGTGTTCTAAATTTCGTTTAATTCCATAAAATATGGTTGTAAAACCATTTTAATGGCTGAAAAAGATTTTTATTTGTATTATATGACCCCTATTATGTTATTTAATTATCTTGTATGCATAATATTAATAGTAAAGGATGAAAAAAATCAAGATAATCAATGTTCTGCCAAAATGATATGAATGAATATCACTAATGATTTATCTAATGATTAATCATCATATAATATAAATAAAATGATTTATGGGATCATTTAATATTAAGGATACATATTAATTACAATTCATTCAACTTCAATATATTCACTTTCATTTGAAAAGAAAATCCATTACGAACTGACCATGGATACCAAGTAAAGAACGCAAACGAAACAATAGAAATAACAATATATTATTAATAAATGGGTTGAATTATGTTTTAAAATTATTATATATGGTGTTATAAAAATTAACATGTTTTTATGAAAAGTTAATAATTCCTTTTTAACCATTATACCAGAGTTTTAAACACATTTTATATAAGAAACATTTGATGTAAGGGAATTCTTAACACGAATTCCATTCTTTGGGTTAACTTTCTACTCCATTAGTTATGTGTCACTAAGATTATTGGATTAATTAATTTTGGTTTATATTATTTTTTATTATGTTTAATTATATTCTATATAGATATTACTTTCGTTCTATTAATTTTGACATCAATTATGTGATATTTGTAAGGGATCGTTCATTAAAAATCCCTTATTAAAATTATATTTTACAAATTTAAAAAACAATGTATTTATGAAATTATCCTTGTTTCATGATTATGTTATCATTATTTTTTATTTTTTATAATGAAGGGTACGACCTATATCCCTCTCCAATTCATTGGGTACATGTAAGTTGGAGGACAACTATATTGTTACTCGATGTGTAACTAAGATGGTTACACCGTAAGGTGGCCATGAGGGTTACTTTGTAAGGTAGCTATGAGTGTAAAAAATCATAATTTAGACCCAAGGGTTAAAAAAATGTAGTTCCCAAATATACAGTTATGGATTTATATATTTTCTCAACGTTTTATGGAAATCTCATGTTTCACTATGTATATATGGGTGAGAAGTATGTATTTGTGAAAATGATTTTATATGATTATAAGTATTAATGGACTATGGTTTGTTTCTTTTTATTTATATATCATACTATGATTTTTATTATAATCCAATTTTTTTAAATGTTTTTCATAGAATAAATGGATGTGTAAGATAATGAAGTAAGTCAAGTTAAAAGTTTTGAATGTTTTTCAAAAAAATCAGGTTGTTGTTTTGTTTAAACAATTTTATGGAAGAAATTTATATTGATTTATAGTTTCCCACATTGTATGCTTGTGGGTTTATAGTTCTGAGTTATGTCATAAAATTCTAAAACTCTAAACCAAAAATATCTTTGGGAATGTAACAATTTAAAAACTAGTTGAAATAACTACAATATGTGATGTTTATGGTAGGGACATTATAGTTGGTATTAGAGCATGATTTAGATAACATTAATGTATAGGATGATGTTAATAGAACACCATAAATTATTATTATAATATGTGTATGCTAAAATGATATGGAATTTAAATATTATCATGTTGATTCATTTAAGATATTTATGTTTAGAATGGTTTTCCGTAGAAGAAACTGGGAAGCAAATGTTGGACGGAACCAAGAGGCTAATATCTTTCCGAACATGCAACCAGGAATGGTGGGAATTGGAACCAAGTAGTTTTTGATAGTAATTTCTCAATTGATGTAGAAAATAAATGGCAATGGCATCCATGAAAAAGAATAACTAGATCTACCAAAAGGAAACATGGTGATAGTGTAACATTTTATACGGAAACAAATAGATACCACGCTTTTCAAAACATAAAATTTATATATGATTCATAGAATACTAAATCATTATACCCACAAATTCCCAAAGACCATTTTTAGTATAGTGACTTTGGGAACATTAAAACATAAACAGTAGTTCATATGTGATCTACAATATCTCCCACAAGGTTCTTTGCGATTGGAACCCTTCATAGACACATCAAACATAACACATATCCTCATAACCAAGGGGGAGAAATATGAAAAGGGGTGAGATCAAATTCTCAGTAAGGGTAAACAAGGGATACATGTAAGTGAAATCATGAGAATAAGGTTATGGGAACATGAAAATGAAAATATAAGATCATACCTTGCATATCAAAGATCATATACATGAATCATGACATAAATCATGGAAATTCATAAGACATGAATCAAATGTATATAAAGGACATACGCCATGAAATCATAGCATAAGATTAATACATGTAATTATGGTAACACATAATCATTAAATAATTTCAATAATATCCAAGTCATCAATTCCAAGACCATCTTATTGGAAAAAGTCCTTTACTGAACTAGGTGAACCCCGATTCTAACCATGTATTACTAAACCGAGTAAACCCTCATTCTAGCCTTGTATTACTAAACTGAGTAAACACTCATTCCAGCACTCTATTACTGATCCTAATAAACCCTCATTCTAGACATGTCTATCTCATGATATATAAATCTTTACACACTGTATTGTAGAGAGATATAGGTCCCACAATCACATAATGAAATCATAAATACATATTAAATAGTATCATAATTAAACATACCATAACACTCGAAATGAAATGGGTATCATAAACATGTAAACATATTGTAACTTTTGGAAAGAGATGTGTTTCATAATCTTTTCACCATAAACATAATCTGTGAAACGAAGCGGGTTTCAAGAGCTTATAACTCGTGATAGAGAAATGGGTTTATAAACATCATGACATCAAAATATAATCCATTCAAATAAATAATATGACTAGAATCATTGAATAATTTCCCCATAAATGGATGATAAACAACAATGGATGTTATTATATATTTTAAATAATTTTGGAAGGACATTTAAAAACATTTCTTGAGTGAAATATCCTTTCTTATTTGAATATGATTTTTATAAAATAAAACATTTTGAAAAAAAATCTCTTTGAAAATAGATTCAAAACATATAAAGGAATAATTTAAAATAATAAAACATATTTAAAATCCTTTTTCCTTGAAAATTATCTTCAAGGATTGTTTGAATTTTTTTTAAACATGGTTTTTGAATAAATTTGATTTCCGACCAAAGAGATTTACGATATGATTTTATTAAATACATTATATTAATAACCAAAGAGTGGATAAGTGGTACTAAAAATAAATATATCTTTAATAAACATATGATAAGGAAACTAATGAGTAATCAAGAGATATTTTATAAAAGTAATGACAAATATAGACAATCACCAAAAATGATAAGATTTTATCAATAAACTCTTACTACTTGGTTACATGGGAACATATTTTCAATGTACGAAGTGAAAATTATATACATCTTATGATATAATTAAAATAATATTATTAAAGATATAATATGTACAATTTAATTATACACACATCGAAAAGATTTTATCTTTGTAACAAAACATGAGTCTTAAAGAAGGAAAATTGAGACAAAACAGTTTTATCGATTTAGTAACTTTTGAAAGTTAAACCCCAAGAAAGAAGGAACATAGAATGGATATGTGAATAAACATAAATTTATTTATAATATAAATATAATTAAATCATGGGTATTACATACACCAAACAAAAGGAAGTAGTGGGGAACATAACATGAATCTCATAGAAATTAAAAGTGAGATGAAAATCTCTTTACCATGTGTCTTGACTATCTCAATACTCATACAAGCTTCTTGTATAACAAATATAAATTTATTATACATATTTCAAAGGATAATATTATTATACATAATACCAAATATGTTATTATTAACCATATTTACCCTCCTATTAATGATCATATATTAAATTTTCACATAGGGTAATCATTCTCTTTGTTCTTCGCATGTGTCTTAATTTGTTATAGCATTTAAAATTATACTTATATCATGAATCCATAATGTATAATATTATTTAAATATCTGGTATATATTGTATATTTATATTATAATAATATATATCATAATTATTTAAGAAATGGAGTACACCATTCTGCGAGCTGTTATGTTGTTCGTATGCATGAACATTATTTTTATTTTTATTATCATAATGAATGAAAGTATATCAAGGAAATGTATATATATATATATGTAAGTATATATAATAATTAAGTTATCATTAATATATCATATATATTATATAATTTCATTAAACCCATCCTTAATAGATTCTATGTGGTGTGTGAACGAATCACATTGCTTTGAGGGGGTGGTAGTCCACACTTCCTCAGACAAAATTATCATATCAAAAAAAATGGAAGGTAAAAATATTTGTGTTAAAAAATAAATATACAAGAATAAATGAATCATATATATAAAATATTACATATATAGATATAATTTCCATCATAGTTTCCACCTTTATTAGTGGTAAAAAAAGAAATGAACAATCATCTTTTTGTGAGGCAGTAATTCACTGTACTCGGAAATAGAATGTTCAACATCTATTATATGGAGTTCTGTGTATGTGTATGTAATAAACAGTTCATAAAAATATACTAGTATATGTATCATACTATTTTTGTCACAAAATAATTGAATATGGTAGTTGAGGTGGTGGATAAGTAAAATAAATGAACGGAGCCTGAAACAAAATGTTATCTCTAAATCGGGTAACTCCTTTTGGTTTATGCCAAAAGGTTTCCTTGAGAGGGATTATATTCAAAGGGAGGCTATAATGTCAAATATGGGATTTTGGGAGGAAATTTTGGTAGTTATTGATAAAACATAATAGTATTGAGATGTTTGATGAATTGGTAGTGGTGGTGGGATTTGATAGGGATAGAAAAGGACTCACATGGAAATTTTTGAAAAACATTTTGTGTGAACATGTTATTACCTAAATAATGTATTAAAAAAATAAACTAAATAATGCATGTTTTACTTCCTATATATGGAATTAAAATTGGGCTTCTACATGTGTATAGGTCATTTGGGACCTTAATTTTAAGGTTTAGTCCCTAATTAAGCTTAATTAGGCCTTAATTGCTGTGATTAATTTTAATCACTTTAACTAATATTTTTTGTTAATAAACAAACATTGTCATATTAGGCTATAAAAAATAGAGTTAATAAAATGGTTTATATTTGATTTTTTTAATTCCATTCACTAAAGTCGAAAAATTATGATTAGTTCTAATCTCTCAGATGAGATGAAATAACAAGGTTTTAAAGTTAGAAAAAGTTCTAATGAATGTTAAGAATATATTTTCAGATTCAATGGGAAACTGATCAAAATTTATTTCATTGTATAAATCGATTTAATATTTATCTAATTTTTCCTCAAAAAAAATTTATAATATCATTAAACATTAGTAATTAATTAGACAAAAGGTGGGTTTTAACTATAAAGTAGTATTTTCACTATTCATCAACAATGATGTTGCTCAGAAAAATCCCAAAAATTCACCCTTTGCTTATTTTGAAGTTATGAATTCAAAATATGAAGTTTATTTTACCCAATTTAATTTATAAATGAGTGTAAAATATATTACATTATTAAAATCGGTTCATTCGAGAAAATGACGTTTTTATACATTAAAAAGACTTTACCAAAAAATCATATCTTTTATTATCAATATGTTTTTTTTAAATAAAACAATTACAAAAAATATTTGAAAAGTATTTATTACTATTGATATTACTATGTTTAACCACTTGGTTATAATTATGTTAATTAATTATTTAAAAAAATAAAAAGAGATATTTTGTAGAAACTCAATTTTGCGTGCATCGTATGCAAAGTCGATGTTGCGTGAATGTATCCCAAGTTGGTGTGGTGTGTAATGCATGACGATTTAGTTTTATGTGAAATGAATATTTAATTTAGTGAATATAAAATATAAATGAAAATTTAAATTTATTCAAAAAAAATTAGGACCATTAAACTTTGGGTGTTAAATTCTACCCCCTTAAAATGAATTTCACACTCAAAATTCATCACATTGGTAAAAACAGGTGAGGAAAATTTTCTTCAGCATATCCCCCAGTTCCCATGTATCTCCCTCAAACCAGTGATTTCTCCACAAAACATTGAATAAGCGAGTGGTTTGTTTTGTAGAACGTTATCTTATCGGTCCATTATTTCAAATGGTTTCTCCTCCTAAGAAAGATCATGCTCTAGTGGTATGTCCTCTAAGTTGAGCACATGTGAAGGTTCAGGTATGTACTTCCTTAAAAGTGATACGTGGAACACATTAGGGACATGAGATAGATTTGGAGGATGTCCCAAGCGATTGGGTACCATCCTGATACGTTCAATAATTTCAAATGGGATGATATACCCAGTTCATATTTTAGACTTATTACCAAATCTCATAACATTATTCTAGGGTCATATTTATAAAAACAACTTTTTGGAAATTAAAATTCTATATCCTTCCCATGGTTATGATCATAAATTTTTTGTTGGATTTCAGCTTCCTTGATATGCTACCTAATGGTTCTAACTATCTCGACCATTTCTTTAGTGATCTCATGCTCTAATTTATTCCATTCTCCAAAATCATCCAAGCACGTAGGAGCTCTATATTTCTTCCCATATAGAGCATTATAAGTTTCAATTTTAATGATTGAGTGAAATCAACTATAGTAGTAAAAATAAACTAGAGGAAGGTTTCAATCCCAACAACCTATGATATCTAGAGAACAATGTCTCAACATATCCTTTATCATTTAAAATTTTCTTTTAGACTGAACATCTATATGAGGATGATAAGATGTTCTAAAATTCAATTCTACATCAAGTACTTTTTGAAGAATTTTCTAGTACTATGAGATTAACCTCAAATCCCAATAAGAAAAAATTGAAAATGGTACTCCATGAATCCTTACCACATTCTTAATATAGATCATGGTAATATGGTCAAGAGAAATATACACTTTTATAGAAATGAAGTGTGCTTCCATAGTAAGGAGATAAACTACAACCCATATGGAATTAAACCCGTATGAATTTTTGGGTTTTCCAATGAAAAAATCCATAGTGATGTTATCCCATTTCTACTTTGGTATAGGTAATGGATGAAACATCCCTTGATACATTTTTCTTTCAACCTTAACATTCAGGCATACCAAACACTAAAATACAAACTCAAAAATATCTCTCTACATTCCATCCCACCATAAGTATTCCTTCATGTCACAATTAATCTTCATTCTTCTAGGGTGAATAGAAAATGAAGAACATTGATCCTCCTCTAACAACTCATTCTTCCAATCTGGTACTGATGGAACATATACACGGTTCCAGAACCTTTTCATTCCATCATTCTCAAGGTTAAACTCACAAACATTTCGAACCTTATTTTGTAGCTCCTCATCATCCGTCTACACCACCTTAATCTTCTCGTGGATAGAGGGATGAAAATTCCCATGAGAAAGATAATACATTTTACCTTCCATTAGGATTTCTAGATCCATCCATTGAAAACATAGAAATATCGGACCCTTTTTCATCCTAATCGTTGATAATATCGTATAGTCCTTCCGACTAAAAGCATTAGCCATCGTGTTCACTTTACTAGGGTGGTGATATGTTGAGTAGTCATAATCAATTATCACCTCTAAAATCTTATATGGAATATTTTCAACTCCTTATGTGTGAATATATATTTCAGACATTTATGTTCGATATATATATATCACACTTTTCCCTATAAGGATAATTCATTTATATCATTAAATAAAATATTACCACCCTAACACCAAATCATGAGTTGGGTAATGTTTCTCATGAATTATCAATTGGCTTGAGTTATATGCTACAACCTTGTTATTTTGCATAATAATACATACCTATCCATTCATGGATGCATCGCTATAAATTAAAATCCCCTCTCCACTATAGGGTAATGTGATTATAGGTGCACTGATCCACCATCTCTTCAGTTCCTTGAAATTTTCCTCAAATTCTTCAATCAAGAGGAACATCACACCCCTCTGAGTTAACATGGTAAGAGGAGTACATAGTCCTGAGAAATTATCCACAAACAATCGATAATATCTAGCTAATCCTAGAAAGCTATGGATATCAGTCACCATGGTTGGTCTATGATAGCTTTCAATTGCCTCCATCATCTGATGGATCTAATGCTATACCATCTATTGAGATTATGTTACCCAAAAAAGAATCCTTTTTAGCTAAAATTATCATTTTGAAAATTTTTCCATATAACTTCTCATTCATTTGGGTATTTAGTACAGTTATCAAGTGATCTTCATTCTCTTCCTTTATTTATGAATATATAAGAATATCATCAATAAAGACTACCATAAACATATCGAGGTAATCTCTAAAGACTGTATTTATTAAATCCATGAATATATCAAGGGAACTAGTGAGACGAAAAGGCACCACTATATATTCATAGTGACGATACCCTATATGGAATGTCATCTTTGGTATATCCCCCTTCTTGAAAATCAATTGATGATATCCATAAAGAAGGTAAATATATTAAAAGTATTAAGATCCATGTAGTTGACCAAACAAGTCATAAATATGGGTAATAGGATACATGTTCTTGATTTTGATCTTGTTCAACTCCTGATAATCAATTAAGAGTGGCATTGATCCATCTTCCTTCCTTGAAAACAAAATCAGTGCACCCCAAGGTGACACACTTTTCCAAATTAATCCCTAATCAAGGATTTTACGGAGTTTCTACTTCAATTCATTCAACTCAACGTGGTCCATTATATTAAGTGTATTTAAAATTTCGTTGGAATCAGGTATAAGTTCTATTGAGAACACTAATTCTCATTTTGGTGGAAGACTAGTAAAATACTTCGGAAAGACCTCCACAAAATCCAAAACAATTAGTATATCATCAATTTCAATCTTCTCTTTGACCAAATGAGATAATAAACCATTATGAATGGGAATTAAGTCCCATACATGGGATGTAATCTTTATAAGAAGTCTATACTTATCACCACATTGATGGATAATCATAGGAGGGTTTGAAATATTTAATATAACTTCCCTTAATTGAAAATTGATTTGGGATTCATATAGAGAATTCCACTCCATGACTAATATGACAAAAAATTCTACAAAAGGATTAATAAAATGATTTATCATAAGAATATTCCCAATTATATCAACTGGAGAGGAATCATACACTTGAGATGAAATCATTGTACCACAGGGGTTTTCACTACTAATTTTACCTATAGTTGTTTTGGTGAAATCTTAAAACCCATAGAAAATTATTATTATATAAAAGAGTGTGTAAATCTAGAATCAAATTTGACATTAGTAGTTATTGAGTGGATGGTAAGTGTACCCTTCATCATATTTGTATCACATTCCTCATTAGATATAGCGATTGCATGAGATTTCCCATCATCCCATGGATTAAGGTGTTGATGACGTCAATCATCATTAGAAACCCTTGGGTTTTGTGAAAGGTTAGAAAAATACCCATTCTCCTCACATTCGTAGAACTAAACTATAGGAGGTGCATTCTATGTGGTTTTTTTCTCCCTTACAATTTTGAGTAAAAATCTTCCCTTCACCTCAACAATCAATTACCTAATGGCCTTCCCTTCTACACATAAAAGATTTATTAAACCCCCTTAAGGAAATTCCTTCCATGATTCTTCCAACACATAGATCAGAAAATAATTTTTATATTCTTTTCTCCATAGTTTTTAGAGTTTCCATGGAACTCTATATTCCTCTTCTTATCAAATCCAGGAGATTGATATGCGACTCCCACCTCTATTTCAACTGTCATTGCACAACACACAATATTTTTGTAGCTACTAATGTCTCTTATAGCCACTTACCTTAGGAGACTTGGATTTAAACCCCCAAAGAACCTATCAACGTTACTTTTGGGTTGTATGATAATCCTTAATGCGTACCTCACAAGTCTCATGAAATTTTCCTCAAAGGTACTAGCAAACTCATCATCCCTTTGCTACAACTCAACGAACTTTTTCTCTATCTTGGTATGAATAATTTTAGGAAAGAACTTATTCATAAAATAAGTTCTTGAAATCATCCCAAACCATGGATTCAATCTTATCATGATGCCTCATATTTAGGTTTAGAGTCCACCAATGATCTACTTTTCCTTCCAAGCAATAAATAGCCATATTTACTTTCTCATGCCCTAAACACTAAAGAACGGATAATATCTTTTTAGTGGTACTAATCCATTTTCAGTAACAATTGGATCAGGAGAACCTTTGAAATTGGGTGGACATTTCCTAAAGAAAGATTCAATAGAATGGTGTTCCCTGTTTTTCTCATTTGGAAGCCTACTAGGATTCATATCTTGAGAAATCTACGTGAGAATAACAATGAGGATTTGAATTCCATCTCCCATAGCATTCAGTTTCTCTAGATGACAATTGTTTCATTATCTATCACAATCACCATTAACATGGTTTCTTCAGGTTCCAACCATTAACTAAAACCAAAAAAATAGTGTAAGAAATAGTTATCATATTGAGGAAGCACGTAATCATGAGAAATAATTTATAGGATGTCTAACTTATGACATATTACTTAATGTATTACACCTTAGTTTTATCCTAGGTTATTAATATTCTTAATTGGTTGAAATCCTTCATAATGGTCCATGAATATTTTGTGAATTCTCTAGGCATATCCCCCAGGAGTCAACCATTTGGTGTGAGTAAGGATTTTTTCATGTATCAGATTACCCAGAGTTAATCCTAGAACATCTTGTTAGAGTTGTTACACCATGGTAAATTTTTTGTAGATCCACATCCACCTGTATTATCCATATATAGATTTAGTTCAAGGAAACCACTCACTCTATCATTCACTAAAATACCAAGACATTTTTTATAGATTTCTTGGTGCTCAGATGTATCCTTAGACATGTCATTAGGGTAATAACTAAGTTTTCATCATCCTAGTCTCCCTAGGATAACTATGACTTTTATATGATACCATCTATAGAGACCCTATCTTTTTAAAAAATAAACATTACATAACATTTCAGAAATACATAATCAATATAAAAAAAGACACCCAAAGATGGTATATTCTATAGTGCCTTTGAAAATATGGAAACATAAACACTGGTACATAAGTGAGTTAAATTATGTCTCAATAGGTTATTCATGACTAGAAACCTTCTTATACACATCAAATATAGTACATAACTCCTTTACCTTGGGAATGAATCATGAAAAGAGGTGAGGTAAAATGCTCAGTAAGGGTAAAAAGGGAGACATGTAAGCATAAACACAAGCATAAGGTATTGGAACATGATCATGAAAATACAATATAATACCCTACATTTCAAATATCATATTCAAGAATCATGGTATAAGACCATCTTAGTGGACAAAGTCCTTTACTGAACCAGGTGAACCCCCTACCTGCCTTGTATTACTAAATCGAGTAAAGCCTCATTCCATCCTTTTATTACTGAACTGATTAAACCCTCATTCTATCCCTGTATTAATTAAAAAAGTAATCCCTCATTCCAAACCTTTATATATCATGAGATATAAATCTTTACCCAATTCATTTGATGGAGATATTGGTACAACACGTCACAAAATGAAATCATACATACATGTTTCACAAGATCATAACTAAACATATCATAACCCATTAAATGAAATGGGTATCATAAACATGTAAAGATATCATAACCTATATAAATAGATAGGATTCATAATATTCTCATCATAGACATAACTTGTGAGAAGAAGGGGGTTTCAAAATCATATAACTATTGAAATAAAATCATGATTCATAAAAATCATGAAATCAAAACCTAATACATTTAGAGATACAAAATGAATTGAAACATTGAATAATTTTCCCATAAATCCATGAGAAATACAAATGGATGTTATCATTGTTGGGAAATAATTTTTAATGGACTTTTGAAAACATTTCATGAGGAAAATATCTATTCTTCTTTCAAAAATTATTTTAATAATATAAATCCCTTTGAAAAACATTTTCTTTGAAAATATATTTGTAAATATATAAAGGATTATTTAAAACTAATATTTTTTTTAATTACTTTTCCTTGAAAATTATCTCCATGTAACTTTTGAAAATATTTTTGAATAAATTTTTGAAAAAATGGTTTTCTCAATAAAATGGATTTCAGACCGAAGAGAGAGACGATCTCATTTTATTAAAAACATTATCATGAGTACCAAAGAGCAGAAAAATGGTACTACAAAATGAGGCTATCTTGAATAAATATAGGAGTATAAAATACATTAATAATCTTGAGATATTTTATTAGAGGAGTCATAAACCTATAAAATCTCGAAATACAATAAGATTATCTTAGTAAACTCTTATAACATGGATACATGGGATCATACACTCCATATAATAAAATGAAATTACATGAAGATAAATAAAAAAATTAATTGAATTATTTTCATGATATAACATGTACAATGGAATTATAAGAACCATGAAAAAGAGTTCTGGTGCATAAAAACATGAGTCTCAATGAAAGAAAATTGAGACAAACCTGTTTTACCGATTTAGTAAATTTTGAATGTAAAACCCCTTGAAAGAATGATCATAGAAAGGATATGTGAATATTCATAAATTTAGGTATAATATACACATAATTCAATCATGTTATGTACATGTACCACACAAAAGGTGAGATAGGTGAACATAACCTGAAAATCAAAGTAATTAAAAGTTAGATGAAAATCCCCTTACCTTGTGTCTTAACACTCTCCATACTCGTACATGAATCATGTATAATATATATAAGTTTATTATACATATTTTATAGAATAGCATTTACTCCCCAACATGCTCAAGGATCTCATGTTATTTTCTCTAAAACTCAATATTCCACTGGACACACTACAATATATGAAAAACTCATGAATAACGAGAAGGACCTTCTGGGGAAAACATAGTCCCCTACTACTAAAGTAATTGAAACTGTTACCAATGACATTGAATATATTAATCCATTGAAGTTAACTACATCCTCAATACAGATACCTACACAAATCCAAGAAATCAATAGTTTCACTAAGAAGATAGAAATAGAAAAACCTGGGGTGGAGAGGGTAAATGAACCACGCACCATCATCTCCACTACTACAAATTCTTTTTTTGATGGGCCATAACCTCTTGACAGTATTGATGATATTTTTTCTAAGATGATGTGTATTATGAAACATATAGTCTCAATACTTAAGGATTAAATAATACAACCTGTTGACAAAGACACTTCTCAAGGGTCAATGAATGAAATCCAAATGAAAGATGATGTACTAGTTTCTGTTATCTCTACTCTATCTAATTCTATGAACAGTCTTATCAATTTAAGAAAATTAATTACTAAGGAAATCCAAGTCAATAGACTACCTATGTCCTTTAATAATATATTAATGGCATCCTAATCTATTGAACATTGTACCACACTATCGATTCAAGACTCTATTCTCATGAAGGTTATGAATAACTCTATGGATCAGATGCATTGTTGTCCATATGATAGGGGTAATGTCAAAAATAATCACATGTACACTTCAAAGGCACCAGGATCAACTATTTTTCTGACTATATATTATTATTACTCCTCTATAATGTCTGTAAATTATATTTCATGCAATAATTCTAATTCATTGTTGTTGTGTTCTAAGAAATCTTCAGACTCTCTTATGAGTGATCCGATATCTGAACCTACAAAGGGGAACACCACCATATCTAGAAATAAACAAGAACAAACCTATAATAATACACCAGAGTTTAGAGGGTCTTCCAAAAATAAAGGCTCTAGGAAGTAGAAAAAAGGGTGTTCTAACTCCAAACCTATGTTTTAATGAAGATACATTTTTTGAATTGACATGGTATTGCTAACTCTGACACTTTCATTCTGTTAAAGAGAATGATTGACACTCATCACCCTCTATTATTTTCTATTATAGAACCAAAAATATCTATTCCTCTAAATACTTTTATTTATTTCATAAAATTATGTTTTTAATAGTGCAATCACTAATAACCTCAAGGCTGAATATTTATAGATTATTTCACACTTGTTTTACAGAATATTATTGTTTTCCACAACTCTAACCAGATTTTGACATTAAATATTAATATAGAAGACAAAAATATTTTTATAATAATTTTTTAATACTAATAATAGATACAAATAAAGGAGAATGATTTGGAATGATCTCTAATATCTTGGAACTATCATAAATTCACCATAGTTTATTATGGGTGAGATTACTTCCATTCTCATCTCAAGAGAGAAAATTGGACCTTCTCATGATTCTATTTCCCTGAGTGAATTTTAAACCTCAATAGATGACAAAAATCTCATTGAATTAAATATCACTGGTGCAAGATACACTTGGTATAGAAGACACTACAACAAAGTAGTTTCTATAAATATGGATAGAGCCTTCAGGAACGTCCCTATGTTAGAAAATTGGGACACAACATCACGTACCACTCTTCATAGGCTGAACTCTGATCATCACCCCATCCTTGTCAGTGTCTCCACCAATGACATGAAACCCCATTTTCCTTTTATATTTAACAATTTGTTGGTTCTCTGATCACAAGTTCTCTCATATCATTAAAATCTATTGGTCCTTAATGTCTCATAACAATGATGTCAATGACTACAATCTTAAATTGAAGCATCTAAAAAACACTAAAAACATGGTTCAACTCTAAATCCAAACAAATTTATAATGACATCATGATTCTTGAGAATGATGTCAATGATAATAAAAAAAACCCCATATCTGACCTCAAAACAGAACCTACTCATGAACTAAACATTGCAGTCAAACTCAACTCCTAGATCACATTCAATGAAAATATGAGAAAATAAGTATTTAATGGTAATTGGTTAATAGAAGGTGATATAAATATTAAATTCTACATCTCTATTCAAAGAATCAAGAAGGACTACATTTTGATAAACATTTTTGTGGATGGGAACATGCTCCTTGATAGTGAAAATTACATCGCTCCTCATATCGTCTCCTACTATGAATCCATTTTCAGTGGTCCTGATATAGAAAAAGAACTCCTACTTGAGGTCATTCCTCTAGTGATCAATGATGAGGAAAATTCCTTCCTTCTCAACACTCCACTGGATCATGAAATCAAGAACATTGTCTTTAGTCTGAATTCTGATAGTGCTCTGGGTCCTGATGGCTTCAACAATGGTTTCATCCAACATTATTGGGAAGTGATTTATATTGACGTTTGTAAACTTATAAAATCCTTTTTCGCCAATATAGTTCTCCCTCATGCTCTAAATGCCTAGTTTATCACCTTAGTCCTAAATGTGGATAATTACTCTACGATTCACCTGTTTAGGCCCATTTATCTTATCAAAACTCTTTTTAAAATCATCACCAAAATCATTTCCCATACACTTTCCACTCCCACAGACAAAATTTTCCCTTAGAACCTATTTGGTTTTATAAATGGTAAATCCATTCAAGAATATATTTTCCCTTCCTCTGAGTGTGTTAATAATTTGAGTCAAAATAATATAAGAGGTGACATAGCTATTAAACATGACATTAGAAAACATTTTGACACCATGGATTGGAGTTTTATATTCAAATTTTTCCAACATTTTGGTTTTAACACAAATTTTATCTCTCATATTAGAACAATCTTCAAATTGGTGTCTTTTCCCATTTTGATAAATGGATCTCCCAATGGCTATTTTAAATGAACCAAAGGTGTCAAGCAAGGGGACCCCATATTTTCCATTATCTGCTTGATAGAAAAAGACTACGTCAGTTATCTGATTGACCATCCGGTGGAACCGAATAAACTAAATCCCATACATGTCTATAGAAAAGTGAATGATCCTAATAATAGTTTTTATGTGGATGACATTATCCTTTTTCTTCAAGGGGATAAAATAAACATTGATAATCTGAAAGTTTTTCTCTCATGAAATGAAGAGATTTCAGTTCAAACCATTATTTGAAACAAATATTGCATGTTCTATTAGAAGAACATCCCTCCTAGTAGAAAATGTAACATTATCAGTGACCTAGGATTGAAATAAGGTATTATCCATTTCACTTATATTGGTTTTCCTATTTTTTGGGGAAGACCCAAATCTTGTCACATTGCGACTATTGTTGACCATGTTCTTAATCATCTATCTTCATGGAATGGTAAATCTATCTCTATGGTAGGTAGGGCTTTCCTTGTTAAATACACTATTTTTTTCTAATATGGTTTACTCCATGATGGGCTAAAAATGGCATGTTGGTCTTATTAAAAAAATGAACACCGCCATAAAGAACATCTTCTGGACTAGTAGTATTATGGAAAGAAAACTTGTGATTGTTCCTTGGTCAACTTGTTACAAGCCCATTTAAAATGGTGATATTGGTATAAAAATTATAAAATATTTTAATTAATATTATCATTCAATATTCACATGGAGTCATTTTCACAATACATCTGAAGCTCATACAATTCTCAAAAATAGTTTTCTTGACAAACATAAATTGGGACACATGAACATCATTAATTATTCACTCTGGACTTCCATAATAAACTTCTTTACTAATATTATGAATAAATATAGAAGGATGGTCTCCAGAGACACCTCCATGAAATTTTGGTTGGATAACTGGACCAAAAAACCTTTAATATCTATGATATCTCTTGATCAAATACCTGATAATACCAACAACTATATCAGAGAAATTTTATAACCCTCAACATGATCACCTCTCTGAAAACATTCTGACCGTCATTGAAAACTACTCTTTTGCTCACACTAATGATTTCTTAACTTTGGAACCTGCTCACAATAGTATGCTTGACTCAAAAAATTTCTACAATCATTATTTCTGTAACATTGAGAATGATTATAGCTGGTTAGAACATTTGAAAAAGCCTTGGGTAAAACATCTGAGATTCAATCACCTCTAGCCACTTTATCACAAAAGAGATCCCACTCAAATTTGCATCTAATATTTTTTCATCCATCTATTCTCTAAGTGAAAAATCTGTAATCAACATAGAGAAGATGATATCCATTTCTTTCTATCTTGAGCTATTAATTATACTTTTTGGAAGTATATTAAAGTTATTTTTGACTGCATATGGTTTATTCTTGATTAACTCAACGCTCAACTTAAAAAACAAGAAAAAATGGAAGGCTCCTAAAAAATCAAAAACCTATTCCTTGATGAGGTTGATGAGCTCCACCATGTGGTCTAGTATGATCGAAATGTTATTATTAATAACAGTAACTCATTTAATCAAAATTTAGGTTGAATGATGATCCTTGTTTCCATACATGAATCTTCCTTGATTCCAAAGGGAAATTTCCACAACCTCATCCCTGACATTGAGATCCTAAAGTGTTTCAAGGATAAAGAAAATTTATTTCTTCCACATTGCACTCTGGAGGTGTTATGTTTAGCCCCCAACCTAGATGGATCAAAATTAATATTGATGGTGCCTCTATAAGAAATTTGGGACCAACAGGGTGTGGTGTTGTTTTCAAGAATCACCTCGATCAGATACATGAATGCTTCATGGGTAAATGTTTCATTTCCACCCCCCTTGAAGCTAAGATGTTGGGTTTGATAGATGATATTTACTTTTCCAATGTCTTTGGTTTGAACAACCTATGGATTGAAAGTGACTCGAAGATAATCATTAAATCGATTTAAAATGGCATAACACATTTTACTTGTCCAATTACTACCCATTTGATGTAATTCACCCATTTTCTTATCGATCATAACTATATCATCACACATTTTTATTAAGAAGAAAACACAGTTGCATTTGGTTTGGACAACATGTGAGAAAATTAAGACGTTACCTGGTTCTAAGACCTTCACTTTGCTCTTATTTCCCTTCATGAAAGATATTTTAATATGATCCCGTAATTTAGACTCCTATAATCATTCTTTTAATAACATTTTTTATTTGGTCATTTTGGGCAAAGGCATCACCTTTTTAGAAAGAAAAAAAAATTCAATTACATGTGTATTGGTGCGTACATATATATATATATCATTAGTAAAGTAGCATTATTATATCATATAAGTTCATTAATACCATATTTATTATATTACATGTGGTGTGTGAATGAATCTTATTACATTGAGGGGGTAGTAGTACACACCACCTCAAATGATATTTTCATATTAACACTAAATAGATGGTAAACAGATTTTTGTTACAAACGTAACACAAAAGATTAAAGGAATAATAAATATAAAATATTACATATATAAATAGGTTATATAAAATAATGGAATCTTTGATTGGTGGTAAAGTATAAATAAACAATCATCATTTCGTGAGGTAAGAGTTCATTGTACACAAATAACAGTACAATCAACATCCATTAGATGGAGGTGTGTGTAAGTGTAGGTATGATTGTTTACATAAAAAAATCATAGTATGTGATGGCTAATTTTTTTAAAATAAAAAGGAATAAATAGATTGGAGTGGTTGATATGTAAAATAAAGGAAAAGAGCTTGAAAGAAGGCGTTTCTTCTAAATTGGATAAATCATTTTGGTTTATGCCAAAAGGTTTTTTTGACAGGGATTTTGACTAAAGGGAGGCTTCAAAGTTGAAGGGAGGATTTTTTAAAAGCAATTGGTCAGGGATTGGACAAACAGAAAATGCTAGAGTGGCCATTATTTTAGATACCCTATTTTTAAAATTACTTCTATAATTAAATTCAATTCATTTAAGACTACGACATTTTCTAAATTAAAAATTACTTCACCAAAAATCATATCATTTTTTAGCAATATGATTTATTTATACAAAAAATATTAAAAAATATTGGAAAAGTAGTTATCACAATTCATATTTCCAAGTGTAATCTCTAGGTTATAAATATATTAGTCAAATAATTAAAACAATAAAAATAGATATTTTCTTGAAACTCAGTGTTGCGTGTATCATAGGATAACTATGTGTTGCATGTATCATATGACAACTCTGTGTTACATGCATCATACTCCAAGCTACTGTTGCATGAAACGTACTCCAACTAGTTGTCACATGTAATGTACTCCGTGTCAGTTTTTTTAAGAAAGTATTAATTCACATAGTGAATTACAATATATAAATGAATATTTAACATCATTCGAACAAAATATGTTTGTAAAACTCAAGGTGTTACAAACCACCCTCCTTATTTCAGCAGATCTTTTGACCTAATAGAATAAATAATAAATAAATCCCTGAAAAGAAAATTGATATTATGAGAAATTCATATAATCAAATGTTATGTGTTAACTTTTATTTTTTAAAGGTGATTCTAATCAGTGGTGGTCAATGATCAAGAATATCAAGGATAGAGAATAGATTTATGCCTTTCACAGGGATGAATTTAAAAATAATCATGAAAAATATTTTCGAAATATGGTATGAATTTGGATGGAGAAAAAATTCCATGAATTAAATAAGGAGGAATATTAATTAGTAATCTATGAAGAAAACTTATCCGTAATGGGGGGATATTCTCCACATATTATTCTGGATCATGATAGCAAAATCAACCATTTTTACTCAATATTTAATGCATTATATCAAAGGGAATTGTATTCCTGTGAGTTCAACAGTTATGAGAAACATGGCTGATGGGCGGAGAGGGTAGGAAAGGAGTTTCTTGATGTCCACATATACATTGCAAAAATAGAATAAGTTGTCTAGATGGATATAAATGCATAGTAATCAATCAAAGAAATATGATGGTAAGAAATTTTAGTTTCTAGTTTTTTGAATAGTGTGGTAAAAAACACCTTGGAGAATGCCATTAAAATATATAAAATTATTTTCAATGTGGTATGTTTGGACATATGTCCTGATATTCAATGAAAATTATCTTATGAATTATCCTTATAATAAAACTCTAATGTTTTTTAAATGTGTTGAGATGGGTCATTTTGAAAATCTATGCCCAAATAATGATCTGAATGACACAAACATGCCAGACTATAAGCTGGAAGGTGTAGTGAGAATCTCTCTGACTACATCAGTAGACATCGGGCATCCATTATTTTTTTTTCAGGTACCTTATTTTTTTACTCCTATTTATCTAATGTTTCGTTTGATATCGGGTCTAGACATTCCTTTATTTCTGAGAAATTTTC
Organism: Viscum album; assembly: GCA_963277665.1. Lineage (NCBI taxonomy): Eukaryota > Viridiplantae > Streptophyta > Magnoliopsida > Santalales > Viscaceae > Viscum > Viscum album. Next base: position 1,641,166,750 of record OY728135.1, on the reverse strand, counting down.
CAAGGAATTGGAAATATATGCTCAAAAAATGAGACCAAAACTCATTTTTAAAACCATGGGGAAAATATTATAGAAAATATTAACTATAAGAATATTTCTATTACTGTGTGGGGAATGAATTTTCTTGAAAACCATTGTTTTCATTTAGTGTAGTTTGATTTCATTCTGGGAATGTATTGTCTTTCTGTTTATCATGATAAGATTAATTTTTCATCTAAATAAGTTGTTCTTCAGGAATATTTTATGTTTTTATACAATAATGAACCCATACAATTTATAACATATTAGAAATGTGATAAAATTTTTAAATATGGAAATGAAAGTTATCTTATCTCATATTATTGAAGATAGGGGAACTTTTCAGATTAGTGATGTTCTAGTGGTAAATAAATACATTGATGTTTATCCTGATGAGTTACCTGGCCTTTTACCTGATTGAGAAATTGAATTCACAATTGACTTAGCTCCTCATGCTAATAAAATTTGAAAACCACCATATAGAATGGATCATCTGGATCTTCTTGAATTAAACATTCAGCTGCAGGAGTTGATTAAAAATGGATTTATTTATCTTGGAACTTTACCATGGGGTGCTCTTATTTTGTTCGTTAAAAATAATAATGGTTATAAGAGACTTTTCATCTATTATATAGCACTGAATAACATTACTATTTGTAATATGTATTATTATCCTCACATGAATGGCTTATTTTATTATCTCTAGGGAGCTCATTATTTTTCTAAACATTACTTGAGATCTATATACCATTAGTTGATGGTCAAAGAGGATGACAATAGATTTTGTTTTCAAACTAGATAGATTCATTATCATTTTTTTATTATGTAATTTGGTTTATCTAATGAAACTGATTTATACATGGATCATATGAATTGATTATTTAATGAGTTATGTAATAAGTTTTTTGTTATCTTTATTGATGACATTCTGGTATATTCTATAAGTAATGAAGATCATGAAAAAAAACTACGGGTTGTTAATTAAAACATAAAATAAATGAAAATATTTCAAAAATTTAGGAAGAGTTTATTTTGGTTGCAATATATTTATTTTCTTTGTGGTATTTAAAATAAGGATTGAATAACAGTTGATCCTACCAAAACCAAAGTGTTTGATAAATGTCCAAGACCTTAAAATATTTAAGTGATTCATAGTTTTCTAATATTATAAGGTTATTAATTATAGTTTTTAAAACATTTCATAGTTATCTAGCTCACTGACTAAGTTACCATGAAAAGTGGTTAAATTTTTTTGTAAATAAGAATGTGATGTATGTTTTTAGGAACTGAACAAGAGATTGGTGAATGCTCCATTTTTGTCCCTTCCATCCAGAAATGTTATTTTCTAATCTAAAATGATTCTTATTTGAAGGGACATGGTTTTTCTATGGTGTAGAATGATTTGGTAATTACTAATGCTTCAAGACAACAAAAACATAATGAGTTAAAATACCCCACACATGATTTGTAATTATCAATTGTGGTTTTTGTTTTTAAAATTTGGATGCATCATTTATATGGATCCAAATGTGAAATATATACCGATCATAAATGTATGATGTATACATTAAATCATAAGGATTTACACATGAGGCATAGAAAATGTATTGAATTGATAATATATTATTATTTCATAATCAGTTACAATCTAAAAAAAGAAATCAATGTTTCGCATTCCTTGAGTCTAAAATGTCATGAATCATTAAAAATGTTACAATTGTAACATGACCCCTTGATTAATGACATGATGAATATTTTCTTTCATGTTGTTGGTGAAAAAGATTCCTATATTTTATTTTAGTTTTTAGTTTAGTAATCTTTGTCATACATAATTAAGAAAGTGCATTAGGGGAACGAGGAGAAACCGAAAAATGTAGAATTGGTTAGAATGGTTAATTTTCCAGAATATAGCTTTGATAAGGATTGTGTTTTGAGTTTTGGAAATATATTGTGTGTGCATTGTGATTATCAGGTGAAGAAAGTTTTGTTGTGAGAAACTCATAGTTCTCTGTTTTTAGTTCATCCTACATGCACAAAAATGTATAGAGTCCATTGTGAGTTTTACTAGTGGGATGGAAGGAAAAGTTATATTGAATATTTTTCTATGAAATGTTTTAATTTTCCACAGGTTAAATTAGGTCATTAGTTATTGAAGGGTATTCTTCATTCTTTACCTATGCAAGAGTAGAAATGGGAAAATATATCCATGGACTTCATTATGGTACTACCAAATATATATTGAGGTGACAATGTAATCTAGGTTATTGTTGATCAGTTGACTAAATCTACACATTTTTTCCTCATCGAGATATTATGTATTTGGATCAACTTTCATGACTATACATCAAATATAATGTCGTCTTACATGGATTTCCTCTTTACATTGTATCTTATCATGATTCTAAGTTCATATCTAATTTTTTGAATGGCCATTATACGTCTTTGAGAATATAATTAAATTTCAATATATAATTTCATCCTTAGTTAGATGGGAAGTCAAAAAGGAAGATTCAAAATTTAGAGGATAGGATTTGATCTTGTTAAATGGATTACAAGGGTTGTTGGGATCATCATATATCATTAGTTTAATTTTCTTATAATAACAGTTTTTATTCTAGTATACAGATGGCACCTCTCAAGACATTATATGGGAATCAGTCTCAAACATCGGTTTTTTGAGATGTTGTCAGGGAAAGGAAGTTTATTGGACCGTAATTATAAGAGTATGTGGCTAACAAAGTTATGATGATCTAGTAACACATGAGATAGCTTAGAGAAGGTAGAAATTTTATGCAGATAATTGGGGTAATGAATTTTATTTCGAGGTTTTTGATCATGATTTTCTAAAAATATCACCATGGGAAAGTGTTATGTGTTTTTATTTGAGAAGAAATTTAACTCAATGGTTCATTATACCTTTTTAAATCCTAGTGAAAGATTTAATAGTTTCCTACTGAGTATATTTTACAATTACTTTATCTCAGGTACAATTTTTTTTTCATGTTTCAATGTTGAGAAAGTATGTCCTAGATTCATCTCACTTTTGAGCCCATAAATAGTTTGGCTGGAAGAGAACCTTTTTTATGAAAAGAAATATATTTGGATTCTTGATCAAATAGCAAACTTATTTTAGAATAATGTAATCCCCCAGATGATGATTTTATTGATAAACCACATGGATTACAAAGTAACTTGAAAATATGAAAATGCTAAAAGGAAAATGTACCCTCAACTATTTAATAAGTAAATAAAATTATAAAGATGAAATTTACAGAATATGGGGAGAATCTAACAACCAAATGACTTAAAAAATAAATTGAAATTCCTAAAACATTTTTTATGTATATAGTTATATACTATCTAGTAAACAATGTTTTTTGCTTCTATGATTTGAATGTGAAAAAATGATCATCTATTGTTCTAATCAGCATGTTATTTGGAGTCTCATATAACCAACATATTTTTTTAGTAAATAGTAACATACCATTAAGAATAGTAAATAAATAGTAATATGACCCTTATAAATAGTAAATAATAATATTATTTTATATTCTTATGGTTATATGATAACGATATCTTGATTAATTTTCAATAGTGATATAAAATCAGTTCTTGATTTAAAGTTGTTATTTTTGAAATAAAATATGATTTTATTTAAACAATTACTTAATCATATTTAAAAAATTATTTTCAATACACTTAGTTCATTTTTCAATTATACACATCAAAAAATGGTTTGGTTGAATTTTTGGGATTTTCCTAAAATACTTGAATTTGTATTAAATAGTTATATTCGATAATATATCAAAAATGGTAAATCAATTAATTTATGCATCATTATTGAATCATTGATGTTTTAAATGGTAATTTTTTTAAATTAATATAAACTTATTACTACTTTGTGTCACATTAAACAATACTATTCATTATCATGATAAAAAATATTAAACTGATGATTAAACTAATGGAAAACCCCTCCTCATCTCTACAATAAATATCACCCTCAACCCTTCTTCCTCTCACACCACTTCAGCTTTTTGAATTGTCTAAGATCTACTCAATCCTCATCCAAAGGATCTTCCCCATGTGAAATACCTAATGGTGTCACCAAAGTACAAAATAAATGTTCTCAAAGTGGATCTCAAGGAGAAGATATCAAGAGGTAAAAATCCTCTTTTATTTTAATATGATATCTTTTCAAATTTTTTTCTTATACTCTTGTATCATACCCTTATCCAAGAGTCATTAAGGATCCAGAATTTTATATATTATGGATTTTATCTTGTTTATGTAAAAATTCATCAATTTACTTCTTCTCCTCCACCCTCTTCTTCATAAAATAATAGCATCGTTCATGATGTGTCGATTTACCAAAATCATAGATGATGTGTTTTCAATTTCCTTTACTTACATAAAAATTGGTTGTAAACCATTTTAATGGTTGAATCTTATTTTAAATTGTATTATATAACCTCTATTATGTTCTATAATTAACTTATATTCATAATATTAATTTTATATGAGGAAACAAGTTTGTGGTTATCAATGAACTTCCAAAATGATCTAAAACAATATCACAAATGATTTATCTAATGATTCATCCTCAAATAGTATAACCAAAATGATTTATGGAATAATTTAATATTATAGAAAAATATTAATATAAACTAATTCCACTTCTATAGTTTCACCTCTATTCGAAAATAAACCCCTTTACGAAATGACCATGGATACCATTTAAAGAATGCACTTGAAACAATAGAAATAACAAAATATTATTAATTAATGCGTCAAATGATGTTATAAAATGATCATATAAAGTGACATAAATATGAATATGTTTCTTTAAAATATTAATAAAAAAATTTAACCATTATATATGTGTTTTAAACAAGTTTTATCTGAGACAACCTTAAGGAAAAGGAATTCTTACCCAAACTTCCATTCTTTTGGTTAACCTGCTACTTCATTGATTATGTGTCACTAAGATAATTTGAGTAATTAATTTTTGTTTATATTATGTTTTATTATGGGTAATTACAGTATAGAAACATATTTATTTCATTAAATTGATTCTTGCGTCAATTATGTGACATTTTAAGGGACTTTTAAATAAATATAATTTCTTGAAATTCTATTTTAAAAAATTAAAAAAATAATGTTTTTATGAAATTATCCATATTTTAGGATTATGTTATGGTTCTTGGGAATTATTTATGATTAATGGAGGGACATATATATCTATTAAATTCATTAGTTATGTGTATGTTGGAGGAAGGTCGTATGGTTACTCCAAGTGTAACTACGATGGTTGTATCCTAAGGTATCCATTAGGGTTACATTATAATGTAGCTGTGAGGGTTAAATATCATAAGGTAGGCATGATGGTTACAATATAAGTAATTAATGCCCCAATATAAGATTATGGTTTTATATATGCTCTCTAATTATTTATGGAAATCACATGTTTTATAGAGTAATTATATATAGATGATAAGTATGTCTTTGTGAAAAGGGTTTCATATGATTATAAGTATTCAGGGAATATAGTTTCTTTCTTTATTTATATATCCCTTAGAGATGTTGTTATGATAATCCCATGTTTTTAAATGTTTTTCAAATATTATAAGGATTTGAAAGAGAATGAAGGATGTCAAGTTAAATGTTTTCATGATTTTTCAATGAAATCATGTTGTTGTTTTATGTTAACAATTTTATGGATGAAGTTGATACTGTTTTAGTGGCACCCACATTGTAATATTGTGGGGTAATATGTGTGAGTTATTTCTTAAAATTAAAAACTCTAAACCAAAAAGATATTTGAGAATTTAAAGATGTCATAACTAGTATAAATAACTAGAATATGTAATGATTAAGGTTGTGACCTTATACTCCCCATAACTTCACATTATTGGGATTTGAAGTCCACAAGCTTCTCAACAATTAAAAAAGAGTAAACTATTTTCACTAGTTACATATTCTTGATCATGTTGGTATTGAAATCCGTCATCCCAACCAAAATATCGAATTCATATATATAGACCTATATTTCCTCTAGCAATCTAATTTTATTCATGAAATGATATCATAGGTTTATCTGGTCTTCTCTTGAATGTTTTATTAAATGCTCATAAATGATGATAGCATTAGTGTGATCACATTTGATTAATAATTTTTTTAAAATCAATCCAAAAACTATTATGATGTGTTTTATCAACAACACATTTTCAAAACAACTACCAACACCTTTTTAATAATCTTTAATATAACATAATGTAATTGAGTAATTTTTTTTCTAGAATGAGATTCTTGATATTTACCATGAAAGTGAAATTACACACACAAGAAATTACACATCCTAGAATAAAATAAAATTAAAATATTAGTTTTTTGAAAATATAAGTAATGTTAAATTATTCCTTCTAAACGACTTAAAATTATTATTTCATCTATAAAATTTCATTCTTATTTATTTTCATTGAATCTAGAACACAAAAATACCTTAATCATAATTAATTGTGGTGTAATAAAAACTAAATATAGTATAATCCCAATTATTCCTCTATAAAATTTTTTTCAGACGTGTTTCTCATCATCATCTAAATAATTTATTTCATTAGAAATCATAGGGGTTTTATGTGCATTACTACTTTCACAACCAATAATATAATTAAGTAAATTACATATGTTATTTAATTCATTATGTTCTTTTATAAATTTTAAACCATATAAATAAATTTATCTCACACAAATACACTCATTAAAATTATTTTTTTTCATGGGTTTCAAAAATTCATTAAAAAAAATTTGTTTATGTAAAAATTTACATCATCGACATCTATTTGACCTACAAATATATCTAATATTGATGTTTTCTTGAAAATAAAAGGATATTTAACTCAAAAAAAATCCATTTGATAAAATAAATGAAATAAAATATCCATACTTAGAGTTATGTACTTGTTTAATACCATAAAGTGATTTATTATGTTTGAAAAATAGATTTTAGAAATATAGGATTTTCAATAGAAGGAGTTTATTCCCCATGGACTTAATCTACAAGAAATTCATTGATAAATATTGATTTAACATCTACATGATATAATTTGAATTTCATATGAGTTTTTTATACTGAGATAATTATAATTTCATCCAATCTAGTTGTGGGTGAAAAAAATTCATAGACTATTAATTCATCTAGATTATACATTTTATCCACTAATTTAGCCTTATTACTAGTTATCAGACCATGGTCATCAAATTAATTTCTAAAAACACAATTTTTTAATTTAATAGGGTAATAAAATATATATCAACTAATTCACATACCTTTTTTCTTTTTGAACAGGTTAAAAACTTCTCTCAAAGCTAAAACAGAACGGTAACTAGATAAATATTCCTATTTGTTTTTATTTTAAGGATAATATTAAAAAATGCATATAATTATAAAAACCATAATACCCATATTTTATTACTAGTTACATAAATTATGATTCTTAAAACTACATTTATCAATTGGTTTTTTAGGTTTCTAGTTTTTCTTAGACATACACTTTCATTCACAAGGGTATCTAACCATTCAAGATTGGATACATCATGATAAAATTACAAATCATCTCTCTTTATATTTTATTTAATAGTTTCACATCTCATGTTCTCAAACGAATCACTTTACTCATCAATAAGAGTCACTATATGATCACATAGATCACATTCATAAAATTTTACATGGTTTCATACTCCAGTAATATATGAACTTTGTTGAAAACTCTATAATCCTTAAAATAATTATAATGACCAAGAATGATTCTATTTTCATCTTTGGATAAATATGAATGATTATTTTCCTTTTTGTTCAGAATGAAAATTTTGTAACTAAGATATTTAATATATCTATATTTTTCATTCTATTATTCCCACACATTTAGGTTTCAAATAAAAAGGGAAAAAATTAGAACTCTGTTAAATAAAAATCATATTGTATGTATAGCTTTATCCCATAAACGAGTGGTTGGGTTATATTAAAATAATGTAGTCTTATGAATTTATTCCAATTTATTAATTTTTCTTTCAAAAAAATTATAATATTGAGGATTCCATGAGGTAGAAAATTATTGTTGATACCATATTTTGAGAAATAAGTGTTAAAATCATTGTTTTAAAATTCAATTCCATTGTTAATTATCAATGAAATAAAAATTTAATCTTTATCCTTTTGAATAAATTTAAAAAAACATATAATAGCTGACATATTTTCACATTTAATACTAAAAAATAAATCCCATGGAAATCATGAAAAATTCCCATCTAATACATAAATATAATATTTTTCTATTATGACTTATATTATAGATAGTCCAAACAAATCCATCTGAATATGTTCTAGTACCCAAGATGTAGTAATCTCGTTAATTAATTTAAACAATGACTTGTGTTTCTTAAACATTTTACATTTATCACACAGTGTATATTTATTAAATTTACTTTTTGGTAAACTTGAAATTAAATTCTTCATATTTCATTTTTTCAAAGAGTAAAACATTAAAATGTTGATGTATTATATACCAATCACATGATTTATTTGTTTTATAATATAATAAATAAAATTCTTGTCAAAAAATATTAAAATTGAAATTATAAACATTCTTAGTTCCAGGTGACTTAATTTTAGGTGTATATCATTACAAATAGAGGTGGCATTTTAAAAAATATGTATATATAGTAAAAAACATAAAAATATTGAGAGATACATCTATGTTTGTGTCTCAATCCTTCAATATAAAGAAATATATTATTAATAACTGATCTTGGATTTCCATATAATCTAACACCAATAATGATTCTCTGTAATTCTCGATAATTCTGAAATAGAATCCATTATTTTTTCATAAAAAATATAAATTTGAAAAATCTCCACTCATATTACATGATAATATAATATACATATACCTTTATTGATTTATTATATAATATAATTTTACTTAAAAAATAAATCCAAAATTAAATTTATTAGGTACCCATATTCACTTTAGTCTAGAAATAATATAAATAAATCATTTGGGAATCCAAAATTTCTTATATTTCCTAGAAATTAATGAACTAAATTTAAAAAATGTTCCTAAATGAAAACCATAATTGGACACAAAAATATAAATTATTCATATATTTTCTATCCCAAATTTATCCTTTTTTAGAAGAATATTTTTTATTACATGTTGTGGTTGAATCCATAGGGACGGAAGAATTTACCTTTATACAATTAGATATTTTCACCAGTTTGGATATGAAGTATCCCACTAGTTTGATTGATTTTATTTTAACAAATATTGATTTTATTTAAAAAAACAAAATAATACATTAACTAATTTTTTTTGATAAATATAGATTAATACAAGGATGTCATACGCCCTACAATAGATGTAATTATTTTCTCTGAAAAAATTGGCTTAGTAGTTTTTGAGGTGTCTAATCCATGAGATAAGCTCTTGATATCATTCAAAAATTTAATACATAAATATTTCCAAGGGAAATATCTACATCATATATATTACCACAATAATGATGTCTCAAAATAATATGAATGAACTAGTACTCAAAATGTGTACTCATTAATGTTGGTGGAGATGATAAAGAAAAATATTCAATGAATGGAACTCTCAAATAAATGAAATATTTTTTCAATTTATGCATATCAAATAACATCTAATATAGTCACAAAACACTCCATGGAATCAAACCACTATATTTTTAGACTTCCATTGATTCAATGAACTAAACTGATGGTGTAACACCTCAAACCCAATTAACCAGAGTCGATGCATTATTACATAACATTGGCCTGATACAAGGAATCATGTCCTGAATGTCCAATTAGTTTAGTATCCTTGGAGATACATTCATAAGTTTTATATTTCATTGTGAAATGAAAACATCATCAAGATTTTTTCCCCTTTTAACCACACTTATATCCTTAGCCTATCCCTGCTGGTCAACCATTAAATACTTCTTCACATCCTGGGAAAAATAAAACATATAAATGATTGAGCATAGATGCTCAGTAAGGATAACAACATTGTGGAAACATTCATAAATAAGATTAAACATTTAAGGTAATGTATCAGACTAAAACAAAATCCTTTTAAACATAAACTTCAGAATAATATTGAAATGATAAAATCAAATAATTCCATTTAATTATTCACATTGATATTCTACTAGTCGAATAATCACATGAAATATCAATAGCCCATTTCATAATGTTGGAATGCATAATGCCAGACTTCATAACCACAGATTCATGGCCTTGTGACAACACTACAAATAACATTTTGTCAAGTACTTGTTCTAAGACACTAGTTTGTCTCATGATACCTAATGATGCATCAAGGATCTATATCGGGCTCCACCCATAACATACTAATTCCAATGCATTCCTCATATGAATAGATTTAATGAAAACTGAATTATTTGTATTAAAACTAGAATACGAAATTTAAATACATTATCCATAAATCATTAATGGAATAAAAATAATGAATCCACAATCAAACATGTCACAAAACCTTCAATACGATATAGAAGATTAGTATAATAAAAAATCAACTGGAAACAAGTTTAAAATCCATATAAGGATGTTGAAATGGATGAAAATTATTTGTAAAAGACTTTGAGAGAAATACCTGTTTTTCATGAATACATTTAAAAGTCACAAAATTTATAAAGGAAGACATTTAGAGACTTTATGGAATCAAATTTCCCCACACCACTTGGAAACTTTTTAATGGAATTGACATTTTAAAAACATTCATGTCCATATAAATATATCCTTAAAACCCGTTTTGAAAACATGGACAATAATGAGAGTGATTTAGAAGAATAAATATTCAAAACATTTAAAATGATGTTTTAATAAAAGAGTCACTTAAAAATAATCCCATTTAAAACTGTTTTATGCAACATGGGCATGGATAATAAATATGTCCCAGTAAAAACATACCAATAAACAATCTCGAATAATAATGAGATTGAGGAATGAACCCTTACCTTGTACATTTCCTTGGTCGAGGGAATCCTTACCTCTTGTATAATAGTTAAATCATTGTTATTAAAATATAAAATAACTATATACATAAGTATTATATCATATATGATCCTTTAATATTTCTTTGTTAATAATATTTTAGTAGTATCGTTATTTCGGTTGTTAATATATCAGTTTTCCATTATATATCCAGTTATGTAAGCCATGTTTATTATTGATTGGATGGATTTTATTCATATCCATAATGATGTTTTGTTCATAAAAATCTCTTTGAATCATAAAATGAAAATTATTCTAGAATTATTACGATGGGGAATGATTCTCATCGCGTTCGTGGAGACAGTAATCCATACGTACGCACGAGTGAAAATATCATTTTATTGATGGTGAAATTGTATGTAATTTAAAGTTATATCATATATACATAATAATTAAAATGTTATATTTACTATTTACATCATTTATGCTCATTATTATACCCATCCAAAAAATGGAGAGTTTGAATAACAAACTACACCACGATGTGGAGACGGTAAGTCTTATGTACGCACGTATGGTGACATTGTCATTTATAGGATGGATACAATAATGAATATGGTTATACCATATTTATAATAAAATAAAATTGTGTATAAGGTACTTTTGTTATTATTTTTGTATGGAATCAACGAAATAATAAGTGGATGAAGAAAAGAACTTGAAAGATGGTGGTGAAATTATTATCTCTTCTTCAGGTGTTTCCTTTTCAATTGATAAAAAATTCTCCTTAGGTTGGATTTCAAATATAATTGAGGACTCTAGGTTTAATTGAGAGAAGTTGGGAGGATATTTGGGTAGGGTTTGTCTGATCCAAATGGCTTTGGAGTTGTGAAATTAAGGGAATGGAAATTACCCTTTTATAAAATAGTTGAGGGCCATTTTAGGAAAAGATAGAAATATTATATTAAAAAAATTATTTTAGGTTTATAATTGCTCTAAAATGATGTATTTCAAGTATAAGGTGGTTATAGGTCGAAAACAGCTCAAAATATTGGTTTTAGATATATTTAGGTCAAAATATTAACCATATCTTTTAGATTTAACTCTTAGTTAAATAGTTTTTCATTTACCATGTCTCTTTGTATTTTTATATTATATAGTTAATAAACATACTATAACAATACAAGTGACCCCAAGTGGTAAATTATTAATTTATATTAACTTATATAAGTCCTTTTCCCAAACCGTAAATTTTTTGGACTATTATATAATTTAATAATATAATATTCTTTTCAAAAAACTCATTTATGTTAATTTTGAGAATATTTAGTATTTGGTTTTTGTGAAAGTCATAACAACTTGATTACATGGAAAAAAATACATTGAATCACTGATAACATGTCATATTCACATAGAAAATTCCTGTATGGAATAAAATCATTAAAATTATATTTATTTTAATATTTACGATATCATTTATTTGATTCTTTTATTAATAAGGAAAACACTACATCATTATTTTGTCCTGAATAAATCTATTTATTTTATGTATAAAAATTATAAATAAAATATCATCATTTTGGAAGTGTCTTTAGATTCATTATTTAAATATAGTCAAAAATATGTCTTATATAACCCCATTTAAAAAGTTTTTTACTTAAATATATATGTTTAGGTCATTTTTGTCTTATTCTAAATTAATTAATATAAACTGTCATTATGACTCTCCAGTGGATCCATAGGGTCCCACAATTGTCTCCAAAATGACCATGGTAAGAAATTTATCAACCAATAGGAATTAAACACAAGTCAGGGTAATATAATAATATTATTATATTATGTTTTACCAATATTTACCATATTTACCCTTTAACCATGGTAAATAAAATTTTTACCAAAGTAATTATTCTTAATGTCTAAAAATAAAACATACATATTTAAACAATTTAAACCTCCTGATTCCATATATAGAATAAATTTTTCTAAATTCAAAACACAGAAGTGTCAGAAATTAATTTAAAATTAATTCTCTTTGTCAAAACAAAAATCATGTTTCTAAGAAATAAAAACTATCAAAAGATTGGCACTTCTTTAGATCTTGTTTAAATGTGAACTTACATAAAATGACCTAAATTATATTATAAGTGAAAAATATACTCTAATTATACTATAAAACCACCCTAATGTATAATTTAACACTATAAATTATTTTGATTAAAAAATTAGTGTTTGATAAAAATTTAGTATTATTCACTATTCATAAAAAATTGAATGTTTTCAGAAAATTACAAAAAGTTCACCCTAACCTAATTTTGATATTCAAAATTCAAAAATAAAGTCCATTTTGAAAAATAAAATTTAAAAAATTTAAAAAAGTGGTTATTACCATTTATAACAAGTAGTTTGATTGGTCGTAGAGTGTTAAAACTCAAAGTTGTGTACAATGCATGCTACTGCATTATTCAAAGGGAATTGTACCATGAAATCATGGAGTGCTACATTATACCCTACTTAAAATAATTCCATCCTCGATATTTCTAGAATATTACTGCATAAAAATATTTGGTTGGTTCTTCATCATAAGTTCCATGGGTTCCCACGTTGCATCTTTCATCTTATGGTTTCTCCATAGAACATTTACCAGACAAGTCATCCAGTTTCTCACCACTTGTTATCTTGTATCAAGAATTTTGACAGGCTCTTCACTATAAGAAATATTAGGTTCTAGTTCAATTTCCTCATAGGTGAGTACATGCATTTGGCTAGACATGTATTTTCTCAATAGTGATATGTGGAACACATCATGAACTTTGGAAGGACTTGGATGTGTTTCCAAATGATAAGCTATAACTCCAATTCGTTCTTGAATTTTGAAAGGTCCTATTTAACTAGGACTCAATTTACCCTTCTTACCAAAACCTATAATATCCTTCCAAGGATATACCTTCAAAAAACACGATCTCCAACTTGAAATTCCAAATCCTTCCTCCGATTATCAGCATAACTCTATTGCCTACTTTGGGATACTTTGATGTGGGTTTGGATAACCTCAGCATTTCCATTGTTTCCTCAATATATTCTGGGCCTATGAGTTTTCTTTCACCGACATCATCCCCAAATGTTGGTGTCATACATCTATTTCTGTATAATGCTTCATATAGTGCCACTTGAATACTTGAATGGTAGCTATTATTATAGGAATATTAATCCAGAGTTAAAAATTGGTCCCACATACCTTGAAAGTCACGTGAGATAGATCTCAACAAGTCTTTTATGGTTTTAATAGTCCGTTATGATTGTCCATCAGTTTCTGGATGGTAGGCAGTGCTCAAACAATGTTTAGTATTTACTACTTTCTAAAAAACTTTTCCAGAATCTTGATGTAAAATAGGGATCGTGAACAGAAACAATCGATAGGGGTACACCAGGGAGTCTTAAAAATTAATTAATATGTATTCTTCCCAGATTTTCATGTGGTAAAGCTTCGCTTATATAATGAAAATATGCTGACTTGGTAAGACAATCAACAATGACCCATATTGCATCATTCCTTCTATGAGTCTTTGGTAGCCCCATGAAAAAGTCCATCGTAATATTATCCCATTTCCACTCTGGTATGCGAATTTGTTCCATGATTCTTCCAGGATATTTCTTTCCATCTTTCACTTAATGAAAAACCATACATCTCGACACAAAATCAGCAATCTCCCTCTTCATGTTGTCCCACCAAAAATTTTCTTTCAAATATCAATACATCTTTGTTGTCGCAGAGTGTATAGAGAAATTGCAGCTATGAGCATCATCCAACAATAAAATTTTTAGATCAGGTATGTTAGGAACACAGATTCTCTTCCCAAATTTCAAAATTTCATCTTTATATAAGAAGTTAACTAGTCTCCCATCATTCACATCATTAATCTTCTTTTCAAACTCCTCATCATCAGTCTGAAAACAATTTATCCTTTATAGTAAAGATGGTTTGGCAACCATTTGAAAAAGTATTAATGTTTCATCTTCCATGGTTATTCCCATATCCCTCTTTACTAGATCCAAGAAAATTAAATCCATTTCAACTCTCACCTTGTTCAAAACTCCATGATCTTTTCTACTCAAAGCATCTTACACCTTATTTTCCTTCCTCGGGTGGTAGTTTATTGTGAAATAATTATCTTTGAGTAGATCAAGTCATCTTATTAGTCTCATGTTGAGTTATTTCTATGATAAAATATACTATAAACTCTTATTATTAGTATAAATCTCACATTTTTCACCATATATAGAGTTTCTTCAAATTTTCAAAGCAAAGATTACAGCTGCTAACTGAAGATCATGAGTAGGATAGTTTTCCTCATGAATTTTTATCTATCGTTATGCATAGGCAATAAATCTATAATTCTGTATAAGGACACTACCAAGTCCATTCATTGAAGGATCACTATAAATTACAAACCCATTGTTCCCTGATGGTAGAGTCAAGATAGAAGCATTGACTAATCTTATATTTAGTTCTTCAAAACATTCTTCACACTCTTTTTTCCAAACAAATTTAACCCCTTTACATGTGATATTGGTTAATGGGTTAGCCAACAGGGAACATTTCTGGATGAAACGTTGATAATAACCTGCTAAACCAATAAAACATCATACCTCGGTTATACTCATCGATTCTGGACATTCTTGGATTGCCTTGGTCTTTGAAGGATCAACATACATTCCATCCTTAGATACAATATGGAAAGAAAATAAATCTCCTAAATCTAGAATTCACAATTGCTAAACTTCCTATATAATTCATTTCTTCGAAGATTCTTTAAAATAATGAGCAAGTGATTTTCATGATATTTAATGATTTTGTAGTATACTAAGATATCATCAATAAATACCTCTAAAAATTCATAAAGATATTCATTGAGAAAAAAATTCATTATATCCATGATGATAAAGGTTTCATTAGTCAGTCCAAATGGAGTTTCTGTAAACTCGTAATGCCCGTACCTAGTTCAAAATGCTATCTTCGGAATGTCTTCCTTCTTCATGTACAACTGTTTGTATCTAGATCAAAGTTCAATATTTGAAAAATATTGAGCTCTATAAAGTTGGTCAAATAAATCATCAATACAAGGTAGGTGATACTTATTCAATATTTTTATAGCATTGATCACCCTGTAGTCAATGCACTACCTCATAGACCAGTCTTTCCTAATAAAAAATGACAGGTTCTCCCCAGAGAGAAACACTAGGGTGAATGAATACCTTATTACTTAGTTCATCTATTTGTTTACTTTGTTCCACTAATTCCACATTGGTCATTCTTTATGGAGTTTTCGATATGGTCCTTGAACCGGAAATTAAATCAATAGGAAACTCAATTTTCCATTCTGAAGGATGTCCAGGTAAATCCACTAGAAACACATGAACATATTCTTGAACAATATGTATGTCCTCTATTCAAACATTATTTTCTCACCCATAGTTATTACATTTTTTTCTTCCCCAATAATTTATGTTAGTAGAGTTACATGAGGTGGATGAAGATAAGAATCAGGTGCTGACATTTCTGCTCTAAATATAATGCACTCCTTATCATCATTGAAAATTTTAACCTACTTCATCTTACAATAAATTTTCAAATAATGGTATGAAAGCCCATCCATTGTAACGATTATATCAAACTCAATCATGGGTATGATGATGAGATCAAAAGATAATGAACAATTATATTCTCTAATGGGAACTGATTCACAAAATAGTTTTGTGATGAAACATCCCTTTGGTGTTTTTACTGACAACTCCCTTATTAAGTCAAATTGAAAATATCTAATTTTCTTAGCAAACATGGAGGATATGAAACAATGGGATGATCCAGAATCAAATAATGAAATGTCAAAACTTGAGGAAACCATTAAATTACCTGCCACCATGTCTTTTAAAGCTTCAACCTTAGTAGTAGTGATCTTATAAACTTGGACTTTGACCCTTGGAATTTTCTGAGGTATCTTCCCTTGGTGCATAGGACATTCATTTTCATAATTTTCCTTTTCTCTACAATTGTATCATTAAACATTGAAGCCTCCTTCTTCCCATTGAAATCACGAGCTTGGTGGCCTTTTTACAACACGTGTAACAAACACCCATTCCCATCAGAAAAATACCAGGGTGTTTCTTCCAATATTTAACATAGGATGGATATTCAACTTTTCCCTTCTTCCACTTATTTCCATTTCCAAAGTGTTTAGAGTATCTTTTTTTCTCTTGTTTTTCATTAATGTTGTAAGACTTAGATAATTTCTTTTCTATCTTGAGAGTGCATGAGAAAATATATTTGTATGATGAGAAGGATTGTGAGACTAATGCTTGACAGAAAAAATTGTTTTAACCAATCAATGAATAAATCAATATTACTCCTTGGGTTACATATATAATCTACTTCATTACTTACTAACCTTATAAAGTTAGACTCATAGTTTTTGACATTCTCAGAATTTTTTTTCCTCGGACTCAAAAATTGTCTTTCTATATCCGCTCGATGGTCACGAGGAAAGTATTTTTCTATGAAAATAACTTTAAACTCCACCCATTACTTGTTTGATACTTATTCATCATTCGTTTTGTTTTGTATTAATGACCACCATTTTTCTAAATCTATCGTGAGGCGATAAACTGCCATTAAATATTTTTCCCTTTCGCTACTCCCCAAAGAATAAAATATTTTCTCTAAGGAATTTATCTATTGCTCTGATAATAATAGATCTGTACTCTCATTTAATGTTGGTAGTTGTTTCCTCCTGAATCGATCAAATATTGGTCCTCCATGTTTTGGATCAGGGTGCTCCAAATGGGTAAGGATATTATTCATAACCAGAGTGAGTTATCATAGTATGGTGATAGGTTGATCAGCCCGAGTTGCATCACTAGCTCCACTATAATTATCTTGAGTATGAGGGAAATCTCTTCAGGGATTACGTTCCTTGATACAATTTCCATTCCTTCCACTAGGTTCCATTTATAAAAAATGGCATACACTAGATTAGTTTATGAATCACAATACATAATTCATAACTTGTAAAACACTTAACATATATTGAACAGTTATGGATATAATACATAATCATGAAAATGATTTCTTTGAGGAATTTTTTACTCCTAAATCCTTCATAATTTCTTTTAATGAAAATATGAATTATCCTAAGCATATCCCTCGAGAGTGTCATAAACAAGAGTGAAATAATCCCTATTGTCATGTATTATGATACCCCTGGTCAATCCCGAAACTCCATGTTGGAGTTTTCACTCCTAGGTATATCTATTCCAGAGCCGCCTCTACCTGCTCATATCCATACAGGGATGTAATACTTGGAAATTCATAAAATCTCTACATTACCAAAATTCAAGGAATATCTTCTATATTAATCCTCAATGTCTATCTTTGGGTAATGTTCTCCAATTGGAGTTTTTCTAAATCTATTTCCAATATTGTTTCTAAACATTCTTTGATACCAACTGTAATGTCCTGACCCCAGTTACATAGATTCAGTGCATTATTACAGAACATTGGCATGATACAAGGAACCATGTCCCGAATGACTGATTAGTTTAGTTCCCTTGGATGTTCTAGATACATTCATAAGTTTTACATTACATCATGAAATTAAAACATCAACACCATTTTCCCCTTTTTAACACACTTATATACGTAGCCAATCCCTTCTGGTCAACCATAAAATACTTCTTCGCATACTTGGAAAAATAAATCATAGAAATTGGTGAGCTCAAATACTCAGTAAGGATAACAATATATCAGAAACATTCATAAATAAGAACAAACATTTTAGGCAATGTATATGAATAAAACAAAAGACTTTTAAACATAAACTTCATTAAAATATGGAAACAATAAAATCAAATAATGTCATTTACTTATTCACATGGATATTATACAAGTAAAATAACCACATGCAATATCAATAACCACTTTTATAATTATGGAATTCATAATTCCAAACTATATAACTACATAGTCAAGGCATTATGCCAAAACTACAAATAAGATTTAGTCAAGGCCTTGTTCCAAGAAACTATTTTGTCTCATAAGACCTACCGATACATCAAGAAGCTATAGTGGGATCCACCAATCACTTCATAAGTCTAATACATTCCTCATATGAAAAGGTTTAAACATAACGTAAACATTGGTATTAAAACTAGCATATGAAATTTCAATATATAATCCATAAACGATGAATGGTATAAAAATAACACATCCATCATCAATAATATCAAAAAACCTTCAATACAATATTTACGATTTTTATCATAATAAATCAACTTCCAACTAGTTTAAAATCCAACAATAGATTTTTACATAGATGAAAATGATTTATAAAAATCATTGAGAGAAATATCCATTTTTCTTGAAAACATAAGTCACAAAATTTAGAAAGGAAGACATTTAAAAAAATGAATCAAAGTTTCTCATACCACTTTGAAACTTTTCAATGTAATTATCATTTTAAAAACATTCATGTCCATATAAATAAATCCATAAAAACCCATTTTGAAATCATGGACATTAATGAGAATGATTTAGAAGAATAAATATTTAAAACATATAAAATTATGATTTAATAAAAGATTCCCATAAAACTATTACCATTGAAAAATATTTTATAAAAAATGGACATGGATAATAAATATGTCCTAGTAAACAATTACCCATAAAAAATCTTGAAAAATAATGAGATTGAGGAATTAACCCTTAACTTGTACTTTTCCCTGGTTAAGGGTAATTTAACCTCCTATATAATAGTTAAATCATTTTTATTAAATTATACAATAACTATATACATAAATATGATATCATATATGATCCTCTAATATTTCATTGTAAATAATATTTTAGTAGTATCATCGTTTCAGGTGTTAACTAGTCTGTTTTCCTTTATATGCTCAGTTATGTAAGCCATGTTTGTTATGTATAGGGTGTATTTTATTCATATACCGAATGATATTATGTTCATAAACATTATTTTTAATCATAAAAAGAAAATTATTCTTGAATGATTACGATGGGGAATGAATCTCATCGTGTTTGTGGAGACGGTAATTCGTACGTACGCACGAGCAACAATATGATAATATTGATGGTGAAATCATATGAAATTAGATTGTATATCATATATACAGAATCATTAACATGTTATATTTATTATTTACATTAGTTATACTCATTATTATACCCATCCAAAATAATGATGTGTTTTAATAACAAACTACACCATGATGTGGAGACAGTAAGTCGTACGTACGCACGTATGGTGACTTTTTCATTTATTGGTTGGATAGAATTTAGAATATGGTTGTACCATATTTATAATAACATCATATTATGTAGAAGGTAGTAGAGTTATTATTTTGGTATGGAATCAAATAAATATGAAGTGGAAGAAGAAAAGAACATGAAAGAGGGTGGTGAAACTATTACCTCCTCTTCGGGTGTTTCCTTTTGAGTTGATCAAAAGGGATCCTTAGGTTGGATTTCTCATACATGTAAGGACTTATAGTTTAAGTGAAGGAATTTTGGAGGAAATTTTTCAAGGTTTTGGCCGAGCCAAATGGCTTTGGAGGTTTGAAATTAAGAGAAGGGGAAGTCCCCTTTTATAAGAGATGTGCGGGTCAATTTAGGAAAAGCTTGAAATATATTTTTATAATAAAATAATTTTTGATTTATAATGGCTCCAAAATGAGTTATTTAAAGACTAAGGTGGGTATGGATCGAAAACCTCTTAAACAATAGGTTGAATATAGATTTATGTCAACATATTAACCTTATTCATTAGATTTAAATCTTAATAAAATAGTTTTTCATTTACCATGTCTTTTTGTATTTTTATATTATATGGTTAATAAACATACTATAAGAAGCCAAGAGAACCCCATGTGGTTCATTGTTAACATATAGAACCTTATCTATGTCTGTTGGACAAACCATAGATTTTTATGACTATTATATAATTTAATAATATAATATTTTTTTAAAAAACTCATTTATGTAAATTTTGACACTATTTAGTATTTGGTTTTTGTGAAAGTCATCACAACATTATTACATAAAACCAAATAAACTTAATCAATAATAAAATGTCATATTCACAAATAAAATTTGTTGATGGAATCAAAACATTAAAATTATATTTATTTTAATATTTACAATATCATTTATTTGATTGTTTTATTAATAAGGAAAATACTGCATCATTATTGTGTCATATGTAAATATATTTATATTTATGTCTAAAAACTATAAATAAAATATAATCAGGTAGGAATTCGTTTTGTATTTATAATAAGTTTTTATTGTGTCAAATATAACTTATATAGCCCCATTTAATAAAATTTACAAAAATATATATGTTTATGAAATTTTTTGTCATTACTTTATGTTAATTAATATAAAGTGTCATTATCACTCTCATGTGGCTCCATGGGGTCCCGAAAATGACTGAATGGTGACCATGGTCAGACATGTATCAACCAATAGAAATAGGACACATTTTAGGGTAACTTATTATTATTATAAAATTATTTTTTACCTTTATTTACCATATTTACCTTATAACAATGTTAAATAAAATATTTACCGAAATCGTTATTCATAATGACTCAAAATAAAAGGTATCTATTTACACAATTTGGACCTCCTGATTCAAAATATGGAATCCATTTTTCCCAATTCAAAACCCATAATTGGCAGAAATTAATTTAAAATTAATCCCCATTGTCAAAATAGGAAATGTGTTTTCAAGAAATAATAATTATCAAAAGATTGACACTTGTTTATGTCAAGTTTAAATGTCAAATTAAATAAAATTACCTAAATTATATTAAATGATAAAAATATAATCTAATTATAATTTAACATCAAAAAAATGTATACTTTAACACTATAAATTATTCTTATTAAAAACATAATTTTAATTAAAATTTAGTATTTTCCACTATACATCAAAAATTCAACGTTTTCAGAAAAGTACCAAAAATTCACCCAAATATAATTTAGATAATAAAAATTAAAAAATGAAGTCCATTTTGAAAAATAAATTTTATAAAATTTAAAAAATTGGTTATTACATTTCTATAACAGCTAGTTTGATTGGTCGTGGTGTTTTAAAACTCCAAGTTGCGTACAACACAAGCTACTGCATTATTCAAAGGGAAGCGTACCGTGATTTTTTGGGGTGTTATAGATGGAGGAAGTCGACTTAACAAAGTGGTATTGAACAGTAGAAAACAGTCACTTATGTGGTTATGTAAATCAATTCACCCATTAAAATGAATGGGTATTCAATGATAAAATGATATAATGTGGAACTAAGAATAATTAAGAAATTAAATATAGAAACTAATCAAAAATTAAAAAATTTATAATATTAAATAACACACAAGTCAAAGAATTCATATAATAGCAATAAAATAATCGACAAGAATCCAAATTCCCAAATTTCTTTACAAAATACACGTAAAATAGAGACTTGCAATTCCTTTGGTCATGTCACACCATTCAAATTAGAACTATTCAATAGGTAGTCCAAATGGTTGTTGAAAGTGGGTGGAGTAATAACATTACATCACTTAAGTGGAAGGATACATGATTATTCACTATCTTAAGGGACATTCCTAAGGTAATTTTATAGAGGAATAATTTGAAGAGTTCATAGATAATAAAAAATTATATCTTGAGTTATTATAAAAAAATATAACTTTTGTGAAAATTGGATAAACCATTTAAGAGTTATGCCACAAATGTTTAGATGACTATTTGGAAGATAGAATCATGACCTGAATTTAGTTTTAAAATTGACCCCTTAGGTCCCCCTCAAAATTTCCAAATTAGACTCGAACCCAATTAAATTAAATGTTAAAAATGATTTTCCATATCTTCAATTATGGTTTTAGATTTATTGGAATTTAACTGCAGTCACCATGTCAAATTTAATTGGTTGAGGTAAAATCTTCTTTACCTGTAAATTTCTTTGTTGGTGGCCCAATATGGTCATCATTTTTTTAAACAACCAATTTCTCCATGAATAAAGTATTCCTTAGATAATTATAATTATTATATTAAAATTTGAAATTTGAAATTATTAATACAAAATGTTCTGGAAGATTATATAAAAATGGTTCTAGATTAACACACTTCAAACAATATTTTCCAAAATGATGAGAATTGAAGTATGAATTCTAAAATGAGTTTATTGGGGATTCTGAGAGCAACCAAAAAACCCAAAAATTTAGAAATTTTTATTCAAAATAATTATCATTCAATATCCAATCAGACCCACTAAAATAAGATTTCTTATTCCCCAATTCATAAAATACGATTAAAATAAAATCCACTTCTCTGAAAATATATTAACATAAAATATTTTACACCACCACCAGATCTCAAAAAATCATGACTCCAATAAAAAATACATTATAAAAACTCAAGTAGAAAAGCATATCCCAATCCAAATCACTTTATATTTTTCAAATTCAACGACACCCTTCATTCAATACTAATTAAGCATAAAGATGTGTTATGAGTCAAAAAAGTACCAGGGATAATTTTATATTAAAGGGGAAAATAAATTGAATTTCTATGAAATAATCACATTCATTCTTAATATGGGTATCTAATTTTTTTTCTTTTTTATTTTCTTGTTTTCTTTTTATTATTAACCATAATTGAGATGAAAATATAATCTTGATTGATGAATACTATGGATTCACTATTAATATGTTCCAAACACATAATATTTCATAAATTCTATCACTAAAATAGACATGAAAAGAATAACTCTAGGAAATAAAAATATGGAGTCATGATACACAAGTGTTTAATTACACAAATTATGATAAAAAATTCCTATATGTGATTATTTTTTCTTCTTTCAATTTTATTTACATTTTTTCTATTATTTTTTGGATATTAAAATTATACATAAAATAACACCAAACCCTATTAAATGATCTATAGACCCCAGGAACTAAAACATACAGAAAAACCCATCTAGGTATGAATTTTCAATTAAATGTTTGAAAATTTGGATGGTAAGAATTACATGATTGAACAATGTCAAAAAATACTATTCCCGTGATCCTATATTGGAATAAAGATCATAATAAAGGCATAGAAAAATATTTTACATTCATTTTTCTTGTTTAAGAAAGTACATTATATCAAGAAATGAAAATAATATTAAAATTTCCTTAAATCCAATTATCTTCCAAAAAAATTTCTAACATAATTTCATGTCTCACAAACCCAAGAATAAAATTTCATTTCCATATTTTTGGAATGAGATGAGATGATTCGATTAAGAATTTGGATTCATTTAAAAGACAGGTTTTATGAAATGATTTTTTATATAAAATCATGGAATAAAATAACATGGTATGAAAATGAAAACACATCAATAATAAACTAATCATTCAATATCCATGTCACATGTAGGATCCTATAATATTATTATAGACTTGTATTGACCTTGGAATGGTATTTGATACCATTGAAAATATATAACATCATCAACTTCTAAATCTCATACGTAAAAAATCATAGAGGACCATGGAAACCCCAAGGGGTTACCTTAACTAAAAAAGTAGAATACCAAAAGATTGAAAAAAAATTATTATTTTTTTTTGTGGAGGAAAAAGAACACAAAATCAAATTAAAACATAAAAAGAAACTATGTTTCCTCCTAATTTCTTTAATTTATCTTAATTAACACGGACCCCCAAACATGCCCAATACCACCATAATGTATTTTAATGAATTTATTTTTCACCAACTCAACTAAATTTTCATTGTGTCAATATTGGGTTGTGTATAAAGGTTTTTAAATTTATTTAAAATAATAATATTTGTTTCCTTAAGTGTGATAGTCCTTAAAATTTCATATGGGGGGATAAATTTTTTTTTCATATTCTTGCAAATGATATCTATAATAATTCTCCAGGGAATGGAACTGAGAGACAAAGAGATAAAAATAAGGAAGGTTTTGATTGTCCCATATTTTATCATATTTAAGTGGGGAAGGTGGGACCTTGAATTTGATCTCAAGTTGGTTAACACATTTAGAATAATTATTGTTCATTGATTTGAACTTAGTTTATTTTTCTAATAATTTAGATACACCCAGTTCTTTAGGATTATAAATTTAATTCACCAAATGGTCTAGCTAATTATCAGTAATGGGTATAAACTCAATGCTTATGATTTTTTTAAAATGATTCAGTGAATAGTTATCCTAAAATTCTTTATTAGATACATTTTAATGACATTCAAGATATAGATACTTGTTTTTATAATGTAAATAAAAATAATGTATTTACACATGAAATAGACTTCTATAAAATATTCATTCATGTCCATCATCTCTCCAAATTCAATGTATGGTTCTAAGGAATTTTCCTAAGATATTTTTGGAAAACTAGTCTCTATACATAATGTTTATGATGGTACTATAAATGTAGAGTTGTCTGAATAAATTTTTTTGATACATTATAGTAATAATCTCACTGAAGAAACATCAGAAATCATTATCTCGTTTTGATTAAAAAATTACAAAAATTACATTTTTAGGTAAAATTAGTTAGTGGGTTATTTTATTTGTTCATATTTAACAATAAGGAGTTGAAATTATTCTTTTTTTTTGAGTTGGAAGTATTTGTGATGTTTAGTAATTCAGACCATATAGTTCATTGTGTTTTTCATTTTCCAATAAATATAATCCCTGAGTTTAATTATATATTGGGTGGAAATTTTTTGTATAATGAGGATTTTCATAATTTTTTGAAATGACCTCCATTGTATTTCTATAAAGAAGACTTCATTCATGGATGTAATGGTTGGGAAATAGTCCATCCTATGGGAATAAATTTCATAAATTTTGATAAAGGGATAAAATTTTGTATGGTATGAACTTCATAAAGTTCTCTCTCTTCAATATACCTTGCTGAGATTGAATATTAATCCTTAAAAGGATATTCATCCTAAAGATTTTATATCTAACTAGTTATGTGGTATTTCATTCAGTTGAATGGTCCCAGGTGTAGGTGGGCATACATTGAAAAATCGAAAATTAAAAAGAAAGGGTTGAAGATTAAATAATGAAGGGGATAAAAGAAAAATAAGGATAGAATAGAATATGAGTGTATAATTTACTTATTTATTTCTTTAAAAAGACACTAAAATTTGGGATCACAAAAATTTAACCCATAGGTAGAATCAATCATTGTAGTTTATGTAGGGATCAAATCTATTATGACTAAAAAATTAATCCTGAGACACTCAGATTTATTGGGGGGTTTTTATTGATGTGGAAAACTAATTAGATTTATTTTATATGAAGAAATAATAATATTTTTTACGGATAAAGAAACACACAAATACATTAACTAAAATAATTGATAAATATGCATCAATCCTAGGTTACCACTCAGGATAGAATACGTGTAATTAATTATCAGAAAAATTAATATCACTAATTCATGAAGTATCGAATCAATTACATAAGACCCTGAAATCATTAAATTATTTAATCCACACAAAATTTTAATGATAATGTCTTAGTCACATATAAAACCACATTAATGATAACTCCATGTAATTGTATTATACTACTATAAAAATTTTTTTTCATTAATCTCGATGAAGATGATAAAGAAAATATGTCTGTAAAAGAAAATCTAAAACCAACTAACAAATTTAATAAATTATTTATATAAAATTACGTTTAACACATCCATTATAAATTCTCTAGTGACCCCACAAGAGTTATAACCTTCCATTGATGCAAATATCTCAATCGATGGTGAAAATATACTTAAATAAGTTTGATTGAAGAAGATAAAAATAAAAAAATATAATAAAAATTTTGGTTTTGTGAATATATTCAAAAGACGAAATGAATTAATAGTTACTAATAAAAATGAAATGAATAATAATTAATAGTAAAGAATAAAATGAAATTTGAAAATTATAGTGAAATCAAAAAATTGAAGAAAAAACTCATAATAAAAAAATTGCTACATAACATTACAATGTAAGACCAGTATCCAAAACACCATTTTCATCCCAATTTACACCTTAAATATATCCTTTGTTTTAATTTTTTCATGAAACCCATAAAAATTAATACCATTAAAAATTTTTCCCTAAGGGTTGAAGAAAGTGGATAGAGTAATAACAGTACATCATTTACAATGCATCATTCAGGTTTTCTCTCTCTGTTAATTGTCCTACTAGAATAAATTTTAATGAGAATTAATAAGGAAATTTAATTTAAAAGAAATATTTATATCAAGGAGTCTTATAAATAATTTCAATATTTTTTCCAAGAAGAATCATCCAATATATATTTATTCTTGAAATTGAAATATGTCTTTTCAGGATTTGGAATATGTCCCAGAATTTAATCTTCATCTTATGCCACATAAATCTCCATCTAAATGAATTATTTAGTCTTATTCCATTTTAAATTAATTTTTCTAAAATATGTTCCATAGTTTATATAGCATATCAGACTTATTTATTTTCAGTTTTCCTCTCTACCTTTATTTTAATTGGATGCGGTAAAATATTTTTACCCATAAATTTATGTGTTAGTTTCCAAATATGATCATCATCCATTATGAATATAAAATTTCTCAATGAATAAAAAATATTAATTAGATAAATACATTCATGATTTAGAAATAAAAAAATAAATTAAACAATATTTAATTTTTTAGGAACTAATAGAAAATGGGTTGAGAATATAACATTTTATACATGAATCGCACAAATGATCAGAATTGAAGTACAAATTTTAAAATGAATTTACCATGGATTTGAAGATAAAAAAATCACATAAAAATAATAAAAAAAAATAGTAGCATTTTTTTCTTTCAGTTTCTATCCATACCACCAATATGAGATACGATAGTCTCGAAAAACATGAATAATAAAATTTCCATCCTCTTGTCCAAATATGATTTAACAAATGTTTGTAGACATAATAAACTCAAATCAATCAGTCATGAGTCATGTCAAAATAATTATATAAAAAGTAACTTACACAACAATATCCTAATGCCATGTTTGTTCCATTTTTACAGATCACCACTACCTTTATTTAAAATATATATAAGCATGAATATATGTTTTCCATCCAAAAAGACCTATGGATCATTTTAGTGTTCATGTAGAAAATAAATGGAATCATTATATAGTAATCACATTAAATATTATGTTGAATATAAAAAAAATGTTCTTTATTGAACCATAATATATATGAAAATAAAAACATTGTGGAAGACATCTATGGAGTTAATATAACTGATCTCTAAATGAGAAAAAAAAATTCAATTGTATTCTACAAAATAGTTATATAAATCCTAGATCTGTGCAAGAAAACTATGGTGTCACGGTCCCCATGTGTACAATAATTCACATTTAGAAAATCATTTCTCTATTTGGTCTTTTTTTTTCATTTTTTCTCTTTTCATAATTTATTTTTCATTTTTTATTGGATACTCAAATTAAAAATAATGTTACAAAAAACTTATTCTATGAATATTGGACCCCTGAAACTCAATCATACTCCCAAAATCTAATGGATGTACATTGTGAATTTCTATTAAATAAATGAAATAGTACACAAAGATAATTGAAATTGAACAACCGTTCCAACTATAATTATGAAAATGATCCTAATCATGAAAAATGATCATATTCAAGGAATATAAAATCATAATACATTAAATTTTAATGTTTTACAAGTAAATTTAAATATTAAATGATATAAGAATAATATTTATCATTAAATGAAAAAAATATAAACAAAATAGTTTAAATAAAATTTCAAATTTTCACTTCCCGAAACATATAATTTCACTTCCTTTGATGTTAAAATAAAATATAATAGCGATTTTATAATTGAGGAGAACAAAAATGAGATATGTTTGTAAATTAGTTTCTATATAAATTCATTGAAAGAATCATCCCATTTGATGATAAAGACCCATTAATAATCAATTGATCATTTCTTGTCCATTTCACATGTAGGATCATCATGGATGATTAATTACTATGATTGAACTCTAGATGAAAATTGGTTCTATTTAAGATGCAAAAAATCTAAATCTCATAAAAAACAACATCAGAGAACCATTGAAATTGTAAGGGATTCCCTTCACTAAAAAATACAAAACAAAAATATTGATTAAAATCAAACAAAATTTGTATTATATTATTTTTATTGAAATATAAATAAAACATATGAGTAAAAATAAGACAACATGAATCTGGTAATGTGAATTGCTTAAATTTGTTAGCTCGAAATAGACCCCCCTCTCCCAACATACCCAATACTAACTTTAAGCATTTAAATGATAATGTTCTTAACATCTTTTATAAAATTGGGATTTAATATCTATTGAGATTATAATTATGGATTTTAAATTAATTTTTTAATTATCATATACATCATGATGAGTGGAAAAATCCCAAAAAAATAAATTTGGTCCATGAAATTTTTGTATTACTCCCTCTCATGGTATCCATAAGAATTCTCCCTCAATCGACTTTGAGAGAAGAAGTGATGAAAGTAGGGATGGTTTGATTATTCTCTAATAATTCATAATTAAGTGAGGTTGGTGGGACCTTGAATTTGTTCTCAAATTGGTTATACAATTTAGAAGAATGTTATGATATTGGTTTGAACTCTATTCCCTTTTATCAAATTTTAGACACACATGGTTCCTTCATATTATATTTTTTGCTAACTAAATTGGTCATCTCAGTTTCTAGAAAGGGTATGGACTCGAATTCATGATTTTATGAATGTATTCATTTATTGTTGAAATTGATAAATCTTTATCGGATCCACCTAGAAGTGTTTCAATCCATTGATACTGGTTTCCCTAAGTGAATACAAAAAATTATTCCCTTAGGAAATAAACAACTATAAAAATTTATTTGATATTATTATACTCTCCTATATTCAATAGGGGATTCATTATCAATTTCATGAGTGGATTGGGGGAAACTATACTCTTCACATATGGTTATGGAAGTGGAATTTAGTGTGGGGATGGGTGCCTTGCATGTTTCAATTAATTGTACTACTAATATCAATGAATAAACTAGTAAATTAATTACCTCCATTTGATTAAACAATTTATCAAATAAGGGTTGTGGATATTATTGGGAAATGGGTTCAAAGTTTTGTTCAAATTGAACTAGATTTTCTATAAGTTTTTATTCCTGTGTTTAATTGTGGTTATGTGTTTAAAATAATTGTGAATTATAGTGATTTAGACCATTCAGTTTGTTAGGTTATTGATTATCCCAAAAATTGAATCCATTATTATATTAAATAATTGGATTAATATTTTCGGATCTCTTATAATTTTGAAAAAAGATAGAAATTTCTTTTTTTTGTGTTCTACCTAGTGAAACCTATTTAGTTTTTGGAATGGTTGGAAATTATCAGTCTGATGGTCCTAATTTTTACAAATTATCAAAAGGGTAAAAAGGCTAAAAAAATGGACATCCCTATGATAGATCTCATAAACTATCCATGATTATACTATATATAAATCCTCTAAAAATTATCCATCCCATTTATGGTACATCTTATCTTGGGTATGGTAGGTCATTGACATGAATTTTCGTAGGTGTAAGAACTCATGCATGAAAAAAGAAAAAATATTAAAGGGAAAAGGACAATAGAATGAAGCTGAGAAATGATAAATGAGGTGAGAATAAAAAATGTGAGTATATGTAACTTATATTAATCCCTAAAAATAATTCAAAAAATATGGCCTCATCCAAATTTTCCATTCAATTAGAAGCGGTCGCACAGCCCATAGGTTGTAGTTAATTTCTTGGGGGACTATAAAAATTTAATAATTTATAAAAAACATGAATAAAATAGTAGTAAACATGAAGTAATAGTGATTAAACCAAAAGGAAAGTATATATTTCCACAATTTATTATTTTAATTAAAAAGACTAATTATTTCTTGATTGGAGAGATAAAATCAATTTTAGTAATGACTATGTTTGAAATCAAGAGTTAAGGAATGATAGGTTCTATTAATTTCGTGTTTTTGTTCAATATATTAAATTTATAATGTGTTAATTCTTGATTTTGTGTCATAATTGTGTCTTTGGGTACTCTTGGTCTAGTTTCCATACACTATTACAATAATTTCACCATTTGTATGATCAAATACTTGGTCCGGTTATAGGATTAGGTGACTGAAATCCCCTTTTAAACATATCTCTATTGTGTTGTGCATTGATAGTATGAAAAATAGATACATTAAATTTGGTATTAATATGATACACATATGATCACAACCAATGATCATGTAGTTTAAAAATGAATAGAATTCCAATTAATAAAAAGAGATAAAAAAATAAAAACACGATTAGAAAATAGAAATAATAACTCAATGAAATTCCCATAAAATCATATCACCAGAAATAGAAAGAAAAACTCTCTCATTAGAAACATGTTGAGGATTAGTAGCATGATTATCCATATAAGAATGTTTTGAATGAATGGTTGTATTAGGTATCCATGGTGGTGCACACATCTCTGTTTATTATCATCCATCTATCTCTAGGCTCTAAAGGGTCTCCGTAAGTTTCAGAAGCTACAGAATAAATAGATTTTCGTCAAAATCCTTGGGATGGAATGAAAACAATCAGATATTATGTTGGGTTCATAACATGAGATATGTTATCATCATTTAATATGCTCCTTCCTACTCTTTTCCCAACGAACTCATGGTGTGAATAGAGTACATGGCATGATTGGATTCAACATTAATTGATGTTAGTGGGAACCGAAAACATTGTTGTATCTCTACCTCAACCCCATGAGTAAAATTCATGACATGAAAGGAGATCATGATGTTGAAAAATATTTATATGGTTTTTTATTCTTCACCAGATCTAGGTGATTTTGACTTATGTCTTCAATATTCTTGTTTCATAGTTTACTATATTAATATACCTTTATATATATTTATGAAATAATCATATCAAATACCCCCACTTGAATGTAGACTTTCCATCTTGTGTGGAATCTCAACATACTACAAATGATTATCTCCTTATTATTATTTAAATTCAATGGAAATATAAGTAATTGATTATATTTGAAATTTATTTTTTGAGAACCACACTAAAAAATATATCGATGCCTAATTTTTTAATAAAAAAAATTAATCATACATATTAATTTTTACATTTTTTAATTAACATACCTCTTCATTTATCCATTTTAATTTTCAATTACTTATAAATATGTGTTCCATTAGTAATTTTCCTGTATTTTACTTTTTCTTCTATCTCTCAGGGTAAAAATGTAAAAAAAATTATGAACATATCGCGAAATATATCTCTTTCCGTAAGGTTACAATGAATCTAGAATATCTACCTCGTAAATACAAAAATATTAATTAATTATAAGGGATTCACCAATTAACATTAAAAGACACTATGTATTATGGAAGGTTGATAAAGGGTATTAAAAACTCAATATTCCACTGGACACACTACAATATATGAAAAACTCATGAATAACGAGAAGGACCTTCTGGGGAAAACATAGTCCCCTACTACTAAAGTAATTGAAACTGTTACCAATTACATTGAATATATTAATCCATTGAAGGTAACTACATCTTCAATACAGATTCCTACACAAATCCATGAAATTAATAGTTTCACTAAGATGATAGACATAGAAAAACCTGGGGTGGAGAGGTTAAATGACCCAGGCACCATCATCTCCACTACAACAAATTCGTTTTTTGATGGGTCATAACCTCTTGACAGTATTGATGATATTTTTTCTAAGAAGATGTGTAATATGAAACTTATAGTCTCAATACTTAAGGATTCAATAATACAACCTGTTGACAAAGACACTTCTCAAGGGTCAATGAATGAAATCCAAATGAAACATGATGAACTAGTTTCTGCTATCTCTACTCTATCTAATTCTATGAACAGTTTTATCAATTTAAGGAAATTAATTACTATGGAAATCCAAGTCAATAGACTACCTATGTCCTTTAATACTATTTTAATGGCATCCTAATCAATTGAACATTGTACCACACTATCGATTTAGGACTCAATTCTCTTGAAGGTTATGATTAACTTTATAGATAAGATGCATTGTTGGCCAAATGATTGGGGTAATGTCAAAAATAATCACACATACACTTCAAAGGCACCAGGATCAACTATTTTTCTAACTATAGATAGTGATTACTCCTCTATAATGTCTCTATATTCTATTTCATGAAATAATTCCAATTCATTGTTGTTGTGTTCTAAGAAATCTATAGACTCTTTTATGAGTGATCCGATATCTGAACCTACAAAGGGGAACACCACCATATCTAGAAATAAACAAGAATAGACCTATAATAATACACCAGAGGTTAGAGGGTCTTCCAAAAATAAAGGCTCTGGGAAGTAGAAAAAAGGGTGTTCTAACTCCAAACCTAGTTTTTAATGAAGATCCATTTTTTGAATTGACATGGTATTGCTAACTCTGACACTTTCATTGTGTTAAAAAGAATTCTTGACACTCATCATCCTCTATTATTTGCTATTATAGAACCAAAAAATATCTATTCCTCTAAATACTTTTATTTATGTCATAAAATTATGTTTTTACTAGTGCAATCACTAATAACCTTAAGGCTGAATATTTATGGAATTTTCGCACTTTTTTTTACTGAATATTAGTGTTTTCCACAACTCTAACCAGATTTTGACATGAAATTTTAATATAGATGACACATATATTTTTATAATAATTTTTTTATAATAAGAATAGATACAAATAAAGGAGAATGATTTGGAATGATCTCTAATATATTGGAACTATCATAAATGCACCATAGTTTATTATGGGTGAGATTAATTCCATTCTCATCTCAAGAGAGAAAATTGGACCTTCCCATGCTTCTATTTCCCTGAGTGAATTTTAAACCTCAATAGATGACAACAATATCATTGAATTAAATATCACTGGTGCAAGATACACTCGGTATATAAGACACTACAACAAAGTAGTTTCTATAAAGATGGATAAAGCCTTTAGTAAAGTCCCTATATTATAAAATTGGGACACAACATCAAGTACCACTCTTCATAGGCTGAACTCTGATAATCACCCCATCCTGGTCAGTGTCTCCACCAAAGCCATGAAACCCATTTTCCTTTCATATTTAACAATTTTTTTGGTTCTCCGGTCACAAGTTCTCTCATATCATTAAAATCTATTGGTCCTCAATGTCTAGTAACAATGATGTCAATGAATATAATCTTAAATTGAAGCATCTAAAAAACACTAAAAACATAGTTCAGCTCTAAATCCAAACAAATTTATAATGACATCATGATTCTTGAGAAAGATATCGATGATAATAAAAAAACAAACCCCATATCTGACCTCAACACAGAACCTACTCAAGAACTAAACATTGCAGTCAAACTCAACTCCTAGATAACATTCAATAAAAATATGAGAAAACAAGCATTTAATGGTAAATGGTTAACAGTAGGTGATATAAATATTAAATTCTACATCTATATTCAACGAATCAAGAAGGAATACATGTTGATAAACTTTTTAGTGGATGGGAACATGCTCCTTGATAGTGAATATTACATCGCTCCTCATATCGTCTCCTACTATGAATCCATTTTCAGTGGTCCTGATATAAACAAAGAACTCCTACTTGAGGTTATTCCTCTAGTGATCACTGATGAGGACAAATCCTTCCTTCTCAACACTCCACTGGATCATGAAATAAAGAACATTGTCTATAGTCTGAATTCTGATAGTGCTCTGGGTCCTGATGGCTTCAACAATGGATTCATCCAACATTATTGGGAAGTGATTTATATTGAAGTTTGTAAACTTATAAAATCCATTTTTTCCAATATAGTTCTCACTCATGCTCTAAATGCCTAGTTTATCACCTTATTCCTAAATGTGGAGAATTACTCTACGATTCATCTGTTTAGGCCCATTTCTCTTATCAAAACTCTTTTTAAAATCATCACCAAAATCATTTCCCATAGACTTTCCACTCTAACAGACAAAATATTCTCTTAGAACCAATTTGGTTTTATAAATGGTAAATCCATTCAAGACTCTATTTTCCCTTCCTCTGAGTGTGTTAATAATTTGAGTCAAAATAATATAAGAGGTGACATAGCTATTAAACATGACATTATAAAAACTTTTGACACCATGGATTGGTGTTTTATATTCAAATTGTTCCAACGTTTTGGTTTTAACACATATTTTATCTCTGATATTAGAACACTCTTCAACTTGGTGTCTTTGATCATTTTGATAAATGGATCTCCCAATGGCTATTTTAAATGAACCAAAGGTGTCAAGAAAGGGGACCCCATATTTTCCGTTATCTTCTTGACAGAAAAAGACTACCTCAGTTATCTGATTAACCATCCGGTGGAACCGAATAAACTAAATCCCAAACATGTCTATAGAAAAGTGAATGATCCTAATAATATTTTTTATGCGGATGACATTATCCTTTTTCTTTCAAGGGGATAAAATAAACATTGATAA
Organism: Viscum album; assembly: GCA_963277665.1. NCBI lineage: Eukaryota > Viridiplantae > Streptophyta > Magnoliopsida > Santalales > Viscaceae > Viscum > Viscum album. The sequence goes on along the minus strand of OY728135.1, from coordinate 1,641,131,050 downwards.
TCTCAAAATTTTGCTCTCATTAAATGAAGAGATTTATGTTCAAACCATTATTTGAAACAAATATTTCATGTTCTATTTGAAGAACATCCCTCCCAGTAGAAAATGTAACATTATCAGTGACCTAGGATTGAAATAAGGTATTATTCATTTCACTTATATTGGTTTTCCTATTTTTTGGGGAAGACCCAAATCTTGTCACATTGAGACTATTGTTGACCATGTTCTTAATTATCTATCTTAATGGAATGGTAAATCTCTCTCTATGGTAGGTAGGGCGTTCCTTGTTAAATACACTATTTTTTCTAAGATGGTTTACTCCATGATGGGATACAAATGGAATGTTAGTGTCATTAAAAAAATCAACACCGCCATAAATAACATCATCCGGACAAGTCGTATTATGGAAAGAAAACTTGTGATTGTTCCATGGTCAACTTGTTACAATCCCATTTAAAATGGTGATATTGGTATAAAAATTATAAAATATTTTAATTAATACCATCATTCAAGATTCACATGGAGTCATTTTCACAATACATCTGAAGCACATACAATTCTCAAAAATATTTTTCTTTCCAAACATAAATTGGGAAACATGAACATCGTTAATTATTCACTCTGGAATTCCATCAAAAGCTTCTTTACTAATATTATGAATAACTATAGAAGGATGGTCTCTAGAGACACCTCCATGAAATTTTGGTTGGATAACTGGACCAAAAAACCTTTAATATCTATGATATCTCTTGATCAAACACCTGATAATACCAACAACTATATCAGAGAAATTTTATAACTCTCAACATGATCAACTCTCTGAAAACATTCTGAACGTCATTGAAAACTACTCTTTCGCACACACTAATGATTTCTTAACTTGGGAACCTGCTCACAATAGTATGCTTGACTCAAAATATTTCTACAATAATTATTTCTGTAACATTGAGAATGATTATAGCTGGTTAAAACATTTGAAAAAACCTTGGGTAAAACATCCGAGATTCAATCACTTCTATCCACTTTATCACAAAAGAGATCCCACTGAAATTTTCATCTAATATTTTTTCATCCATCTCTTCTCTAAGTGAAAAATCTGTAATCAACATAGAGAAGATGATATCCATTTCTTTCTATCTTGAGCTACTAAATATACTTTTTGGAACTATATTCAAGTTATTTTTGACTGCATATGGTTTATTCTTGATTAACTCAACGCTCAACATAAAAAACAAGAAAAAATGGAAGGCTCCCAAAAAATCAGAAACCTCTTCCTTGATGTGGTTGTTGAGCTCCACCATGTGATCTAGTATGATCGAAATGTTATTATTCATAACAATAACTCATTTAATCAAAATTTAGGTCGAATGATGATCCTTTTTTCCATACATAAATCTTCCTTGATTCCAAAGAGACATTTCCACAACCTCATCCCTGAGATTGAGATCCTAAAGTGTTTCAAGGATAAAGGAAATTTTTTTCTTCCACATTGCACTCTGGAGGTGTTCTGTTTAGCCCCCAACCTAGATGGATCAAAATTAATATTGATGGCGCCTCTGTAAGAAATTTGGGACCAACAGGGTGTGGTGTTGTTTTGAAGAATCACCTCGATTAGATACATGAATGCTTCATGGGTAAATGTTGCATTTCCACCCTCCTTGAAGCTGAGATTCTGGGTTTGATAGATGATATTTCCTTTTCCAATGTCTTTAGTTAGAACAACCTATGGATTGAAAGTGACTCGAAGATAATCATTCATGCGATTTAAAATGGGATAACACATTTTACTTGGCTAATTACTACCAATTGGATGTAATTCACCCATTTTCTTATCGATCATAACAATATCATCACACATTTTTATCAATAAGAAAACACAATTGCAGTTGGTTTGGACAACATGTGAGTAAATTAAGACATTACCTGGTTCTAAGACCTTCACTTTTATCTTTTTTCCTTTCATGAAAGATATTTTAAGATTATCCTGTAATTTAGACTCCTATAATCATTCTTTTAATAACATTTTTTCTTTGGTCATTTTGGGCCAAGGCATCACCTTTTTAGAGAAAATAAAAAAAAATCCATTACATATGTATAGGTGCATATATATATATATATATCATTACTCAAGTAGCATTATTATATCATATAAGTTCATTAAACACATCTTTAGTATATTCCATGTGGTGTGTGAATGAATCTTATTGTTTTGAGGGGGTAGTAGTACACACCACCTCAAATGATATTATCATATTAACACTAAATAGATGGTAAATAGATTTTTGTTACAAAAGGAATACAAGAGATTAAAGGCATAATAAATATAAAATATTACATATATAAATAGGTTATATAAAATAATGGAATCTGTGATTGTTGGTAAAGTATAAATAAATAATCATCATTTCGTGAGGTAAGAGTTCATTGTACACAAAAAACAGTACAATCAACATCCATTAGATGGAGGTGTGTGTAAGTATAGGTATGATTGTTTACAAAAAAAAATCATAGTATGTGATGGCTAATTTTTTTTAAAATAAAAGGGAATAAACAGATTGGAGAGGTTGATATGTAAAATAAAGGAATAGAGCTTGAAAGAAGGCATTTCCTCTAAATTCAATAAATCATTTTGGTTTATGCCAAAGGGATTTTTTGACAGGGATTTTGACTAAAGGGAGGCTTCAACGTTGAAGGGAGGATTTTTTAAAAGCAATTGGTCAGGGATTGGACAAACATATAATGCTAGAGTGGTCATTATTTTAGATGCCCTATTTTTAAATTTACTTCTATTATTAAATTCAATTCATTTAAGACTACGACATTTTCTAAATTAAAAATTACTTCACCAAAAATCATATCATTTTTTAGCAATATGATTTATTTATATAAAAAATATTAAAAAATATTGGAAAAGTAGTTATCACAATTCATATTTCCAAGTGTAATCGCTAGGTTATAAATATATTATTCAAATAATTACAACAATAAAAATAAATACTTTCTAGAAACTCAGTGTTGTGTGTATCATAGGACAACTATGTGTTGCGTTTATAATATGACAACTCTGTGTTACATGCATCATACTCCAAGCTAGTGTTGCATGAACGTACTCCAAGTAGTTTTTACATGTAATGTATTCTGTGTCAGTTTTTTTAAGAAAGTAATATTTCACATTGTGAATTACAATATATAAATGAATATTTAACTTCATTTGAACCAAATAGGTTTGTAAAACTCAAGGTGTTACAAAACACCCTCCTTATTTAAGCAGATTGTTTGACCTAATAGAAAAAATAATAATTAAATCCCTTGAAAAGAAAATTAATATTATGAGACATTTTGATAATCAAATGTTATGTATTAAAATTTATTTTTTTAAGGTGATGGTAATCAGTGGTGGTCAATGATCAAGAATATCAAGGATAGAGAATAGATTTATGCCTTTCAGAGGGATGGATTTAAAAATAATCATGAAAAATATTTTCGAAATGTGGTATGAATTTGGATGGAGAAAAAATTCCATGAATTAAATAAGGAGGAAAATTTAGTAGTAATGTCTGAAGAAAACTTCTCCCCAATGAGGGGATATTCTCCACATATTATTCTGGATCATGATAGCAAAATCAGCCATTTTTACTCAATATTGAATGCATTATATCAAATGGAATTGTATTCCTGTGAGTTCAAAAGTTATGAGAAACATGGCTGAGGTGCGGAGAGGTTAGGAATGGAGTTTCATGATGTCCACATATACCTTTCAAAAATAGAATAAGTTGTCTAGATGGATATAAATGCATAGTAATCAATCAAATAAATATGATGGTAAGAAATTTCAGTTTCTATTTTTTGAAAAGTGTTGTAAAAAACACCCTGGAGAATGCCTTTAAAAATATAAAATTATTTTCAATGTGGTTTGTTTGGACATATTTCATGATATTGAATGAAAATTATCTTATGAATTATCCTTATAATAAAACTCTAATGTTTTTTAAATGTGGTGAGATGGGTCATTTTGAAAATCTATGCCCAAATAATGATCTGAATGTCACAAACAAGCCAGACTATAAGCTGGAAGGTGTAGTGAGAATCTCTCTGACTACATCAGTAGACATCGAGCATCCATTAATTTTTTATCAGGTACCTTATTTTTTTACTCCTATTTTTCTAATGTTTCGTTTGATATGGGGTCTAGACATTCCTTTATTTCTGAGAAATTTTCCATGGAATTGGAAATATATGCTCAAACAATGAGACCAAAACTCATTTTTAAAACCATGGGGAAAATATTATAGCAAAGAGTAATTATAAGAATATTTCTATTACTGTGTGGGGAATGAATTTTCTTGAAAACCATTGTTTTCATTTAGTATAGTTTGATTTCATTCTGGGAATGTATTGTCTTTCTATTTATCATGATAAGATTAATTTTACATATAAATAAGTTGTTCTTCAGGAAGATTTTATGTTTTTATACAATAATGAACCCATACAATTTATAACATATTAGAAAGGTGATAAAATTTTGAAATATGGAAATGAAAGTTATCGTTTCTCATATTATTGAAAACAGGGGAACTTTTCAGATTAGTGATGTTCTCGTGGTAAATAAATACCTTGATGTTTATCCTCATGAGTTACCTGGTCTTTTACCTGATTGAGAAATTGATTTTACAATTGACTTAGTTCCTCATGCTAATACAATTTCAAAACCACCATATAGAATGGATCATCTGGATCTTCTTGAATTAAAAATTCTGTTGTAGGAGTTGATTAAAAATGGCTTTATTTATCTTGGAACTTCACCATGGGGTGCTCTTATTTTTTTCTTTAAAAAGAATAATGGTTATAAGAGACTTTTCATCTATTATATAGCACTGAATAACATTACTATTTGTAATAAGTATTATTATCCTCACATGAATGACTTATTTGATTATCTCTAGGGAGGTCATTATTTTTCTAAACATTACTTGAGATCTATATACCATCAGCTGATGGTGAAGGAGGATCACAATAGAATTTTTTTTTCAAACTAGATAGATTCATTATCATTTTTTTATTATGTCATTTGGTTTATCTAATGAAACTGATTTATACATGGATCATATGAATTGATTATTTAATGAGTTATGTAATAAGTTTTTTGTTATCTTTATTGATGACATTATGGTATATTCTAGAAGTAATGAATATCATGAAAAACAACTACGGGTTGTTCTTTAAAACATAAAATAAACGAAAATATTTCAAAAATTCAAAAGTGTTTATTTTGGTTGCAATATATTTATTTTCTTTAGGGTATTTTAAATAAGGATTGAATAATAGTTGATCCTACCAAAACCAATGTGTTTGATAAATTTCCAAGACCTAAAAATATTGAAGTGATTCATAGTTTTCTAATATTATAAGGTTATTAATTATAGTTTTTAAAAACATTTCATAGTTATCTAGCTCACTGACTAAGTTACCATGAAAAGTGGTTAAATTTGTTTGTAAATAAGAATGTGATGTATGTTTTTAAGAACTGAACAAGAGATTGGTGAATGCTCTATTTTTGTCCCTTCCATCCAGAAATGTTATTTTTTAAGCTAGAATGATTCTTATTTGAAGGGACTTGGTTGTTCTGTGGTGCAGAATGATTTGGTAATTATTAATGCTTCAAGGCAACAAAAACATAATGAGTTAAAATACCCCACATATGATTTGGAATTATCAGTTGTGGTTTTTTTTAAAAAATTTGGATGAATCATTTATATGGATCCAAATGTGAAATATATACCGATAATAAATGTATGAAGTATACGTTCACTCAAAAGGATTTACACATGAGGCATATAAGATTTATTGATTTGATAATATATTATTATTTCATAATCAATTACAATCTAAAAAAAGAAATCAAAGTTTCACATTCCTTGAGTCTAAAACTTCATGAATCATTAAAAATGTTACAATTGTAACATGACCCCTTGATTAATGACATGATGAATATTTTCTTTCATCTTGTTGGTGAAGAAGATTCCTCTATTTTATTTTAGTTTTTAGTGTAGTAATCTTTGTCATACATAATTAAGAAAGTGCATTAGGGGAACGAGGAGAAACCAAAAAATGTAGAATTGGTTAGAATGGTTAATTTTCTAGAATATAGCTTTGATAAGGATTGTGTTTTGAGATTTGGAAATACATTGTGTGTGCCTTGTGATTATCAGTTGAAGAAAGTGTTTTTGTGAGAAACTCATAGTTATCTGTTTTTAGTTCATCCTACATGCACAATAATGTATAGTATCCATTGTGAGTTTTACTAGTGGGATGGAAGGAAAAGATATATTGTATATTTATCTATGAAATGTTTTACTTTTCAACAGGTTAAATTAGGTCATTAGTTATTGAAGTGTATTCTTCATTCATTACCTATGCCAGAGTAGAAATAGGAAAATATATCCATGGACTTCATTATGGGACTACCAAAGATTTATTAAGGTGACAATGTAATCTAGGTTATTGTTGATTGGTTGACTAAATCTACACATTTTTTCCTCATCGAGATATTATGTATTTGGATCAACTTTATTGACTATACATCAAATATAATGTCATTTTACATGGAGTTCCTCTTTACATTGTATCTTATCATGATTCTATGTTCATATCTAATTTTTTGAATGGCCGTTAAACGTCTCTGAGAATATAATTAAATCCCAATATATATTTTCATCCTTAGTTAGATTGGAAGTCAAAAAGGAAGATTCAAAATTTGGAGGATATGATTTGAGCTTGTTAAATGGATTACAAGGGTTGTTGGGATCATCATATATCATTAGTTTAATTTTCTTATAATAACAGTTTTCATTCTAGTATAAAGATTGCACCTCTGAAGACATTATATGGGAATCAGTCTCAAACATCGGGTTTTTGGGATGATGTCACGGAAAGGAAGTTTATTGGACCGTAATTATTAGAGGATGTGGCTGAGAAAGTTATTATGATCTAGTAACACATGAGATAGCTTAGAGAAGGTAGAAATTTTATGCAGATAATTGGAGTAATGACTTTTATTTCGTGGATTTTTATCAAGATTTTCTAAAAATATCACCATGGGAAAGTGTTGTGTGTTTTTATATGAGAAGAAATCTAAGTCAACGGTTCATTATACTTTCTTAAATCCTAGTGAAAGATTTAATAGTTTCTTACTGAGTATATTTTACAATTATTTTATCTCAGGTACAATTTTTTTTCATGTTTCAATGTTGAGAAAGTATGTCCTAGATTCCTCTCACTTTTGAGCCCATAAATAGTTTGGCTGGAAGAGAACCTTTTTTATCAAGAGAAATATATTTGGATTCTTGATCAAATAGAAAACTTATTTCAGAATAATGTAATCCCCTAGATGATGATTTTATTGATAAACCTTATGGTTTACGAAGTAACTTGAAAATATGAAAATGCTATAAGGAAAATGTACCCTCAACTGTTTAATAAGTAAATAAAATTATAAAGATGCAATTTATAGAATATGGGGAGAATCTAACACCCCAACGACATAAAAATAAATGGAAATTCCTGAAACATTTTTTATGTATATAGTTATATACTATCTAGTAAACACATTTTTTTTCTTCTATGATTTGAATTTGAAAAAACGATCATCTATTGTTCTACTCAGTATGTTATTTGGAGTCTCATATAACCAACATATTTTTTTTAGTAAATAGTAACATACCATTAAGAATAGTAAATAAATAGTAATATAACCCTTATAAATAGTAATTTAAATTATTATTTTATATTCTTAAGGTTATATGATAATGATATCTTGATTAATTTTCCATGGTGATATAAAATCAGTTCTTGATTTAAAATTATTATTTTTGAAATAAAATATGATTTTATTTAAATAATAAATTAATCATATTTAAAAATTTATTTTCAATACACTGAGTTCATTTTTCAATTATACACATCAAAAAATGGTTTGGTTGAATTTTTGGGATTTTTCTAAAATACTTGAATTTGTATTAAATAGTTATATTCGATAATATATGAAAAATGCTAAATAAATTAATTTATGTATCATTATTGAATCATTGATGTTGTAAATGGTAATTTTTTTAAATTAACATAAACTTGTTACTACTTTGGGTCACATTAAACAATACTATTCATTATCATGAGAAAAAAAATATTAAACTAAAGATTAAACTAATGGAAAACCCCTCCTCATCTCTATAATAAATATCACTATCAACCCTTCTTCCTCTCACACCACTTCAGCTTTTTCAATTTTCTAAGTTCTACCCAATCCTCATCCAATGGATCTTCCTCATGTGCAATACCTAATGGTGTCACCAAAAGTAAAAAATCAATGTTCTCAAAGTGGATCTCAAGGAGAAGATATCAAGAGGTAAAAATCATCTTTTATTTTAATATGACTTCTTTTCAATTTGTTTTCTTATACTCTTGTATCCTACCCTTATCCAAGAGTCATTAAGGATCCAGAATATTATATATTATGGATGTTATCTTGTTTATGTAAAAATTCATCGATTTACTTCTTCTCCTCCACCCACTTCTTCATAAAATAAGAGCATCGTTCATGATGTGTCGATTTACCAAAATCATAGATGATTTGTTTTCAATTTCCTTTACTTACTTAAAAATTGGTTGTAAAACCATTTTAATGGTTGAATCATATTTTAAATTGTATTATATAACCTCTATTATGTTTTATAATTAAATTATATGCATATTATTAATTTTATATGAGGAAATAAGTTTGTGGTTATCAATGAACTTCCAAAATGATCTAAACCAATATCACAAATGATTTATCTAATGATTCATCCTCAAATTGTATAACCAAAATGATATATGGAATAATTTAATATTATAGAAAAATATTAATATAAACTCATTCCACTTCTATAGTTTCACCTATATTCGACAATAAACCCCTTTACGAACTGACCATGGATACCATTTAAAGAATGCACTCGAAACAATGGAAATAACAAAATATTATTAATTAATGGGTCAAATGATGTTATAAAATGATTATATAAAGTGACATAAATATGAATATGTTTCTTTAAAATATTAATAAAACAAATTTAACCATTATATATGTGTTTTAAACAAGTTTTATCTGAGACAACCTTAAGGAAAAGGAATTCTTACCCAAATTTCCATTTTTTGGGTTAACCTGCTACTTCATTGATTATGTGTCACTAAGATAATTTCAGTAATTAATTTTTGTTTATATTATGTTTTATTATGGGTAATTACAGTATAGGAACATATTTATTTCATTAAATTGATTCTTGCGTCAATTATGTGACATTTTAAGGGACTTTTAAATAAAAATCATTTTTTGAAATTCTATTTTAAACAATTCAAAAACAATGTTTTTAGGAAATTATCCGTATTTTAGGATTATGTTATGGTTCTTGGGAATTATTTATTCTTAATGGAGGGACATATATATCCATTAAATTCATTAGTTATGTGTATGTTGGAGGCCAGTCGTATGGTTACTCCAAGTGTAACTGCGATGGTTGTATCCTAAGGTATCCATTAGGGTTACATTATAATGTAGCTGTGAGGGTTAAATATCATAAGGTAGGCATGTTGGTTACAATATAAGTAATTAATGCCCCAATATACGATTATGGTTTTATATATGCTCTCTAATTATTTATGGAAATCACATGTTTTATAGAGTAATTATATATAGTTGATAAGTATGTCTTTGTAAAAATGGTTTCATATGAATATAAGTATTCATGGACTATAGTTTCTTTCCTTATTTATATATCCCTTACAGATGTTGTTATGATAATCCCATGTTTTTAAATGTTTTTAAAATATTATAAGGATTTGAAAGATAATGAAGGATGTCATGTTAAATGTTTTCAATATTTTTCAAGGAAACCATGTTATTGTTTTATGTTAACAATTTTATGGATGAAGTTGATACTGTTTTAGTGGTACCCACATTGTAATATTGTGGGGTGATATGTATGAGTTATTTCCTAAAATTACAAAACTCTAAAATAAAAATATCTTTGAGAATTTAAAGATGTCATAACTAGTATAAATAACTAGAATATGTAATGATTAAGGTTGTGACCTTATACTCCCCATAACATCACATTATTGGGATTTGACGTCCACAAGCTTCTCAACAATTAAAAAAGTGTAAAATAGTTTCACTAGTTACATATTCTTGATCATTTTGGTATTGAAATCCATCATCCCAACCAAAATATCAAATTCATATATATAGACCTATATTTCCTCTAGCTATCTAATATTATTCATGAAATGATATCATAGGTCTATTTGGTCTTCTCTTGACTGTTTTATTAAATTCTCAGAAATGATGATAGCATTAGTGTGATCACATTTGATAAATAATTTTTTTAAAAACAATCCAAAAACCATCATGATGTGTTTTATCCACAACACATTTTCAAAACAACTACAGACAACATTTTAATAATCTTTAATTTAAGATAATATAATTGAGTAATTTTTTTTCTAGAATGAGATTCATGATATTTACCATGAAAGTGAAATTACACACACAATAAATTCCACATCCTAGAATAAAATAAAATTAAAATAATAGTTTTTGGAAAATATAAGTAATGTTAAATTATTCCTTTTAAATGACTTAAAATTATTAGTTCACCTATAAAATTTCATTCTTCTTTATTTTCATTGAATCTAGAACACAAAAATACCTTAGACATAATTAATTGTGGTGTAATAAAAATTAAGTATAGTAGAATCCCAATTATTCCTCTATAAAATTTATTTTAGACGTGTTTCTCATCATCATCTAAATAATTTATTTTATTGGAAATCATAGGGGTTTCATGTGCATTACTACTTTCACAACCGAGAATATAATTAAGTCAATTACATATGTTATTTAATTCATTACGTTCTTTGATAAATTTTTTAAATTTTAAACCATAGAAATAAATTTATCTCACCCAAATACACTCATTAAAATTATTTTTTGTCATGGGTTTCAAAAATTCATTAAAACAGAATTTGTTTATGTAAAAATTTACATCATCGACATCTATTTGACCTAAAAATATATCTAATGTTGATGTTTTCTTGAAAATAAAAGGATATTCAACTCGAAAAAATACATTCGATAAAATAAATGAAATAAAATATCCATACATAGAGATATGTACTTGTTTAATACCATAAAGTGGTTTATTATGTTTGAAAATAGATTTTAGAAATATAGGATTTTTAATAGAAGGATTTTATTCCCCATAGACTCAATATACAAGAAATTCATTGATAAATATTGATTTAACATCTACATGATATAATTTGAATTTCATATGAGTTGTTTATACTGAGATAATTATAATTTCATCCAATCTAGTTGTGGGTGAAAAAAAAATCATAGACTATTAATTCATCTAGATTATACAATTTATCCACTAATTTAGCCTTATTACTAGTTATTAGACCATGATCATCAAATTAATTTTTAAAAATACAATTTTTTAATTTAATAGGGTAATAAAATATATATCAACTAATTCACGTACCTTTTTTCTTTTTGAACAGGTTCAAAACTTCTCTCAAAGCTAAAACAGAACGTTAACTAGATATATATTCATATTTGTTTTTATTTTAAGGATAATATTAAAAAAGGCATATAATTATAAAAACCTCAATACCCATATTTTATTACTAATTACATAAAATATGATTCTTAAAACTACATTTATCAATTGGTTTTTTAGGTTTCTAGTTTTTCTTAGAAATACACTTTCATTCACAAGGGTATCTAACCATTAAAGATTGGTTACATCATGATAAAATTACAAATCATCTCTCTTTGTATTTTATTTTATAGTTTCACATCTCATGTCCTCAAATGAATCACTTTAATCATAAATAAGAGTCACTATATGATCACATAGATCACATTCATAAAATTTTACACGGTTTCATACTCTAGTAATATATGAACTTTTTTTAAAACTCTACAATCCTTAAAAGAATTATAATGACCAAGAATGATTCTATTTTCATATTTGGATAAATATGTATGATTATTTTCCTTTTTCTTCAGAATGAAAATGTTGTAACTACGATATTTAATATATCCATATTTTTCATTCTATTATTCCCACACATATAGGTTTCTAACAAAAAAGGGCCATAATTCGAACTCTGATAAATAAAAAAAATTGTATTTATAGCTTTATCCCATAAACGAGTGGTTGGGTTATTTTAAAATAATGTAGTCTTATTAATTTCTTCCAATGTATTAATTTTTCTTTCAAAAAAATTATAATATTGAGGATTTTATGAGGTAGAAAATTATTTTTGATACCATATTTTGAGAAATAAGTGTTAAAATCATTATTTTCAAATTCAATTCCATTGTTAATTCTCAATGAAATACAAATTGAATATTTATATTTTTGAATAAATTTTAAAAAACAAATAATATCTGACATATTTTCACATTTAATACTAAAAAATAAATCCCATGGAAATCATGAAAAATTCCCATCTAATACATACATATAATATTTTTCTATTATGACTTATATTATAGATAGTCCAAACAAATACATCTGAATAAGTTATAGTGTCCAAGATGTAGTAATATCATTAATTAATTTAAATAATGACTTGTGTTTCTTAAACATTTTATATTTATCACACAATGTATATTTTTTAAATTTACATTTTGGTAAACTTGAAATTAAATTCTTCATATTTTATTTTATCAAAGAGTAAAACATTAAAATGTTGATGTTTTATATACCAGTCACATGATTTATTTGTTTTATAATATAATAAATTAACTTCTTGTCAAAAAAATATTAAAATTGAAATTATAAACATTCTTAGTTCCGTGTGACTTAATTTTAGGTGTATATCATTACAAATAGAGGTGTAATTTTAATATATATATATATATATATATAGTAAAAATCATAAAAATAATGAGAGATACATCGATGTTCGGGTCTCAATCCTTCCACATAAAGAAATATATTATTGATAACTGAGCTTGTATTTCCGTATAATCTAACACCAATAATGATTCTCTAGAATTCTTGATAATTCTGAAATAGAATCCATTATTTTTTCATAAAAAATATAAATTTGAAAAATCTCCACTCATATTACTTGATAATATAATATACATATACATTTATTGATTTATTATATAATAAAATTTTACATAAAAAATAAATCCAAAATTAAATTTATTGGGTACCCATATTCACTTTAGTCTAGAAATAATATAAATAAATCATTTGGGAATCCAAAATTTCTTATGTTTTCTAGAAATTAATGAACTAAATTTAAAAAATGTTCTTAAATGAAAACCATAATTGGACACAAAAATATAAATTATTCATAGATTTTCTATCCCAAATTTATCCTTTTTTAGAAGAATATTTTTTATTACATGTTGTGGTTGAATCCATAGGGACGGAAGAATTTACCTTTATACAATTAGATATTTTCACCAGTTTGGATATGAAGTATCCCACTAGTTTGATTGATTTTATTTTAATAAATAATGATTTTATTTAAAAAACAAAAAACACAATAATACATTAACTAAAAAAATTGATAAATATAGATTAATACAAGGATGTCACACGCTCTAGAATAGATGTAATTATTTTCTCTGAAAAAATTTGCTTAGTAGTTTTTGAGGTGTCTAATCCATGAGATAAGATCTTGATATCATTCAGAAATTTAATACATAAATATTTCAACGGGTAATATCTCCATCATATATATTACCACAATAATTATGTCTCAAAATAATATGAATGAACTAGTACTCAAAATGTGTACTCATTAATATTGGTGGAGATGATAAAGAAAAAAAATCAATGAATGGAACTCTAAAATGAATGAAATATTTTTTCAATTTATGAATATCAAATAGCTTCTAATATAGTCACAAAACAGCCCATGGAATCAAACCACTATATTTTTAGACTTCCATTGATTCAATGAACTAAACTGATGGTTTAACACCTCAATCCTAATTAACCAGAGTCGACGCATTATTACATAACATTGGCCTGATACAATGAATCATGTCCCGAAAGTCCAATTATTTTAGTATCCTTATAGATACATTCATAGGTTTTACATTGCATTGTGAAATGAAAACATCAACAAGATTTTTTCCCCTTTTAAACACACTTATATCCTTAGCCTATCCCTGCTGGTCAACCAATAAATACTTCTTCACATCCTGGGAAAAATAAAACATATAAATCATTGAGCTTAGATGCTCAGTAAGGATAACAATATTATGGAAACATTCATAAATAAGATTAAACATTTAAGGTAATGTATCCGACTAAAACAAAATCCTTTTAAACATAAACTTCAGAATAATATTGAAATGATAAAATCAAATAATTCCATTTAATTATTCACATTGATATTCTACTAGTCGAATAATCACATGAAATATCAATAGACCATTTCAAAATGTTGTAATGCATAATTCCAGACTTCATAACTACAGATTCATGGCCTTGTGAGAACACTACAAATAAGATTTTGTCAAGGCCTTGTTCTAAGACGCCAGTTTGTCTCATGAGACCTAATAATGCATCAAAGAGCTATATCGGGCTCCACCCATAACATACTAATTCCAATGCATTCCTCATATGAATAGATTTAAAGAAAACTGAATTATTTGTATTAAAACTAGAATACAAAATATAAATACATTATCCATAAATCATGAATGGAATAAAAATAATGAATCCACAATCAAACATGTCACAAAACATTCAATACGATATAGAATATTAGTATAATAATAAATCAACATGAAACAAGTTTAAAATCCATAGAAGGATGTTGAAATAGATGAAAATTATTTGTAAAACACTTTGAGAGAAATACCCATTTTTCATGAATACATTTAAAAGTCAGAGACTTTATAAAGGAAGACATTTAGAGACTTTTTGGAATCATATTTTCCCATAACAGTTTGAAACTTTTTAATGGAATTGACATTTTAAAAACATTCATGTCCATATAAATAAATCCTTAAAACCCGTTTTGAAATCATGGACAATAATGAGAATGATTTAGAAGAATAAATATTCAAAACATTTAAAATGATATTTTAATAAAAGAGTCCCTTAAAAATAATCCCATTTAAAACTGTTTTATGAAACATGGACATGGATAATAAATATGTCCCAGTAAAAACATACCCATAAACAATCTCGATTAATAATTAGATTGAGGAATGAACCCTTGCGTTGTACTTTTCCATGGTCGAGGGAATGCTAAACTCTTGTATAATAGTTAAATCATTGTTATTAAAATATAAAATAAGTATATAAATAAGTATTATATCATATATGATCCTTTAATATTGCTTTGTTAATAATATTTTAGTAGTATCATAATTTCGGTTGTTAATAGATCTGTTTTCCATTATATATCTGGTTACGTAAGCCATGTTTATTATGGATTGGATAGATTTTATTCATATCCATTATGATGTTTTGTTCATAAAAATTATTTGAATCATAAAATGAAAATTATTCTGGAATTATTACGATGGGGAATGATTCTCATCGAGTTCGTGGAAACGGTAATCCATACGTACGCACGAGTGAAAATATCATTTTATTGATGGTGAAATTGTATGTAATTTAAAGTTATATCATATATACATAATAATTAAGATGTTATATTTATTATGTAAACCATTTATTCTCATTATTATACCCATCCAAAAAAATGAAGAGTTTGAATAAAAAACTACATCACGATGTGGAGATGGTAAGTCTTACGTACGCACGTATGGTGACATTGTCATTTATAGGATGGATAAAATAATAAATATGGTTGTACCACATTTATAATAAAATAGAATTATGTATAAGGTACTTTTGTTAATATTTTTGTATGGAATCAATGAAATAATAAGTGGATGAAGAAAAGAACTTGAAAGATGTTGGTGAAATTATTATCTCTTCTTCGTGTGTTTCCTTTTCAGTTGATAAAAAATGCTCCTTAGGTTGGATTTCAAATATAATTGAGGACTCCAGGTTTATGTGAGAGAAGTTGGGAGGATATTTGGGTACGTTTTGTCTGAGCCAAATGGCTTTGGAGGTGTAAAATTAAGGGAACGAAAATTACCCTTTTATAAAAGAGTTGAGGTCCATTTTAGGAAAAGATAGAAATAGTATATTAAAAAAATCATTTTAGGTTTATAATTGCTCCAAAATGATTTATTTCGAGTATAAGGTGGGTATAGGTTGAACAAATCTCAAAATATTGGTTTTAGATATGTTTAGGTCACCATATTAACCATATCTTATAGATTTAACTCTTAGTTAAGTAGTTTTCCATTTACCATGTCTCTTTGTATTTTTATATTATATAGTTAATAAACATACTATAACATCCAAGTGACCCCAAGTGGTTAATTATTAATTTATATTACCTTATATAAGTCCTTTTTCCAAACCGTAAATTTTTAGGACTATTATATAATTTAATAATATAATATTTTTTTCAAAAAACTCATTAATGTTAATTTTGAAAATATTTAGTATTTGGTTTTTGTGAAAGTCATCACAACTTTATTACATCGAAAAAAATACATTGAATCACTGATAACATGTCATATTCACATAGAAAATTCCTGTATGGAATCAAATCTTTAAAATTATATTTATTTTAATATTTACAATATCATTTATTTGATTCTTTTATTAATAAGGAAAACACTACATCATTATTGTGTCCTAAATAAATCTATTTATTTTATGTATAAAAATTATAAAAAAAATATCATCATTTTGGAAGTGTCTTTAGCTTTATTATTTATATATAGTCAAAAATATATCTTATATAACCCCATTTAAAAAGTTTTTTACTTAAATACATATGTTTAGGTCATTTTTTCCTTATTCTAAATTAATTAATATAATGTGTCATTATGACTCTCCAGGGGCTCCATAGGGTCCCACAATTGTCTCCAAAATGACCATGGTAAGACATTTATCAACCAATAGGAATTGAACACAAGTTAGGGTGATATAATATTATTATTATATTATGTTTTACCATTGTTTACCATATTTACCATTTAACCATGGTAAATAAATTTTTTACCAAAGTAATTATTCATAATGTCTAAAAATAAAACATACCTATTTAAACAATTTAAACCTCCTGATTCCATATATAGAATAAATTTTTCTAAATTCAAATCACAGAAGTGTCAGAAATTAATTTAAAATTAATTCTCTTTGTCAAAACAAAAAGCATGTTTCTAAGAAATAAAAACTATCAAAAGATTGGCACTTCTTTAGATCCAGTTTAAATGTGATCTTACATAAAATGACCTAAATTATATTATAAGTGAAAAATATAATCTAATTATACTATAAAACCACCGTAATGTATAATTTAACACTATAAATTATTTTGATTAAAAAATTAGTTTTTAATTAAAATTTAGTATTTTTCACTATTCATAACAAATTGAATGTTTTCATAAAATTACAAAAAGTTCACCCGAACCTAATTTCGGTATTCCAAATTCAAAAATAAAGTCCATTTTGAAAATTAAAATTTATAAAATTTAAAAAAGTGGTTATTACCATTTATAACAATTAGTTTGATTGGTCGTAGAGTGTTAAAACTCAAAGTTGTGTACAATGCAAGCTACAACATTATTCAAAGGGAATCGTACAATGAAATCATGGAGTGTTTCATTATACCCTCCTTAAATTAATTCCATCCTTGATATTAATATAATATTACTGCATAAAAATATTTGGTTGGTTCTTTATCATAAGTTCAATGGGTTCCCACGTTTCATCTTCCATCTTATTGTTTCTCCATAGAACATTTACCAGACAGGTCATCCAGTTTCTCACCACTTGTTATCTTGTATCAAGATTTTTGACAGGCTCTTCACTATAAGATAGATTAGGTTCTAGTTCAATTTCCTCATAGGTGAGTACATGTATTTGGCCAGACATGTATTTTCTCAACAGTGATACGTGGAACACATCATGAACTTTGGAGAGAATTGGATGTGTTTCCAAATGATAAGCTATAACTCCAATTCATTCTAGAATTTTGAAAGGTCCTGTTGTGCCCAAGTGAAGTGATTGCATTTGTTGTCAATAACTTGTCTTCGTGTGCCATCTGATGAAGTACATCTTGAAGATTGATGATTACAGAAGCATTACATCTGACGATTGATGAGCTGTTCTTAAGTTCAAAGAACTTGTATCAACTGGATACAAAGTCACAACAAAGTTAGAAGACCATGCATTGTATTGACAATGCATGAGGAGATGAGAAGATGATCCATCCACAACTTCTAAGTGGATGAAGTGGTGTTTAATGAAGTCCATGCACTATCACTTAGTGCATGTGAATCAGAAGATGTTCCAATTGATATCTGATTAGATCAATGAAGTTTATTGAAGAAATATTTGATTCAGGAGTTCGGTTGATGAAGATCCTTGAGAATTCTCTCCTAAGTAGAAAATGAGATGATGAAGAAGAATTATGAATTGAGTAGTTGTTTCTAATCAAGAAGATTAAATGTTTAAGATGAATGGAGGAATTCTTAAGAAGGAGAAGACAAATGGAGGAGAAGAAGAATGGCTTGGGAGAAGATGAAGAGTAGTGGCATTTGGCATTTTCACTTGGTTACTTTGTTTTTAAACAAAGTCCTAAGTGTTTCCTCAAGCAAAAAATTAGCCACCAAGGGCCAGCCTTAAGGGTTCAACCCCCAAGGCACATGTGGGCCTAAGGCGCCAGGCCCAAGGGGGGATCCCATGTGGCCAGCCCGAGAGGCAGGGGGGCCGTGTGTAAGTCGGGGCCACGCAGGGGATCAGGCCTGCGCAGCATGGGCGCCAGAGCGCGCCCGGAGGATGCATAGTGGGCGCTAGGAGCGCGCCCGCAGGGAACAGAGTGGGCGCAGAGCGCGCCCGCAGGGAGAACACGGTGCGGGGCGGCACCGTGAGGAGGGAAGTTCAATTGGGGAGTTGCGGCAGTGGCACATTGATAAGCCGCGTGAAAATCGGCCGCCGTTTCGATGTGGGACGCGCATTTTTCACCGGGAACGAATCCCAGCCGCTCATCTGATCTCGCGGACGATCGGCGCCGCTCATCTAATCCGTCGTGCCCCCGATCTGATCCAGGCCGTTGATGATCTTTTCAAAGCCGAATCCAACGGCGCTGGAGGTGTCTTCCTCCTCGAGCTCAGCCGAGGATCCCCGACGTCTCCCGCTGAACCAGAGGCCACCCGACGACCTGTTTTCGAGCTCCCGGCCACCATAATTTGATCTGAAGACTCCATTGAGCTCGTCCGGCCACAACGAACACATCCATGCTTTAAAATGAGCTTGCATGCTACCAGTGGAGAAATTCGATGAAGGCCGAAGGCAAACGAAGTGCCGAGGCCACACGGTGTTCATGTTTTTCATGGGATGGATTAAACAGAGGCTTGCATGCGTTTTAAAATGCATGCACGTGGATAAAGGAGAAGGAGAAGAAGTCCGCGTTGTGCAGAGAGAAAGAATGAGATTCTCGGCCCGTGTTTGAAGTTTTCAAAGAACCGAAAATCTCGGTGGATCAAGATTTATATCCCGCGGATGTTTTGAGGATTCCTCTACCTATAAAAAGAGAGGTCGAGACCTCTGGAAGTTTGCTGAAAAATATGTGATCCGTGAGAGCCTTCTGCCTCGCGAAGAAAGAGCCACCGCGCAACTACCTTGCGCGGCTGTTGTTCTCGGTGCCACCCGAGGCCGGAAAGTGACCCCCTGCGCGCTATCCTTTGCGCGACAGGAAGGAGGGTGAGCAGCACGAACTTGTGCGCCACCTCTGTGCACCGCTGCCCCCTACGCGGTTTGCACTTGCGCGCCCGCGGTGCTTTGCACCTGTGGCTTGCGCGACCCACGGCCAGTGGCACATGCACGGCTGTGAAGAGAAGAACAGGGGCGCACCCCTTGCGCGACTCCTTTGAGTTTGCCTTGTGTGTGCTTAGTGGAGTGAAGGCCGTAGCCATTGGTGGTTGTGAAAAACAAGAGGTGAAGGCCGAGACCACACTATGTGTGTGTGAGCTAAGTGCAAATTGAAGAACACCCTACGGGCAGTGGGTGTGCAAAGAGGAGGAAGGCAAGGCTTGCACTTTGTGTGTGCATTTGAAGAAGAAGGTCGCAGCCCTTATGTGGTGCACATATTGAAGAACAAATTAAAGAACACTTTGTGTGTGTGAAAGGAGTGGAAGGCCACCACATTTGTGTGTGTGCATAACAAGAGGAAGAACCCGAGGCTTGGAAGTGAGAAAGCAGGCTTGCACCTTGTGTGCAAAGTGAAGAACACACCTTGAGTGTGTGTGAAGTGAAGAGCCCGAGGCTTGTGAGTGTGCAAAGAAAGGAAGAGGCCGAGGTTCGGCTTGTACCCATTTGAGTACATTCAAAATGAGTTGTGTATGTGTGCACAAGTGAAAAAGAGTGACAAAACATAAGAAGAAGAGGAGTACACACTTAAGTGTGTGAATGCAAAAGAACTGATCATTCTAAGTGATTGGTTTTTGGTGAGCAAGACCAACGAGATCTTTTGAATACTGTTGAAGCTACTTGGAGTTTTGATCAACACCTTTGAAGAAGTGAAGTGGAGCCATGATGAAGATGATGTTGTGGAGTTGGGGGGTTTAACCAACTTGTAATTGGGGGGTATAACCAATTACTGTGTAATCATCTTTTGGCATAGTGAAGAATCCGTGTTGGGGGGTGTAACCAACACGGCAAGGAGTAGGTCTTTGTACCGAACCTTGTAAATCTCTGTGTTCTGTGCTCTCATTATTACTGCACCACTAAAAGAGTAGATCTAGGCTTTAACCAGCTGCAGAGGTTGAATTGATAATCGAAAGGGAACAATTCATAAAAAGAAAAAGTTATCACTGATTCACCCCTCCCCTCTCGGTGATCACAACCGATCCAGGCATTTCAAGTGGTATCAAAGGGAGGTTTCCTCAGTAAGGATCTACTTCTGAGAAGATGGAAAATCTGAATTCTGTTAATAGTAGGGGTGTTCCTACATTCGATGGAAATAATTACCATAGCTGGAAGAATCGATGGTTACCCTACCTTCTATCTCTCGGCCTTGAAGTTAGAAATGCAGCCTTATTTGGATTCCCTCCTCATGCTGATGAAGCTGCTATGTCACCTACTAAGAAAAGAAATATGGAAGTTGATGGTAAAGCTCAAAATGCCATTCTTATGTCACTCTCAGAAAAGGTATACACAAAAGTCATGGGACTCAAGAATGCCAAAGAAATTTGGGACAAATTGGAGAGCAGTTATGAAGGCAACATGAAAGTCAAGGAAGCTAAATTACAAATTTGGAGAAGTCAGTTTGAAGATATTAAGATGGGAGAAGAAGAAAATATTGACGATTATTTCACAAGAGTCAATGAAATTGTCAGCAACATTCGAGGCTTTGGAGAAAAGTTGTAGGACTCAACTATTGTTAAAAAACTAATGAGAAACTTTCCTGACAGGTTTGATCCCAAAGTCTCCGCACTAGAAGACAGAGATGATCTCTCTCTTGATGAACTTCACAACATTCTCATTACATATGAAATGAGGAAGATTCCAGTATTCAAAAATAAGATCAAGGATGAGATAGCTTTCGAGGCCATGAGACAACTCAAGATAAGAGATGACGA
Organism: Viscum album; assembly: GCA_963277665.1. NCBI lineage: Eukaryota > Viridiplantae > Streptophyta > Magnoliopsida > Santalales > Viscaceae > Viscum > Viscum album. The sequence continues at coordinate 1,641,109,296 of OY728135.1, read as the reverse complement.
AGTCTTAGGATCAAATGAGTCGAACAATGAATAAAAGGATGAAGATCTCAACAAGGTTATTTATCTTTTATCTAAATGGTTTGGAAAAACTAAATTCAGGGGAAAAGGGAAATTACCATCGAGGTGTTTCAATTGCAATAACATCGGACACTTTGCTACTAACTGTCCCGAGAAAAGATCTAGTGCTCCGGAAGTTGAAGAAGATAAGTCACAAAATAAGAAATGGAGTAGATACCCAAGATAAAGAAACAGATCTAGTGCAAGAAAGAAAAGGTTTGTTCCAGGTGAAAGAAGAAGCTATGTTAGCAGAGAGGAAGAATCAGACTTCACTTCAGCCAGTCAATCAGAAGAAGAAACGAATTTTATGGCTCATGTGGAAAAAGGGTTTGACACATGCAGCAGTGAAGATGATGAAAATGAACGAACAGAGCTCGAACACATGTTGAAAGATGAACTAGTGGCTTGCCTTGAACAGAACACTAAACTCAAGAAAGAGAAGATATTGTTACAAAAGGAAACCAAAAGGATGACTGAGGAGTTGGAAGAATGTATGAAGAAAGAGACAATGTACATTGATGAAATCAAGAGACACAAACTGAAGGTAGCTGAGCTGGACAAGATAGCAAAGGATCTTGAGGAGAAACTTCACCTCAAAGAAGAAGAGCAATCATTGACACATTCCAAGTGGATTGAAGCACAGAATAGCTTGACAAAGATGAGAGAAGACTTCAACAAGGCTGTTGAGGTCAAAGCAGAATCATCTCACACTGGTGCTCAGAGGCAGGTCGACTCACCACTCAGTAAATCTCAATTTACATATGTTATTTCTAACTATGCAGGTTCAAAGATAAAATTGAGACAAACATGTCATAAACAATCCTGTTCAACATCATCTTCAGTGGAAGAAAGGAAATCCTCAGGAAGTACTACTCAAATCTTGGACAGGAAATTACAACATGACTCTTATCAACGGAAAAGGTCAAAGTTTAGAGGCTACTGCTGGTGTTGTGGTGTGTTTGGTCATAAGGCCTATGCATGCTGGTATAACATGTCTCTTCCAATAATGAGGCACGAGTCAATGGGGAGACATCCTGAAACCCAGAGTGTTGTGCAGAAAGTATCAAAACCTCCAATTCAGAACACATTTGACTGCCTAAGTGAAGCTTATGGAAGATGTGACCAACAAGGTCATAGAGCTGATAAATGTATGACTACTCTTCCCGAACAAAAAGTCAAAGACATGAAAGGGAAAGGCATTCAGGAAACCAATGAAGAAATCACATGCTTTGCTGAAGTTGCTCCAAAAGCCAGCAGCAGAACCAAGTCATGGATTCTTGATAGTGGATGCTCATCACACATGACTGGTGATATAAAAATTCTAAACAACATAGAAAGTCATGAAGGAGGCACTGTGGTGGTTGGAAATAATTGTTCTCTAAAAATCAAGGGAGTTGGAAAGGCACTGGTTGAAACAAAAAATCTAAAATCCAATGATGTGTTATTTGTCGAAGGATTGAAACACAACCTGCTGAGTGTAAGGCAGTTATGTGATGATGGTCATGAAGTACTGTTCAATAAAGATTCATGCATCATCAAGAGCTCGAAGGATGGATAGATCATCACTCAAGGAAGAAGAACCACTGGAAACCTATTTCAAATTGAGGTCAAATCAGAATACACCAGTGATGAAGAGGAAGGTAATAAAAGTGGAAGGACATACAACCAATTGAAGAAACATACTGACACAGAAAATGTCCTAGGTGACCCACACTCCTCAGTAAGAACTAGAAGAATGTTAAGATTGGAAGATCAGACTGCACTGGTTTCTCAAGTTGAACCTCACACAGTGGCTGAAGCAGTTGAACAATGGATACAAGCTATGCCTACAGAAAAATTTGTTGAGCTAAGGCTGAATTATCATGTTCAGCCTTCTCCTCTAACTTGAGGAAGAAGAAGGTCCCTCCTTATTCCCTAAATTTTTGTATTCTTGTACTGACATGCAGGGAATTGAAGTAGATGAGTGCATCCCCTGAGGGGGAGCATTGGTAGTTAAAGATGTGCAAGTTCCAGAAGCTCTATATTCTGAGTATGGTTTCCATTCATCCCTTTGCATTTGTTGGCCAATAAGGGGGAGAAATCATCAGGCACACAACATTCTCTAAGTGTGCTTAGGAGTATTGACAACCAAATACAAAGGGGGAGATTGTTTTGCCCAAGTGAAGTGATCGCATTTGTTGTCAATAACTTGTCTTCGTGTGCCATCTGATGAAGTACATCTTGAAGATTTATGATTATAGAAGCATTACATCTGTCGATTGATGAGTTGTTTTTAAGTTCAAAGAACTTGTATCAACTGGATACAAAGTCACAACAAAGTTAGAAGACCATGCATTGTATTGAAAATGCATGAGGAGATGAGAAGATGATCCATCCACAACTTCTAAGTGGATGAAGTGGTGTTTAATGAAGTCCATGCACTATCACTTAGTGCATGTGAATCAAAAGATGTTCCAATTGATCTCTGATTAGATCAATGAAGTTTATTGAAGAAATATTTGATTCAGGAGTTCGGTTGATGAAGATCCTTGAGAATTCTCTCCTAAGTAGAAAATGAGATGATGAAGAAGAGTTATGAATTGAGGAGTTGTTTCTAATCAAGAAGATTAAATGTTTAAGATGAATGGAGGAATTCTTAAGAAGGAGAAGACAAATGGAGGAGAAGAAGAATGGCTTGGGAGAAGATGAAGAGTAGTGGCATTTGGCATTTTCACTTGGTTACTTTGTTTTTAAACAAAGTCCTAAGTGTTTCCTCAAGCAAAAAATTAGCCACCAAGGGCCAGCCTTAAGGGTTCAACCCCCAAGGCACATGTGGGCCTAAGGCGCCACACCCAAGGGGGGATCCCATGTGGCCAGCCCGAGAGGCAGGGGGGCCGTGTGTAAGTCGGGGCCACGCAGGGGATCAGGCCTACGCAGCATGGGCGCCAGAGCGCGCCCGGAGGATGCATAGTGGGCGCTAAGAGCGCGCCCGCAGGGAACAGAGTGGGCGCAGAGCGCGCCCGCAGGGAGAACACGGTGCGGGGCGGCACCGTGAGGAGGGAAGTTCAATTGGGGAGTTGCGGCAGCGGCACATTGATAAGCCGCGTGAAAATTGGCTGCCGTTTCGATGTGGGACGCGCATTTTTCACCGGGAACGAATCCCAGCCGCTCATCTGATCTCGCGGACGATCGGCGCCGCTCATCTAATCCGCCGCGCCCCCGATCTGATCCAGGCCGTTGATGATCTTTTCAAAGCCGAATCCAACGGCGCTGGAGGTGTCTTCCTCCTCGAGCTTAGCCGAGGCTCCCCGACGTCTCCCGCTGAACCAGAGGCCACCCGACGACCTATTTTCGAGCTCCCGGCCACCATAGTTTGATCCGAAGACTCCATTGAGCTCGTCCGGCCACAACGAACACATCCATGCTTTAAAATGAGCTTGCATGCTACCAGTGGAGAAATTCGATGAAGGCCGAAGGCAAACGAAGTGCCGAGGCCACACGGTGTTCATGTTTTTCATGGGATGGATTAAACAGAGGCTTTCATGCGTTTTAAAATGCATGCACGTGGATAAAGGAGAAGGAGAAGAAGTCCGCGTTGTGCAGAGAGAAAGAACGAGATTCTCGGCCCGCGTTTGATGTTTTCAAAGAACCAAAAATCTCTGTGGATCAAGATTTATATCCCGCGGATATTTTGAGGATTCCTCTGCCTATAAAAAGAGAGGCCGAGACCTCTGGAAGTTTGCTGAAAAATTTGTGATCCACGAGAGCCTTCTGCCTCGCGAAGAAAGAGCCACTGCGCAACTACATTGCGCGGCTGTTGTTCTCGGTACCACCCGAGGCCCGAAAGTGACCCCCTGCGCGCTATCCTTTGCGCGACAGGAAGGAGGGTGAGCAGCACGAACTTGTGCGCCACCTCTGTGCACCGCTGCCCCCTACGCGGTTTGCACTTGTGCGCCCACGGTGCTTTGCACCTGTGGCTTGCGCGACCCACGGCCAGTGGCACATGCACGGCTGTGAAGAGAAGAACAGGGGCGCACCCCTTGCGCGACTCCTTTGAGTTTGCCTTGTGTGTGCTTAGTGGAGTGAAGGCCGTAGCCTTTGGTGGTTGTGCAAAACAAGAGGTGAAGGCCGAGACCACACTATGTGTGTGTGAGCTAAGTGCAAATTGAAGAACACCCTACGGGCAGTGGGTGTGCAAATAGGAGGAAGGCAAGGATTGCACTTTGTGTGTGCATTTGAAGAAGAAGGTCGCAGCCCTTATGTGGGTGCACATATTGAAGAACAAATTAAAGAACACTTTGTGTGTGTGAAAGGAGTGGAAGGCCACCACATTTGTGTGTGTGCAAAACAAGAGGAAGAACCCGAGGCTTGGAAGTGAGAAAGCAGGCTTGCACCTTGTGTGCAAAGTGAAGAACACACCTTGAGTGTGTGTGAAGTGAAGAGCCCGAGGCTTGTGAGTGTGCAAAGAAAGGAAGAGGCCGAGGTTCGGCTTGTACCCATTTTAGTACATTCAAAATGAGTTGTGTATGTGTGCACAAGTGAAAAAGAGTGACAAAACATAAGAAGAATAGGAGTACACACTTAAGTGTGTGAATGCAAAAGAACTGATCATTCTAAGTGATTGGTTTTTGGTGAGCAAGACCAACGAGATCTTTTGAAGACTGTTGAAGCTACTTGGAGTTTTGATCAACACCTTTGAAGAAGTGAAGTGGAGCCATGATGAAGATGATGTTGTGGAGTTGGGGGGTTTAACCAACTTGTAATTGGGGGGTATAACCAATTACTGTGTAATCATCTTTTGGCATAGTGAAGAATCCGTGTTGGGGGGGTGTAACCAACACGGCAAGGAGTAGGTCTTTGTACCGAACCTTGTAAATTTTGTGTTCTGTGCTCTCATTATTACTGCACCACTAAAAGAGTAGATCTAGGCTTTAACCAGCTGCAGAGGTTGAATTGATAATCGAAAGGGAACAATTCATAAAAAGAAAATGTTATCACTGATTCACCCCTTCCCTCTCAGTGATCACAACCGATCCAGGCATTTCAGGTCCAATGTAACTGGGACTCAATTTACCCTTCTTACTGAAACCTATAAAATCATTCCAAGGATATACCTTCAAAAAACATGATCTCCAACTTGAAATTCCAAATCCTTCCTCCGATTATCAGCATAGCTCTATTGCCTACATTAGGCTACTTCGATGTGGGTTTGGATAACCTCACCCTTTCCATTGTTTCCTCAATATATTCTGGGCCTATGAGTTTTCTTTCACCGACATCATCCCCAAAATATGGTGTCATACATCTCTTTCTGTATAATGCTTCATATAGTGCCACTTGAATACTTGAATGGTAGCTATTGTTATAGGAAAATTATTCCATAGGTAAAAATTGGTCCTACATACCTTAAAAGTCAAGTGAGCTAGAGCTCAACAAGTCTTTTATGGTTTTAATAGTATGTTATGATTTTCCATCAGTTTTTGTATGGTAGGAAGTGCTCAGACAATGTTTAGTATTTACTACATTCTAAAAAACTTTTCCAGAATCTTGATGTAAAATAGGGATCGTGAACAAAAACAATCGATAGGGGTACACCAGGGAGTCTTAAAAATTAATTAATATATATTCTTCCCAGATTTTCATGTGGTAAAGCTTCTCTTATATAATTAAAATATGCTGACTTGGTAAGACGATCAACAATGACCCATATTGCATCATTCCTTCTATGAGTCTTTGGTAGCCCCATGACAAAGTCCATCGTAATATTATCCCATTTCCACTCCGGTATGCGAATTTTTTCCATGATTCTTCCAGGATATTGCATTCCATCATTCACTTAATGAAAAACCATACATCTCGACACAAAATCAGCAATCTCCCTCTTCATGTTGTCCCACCAAAAATTTTCTTTCAAATCTCAATACATCTTTGTTGTCCCAGAGTGTATAAAGAAATTGCAGCTATGAGCATCATCCAACAATAACATTTTTAGATTAGGTATGTTAGGAACACAGATTCTCTTCCCAAATTTCAAAATTTCATCTTTATATAAGAAGTTAACTAGTCTCCCATCATTCACATCATTAATATTCTTTTCAAACTCCTCATCATCAGTCTGAAAACAATTTATCCTTTCTAGTAAAGATGGTTTGGAAACCAGTTGAAAAAGTATTAATGTTTCACCTTCCATGGTTATTCCCATATCCCTCTTTACTATATCCAAGAAAATTAAATCCCTTTCAACTCTCACCTTGTTCAAAACTCCATGATCTTTTCTACTCAAAGCATCTTAAACCTTATTTTCCTTCCTCGGGTGGTAGTTTATAGTGAAATAATTATCTTTGAGTAGATCAAGTCATCTTCTTAGTCTCATGTTGAGTTATTTCTATGATAAAATATACTATAAACTCTTTTGATTAGTATAAATCTCACATTTTTCACCATAGAGAGAGTTTCTTCAAATTTTCAAAGCAAAGATTACAGCTGCTAATTTGAGATCATGAGTAGGATATTTTTCCTCATGAATTTTATGTTATCGTTATGCATAGGCAATAACTCTATCATTTTGTATAAGGACACTACCAAGTACATTCATTGAAGCATAACTATAAATTACAAACCCATTGTTCCCTGATGGTAGAGTCAAGATAGAAGCATTGACTAATCTTATATTCAGTTCTTCAAAACATTCTTCACACTCTTTTTTCCAAACAAATTTAACCCATTTACATGTGATATTGGTTAATGGGTTAGCCAACAGGGAAAATTTCTCGATGAAACGTCGATAATAACCTTCTAAACCAATAAAACTTCATACCTCAGTTATACTCATCGATTCTGGCCATTCATGGACTTCCTTCATCTTTGAAGGATCAACAGACATTCCATCCTTAGAGAAAATATGGAAATAAAATAAATATACTAAATCTTGAATTCACACTTGCTAAACATCCTATGTAATTCATTTCTTCGAAGAGTCTTTAAAATAATGAGCAAGTGATTTTCATGATATTCAATGATTTTGTAGTATACTAAGATATCATCAATAAATACCTCTAAAAAGTCATAAATATATTCCTTGAAAACAAATTCATTATATCCATGACGATAAAGGTTTCATTAGTCAGTCCAAATGGAGTTACTGTAAACTCGTAATGCCCGTACCTAGTTCAAAATGCTATCTTCGGAATGTCTGCCTTCTTCATGTAGAAATGTTTGTATCTAGATCTAAGGTCAATATTTGAAAAATATTGAGCTCTATGAAGTTGGTCAAATAAATCATCAATACAAGTTAGGTGATACTTATTCAATATTGTATAGCATTGATCACCCTGTAGTCAATGCACTACCTCATAGACCAGTCCTTCCTAATAAAAAATGACAGGGTCTCCCCAGAGAGAAACACTAGGGTGAATAAATACCTTATTAATTAGTTCATCTATTTGTTTCCTTAGTTTCTCTAATTCCATAGTGGCCATTATATAAGGAGTTTTCGATATGGTCCTTGAACCGGAAATTAAATCAATAGGAAACTCAATTTCTCATTCTGAAGGATGTCCAGGTAAATCCACTAGAAACACATGAACATATTCTTGAACAATATGTATGTCCTCTATTCAAAATTTATTTTCTCACCCATACTTATTTCATTATTTTCTTCCCCAATAATTTATGTTAGTAGAGCTACATGAGGTGGATCAAGATAAGAATCAAGTGGTGACATTTCTGCTCTAAATATAATGCACTCCTTATCATCATTGAAAATTATAACCTACTCCATCTTACAATAAATTTTCAAATAATGGTATGAAAGCCCATCCATTCTAACAATTATATCAAACTCAATCATGGGTATGATTATGAGATCAAAAGATAATGAACATTTATATTCCCTAATGGTAACTGATTCACAAAATAGTTTTGTGATGAAACATCCCTTTGGTGTTTTTACTGACAACTCCCTTATTAAGTCAAATTGAAAATATCTATTTTTCTTAGAAAACAGGGAAGATATGAAACAATGGGATGATCCAGAATAAAATAAAGAAATGTCAAAACTTGAGTAAACCATTAAATTACCTTCCACCATGTCTTTTAAAGCTTCAACCTCAGCAGTAGTGATCTTATAAACTTGGACTTTAACCCATGGCATTTTTTGAGGTATCTTCCCTTGGTGCATAGGACATTCATTTTCATAATTTTCCTTTCCACTACAATTGTATCATTAAACATTTAAGCCTCCTTCTTCCCATTGAAATCACGAGCTTGGTGGCCTTTTTACAACACATGTAACAAACACCCATTCCCATCAGGAAAATACCAGGGTGTTTCTTCCAATATTTAACATAGGATGGATATTCAACTTTTCCCTTCTTCCACTTATTTCCATTTCCAAAGTGTTTAGAGTATCTCTTTTTCTCTTGTTTTTTATTAAAGTTGTAAGACTTAGATAATTTCTTTTCTATCTTGAGAGCGCATGAGACAATATCTTTGTATGATGGGAAGGATTGTGAGACTAATGCTTGACAGAAAAAATGGTTTTAACCCATCAATGAAACAATCAATATTACTCCTTGGGTTACATATATAATCTAATCCATTCATTACTAACCTTATAAAGTTAGACTCATACTTTTTGACATTCTCATACTTTTTTTGCCTTGGACTCAAAAATTGTCTTTCTATATCTGCTCGATGGTCACGAGGAAAGTATTTTTCTAAGAAAATAACTTTAAACTCCATCCATTACTTGTTTTATACTTATTAATCATTTGTTTTGTTTTGTATTAATGACCACCATTGTGCTACATCTACTGTGAGGCGATAAACTCCCATTAAATATTTTTCCCTTTCGCTACTCCCCAAAGCATGAAATATTTTCTCTACGAAATTTATCTATTGCTCAGATAATAATAGATTTGTACTGTCATTCAATTTTGGTAGTTGTTTCCTCCTGAATAGATCAAATATTGGTCCTCCATGTTGTGGATCAGGGTGCTCCAAATGGGTAAGGATATTATTCATAACCAGAGTGAGTTATCATAGTATGGTGATAAGCTGATCAGCCAGAGTTGCATCACCAGCTCCACTATAATTATCTTGAGTATGAGGGAAATATCTTCAGGGATTACGTGCCTTGATACAGTTTCCATTCCTTCCACTAGGTTCCATTTATAAAAAATGGCATACAATAGATTAGTTTATGTATCACAATACATAATTCAAAACTTGTAAAACACTTAACATAAATTGAACAGTTGTGGATATAATACATAATCATAAAAATGATTTCTTTGAGAAAGCTTTTACTCTAAAATTCTTCATAATTTCTTGTAATGAAAATCTGAATTATCCTAAGCATATCCCCCGGGAGTGTCATAAACAAGAGTGAAACAATCGCTATTGTCGTGTATTATGATACCCCTGGCCAATCCCGAAACTCCATGTTGGAGTTTTCACTCCTAGGTATATCTATTCCAGAGCCACCTCTACCTTCTCATATCCATACAGGGATGTATTACTTGGAAAATTCATAAAATCTCTACATTTCCAAAATTCAAGGAATTTCTTCTATATTAATCCTCAATGTCTATCTTTGGGTAATGTTATCTAATTGGAGTTTTTCTAAATCTATTTCCAATGTTGTTTCTAAACATTTTCGGATACCAACTGTAATGTCCTGACCCCAGTTACACAGATTCAGTGCATTATTACAGAACATTCGCATGACACAAGAAACCATGTCCCGAATTACTGATTAGTTTAGTTGCCTTGAATGTTCTAGATACATTAATAAGTTTTACATTACATCATGAAATTAAAACATCAACACCATTTTTCCCCTTTTGACCACACTTATATACGTAGCCAATACCTTCTGGTCAACCATAAAATACTTCTTCACATCCTTCAAAAAATAAATCATAGAAATGGGTGAGCTCAAATACTGAGTAAGGATAACAATATATCAGAAACATTCATAAATAAGAACAAACATTTTAGGCAATGTATAAGAATAAAACAAAATACTTTTAAACATAAACATCATTACAATATGGCAATGATAAAATCAAATAATGTCATTTACTTATTCACATGGATATTATACAAGTCTAATAACCACATGAAATATCAATAACCACTTTTATAATTATGTAATTCATAATTCCAAACTTTATAACCACATAGTCAAGGCCTTATGCCAAAACTACAAATAAGATTTTGTTAAGGCCTTGTTCCAAGAAACTAGTTTGTCTCATAAGACCTACCGATACATCAATGAGATATAGTAGGATCCACCAATCACTTACTAAGTCTAATGAATTCCTCATATGAAAAGGTTTAAACATAACATAAACATTGGTATTAAAACTAGCATATTAAATATCAATATATAATCCAGAAATGATGAATGGTATAAAAATAACACATCCACCTTCAAAAATATCACAAAACCTTCAATACAATATTTACGATTTGTATCATAATAAATCAACTTCAAACAAGTTTAAAATCCATCAAAAGATTTTTACATAGATGAAAATGATTTGTAAAAATCTTTGAGAGAAATATCCATTTTTCGTGAAAACATAAGTCACAAAATTTAGAAAGGAAGACATTTAAAAAAATTAATCAAAGTATCTCATACCACTTTGAAAATTTTCAATGTAATTATCATATTAAAAAAAATTCATGTTCATATAAATAAATCCATAAAACCCATTTTGAAAGCATGGACATTAATGAGAATGATTTAGAAGAATAAATATTTAAAACATATAAAATTATGATTTAATAAAAGAGTCCCTTAAAACTGTTACCATTGAAAAATATTTCATAAAAATGGACATGGATAATAAATATGTCCTAGTAAAAAAATTACCCATAAAAAATCTTGAAAAATAATGAGATTGAGAAATTAACCCTTAACTTGTACTTTTCCTTGGTTAAGGGTACGTTAACCTCCTATATAATAGTTAAATCATTTTTATTAAATTATACAAATAACTATATACATAAATATGATATCATATATGATCCTCTAATATTTCATTGTAAATAATATTTTAGTAGTATCATCGTTTCAGGTGTTAACTAGTCTGTTTTACTTTATATGCTCAGTTATGTAAGACATGTTTGTTATGTATAGGGTGTATTTTATTCATATACAGAATGATATTATGTTCATAAATATTTTTCTTATTCATAAAAAGAAAATTATTCTTGAATGATTACGATGGGGAATGAATCTCATCATGTTTGTGGAGACGGTAATCCGTACGTACGCACGAGCGACAATATGATTATTTTGATGGTGAAATCATATGTAATTGGATTGTATATCATATATACAGAATAATTAACAGGTTATATATATTATTTACATTAGTTACTCTCATTATTATACCCATCCAAACTAATGATGTGTTTTAATAACAAACTACACCATGATGTGGAGACGGTAAGTCGTACGTACGCACGTATGGTGACTTTGTCATATATTGGTTGGATAGAATTAAGAATATGGTTTTACCATATTTATATTAACATCTTAGTATGTAGAAGGTACTATAGTTATTATTTTGGTATGGAATAAAATAAATATGAAGTGGAAGAAGAAAAGAACATGAAAGAGGGTGGTGAAACTATTACCTCCTCTTTAGGTGTTTCCTTTTGAGTTGATCAAAAGGGATCCTTAGGTTCACTTTATCAAACATGTAAGGACTTCAGGTTGAAGTGAGGGAAGTTGGGAGGAAATTTTTCCAGGTTTTGGCCAAGCCAAATGGCTTTGGCGTATTGAAATTAAGAGATGGGGAAGTACCCTTTTATAAGAGATGTGCGGGTCAATTTAGGAAAAGATTGAAATATTTTTTTATAATAAAATACTTTTAGATTTATAATGGCTCCTAAATGATTTATTTCAAGAATAAGGTGGGAATGGATCGAAATCATCTCAAACAATGGGTTTTATATAGATTTAGTTTAACATATTAACCTTATTCTTTAGATTTAACTCTTAGTAAAATAGTTTTTCATTTACCATGTCTTTTTGTATTTTTATATTATATGGTTAATAAACATACTATAAGAATCCAAGAGAACCCCATGTGGTTTATTGTTAACATATAAAACCTTATCTATGTCTGTTGTACAAACCATATATTTTTAGGACTATTATATAATTTAGTAATATAATATTTGATTTAAAAACTCATTTATGTCAATTTTGACACTATTTAGTATTTGGTTTTTGTGAAAGTCATCACAACATTATTGCATAAATCCAAATAAACTTAATCAATAATAACATGTCATATTCACCAATAAAATTCGTTTATGGAATCAAAACTTTCAAATTATATTTATTTTATTATTTACAATATCATTTATTTGATTCTTTTATTAATAAGGAAAATATTGCATCATTATTGTGTCATATGTAAATATATTTATATTTATGTCTAAAAATTATAAATAAAATATTATCAGGTAGGAATTCGTTTTGTATTTCTAATGAGTTTTTATAATGTCAAATATAACTTATATAACCCCATTTAAAAAAATTTACAAAAATATATATTTTTATGCAATTTTTTGTCATTACATTTTGTTAATTAATATAAAGTGTCATTATCACTCTCATGTGGCTCCATGGGGTCCCGAAAATGACCGAATGGTGACCATGGTCAGACATGTATCAACCAATATAAATAGGACACATTTTAGGGTAACTTATTATTATTATAAAATTATTTTTTACCTTTATTTGCCGGATTTACCTTTTATCCATGTTAAATAAAATATTTACCGAAATCGTTATTCATAATGACTCAAAATAAAAGTTACCTATTTACACAATTTGGACCTCCTAATTCAAAATATGGAATCCATTTTTCCAAATTCAAAACCCATAATTGGCAGAAATTAATTTAAAATTAATCCCCATTGCCAAAACAAGAAATGTGTTTTCAAGAAATAATAATTATCAAAAGATTGACACTTGTTTATGTCAAGTTTAAATGTCAAGTTAAATAAACTTACATAAATTATATTAAATGATAAAAATATAATCTAATTATACATTAACACCAAAAAAATGTATACTTTAACACTATAAATTATTTTTATTAAAAACATAATTTTAATTAAAATTTAGTATTTTCCACTATACATCAAAAATTCAACGTTTTTAGAAAAGTACCAAAAATTCACCCAAATATAATTTAGATATTAAAAACTAAAAAAATGAAGTCCATTTTGAAAAATAAATTTTATAAAATTTCAAAAAGTGGTTATTACTTTTCTATAAAAGCTAGTTTGATTGGTCGTGGTGTTTTGAAACTCCAAGTTGCGTACAACGCAAGCTACTGCATTATTCAAAGGGAAGCGTACCGTGAAATTTTGGGGTGTTATAGATGGAGGAAGTCGACTTAACAAATTGGTATTGAACAGTAGAAAATAGTCACTTATGTGGTTATGTAAATCAATTCACCCAATAAAATGAATGGGTATACAATGATAAAGATGATATAATGTGGAACTAAGAATAATTAAGAAATTAAATATAGAAACTCATCAAAAATTAAAAAATTTATAATTATAAATAACACGCAAGTCAACGAATTCATATAATAACATTAAAATAATCGATAAGAATCCAAATGCCCAAATTTCGTTACAAAATACACTTAAAATAGAGACTTGCAATTCCTTTGGTCATGTCACACCATTCAAATTAGAACTATTCAATAGGTAGTCCAAATGGATGTTGAAAGTGGGTGGAGTAATAACATTACATCACTTAAGTGGAAGGATACATGATTATTCACTATCTTAAGTGATATTCCTAAGGTAATTTTATAGAGGAATAATTTGAAGAGTTCATAGATAATAAAAAATTATATCTTGAGTTATTATAAAAAATATATAACTTTTGTCCAAAGTGGATAAAAAATTTAAGAGTTATGCCACAAATATTTAGATGAATATTTGGAACATAGAATCATGACCTGAATTTAGTCTTAAAATTGACCCCTTAGATCCCCCTCAAAATTTCCGAATTTGACTCGAACCCAATTAAATGAAATGTTAAAAATGATTTTCCCTATCTTAAATTATGGTTTTAGATTTATTGGAATCTAACTGCAGTCTCCATGTCAAATTTAATTGGTTGAGGTAAAATCTTCTTTACCTGTAAATTTCTTTGTTGGTGGCCCAATATGGTCATCATTGTTTTAAATAACCAATTTCTCCATTAATAAAGTAGTCCTTATATAATTATAATGATGATATTAAAATTAGAAATTAGAATTTATTAATACAAAATGTTCTGGATGATTATATAAAAATGGTTCTAGATTAACACACTTCAAACAATAATTTCCAAAATGATGAGAATTGAAGTATGAATTCTAAAATGAGTTAACTGGGGATTCTGAGAGCAACCAAAAAACCCAAAAATTTAAAAAAATGTATTCAAAAATAATTATCATTCAATATCTAATCACACCCACTAAAATAAGATTTCTTATTCCCTAATTCAAAAAATACGATTAAAATAAAATCCACTTCTCTGAAAATATATTAACATAAAATATTTTACACCACCACCAGATTTCAAAAAATCATTACTCCAATAAAAAATACATTATAAAAACTCATGTACAAAGGTATATCCCAATCTAAATCCCTTTATATTTTTCAAATTCAACGACACCCTTCATCCAATACTAATTAAGCATAAAGATGTGTTGTGAGTCAAAAAAGTACCGGGGATAATTTTATATTAAAGGGGAAATTAAATTGAATTTCAATGAAATAATCACATTCATTCTTAATATGAGTATCTAATTTTTTATTTCTTTTTTATTTTCTTTTTTTGTTTTTATTATTAACAATAATTGAGATGAAAATATAATCTCTATTAATGAATACTATGGATTCACTATTACTATGTTCCAAACACATAATATTTCATAAATTATATCACTAAAATAGACATGAAAAGAATAAATCTAGGAAATAAAACTATGGATTCATGATACACAAGTGTTGAATTACGCAAATTAGGAGAAAAAATTCTTATATGTGATTATTTTTTCTTCTTTCGATTTTATTTACATTTTATCTATTATTTTTTGGATATTAAAATTATACAGAAAATAACCCCAAACCCTATTAAATGATCTATAGACCCCAGGAACTAAAACATACACAAAAACCCATCTAGTTATGAATTTTCAATTAAATGTTTGAAAATTTGGATGGTAAGAATTACATGATTGAACAATGTCAACAAATACTATTCCCATGACCCTATATTGGAATAAATATCATAATAAAGGCATAGAAAATGATTTTACATTCAGTTTTCTTGTTTAAGAAAGTACATTATATCATGAAATGAAAATAAAATTAAATTTTCCTTAAATCCCGTTATCTTCCAAAAAAAATTCTTACATAATTTCATGTCTCACTAACCCAAGAATAAAATTTCATTTCCATTTTTTGGAATGAGATGAGATGATTCGATTAAGAATTTGGATTCATTTGAAAGACAGGTTTTATGAAATGATTTTTTATATAAAATCATGGAATCAAATAACATGGTTTGAAAATGAAAACACATCAATAATAAACTAATCATTCAATATCCATGTCACATGTAGGCTCCTATAATATTATGATAGACTTATATTGACCTTGGAATGGTATTTGATACAATTGAAAATATATAACATCATCAAATTCTAAATCTCATACGTAAACAATCATAGAGGACCATGGAAACCCCAAGGGGTTACCTTAACTAAAAAATTATAATTCCAAAATATTGAAAAAATTATTATTATTATTTTGTTGTGGAAGAAAAATAACACAAAATCAAATTAAAACATAAAAAGCAACTATGTTTCCTCCTAAATATTTTTTTTAATGTCTTTTACTTAACACAGACCCCCAAACATTCCCAATACCACCATTAAGTATTTTAATGAATTTATTTTTCACCAACTCAACTAAATTTTCATTGTGTCAATATTGGGTTGTGTATAAAGGTTTTTAAATTAATTTAAAATAATAATATTTGTTTCCTTTAGTGTGATAGTCCTTAAAATTTCATATGGGGGCATAAAAGTTTTTTCCTATGCTTGAAAATGATATCTATAATAATTCTCCTAGGAATGGAACTGAGAGACAAAGAGATAAAAATAAGGAAGGTTTTGATTATCCCATATTTTTTCATATTTAAGTGGGGAATGTGGGACCTTGAATTTGAGCTCAAGTTGGTTAACACATTTAGAATAATTATTGTTCATTTATTTGAACTTAGTTTATTTTTCTAATAATTTAGATACACCTAGTTCTTTAGGATTATAAATTTAATTCACCAAATGGTCTAGCTAATTATCAGTAATGGGTATAAACTCAATGCTTATGATTTTTTTAAATGATTCAGTGAATAGTTATCCTAAAATGCTTTATTAGATATATTTTAATGATATTAAAGATATAGATACTTGTTTTTATAATGTAAATAAAAATAATGTATTTACACATGAAATAGACTTCTATAAAATATTCATTCATGTCCATCATCTCTCCAAATTCAATGTATGGTTCTAAGGAATTTTCCTAAGATATTTTTGGAAACTAGTCTCTATACATAATGTTTATTATGGTACTATCAATGTAGAGTAGGCTGACTCAAATTTTTTGATACATTATAGTTATAATCTCACTGAAGAAACATCAGAAATCATTATCTCGTTTTGATTACAAAATTACAAAAATGACATTTTTAGGTAAAATTAGTTACTGGGTTATGTTATTTGTTCATATTTAAAAATAAGGAGTTTAAATTATTCTTTTTTTTGAGTTGGAAGTATTTGTGATGTTTAGTAATTCAGACCATATAGTTCATTGTGTTTTTCATTTTCCAATAAATATAATCCCTGAGTTTAATTATATATTGGGTGGAAATTTTTTGTATAATGAGGATTTTCATAATTTTTTGAAATGACCTCCATTGTATTTCTATAAAGAAAACTTCATTCATGGATGTAATGGTTGGGAAATAGTCCATCCTATGGTAATAAATTTCATATATTTTGATAAAGGGACAAAATTTTGTATGGTATGAACTTCATGAAGTTATCTCTCTTCAACATACATTGATGAGATTGAATATTAATCCTGAAAAGGATATTCATCCTAAAGATTTTATATTCTAATAGGTGTGTGGTATTTCATTCAGTTGTATGGTCCCAAGTGTAGGTGGGCATACAATTAAAAATCAAAAATTTAAAAGAAAGGGTTGAAGAATAAATAATGTAGGGGATAAAAGAAAAATAAGGATAGAATAGAATATGAGTGTCTAATTTACTTACTTATGTCTTAAAAAAACTCTAAAATTTGGGATCACCCAAATTTAACCCATAGGTAGAATCAATCATTGTAGTTTATGTAGGGTTCAAAACTATTATGACTAAAAAAGTAATCCTGAGACACTTAGATTTATTGTGGGGTTTTTTTGATGTGGAAAACTAATTAGATTGATTTAATATGAATAAATAATAATATTTTTATGGATCAAGAAACACACAAATACATTAAATAAAATAATTGATAAATATGCATCAATCCTAGGTTACCACTCAGGATAGAATACATGTAATTAATTTATTAGAAAAATTAATATCACTAATTCATGAAGTATCCAATCAATTACATAAGTCCCTGAAATCATTAAATTATTTAATCCATACACAATTTTAATGATAATGTCTTAGTCACATATAGGACCACAATAATGATAACTCCATGGAATAGTATTATACTACCATAAAAATGTTTTTTCATTAATCTCGGTGAAGATGATGAAGAAAATATGTCTGTAAAAGAAAATATAAAACCAACTAACAAATTTAATAAATTATTTATATAAAATTATGTTTAACACATCCATTAGAAATTATCTAGTGACCCCACAAGAGTTATAACCTTCCATTGATGCAAATATCTCAATCTATGGTGAAAATATATTTAAAGAAGTTTGATTGAAGAAGATAAAAATAAAAAAAGATAATAAATTTTTTGTTTTTGTGAATATATTCAAAAGACGAAATGAATTAATAGTTACTAATAAAAATGAAATGAATAATAATTAATAGTAAAGAATAAAATAAAATTATAAAATTATAGTGAAATCAAAAAATTGAAGAAAAACCACATAATAAAAAAATTGCCACATAACATTACAATGTAAGACAAGTATCCAAAAACACAATTTTCATCCCAATTTACACCTTAAATAGATCCTTGGTTTTAAGATTTTCATGAAACCCATAAAAATTAATACCATTAAAAATTTGTCCCTAAGGGTTGAAGAAAGTGGATAGAGTAATAACACTACATTATTTACAATGCATCATTCAGGGTTTCTCTCTCTCTTAATTGTCCTACTAGAATAAATTTTAATGAGAATAAATAAGGAAATTTAATTTAAAAGAAATATTTATATCAACGAGTGTTATAAATAATTTCAATATTTTTTCAAAGAAGTATCATCAAATATATATTTATTCTTGAAATTGAAAGATGTTTTTTCATGATTTGGAATATGTCGAAGAATTTAATCTTCATCTTAGGACACATAAATCTCAATCTAAATGAATTATTTAGGCTTATTCCATTTTTAATTAATTTTTCTAAATTATGTTCCATAGTTTATATAGCGTATCAGACTTATTTAATTTCAATTGTCCTCTCCACCTTTATTTTAATTAGATGAGGTAAAATATTTTTACCCATAAATTTATGTTTTAGTTTCCAAATATGATCATCATCTATTATAAATATCAAATTTCTCAAAGAATAATAAATATTACTTAGATAAATACATTCATGATTTAGAAATAAAAAAATAAATTAATCAATATTTAATTTTTTATGAACTAATAGAAAACGGGTTGAGAATAACACATTTTATACATGAATCGCACAAATGATCATAATTTAAGTACAATTTGTAAAATGAATTAACCATGGATTTGAAGATAAAAAAAAATCACATAAAAATATTAAAACAAATAGTAACATTTTTTCCTTTCAGTTTCTATCCATACCACTAAGATGAGATACGATAGTCTCGAAATCCACGAATAATCAAATTTCTATCCTCTTGTCCAAATATGATTTCACAAATGTTTGTAGACACAATCAACTCAAATCAATCAGTCATGAGTCATGTCAAAATAATTATATAAAAAGTCACTTACACAACAATATCCTAATGCCATGTTTGTCCCATTTTTCCAAATCCCCACTACCTTTATATAAAATATATATAAGCATGAATATATGTTTTCCATCCAAAAAGACATGTGGATCATTTCAGTGTTCATGTAGAAAAAAAATGGAATCATTATATAGTAATCACATTAAATATTATGTTGAATATAAAAAAATGTTTTTCTATTGAACCATAATATTTATGAAAATAAAAACATTGTAGAAGACATCTATGGAGTGAATATACCTGATCTCTAAATGAGACAAATTTTTTCAATTGTATTCTATGAAATAGTTATATAAAGCCTAGATCTATGCAAGAAAACTATGGTGTCACGATCCCCATGTGTACAATACTGCACATGAAGAAAATCATTTCTCAATATGGTCATTTTTTTCATTTTTTCTCTTTTAATAATTTTTTTTTATTTTTTATTGGATACTAAAATTAAACATAATATTACAAAAAACTTATTCTATGAATATTGGACCCCTGCAACTCAATCATACTCCCAAAATCTAATGGATGTACATTGTGAATTTCTATTAAATGGATGAAATAGTACACAAAGATAAATGCAATTGAACAACCGTTCGAACTATAATTATGACAATGATCCTAAACATGAAAAATGATCATATTCAAGGAATATAAAATCATAATACATTACATTTTTATGGTTTAAAAAGTAAATTTAAACATGAAATGATATGAGAATAATATTTTTCATTAAATGAAAAAAATATAAATAAAATAGTTTTAATAAAATTTCAAATTTTCACTTCCTGAAACATATTATTTCACTTCCTTTGATGTTAAAATAAAATATAATAGAGATTTTATAATTGGGGAGAACAAAAATGAGATAAGTTCATAAATTAGTTTCTATATAAATTCATTTAAAGAATCATCCCATTTGAAGATAAAGACCCATCAATAATCAATTGATCATTTCTTGTCCATTTCACATGTAGGATCATCATGGATGATTAATTACTATGATTAAACTATAGATGACAATTGGTTCTATTTAAGATCCAAAAAATCCAAAAAATCTAAATCTCATAAAAAACAACATCAGAGAACCATTGAAATCGTAAGGGATTCCCTTCACTAGAAAATAAAAAACAAAAATATTGATTAAAATCAAACAAAATTTGTATTATATTATTTTTATTGAAAAAAATAAAACATATGAGTAAAAATAAGACAACATGAATCTGGTAATGTTCATTACTTAAATTTGTTAGCTCGAAATAGACCCCCCTCTCCCAACATACCCAATACTAACTTTAAGCATTTAAATGATAATGTTCTTAACAACCTTTATAAAATTGGGATTTAATATCTATTGAGATTATAATTATGTATTTTAAATTAATTTATTAATTATCATATACATCGTGATGAGTGGGAAAATCCCAAAAAAATAAATGTGGTCCATGAAATTTCGGTATTACTCCCTCTCATGGTATCCATAAGAATTCTCCCTCGACCGACTTTGAGAGAAGAAGTGATGAAAATAGGGATGGTTTGATTAATCTGTAATAATTCATAATTAAGTGAGGTTGGCGGGACCTTGAATTTGTTCTCAAATTGGTTAAACAATTTAGAAGAATGTTATGATATTGGTTTGAACTCTATTCCCTTTTATCAAATTTTAGACACACATGGTTCCTTCATATTATATTTTTTGCCAACTAAATTGGTCATCTCAGTTTCTAGAAAGGGTATGGACTCGAATTCATGATTTTATGAATGGATTCATTTATTGTTGAAATTGATAAATCTTTATCGGATCCACCTAGAAGTGTTTCAATCCATTGATATTGGATTCCCTCACGTGAATATAAAAACTTATTCCCTTAGGAAATAAACAACTATAAAAATTTATTTGATATAATTATACTCTCCTATATTCAATAGGGGATTCATTATCAATTTCATGAGTGGATTGGGGGAAACTATACACTTCACATATGGTTGTGGAAGAGGCATTTAGTGTGGGGATGGGAGCCTTGCATGTTTCAATTAATTGTAATACTAATATCAATGAATAAACTAGTAAATTAATTACCTTCATTTGATTAAAAAATTTATCAAATAAGGATTGTGGATATTATTGGGAAATTGGTTCAAAGTTTTTTTCAAATTAAACTAGATTTTCTATAAGTTTTTATTCCTGTGTTTAATTGTGGTTATGTGTTTAAAATAATTGTGAATTATAGTGATTTAGACCATTAAGTTTGTTAGGTTATTGATTATACCAAAAATTGAATCCATTATTGTATTAAATAATTGGATTAGTATTTTTGGATATCTTATAATTTTGAGAAAAGATATAAATTTCTTTTTTTTTGTTCTACCTAGTGAAACCTATTTGGTTTTTTGGAATGGTTGGAAATTATCAGTCTGATGGTCATAATTTTTAAAAATTATCAAAAGTGTAAAAAGTTTAAAAAACATGGACATCCCTATTATAGATCTCAGAACCTATCCTTGATCAGACTATATATAAATCCTCTAAAAATTATCCATCCCATGTATTGTACGTCTTATCTTTGGTATGGTAGGTCATTGACATGAATTTTCGTAGGTGTAAGAACTCATGCATGAAAAAAAAATAAAGGGAAAAGGATAAGAGAATGAAGGTGAGAAATGATAAATGAGGTGAGAATATAAAATTTGAGTATATGTAACTTATATTAATCCTTAAAAAGAATTCAAAAAATATGGCCTCATCCAAATTTTCCATTCAATTAGAAGCGGTCGCACAACCCATAGGTTGTAGTTAATTTCTTGGGGGACTATAAAAATTTAATAATTTATAAAAAACATGAATAAAATAGTAGTAAACATGAAGTAATAGTGTTTAAACCAAAAGGAAAGTCTGTTTTTCCACAATTGATTATTTTAATTAAAAAGACTAATTATTTCTTGATTGGAGAGATAAAATCAATTTCAGTAATGACTATGTTTGAAATCAAGAGTTGGGGAATGATAGGTTCTATTAATTTCGTGTTTTTGTTCAATATATTCAATTTATAATGTGTCAATTCATTATTTTGTGTCATAATTCTGTCTTTGGGTACTCTTGGTCTAATTTCCATACACTATTACAATAATTTCACCATTTTTATGATCAAATACTTGGTCCGGTTATAGGATTAGGTGACTGAAATCTCTATTTAAACATATCCCTATTGTGTTGTGCATTAATAGTATGAAAAATAGATAAATTAAATTTGTTTATAAAATGATACACATATGATAACAACTAATGTTCATGTAGTTTAAAAATGAAGATAATTCCAATTAATAAAAAGAGATGAAAAATTTAAAACATGATTAGGAAATAGAAATAATAACTCAATGAAATTCCCATAAAATCATATCACCAAAAATAGAAAGAAAAAATCTCTCATTAGAAACATGTTGAGGATTAGTAGCATGATTATCCATATAAGAATGTTGTGAATGAATGGTTGTATTAGGGATCCATAGTGGTGCACACATCTCTGTTTATTATCATCCATGTATCTCTAGGCTCTAAAGGGTCTCCGTAAGTTTCAGAAGTTACAGAATAAATAGATTTTCGTCAAAATCATTGGGATGGAATGTAAACAATCAGATATTATGTTGGGTTCATAACACGAGATATGTTATCATCATGTAATATGCTCATTCCTACTCTTTTCCCAACGAACTCATGATGTGAATAGAGTACATGGCATGATTGGATTCAACTTTAATCGGTGTTAGTGGGAACCAAAAACATTGGTGTTTCTCTACCTCAACCCAATGAGTGAAATTCATGACATGAAAGGAGATCATGACATTAAAAAATATTTTTATGGTTTTTTATTCTTCACCAGATCTAGGTGATTTTGAATTATGTCTTCAATATTCTTGTTTCATAGTTTACTATATTAATATACCATTATATATATGTATGAAATAATCATATCAAATACCCCCACTTGAATGTAGACTTTCCCTCTTGTGTGGAATCTCAACATACTAAAAATTATTATCTCCTTATTATTATTTAAATTCAATGGAAATATATGTAATTGATTATATTTGAAATTAATTTTTTGAGAACCACACTGAAAAATATATCGATGCCTAATTTTTTAATAAAAAAAATTAATCAAACATATTAATTTTTACATTTTTTAATTAACAAACCTCTTCATTTATCCATTTTAATTTTCAATTACTTATAAATATGTATTCCATTAGTAATTTTCCTGTATTTTAATTTTTCTTCTATCTCTCAGGGTAAAAATGTAAAAAAAAATTATGAATATATCATGAAATATATCTCTTACCATAAGGTTACAATGAATCTAAAATCTCCACCTCGTAAATACAAAAATATTAATTAATTATGAGGGATTCACCAATTAACATTAAAAGACACTATGTCTTATGGAAGGTTGATAAAGGGTATTAAAAATATCTAGAAAGGTAGGTTAGACTCTAAATCATAATGCATGATATAAAAAAGATAATCTTAATTAAAATATCCTTTTACAGATTTCATCTCTCTCTATTGCCCTAAAAATATCCAAGTGGGATCAAGATAAACGTATGTATAGTGAATGCATCATCATCTCTTTCCATTTTATTTATTATTTTATTTTTTGATAACTATTTTTAAGAGAAGTCTCACATCAACCACCTAACCACTTACGGTCAACAGATCATCAGTCTGGTATTGGTGATTTTTTCCTCTTTAAATACAACCCCTTTTTTACATAAAATATTTTACTTTATTATTATAATTTTTGTTATTTATCATGTGTGGTGAGTAAGGATAAAGTATAGTGAATGATATCATAGTCTCCCCAAAATCACAATATGTACCCCCATCATAATATGCTCGGTGAAATATATACTGATCCACAATAGACAACTCATGCACATAATTTTTATTGAAATAACATAGAAAGTATTTATAGGAAGGTAATAATGGATAAGATACAAATATAACTTGGCTCATTTCCAAAAAACAGATGTGAATGGATTTTATTAGATTAAAAATGATTAATTCAATGTGAGTCCAATAATAAAGGGTTAATAAATAATGGATCAATCATATTAAAGGTGATTTTGTTCAGTTATAAAATTAATATGATTCCAATAAAGATCTAGAAGAGAAACATTTTGAGTCTCACTATAAATATACAATATATAGTATTATAAATATTGTGTTTATAGGATATATAATAAATGATAATGAATTTTTTGGCCAAACACTGATAATAATGAATTACAATAATTAAATATAATAATGTCAATATCAAGAATCAAAATCAAAGTCATGTATTTGAAAATTATTATTTTAAAATATAAAAATGATCTCATAAATTAATAATTTCAAAATACTAATACACATCCCTATCCTTATTAAATATTTTTATCATTTCCTTTTAGAAATTAATTGAAAATGAAATTCAATAATCATGGAATTGTAATTTTCCTAGGTTTTTTATGTATCATAGTTTAGTTGATTAAAGTAAGAATCAGATACAAGTATTCAATTGGTAGTCATAATCATTAAATAAATTAAATGTGGGGAACACAAAATAAAAATTCATAATTAAAACACTTTATCCTATTTGGATAATACTTTGAACTTGGATGTTCAGGTTCTATATTCACATGATGCATGATTTGAGTCATTTTGACAAGGATTATTTTCATGGATTTAGGATGAGAATTGTTCCAACAGAATCCTCTTCATGCTACGTACTTCATGAATGGGTTTCCATTTCCCTAAAAAATAATATCATTCATGTGTATATACATTCTTTAATTAATGTAATTGTAAAATATTTGGGGGAGAAAAAATGAACATAACCAACAAATAAATAAATAAAAATATTAAAGGATCTCGTTTCCTCTGGGAATTTTTTTTTAAATTTCCCTTGATCGAAATTACTTCATTTAGATTTATCTTTGGTGACGATTGTTCGAAATATTTTTACCTGGTCGGCGTCCATGAATTGTCTCAATTATGTATTCTCTATGTTAGTTTTTCATTGTGATTACTCACTAAAAAAATAACTCTTTTTAATGGTATCACTTGCTTGATTTCTATCATGGTGATCCACAGTTTCATTATTAATACTAATGACCTATATAGAACATCATGTACCATCCATACACATTGGACCTTATCAAACATTGTGTTGTCAGTCACCCTTCCAACATCTTTGGTATTTCTTTTTAGATACACATTCTTCTTCTTCGTACATTTAATTTGAGTATCAACGTCCTCAACTATGAAAACCTCAATTAATTATTTAACTTTAGTGATACCCATAACATATATCATTTTTCCTTCTCCCAATTCATTGTCTTTAATTACATGATAGTTCATCATTTCCCAATAGTTATTGAAAATCACTTCTTCACTACCTAATCCCAATCACGACTTCCCAACATTCACATCGATCAACCCTCTTACAATTTCTAAAACAGGTCATTCAGGATAATATTTTTTCTCTCATCATCCATATCTTGAACTATGAAGGGAATAAGGAAAATAAAATTTTCATCATTAATAATAATTTATTCAATCAGTCCGATTGGTAATTTCACTATGGAATCGTCTAATTGATTTATAACTCATGTAAGCCTTAGAATTTCTAGTACCAAGCTGTTGTTAGTTGTGTGTGACTTGATTTTAATTACATCATGTAAATCACAAAAATATAATCCAATTTTATCATAATAAATAATGATAGGGATGAAAAACTACCCTGATCTTGTTTCTTCTTTGGTAAGTACTTTAATATAAAATTACAACATTATCTCAATAGTGTTATTGTTCTCCTATTTTCCAACATTCATTTCATTATTATCATCTCTTTCTTAAATATTGTGTATAAAAACATACATAAAAGTGTATATATAAGAAAAATATTAATTTAAAGTTTTATAAAATTCTCAAAACGAAATCCTCTTTTCCATCTATCATGTCATAATTCAGCCATTCTGGAAATGGTACCCCTAGTTTTCATAGTAGAAGTTATTACACTTTTTTATTCATTATATTAATCCTTCTTCCCCATTTATATATCAATACCTTATTTTAATTTTTTTGGTTCTTATCATCTTTTTGAAGGCTTGTGTCTATCTTTTGTTACATTTTCTCTTCCTAAAGTTATAAATTTCATAAATTATTAGGGTTGAACTTATGGATATCCTATTAAAACAATTATTAACCTCTCTCTAAGATGATCAATGATATAATCAACTAGAATATCCTTATTTCATAACCCAACCTTCTATAAAATTGATTCTTTCATTATTTCATTATGTACATCACCAGTCATTCTCAAAAATGTTTCCAATGTTTCTTCCAAGTATTTAATTTGGATATATAACAAGGTACCATACATTTCATGTTTCTGAAATCATTGTTTCATTGGTTGGTACCCTTTAGCTTGATGTTTTGTATTATAATAAATATATTTTTCATATTCAGTATAAATACCATGAGGGTTACGAAGGTCCATCATCACATTGGTGTTCTTATTCATAGACTCTAAATGAGCTTCCATATTGGTATTCTCCAACGTGCTTTCCCATAACGTTTTTGAGGATTCTATCTACAACAAGAAACGATTACTGGAATTCTAATTGAAAAGGTGATAGCTCTCCTCCAACGACGTCCTCATCAATGATCCATAAGAAGAAGCATCAGAAATGGATCTAATTTCATGTGAGACACAATTATACAATGTTTGAATTAGAATCCATATTTCAACACTATGATGGGGGAATTATCTATCTATTTATTTAAATCATTCCCATGAACTATACACTGATTCATCATCAAACAGATTATATTTGAAAATTTCAACCCTGAAGTTCATTGACAGTGATGGATGGAGTAATTGAGTATGAAATATTCTCACCAAGACAACCTATATATTGATGGAATGAGAAGGCATTCTTTGAATACATTCCCATTAAATTAATTTAGTGAAAAAATAAATATTTTAACTCTAATTTGATTAGTGGAAATTTTATTAGATTAAATATAGTTACAAAATTCAAGAAATATCCATATATGTTTGTTAGGATCCGTGTAAGAGAGTCCAAAAAACTCTACTGAGTATAATATCATCTGGAGGACATCAAGCTTAATATCAAATGATGTTGTGGAGACGTAAAACATCATAATACAAGGATGATTTCCTATCCCCAATGTTCTTATATAACCCATAATCAAGTGAAACTTCTATAGTAGCCTTGGTACTTCTCAATCTATGCCTTTTCACTCCAATTTTTGCACATCCTGATATTTTCTATCATTTTGTAATTTCCTCTCCATCATTGGATTATATGATAGCTCATCAAATTATTATATTCAATGAGTGGACTAATTATGTAATATATATGGACCTAAAATTTCATCACAAAATGTACATGTGTAAAACAATGAATTAAAACAAAAAGAACTATGGAAATTCAAATTTAATTATGGTATAATGGAAAATTTCCCCTGAAATGATGCTAAAAAATTGATAGCCAGTAGAATGTATTTAATCTCTAATGAGAATAAAAAAAATAATAATTTATAAAACAATTTCAAGAAAACTTGAAATAATTGTATTCAACCATTATATGGGTTGAAGCCACATGGTTAATCTACATTCCCTAAACTAATTATAGAAATTAATAATTCCATTATTTGATAGATTGGAGAGAGAAAAAAATTACAATAAAAAATTGGTTTGAAATCAAGATGTGAGACATGAATGGTTGAGGGACTTTTTGGTTATTTAGATTGTGATTCATAATTAATTCATTCATGATTTAGTGTAAGCATTGGGTCATTATATATCCTTAGGATGGGTTCCCTACACTAATATAATAACTTCACTATTGTTATGATCAAATGTGCTTCAGTTATAAGATTATCTGACCCAAAACCCTGTGTAAAAAATAACCAGGATGGGTTGAATAATGACTATATGAAAACCAGGGAAATTAATTGATGTAAAAAATGTTTTAATTTATGATTTAATTTTTATATAACTGAAATAATAATATAATTGGAATTGATAAAAGTAATTTAAATAATCTAACACATGAGTAAAAAATAGAAATAATCCCATGGAAAATATCCCCCTATAATCACATCACCTCTCATAGAAATAACAACTTTCTCATAATAATCCTAAGGATAACAAGAATCATGTGTTCCATGAGAAGAATACCAATATATAATATAAAAATTAGGGATCTTTGGTTGCGTGCAAGTATCTATAAATTGTGAACCGTGTATCTTCAGACTCCAAAGTGTCTCACCAATTTGTGACCGCTACTGAATAAATATCCTTCAATCAAAAACCATGGGTTGGGACATAAAAAATAAAACATTCAATTGGGGTCATGATGTACTATATTTTTAGATCAGGTAATACTACATTATCTTATAAGAAAAAACCTATGATGTGAATGGAGTACACGTCATGACTGGATTCATCTTTAATCAGTGTGAGAGGGTACCATGAAATTCATTGAATGTCATCCACAACAAAATGAATAAAATAAATTATAGAAATACAGTTCATGAAATGAGAAGGAATTTCCCAAGGATCTATAGTATTTTCAAGATCCATGTGATTTTTTATTTTAGCTTCAAGTTTCCTCTATCACATCAAGCAACATTACGTCACGACATGAATTGTATTTTTTTTCCTCAAACCCCCCTCTTTTTTAATTTCAAAATAATAATAAATTACATAAATAAATCAAAAAAAAATAAACATTACAATTATTAGAAAGAATATAAATTATATTTCACAACTTAGAGTATTAATATACACTATAATATATGCATGAATTACATATCTCAAGATCGTTGCAGTCATATAGGGGTCAAATCTATAGGGTCTGAAGATGTAACATTGAGACTCACAATTTTTTGGACATTTAGTTATGAAGTAGCCAACTAATTTTATTGATTCTATTTGATGTACTAATATTGTTATTTAAATAATAAAAAATACACAAACATAATTGAACAAAAACAATTAATAATTAATTTTTTATATTTTTTGTCACTTGGGTAGAATGTATGTAACTGTTTTCATTAAAAATTTCATCTCACTAGTTCAGGAAGTATCTAGTCAAGGATATAATTACCCAATATCATTCTCTAATATAGGCCATGTAAAATAAAAAGGGTAATCAATTAGTCTGATAGAGGATAAATTTATTGATCACTATGAGGAATATGAATATAATAGCACACAAAAATGTGTAGTCCTTCAATTTGGGGAAGATGATGAAAAAAATAGTCATTAACAAGAAAAGATTAACTAAATTATTAAATTATTAAATTATTCACATCAAATAACAAGTGATCCATCCCCAAGAAACTTCTTGGAATCAACACAAAAGAGGGTTTTCCTTCATTGATATGAATCACTCAAGAGAAGGCATACGATGACTTAATGAAGGGTGATTGAAGAAGATAAACAAAACAAATAACATTCCATTTAATAGTTATGTGAATATATTTACACCATGAAATGAAGCAGTTTGTAGTGATAAACATTATATAAAGAATAATTAATAATAAGGAACAACATTAACATAGAAAACTTGAGTGAAATTGAACAACCCAAAAGAAAAAGATATTACTTAAGAAAACAAAATTGCAACATAACATTACTTTGAATTACTAGAAAAAAAGATTAATTTTTCTAAAAAAACATATAAAATATATCCTTAGATCCCCCATGATCAAGACATTTCATTAAAAGTTTATCCATTCTATAGGTAGTATAGAGGGTTATAGAAAGTGGGTGGAGTAATACATTTTTATCATTTACAAATAAGTATTCATGCTTTTTATGTAACATAATTGATAAGCCATAATGGATTTAATGGGGGTCCAAATTAGGATAGGTTGTAGTAGAGAACAATATATATCTCTATGTCTTATAAAAAAATATTAAAAATTTATCCAATTTGGATTATTAATTTATTATTTATGATTTAAATTTTAAGATGACTTTTTGGGACATGGAATCTCGGAAAATAATTTATCACTACATTGTGCCACCTAGAACTCCCTCCAAATTAAAAATTATTATTTGAACTAGTTTAAATATATGTTAAAAATGATGTTTCATATATTCATTTAAGGTTATAGATTAATTGTACACCTATTTTATGATCATCATCTATTATAATTGGATGAGTTCAATTATGATTGACCATAATTTTCAATGTTTATGGCGCAATATGATCATCATCCATTATGAAAATCAAATTTCCCTAATAAGTAAACATGTTCCTCGGAAACGTATATGCATGATCATGAAATTAAAATTCAAAATAATGAATATTGTTCATTCAAGATGGTGATGTAAAAATGGGTTGAGGCTAACCCATTTTAAAAATGAATTTCAGAAATGATGAAAATTGATGTGGAAATTATAAAACGAAATGACAAAGGATTTTAGTTACAATTAAAAACTGAAAATAAATAAAATTTTATTAAATATTATATACATTTAGATTCTTAAAATATTATAAAACCATTAACCTATGGTTTTGTTTTTATAAAATGAAAACCAATAACTTTACACATGTTTTTATACATTGAACTAGCCACAAACTAGTTTTTATAAAACATTTATTTTTCACAATTTATTCCTATTAGAAACATATATTTCATTATATTAATATTACCATGAATTTTACTTATTTAATTTTAACCGTTTAAATTTATTATAGATTCACATTTAATTTCCTGAACATATTATCCAAAATTTCAATTTTTCCCAGGTTCATCATAAGATGCACAATATTTTCCAACATAACTTTTTTATCAGTTTTTTTGTTTCAAATCAATTTTTCACTTAAAAAATATCTTGTCAATTTTTTTGGGAATTATTTTTCTTTTTAATGCATTCGTATTTAGCTTGTATCACGGTAAAATTTTGATTATGTTAATCAATAAGAGAACTTCTCATTTTCAATATTATATTCATTATCTAGAGAATAAAATTTGTGTAACTCATTAGATTGTATCAAAATGCCCATGTTATCCTTTTGATTTGAAATTTCATCTTCTGATTCAGATGATCTTTCATCAATAAAATCTTCAAATTCACCCCATATTTTGATCAGAGATATTTTTTTCTTCTTATAAAATTATAGATTACATTTATGTTTCTTGTTATTTATTTTTTCTTCTTTAGGAGGGTGTAAAATAAATTTTCATATATACAAGATTCATACAATAATATCACCTAACATATTTATAACTTATATAATATGTTTTTATTAAATCATGTATTTTATAAATCATATTAACCCACTATAAACTGTTTCAACATTATGGAATGTTGATAAAGATCACTATTAAAATAAAAAATAATTCTTGTATATTAGTAAGATGATTCAAAGATCTGTATACCATTACTCATTCTTTCATCCTTTGAATAATAAACTCTTAAATAACAGTTTTTATTTTTTTAATTATTTTTTATCACTATCTTCATCTTACATTTCTTCTTGACACATCAAGAATGTTCCAATGATAATTTTTATTTTGAAAACATTCACATTAGTGTATTTCCTAATGGTAGCTAAAATTAAACTCAATTTGAATTGTATAACTTTGAGAGTAATTAGAACATGACCTGGTTTAAGAAATGGTTTTCCTTTAGAATCAAAATTATTACAAAATATATTTAACCTTTTATTCAAATGCATTTTTCTTTATTCATCAATTATTTTTAATTTTTCAAACTTCTTCATTTGAGTGTTATACCTGAAAAATATCACTTTATCAAAACCTTTATAATCCACTGATATAATTTTCCATAAATCTTCTGTTATAGTATTATTAGAAAATATGTTGAAAATTTACGAAAATAATATCATTCATGGATTTGGAGTTCAAATAATATTCACCTTCTATATTAGCATCCTGTTTTTCTTTTTCAAATTCAAAAAAAATTTAAGGCTTTATAGATATCAAGTAAACCGATTTAACAAGTTTCATAAAATAAATAATCATTTATACCAATAAACAACAATTATTATTCCCATTTTAATAGGGTGCTCTAATAATAGAAATGATTTCTAAATATTCATCGATAGATGTAATTTTCTGGCGATCATTTTTAATTCAACATTTTAGAGTTGGGAACTGAAAATTCACAGGCATAATATCAATTATTAGTTGGAGAATAGCTAAAAAACTCAATATAGGTGGTGAATTGGGTTCTTGAAAATTTATTCACAAAAAACAACCCACTTTTCAAGTATAATAGACTCTAATATTTTCTTATCAAAAGAAATAAATTGAATAAAAACTAATAAGAAAAATATTGAACACAACATATTTATTATAGTTCAGGGAACATAGATCCCCTGGTCTACTACACTAATAGTCAAATAGTATAGTTTGTTGATATTACTAGAACTATACCTTTTCATGGAAACTACATGACTGAGTACAAGTATCCATCACATGGTTAAAATACAATAGTCTTTATTAAAAACCTTAAAATAGTTACAAATACCACAACCTTCATAAAAAAACATAATGTGTGATCCCATCTAATAATAACAAATAATAATGAGTGATTATGAGTTATATTATACAACTATAATATTCATATGGGGGAAATATGTTTTATCAAAAGAGAGAATAAGAATAAAGTATAGCTCTAGGGGATTCTTAAAAACGCATCAAGATTGATCTTGATTAAAAGTTGTATAAAAACATTATTTTTCTTCTTTTTATTTTTGTAAAAATAAATAGAAATATAATAATTTTGAGAGACAGAGTGAGATATTGTTGTTGACTCTATTCATGTTAGTACTATAATATTTCCCCCAATACGATATAACTTTATATGTTCTTTTAGAAAACCATAATAATATAAAAAACATCCTTCTATCATTTTCCTCAAAAATAACCTTGTTAAAGGTACTGGGAAAAAAATTATTTATAAACCTTTTTCTTTTTTAATTATAGATTTTGAATAAAATTTTGTGTTTATAAAAGAGGTATTCAATTGTTTAATACTATGGTAACAATATTATTTTCATTTGAAATATACAAAAATAATAAATAGTCAGGATATAGAATATCATAGCTGATATAGATTATATCATAGATGAATTCAAGTATTCAAAGTCACATATCTAAGTTCATCAATATAATTATTCTTTACATATACGATTTATTCACAATGTGAAATCACATAGTTATCGTGTTTATAGATCCAAAATTAACCAATTTTAACGAATAACATATCTGATTGAAATTATAAATCCAAATATTCCAATAATTAAAATCATGTAGTTGGTTACTCTATATAGAAAATTAAACATATACATTACATCATAATAGTCATTTATTACATAGACGATTAATTTGAATAGTCAATTATCACATAGAAAATTATGTGACATAGTCAATTTACATAAGTGATTCTATTAGATAGCCTATACGAAGCTCTAATTTCTTGACATAGAGTAAATTTTTATATTAAACATCCTTAGGTATCTAGTTTTTATAAACATAGAAATATTTTATGAAACATTATTATAATTATAGAATATATTTGAACTGCACTACATAATATTAAAACATGGTAAGAACACAAAAAAAATCATTAGAAACATATGAAGGGTTTTCAAGATCATCAAAACATAAATTGTATGATATATTTTGGAACAAAATCAATTGTCTAACACTACTCATATTCTCCACTCAAATGGATGAAAAATAATTATCACAATAAATAATTATATATCGAGGTTCATTTAAACTCGGTGTGCATGTAAATAAATCTGTTAACAAATATTACAAATTTTTAAATAAAAATATATCATAAAATGTTTTTCTATAAAGAAATTATTTTCATGTATAATATATTTCATATCACTAAGTGATTAAGAATAGATTATTCAGTAATTGTTTTGGAAAATGAATAGATTACATACCCAAAGTTGTCTTCCTATAAAAATTGTTTATCACTATAACTTATGTTTTTAATTAAAAATAAAAATTATAAATTCTAGAATTATAATTTTAAAAAACATACTTTAATTTTATATTTTCATTTCAATATTTTCTTAAGATGAATTTTTTATATTTTTCTAAAAGGAATTATTATTAGGTGAATAATAAAAAATTCCTTTCTTATAAATAACATGATTTTTTTAAATTATTAGTATATATATAATAATTCATAATTCATGAAACCTTTTTATGATACCGAAAATGAATTTTATGAGTTAATTTATAATTTACAAGGCCATATATTACATTTTAGTACTTATGTTACATTTTTCTAAAAAATCATTTTTAATAAATTATTTATTAATTATTTTGAAATTAAATTTTTTCTCATAGAAAATTATTTTTATTATATTGATTTAATATTTGGAATGATTATATGAAAATTATTTCAAACTGTCCATTTTATTTTTGATAATAAAGGATATGTTATGTTGTTAAAAACAACTTACTAAATTATAAGCTAAAATAGTGTAAGAAAACAGTCTAAGAGTGCATGACATCGAACAAGTTTAAAACAATTGTGGGAATTTGTGGTTGGGGCCTTTCTCAAACATAAAATTTTCTCTCTCTATTATTTCGAAATTTTTTATCCAATTTAATTATGTTTGACTTCCCATTATTGATATTTTTTCATATATTCGAACATGTCATCCCTTTTCACTTACAAAAGGGGAACTCCTCTCTTAACATGTCATCATAGAAAAATACTGTAATTTCATAAAATACTCTTACCCAAACCTCTCTTAAACATTAATATAAACATTTAAAAGGTGATTTTAATATCAAAATACCACCCCCTGAAGGCTTATCCCCCATCGCGAAGGAGAATATCTGAGAAGTGTAGAATAAATTTCTAACATCTCTTTTCTGTTTTATATTTATCTATATGCATTTTTTCTTCCTAACATTATTTTTATCCATATTAAAAAAATATTTATTAATATTATAATATAATATTATTTGTTTATTTTACAAACATTAATTATTTTCCCTATTTTATTACAGAAAATGAAACCGTTATTCATGTGTTTGAAGACTCCCACCTCTACAACAGAACATATTTCGATTTCCATCACCACCTAACATGGATGGTCTAAAAGGAGAATTAAATAATTATTTATCATATATATATATATAATATTTATGTTCCCTGAATGATAAACCATGTTACTTATTTCCTCTTATCTTTCAGAAATGAAATCATCATCCATCCGTGCATATAAACTACCACCTAAACAAGACAATGCATTCTATTTTTTACTATTAACATCATGGATACTCTTTAATATATTTTATGATTATATCTGATATAAATATGAAATATATAACATTACTACAAAACCATTTGGATAACCCAAAAATTATTGATCCTCATTGTAACAGCCCAAGATTTTATAAAAAATATTCTTTTTAATTTTATTAATGTCTTGTGTTGTACGCTACACCAAAAGGAGCTTGCACAACACGCATCCTTGACTTGCCTTGCATTACACGCAATCGCGACCTTCCTCGATAGCGTGTGTAATACGCAATACCGAGTTTCACTAAACAACGATATGCTATTAAAATATTATTAAAACTAGCCGGTATGAATAGTAATAACCACTTTTTAAAATTCTGTAAATCTTATTTTTCAAAATGAACTTCATTTTTGGATTCGGAGTATCAAATTTAGCCCAAGGTGAAATTTTGGTACATTTCGGATAACTTTCATATTCTGATGAATAGTGAAAATTACTAAAAACAACTTTTTTAATCGAAATAATTAATAGTGATAAATTATTAATTGGAGTAGTTTTAAAGTATATTTAGAATATATTTTAACAATTTAATACAATGTTGGTCATTGGATTTAATTGCACATTTAAACCAGACATAAACAAGTGTCAATCTTTTGATAGATATTGTTTCCTAAAAACACGCTATTTGTTTTAACAGTGGGATTTAATTATAAAATTAATTAATGCAACTTCTATGTTATGAATTTTGTAAAATAGACTTCATTTTTGAATTCGGAATATGAAATATAGCTTAGGATGAAATTTTGGCATTTTTCTGAAAACCTTCATTTTTTTGATGAATAGTGAAACTATTAAGTGGTAGTTAAAAAACTGAATTTTTCATAAAACTTAATTTTACCGCTTCTGTGAATGGAATTTCAAAAATCCGAGAGACACGGTTGATGTCAGTAAGTAAAATGTGGTTCAATGAGATGAAAATAATTTTTGGTGAATAGTAACTTTTTACTTTTATTTACCACGGTTAAAAGTAAATAGGGTAATTAAGGGTAAGAATGATATTAATATTACCCTAACACATGTCCTAATTCTATTGGACAAGTGTATCTCGAACAAAAACAACATTAAGTGTAAAATATTATCATTTAGGCCCACTTGGATTAGATTAGGACATTTATTATTATTTAATTCAAAGAGGAGTTAAAAGAGTTAAAATCAATGTTTATTCACTAAAACATTTTTAATATGGGGTTATACATAAGATAAATTCGACTATAAATATTAATTAGAAAGATAAAAGGATTTCCTACATAATTATATTTTATTTATAATTTTTAGACTTTAAATAAATTAATTTATTTATGACACAACGATGATGCAGTAATTACCCTTTTAAGGAAATATTAACATAATTGATGTTATAAATACTCAAATGAATGTATTTTGAGACTTTTTATGAATTCCACTAATTTTCTAGGTTACTATGATATATTAGTGTTGATTTAATCAACTTGGTTCGAACATATAATTCTGTTATGACTTTCACAAAAATCATATATCAAATAGTGTCAAAATTGACACAAAATAGTTTTTAAATCAAATATTATATTATTAATTGTTATTTTATTCCTAAAAATCTAAGGTTCGGCCAAATGACTTAGATAAGGATATATATATTAATAATAAACAATTTGGGGTTCGTTTGGCATGTTATAGTAAGTGTATTAACCATATAGTGAAAGAAAACAAAAAGACACGGTAAAAGTTAAATTATTTAACTTAGAGTTAAATCTAATTGATAAGGTTAAAATAATAACCTAAACTTGTCTAAATCATATTGGTTGATAGGAGTTCGACCCATACCCACTTTAGCTTCGAAATAAGACCCTTTGGAACCATTATAAACCTATTTTTACTTTAATATAAAATAATATTTTGAGATATTCCTAAGGTGCCCCTCTCCTCCCTTATAAAAGGGCACCTCCTCCCCCTCCTCCTCACACCAATTTGAGCACTCAAGCTCGGCCAACCCCTGCCTAAATCTCTTCTCCACTTCCCTAGAAACATACTAGAGGTTCTGGTCTTCCTCAAAGACCAATTTTAGTTCCCTAAGAGGAGGTCTCCAAAAGGCGCTTCAAAGAAGAGGTAATTACCGTTACCAATTCTTTCATCTTTATTTCTTCTTCCACTTCTTCTTCTTAGGTTGTTTCATTATGAAGTAATAACATCAGTATCACTCATATACGGATATGTTATTATAAGTATGAAACAAACCTATTTCACCATCTATCTATCCTACGGAAAAAGAAATCACCGCGCGTGCGTACGTACGGAATACCGTCTCCACGCCGTGGTGTAATCTATTTTCCACCACCACCTTACATGGATGGGTATAATGGTGTAATGAATAACGATACATAGTTATTAAAACATCATATTGATTCTGATATATTGTATAATCCACTCCAATTCAATTCAATATTTATGGAAATGATATCATCGCTCGTGCGTACGTACGGACTACCGTCTCCACGACGCGATGAGATTCATTCTCCATGTTAACCATTTAAGAATGATTATAAAGTATATATAAGAAATAATAATGAAATATATGACATTCTAAAGCTACTGGATTTATGTATATATATATATGTATGTCATCTACTTACTTCTATTCAAGACAATAGGGAAAGGAAAACAGCGTTCATGCGTACGTACGGACTACCGTCTCCATGAACGGTGTTTTTCATTTCATTTATCTATCTATTATATATATATATACTGAATATATATGATATATAAATCATATTTTATATTCTGGAAGTAAGTAAATCATGAAATAAGTAATAATAATGTCAATAACAACAAGTCAAAACACCTACGATAAAAGAAACGATTTTACCCAAAACGCTTCTTTAACATGGAATTTACAAAAGAACGGGTAATATAATGTCATAAGTGATCCATATATGATATCATAACAATGAATATGATTCTTTAATAAGTCAATGACATTATTTAAACCATTATACAGGAGCTTCGGACATGTACAAAGCAAATCGGACCTAAGGTAAGGGAAATATCACAATCTCATTTTTATCCGAGATGGTTTATTCGTAAGTATTTACTGGGGTGTATTTTATCATCCACGTCCATGTTTCATCAATATGTAATATTAATTCCATCCACCTACAACTGTTTAAATCAATTTTTACCTTCGGTGATTTTTTAGTAAAAGATATGAAAGGAATCTTTTGTCGTTTTTC
Organism: Viscum album; assembly: GCA_963277665.1. Taxonomy (NCBI): domain Eukaryota; kingdom Viridiplantae; phylum Streptophyta; class Magnoliopsida; order Santalales; family Viscaceae; genus Viscum; species Viscum album. Next base: position 1,641,070,380 of record OY728135.1, on the reverse strand, counting down.
GTACGAGGTACTTTTTTTGACTTTTCCGACAAAAGTACGAGAATAATGTTTTTTTAACTTATATGGCATGAATGGATTTTTAAAACATTATTTCCAAGAAGCTTCCTTTACAAGTTTTCAAGATTATTTTTAATCATCTTCTTTTATTTTAAAGTCGTATGACATGTTATGAAAGGAAAAATGTTTTTGAAGTAAAGAGGATATTTTCCTCAAGAATGGAGTTCAAGTATTTTATCAAAATTATTTTCCATCTAAGATAATAAAAGGGTTCTGTTTTTATCCCTATTATTACATGGATTTGATTATTTTTTGATGGAAATATTTTTATAAATTCCTTTATCTTATATGAATTGTTTTATGATGTCATGTTATTTAAGAATTCCATTTTTATTACATGGGTTACACTATGATGTATGGTTTATGATTATGTGGCACACATAAGAAAGGATTCATTATAAGATGGGTGGGACCTATATCTCCCTCCAATGCATTGGGTAAAGATTTTATATCTCTTGAGATAGACAGGGCTGGAACGGTAGGTTATACCGGTTCAGTGAAACAGGACTGAAACGAGGGTTACTCGATTTAGAAAGGGACTTTGTCCACTAAGATAGTCTTGGAAATTAGTCTTGACTAACAAGAATTGATTATCTATGATTATGTGTGTATGCCACAAAGTTTCATGTTTTAAGTTATGATTATTGGGATTACTTTTTCACTGCCATGATTTATCCCATGATTATGAAATTATGCTCTCTTTTGCAGGTTATGATTTCCAAAATGTTATGTTCTTATGAATATTATGTGATTGATATTTATTTTGTTTACCCTTACTGAGCATTTGAGCTCACCCTTTTATGTTTTCTTTTCCCCAGGATATAAAGAAAGGTTTTAGGTAAAAAAAAGGAAGATCTTTATGGGTGATTTTGAAGATCTTTCACCACGATTAGAAGATTATAGTCCGAGTTTCCAAAGACACTAAACTATTACGGTCCTTGTGTCTGTGTTTTTTTAATGTACTAAGTATTCCGCAAAAGTAATGTAATGTCAATGTACGTCAAGATACGGGTCTCTACAGTTGGTATCAGAGGAAAGGTTTAGTCAACCGTTGGAAACTAGGATGCGAAAACGTTAGTGTGATCCCTAGAGATATTTCTAAGGTATGTCTAGGGATGTCCCTAGGGATAAGTATACGTAGAGGTTATAGTAATAGAATTACGCTAACGATCATAGAATTAAACCTAAGATGTTGGATATTGAAGGTACTCCCCCTTTATTATGTTGTTTTCCCTAGCATGATTTTTCCCTCTCACACTATTCTTTTGGGGTTTTAGACGATGGCTGGAACCCGAAGGAACCGTGTTGATCAATGCAATGGACAATGCAATGATTGTCCCCCTGAGCAACCAAACGATATGGGAGCTGGAATGCAAAATCTTGTATCCATGCTCACACAACTTTCTCAAGCTATGAATCATGCAGGACTTCCAAACGAGCAAAGGAAGGAGCAACATTCTGTTGAATCCTTCATGAGGCAGCGTCCGCCTTCTTTCAGTGGGTCTACTGATCCATTAGTTACTGAACAATGGATTAGTACTACTGAAAAGATATTTTCAGTTAATCAATGTTCTGAACATGATAAATTCATCTTAGCAGTATATCGTTTGGAAGGTGAGGCTGATCAATGGTGGAATCTTATCAAGAATACGAGGCAAAGAGATGAAATTGATTCCATGGAATGGGACGAGTTCAAGAACTTGTTTTTCAGTAAGTACTTCCCTCGTATTCTTCGAACGAAGATGGAGAAGGAGTTTCTTGAACTAAAGCAAAAGGATGATGAATCTGTTGGTATATACGAAGCAAATTTTACAAGACTTGCAAGGTATGCATTTGGCATTATCATCCAACCTGAAAGTAAAGTTGATCGATTTTTCAGTGGCTTAAAACCAAGTCTTCGAAGGGCATTAGCTATAAGAGACTTCAGTAGCTATGAAGAAATTGTGCGTTGTGCTATCAAGGTAGAAATGGAAGTTGGTGTTACATATCCATCTCATGGTTTTGACAAGAAACGGAAGATGGAGTTCAAGGAGAAATCTCATAATAATGGTGAAAAGAAGATGAATGTTTCCTTATGCACAAAGTGTGGAAAGAAGCATGGTGGAGATTTTCTTAAAGGTACTAGAAAATGTTTTAAGTGTGGAAAAGAAGGTCATCGAGCAGCTGAGTGTCGAAGTAATGGAAAAAGGGATTCTAATGAAGTGAATAAAGCAAACACTGCATAGAACGCACAACCAACACTTCAATGCTTCAAGTGCAAGGAGATGGGACATTATGCCAATAAATTCCCTAATCCAAGGGTTAGTGATGATCGACATGAGCAACCGCTTAAGGCAAAGGAAAAAAGGGAAGTCACATGCGATCACTATTGGCAATGTTGAATATGACAACGATGTGGTGGAATGATTAAGTTTTTATGTAATGGGATTCCAAAATAATGTTGTATCATGGAATATTGGAATATTTATGTATTGGTCTAATGTGGTATTCAAAGTGATTGAGATATTATGCGCATAATGAAGGGAAAACGAGAAAATGAAATGTTTAACAGTATTCATGAGCTCATTATTGATATAAGGACTAAGTGATATCATGGTTTGAGTATATAGAATTTTGAGGATTTTGGTATGTGGAAAGTGTTAACTTTTAACTGCATTCAAGTTTTCACTAAGGTTCAATGGGTATTCAAGAGAGTACAAGATTAAGGCCTTTGAATGTTTGGAATGTGTCCAACAAGATATATCTTATGATATATGGGGATCAACGATGGTATTAAATCTCTGGTAATCGTTTTCACTATGTTATGAGAATGGACTGCAGTATTATGGATAGGACTAAAGATTGGAATGGATTATGTTGGACATAAGTTAGTATTGTTTAAGGATATAAGTTTTTTCGATATTATGGGATGTTATAGTAATATAGTTTTAGAAAAAGGACAAACTGCAGGACGGGCGACAGCCCATCGCTTCGGACAAGGCTATGGGAATCGAACCCACAACCGAAGTGCGACTGGCCTTTATCGCCTAACACTGGCCTACAAGAAGTCCCTGTTTAGTAGAAACTAGTTTTATTATATTAAGCAGTATGATATATGAAGTATAAGTCCATTTTAGGAACTATATATGATTAATATCACTATAGATCGACTTATGTATATAATTTTTTCTAACCTTTTGTTTGAGACAGATGGAATGACCCGTCATTCTTTCACATGATCTGCTAACACTTCACGAATAACAAATTCAACTTCATTTATTTAAGAGATGAAGTGGAAATTGTTCTAGGCACGAACAATAGTGAGATTGTACCAAAATAAAGAAAGTATTTATTCCAATTCAAATTTTCAACTTTAGGGAAATGATCTTGAAAACCAAAAATGTTGTCCTAGTGATCTTATACCTGATGAATCAGATGGTACCTTATATCATCACAAATCTATGGATTTGTGATTACTGGCTTTTCCATAGCCATGTTCTCTACCACTCTCCATCAGAACATGATGGTTAGATTTCTCTTCCATATCCATATTTTCACCTATGTGGAAACCCAATGATTAGTTTATTTGGGTAACGGTTACGTTTCATACATTTGTTTTTAAAGATTGGTTTTGATATTCCTTTTTACGATGTGGGTTTCTATTAAAGAAACTTTCAAATAGTAAACCATTTATAACCCCGACGAATTTCGAGGGAGAAATTCATTTTAAGGGGGGTAGAATGTAACAGCCCAAGAATTTATAAAAAATATTCTTTTTAATTTTATTAATGTCTTGTGTTGTACGCTACACCAAAAGGAGCTTGCACAACACGCATCCTTGACTTGCCTTGCATTACACGCAATCGCGACCTTCCTCGATAGCGTGTGTAATACGCAATACCGAGTTTCACTAAACAACGATATGCTATAAAAATATTATTAAAACTAGCCGGTATGAATAGTAATAACCACTTTTTAAAATTCTGTAAATCTTATTTTTTAAAATGAACTTCATTTTTGGATTCGGAGTATCGAAGTTAGCCCAAGGTGAAATTTTGGTACATTTCGGATAACTTTCATATTCTGATGAATAGTGAAAATTACTAAAAAACAACTTTTTTAATCGAAATAATTAATAGTGATAAATTATTAATTGGAGTAGTTTTAAAGTATATTTAGAATATATTTTTACAATTTAATACAATGTTGGTCATTGGATGTAATTGCACATTTAAACCAGACATGAACAAGTGTCAATCTTTTGATAGATATTGTTTCTTAAAAACACGCTATTTGTTTTAACAGCGGGATTTCATTATAAAATAAATTAATGCAACTTCTATGTTATGAATTTGGTAAAATAGACTTCATTTTTGAATTCGGAATATGAAATATAGCTTAGGATGAAATTTTGGCATTTTTCTGAAAACCTTCATTTTTTTGATGAATAGTGAAACTACTAAGTGGTAGTTAAAAAACTGAATTTTTCATAAAACTTAATTTTACCGCTTCTGTGAATGGAATTTCAAAAATCCGAGAGACACTGTTGATGTCAGTAAGTAAAATGTGGTTCAATGAGATGAATATAATTTTTGGTGAATAGTATCTTTTTACTTTTATTTACCACGGTTAAAAGTAAATAGGGTAATTAAGGGTAAGAATGATATTAATATTACCCTAAAACATGTCCTAATTCTATTGGACAAGTTTATCTCGACTAAAAACAACCTTAAGTGTAAAATATTATCATTTAGGCCCACTTGGATTAGATTAGGACATTTATTATTATTTAATTCAAAGAAGAGTTAAAAGAGTTAAAATCAAAGTTTATTCACTAAAAAAATTTTAATATGGGGTTATACATAAGATAAATTCGCCTATAAATATTCATTAGAAAGATAAAAATATTTCCTACATAATGATATTTTATTTATAATTTTTAGACTTTAAATAAATTAATTTATTTATGACACAACGATGATGCAGTAATTACCCTTTTAAGGAAATATTTACATAATTGATGTTATAAATACTCAAATGAATGTAATTTGAGACTTTTTATGAATTCCACTAATTTTATAGGTTACTATGATATATTAGTGTTGATTTAATCAACTTGGTTCGAACATATAATTCTGTTATGACTTTCACAAAAATCATATATCAAATAGTGTCAAAATTGACACAAAATAGTTTTTAAATCAAATATTATATTATTACTTGTTATTTTATTCCTAAAAATCTAAGGTTCGGCCAAATGACTTAGATAAGGATATATATATTAATAATAAACCATTTTGGGTTCGTTTGACATGTTATAGTTAGTGTATTAACCATATAGTGAAAGAAAACAAAAAGACATGGTAAAAGTTAAATTATTTAACTTAGAGTTAAATCTAATTGATAAGGTTAAAATAATAACCTAAACTTGTCTACATCCTATTGGTTGATAGGATTTCGACCCATCCCAACTTTATCTTCGAAATAATACCCTTTGGAACCATTATAAACCGATTTTTACTTTAATATAAAATAATATTTTGAGATATTCCTAAGGTGCCCCTCTCCTCCCTTATAAAAGGGCACCTCCTCCCCCTCCTCCTCACACCAATTTGAGCACTCAAGCTCGGCCAACCCCTGCCAAAATCTCTTCTCCACTTCCCTAGAAACATCCTAGAGGTTCTGGTCTTCCTCAAAGACCAATTTTAGTTCCCTAAGAGGGGGTCTCCAAAAGGCGCTTCAAAGAAAAGGTAATTACCGTTACCAATTCTTTCATCTTTATTTCTTCTTCCACTTCTTCTTCTTAGGTTGTTTCATTATGAAGTAATAACATCAGTATCACTCATATACTGATATGTTATTATAAGTATGAAACAACCCTATTTCACCATCTATCTATCCTACGGAAAAAGAAATCACCGCGCGTGCGTACGTACGGAATACCGTCTCTACGCCGTGGTGTAATCTATTTTCCACCACCACCTTACATGGATGGGTATAATGGTGTAAAGAATAACTATACATGGTTATTAAAACATCATATTGATTCTGATATATTGTATAATCCACTCCAATTCAATTCAATATTTATGGAAATGATATCATCGCTCGTGCGTACGTACGGACTACCGTCTCCAGGACGCGATGAGATTCATTCTCCATGTTAACCATTTAAGAATGATTATAAAGTATATATAAGAAATAATAATGAAATATATGACATTATAAAGCTATTGGATTTATGTATATATATATATGTATGTCATCTACTTACTTCCATTCAAGACAATAGGGAAAGGAAAACAGCGTTCATGCGTACGTACGGACTACCGTCTCCATGAACGGTGTTTTTCATTTCATTTATCTATCTATTATATATATATATATATATATACTGAATATATATGATATATAAATCATATTTTATATTCTGGAAGTAAGTAAATCATGATATAAGTAATAATAATGTCAATAACAACAAGTCAAAACACCTAAGATAAAAGAAACGATTTTACCCAAAACGCTTCTTTAACATGGAATTTACAAAAGAACAGGTAATATAATGTCATAAGTGAACCATATATGATATAATAACAATGAATATGATTCTTTAATAAGTCAATGACATTATTTAAACCATTATACAGGAGCTTCGGACACGTACAAAGAAAATCGGACCTAAGGTAAGGGAAATATCACAATCTCATTTTTATCCGAGATTGTTTATTCGTAAGTATTTACTGGGGTGTATTTTATCATCCACGTCCATGTTTCATCAATATGTAATATTAATTCCATCCACCTACAATTGTTTAAATCAATTTTTACCTTCGGTGAGTTTTTAGTAAAAGATATGAAAGGAATCTTTTGTCGTTCTTCGTACGAGGTACTTTTTTGACTTTTCCGACAAAAGTACGAGAATAATGTTTTTTTTAACTTATACGGAATGAATGGATTTTTAAAACATTATTTCCAAGAAGCTTCCTTTACAAGTTTTCAAGTTTATTTTTAATCATCTTCTTTTATTTTAAAGTCGTATGACATGTTATGAAAGGAAAAATGTTTTTTAAGTAAAGAGGATATTTTCCTCAAGAATGGAGTTCAAGTATTTTATCAAAATTATTTTCCATCTAAGATAATAAAAGGGTTCTGTTTTTATCCCTATTATTACATGGATTTGATTATGTTGTGATGGAAATATTTTTATGAATTCCTTTATCTTATATGAATTGTTTTATGATGTCATGTTGTTTAAGAATTCCATTTTTATTACATGGGTTACGCTATGATGTATGGTTTATGATTATGTGGCACACATAAGAAAGGATTCATTATAAGATGGGTGGGACCTATATCTCCCTCCAATGCATTGGGTAAAGATTTTATATCTCATGAGATAGACAGGGCTGGAACGGTAGGTTATACCGGTTCAGTGAAACAGGACTGAAACGAGGGTTACTCGATTCAGAAAGGGACTTTGTCCACTAAGATAGTCTTGGAAATTAGTCATGACTAACAAGAAATGATTATCTATGATTATGTGTGTATGCCACAAAGTTTCATGTTTTAAGTTATGATTATTGGGATTACTTTTTCAGTGCCATGATTTATCCCATGATTATGAAATTATGCTCTCTTTTGCAGGTTATGATTTCCAAAATGTTATGTTCTTATGAATATGATGTGATTGATATTTATTTTGTTTACCCTTACTGAGCATTTGAGCTCACCCTTTTATGTTTTCTTTTCCCGAGGATATAAAGATAGGTTTTAGGTACAAAAAAAAGGAAGATCTTTATGGGATATTTTGAAGATCTTTCACCACGATTAGAAGATTATAGTCCGAGTTTCCAAAGACACTAAACTATTACGGTCCTTGTGTGTGTGTTTTTTTTAATGTACTAAGTATTCTGCAAAAGTAATGTAATGTCAATGTACGTCAAGATACGGGTCTCTACACTCATAATGTAATCCTTGGATATCTGAAAATATCCCAAATCATATACATCATTGTTATCATCCTCATGAAATGTATCTAAATATCCCATGTAATGAAATTATAACATTATAGGACATTAAATGAAGATATATGGGATGGAAAGTATGATCTCCACTTTTACTAATTTATTTAAAAACCATAATAATTATTAATACCCAATATTGAAAAGAGATTATAAAAATATAATACATGTATGAAATCATTATTAATAAATTTTAGAAATTTTTATGTATTTTAATTAGTTTTAGAAATTTGTAATTAAGAATTTCCCATTTATAATATAAGAGGTTAATGCACATTTGGGGACATGAAAAAATATGGGTAAAAAGTGTTTTGGTAAAAGTATTTTGATAAAAGTGTTTTTTAATTAATAAGTTCCATTTTAAATGATGTGAAATACTTATTTATAGGTAAAAAGTGTTTTGATATAAATCCATTACCCTGAAAGTTTTTGTTTTCACTTATTTTTTATAAAATAGTTACTTTTTCTTTGTAGACTTATAAATTTTCCTTTTAAAAATGAAAAAATATGTTTTTAAAAAAACTTTTCCTGATTTTGATTTTATTAACATAAAATTATATGTCTCCAATAATTTTTTTTTTCATGTTTCACATAATATTTTATTTTATTATGTGAATATTTCTGGTGATTAATTTTTGTTAATTATTTAATCAATGATTTTATTTTATTCCATTTAGATGTTTTATGGGACCCATTTAATTTCTAGACATTACTACTTAAAATTGAATGATTCCCATTTTGATTCTTATAGAAACAATTATTTTTCCATTTATTCTTTAATATATAAAGATTATTGAAATTAATTTGAACATATATGTATCTATGATTATGAGTGAGGTATTATATCACCCTCTAATAAGTTAGTTTATGTTTTTATCTCATTAGATAGTCATGCATGCTCAAAAATATTTTTTTACATAGAAATGGTCATTGTTGGTTTTCTCACATTTCAAAAAATAAAAAAATTATTGTTTTCACATAGGTGTGGGTTTAATGGATTTTCATACAAATATGTTCTTATGGAAATTCTTAGTCCTCATTTCCATGTTTTAATAATGTTATTAAAATTTTCTCAATTCATTTCATTTCATTTAAATGCTGTGTTTTTTGTGATTACTCGTTATTTTTTTTGTCTTCCTCATATTTTAATCTTTTTCACATGTTCTATAATTATTGTTACAAATTTCCTAACAATTCCTAACTTTTTCACATCCTTTATAATATTTAATTACCTTATGCACTTTTATAATGTTTTATGATTATCAAATATGGTCCTATGATCTTTTGTTAAGATATTTTTATCTTCATCATATTCTAGTATATGTTTATAATATAACACATTATTATATGTTTTTCTATTATTAGAATCTAAGATCGCCCATTTTTTTCTACTCTATTGGTAGTGAAGGTGATTATATCTTATGAGATCCCTCAAAAAGTTTATATATGAGCATGATTTCAGTGAAATGAATGAAATATTTGTAAAATATGATGTTAATTTAGCTAATATTCAAGATACTAAAACATTAGTAAATTATGTTATGAAACTCTTTATGGGATGTATTATTTAAATTCTGATATAAATATATTATTTAAGTCATGTTTATTTTTCTTCATTAGTTTGTATCAAGGTGAATATTCTGTTAATTTTGGGATTTAATTACATTAATTTATTGAAAACAATATGGATAAGTCTATTGGATAATGCTAGGTATTGGAGAATATTCTAAAATTTAAGAAGATATTATATTATACAATTATCATAGAAATTACACCTATATCTGGATACTACAAGTGGATGTTTTCCCAGAAATATATGTGAATTAGGGTAATAACCCTAAAAAGGGAGGATTTGGTATTGACATAACTATCACCTAGTGCATGATAACGAGGCATAACAACATAATTTTTTGGACACTCAAAAGTGATAAAAGTAGGTTAATTAAATATATATGTTTGAAACATTATGAGGGATATGAATGTGGCTAGATTAGTTAATGTGATATAAATTTGAAGCACCTAACCTTGAATCAAGATAGATTAACATATTAGTTTATGTATATAATTTATAATATATTTAATCTATTCTTATATTTTCCCTTAGTAAATTCAATAATTGAATTCACTAATCATTTTCTATATCACAAATGTTTTTTATGAATGTTGAATCATGGCCCCATGAAATTTATAGAAACTATTGTTGAAAACCCCTTGTGAGATAATGATCATGACTTTGATTTATGAATATAATCTGATTTAGTTTTTTTGGAGGATACTTCCTAAAAATATAAATATTCTTGTTTTTTTTTATTTTCATTAATATTGGGTATTAAATGGATTTACCTATAAAAGGAACATATCAATTGTTAGAAAAATGAAATCCCATTTTATCTCCAAAATCATAAATTTATCATGGATAAATATATGTATTATTATGAACTAGATGTGGAAAACAATTCTATAATATGTGTTATAATACCCAATTAATAGGATTACATTAATGAAATTATCAATAAGTAAGTAAAAATTTATGACATACCCTATATATAAGAATATAATAATATATTTATTGATAAAAAATTTGGACATCCCAAATATCTAGAGGATGAATATTAAATAAATCTTTTTTTGAGATCAATGAATGTTTCAAAAAGTCCATATATAATGGATCTATTTATATTAAATAAGTTAGAGAAGAAAATATAAAATATTTTTCAAAAGGGTTTTAAATACCCTTGTGCTTCACTATGGGGTTCATTGGTCCTATTTGATAAGAATAAGGATTGGTCAATGTGAATTTCAATTAATTATTTTGTTCTTAATAAATTCATGATCAAGAGGATGTATCCTCGACCAGGTATCAGTGGTATATTCAATCAACATAGATGAGATCAATAATTATCGAATATTGATCTTTGATCAGGATATCACTCATTAAGGGTTAACATATTTTATTTTTTCCTAAAATCATGTCATACGAGGTATGGAAATTATGAATTAGATCTGAATCCATTTGGACCTTCATATTATCCAAATATTTTTTGGGATCTAATGAATACTGTCTTTAGAGACTACTAGGATCAATATTTTGTTTCCAATATATAAAATATTCATATATAATCAAATAGAAAGGGAGAGAATGATTCATTTATGGATGTTGCTAAGGAAAATCCAAAAATATAAAATGTATTCCATGTCCAGACCTGTCCCCCGGGGCCCGTGCCGTGACTACCGCAAGCCTTCCATCCATAGGCCAAGGGCTGGAAACTAGCACTGAAGGCGTATTCCCTGAAACTGGGAAGGCATTGTCGTTTTAAACTGCAAGCATAGGTATCCAAGCACACAGCAAGATAGGAAAACAAGTAAACTGAACTGTAAACCGAGTGAGTACAGTAAGTATAAGGGACCAGAATTCAAGCCCAACTGGAAAGTACAAGTACAACTGTGATACAATACAACAGGAGGAAAGGGAAAGATAGCTGTTGGGTCATCCTCCGAGGTTCCTACAAGATATGTAGTATAGATCGCCTCCTCTGCACTCCACTTCCACCCGTCCCTTATACGTACCGACATTCTCTATGGTCCTCCTCCAGGTACCGTCTAGTCCTGGTACTCTCAGCCTCAGTTGGCGTTGTCCATCATCTGCATCCAACGCAACATGGTACGGGCATAGCCCATGTAGGGGTGAGTATAATGATACTCAGTAGGGACCCTGAGACCCTCTAGGTGTCACAAAATCCAAGAAGAATAAAACAAAAAGTATTAAATCAACAGATAAACTTACATAGGTATATTCCCATACATATACCTAATTTATCAAGTAATCCATCTAAATCATGAGGAAAACATAAAGGTTCTGACTCAGCCCACACCAGGATTTATTTTATGGGTAGTGTTAAGTAACATTACCAGTGACAATGTCGATCACCTTGGCTTCTGGGGAACTCCTCCTATATCAAGTACAGTGGGCCTACTGTGTCACACAAGGGCTCTTCCCACTGTCCTTGGACTACTAAGGTACTCCTCCTATCGAGTATTGTGGGTCCACCGCGTCACACTGAGGTTCTCCCCACCATGGGACTACCGTGTCACACAGAGGGGCTCCCCCTCATGTCTTGCTGAGTTAATCCTCCCGTCGTGTGCCATGGGTCTGCCACTTCACCAAGGCTCTCCCCACCATGGGTCTTCCGCATCACCAAGGGGCTCCCCACTGGGCATGTCGAGTCACTCTGAGTCGAAACGGTCAGTAGTCGTCAAGTCTGAGCCAGCCACTGGGTACCCGCACTAAACTCGGTCGTTCCTAGGAGGTTCTTCTCTACAAGTTACTGGTCGATACTCCGACTACCACGATTTCCCATGAAGAAGTGTCTCAATGGTCTGTCACATCATAGGGGTCTCAACATAATAGACGGCATGTTAATCAGATGCACGGTCTATGAGTTATTACCCTTTTAGTCTCGGGGGACCAGTTGGATTCGAATTCGATCCAAGCTGACCTTTCCTCATCTTAATCCAAAACACAGTGGGGTATCACTCAAAGGGACCGTCTTGCTCCATGATTTCCAGTGCCGCTGAAGGTTCGTCAAATGGACGTCTGGTGCCCATGTTATGGTCCAAATAAAGTAACTAGGTCATAGTGGGCCTCGATCCAGTCCGACCCAGTCAGAGTGACCCGGCCTGGCCTGCGAGGGCTGCGAGGGTGCCACAAGGGGGGCTCGGCCGAGGGGTACTATGAGGGTGGCTCGCATGAGGGGTACCGCGAGGGAACAGACCATCTAGAGGAAGGAGAGGGTGCGGATCGGTCGCGAGGGAACGGACCGTCCGCCTGGCATGGACCGGTCGTGGGGCATGGACCAATCGTGAGGGTGAATACCGGAAGCGAGGGAGGAAGATCAGACAGGAGGGCATAGACCGGCCACGAGGGTGGGAACCAGATGCGAGGGAATGGACCGGCCGCGAGGGCGCGGACCGGCCGCGAGGGCGCGGGGCAGCAGTTCGCCCGTTGGATGGCGGTTCAGCAGCAGCGGCTCAGCGGACGGCGACGGCGACTCGGTGGATGGCGGCGGCAACTCGGCGGACACCGGCGGCGGCTCGACGGACGCCGGCGGCAGCTCAGCAGAGGGGTACAGTGAGGGCGGAGCTGCGGGGCGTGGAGGTGGCGAGGGAGAAATGGTCGCGGGGTAGTGTCGTTGCATCGTCTCCTTCATCGCGTTCAACACCCCAAATCAACAAAAGATTTGCGGAGGGGTCTGGCCAGGTTTGTTAGGCTTGTACCCTCCGTGTTAGGGTGTTTGCAAATGGATCAACATAAACATAATAAAGAACGTCAAACCGACCCGCAATGATTGTTCCCAACCCGCAAAAGAAATCATCCGTGTTCTTTGTTTAAAAAAAAGTAAGAACATGTGAATATAATCACATAAAAATTTAACCCCTACCTCAGGTTTTTTGTTGACATTGGCGTGAGAAGAAAGTATGTACGTATATTTTTCGTAGATGAAGACATCCCACATCGGATGAAGTCCCGAGGAAGAAGGTCGAAGTTGAGGTCGGAGTTCTTCATTATGGAGCGTTCTTCGTTGGGGGTGAAGTTCTTCATTGGAGAACTTTATTTCCCCCAAGGCTCTCCCCTCTCCCAATTCTACCCAACAAAAATAAAGAGGTTCCAATATAATTAACTTAAAAAGAAATTATGTTGGCACACCCAATTTGGCATAATTAATGTACCACGTTGGTACAATTAATTTGCTCAATTAATTGGAACAATTTAACTGCTCAATTTAATGGCGGGGGTGGAATATTGGGGATTTGGGAGGTTTCTCCCCATTTAATGAGGGATTTGAGAGGTTTAGGCCTTGAGTGGACCCCACCACCATAACCTCTCATGGGATGCTAGGCTCGGGTGGTCCCCACCCCCATAACCTCTCAGGGGAGGTTAGGCTCGGGTAGTCCCCACCACCATAACCTCTCATGGGAGGTTATGATTTGGTGGTCCCCACTTATCGACTTCCACATGGAGGCTTCAAATAAAAAAAATTTGTTACACAATTTTATTTTCATTTTATTCTGTCACATAAAACCAAAAAACTAAACTTCACTCCTGACCAACAGCCATCAAGGTGAAAGTCTATTTAAGTTAATATTGGCGTTATGAGTTCAAGGGTGCCCTCAGATTTAAATTCTGAACCATGGTTTGAAAGTTAGAATAACCGGATCGTACGTTTTCCGAATGTACTCAAAAAAAAGATCAGAAAATTATTATGGGAACTTCGGGCCTCAGAATCACACGCCGTAAATTTTCATGGACTAATAAAATTTCCATATATTAAAAAAAATTACATGGAAATTCCATGTCTTTATATTCTCCCCACCTCAATGATTTACATCCCAGTAATCCACAACACATAACTAGATAAACAAGTGGGGGTACTGAACACAAATCTGAGCCTCCCGCACCCATGTGCTCTCTTGGAGGTTCCTGTGCTGCCAGCGAATGCGCATCAGAGGAATCGGTTTTCCATGAATGACCTACTTCTGTCGATCATCAATATCTACTGGAACCTTGGTAATTTTCACCCCATTGTCGACATCCAGAGCTCCATGGTTGATGATGTGGGAAGGCTCGTGCACGTATCTCCGTAGATGGGATATGTGGAAGATGTGATGCCCCCGGTGAAACTGAGGTGGAAGAGCTATGTGGTATCCCACCTCACCATCTTTGTTGAGGACATGAAAAGGTCCTATGAATATCGGAGATAACTTCCCACCTCATCCAAATCTCTGTTGACCTCGTTGGTGTGAGACCCATAGAAAGACGTGGTCGCCATCCTCGAACTATAGAGGTCTCTGTCTCCTATTGTCATACTATTTATGCCTGCTATGTGCAGTCTTCATCTGATCCTGGATGATATGAACATTCTCTGTGGTAGCACATACCATCTCTGTTCCCACTACTGTTGACTCCCATGGGTCAGTCCACCATAAAGGTGATATGCAAGGTCGCCCGTACAATTCCTCTAAAGTTGCCATCCTAATGGTTGAGTGATAGCTATTGTTGTATGCAAACTCCACCAAAGGTAAGTGATCCTCCCTACTACGAATGAAGTCGAGGAAACAAGCACACAACATGTCCTCGATGGTCTGAATGGTCTGCTCAGTCTAACCATCCGTCTGAGAATGGAAGGCGGTGCTCAAATGATGTTTCATCCTAAAATCCTCCTGCAACCACTTCCATAGATGGGAAGTAAAATGTGCATCATGATCGTAGATAATTTTCATGGTTACACCATGTAACCATAAAATCTCTAGCACATAGAGGCATCCAATGCTCTTTACTGAACCCTGCTCTCTGATCTATAGGAAGTGGGCCGACTTGATGATTTGGTCGACGATCACCCAGATCGAGTCATGGCCTCTGGATGTACGTTGAAGTCATGTCACGAAGTTCATGGATATCCTATCCCACTTCAACTGTGGGACCTCTAACGGTTTAACCAAGACTTCTGGTGCCAGATTATCTACCTTCACTTGCTGACATGTGAGGCACCAACAGACAGGATCAGCTACTACTTTCATCATTCACAGCAACCAATGTTGTCCTCACAGATCCTTGTATATCATCGCCACTCTAGGATGTACCGCTAGAGGGGAAGTGTGGAACTCCCTCAACAGTTTCTATTAATGTGACACTGGTACCAAGGTATGTCCTATGAAGAGGATGATGTGCTCCCCACATTCAAATGATCCATAAGGTGCATGCCCTGTGGATTTCTGAGCACGTCCAGCCTCGCAGTCATCATCCCCATGTTGCGCCTCCCTGACTCGCTGAAGAAATGGGGGAGTGATTGTAAGAGACTTAAGAAAAGCTTCTCCATCACATTCCTCGAAATATATCTTCAAAGCGGCCACCTGCCCTATCTCCTCACATAGAAGATGTATACCAGACCATCTACTGATTTCATCTGCTACAATGTACCCCTTCCCAGGAGTATAGAATATCTCGTAGTCATAGTCCTGTAGAAATTAAATCCAACTCCATTGTCTCATGGTTGGGTCCATCTAAGAGAAGATATACTTGAGACTATTGTGATCAATGTACACTTTAAAGCATTCACTCATTAGATAGTGTCACCACATCATCAAGGCGAAGAACACTGCAGCTAACTCTAGGTCTAGTGTAGCATTGTTCTTCTCACATTATCTCAGTTGTTGAGAACCATATGAAATCACTGCTCTCTCCTGCATCAGGTCACATCCGAGCCCGGTCCCTAATGTGTCACAGTAGACTACTTACCCTACTCCCTCCTCCAGTAGCCTCAATATGGGAGCACTAGTCAGCCTCTTCCTCAACTCATGAAAACTCTACTGTCATCTCTCTGACCACAAAAAGGGTTTACCCTTCTTCGTCAATGCTGATAGAGGTTCTGCAACTCTGGATAAATCTGGTACAAACCTCCAGTAGTATCCAGCCAAACCCAAGAAACATAGTACCTATATCACACTCCTGGGTAGCTCCCAAGCAAGCACCTCCTCAATCATCGCTGGATCCACTCCAACTCTAGCCTCCGATGTGACATGTACCAGAAAGTGAACCTCTCAGATCCAGATCTGGCGCATCAAGAGCTTACCATAATGATGGTGCTCTCAGAGTGTGTCCATTACTACCTGCAAATGATCGGCGTGCTTATCCTCCGTAGTTGAGTATATCAGAATGTCATCGATGAAGACCACTACATAGCGATCATGGTATGGAAGAAAGATCATGGTCGTGAGTCCCATGAACACTAATAGAGATTTTGTAATGCCGAATGGCATAACCAATAACTCATAATGGCCATACAGACATCTGAAGGCCATCTTCTGCACATCCTCGTCTCATAATCTAAGCTGGTGATAGCCTAATCTGAGGTATATCTTTGAGAACCATCGTTCTCCCTTCAACATATCAATGAAGTCGTCAATCCTCATGAGTGGGTACTTGTTCTTCACTATCACGTGGTTTAGGCACCGATAGTCAATACAAATCCTCAAACTCCCATACTTCTTCTTGGGGAACAGAATTAGGGCTACCCAACAAGAAACACTGGGCCGAATGAATCTATTTCCCTACAAGTCTTCTAACTTTACCCACAGCTCTCAAAGCTCCGCGAGATCCATATGATATGCTGGTGTAGATTTAGGTGTTTTCCCGGGGTACAAGCCAATGTAAAATTACACCTCTATGAGAGGAGGTAGACCCAAAAAATCATCACATAATACAACTTTGTACTCGTCCACCACTATAGGATAGCTTTGAATCTTCACATCAACATCTCTGAGGGTAGGGCTAGCCAACTGATGAGTGATCAGCTGCACTCTCCTATATGTAAGTCCATTCTATGCTGCAAAGGCTCCTTTCTCGCCGATGAAGGTAAACCTGGTCCCATCCATGCAGACACACCTCACCTTGGCCCTAATACAGTCAATCTGAGCATGTAATGTTGATAACTAGTCCATACCCAAGATGACGTTGCAGGGCCTCGACACCACTACTAGGAGATCCAAGCCGAAGCTCTCACCTCCTAGAGTAAGCTCACACTGCCGGCACCAGTGCATAATTGTCGAATTATCTCTCGTAGGGGTCTCTAGGTATAAGGATCGAGCCAACGGCTCCGTCAGAATCTCCGAGATCCAAATGAGGGCAGTGGCAATAAAATAATGACTAGAACCTATTTTTATAAGTACGATAGCTATGGTTGAGTAGACACAAATCGTACCTTGTATCATCTCCGAAACACTATGATCCTATGCCTAAGCTACATAGAGCTAAGCTCTCCCCTGTCCACCTACTCCCTGCAGTGGGGTGGACCTCCTGGTGGTGGTGGCAGTAACACCTAAAATATTCACCCATCGTTAGCTACACGACCAGCTCCCCTACCACGTCCGCCTTCTCCCTACAGACCTCCTCAGTCGAACATCTGTCTCGGCCTAGTTGGTCCTTCAACTATCTAATGATCATCCGTCTGACGAGTCAGACAGTCAAGAGCCATGTGACTCTGCCCACCGCATGTGTAACACTGCCCTCTCCTGGTATAACTGGATCCGCCTTGGGTGCCCCGCACAACCAATTCTGAGTCATGCTGTCATCCACCTCTAGGTCTGTTCCTCTTGGACCTCTGTGATGTTTGTCTGCTACCAAATGTAGAAGACTACTCTACGTGTTGACTTATAGTGGGTCTCACTTCTGGTGACTGCTCAACAAGGAAACTCTCCACCAAGAGGGCTTTCTCTACCACCCTCACCTGCATCGGGATGCTAACTGAGATCATCGAATCCCTAATCTCTCGCCTTAGCCACTGCTCGACAGTCCGCCGCCTGAAGAAAGGGTCCCGCGCCATATCTGTGGAGTACCTTGAGAAGTCAGGGACCCTCTTTGAGTACTTAGCCACAATCTTACTTCCTTGCTGCAGATGAAAAAGGTCCCATATGCGCACTCCATGGAGATTCATTGGAAAAAAACTCTGCTCGAAACAGGCTCTCGATGTCTACCCAGAGAAGTTTCACCTCGTCATTATCCTAGAGCATCGAGCTCCATCATCTGACTACTACTTCCTATATAAGGATGTCATCAAGGATAACAATGAGATCAGATAGTGTCCCTACAAGTCGTAAGACTCTAACCTCAGCCTCCAGCCAATCGTCAACCGCCTACGGGTCTGTCTCAGCCCTGAACCCGGGTGGCCTCTGGTGTAAGAACTCATGCAATGCGATCAAGTGGTGTGCACCATCTGCTTCTGGTGCTGGTGGAAGTAGTGGCCTAATGGGGAGTGGTACCATTGGTGCCTCATCTAGTTCCTCTACTGGAAAAGGTCCCTACACCGAGGCCTCGTCGATTGGTGAGCTATTAGTGTGTACAACTCTCAGAACACTATCTATCTATCTTCATGGAAGCATCCTGAAAATAAATAGGTGACCATGGTAAAAAATTTATACCTGTTGAGATGAAATTTATACCTGCTGAGCTGACTCAAAAGATCACAAAGAATCCTTTTGAAAACCCACACGCAATCTGTGTTTTCATGCACTTAGTCGGAAATCAGAAGTCGGGATCCTGGTTATGGATACATCAACTGCCGCACCAAAACTGGACACCCTAAATTGAAAAGTTCACTCATTACCCTCAACTATATTGCTTCACAGAAAAGATCAGAGTCCTAGTTCTGCCATAGAACTGACTCCTTTAATACAAATTTTTCATGACCCATCCTCCAGGGCCCATGCTCTTACTACCCCAAGCCCACCTTTCATAGGCTAGGGGCTGGCAACTAGCACTGAAGGAGTATTCCCTAAAACTGGGAAGAAAATCCCTTTATAACCCGCAAGCACACGTAACCAAGCACACAAAAAGATTGGAACACAAGTAAAATGAACTATTAACCGAGTGACTACGGTATGAAAAAGGGGCCATAATTCAAGATCAGCTGGAAAGTAAAAGTACAACTGTGATACAATACAACTGAAGAAAAGAGAAATTTAGCTGCTGGGTTAGGTACAGATCACCTCCTCAGCACTCCACATCTACCCGTCTCCTCGGCGTACCGACACGCTGTATGGTCCACCTCCAAGTACCATCTAGTCCTAGTACTCTCAGCCTTAGTTAGTGTTGTCTGTAATCTACATCCAACACAATAAGGTGAAGTCATAGATCATGCAGGGGTGAGTATAACAATACTCAGTAGGGACCCCATGACACTCTAGGTCTCACAAAATCGAACAAGGATAAAAAAATAATTTTGAAATCAATATATAACCTTACTTAGGTATATGCCCATACATATACCTATGTTTTGAAGTAATCCATCTCAATCATGAGGACAACACAGAGGTTCTGACTCAGCTCACACTAGGATTTATTCTAGGGATAGTATTAAGTAACATTCCCTGTCACAACGTCGAACACCTCGGTTGCTGTAGAACTCATCCTCTATCTAGTACAGTGGGCCTACTGCATAAAATAAAGGCGCTTCCTACTAAACTTGGACTGTTGAGGTACTCCTCCTATCGAGTACCATGGGTCTGCCATTTCACACAAAGGCACTCTCCAACATGGGTCTGCCGCATCACACAGAGGTGCTCGCCCTCATGGTCTGCTGAGTTACTCCCCCTGACGACTACCGTGGGTCTTCCGCGTCACCAAGGCGCTCCCCAACGTGGGACTGCTGTGTCACCAAGGTGCTCCCCACTAGGCTTGTCGAGTCCCTCCATGTCAAAATAGTCAGCAGCCGTCAAGTCTCAACCAGCCACTATGTTACCGCACTACGCTCACTCGTCTATGTGAGTATCCACTCCATAAGAAACTATTCGATTCTTCAACTGCCATGAAGTCCCACAATGAAGTTTCTCAAAGGTTCGTCACATCATAGAGTTCTCAACATAGTAGACGACATGTCAATCATATGCCCGGACTTTGAGTTATTAGTCTTTTAGTCCCAGGGTCCCGGTTGGATTCGAGCTTGATCTAACCTGACCATTCCACATATTAATCCAAAAAATAGTGGGGTATCACTCAGAGGGACCATCTTGCTCGAAGATTTCCAGTACCACTGACAGTTCTTCAAACGGACATCCAATTCCAAAGTTATGTCCAAAAGAATTAAACTAGGTCGTAGTGGGCCTGTGTCCGGTCCGACCCAGTCGGTCCTGCCTCACCTGTTGGGTCCAGCCCCTCCTGTGAGGGACATTAGAGTGCCATGAGGGCAGATCAACCAAGGGGTACCGTGAGGGAACAGACCGGCCGTGGGTACCATGAGGGCGCCGACTAGCTGTGAGGGCATGGACCGGTCATGGGATGCGGACCGGCCACGGGGCGTGGACCAGCCACGAGGTCACGATCTGTCCACGAGGGCGGCAGACCAGCCGTGAGGGTGCAGTTCGGCCTCGAGTACCGTGAGGGTGTGGACCAGATGTGAGGGTGCGGACCGGCCGCGAGGGATGGGGACCGGCAGGGACAGTGCGGACTAGCCGCGAGGGTGCGGACCGTCCATGGGGTGGGGGTCTGGCCACGGGACGGTAGTCTGGCGGCTGGGTGGATGATGGCAGCAGATCAGCAGATGGTGGTGTTGGCTCAACGGACGTCAGCAGTGCTCGACATATGGGTACTACGAGGGTGAATCCGCAGGGCGCAGAGGTCACAAGGCAGCGATGGCTACGGGGTGGTGTCATTGAGCCATCATGTTTATCGCATTCAACACCCCAAATCATCACAATATTTGTAGAGGGGTCATTCCATGTTTATTTGGACCGTACCCTCCATGTTATGGTGGTAGCAAATGTATCAACATAAACAAGAATGAAGAACGTCAAACCCTCCCACAATGATTGTTCCTAACCTGCAAAACAAATCATCCACATTCCTTTTTTTAAGAAAAGGAGGAACATGGGAATATAATCACACACAAATTAAACCCCTACCTCAGGTTGTTTGTTGACTTTGGAATAATAAGAAATAATGGATGTGGATTCATCGTAGATGAAGACTGTCCCACATCGAATGAATTCCCATGGAAGAAGGTCGAATTTGAGATCAACCTTCATCGTTGGTCGAGCGTTCTTTATTGGGAGGTGAAGTTCTTCGTTGGAGAAATTTTTTTCTCCCAAGACTCTCTCCTCTCCCAATTCCACCCAACAATAAGAAATATGTGCCAATATAATTAAATTAAGAAGAAATTTTGTTTGCACACCCAAGTAGGTGTAACTAATGTACTGCGTTGGAACAATTAATTATATAAATTAATTGGCCCAATTTAATGGCTCAATTTAAAGGCAGGGTGGAATATTAGGGAGTTGGGAGGTTTCTCCCCCATTTAATGAGGGATTTAAGTGGTTTAGGCCTCAGGTGGTCCCACCACCATAAAATATCATGGTAGGTTAGGCTCGGGTGGTCCTCACCACCATAACCTCTCATGGGCGGTTAGGCTCGGGTGGTCCCCACCACTATAACCTCCCATTGGAGGTTAAGGTCCAGTGGTCCCCACTTCTCAACTTCCACATAGTGGTTTAAAATAAAAATAAATTGTTACACAGTTTTATTTTTATTTTATTCATTCACGTAAATCCCAGAAACTAACCTTGACTCTCGTCCAACTGTCATCGAGGAGAAAGTCTCTCGATGATAATACCAGTGATGCGAGTTCAACAGTGCCTTCGGATTTCAATTCTGAGCATCTATTGAATTAATAGAAAAACCCACTTGAACATTTACTGAACATACGTGAAAAAAAAGTTCAGAAAATTATTCAGGGCACTCCGGGCCTTGGAATCACACGACGTAAATTTTCACAGTCTCGTAAAATTAACATTTATTAAATATAATTACATGGAAATTCCGAGTCATTACATTCCATATTTAGAAAGTGAAAATTTTGTAATGAAAAAGTATCATTCAAGGGTTACATAATCACTACTAAGGCTATATTACTAGATCTATCAATTAAAAAATTTATCAAGAGTTGTCCCAGATAAACCATTGTACGTGAGATCTATAGTATTAATGGGTTAGTAGGATAATACTACTATTTTATGATACATTTATCATGGAAATCAATCTATTAACCAAGGTAACATAGAAACGTTTGATGTTCTAATGAATAGTGGAATGTGAAGAATTTTTTTCAAAACTAAAAAGGAGTTTGGTTACTACTCCAGTATATACATTACAATGTAGTGGGGGTGGTTTTTAGTATATAGAGATTCCTTGAAAAATGATTTGGATGTTTCCACATATAGTACGATAAATTAATTTCTTATTTTTCATGTTAATTGTATAATCATGGGAAAAATTACCCAACACATGATTTTGAGCTGTTGATAATGATCACTACATTAAATATTTTTTAACATTGACTATATGGTGAAAATTGTAATATTTATATTCTGATCAAAAGATATTTACATATAGTTTCACATATAATGAGTGTATTATGCTCAAAAGGCCGTGATCAGAATATATAAACTATTTCTATTTTTCCATAATTTCTATTTGAATAAGGAAAATAAGGGGTGATGTTGTATGTAAAAATACCATTCTTTTAAATCCATGAATAGGATTAAAAAATTACTCAATAATCATTGTTTTATAGAGGATGAATCTTGTATTATTAATGATAGGAGATAAATCCTATATTTCTCAAATAATTTATCAACCTTACATACTTAGAATGATTAAATAATCAAATATAGATGATGAAAAGCTATATAAAAAGGGTAGTGAGTATTCTACTGTTGAAATTTGAATAATATATAGTTTCAAGGTTTGGATCCAATATATGTGTCCCATCAAAAATGAAATAGAATAAAGAACTTTTTGATTATGCATATATCTCATGTCTCTCAATACATTTGAAAAGCACAATGATTTATATATATATATATATACGAAAAAATTATTAAGAAATCATGATGTATGAAATTGAAGAATAAGTATCTGGATTACTGGTGTGAAATATTGTTATGTCTGAAGGAAAAAATTTCAAGGATATGTCACAACTATTAACCATACTAATATCGGCAAAGGAAATGTCACCATGGAATTTTTCATAGTACCAATAAAATATCGAAATGACATAATGTTATTTGGTATGTATTCAATTTCCTTACAAAGTCAGTAACATTCATTACCATCAAATATGATATCACTCTTGAATAACCCACCATTATATATATAATGGAATTTGTGAGGCCTCATTTATATAAATAATCAATTAAATATGATTAGGATCAAAGGATTAACTCATTATTCTAGAGAATCCATCCTAAATCATTGAAGTTGCAGTATATATTTTGGACTCACATATCATCCATATAAAGAAGGTTAGTCTGAATGGAAAATTAAAACTATATATGACATATATATGTAGTGTCCCACCCTAGTTTTCGTGTAATGGTTCTCCGAGATGGTGACCACCAGACCTGAAGCATGCCTCCTCGAATTCCAAAGGCTACCGACTAGAATCGTGGTCCTAGAGTGTCTATGAGGATACTATTCCCTCATAGACTAGAGCAATGACAACAATAGAAAATAGATAATACATAGTAGAGTAAAAAATAAAAAAAAACATACAGTAGGAGAAATAATGACAAAAACCATGCATGTGAAAGTATATAACTAGAAGAAGATGAATAAACCATAATAGATACCAAATGCTTATGTCCATCACACTATACAAAAATTTTCAAGTGGGGGGGATAAGGGATATATGAATATATTACATACTAAAAAATTTAAAAGAATGAAAAAAAACTACTACATAAAGCATATAAATCATTAGATCAATCCACTTCCTGAACTCCATCCTACATTGTAAATCAATCAGGGGTCAGAAGCTGCATAATTCCTTGTATCAATACCAGCAATCACAAAGTACGCTTAGTTACCAAAGGTAGCACACGAATGGTCTGAGATACAATATAAGTAGGTTTCTACCTACAGTGTTTATGAAAATCAATTTCATGAAATAAACAGACAAACAATTTCCCATAAATAATAAATGTAAGGAAATAAAAAAATTAATAACCAATTCAGTTCGAGTTCCCATGTGGACACCCAACTGATTCCACCTGCTTTAACCTAATCCAAATGTCTGTAAAGAGGTACATGGACAAGTAATAACATGTATTAATGGGCTATCATAGTTAATGAACTATGGCAGAAAAATACAATGTTTTTTATTTGGCTTGGTAGTTTCATTTTCTATGTCTTTGCAAAAGCATGGTCCTAATAATAAAATATGTATCACATATAAAACAATCATGCATTCAATCAGTCCATAAAATCCAATGGTGGATTCTTGAGCCCATCCTAGGTGATCTATAATTAATCTCTAGGGTCACTACAAGAATCTCTAAAATAACCAATTTCAAAGATTTCATCCAAGGAGACCTTACAGTGTCCCTTATATCACTCATTTCATGGTGTATTCTTATTCTCTACCATGTATCACACATAGGGACATGACATCACCCTTGGCAAGGTGTTCCCGTCATAACAATGGGTCTGTCGATGGTTTCTCCCCTAGGTAACTAGGGTCACTCACAACTATCAATAATCATATTGGATAACCTATACCTTGAAATGTAATGTATCAATCCTAGTATGAAAATTAGATCCATTCAAACATATAGAGTCCATCCGCAACATCATTAAAATGGATCTTGAATTTGTTGAACGTGAGTGCCATAGACCCAAATTCTATTGTACTTTGATTACCGCTACATGTATGTAGTTTGTTATAATACATGTGTTTATCTTTCCATTATAGAGTAGATACTTCTGCATTGAATTTGTTTATGGAAATGACCATAAATAACATGTCGTATCAAAAGGGTTATAACAGATCCCAGACTACAATAAGAACCCTGAGATTCCTTGAAAGTAATCTTAAACTAATGTCATATTGTCTAGTTACATCATTCTAAAAGGAAACAGATTCCATGTGACCATAAGGTGCAGGGGTCCCATAATCATTGAGACTTCTTCTCATGAATTTCACACATGATGATCTCTTGTAGTTGAGATCTTGAGGGAAGACCCGCACAATAATAACATCACATGTTTCGGGTGTCATTGGTCATTTCTATCTATGGACATGTGTAATGGTCTCCAAAAAAGAGATATTTATCAATTAATGTCATTCAATTATGTACATTTTATGCAAGTTGAAAACCATGGGGATAATGTCATGGAGAGGTAGTTTGTATTGGGTATGTCATTAATGGAATTTCATTGATTGAATGATAGAGAAAGTATTTGTCGCTTCTGAGTTCTGGAAGATATATCTCAGACCTGGTTGATTAGGATGGTTGCAACATCATTAAATCCATGGCGGTATTGGATGGTATGACCATTCGAACAAATCAACAAATAAAAATAAATCAAGATAAAGAATGATTACACTAGTGTGCATTTTGCTTTATTGTGATATCGATGATGAAGAGATTATATTACACAGACCTTGTTCATAGGAAGGTAGTCGTAGCATTGACATTACATTATCTCTATAGGGGCCTTAATGGGTTTCCAAACCCCACTCATGGTTGATTGATATTAATCACTACTATTGAGTTAAGGGCCTAGAGGGTCACACACAATAGCACTTTGAGAATCTACTCTATTATGTGAATATGAATATAGAACATGGTAGGCCCACCAATCGGTCTGAGCACTATCCATGTTCTATGGATCCACAAGGAATAAATAAATTATTAAATTATTCATTCTTGAAATAATATGTTGAATTTATTTATAACATGTATTTACAAGTGATTAGTAAATACAAAGATTAAATACTATTTGAACAGATTTAAGTATCCAGGGTTTGTTTAATATTTGCACAAGAGCTGAGTCGAGTCATAGAATCATGTTTATCACGTGATATACATATATATTTAATATTTATTTCAATTATTTATATATTAATAAATATTATTTATGTAATAATTTTATTTTACATAAATAAATATTTATAGTAGTTATATATGGGATATTTGTTACACGGGGTACAGGAACCTGTACCAGGTATTTTTTTAGATATCCCATAAATAAGAAAG
This sequence comes from Viscum album, assembly GCA_963277665.1. NCBI lineage: Eukaryota > Viridiplantae > Streptophyta > Magnoliopsida > Santalales > Viscaceae > Viscum > Viscum album. The sequence goes on along the minus strand of OY728135.1, from coordinate 1,641,043,741 downwards.
AGAGAGTCTCTCCCCTTGGAACTATTCATGTGTCAATATGGAGAGAATATCTCTCATAAACGATTCTAGAGATATATCCTCTTAAGAAAGTAAGAACTTCAAGAACATCCTTTGTGGATTGATGTTCCTTGCCTTGTGATGATCACTACTACTTTTAGGAGATCATGGGTGTGTCGCCCTAGATCCCAGATTCCAAAGAACAATGCATGTTCAGACTCCAAAGGCATGTGTGGATGATCTAGAGGAAATAGACGTCAGAGTCTTTGAGTGATGGTCACTGGCATCATGTGACCCACTTGTGCACGTCAGATCCGAACAAGGTACATGTTCATTTTATATTCATCTCTATTAAATCCATGCATGGTCCTCTGACCTTACCATGATAGCACACCAGAGTGGACGTCAAAACATCACTCTGGTGATGTGTTTTTTTAAATTTCCTAGCCCACCAGCTTCCGCTGCCCATCCCAGTGCCTAATAGTTGTATCAGAGGAACATGTGATTTTTTCAGAGTCCAGAAAATTAAATTAAATTAAATTTCATTATAATTTATGTACTGGGAATAAATTGGTTCCAATGCAACCAAATGCATGTTGATCCATTTCCAAATATCCATGTTATAGACATTTGAAAAAATATAATTGAATTGAATCATAATTTTAATTTTTCTTCGGATTAATATTTTTTGAAGAATGCATTTTAATTTTATTAATATATTCTTCAAAATTACCAAAATCCGGACACTCTTTGGCTGGAATCTGGTAGCTGGAACTAATCCGGTATGTTTAATTTTAGGAGACAAAAAAATAATATTATATCATAATATGTTTTATTTTTCTCAAATAATATATTATTTAATGGATGACTATTAATACTTGTGGTCAAGCCTTGATTTTAATTTTAAATATAAGAAAAATTGAGACCAAGACCCCATTTTGGGGTATTCATCCCTTTTAATTAAAAAAACAAAAGGGGGTGTTTTATTTGTCTAAGGAAAAATTATAAAAATGGTAGAACACCCAAATGGGTCTTCTTATTTACACGAAGAGGCCACCCTTCCCCTTAGGTGAAACCCAAGGTGTGAAAAAGCGAGGTTTCATGCAGCCAGTCCGGCTCAAGGCTGCAAACTTCCATCCCCGATAACTACGAAATGTTTATCTAATGTAGATTTAAGATGGAATTTAAAAACACCACAAGTACATTATCACTGTGATAAGTTTTGGATAAAGAAAATATCCTAACTAGAAATAACTTCCAAGAGTGGTGTAGGCTCTTGCGCATAGTACTACGCCTAGAAAGGAGGTTATATGTTATGTAATCCCCTATTTCACCCTAGCCTCCTCAGGGAGAAATTAAGGAAGATAAAGATAAATGGAGAAAGCATATAGATGATGCACTTGATGTACACTTCATCATGTTGTCATCTATGTCCATCCAATTGAAAAAACAATGCATGACGATGAGGACGCCTACAAGACGCATTCAAATATCCAAGAATTATATCTTGGGGGGGCTAGGAACGAAAGGTAGGAGATCTCAAGTGCTCATTATAAGCGCACTTTAGTAGAAGGGCATCATGCGGGTCCTCGCGTACTCAAGAAGATTGGGTATATTAAGAGTCTTGAAGCCCATGGGTTCAAATAAATCCAAGAACTAGCAGGAGATCTCATTCTTGCTTCTTTACCATCAAGCTTCTCAACTGTTATTAAAAATTATAATACAAAAGATTAGACAAAGTCTCTCCCGGACCTTTTGGATTTAGTTCTCCAAGCTGACACGGATCTGAGAAATACCAATTCATCTGTATTTATGGTGAACAAGAAATATAAGGGCAAGGTAAATGGGTATAAGTCCAAGTCAAGGGAAAAGACATGAATTCATTATCCTGCAACAAAACCAATGATTCAGAGGAAATGTAATGAGCAGGGAGTTGTCTTCTTTGGATGTAGAAAGAAAGGACACTGGAAGAAGAATTGCAGAGCTAGGAAGAAGAATAAAACTGAGGATTCTACATTAGGTATTTTTTCATTTAATGTAATTTATCTTTATCTAAAAGTTGTATAATGGATATGGAATTCATCTAACACATTTTTATTCTTATAAAATAACCAAGTAGGTTTAAGAAGATTGTAAAAGTTCATGTGGATATCGGAGATGCATATGGTACAAGTCTGGAAGCCTTGAAAGTGGGAGACTGTCACTAAACCTTTCTATCTAGTTTGGTTGTAGTTTTGAAAAATTTCTATTACATACCTTCTCTTACCAATAATAATATATCAGTGTCGATTTTAGACACTATGGGTTTTTATTTAAAGTTTGGAAACAAATGATGTCTCTATTATATTGAAAACATATGTTATGATATGGAACATCTTAACAGTGGTTTCTAATTTCTAGAAGATGAGAACCCCTTAATGGGAATCAATGAAAAAAAACCAACATGACTCATATATCAACTGCCTATAGAACTTCTAGCTTGGTCATGTAAATGAGAAGCGATTATAAAGATTACATCAGGAATGGTATTTATACTCAGTTAAGTTATAACCCTTGGATGTATGTCAAACTTGTTTATAAGGAAATATAACCGAAGAACCTTTCTCAGGAAAGGGATAAAGAGCCAATGCAGTACTGAAATTAATGCATACTAATGTAGGTGGTCCATTTCTAGTAGAGGCAAGGGGTGGTTTTTCATATTTCATTAAGTTTACCAATGACTATAGTAGGTATGGATATATCTACATAATGTGGTATAAGTATGATTCCTTTCAGTTTTTATGGAATACCAAAATGAAGTAGAAAACCAGCATTGTAAAAAGGTAAAATCACTCCGCTCAGACCAAGGTAAGATTATCATAACGAAGCTTTCATTGATCACGTGAAGGAGTGTGGGATAGTATCCCAACTCACTCCTCCTTAAACACCAAAATGGAATGATGTTAGTTAAAGGAGGAATAAGACATGCTTGACATGGTTAGATCAATGATGAGTCAATCAACTCATCCACTATCCTTTTGGGGATACGACTTGAAAACATCAGTATATACCCTTAATAGAGTACTAATAAAATCTATAGATGAGATTCTATATCAGTTATGGTATGGAATGAAACCCATTCTGACACATATTCTTGTATGGGGGTGTGAAGAATTTTTCAACACTCTACCAAGTTGTAAATTAGCATCTAGAAGCTCCAAGAGCATATTTATAGGTTATCATATGTAAACTAGAGGATATTTCCTATATAACCCTTTAGATAGAAAAGTCATTGTGGAAAGATACATCATATTACTAGATAGTTAAAAAAATCATATTAGAAATAGTGGGAGTAATATTGACTTTGATGATGTTAATGATCTAGATGCACAAGAGTTGGTAGAGGCACACTCTTCACAAGAATATGTGGAAGAAGTAGTTGTTTCAAAGATACAAATACTGTGTAGGTCTATACGAGAGGATAGAGAACTAGATATTTATGTTTTTCTTGTCACCGAGTTTGGTGACACATTAGTCCTTGAAGCTGATGAACCTCTAACCTAAAATGAAGCTGTAGAAGGAAAAGAAGTTTCAAAATGGAATAAATACATGGATTATGAGATGGAGACCATGTAACAAAAACATGTTTGAATTTTGGTTGAACATATAGCTGATGTAAAGCCTATTGAATGAAAGTGGGTATTCAAGAAAAAGTTGTACATGGATGGTGAGGTTAATACCTTTTAAGTAGGACTGGTTGCAACGGGTTTCAGGAAACATCAAGGTATTGACGATCATGAAACCTTCTCACCAATGGAAATGCATAAATCCATAAGAATATTGCATGAAATAGAAGCCTTTCATGATTATGAAATTTGGAAAATGGATGTCAAAACTGCTTTTCTGAATGGGAAGATGGTTGAAGATGTCTATATGACTCAACCCGAAGGTTTTGTTAATTCAAAAATTCGAATAATGTATTCAAGCATAATAGATCCATTTATGGATTGAAGTAGGCATCAACATCACGGAATGTTCATTTTGATGAGGACATAAGAGATTTTGGTTTTTTCATAAATGAAAGTGAGCCTTGTGTCTATAAAACATTTAAGGGAATTCCAACATTTTCCTAGTGTTATATGTTGATGACATATTAATTATGGGAAATGAGATGCAAGCCTGACAATCAGTTAAGACTAGGTTAAATGAATGTTTCTCCATGAAATACTTAGGTGAAGCAGCCTACATTCTAGGGATCAAGATCTTTCAAGATATACCTCAAAGGCTGATTGGTCTAAGTCAAGGTACATATATTGATAAGGTACTTAAAAGGTATAATATAGAAAAATACAAGAGAAGATTGTTACCTTTGTCACATGGTGTAAATATCCCCAAGAAAATATGTACTCAAACATAGGAGGAGATAGATAGAATGAGTAGAATCCCTTATGCCAGGGCAATTGGTTCTATCATGTATTCCATGCTATATACTAGTTTTGGTTTCACCTTTGCTTTAAGAATGGTGTGTAGATATCAAGACAATCTAAGAGAGATGCATTGGATAGATATTAATACAATCCTAAAGTACATGAGGCATACTAAGGATGTGTTCCTGGTGTATGGAGGAGATGAGGAAATAGTAGTGACTGGATACACTGATTCTAGTTTCTAGATAGATCATGATGATCTCAAATCACAGTCAGGCTACATCGTTTTCCTGAATGGTGGTGCAGTAAGCTAGACAAGCTTGAAGAAAGTTGTGGTTGCTGATTCTATAGCAGAGTCCTAGTATGTTGTAGCTTCTGATGTGGAAAAGAAAGCATTCTGGATATACATATTAATCTAATACATTGGTTTTCTGCCTAGTAGTGCAGACCCTATTCTAGTATATTGTGATAATACTGCTGTATTTTTTCTTTCCAAGGAGTCCCGATCTCACTAGAGGAAAAAGCACAATTTTCATAAGTTTCATCTCTTTAGGTATTTTTCTCAAAGAGTTTAAGTCATAGTTATTAGACTATTCATAGAGGAAAACATGGTAGACCCCCTGACTAAATCATTTTCTCTATAGAAACATGATTCTTATGTGAGTGCTTGGAGATTGAAACCTGTTAGCAGTTGGCTCTAGTACATGTGGGAGTTTTGAAAGTGGGTGCCCTATACCAAACTATTATTGTACTTGGATTACAGCTACATGTATGCAAGTTTTTAAAATAGATGTGTTTATCTTTCCATAATAGTGTAGATATTTCTACATCAAAATTTTTTATGGCAATGTACTTATATTACATGTCGTATCAAAAGTGATATAGTAAATCCCTTTATAAAATGTTAAACCCGAGATACCATGATAGTAATCTTAAACTAATGTACTATGGTCATGTTAAATCATTCTTAGTGTACATAGATGATGTGCGACCATCAGGTGATGGGGGATCATATTCTTTGAGACTTCTTCTCATAAAGTTCACACCTAATGATCTCTAGAAGTTGATATCATGAGGACCAAGCCACATAATAGGAAGACCACCTGTTTCGAGTGTCATTTGTCATTTCTATCTATGGACATTTGTAACAGTCTCTAGAAATGAGATCAATATTAATGAATTTAATTTAATTATTTAAATTTGATGTAACGAAAAACCTATGGTGATAAAGTTATGGTGAGGTAGTTTTTATTGGGTATGTCATTAATGACATGGAATTGATTGAATGATCTAGAAAATATTTGTCACTTCTAAGTTTAAGAAGAGATATATCAGGACTAGTTAATTAGGGTGGTTGCACCTTCATTAAATCCATGGGCATGGTAGTGGGAGGTAAGACTGTCGGAACAAATCAATGAATAAAAAGAAAGATAAATAATGATGACACTAGTGTGCATTCTTCTTTATTGAGATATCGATGTTGAAGAGATTATATTACATAGACCGTGTTTCTAGGAAGTTAGTCATTTCTTTGACTATAATTTATCTCTATAGGGGCCTCTATGGGTTTCTAGATCCCGCTCTTGGTCAGTGGATATTGTTCACTACAATTGAGGCAAGGGCCTTGAGGGTCATAGACAATAGATCTTTGGAAATTTTCCCTATTCTTTGAATAGGAATATAGAACTTGGTAGGCCCTTCCAAAGGGTCCGAGTACTATCCAAGTTCTATGGATAACTAAATAATAAATATATTATTTAATTACTCAAGATTTGATTAATATGTTGAATTTATTTATATATTGTATTTACATGTGATTACTAAATTCATAGATTAAATATTATTCGAACGTATTTATGCATCCATGGTTCATTTAATATTTGTAGGAGAAGTGAGTCAAGTTATAGACTCACGTTTATCATAATATACATATATATATTTTATATATATTTATGTTAGTGATAAAATCACAAATATTATTTATGGAATAATTTTAATTTACATAAATAAATATTTATACTACTTATACTGAGATTATTTATTACATGGGGGTCGGGAACCCATATCAGGTATTTTTTAGATATCCCTTATATATGTAAGAGAGATTCTCTCCCCTTGGAACTATTCATGTTTCAATTTTGAGATCCTCTCCCTCCTCTTGGATTCTAGATAAAGATCCTCTCCTGCAAGGAAGAACATCAAGAACTTCCTTTTTGGATCGAAGTTCCTTGCCTTGCGGTGATCACGACTTCATCGAGGAGATCATTGGTGTGCCACGCTAGCACCTATATTCCAATGAAAGACACACGTGCATATTTGAAAAGTGGGTATAGACGATCTAGAGAACTTAGACATCAGAGTCTTCCAGCGATGGTCACTGGAAACCTGCGACACACTTGCACATGTCAGATCCAAACAAGGTACTTGTTCGGTTTATATTTTTGTGCTCTGTCAAATCCACATATGGTCCTCAGACCTTACCAGGATTGCACACAACAGTCGAGGACATAACATCACTCCAATGGTGAGAAATGTTTTTAATTTCCTATCCCATCGGCTTTCGCTGCCTATCCCATTATCTAATAGTGTTATCTGAGGGGCTTCTGACTTATCAAAGTCAAAAAAATAATTAAATTGCATTAAAATTTAAGTACGAGGATTAAATCAGTTCCAACGCAACTGACCACATGTCTATCCATTTTTAATGGCCATTTAAAAAATTTAATTGTATAGACTCGTCGATATAATTTTTCTTTGGATTAAAATTAAATGAAAAATTTGTTTTAATTTCATTAATATGTTCTTTCAAATTACCAAAATCTTTCCATGCTTTGGCCGGAATCCGATATCTAGAACTAATCCCGGAAGTTTAATTTTAAGAGATAAATAAAATAATATTATAATATAATATATATTATTTTTCTCAAATAAAATATTGTTTAAAGGGGACTTTAAATAATGGGCACCAATTCTCCCTTTTAATTTTAAATATAAAAAAAATCAGTCCAAGACCCTATTTTGTGGTCTTCATCCCTTTTAATTATAAAAAAAATGGAGGTGTCTTATTTTTCAATGGACCAATTAAAATAATATAGAAGTCCCAAATGTGTCTTCTTCATCACTCCCCTCCCCCTGGGTAAAACCCTAGAGACACACAGGAGAGGTGTCACGCTACCGGTCTAGCTCAAGGTTGAAGCCTCTCCTCCCCACTCGTCCCACCTCGGAATCTCCCTCCTACACCAACTCACCACTAAACCAGGCCTTTCCAGACTGTGCCACCCCCTTGCCCCGCGCCACTCGCCAATGTATGACCGTACGACACTACACCTGACCACGGCCGGTCTAGGTCACGCTGGACCTCGCCATGCCGGACCAGGCCGCCGCCAGTCCCAACCCCACTGGATCAGGTTGCCGCTGGTCCAGGCCACGCCAGACCAGGCCGCCACCCCTGCGGCTGGCCAGAGCAGCAGGTTTCTACCCTTACAGGTGGATAGAGTTTTTCCCCACTACCTCCCGCTCTCTTCGCTACTGTCCATAAGACGATGTCGTTGTGAGTGCTAGTAGACTAGGAAGATACACCGCAGTCAAGATGTGGTCACACCGTTGTCAAGCCTCAGCACGTCACGGTCACACCGCAGTCACGCCACACTCAAACCACTCTCACATAGCAGTCACACTGTGGTAACACCGCGGTAATGCTATGATATATCACTGCTCTAGTAATATACTTGCTGGAGTTCACAGTCCTTCCGGACTCCTCCACGACTACAGGTTACCCCACTTAAATTAATTTTAATTTATTTTGATTTATAAATTAAATTAATTTTAATTAATTTATTTTTATAAATTAAATTTTTTCGAATTAGATTGGGGTTTGAATTTAATTTAATCTGAAACATTAATTTCATTAGAATTAAAATTAAATTAATTGTCTCATTTACATTTTGAATTAAAATTAAGATAGTAGTTTAATTTATTTTTATAGTTAAATTAAATGTATTGTTTAATTTATTTTGTAATTGAAATTAAAATAAATAGTTTGAATTGATAAAAATATACTGATTAAATTTATTTAAATTCATTTAATTTATAAGATCCCCCCCCCCCCACCCCGTACTTCTTAAATTTCATTGCAGTTTAATTTTAATTTTACTTTAGTAATAACGACTGGTCTTGAGAATGTGATCAAACCATGTTTGTCTATTGTTTTTATTTATTTTATTATTTATTCAATGTGTGCGATGATTGTAATAATTAATTAGATAAATAAATATCTATGAATTGTCTTTTAATTGAAATATGTATAAGGGAATGCATGTCCAATGCACAAGTGGTATTTTATTCCCCTAGACCCCTCACCAACGTGCGAGTACATTTTTAATTAATCGATGATAATCCAAGATGTAGAACCCGCCATATCAAGGTGGTAATCCAGACGGGAGCCGAGCGCATTGAACTTGGGCTAGCTGCAATGTGAGTCAAGTCTCGACTCAGGTATGGATACCCCTAGGTCAAGATTGATCCATTGAGGATAAATCTTTATTGAATGCTCAAGACCAATCAGATTTCATGATTTACTTTATGCATAATTTATTATTTTATGTGAGTGCATGATTATTGATTGATCATATAGAATAGTAAACATGATAAAAAATGCATAAAGAATTGAAGAATATATACATATTTCATGTTCAATTGTGGGCTCGATAATATAGACTGAACATATAGATAGAAAAAAGATTATTCGTCAATAAAAATTAAAATCCATCAATGAGATATTAAGTCCAAATGCATTCCATTTCTTACATCTAAAAAAATCTAGATGTTTTGGATGCTCATCAGTCATAGTTGAGAGTTTCTCTTACTACCATGGCATTTTCATGAGAGAATTAGGTCAACATAACTAAAGTGAGTAGTCATGGTTTATCCATAGATAACTTTCTATCACATTAAGGGAAATATGTTGAGGGATTCAATTTAGGTTTCAAAAAATCAAGGAATTTACTCAACAACACAAGGAACCACAAACCATGTGGTTGGCCAGTCTAGTGCCTACCTTGAAACCCTCCAAGTTGTGGCGTAGCCACAGCTTGTAGACTATGAGGGTGGTTTCGAGGATCCTTCCCACTTCAGTACTCTAGCAACCGAGTATTCAAAATTTAATAGTGATGGATATTATGGTTTGATAAAAAAGTGGGAGACATTAAAATGATATAATAATTTTTTAATCATAAATGTCAAAAGGTAATCAAGACAAATTAATAACTGCTAAATATTCATCTGATGTATATTTAAAATGGAAATCACCAACAACCCATGTACTTTATCACTGTGATCAATTCTGGATAAAGAAAATATCCTGACCTGTAATAACTTCAAAGAGTGGTACAGGTTCTTGTGCATAGTACTGAGCCAATAAAAGAAGTTATATGTGCTGGAATCCACTATTCCTACTAAGCCTCCTTAGGGAGTAGGCAAGGTGGATAAAGATAAATGAAGAAAGCATGTAGATGATGCGCATGATGTACAATGCATCATGTTGTCATCAATGTCCTGCCAATTGAAAAAAATGAATGAGGATGAGGATGCCTAAAAGATGCTTTCACCTCTCGAAGAATTATATCAGTAGAGGGAATGGAATGAAATGTTTTAGTTCTCTAGTGATCTTTATAAGTGAAGGCTAGAATAAGGGCATAATGCCGGTCCTCACGTACTCAAGATGATTGGGTATATTGAAAGTCTTGAAGCCCTTGGGATCAAATTGAACCAAGAACTAGCAGTGGATCTCATTCTTGCCTCTTTAATGCCAAGATTCTAGAAATTTATTGTCAATTATAATATGAATGATATTAAAAAGTCAGTCTCAGAACTTTTGGATTTATTTCACCAAGATGACAAGGATATGAAAAATACCAATTCAACTTTCCTTATGGTGAAAAAGAAAAAAAAAGGGCATGGTAAATGGGTCTAAGGCCAAGTCAAGGCCAAAGACATCAATACATCATCCTGCAAAGAAGTGAAAGATTCAGAGGAAATTTAATGAGAAGGAAGTTGTCTACTTTGGATGTGGCAAGAAAGGTCACTAGATGAAGAATTACAGATCTAGGAAGAAGTAGTATATTTATTCTTCTTCTTATTTTATTTTTTTTATTGAAGGAAATATATCATTATATATATGTTGGGGATTGGATATAGCATGTGGCTCACAAATTTGTATTCACATACATGAAACATGTAGGTTCAAGAAGATTGAAAAAGGAAAATTGGATCTTAGAGCTTCAAATGGTGCAAGTCTGGTAGCCTTGGTAGTGGGAGCCTATCACTTAATCATGCCAACCATTTTGGTTTATGTTTTGAAAAATTTCTATTATGTACCTTATGTTACTAGAAACATTATCTCTGTGTCGAGATTAGACACTTTGGGTTTTTATTTCTAGTTTGGAAATAAATGTTGTCTATTTTATAGGGTTAACACATTTTATGGAATGGGACATCATAACAATGGTTTATATATTCTGAAACATGAGAACCCTATAATGGAAATCAGTGAAAAAATAGCCAACATTACTCATATATCACCCGCCAATGGCACTTCAGGCTTGGTCATGTAAATGAGAAGTGACTATAAGGACTATATAATGAATGGTATTTATACTTGGTACTGTTAGAACCCTTGTATGTATGTCAATCTTGTTTACAAGGAATGATGACAAAATCAACCTTCTTAGGAAAGGCAGAATGATCGAATGTAGTACAAGAATTAATACAATCTAATGTATGTGGTCCATTTCCAGTATAGGAAATTGGGGTTTTTTCATACTTCATTACATTTACTAATGTCTATAGTAGGTATGGAAATATCTACTTAATGTTGTATAAGTTTGATACCTTTCATCTTTTTAAGGAATTCACAATTTAAGTAGAAACCTAACATGGTAGAGAGATAAAAGCACTCAACTCAGACCGAGTTAGAGAATATCTTAAACAAGCTTTCATTGATCTCATGAACGAGTGTGGGACAGTATCCCAACTCCCTCCTTCTTATACACCATAATGGAATGGTGTTAGTGAAAGGAGGAATAGTACCTTGCTTCACATGGTAAAATCAACGATGTTTTATACAACTCTTCAATTATCCTATTGGGGATACTCCTTGCAGAAAAAAAGCATATACCCTTAACCAATTGTCAACTAAAGTTTTAGAGGGGATTCAATATCAGTTATGGTGTGGAGTGAAACCAAATATGACACACATACGTGTATGGGGGTGCGAGGCATTTTTCAAGTCTTTACCAAGTGACAAACTAGCAACCAAAATCACCAAGTTCATATTTATAGAAAATCCTAAGGAAACTAGATGATACCACCCATGTAACCCTTTAGATAGAAAAGCCATTGGAGAAAAGATACTCCATATTTCTAGAAAGGGAAAAAAATTTTGTTGGAAATAGTGGGAGCATGACTGACTTCGATGAAGTTAATGTTCCAGATGGACAACAGTAGGTAGAGGAACATTCTCCACAATAACTAGTTGAAAAAGAAGTAATTCCTGAGAAAAATATACTACATAGGTCTATGTGAGAGGTTAAAGAACAAGAGTGTTATGGTTTTCTTGTCACCGAGTCAAGTGACACATATGTCCTTGAGGATGATGAACCTCTAACCTACAAGGAAGCAGTAGAAGGAAAAGAAGCTACTAAATGGAAAGAAGCCATGAATTTTGAGATGGAGTCCAAGTACCAAATCAAGTTTGGATTTGGTTATTCACTCCATCTCATTTAAATCCCATTTATTCCAATGGGTATTCAATAAAAACCTGCACATGAATGGTGAGGTTAATTTCTTTAAAGAAAGACTGGTTGTAAAGTGTTTTAGGCAATGTCAAGGCGTTGACAATGATGAAACCTTCTCACCAGTAGGAGTGATTAAGTCCATTAAAATATTACACGCAATAGCATCCTTTCATTATTATGAAATTTGGAAAATGGATTTCAAAATTTCTTTTCTAAATGGGAAGTTGGTAAAAGACGTCTATATGACTCATCCTAAAGGGTTTGATAAATCAAATAATTCCAATAATGTATGCAATATGCATAGATCCATTTATGAATTGAAGTAGGCATTAAGATCATGGAATGTTCATTTTGATGTGGCCATAAGATATTTATTCATTGTCAAAAATTAATGTGACCCTTGTGTCTATAAAAATGTCGAAGGGAATGCCAACATTCTCCTAGTGTTATATGTTGATGACATATTAATTATAGGAATTGAGTAGCACATCGTATAGTCTATTAAGATTTGGATAAATGATTTCTTATTTATAAAATAATTAGGTTAAGAAGCCTACATTATAGGGTTTGATATCTATCTAGATAGATCTTGAAGGATGCTAGGTCTATGACATGGTTCATATATTGACAATTTACATAAAAGGTACAATATGGAACAATCCAAGAGAGTATTATTACATTTGTCACATGGTATAAATATCTCCAAGAAAATGTGTACTAAAACATAGCTGAATACTGACCAAATTGGAATAATCCAGTATTCCTCGGTAGTGGGTTCTATCATGTATGGCATGTTATGTACCAGGTTTGAGGTCACCTTTTCTTTAACCATGGTGGGTAGATATCAAGCCAATCCTGGATAGTTGCACTGGAAAACTGTTAAAACTATCCTAATGTACTTGAGGCAGACTAATGATGTGTTCCTGGTGTATCGAGAAGATGAGGAACTAGTTGTGAGGGCATACCCTGATTCTAGTTTCCCAACCAATCATGATGATCTAAAATCGTAGTCAGGCTACACATTCTGCATGAATGGTGGTACAGTGAGCTGGAGAAGCTCCAAATAAGCGGTGGTTGTCAATTCTATAGTAGAGTCAGTATATATTGCAACTTCTGATGCGGAAAAGGAAGCAGTTTGTACACATAGGTTTATCTTTTACATTGGTGTCATGCCTACCTGTGCAGACCCTATTCCAATATATTGCGATAATACTATTGAAGTGGTTCTTGCCAAGGAGCCCAGGTCTCACTAGATAACAAATCATATTATTCAGAAGTTTCATTTCATGAGGTATTTTACTCGAAGAGGTGATGTCACAGTTAGTAGAGTAGCCACAGAGGACAATGTGGAAAACCCCCTGACTAAATCCATTTCTCTGTAGAATCATGATTCTCATGTGCAAGCTAGCGGATTGAAACCTATTAATAGTTGTCTCTAGTGCAAGTTGGAGTGTTGAATGTGGCTGACCTGGACCAAAAATTTATTGTACATTGATTAGCGCTACATGTATTCATTTTGTTATACTACATGTGATTATGTTTTCCTAATAGTGTAAATACTTCTTCATCCACTTGTTTTATGTAAATTTCCTTAGATTACATGTTGTATCAAAAGGGTTATGGAAGATCCCAGGCTATAATGAGAACCCCGAGATTCCATGATAGTAATCATAAACTAATTTCCTATGGTTCAGTTACATCATTCTGAAAGGACACAGATGATGTGTTACCATCCGGTGTTGGGGGATCATAATAATTGAGACTTCTTCTAATGATGTTCTCACTTGATGATCTCTTGTATTTGAGATCAAGAAGATAGCCCCACATAATAGGAACACCACATGTTTTAGGTATCATTGGTCGTTTCTATATATGAACATGTGTAATGGTCTCCAAACATGAGATTGATATCAATGAATGTTACTTAATTATGTACATTTGATGAAAGAGAAAAACCATTGAAATAAATTCAAGAAAGATAGATTTAATTGGATATGTTATTAATGGAATGACATTGATTGAATGATCAAGAAAGGATTTATCACTTCTGAGTTCAAGAGGAGATATATCAGGCCTAGTTGATTAGGATGGTTTCACCATCATTTAATCCATTTCCATGGTAGTTGAAGGTAAGACAGTCTGAGAAAATCGACCAATAAAGATAAAACCATATAAAGAATTATGACACTAGTGTGAATTCGTCTTTATTGAGATATCGATGACGATGATATTATATTACACAGACCAGGTTAGTAGGAAGGTAGTAATTACTTTGACCTTACCTTATCTCGGTAGGGGCCTCGATGGGTTGCTAGACCCGGCTCTTGGTCAGTGGATATTATTCCCCACTATTGAGGTTAGGGTCTAGAGGGTCACACACAATAGCACTTTGAGAATATTCCATATTCTGGGAATAGAAATATAAAACATGGTAGGCCCCGCCTAAGGGTCCGAGTACTATCCATGTTCTATGGATAACCAAGGAATAAATAAACTCTTTAATTTATCAAGCTTGGAATAATATGTTGAATTTATTTATAACATGCATTTACAAGTGATTAGTAAATACCAAGATTAAATATCATTCGAATGGATTTAAGTGTCCAAGGTTCAATTAATATTTTTAGGAGAAGTGAGTCAAGTTATAGACTCAAGATTATCACATGATATATATATTTGATATATATTGTAATTAGTGATTAAATTATAAATATTATATGTGTCATACTTTTATTTGACATAAATATTTATTTATAGTACTTATATAGAGGATATTTATTACATTGGGGTTGGGAACCCATACTGAGTATTTTTTAGAGATCCCCTATATAAGTAAGAGAGTGGCTCTCCCCATGGAACTTTTAATGTGTCAATTTTGAGAGCCTCCCTCTCCTCCTAGATTCTAGAGAGAGATCCTCTCAAGAAAGAAATAAATTCAAGAATTTCCTTCGTGGATCGATGTTCCTTGCCTTTCAGTGATCACTGCTACATCGAGGAGATAGTTGGTGTGCCATGCTAGCACCCAGATTCCAATGAACGATGCACATATTGATTCGAAAGGCATGTGTGGACAATCTAGAAGACTTCGATGATGGAGTCTTCGAGTGATGTTTGCTGGAAACCTGTGACACACTTGGGCATGTTAGATCCAAACAAGTTACTTGTTATTTTAATTTTTTTGTGCACTGTCAAATCCATATGTGGTCCTCGGACCTTACCGAGGTAGCGCACTAGAGTTTATGTCATAACGTCACTCTGGTGATGTGATATGTTTTTCAATTTCCCAGCCCACAGGCTTCCAATGCCCATCCCGATACCTAACCTAATTCTATCTCGACTTATAGAATGTGGGAATAACAACTAAGGGAAATATCACAAGGAATGGAATACACATTCATATTTACTTAATAATACATGAAAATATCACATTCTAATCAACTATTCATGTTATACAATTCAACACAATCAACTAAGACACTATACACATTGAAATAATCATAAAGCATCACATGTAAATAAAGAAAAATTCATTATAATGCGGTATACAATCCGTATAAGGTATAGGCCATAAGAAATTATGAAACTAGCCGAATCAAAGAGTCACATAACATGACATGAGAAATAAACATAACCAAGAGGTGTGAGAAAATAATTCACCGAGAGTAAAGGACTAACTCATGCCCATTAAAAATTATACCATTAAATTCAATGTATTCATTAAGTACATCACTCATCGATTACTGGGATTCAAGAATAAAATGGAAATTCTCTCCAATTAGGGAGTTTACATACAAGGTGATCACCATAGAAGCTATTCAACACTCACTAAGGAATAAATGACACAGAAATACATTCATTTTTATTTGTTTATCAAATTGGACATGTTGTGAGAATGTTTTGGCTTATGGAACATTGACGCATCATCTAAAAAGAGAATAAATGGATGGGAAGGACCTGGATCACATACTTTAATGTATTAGTTCTCCAATCAATAATTGTTGAGACTCGATTCATCTTAGAATGGAAACAATGATGAAATCATAAAATGACCTAAAAATAGGGTGAAGAAAGTCACACTATAATAGTGAAATATATAACCGAAGAACCTTGAAAAATAAGGGATAGGATAATAGATCATACTGAGGTCATTACATTTCTTCAAAAAAATGGATATATTTGTGTGATGGATGAAGGAGTTACACAAACCCTTAGAATAGGGGGGAGAAGTGATATCCATAAAAGAGGAGGGCTATACCATTAGAGAATAGAGGGAGAAAGAAGTGGATGGTTTTAAATCCTTAAAGATGTGTACCATGGGAATTTCATGCATAATGAAAGGGAGCACTGTTTGGTCACATGGTTGGAAAAACCATGTGAAACCATGCACCAAAACACAACTTCAAAGGGGAACCACACAAGGTTTGGAACACGGTTAGTCTAGCCCTGAACAGACTGTGAAAAAATCACTATCCAAATACTACAGATGGAATGTATAATTGTGTGTCTTGGCATTCAAGGTTATAGAAGAACCATGCATCCTCTAGGTCCTCACTTCATATAGTCGTATGGTTTAGGGAAATCATGTGGGCTGGGTGGCACAGTTTCTACTAACCATTCATCTTAGTATTCCTATTTTCATTTTGGGACCCTAGGATCCGAAAAAGCCCTGAACACCCCCAAATTCTTCATGAGTGGCTTAAATACACTGTTGGGTCCAAAAAATGAAATTGAACCAAAAAATAAATTGTCTGTACCTTTAAGGAAAAGTTTGTATGTTATGAACTCCCCTCCTTAAAAGGACTAATCCTTGATTTTACCTTCATAGGTGGTAAGACATCGCCATAGAAACGTTCTAGACTCTAGACACATACATAGGCCTCCCACTATCCGTTCTCATCCTATTCTAATCCATTCTGTCATAGCACTCATACATGGGGAACTGACTTTCCATGAAGCACCTTTGTTATCTAATCAATGAAATTTATCAGATGCTCCCAAAAATATTCATCCTCTACAAGATATATATCCTCGAGATAAAATGTATGAGATGGGTTATAATGATACCACTTAAGATAAAAAATTTACAGGACTTCATTCAAGTCATGGTACCTCTGAAGTAACACAAACCAAAAGGCAACCAACCCTAACCTCTCCACTATCTCGAAAGGCCCGACATAGCAAGGAGGTAACATTGCCTCTCCAGATTCATCTATGACCGAATCTAGGTGACATATTTAAAAGAACTAATATCTCACCTCAAACTCAAGTGGTCTTTTGTGATTATTATTATAAGAATTCTTCATTCACTAAGCTATATTTTTATGCTTCTGAATCAGCTAGACATGCTCTCAAGATTCTAGGATGAGAATAGTCTTCAGTAGAGCTACCTCACCTGCCTCAAGCTACCATAATAGTGAATGTAATGATCTAATGTAGAGGGAGACATATGGATACATTTTAATCATTTTTTGTAGATAAACTCAACTAGTGTAATATTATTTTCCCATAAACCTTCATAAACATGGATTTAGGCTCGAAACATATCCACTAAAACTTGTCTGGTCCGCTCTAACTACCCATTATTTTGTGGGTGAAATGTTGTACTAAAGAGCACCTATAAACCAAGTTCCTTTTTCAAAAAATTACATTTTCATAATGTAATCCTGGAATCTTGTCCAAAAACAATCGAATAGGGAACACCATGATGTCACACTGTCTCTGAGATGTATAGACTCCCTAGCTCATAAATAAAGAAGGATTGGAGGATTGGTAAGAAGTGTGTTACATTGGTCAACCTGTTGATGATCACCCGAAGTGAATCACTTCTTCAAGGGAATATTTTATATCCGTTCATGAAATACATTTTGATTTCATTCCATTTTCACAGAGAAATAGATAGGGATCATAGAATTCCATAATTCTGATTGTGTTATTCCTTCACCAGATGACAAGTGGAGCAAAGAGTGATTAATCCTGATATATTCCTCTTCATGCCTGGAATTTAATACATATTAATTATATTTTTATACATCATGGTAACACTAGAAGTAACTTCCCCAATAGAGGCATGCGACTCCCTCATCCGCTTTTTTTGTACATCAGAAGACACCCAAAAATCCCATTGTATTGCATGGTCTCATTTCAATGTTCAAACCAACCAGGAGGTGGTTTCTCACCTATGAAGGACTCCGTCATGGAAATACCCTTATAATTACATAACTTCTAAATCTATACTCTCTAAATAAGGTTGGATTTCATAACTAGAGAAACTAAGACTGGTTTCAAATGTTGTTTCTAAACCTCAAGATGCATCTCACAGATCATATTCTTCAACTTCCACTAAATACTAGCTTTTTTATGGCTTTTTTCCTAGTTTATCTACTCAAGGAATCATCTACAACATTTTATTTATTGTTTGGGTATGAAAAATCATAGTCTAAATATTTCAGGTACTCTACCCACCTTCAATGCCTCATATTCAAGTCTTATGGTTTGAAGATTTTTATGATACTTTTATGGTTCTTGTAAATGATGAACCACTCACCCAAAATTAATTATCTCCATAAGTGTAGCGTAATAACCAAGACTTCAACCTCTATGTTGTTTTTGTTATAGTCCCACTCATGTGGCCTTAGTTAGTGGTCATCATATTCCATGACTCGATCACCATACATCAGAACTACACCCAGTCAGATCCCAGAGCACCACAAGAGACTGTATAACTTTTTCTCATATCTTGAAAAATAAAGATCAGAATTGAATTCATTATTCCCTTTAACAATTCAAAATATGTCTCATAGGCTTCAGTCCATGAAAATTCCACACCCTTCTTGGTAAAGCTTGTAATATTTTCTTACCAATATGAAAACTCATGGATGAATCTCTTTTAATATCTATCCATCCCAAAGAAGTTTCATATGTCTAATACATTCTTGGGTTCTCCTAGGAAACCATTTTACTTACCTTTAATAGGAAAACTGATATGAATTCCTTGGCTTTGATAATACACAAGAAGTGAACCTTGCGGATCCAAAGTTTCATATGTTGAGATTTGTAAATATATCATGCTCTATTAAAGTACTCAACATGGTCTCAATATGGTTGGAATTACCATTCCTAGTGTGAGAATACAGTAAGATTTCATCTAAAAAACTATCAAAAAAGAAACAAGGTATGGGTGGAAAACCTGATTCGTCAAATCCATGAAGTCTAACAGTTCCATATTCATACTGAACGACATCACCAGATATATATACAAGTCGTACGTACTATGGAACCTTGTATTTGGTGTGTCTAATTTCTTCCCTCACACTGGATGGTACCCCGATCTCAGTTTGTACTTGGAAAAAATGGTTTCTACTTATAGCTGGTTGAATAGGTCATCTATATGGTGAAGTGGCTACCGGTTCTTCATTGTAATCTATTTTAGCCATTGGTAATCTATTCACAATCTAGGGGTATAATCCACCTTTTTGGAAAAAGTGTAGGCAAACCCCATGGATTTGTGCTAGGTTTGATAAAACTCTTATCCTCTATGTCATCAAGATTATTCTTGAGTTCTTAGAGCTTAGTATGATCCATCCTATAGGGAGTAATGGACACTAGTGACACACATGGAAAAAGATCAATGGTGAAATAAACCTCTATCTTAGGAGGTATTCTAGAGAAATAATCATGGAATACTTCCCCTAAATGATCCAAAATGGGATCCAATTATATTACTTTCATTCCCTAATCGCTTATAAGGATACATGCCAACTGTTTTGTCACTCCACCTAGCTCAGTACGCTTGGGTCCATATTGACTTTCCTTGATATACTATTCTTCCTAATCAATGTATGTGTTTCCCTTGAGTGATGTGAAGGACATGTGTCAATAATACTAATCCACCTGGGCATGATAAAGGACAAGCCAATCCATATCAAGGGTGAAATTGAATTCGTTCATCTTGAGGACGAAAAAACTATAGAAAATTAGTACCCACATATCTCATGTTATAATTCCTAAAACCAGATTATGAACACTATTATAAACTAGAGTAGAGTGTTGAGAGACATGATTCCATATAAGAACTCAATTTTGAGACACTGACTTTCACCAACCACATAAGATATAAAGGAGTGTGATGCACCTATATCATATAAGGAATATACTAGAGTAGACTCTACCAGAATAGAAACACAAAGTATATATTTCCATGGAAAATCCTCCTCATAGGTTGGTTGTAATGCATAAATATGGCCTAAACCATGACTCAATGATAATTACTAACTAGATTGAATCAATCAACTCCACTGAAATTGATACTCTGGTTCATTAAAACCTCCTCCATGACCACCACCAGCTCATCTTGATCAGACAGAATAAGACTAACTCCCTGACAAACATTGAGTCACATATAATATACCTACTGTATGTATTTGTATAGAACCCCTCTATCTAGATTTGAGAGGAAATGACCAGCAGAAGGGATGAGGGTGACACATCATGCCACAACTCAGAAATCAATTAGGTTCCTTGTGCACTAGGATTCTTATGTTCTAGACCTCCCACATTGCTGACACAATATAGAGCTATCAGTGCATGTAACCTAACTAGAACTTCCCTCACATGAAATCTATAAATGATGATTCCTACTACTATATTAATTGTCTCCTTATCTTGGAACGAAACATCAATAGATCATAGTGCTATATTTTATGATATTTTTTCTTTAATTATGTCTTGGTTCACTATCCTCATAATTAAATCCAGCTGAAATATGCTCACCTATGATCAGATATATTACCCAAGACCATCTAAAAAATGCCTTTTAGTCATCAAATAATCATTGATTGGACAGCGAATGAAATATTGGAGCTCGGTGAAGTGAGGATAAAACTCAAGAATGGTCATAGTTCCATGGTAAAGATTCATCAACTCCCTGCTATGATATAATCATTTATTTATTGGGAGAAATTGATCATAAAATGATTCCTAGAAATCTTCCTAGACCATACCTTGATAATTCTAAGTATGAGATATGGTGTCCAACCAATGATTCAAAGAATAATGCAACATATACATTGTGATCTTGACCCTTCAGTCTGGATGTGTCTCTAGATGGTCGAAGATTGACACCATTGATTCTAACCAAGTCTCAGCATCCATAGGCCCACTATCCCTTGAGATGGTGGGTGGATAATGCTGTAGAAATTCCGGATTTAGCTCTAACATAATAAGGGAATGCATGGGAGCACCCAAAATGGACTGCATGAACCATAGATCATGCATCTAACTATATGTCAATGCCATGTATAAGATCAACTGGACGTGCAAATGGTTTCACTACAAGAGGAACTATGGGTGTATTAGGTCCAAAAGCATCAAGAATATTCTTAGTTCCACTCTCTTGGCATACAACACAAGGTAATCCTAGAGGAATGGATTTATAATTTCCAATTTCACTCATCAGATAGGATATATAATTGATAAGAAAGTGATAATGAAGGGACATGTACATATCCGAACTATAATCATGTCAAAACCCTTAACCTATTCCACGATCCAGGTTTAGGTGATTGGATAAGGTCACAGATGGGTTACAAGATACCTAGTATAAAAAAACTACTACCCATTATTGAGGTTGGGTTAGCATCAAGGTATTACATTTATCATATCACATTCAAGTTTCATTTTGAAGGTGGTAATAATTTTAATTCATTTATGTAGTTAAATTCCCATTAGATGGTTTAATTCGATGGATCTCCATTCTAATTTATAAGGGCCTAAACACCAAAAAAATTGATATCGGGTGTCCAATTTATTCTCAATATAAAAAGTCCCTCCAAGAAAATTTGGAACATTTCTATATATAAAAACTCATTAACTATAAGGAAAAAAATAATGAAATTAAAAATAGTCAATCCATGCTGAATAGTAGATATGGAATGAAATATTTCATTAAATTTTATTCCTATTGTTCCTAGTATGATTAATTCATTGAATCAGCCTCATATCATTGGTCTATGGTAAAATTAATCCCATAATATTTATAATATTATCAATTATCTTAACAGTACAATGCAAGTGTATCACCCAATAGTGAAATCCATGAAATCAAAATAGCACAGGAAATAATCAAATTTACCCAACCCATGAAATTTTGGTTTTCCCTTATATGTGGGTTATATAATTTGAAGCATAGAATTATTATCAAATTATAATGTCATAGTCTTCTTTCTATCTTAAACACCATGATTAATGGAAATGGACTTTTATACCGCATTTTGTTGTCTTGACCAGGTTGTCACTTAACGATTCCCTAAGACTGTGGCCCCAAGACCTCGATTTCACCTCCCAGAATGCTCGAGGATTCTGATTAGAAGTGAGGGCCTATCATGTGTTAGTGGGGAGACTATGACCCCATAGATCAAAGTGATAATAGAAACAAACCATAGATAATACACAAAAGAAAATAGAACAAGACAAGATATCACAACCAAAGTAATGAAATAAATCTTCTAAGTGAAAGTAGATAACTGACATCTGCTAAATAAACCATAATAGATACAAAATGATTATTTTCATGATGATATAAAAAATGAGTGAGTGTAGGGAGAATATGGGATACATTAATATAATAAATTGTATGAAAATATAAAAACTACTAAAAACTACCACAATAAGCATCTCGAGCATAGGCTCAGTCCTCTTCCCACTCCAAACTCCATCCGATTTTTTATGTCAATCCAACATCAAGAGCTGCAATATTTCCTTTAAAACATCCTACAGTCATAAAGTATTATGGGGTTGTGAAGGAATCCTAATCAGGGTGTGAGATATAATATCATTTTTCCTCCATCCACGGTGTCTAGTATAGTATATTTCATGAAATTAATAAATGACTTGTGTTCTATAACACATAAATGAAGGGAAATAAAATAAATAATAAACACTTCATTCTGGGTTCTATAGTGGAGAACCAACTAATACCACCTACATCTGCTTAATATGGATATCATAAAATAATTTCCTATATAAGCAATAATATATTTATAAGGGTCATCGAAGTCAACACACTAATGTAGACAGAACCCCATCTTGTGCTTTGGCTTGGTTGTCCCATTTTCCATGTCATTACACAAGTATTATCATAATAATAAAATATGTATCACATATAAAACATGTAAGAAATCAATCCATCTGTAAAATTCACTGGTGAAGTCTTCATTATGTTTAAGGTAAACCATAAAGAATCCCAAGGGTTACCTCATGAATATACAATATAACTAATTCCACATATTCTATCCATGGAAACGCATATGATGTCCCTTTTATAACTCATGGCATGGATTACTTTAATTACATTCCAAGGATCTCACATAGGGGACTAGGTATCAGCCGCGGCTTGACATACCCATCTAGCCAATGCATTCATCCACGATTTCTCCCCTAAGAAAATGAGGTCACTCATTAGTATGAATAATATTTTTTGATATCTCGTACATGTATATCTATGTTATCCCTCTTGACACATTAGTAAAATCTAATCGAACATGGAGATTCCATCCACGCTGACCTTAAAACGGGTCTCTTATTCTCTCTCAGTCCGTTGCAAGTGAGAATAACATCCAAGGTATATATCATGAGGCATAGTATACACATTCACATGTAATCAATAAAAAATTAAAAAATAACTTTCTAATATACTAGCCATGTTATAAAATTTAATCCAATAAACTATGGAACAACATACTTGGTAATAAGCACAAAACATCACAAGTAAATAATGCACAAAGCACTAGAACAATGTATAAGCAATAAGAATGAGGTATAATATATAATACATTAAGTAATTACCCTAAATTAAGAGGCCCGTAGAAAGGTCTAAGAAATAAACATAACTAAAGAGGTGTGAAAACATAATTCACCATGAGTAAGGTCCTTACTCATGGATATTCAGTTTTTATTCCATTCAATTCATGGAATTCAAAAAGTAAAAGACTCCCTAATTATCAGTATTTATGAATCGAAGAGGATTTCAAACCAGTTAGGGTGTATTTAAACAAGGTGATCACCCAAGGGGTGATTCTCCATTCAATAACAGAATAAATGAAATGGAAATACATTCATTTTAATTTATTTATAAAATTTTAGGCTTCACATAAATTTTTCACCCAAAGGCACAATTTCCCATCATATAAAAACTAATGAAACAAAAGTAAATGACCTAGAACACCTAACTGGATGTAGTAGCACTCCACTTATCTGTTTTTGAGGATTGATTCTTATATAATAGAAGACAATAAATAAATCATCAACCTCCCAGAAAATAGGGTGAAATTGGCCACACCTAAATTGAGAAACAGAAGATAGAAGAACCATTAAATAGAAGGTAGAGGACGATAGATCTTACCGAGATATTTCTATTTCTTTTTACTATGAGCGATTTGGAGGAGGGATTAAGCAATTATCAGAAACCCCATGAAGAGGGGAGGAGAATATCCATGTGTGAAAGTGGAGGGTGTAATTTGAAGATGAGTGTGAGAAATTAGTTGAAGGTTTAATATCATTAAATAGAGGTAAAATTTTAATTTCATCCACAATGTAAGGGCACATGGTTTGGCCACATGGTTGGTCATACTATGCGTGAACCATTCACCAAGGCACTTCATCCAAGGGGAACCCTGCATGGTTTGGATCATTGTTTTTTATAACTGTGAGAAAATAGTAAACAAATCCACCATAAATAAAACTAAATATGTCTTCCTCATCCATTCACCCTGGGTTACACAGTTGTAGAAAAACCATGTAGCCCCCATGTCACTATTGTCTACAACCGCACCATTTAGGAAAACCGTGCACGCAAGGTGACACAGTTTCTACTAACTATGTGTCCAAGTCTGACTCTTCACATTCTAGTCCACCAGTCTCTGAATGAACCCCATACATCCCATAAACCACTATTATTTACATAGAAAATGTTATTAAGTCCAAAAATTTAAATTGAACCCAAAAAATAAATGGTTATCACCTTTGAGGAAAATTTATGATGTTACACAAGAGATCTTTTTCTATAGATTTAAAATGATCATGGGATCAACACCTCCCCCTATTAGAGTTCTTATATAAAAAAATTTTCCATTCTATAAATCATATACCCCTATATTATTCACATAATGTGATTATATAAAAGACTATATCATGTTGAGTAGAATTTTTAGAGAGGGAGTTTGTTGGTCTAAATTTTATCTAAGAAATGAGGGATATTTTCATACCGTTTAGTGAAATATGATATTTTAATTATGTTGATATAAGGTTTATGTAGATAGTCATTAAATGGATCAATATTTTGTATTTTTTACATAGTTCTTCATTAAAGAACTCTATGGAAAAGAGATATGAGAATCTGGATGAATGAAAAGATGTTCCCTTGATATATCTATCCCATTGAGATCCTTTATCTTTTCTAGGGCATACTATATAACATAGAACCCATTATCACCTATATCAAGTGTATTTTGTGTTTCATGTATTAATTTTGATAAATTATATGACAAATCCATCACATGTACACCTCACAAAGGCTATAGAATAAAAACATGACCATCCATGTGACGAACAATGATGTAAAATATTTCATTGAAGTAACAAGTTAATGAGGAACAATACCAAACATACAGTAAATGTTATATAATGATATAATAATTTTTAAGATACAACATGGGTACTAGAGGATGTGATGAGGGAAAATTATCCTCAGTGGTTTTCATTAATTGTATAGAATTTCAAGGATGTAATTCATTTGAAGAGGGGTATAATGTGACATCCAGAGTTTTTATTTCTTGAAAAAAATACCATATATGATATTATTTTCAACAGGAAACATGGAAAAATAAATATATATTGTTTTATAGTTGCGTTATAGTTGGTAGGTATAAATAGATGTTATTAAATTATAATATATATATATATATATATATATATAAGAAACACAAAACAAAATATAGTACACTTCAAATATCAAATATATTAGGACACTTAATGAACTAATGAATTTTTTTTCTAAAATATACTTATTTTTATTTATAAAATATTTTATTTGAAAAATATTTTAAAAATATATTAATAAAAAATTAATATTGAAGATAATATATAATAATCACAAAAAAAAATTTATAAAAGTATTTTTTCACAGTAGTATATATTTTTTATTAAAAATTTAATTTATAAATTTTATGATGTGAATTTGAGAAAAAAATACCATTATTTTTGTTTTTATCATTTTGATATTATATAATGATTAATATTTGGTATTTTTTGAAAAAAAAAATTTTGTGAGTTGTAAATAAAATCTTTTTTACAAATAACAAGACTTTTAGGACCTTATTAGTATATAAATATGAATTGTATGTTAATGAAACAACTTTAAATAAAATATGTATGTATTTTATAACATCAATAATAATTTTCATATTTATATAAAAATATAAACCCATATTTAATATTTTAGATCTTAGGATATATTTTTCAAAAAAATGCAATTAATAAAATATACAATAATTATTCTAAAATTATATTTTCTCTATTTTAGAAATTTATTAATATTAAATAAATATGAAAATTTTAATCAATAGGTACAATTTATATAGAAATTAGAATTTTTTCTTTAGTAATAAAGGATAATTTGCTTAATTAAAAACTAGTTACCAGGATAAAACCTACTATAGTAAAAGTTAGAAACTATGAATAAATAACCTCAAAATGTTTACAAAATTTCTATAAATGTGTGGATGAAAGTTTATAGGCCTTATATATTAACATATCTATTATTTTAAAATTTTGGGAAACCTTTCCTTTATATTTTCTTCCCAATATATAAAGGATTTAGGTTTTTACAAAAAAATATTCTCTTTTCACTTATAAAATGGGAACACCTCCCCTAACTTACCCTCACACCAAAATAACATATTTTCATCCCAAATCTACCCTAGACACTCATAAATTTTCAGATACTCCTTAAATGGATTTTTTATCATAAAATAACATACCTCAATGTCATAACACCCCTCTTAAAGAATATAATCGATGAACTTAGGTATAAATTTTAAAACATTTATTTATCATTTCTATTTATATATGAAATTTTATTCTTCCTAAAATTAAATTTAACCATATTAAATGATAAAAATAATATCAATATTATAATGGTATGTTATTTTAATGATTTCCTTTTTCATTTACCACCTTCCCCATTTTATTATGAAATAAACCACCATTCAGGCATTGTGCGGACAACCCTCCCCTCACCCTAACATGATTTGTTTTGAATCACCCCAAATAATTCATCTTCTAAATTGAAATTATGTTAATATATTATATATATATATATATAATATTTATGTTATTTAATTGATAAAATATGTTAATTATTTTATGTTTCAAATTATGAAATCACTATGAATGTTTATGTGCAAACTGCCCCATATATTGAACAATGCATTATTTTTTCCACTACTATCCCAATGGATGGTTTTAGATTATATTTTATGAGTATATAATATATAAATATATTATATGTTATTAATCTGGTAAATATTTATAACATAAAAATTAAAAATCATTATAAGGCAATCCACCAATAATGGTATATAACAGATTACTAGTTCATCACCATTTTGGTCATCAAGAAACATGTCAAAATTTCCCATTAAAAGAAAATATAAAACGATGAGTATTTATAATAAAATTAGTACCATTAATTGTTAATAAATTATTAAAGTTGTGATGTAACAAAATATTCGGACATCTTTCACAAACCTTGTTCAGAACACTTAGTATTATTAACACCTGATGTTGAAATGATATTATAACAATATAATACATGAATATAATTGTTATTAATAATGTTTAAGAATATAAATTTGTATTAATAAGCTTTTAAAATAGGTAATTATAATTTTTAAATTTATTATATAGAAGTTTAATGAACTTCCATTGAAGTCAATAATTATGGTAGAAGACTTTGTAACTCAAACTAATTCCTTTGAGTTATACACTTTATTCATGATTTTAATACACATATTTTCTCTATCTTTTTAATTTTAAAAATATTTATATATTTATACCTAAAAACACTTTTATAAATGGAATTATTTCTATTTATTAATTTTCTAAAAAGGAATATTTTATAATAGAGACCCATAAAAATGGATTATATAATGAAGAAAACAATTTTATTTCAAAAATATCTTTCCATGATTTTGATTAATTATATTAAAATGATTTATCCCAATGTGATTTATATTTAATTTTTCACTAGATATTCTATTTTATTATATGATTATATTCGGTGATCAATTTTAAGTATCAATAAATTTAATTTATGAGTGTATTATGTACTAATTATATTTTTTATAAAACACATTTTAATTATGTGGGTTAACTATTAAAAGATAATGATTTCCAATTGGATGTGTAAGAAACCCAATCATTTTCTAGTGTATATTTAAAATATAACAATGATTTATTTTAATGGGAACATAAAATTATAGATGATGATGTTCAAGGTCCTATATTCCCTCCAATTCAATGGTTTAATATTACATCTAATTATAAAATAAGGTGTAGATATAATGAATTTGTTTAGATTTTTGTAGAAGTGTTGGGTTTGCATAGATTTTTTGGTGTGTACATAATGAATTTTATCACAAAGTCATGGAAATAATGGGTTTCATGAAAAAAAATTCTATTATTATGGTTATTCGACCATTCCATGTTCTATGTCCTGTTATGCCAAATTTTTGTGATGCATTTGTTTTCCCTGAAATTCCATGATACATGATTACTCATTATTTTTATTGTATTATGTACTTTTATATCATATGAATATGTTTAATGTTTATTTATATTTATTTTGAGACATGTTATAGATTTTATTATTCCTTAATGATCTTCTTATGACCTTATGTTATTGTATTGTGTTTTTTTATTTTCTCCTATGGTCTTATAATCTTTTTTGAATACTTATTTCTTCCACATATTCTCATTCTTATTTATTATATGACACATTATGATATCATTCTTCCACAATGAGAATATAATTCATCTATTTATTTTGTTTCCATTACCTAGGTTATAAATATTATTATATCATGTGAGATGTCTAAAAAAGGGTGGCATGGATACTGATTGTGGAAAAATGTTTGCAGGTGCTACAAAATAAAATTATTATATATCTAATCTTATAAAAAGTAAACATTATGTTCATTGAGTTGTGTGACTACATTTGAGATATATTACCTAAATAATGAGATTAATGTATTATTTATGACATTTATATCTTGGGTCACCATTCATAGTGGTATAGTGAAGTTTTAATTGTATTAGAAATTTTTTATAAATCATTATTAAAAAAAATATGGATAATTGTATAGAATAAGTCAAAAAGTAGGATAACACTGTGAAATTTTTATAAAGTTGGTATTGTGGGGATCTATAAGAATTTTCATCATTTTCTTGATAATACAACTTAACAACGGATTAGGAAAAAATATACCTATTTGTAATAACATCAGAAAGCGTATATTGGGTATTAAATTGGTTATCTCATGTCTTATGAAAATGATATTTAACTATACAATTGGTTTGAAACTCCCTATATAAATCCAACCCATGTAGACCCAACCCATCACTAGAGCCAATAGTCCACATGACCCAATGTGTGTTCCTAATTTCCATGGGCTAGTGACAAGTATATGGAATAATAGATAACCATTTTGAAATGACTTCACCTTTTCTAAATCAACATTAATCATCCATGAATTGGGATGACCACACCAACATCATTAAAGTGAGTAATTATAAACATACATCTAACGTAATTGAATAGTGTCTAAAATTGTATACCTTAACCATAACTTATAAACACTCATCCTGTTATATAAATGATACAAAAACAAGAAAACTCATATCAAAATCTATAAATCCAAAGAAAGTAAGGATACTAAACATTACCTATACATATGTACCAACCAAAAAAATTCCCAAACATCTCCTCATAAAAAATCCCTATGAAACCACATCCCCTCTATCAAAAAAACATACTATGACAATCATGTGGATCCAACATTGTAAACATTTCCCTTTCCTTTACCTATTTCTACAAAAAAACACTACTAAACAATCATGTTATAGTTGTGGTATAAAACCATGGTTATAGGCCCAAAAACTATGGCTATAAGTTATATCCACAGTTCCCAAAACCATGGCTAGTATTGGCAGGTCTATAGGGTAAAACCTATTGCCACGGTTCCCAACCGTGGTGATAGCCCTTTAGCCACGGTTCGAACCGTGGATATAGACGTATAGCCACGATTCCAACCGTGGAAACAACCCTAAATCCAAGGTTTTAAACCTATGTCATAGGCTGAAATCAATCATCTCCTATAGCCACGATTGAAATTGTGGCTATATACATAGATCCATGGTTAGAAACCATGGATGTAGACCTAGAGCTATGGTTTAAAACCGTGGCTATAGGCCTACACATTCCGTAAAAAACCAGCATCATTCAACCGGTGTTGGGCCCTTGCATACTCCCCACCGCCCCTGCAAATCCACCCCACTCTCCCCCTTGTACCCCACCTGCACCTTAAATCCCCTCATTCACCCCTCCCTCTGCAGCCCACCTTCCCACCTCTGGATAGCCCAGACCTCCACTCCCTTGGACAGCCACCCCCAACCCTCGTGGACACCCCCCAATACCCTGGACACCCCCCCAAACCCTTGACATATCCCCCTGGACAACCCATATCTCTACTCCCCTAGACAGCCACCCCCCCCACCCACCTGGACAGACATTGGAACCCCCCCCCCCACCTGACCCCCCAGTCCTACCCCCTTCCCCCCACCCCGCATGTATCCCCTCCCCCTGTCCCTACCAGCCCCCGCATTCACCCCCTACCAGCCCCCACATTCACTCACTTCCAGTCCCCTCCCCACTGTTAGTTTCCCCCTACCGGTCCCCTCCAAATTAAATTATAAACGAAAGATACTTACATAATAAGAATTAAACACATCCAAATATAAAAAATAACACGTAACTGCACTTACATGAGTCTCCCTATACGAAAAACTATCAAAGAAGTCTGGAACCAGCTCAAAAGTACCTGCAACACAAGGTAGAACATATTAGTGCTCATCCCCTAAAATTATGGTAAAACAAAACATCTTAGAATATTCACAAAGAATATAACTAAATAAACAAGAATAGTGAATCCCCCCCTATTGGACCCCCTGGACAGCAGCCCCCCTTGGACAGAAACCCCCCCTACTGGACCCCCTGGAATGAAACCCGCAGCCCCCCCCCCAGATAATATCCCACTTGCTGGACACCCCCCCTGCTAGACCCCCCCTACTGGACCCCCCTGGACAGTAGCCCCCCGGACAACAGCCCCTCAGACAGCATCCCCCCTGGAGAGAAACTCGTAGACCCCTGGACCCCCTGGATGGTATCCCCCCCCAGACAAAACCCCCCTACTGGACCCCCCTAGACAGCAGCCCCCCTGGACCCCCTGGACAGAAGCCCCCTGGACAGAACCCCCCCCCCCCCCCCCCCGCAATTTGGATTCTTCTTAAGGTTGAGGCTGGGAGATGCTGGGTTTATCCAATAGAGACTTATAGATATTCTCATAGTGGGGTTATAGGTTTCTTTTGGAGGATTTAGGAGTTGTGGTTGTGAGTTTCGTGTTGCTGTTTGGAATTATAGGACCTTTGAAGATGGGTTTCAGCTGGGGGTGTGGATGTTTGGATTTTTATACATGGTGTAGTACAGGATACAGTTACATGGTGCATGTTGCTGGTTGGTTTGTTATTTCTACTATGGTTGGTAACATGTTTTGGGTGCATAGAGGATGGATTTCTGGTGTTTCTTCTTTGTTTTGGATTACTAATGTAGGATTCCGGTTCTCTCGATTGTCTAGTGTGGTGGATATAGTTTGGGGTGGGTCTTCAGGTGGTGGTTTGGAGTATGTCCAGTTGGCTTGTGCTTGGTTTCCCCATCTTTTGTATTCTGGTTGTTGATGGTGTAGGGATTTCTATGGTGGATGTTCTAAAATTCCCTTGAGATGCTGCATGTTGCCGGTTGGGAAGCATATTTCTGGTAGATGGTTGGTTCGCTTTCTAGGGTGGGTGCTTGTTGACTACTTTCTGGGTCTAGAGGTGTTGGATTCAGGATGGGTATTAGCTCACATTTGGATCAGGGACTACGTTGGGATTCTTTAGGTTGTATGATGGGTTAGGCGTGGGTGATGTGGGGCACTTCCAGTGGATGGTACTAGCTGACTGCTATTTTTTTAGACTTTCTTATGGTCGGGTGGTCCACTTTGATGCAAGGTGTTCAGATGGCGATGGATGGGGCCAGATGGTGGTTTGGGAATGATTTAGTTTCTAGCTAATATTTTGGGTGTTGTGTCTATTATATCTGCTTATTGTGGTTGGATCTGGTGTGGTTTAGGGTTCTTGTGCAAGTAGGTGTTGTTGTAGTGGCCATTAGTTTGCATGGCTGTCTAGAGGTCTTTAACTCTAGGATTTGTTTCGATAAGGATGCTGGTCTGGTTGGTTGATGTTGGTTGTGGAGTTGGGATGGGTTTTTTGCAAGGTGGCAGAGGGCTGGCATTAGTGTTTTGATGGGGTTGGTGGCTGGTTTGGTTATCCTTTTGAGAAGTAGGTGAAAATGTTGTAAATACTGGATCAATTTTATTGGGTCATGACTAATTGTATGAGACAGTCATACCAAGGATGGCCCAGAACACTCTAAGGTGTTGGGTTCTTCCACATTGACATGAGGCTCACAAATATTATAATCTCCTTCATGCAGGGCTAAGATGTCTTAGTTTCTTGTTTAAATCCCTTATGCAATGAATCTAAGATCAAAAATGGAGATATATATCCCTTTTAGGGTTTATGGGAGATTATTGGAAACCCAAGTCAGTCATGTAATGAAATGTGGTTTATGGGTTAAGGTGCTCAAAACGATAATGGAGGAACCTCATTATCTTGTTGATTGGTACTAGGATCTTGTGTTACTTTGAAAAAGAATTATGATGTATGATGGATTAAACATTTTAAGATAATGTAGTGAATATGTATCTATCATACAGCTTAACATCATGTGACAAGATGTTTTCCTCATAGTTTAATTTTATGTGGCAAGGAAATTTGTCTTGCAGTATAACATCATGTGGTAATGTAATTTTTTCTGTTCTAAATGGTCCCCCTTATCATTTTCCATATTAGCAAGCCAGGTTCCCTGATCTCATATGATAAATGATCAGTGAGAGAAACAGGGGAAAACTGGGATGTTTGTTAAGTTGTGCGAGAGTGGGTCTCAGATGACTTACAACATAGGTCTAGTCTGTATGATGTTTGGATTTGCATTTTTATCATCATAAATGTTGTGATTGAACCCATTATTAATGATTTATTTTTTCATATTTATCCTATGATGGAAGTAATAATGTTTTATGTTGTCTTGTATAAAATATACCTATGTAGGTCTAACTCGTATGCGGGGAGGGATCATTTTCATGTTGATTGTTGTAAATGGAACCAAGATTGGAGGTCCAGTCAGACCCAAATATCCTATAATGAAATAAATATAGACACATGAAGTTCTTGAATGGGAATCTATCTATACAAGTATTCCCTATACTTAGAGAGCGGCATTGTTCCCATTAATTATTGTAGTTGGACACGAGATTGGATATTTGGGTGTCACTCAATATCTTGTGATAACATAAATAAATCCACATATAGTTCTTGAATGGGAAACTCTCTATGTAGGTCTGACCCATATGTAGAGGGGGATATTGTTCCTATTTATTTTCGCAACTGGACCAAGGATGGGAGCTTCATGCATCACTACATATCATGTGATGACTGGAATCAAACCACACTTAGTTCTTCAAAAACCATGTAGTTTAATGTCATGCATAAAGGATGTGGGTTCCATAGCATGAAAATGAAATATTCTTGCTGGACCCAAGAAAATAGATATGGGTGTCACTATGTATCATGTCATGGGAGAAATAAACCCACATGTAGTTCATGAACGGGTTGTTCCCTATATAGGTCTAGCCCAAATGTAGAGTTTTCCACAGATATCTATTTTTAGCGATGGAAACTGGGATTCAATGGGAAAAACTAGCTCAGTTTTTTGTATGGTGTCTCTTGGGTAGTAGTTCACATTGTGGTATGGTAGGCCCATAAATCATGTAGGAGATTGTCTGTCTAGGACGTATTTTATTTTTCCACCATCATCTACTACTTATTCAATAGATACTTATTGGAGGCCTAAATCTTTTCATTTTTGCTACATGATAGCGATATGATTGGTTAGTGATAGGTGTTCAAGTCAGATCAAGAAGAAAAACAAGAGTTTCTGTTGATTTCTACTACAATAACGAGCAGAATTTACAGTAGGAAAAAGGAAGAACAGTTGAAGAAAGGACTCCCCGTGGTCGCACCGTGAGGCCGACGGCTGATGCCCCTGTATCTGTATAGTAGATCCATTTTCTAAATTACAATATCCCCCTTTTATTATTCCCACATCCAAAAAACATCTCACAACATCCTACTTTTCAGAATATTTTGGCTTCTATTAGTTAAACTCAATGGTATACTCCTAGTACACTTTCTTTAACTATCTTTCGAAGATGTTGGTCTCATTTTCCATATTGTAGAATGCTTTTTTTTCTTTTGGGAAATCCTGAAGCGTAAAGCTCTATGGATGATGCCAAATTTATTCCCTTCAAACTTGATATATCAGGAGGGTCCCATTTTGAAAATAATCAATTATGGGAACATGCCATCTAGGGGTGGATATCAGTTCATTAGGAAGTAGGGATGTTTTGATTTGATTGATTTCCTCTAGGTCACAGATGATGATATATGATACCATCCTTTGATGCGTAATGTGGTAGAAAACATAGTCTGAGGACCTTGTAATATGGCATAGTCAGAGGAACAAACCTAAATTTTAGGGTACTACAGTTCTTGGACAAAACATAGTGGTTTCATTATCTAGTGAAAATACTCAACCATAGAACAGAGAATAGAAAGAGGATTTTATTATCAATAATGACGAAAATAAGTATCAATGGTCTTTTACTGAAGAACAAGTTAAAGACAATGATCAAAGAAATCATCAAGTTCTACTAGTAGTGTATGACACTAAAATGATAGTCCAAATCCAATCAATTTCTATCATAATTGAATACATAGACACTGAACTATTTATGAATCTGAGGGAGTGAAATTGAAAAAACTGAACTTTTTTTTAGATTCAAACTCAATTTCATGGTATCATTCCACAAATCTATCGAATTTACCTAGCGTTACCATGAAAAGAAATTTTACAAGATTCATGTTTTGGTTGTGCTACTATAACGTGTTAAATATTGTTTAGAGATCTTTGAAATAATCACATATATATTGAGATTTGATAACCATGTAATTAACAAAATCATTCATCAATTATTTCTAAGAAGGTATTAATTATATAATGTCTGTAGTGTTGGTATGTAGTGTCATCAGTATTTAATCAAAAGGGAATGACCTAAATGGTGCGTGCTGGATTGCAGGTGGCTGGGGGAAAGTGCGGGCTCGAATGCAGGTGGAAGGGGGCTGGAATGCTGGTAGAAGGGGGCTTGTTTTAGGTGTTGGGGGGATGGTGCAGGATGATTCGAAGGTGGAAGAGGGGCTGTTATGGGGTGGAATGCTGGTGGCAGCGGGCTGAAATGAAGGGGGAAGGGGGATAGTGTGGGCTGGATGTGGCTGGAGCCGGGCCAAATCACGGCATTACCGCAGCGTGACAGCGGCATGACTGTGGCCTGACTGCAGCGTGTTGCCCCGGTCTAGCGACATCCGTGGGGCAACTTCATCCGGCCATGAGCGAAGGGAACGATAGGAGGCGGGGAAACAATATGGTCGTCACCCCACCGGCAAAAATTGTGATTAGTCTGTCTCAATATTGATCACAAGACTCATGGAATACTATCATTGAGAACCATCGCAGGGTGTCATTCTGGAGTAGGGCCAAATCACGGTGTGACCGCAGCCTGACAGCGGCGTGACCGCAGAGTGACCACGGCTTGACCGTGGCGTGACCACAACATGACCGCGGCCTGACCACAGCGTGACCGCAGCATGACCGCATCGTGTTGGCCTGGTCCAGTGACATCTGTGGGGCAGCATCTTCCACTTACTTTCAAATAGGATGATATGGATGGAATTAGAAGATGTTTTCTCAGAATATTTAAAGAACTGAATGATAATCTGTGCAAACTAGAGGATTGGATGACCCCTGATATACTTAATTCGGTGAGGGCTTGATTGCAGGTGGAAGGGGGCTGGTTGCAGGTGTTGGGGGGGTGGTGCTGGCTGATTCGAAGGTGGCAGGGGGGCTGTTGGGGGCTGGAATGCTGGTGGTAGCAGGCTGAAATGAAGGTGTAAGGGGGATGGTGTGGGATGGATGTGGATGGAGTAGGGCCAAATCACAACATTACCGCGACGTGACTGTGGCATGTCTGCGGCGTGACGGTGGCTTGACTGTGGCATGACTGAAACATGACTACGGCGTGACTGCAGCGTGTTGTCTCGGTCCATCGACATCCTTGGGGAAGCATCTTCCACTTAGTTTCAAATAGGATGATATGGATGGCATGAGAGGATGTTTTCACAGATGATTGAATGAAATTTATTCTAATCTATGATGATTGGATGATTGGATTACCCCTGATATACCCAATTCGGTGAGGATTTGAGATCTAGAAAAGTGTAGGAATACCTAGAGGAATACCCCATGGGATCCTGAAAATCACATGTTACATAACATGTAATCTGACGTTAATGGTAATGTGGGAACCCTGGGCTGTGGAACTGGGCTTTTGGTTGGATTTCAATATCACATTCCATGTGACATGGTCACACACCATGGGACCCATCATAAAAGTCTAACGGCACTTAAAGAGTGTCTTGATTTAAACAACTGTTTTAATAAAAAGAGGGAAACCCCATACAGGTATATAAAAAGTGTCAAGTATGATGTGTGCTTTATGACTAACAATGAAATCACGTATAACAAAAACATCAATGCAATAATGTTAATCAAGTTATACCTCTGTGAGTTTTCGCAGACTGCGCACCTCCATTGGAGGGGTTTTATTACAAAACCATGACTTATTTATCAAAGGAAACAATTATCCTAACTAACAATTATTCAAGAATTAAAATTTAATATGAACATGCAAAATTAAGAAGGCAACTAAATGCAATTTAAAACATTCTTGAATTAAATAGGCTAGGAGAGGGACCCTACCTCAACATCAAGGCGTGTTTTCTTTTGACGACGACAACTCGAATCCTCCTTTTTTCCGCTTGCATGCATTTTCAACTTAACATATATATATAAGGACACCTAGCCCCTATGTACATATTTTCATGGAAAAATATGGATAAGGGGGTCCTTAGATATATGTTTATACTTGCATATACCCCTTACACTAACATGCGTATGCATTTTTCATATCTATATATAAGCACACCTAGCCCCAATATACATATTCATACTACAATGAGTGAATATATATAAAGGGGGAAATTATATATGGATATTCTTACCTATGCATACACATGTAAGCCTTCGTCAATGGAAACTCGAATCCACCTCAATGAAATCCAAAACACACAAGAAAAATATAAGGAACCCAAAAATCAAAAAAACCCTAATTAAAATTGGGCCAAAGAATAAAAATGGAATAACCTTACTCGAATCGTGAACGCATTGTCTTCGATGGTGGTGGATAGAACCAGTATTATCATAAGAAACCACCTATAAAAAAATAGTGGGAAAAAATGAGATATAAAAACTTCTTATATATATGTGATCAGTGTGTCAACTATACCTGTTAAATGATACATGAATCCATAACCAACAATGAACAAATAATATTAAAATTGATATGTACATCCCAATACTAAATACCATGATCATTAATAAAGCTCTTTATTTTTCAAATATCACCATCATTTTCCTATTCAAAAATCAAAAATCACCAAAATATGAGAATAAAGTAAACCTCCATCATCACTTAAAAGTGAGAAATAGGGAGTAGACATTGTTCTTAACCTAGAAAATCCATTCCTTGAATGCATAAAATACCTAAAACTCTTTATGCCTGTATCCTTATTAATTTTCTATATTGAAACCTCATTTTTTAGAATTCTCTTCTTCTGGAATTCACCTTTATTCTTAGTTTATATAGGTTTATCAATTTTATAAAGTAGAGAATTTTATTACTTTTATTCTTACTCAATCCACTTGGATTTTTCAAACCAGTTTGCTAATATGATTAGAAAATCATTTGGTTCATGATCTTCCTTCTTCTTGATTGTATATTCCTTCTTTGTTGAAACTATTCCCGAACATGCGATAAGTTGTTCTTTCCTTTTATCTTTCAAAAATTATTATTTTATGGAATCTATGTCCTAAATTCTTAACAATTTGGACTACTTGGTTTCCCTTCCACACACACTTTCAACAGCCTTTAGAGTACCCAATTTAGGCTTCCTTTCAAACTCCACACTAGAATTGTCAAGTACTAGCCCACTACAATATCAAATATTGATACATAACCCAACACATTGATCTGAATGAAATCTTAGAAATACAAAAGCTCTAAATAGCATATTTACAAATACAAACTCCTTATAATTAACTAAACACACTGCCTA
The DNA here is from genome assembly GCA_963277665.1 of Viscum album. Taxonomy (NCBI): domain Eukaryota; kingdom Viridiplantae; phylum Streptophyta; class Magnoliopsida; order Santalales; family Viscaceae; genus Viscum; species Viscum album. The sequence goes on along the minus strand of OY728135.1, from coordinate 1,641,004,770 downwards.
TACAAACAACTATAGGTAAATCATTAATTTTGGTGTGGTCTCGGAACCAAATATGGTTCATCCAACATCCATCTCCAGACACTAAATTCATCCATTTACTATCTTAGTTCACGCATTTCACAACCTTGATAATGATCACCATCCCTTGATATGAATTTCACTCAAAATTGACAAGTTTGAATATCCCCACTATAGTATTATCGATACCATCATCAATCCTACATACACATTTCTAGTGCCTCATATCAAATTATGATCACTATAGAAGATCCAAGCCCAATAATCTCAAAAAAAATCTTCATTTAAAAACTATCATCTTTGAAACACACATTATATCCAACAAAAATAATACATTAAAAGATATTAGATAGATAAATCCAAATTATAGATAAAAATAATAACTTTAGGAATACCTCATTAAGTATGGTACTAAAAGTCACTTCACCTATGATGGAGTATCCCAATAAAATAATATAGAAACCCACATCTCAACACATACATGAAACCTATTTTTCCCATCCCAATACCTATTTTGATTCTATTCATATTGATTCTATTCATATTTCCAAACCACCCTATGTAATCAAGTAATTATGGGGTCTAAACTAGGATACAAAACGGTTCAAATATTTTCCATAAGGTTGATGGTTATTTTCCAATTTTTCATTAGTCCCCAAAAATATTTTGGAATAAAGTTCCTAGTCAGTGCATGGTTATTCAGGATCAGTAAGCCTACCTCACGCCCTGTCTTATATTCCATTCATATAAAAAACCATAAAAAATGACTCCCAAATAAACTTGACTTAAAAAAATAAGTGTAATGATACTATATCTATAGGTATAAAACCATTATCCGACAACTCTATAAAACAACAATCCAAGATCAAAACAAAAAATCTTGATTGGCCATTGAAACTTGAGGATGGGGAGGAAGATGATCTTGTTTCACTATCCCCACAACTACCTCCTATGTTCGGAAATCCTTATCTCAAAACCATTAACACCCCCAAATCATAAGGGATAACTTCTGGAACCTTAGTTCCACTAAGAATTTAGGTTTTACTAACATTTTGTAACAAACTATCCTAGGGTTTCATCTATCCTAGTACCCAGTATGATCCTCCACTTGTCTCAAAGGTTATTCTCAATTCCAAAGGGATAGAAACTAGTGTTTGGTATGCATGAAAAATATGTTGGGAATTATTTATCCCTCATATAGAAATACAAATAAGTAGCATAAATAAAATTAGTAAACTGACCAAACAAGAGATAGTCAATACTAGTATCCAATATAATGGATGAAACTAATACAAACAAATATACAATGGATAAATAATGAATCAATAGTAGAAATAGATAAAAATAAAAATGAATAATATAAATAAAACAATCTAGATTGGACAATATGAATCCCAAAATAAAAAAGGAAACCCCAAACTACAATAATAAGACTCCATGTGAGCCGCTATCACCATCCAACCCAACATCAACCTAGAAAGATCAAAATATAAGAAACCATCTAGAAAGGACTTGACCCTCAACAAAATATATTTATGAGTTAAACATCCTAGTAATTCCCCACATTTCAAATCTACGCAGTCTCATTCAAATTACATTCCCTAAAAATGTGAGTTTTAAATATTATAGAAAATTAAAAAAATTATAAGCCTTTACATTAAGAAAGAAAAACACATCAAAGATGTGTTAAAAACTCTTTTTATATATTTCCATTAAATGAAAATAGTCCCTTGGAAAACACACATCTCTTGAATATCATTTTAAATTTCAACATTAAAACCTTCTAAAAATATTTTTTTTGAATTATTTATTTCAAAACTCAGAGATGTTTCTAATATTCAAATTTTTTTCCAAAAAAATCATTGAAAATTCAATTTTCAAATAAAACTAGGCATGTTGGCCTAGAACCGTGTTTCAAAAACTCACACAGAAACTGGATTTTCAAAAACAAAACATCCCCATGTTTCTATTAAAATAATCCCAGAATCTATTTTGAAATAAACTCTTCAAATTTATGGAACAGTCCATTCAAACTCATTTCAAAATATTTTGAAATAACATTAAAACCATACCATTACATTCATTATTTTTAAAACCATTTATAAAACCATTTTTAAAACGTTTTAAGGATAACCCAAAACATAAAGAAGAATGATAGTAGGAAAACCAACACAATTGGGTCACTGTCATATAATAATGAGAGACAAAAAAAAAGTATATAGCTTCTAAGAAATTATCCAAGAAGTAGGGGATACAATCAAATAAAAATTATAAATTATCTAAGATTACCCTAAATAAGATCCTAATTTCATGGGATCTAACTAAAGGAATCTAGAAAATGGGCTCTAGGGTGACATAGAATATCCCTATGTACAAACAGTACTATGTTTCATGAAATTTTGTGGAATCTCACTTAATATTCCTTGGGATCTCCCAGTCCCTTGGGCTCTCTTAGTCCCAACCTCCCATGAGATCTCTTGATACTATGGATAATTTAACCCCCATATTCTTTTTCAGATTCATGGACAACATCCATCAATAAGTAAATATTCTATTTTAGTGATTCAATTTCTTAAGACACCTATACCAACACCCAAGGGGTCTTATGACAAGTCGAAAGGATGTGAGTACAAGTAAATAATCACATAAATCAAATATAAATAATTTTAAATAACTCATGCCTTACCTCCTAAAACCTTACAAGGAAACAATCCCATTTACATCGAAGCATAGGTATCATATAAATATTTATCTATAATAAACATCCACTTATGGGATCACAATAAAGCATGGTTATAAAAAGAATCACATAGGGCTCAAGATGGTTTCCAACCATTTATGAAAATTCATTTTAAATAAAATATCAAACATGCCTTTTTCCAAAACATGCACATAATTCAAAGACAAGACAACATATTTCAAACTCATCCCAATCACATCTTAGGAAAAAATTTAAATTACTTTTTAAACCCAAATGGGAACTCATTATTTCTTTTTAAATACCCTTTGAAAACATTCAAATTTGTTAATTAGTTTCAAAACATTATTCACATGGGTTGACACACCCCTTTAAAATAAAGAATCCCATTTAAATTATTTAAAATTTTAAGTACCTCAAACACTTAGTTTCAAAAGATCATTTTATGAAATAAAACCACAAAAAACCTTAATTCGTTGATCACCACTAATTTTGAAACCAAAATCATACTTTAAAATTAGTTTTGGGTTTTTTTACAAACACTTAGCATGGAATATCATTATATTCCAAGGTATAAAACAATTTTTAATCCAATTTGACCCATCCTTGTTCATAAAAATATAAATATCATCAATTAATAAGAATTTCAAAATCAATAAGTATATAATGGAATTAATTATAATTTTATATAAAAAACAACTATCACAGTTCAATAAAAATAAGTTGGATATTTCCTCTTTCGATGGAAAAAATCTACCAAGCCATAGAAGGTCTATATCAGGTAATAAAAATAAAAACCCTCCAAGATTAAATCCACCCTAATTCTAATTTCAATCCCCATTACTTATAGGGTTCATTGGAGTAACATAAATCAAGAGGTTAGTAGAGATAAAAGAGAGTGTGAGGCTTAGAAGAACATATCAGGAGAGAAATCATTTAAAACCAAGGGAATGGGGCATAAAATGAATGGAAAATATAGGAGACTCCCTTGTGATAGGTTCATGGTATATTTTACTGAGAGGGATATAAATAAGGGTTTTAAAGGTTAAAATCAACCAAGATATTGTTCGTATATTCCACTTTAAATGAATCTAGTCATGTCAAACAGTTTGGCCACACAGTATACAAAATAGCGCAAAATCCATTTCGTAGAAAAAAACCAAATCACGTGATGAATTTAAGACTATTAATGATTGGAAAAACTATGCTCCAACCATGAATAATAGATTTTTAAAATTAAAGAGATGATTTTTTTTTGCATGGCCTATAAAAAGGTGGCAAGTCATTCTCCTACACTATCAACCCCAAATGAACCTATGTAGTTTCTGAAAGGACTTGCATGTTTTAAAAAACCTGCGTGATGCCCATGAAATCCTAACTATGAATATTAAAAATGAACTACACATAACAGTTAATTGGGTCCACATAAGGGTATTTACATTGTCTACCTTAAACTACATTCCTAAACAAAATTCTTAATTTTCTTTGTTTCAAGGTAAAAATTCCCAAAAACATGAAATAAACCAGAATACAATAATATAATATAAAAAACACTATAGTGACATGGTTGGTGTCACACCATAATAGATACCACCGACCTATACATATTCTTCACATACACACCATGTGTGGGGCCCAAGGACCATCCAACAATGAGTATAAGAATACATAGCCGATTTCTATGAAAATGAAAAACAAAATATGGTCAAAAGTTCACACAAAATCAAGGGAATGTTGTACAATATCAAAACACAACCCAATAAAGCAAAAAATTAGATATAAACCATTAATAAACTCCCACACATGATCAAAAACCTACCTAGAAGGGAAAACTAGAAACAAATATATCATCTCACTCAACCATGTCATTGGGACACCCTAAAAAAGTCCCACACCTTTTGGGAAGACACTTACCAACTTATCATCCACAATAAAGAATACCAACACTATAAATAATAGAATGTAAAAATTGTTCACTAGACACCATCAATTCATCTTAAGGTACCTAGATAGGTCCCTAACTAACAATGGTACACCCAACCAATAACTACACTATCTTTACCAGATCTTGTTTTCGCACGTAGGGTGAGTAACTAAACTATTTTCATACCATATTTTTTTAAATGAGGCGTTATTCCACACTAATTTCACCAAATATCATAGATTATAGTGACCAGTCATCTTGAAAAATCATAGATAATTCCACACCCAAAACCATGGGGAACCCCATGCTTCATGAAACCAGTGAAAAATGTCATACCTCAACCAAAATGCTCATAGGGTAGGAACCTAGTATCCCAAAAACCCAAGGGTTATAATAAATAATCATATAAAGAGTAACTACAAACTGAACCCACTCATATATATTAGGAGATCTAAGAGGTAATGAACTAAATCCAAAATATTTTTCATGCAGAAACAATCTATGGAGGTCAACTATAATCATACCTAATCAATGAAATTCAAAAATATCAAGGGATATTGATGGCATGTCAGTGCATGAAACCTAGCTAAATAAAATGTTATTGAATCACACATCCATATTCTATTACTTTCCCTATAAATTTTTCCTCAAGAGAAACCTAACACCCAAACTCAATTGCATGAATAGCGAAAAGATTCTACCTGCAAACTGTGAGACCGCTGAGCAGAGGTCGTCGTGGAGGAGGGCGCCACTGTGGGAGAGTTCTTCGGGGAGGAGGGAGCCATTGTGAGAGAGGAATACATGGTGATATCTTCAGGGAGATCTTCGTGAGGAGGATGTGTCGTCAGGGAGGAGGGTTGTGTGGTGATATGGATGCAAAACAGGGGAGGAGGAGGAGGGATGCGGGGATGAGGAGTCGTCTTCGGGGAGGAGGGCTGTGTGGTGATAGGGCTGAGAATCGGGTGAGGAGAGGAGGGATGTGGGGAGGAGGAGACATCATCGGGGAGGAGGGATGTGCGGTGTGCGAATCAGTGGAGGAGGAGGAGGGATGTGGATCGGGGGAGGAGGAAGAGCCTGATATAGATTGAAAAAAATGATGCTCGGTGATTTAGCCAAGAAGATGGATTTTAACCGAGGCAGTATAAAAGCTATAGCCACAGACCTGTAAAAATGTGGCTATAGGTCCGTGGCTAGAGCCCAAATTTTTTGTAGTGAAATATACATATGAGCAATGGATTATGGAGGGTGTGATTTATAATTCCCAATAAAATACCAAAATAAATCTTTTAATTCCTTCTGAAACCTTGAAATCCATAATTTGTATTGAAAACCCATTTCTAAAACCATTCCACTTTGAAATCATTTCACTTGAAATATGTTGTATAAAATCCCATTGTGTTTTTATGAAAAACAAGTTACCCAAAATCATTTATCAATATGGGTAAAATAAAAATAAAATTCTAGATGGCACAAACATGATCAACATTAAAAAAAGGAATAACAAAGTTATAAGATTGAAAATAATCATCATATAACCAAATAAATGAAAATGGACAAACATAGGCTATCAAATAAAACAAGGAACAAATATATTAAATAAAACCATGGAAATTAACTCATACATATTAATGTTCACAATGAGATCAAACCATACAGTTAATATTTTAGTGTGTTTAGAACAATACTAGTTGGAAATATAAACAATTTGGAATATCTCATAGTCTTCCTCAGGATTAACTACCAAGATCTATAATGGTATATTAGTCATAAAAGTGGAAAATCTCTTGTTCATCCTCCCAAATTCTCTCTTGTTCCCTTAAAAAAGTATAATCCCTCTAATTATTCAACCCAAATGATCTCATTGTCACTTAGATAACACATTATCGCACTCCTAGTATCTCATGTGTTACATAATTCCAACAATATCCACACCACATTTTCCACACTATAAAATCTATTTTACATTAAATTTTAATATACAAATCCAATTTTATAAAACATCTTCTTCAAGGTGAAACATTTTCAAATACCTAGATAAAAATACATTTAGAACCATAAAAAATATTTTGAGTCATTTTATCAAACACTAAGAGTGAAAATGAGCCACCTCCCCATTTAAAACAATCTTTAAGAATTAAATTTACAATATTAAACCATATACAACATCAAATAAGTAATAAACATCATTCAAAAATCCTTTTAATGGAAATTTGACAATTATAAAACCAAATGTGAATTAATATTCAAAGGTATGTAATGGAAAAAATACTAAAGAGAAACTCATACATCAAAAATGGTTCCCAACTCATCTCCCTCAATGAAAACCACCCAGTTTACGATGATGTAGTCCACATAAACCTATATCATAATAAAAAACCCCCACCATTAAAAAAATTTGATTCATCCAATACACCTACTAGGGTTTTATACTTCTATAAAAATGGTTAATAAAGGAAGAGAAGCATGAATGGTGGTCAAATACTAATGAATACATCTTTCCTCCAGCCAAAACTACTTGAATCCAAGGACAATACACCAAGATGATAAAGGAGAAGTAATAACATAAAATGGTGGGTGGTTCACATGAAATGGGATAGTAAAAGAGAAGGTGAGAATTAAATTACAATAAGGTTATTTTAGAAAGAAAAATATTCCTTTTATAGATCTAATAAACTCGCATGGTTTGGCTACATTATTTGGGAAACCAAGAACCAACCCTGCGACATCTTTTGTCTCAAAAAAAATGATCCACAAGGTTACTCATATTCTTTGTATGTTTGAAAAAATCATACTCAAACCATGTTAAATTTATGTATCGTTAAAAAATAAACCCTCAAATGGATAGAGAAACCGTTATACAAACTAGGTCCCAAATGTATACCTTGGTATGTTTTCCCCAAAAACTAGAATTCTGACCTCCAACAACAAGAAAATCCAGGAAAAAAATATAATATAACTAATGAATCGTAAATACACATACCAGTGATCTGTATTATTTGAAAAATATCCCTACTCATTACACATTATACATACGAAATTTCTTCAAGAATCCTCAGAAGAAAATAGGTGAGGACAATGCTCCTCACCAATGATTTCGACTCCCATGTGTCATGGTTATCGCCACCAAGATATAGAATAACATTGACCAGTGGGATAGATGTACCATAGGAAAATTGTTTTTGATAATCCATGAAAAAAACAGGTTTCTCTAAAATGGTGTCATCAGAATCAATCTTCAAATATTACAACTTTAACACATGATATGGGTTTATGTTGTAATATTTTATCAAGGAAACATGAAATATTTCAATGATTTATGTTAGTTGTAGTGGAAAATCTATCCTATAGGCTATGATATCAAGGTATTATACTACTCAAAATGGATTGACATAAAATGATATCATTTCTCGCCTTTCCCAGATACAGCATCCCCGCTAAATAAATAACCAAAAAACAGTTTTCCATCAACCTGAAACACTAATGTTTCATAAAGTCAAGTAGTTTGTGACTTATAGAGAATTTGAGCTATCCTTAAACTTTTTTTATTCATAAATATTATCTCTGTCATCTCCTAGATGAGACATGGTGATAAAAAGAAACACCCACCCTCTACATTCGAGCACAACAAGGAGTGGGTTTTCTTACAATAAATACCCTAAAATGGGGCTATCCAAATTGATGCAAGAAAACTATTAGTGTATGAAAAATCAGCCAATAACAGGTGACATTATTGTGATCCTTTGAATTCAAACACACACACTCACATCATATCCTTAGGATTCTAGGTGGTTCACTCAGATATACAATTCATGTGTTCTGGATCTGTGGTTCACAACATATGCTTGGTTCCCAAAGATTATTGGAGTCCCATCGATTACCGAGAAGTGAAATGTTCATCCCAACTACAAGTTATAACCGTGGGAAATCCATGAATGGTAAAAACCTCTTAATCGTATAGGTTATCCACGTTATCTACCTTTTTGACTCTCCAATGTGAATAAATTATGTTTATTTCATCAAAAAAATTATAATCACCCGTATGGAATATTTCCCACTCCATGTCTAAGGTACCCGAATAATTAAATCCATGTAGATCTCATCCCAAATTCATAAAATAATGGGAAGAAAATTCAACAACATGTATGGTCTCTGACAGTCAACATTAATTATCTAGAAACAATAACATAAAAAAAATTGTACAAATTCACACCTCATCTCACACAACCAATATTGTCCTATCGTGGAGGAAACAACATAGTTGCCCTATAGTATATGCATGAACTAGAATTATTTATATCATTCCCCACCAATTGGAAAAAGATCAAAGGTTTCTCAACTAACTTTATGAAAAAGAGAGAACCATCAGAAGACTAAAACTGATCACCTATAGTGTCCCATAATTTAGAGTACTACTAATTTTATGGAACTCAGGGATAGATACCTACTAACAGCTAACCCAATAGACAATTGATGTTGTGATCTACATACTCTCTAAGAACACCGAATCTCTATCCTCCTTCACCTCCATACTCACAAAAACAAAAAATCTCATCAAACCCTACTCATCTACTAATTCTCAAGCATCTTGTACCAGATGCTTCCTTCTCAATACATCAAGGAAAATATTATCATTACTAGGTATATAACCAATGAAAAAATAAATAATCTGAATATATTGCTTCTAGGGTATCTATCAGAGGTTAAATTTCCTCTAGTTGAAGATATATTCATTCTATAATTATCAAAGTATGCTGTAAAATAATCTATGAAGATATAATGTCATGATGCATTTAGCACATGCATCACGACTTCTAAATCCATGTTGTGGGTTGGATATTTATTTACATGATGATATAACAAATGTAATCTATGGGAAACAACATGGTTATCCTGTGTCATCACACACGCTAATACCACAATGAAGGAATCACAATACATAGAATAAGATACCATGAACTCAAGATGAATCAAGACTAGAACATATGTCAAACCGGCCATAAACTGCACACAATAAAACTAAAACTTCTAATCACATTAAAAAATAACCCCTTATCTAGCCAATTTTATTGAAGGAGAATATATCCTGGAGATGTATTGAATTAAATTTATATATTACCTAAACAATCCCAAATATATTCATATATAGTACACATTCAAAGGACACTTAGAAGTCATGACTACTTGAAAAATCTCATGATCTACTGAAACTCTTAATATGGGTATCATGTGGACCAATAAATTAACTCCATGAATCGAAGGCCGATAGTTGTATATATTTTGAAATTGATAATTCTCCCTCAAAACTCGTAGTAAAAAATCATATAGTTATAATGATCCTTCTCCATCATAGAATATAGAAGGATGTCATCAAAAAACCTAACTATAATGGAGTCTAGAAGTAGAGGATGAAATGGTTTATCAGAGAAATACATACCTCATTAGAATAAGTAATACCAAATGGTATAAACAAATAATTACAAATTTTCATACTAGACTCAAAAGGAGGCATTCAGGATATCCTCTTCTTAGACAATCTACTAGTGATACCCAGATCTTTATTCATTATTTGGAAACCAATGAACTCAATTAATCTTACCAAAAAAATCTCAAATTCTATGAAATAATTATTTATTTAGTATGGTCACCTGATTGTGATTATGATTTTCTATGAAAAATTAAGGACTCTTTTCCACCTTCTTTGAAAAAATTACATGTGATTCCCATGTTGAAAAACTCAGATAAATCAATCCCTTTCCCTACATGCCCTCAAGAAAAATTATCATCACATTTAACTCATCTAGTGCTATACAATAAGATAGAAACAATATAGGGCTCATTTCAGTGAGTAGAACAATTATGGACACAACCTCTCCTAATGAAGGAAGTCCATGAAAAATAATTAATCAACACATTTTGGTAAATATACATGAAAAATTAATGTCAAACAACAAATATATTCTTTGTGGAATCATAGAAAAAACTGTAAAACATCCATGAAATAAACCACAAATTTAAAACAACAAGTCATACCCTACCTAGTCATGGATAAAAACCCCATTAAAATATGTGAGTACTTCCATCAAGAGGTAGAAACTATATAATATGGTGATATAATCCAATATGAACCATGAATATGACAAACCAATCCATGTGAAAGATAAGGAAATATTAGAGAGGTTGGACTTGAGGAAACACTAATGAACTTCCACCTTAATAAGAAACACACAATACTTCACTCACTTGAAACCTTGGTCCTTATTTCTACCCAACCAGGCATGAAAACACATAAGGAATAGAATAAAAAGTATTCACATAACGAAATAAAAAGGAAAATTTAGTGATATTATTTAATGGGATACATTAGTATAAAAAATAATAGATTTTATTGATGAAGAAATAAACATTGTAACTCTAATGTTGGACAACCCCAAATCCTAGTCCTCGAGTATAAAATATGTTGCATGACGTCATCCTACATTAGACCCCCCCCCCTAAGAATTCTTCACCTTGTTAGAATCCCCATTTTATTTGATGTTAAGATCCTCCAACCTTATAGGTATCATATTTCACCTTAAAACCCATAAATATCTTATAGGAGACACCAATCCCCAGTGCAGAGGCCTAAAAAATATTGAAGATAACCCAAGCACCCACACCTGGGGAATGAACTCTCTATTTTAATAGTGTTTTCCCATGACATAACTAAAATGTAAATTTTTAATACCATACCATGGATAGAAAGTGTTATTCATGATGTATCGTTACCATTATAGTTATGATATTTTTACATCGAATATTTAAATAGTAATTTCCATAGAATAATTTTCATATTAAAAGTTTATAATAGTTCTCAGGTAATAATGGGAACCTTTAGATAGTATGAAATTAATCATAAAAATATTTCATATGGTCTAGATACATTTTATGGATGGGACACAGCTGATGTTTGAATATTATGTTTTGGGGGCTCAAAAACATTGATACATAATCTAAATTTGTGTTTACACTCGGTGATCTCTAGTATGTGATATCCTACGGATAGACCCATCAATAGGATCACCAAATGTTTTGAGTATCATATTATGTTCCTATATAAAAACATGTTTATTTTTTTCAACACATGAGATAATTATCAATGTGTATTATTTTCATAGCATACTTTTATGGAAGGGAATATGTTTAACAATGAGGTCTTAAAGGGGTAGCTTGTGTTGGGTGCATCATTGGTGGTATGGAATTGGATGAATGGTCAAGGTAGTATTTTTCACTTCTAGGTTGGGGAATTGATATCTCATACCTGGTTGATCTAGGGAGTAGTTCCTTCATAAATCCTTAGGCAATTTAGTTAGAACTATGTATGTCTAGTTAGATCTATAAATAATAAATCAACAAAAAACCATGACATTAGTGTTCTTCCTACTATTTGAAATATTTCATGATAATAAGATTATATTACAGAGTGTGTTTTCATTCGAAAGGTTTTAGTTTCTATGAAATTTACATCTCTTCATATGGGAATATATGCGTTTCTAGACTCCAATCATGGTGTGTCTATAGTTATTCATATGTATTGAGATAATGAACTATAGGGTCCCCCATAATAGTTCATTCAAGATTCTACCCTATTATAATGAATATGAATATGGGAAAGGTGGGACCTACCATGGGGTCTGATAGATTTCTAGGTAATTGATCACCAACTAATAAATAAATTCATTATTATATGAGTATAGAGTAATTAGTTTTGAATTATTTATTAGAATTATAAGCATTTTTTAATTAAATACATGGGATAATATTATACGAATATATTTTTTTAAAATTAAAGACTCATGTAATATTGAGGATTTGAAGGATGAGTTAATGATTCAATTTCATCACATAATATATTTAATTTATACTACATTTATGTGATAAAAATTAAATAATATTTCTGATAATTATATTTTGTCCTAACTATTGATTTTTTTTTATTTAGTGTGAATTTTTTTTTGGTGGAAGAACCCTTTATGGGTATATCTGATTTCTAATATATAATATAGAGAGAGACATTTATTCAGACACCATTTATTCCAATGGAATGGGAGAATATCTCTCCTTCTGCTTCCTAGAAGGGAACATCTCTCTCCATGTGATCCATCCAATAATTCCATCAATGTATTGAAGCGAAGAAATTGAGATAATCATTGTGACGTTGAAGGATTCATCAGAGCTCCATGTTATCACCTATTATTAACAAAATGATGAACACATATATTCATGAAGCATGTCAGGACAATCTAGAGGGGTTCACCTTCAGAACCATTAAGAATCATCCATTATAAATGAGTTGTAGTAGAGATCACTTTGTTTCGAAGAGGATATTTTTTCAGTTCTATTTTTTTTCATTGATTACATCGCAAAAATATCATGAGGCCTCTAATGAGCCTCAAATCTCTAGAGATGACATGATTTTTCATTCCATTAATAGATATATTAAATAATCAACCCACTGAAATTCGTAATGTGCCCATGTACCATCAATTGGAATTATAGGAAATGAATAACATTTCCAAGATAAGAAAAAATTACATTTTATTAAATTTAGTAGAGGATTTTTATTTAGTCCCAAATAGATAGAACCTCACTTCAATAAAATCTCATATGGCCATGTTATGAACACCAAAAAAAAATTATTATTTGAAACTAGTTTTTATTCCAAAATTAAAATTGAATAAATATATATATATAGTTAAATGTGTGTTTCAAATACCATTTAATTCCAGCCATGTTCTGACTAAAATACAGTATTCTGATGTGAAAAATGAATATAGTCCGTTGGTTTGAATCCCATTGGTAATGGGTGTTTTTAAATATAATATTAATTTTATTAAGATTTGAATAATCTATTTTAGTGTTCATTCATAATTTACTCTAATGTATAAAATTTTGATAAAATAAAGGTTAAGTGAGATACGTTTTCTATAAATAAAAAATATAATATAAAATTTATGTGAGGGGTCCTTCAACACTAGTATAAAAAAACGTTTTTGAATAAAGGATGTGGCATGCTGACATTTTCCTTCCTATCTCCCTAACCAACCTGAGGATCTCTGCCTCCTACCATGTCACCATGGTCAATACACTACTCACATCATTCCTGGACAACATCTCAATCCTGGATTGTGTCTCCCACCTCGAGTAGAACATCGAAGCCCTCTTCCCTCCTCCTCATCCAATCTCGACACCATCCACCGTCTACCACACACCGCCACAAAACTGACATCACCTTTATCACTGGGATTCCCCACACTCTCCCCCAAATGTAGAGCCGATATAGTCCAACCTAATCTCTAACCCAGTGTAATATTCTATCAAATGTTATTACCAACCTGACTGACCCTATGTGTTGTAATCCCCCTCATCCATTATATGTCCCAGGCCGCAGCCACCACCTCTATTATCCAGCATTTTTGGGGCCACATCAGATACCCATGACTCATTGTGGTTGTTAGCTCCATGACCAAACACATGAAGAACCTCATTTAATTATGCCTGGGCCCAACTAGATACAAGTTGTGACCTCCTGGATTCCACTGTCAGATGCTAACTGAGTCCAACATTACCCCCACCCAAGGTACCACCTTCCATGTCTAGCCGAAGAGCATGCATCCTCGGGTCATGTATTTTCCGACCCACCATGAATGGGCATAGGAAAATTGGTGTGACCTTGAACATGTATGAATGGGTTATCCTAGCACAAAACACCCATTCCCTAGGTCTCCCCACCCTATAACAGGAATGAGTGAGTTCGTTACGACCCATAATGGGTTGTGGTAGGGTTTTGAGGCCCGAAAAATTAGTTAAATATAATCAAAATAAATTATATAATTATGGATTACAGTAATAATAATATTAATATTCAGACTAATTAATTAAATTTTGGTTGTAAAATTAAACTGTTTACTAGTTTTCATTTTAGAAAAAAATAAACTAATAATTTGACCAAATTATTTAAATTATAATAATTTTATTAATTCATTTAATTTATTTAAATTCCATTATACTTAAATTTTTTGAATTTAAATATTGATTATTCTTTACTTTTACCCATTGAACGGTCATGAGCATTGACTGACCATTTGTTTCATATTTTTATTTTTTAATGAATTATTTTATTGTGTGTGATAAATGTAATTAATTATTTAAATAGGAAAATCTTCACAACATAAGTTTTTCTCGTTTAAATTATATAAGGGTATGTGCAGTAATTTTAAAGTGATTTGTCTATATTTTTGACTCCTGAGATCCCTTGACAACATTTTATTATTTTTATTTTATGATTAGGATGGTCTAAGATGTAGAAAACAGTAAGTCTAGGAGAAATCCAGACAAAAAGTGGAAACATTGGACTAAGGATGAGATGTATCCTGAGTAAAGACCCCACATAAGTTTGATTCTACTTGGTCACAGTTGATCCATTATATTAAAATGAATCAATAATTATTTTATTTTCAAGATTATTCAATTATTTTTATTTCCTTTCTTCATTGTTTATTATTTTTTACATTTTCCTGTCTATGGGAAATACACAATATAATAAATAGTAAAAAGAAAAAATATGTGATGAATAGTTTCACTTTTAATTTTTACTTTTCTGTGTGAAAACATCTTAGGAATATATTTATATAAATGGATTGCAATAATTGAAAAATAATAAAATCCCTCAATGAATGATTAAGTCATTAATTCCATACATCATTTAAATTTATATAAAATGTGGGGTATGGGGTGTTTGTTAGCCAATGTTGAAGGTATCTCCTACTATCAGGGAGTTCTTATGGTAGTGATCGGATGAATTAAATGTATTTGGATGCAAAGAAGTATCCAAATCTATCTTGTTTCAAATTTATATACATGTTTTCAGTAAATCATGTGTTTGATTTTAAAAGGTAGGAATTCATACAAAAAATTCAAGGATAACCTTTCTAATTTGGTTGTCCAACTTAATTACTACCTAGGAACTCTCATAGTAGTGGTATAGCTATGAATTTTATACTATGATGAAAGGTTTCAAGGATCCTTCCTAATATAATTTTCAAGTGAAATAGAATTCTTATTCTTGAAAAGAAGGGTACTATAGTTTGATAAAATAGTTTGAGATATTTGAGGGTTTAATTAATCAATAATGTCTAATCGATAATCATGATAAAATTTCTTTTCTTCAATATTGTTTTTTAGAAAAAGGCATGTAATACCACAAACACACTGGGAATTATAATAGATGAAGTTAATGTGCTTACTAGAATGAGTTTCCAAATACGGTGCATGCACTTGGGTAAAGTACTATGATATTTTATATTCATGTGGTTGGTGTCCCCACTACATATAAAGAATCCTCATAATGAAAGGGAGAGAAAAATTCTTATAGGATACTCATGTTTGATGTATATGATGGTTGTTTCATAATGCTATCAACAATTTTCAATGTGATTTATAGATACAACATCAATCATTGTATGATTTAACATGTAGTATCGTATATGATATGATTATATAAGGAATGTGAAATGATATAATAATGAGGGATAATTACATTATAGACTTGTAAATTTGAATTATTTATCATGATACATTCATAAATCATTTTAAACCATATAATATTATTCTTTTTAAGTTTACAATATAAATTTCAAATTGAGAAGACCCATCATTTACTTTTGTGTAATGTTCTATAGGAAAATAAAGTCTTAAATAAGGTTTAATCAATTAGTTTTTATGGTAAACTGCTTTTGAGAAAATGAAAAAATTCCAATAGAAAGAGTGAAACCAATGGAACATTCAAAACATCATTAAAATAAAAATTGATATTAAAAAGAAGGATATTGGAATCGTATATCAGGAGAAAAATATACATGAGATTAAATGCAAAAAACTGAATGAATGAATCATGTAGTCATTTCGTGTTCTGATATATTAACCAATTTTATGTAATTATCATGTAATAATTTTTTTATTAAAATTATATTACATCCACATATGTGTATTGAAATATAAAAACCGTGTAAGTATAGAAACATTGCTAGAAGTAAGGTGTATTCATCAAGAGGATGAGAATGAATGGTTCCTAATTCAGTATTGATAAGTACGCAAATTCTAATTTCCATTTTTATTGATTCTAGTTGTACTTTTATAGAGTATAACCAAAAAAATTATCTCATGCATTCATTCGACATAAGGATAAAATTTTTCATTTCTAGAATGAAGTCGATTGTTGTTTTTAATACTCAAATAATAGTTCTATAACATTTGAATGAAAAGAAATATGTTGTTAACATAAAATGTAAGACATATATATTAAATTGGGGAAAGATAATTCTTTTTCAAAAAACCATTTTTAAAGGATATTCCATGTATGTTTTTAGCCTCTTCAAAGATAAATACCTAAGGTATTATCATCACACTTATATAATTAGTTATGGATACAGAAACCCTTATAAATAATGGTATGTCACTAAAAATATATAATTAGTTCATCTATAGAGTATAGTCTATTCCATGGGTAAGCTAGTGGAAAATATACTTAATTAGACTCCTTTATGTGTTTAATTAATGTTAAAGTGAACAATAGTAAAGGCATGTCTAGAAGATGAGAGATTATATGGGTTGGTGTATCGAAGAATAACTTGACCAAAACATTCATCGATCATGATAATGTAGCAAGGAGTATTTCAAGAAATCTCATTATCTTATCCAAAAAAATATTATTCTAGTTTGGAGTATTGAATAAGAGTCTTTATTGTTAACATTGATCAATAAAATTTAGTGTGGAGATATTCTTTAATACATGTTTCTTTATACACATCAAGATCATTATGTGATTAAAATTATTATCAATGTTGTATATTATATCCATTGAAAATACGTCCAATTTTTTTCAAAAATATGCATTGAAAATAATAACATTATCTCATAATCATATGAAAATTATAATGATAAATTGATATCATATGAGTTGTAGTATTATATAAATCTATTATGCATAAGAGTATGTGTTTAGAGGAAATGATATTGTGAGGATATAGTCAAAAGTTCAAGAAGAAAAATACAAAATGCATCAATATTTATTTTCCTAATGTTTTCAAGGATATTACAGAAAACCCAAATATAGTTAGAATAGAGTCATGTTAGAGTCCATAATTCTATAAAAGGGTGTACATCACTTTTTTAGATAGTGAGAGAAAGATTTACATGGTTTTAGTAAATGCCAAAGATTCAAAAATAGGTGACATAGGGACAAGTTCCAAAAGAGAATTTGGATAGTGATTAATCTTGGGATGCATATTATATGGTAAGGATAAAACCAAGGTAATGGTTTTAAATTTAACAATGTCAGTGATACATTATTAATTGATAACAATAAATACTACAATAAATATATGAATATCAAAAAAATTTGACTTGATCAATTAAAATTCAATATTGGATTCCTTGTATAATAGTGATTTGGATTATTCTTTTGAATAATATAGTTTATATTCATCTGACACTAATCATGGATAGTATAATTGGGGTAACAATGAGGCTCGACTGGTATATCCAATTCATTGTTACTAAATCGCTTAGAATTTTATATGTTATATCAAATTTCAGGGGTCATTTTATTTGTGAATTAGATTTTAGGACCACCAATCATGGATGGTGTCTCTATGATGCAACCCACAAGGGATTATGACACCATAGAATGCCAATAAGAGGATAAATTTACTCAAATCTACTTCATTATTATATTATGTATTAATATAATAAAATATTCATTTGAAATGAATTTTTTTCTTGTTTCTACCATATGACAGTGGGACCATCATTTATTTCTAAGTGATATATTTTTGGTAACATATGATAATTACTATTGGTCTTATAGTTATTCAAGACCATAATAAATGTATCTATATAAAGAATAACTAAAATTAAAAAACCTATATTATATGGAATGGGATCTATAGAGGTAGATTTAATGGTTTCTTAGACCTATTCAATATTATATATAATAATAATGTATTAAATAAATCAAGGTCCAAAAATTTGAGACAGAATGTCATCCTAGGTCACATGTCATTAATCTATCCAAGAAGACACGCATAGTCATAACATGATATTAATATAGTGATTTAAAATCCATATGCTTTTATGGTTGATCAAGAACATATCCCGTGATATGTACAAAAAATTGTATTTTCAACCTAATCAGTTTTGAGTAAAAATATAAGTTATATCTAAGATGATTGTGTGGTAATCAGTCAAAAATATCATACCATACATGAGAATGTACAAAACCTTTATACCTGGTATGGGAATAGGAAGGTATACTAGTAATAAAAGGATTAAAACTAGTTTTTCATTAAATAAATTGCTCTAGCTTCATAGTCTGGATAAGGTAATGAATATGAGAAGTTCATTTAGAAAATTTTTATCCATACCAACAAATATTGACTGTGTTATGGATTCTAAGGAATATTAAGAAGTAGTGTAATATATATGAAGATTCATTTATGTTCTCATAATAGAACCTATTATGTAATTCTTTATCATTCTGACAATTCTATTACTAATGTAGCTATATTTTAATGTTTTTTTGAGTGGATAAATTGGAGTATATTAAGGGTTTACATCTCTTGAAGTGTCTTACTCAAGAATATGAATTCGCATATAACATAATTACCACACAGTGGATACATGGAGAACCTAGTGACTAAAGAAATAACTTAGTTAAAACATGATATTATAATGTGAGAGATAACAAGGATAGTTATCAAGTTAGAGTTAGTCGACATTTGAGTTTTGTAATACTGGGTTCCCTAGACCCAAATAAACAAGAATTTTCTATTACAATACAATGTATACAATGATTAATATGTTATGTACACGTACCATTATAGTGTTTACATTTTTGTTTTTCACAATTTAAATGGTATTTTAAATATATTATTTTTTTTTACCAAATTTATATAGTATTTCCAATTCTATAATTAGATCTATTAGAAAATATGAAATTAATATTACACATATTTCATATGGTCTTGACACATCATATAGAGTGTAAGATGTTTATTTTCAACTATAAGGTGATGGGGGCTCATAATCATTGAGCCTTCTTCACATGAAGGTTTCACTTGGTAATCACTGGTAGGTTAGATCATGAGTATAACCCCACCAGTAAGAACACCACTTGTTTTGGGTTTCATTAGATGATTCTACCAACCAATATAACTATTGGTCTCTTGAGATGAAATAATTTTTATCATTGTTTCATTTGATCATGTACTATGATGCAAGTAAAAACCAAGTCAATAATGTAATGCAAACTTAGCTTGGGATGGGAGCTTCATTGGTGGTAGGACCATGGTTGAATGAAGAAGATAGAATTTTTTGCATTTGAGTTGAGTATGTGATATATTTATCTGTGTTGATTAAGATGGTAGTACCTTCATAAATCAGTGGCCAACATAGACAGTGGAAAGTATTTCCTTTTAAGTCAAAAAAAAAATTGGGAAAGGATGATGAAATTAGTGTGGGTAATAGTTTCTAATATATCATGATACAAATATACCATATTATACAATTTGTGTTCTTAGGAATGCTTATTTTTTCTATGACTTTTTCCTATCTTTTTAGGGGCCATGATGGGTTTTGAGAATCATCTGTTGGCCTATGACTAATTATTCACTACAAACTAGATAAGGTCATAGAGGGTCACACCCAATAGTGAATTCCAGAATCATCCCTATTCTAGTAAATAATAATATTGAACACTGTGGGACCCACTATGGTGTTTGACAGTTTCACATGTAATCAATCACAAATATAGAGACCCATACGTTATATAAATTGATATTAATTAGAATTTAATTATATTCATTTAAAATTATAACAAAACCATGATAGGACCATATATGTATATTGTCTTTAGAAACTAGAAAACATTAACAACTAGTTCATTAAACATCTACAATGTCTCCCATTTTTTTCTTAATAACTATACTCCTTTTGGAATATCATATTTAATACCCTTCTTCATGACCAGGGGTAAATACATATATATGAATGGGTGAGATCAAAAAATAAGTAAGGGTAAACAAAGTAAATATCTATCATATCATATTCATAAGAACATAAAATTTGAAAATCTTATCCTATGTATAAAAGATCAAAATACCATGTCATGCGATAAATCATAAAAGTGAAATGTAAAAATAATATTCATAACATAAGACATGTATTGTATTTGGCACACACACATAATTATTTACAATCATTTATTATTAGTCAAGACTCATTTCCAAGACCATCATAGTGGATAAAGTCCATTACTAAACCAAGTTCACTCCTCATTCAAGCCATGTATTTTTGAACATAGTTTAATTTTTATTCCCATAATGTCTATATCATTATATACAAATCATAACCTAATTCATTTAAGGAATATATAGATCACACACACCTCATAATGAAACCATTCTTATGTGTTCCACAAAAACATAAAAACATTCACTATAGCATAACCCATGAAATAAAATGGATTTCTTAAACATCATTCTTTCATAACATAATACAAAAATTGATTTCAAAAAAATAGTTACATCATTTAAAGAATAATATGAAAGTAATAATAGGGTTAGAAACATAAGCCTTTGTAATCATATATGGAGAATAATTTTGATAAAACACTTGAGCTTCATTCGTGAGCAAAATATCCTTACTTCTTGAAAAAAAAAATTACATCCTCAAAATACCACAAAATTTTTGAGGAAATCATTTATGTAAAAACATCCAAGTATGTTTTTAGGGGATGAATCAAATAAATAAAGCATTATGAAATCATAAAAATATATTCATGTAGTACAAGTCAAAAAACATACTTCTCTTACTTTTTCTAAAAATTTCAAAAAGTACCTCTTACCAAAAACGAATAAATATTCTATTCATAAAGTTTAGTAAAGATTTACTAGTGGGAAAAAGTGACATTAAAAAATTATTGTAGGATATAATAAATATTTTGAAATATATATTCAGGAAACATGGAAATTGATGATACATAACCCCCAATAAATACTTATGAATAAATAATGTCAGATAAAAACGATATTTGTAAATTAATCCCTTACCTTACGTCTGATATGATTTATATGTATCCAAACCTCCTATAAAATGATTTAAATAATGTTTATGACTTTTTAACAAATCATAATCATTTTATGATAACATTTATAATCATATTTTCATCTAGTTTTAGTAACATTTCATTGTTACTCGTTATTTAGATATTAACAGCTTTAGGTTCTTATACATGTTTTGTCGAATAAGTTATTATTCCTATTTTTAGGTTATAGTTATATAATTTAAAACATGGTATTGGAATAATATATATCATATTTATTCATTAAATTTATTTATATAATAATGATTTAATGAATATTATGTAGAACAAATCACATCGCACCGTGCAAATGGTAAGACATACGTACACACGAGCAGAGATATCGTTCCCATAATTTTTGAATGGAATTGAAGTGGATGGTGTATAATATCTCAGTATTATTATCATTTTCACAGGATGGATAGAAGGTGAAATAGGTTTGTTTCATATTTATAATAACATATCCATATATGGTTGATACTTATGTAATTAATTTTATTGAAATCACTAATCATGATTTTGTATAAGAAGAAAGAAATTTGAGTGAATCAGTAGAAGAGATTACTTCTTCCTCGATGTGCCTCCTTTAAATTTACTCTTAGGGCACTGGACATGGTCTTTGAAGAATACTAGAATATATTTAATGAAAAAATTTAATTTGAGAAGGAAAAATGGTAGGGTGTGGCCAAGAATGAAGGCTCAAAATTAAGTGAATAGGTGGGGGAGGAGGTGTCCTTCTATAATTTTGGCGAGGGGCTGTTTTGGAAAACCCAAAAATATTAATTTATAAAAATTTAAAACCACACATAGAAACCACCTAAATGTACCAATTTATAAAATTATATGTGATAGGGTTGTAATATAATCATCCAATAAATTGTAAACAAGCTTTTCTGTCAATTTAAGCATTATCATTTTAATTGACCCTTAGTTATTCTATTTAATTTTAATTGTGATAATAACATTGTAAATATATAATGGTAATAAATATTTACTTATATCCTATTAATTGGACATAAATTTATAATTTATGAATTTTTAAACCTTATAATTTCCACTTCTTAATTTTTAAATATTTTTATGATTTTTAAATAATTTAATAACTTGTTGTTTTTATAAATTGTCAATAGTGTAAATTTTGACACTATTCATTTATTTGAATTTAAATAAAATTCACACATAAGTTTAATTAGAAACAAAATAATTGAAACATTAATAACATGTCATAGGAACCTATAAAATTCTTTTATCACTTTAATTAGTTCATATGATATGTCTTTTACAATGTTTAAAACCATTTATTTGGTATTTCTATTAATAATGAAATTTCTACATCACTATTGTGTCATAATTAATGGTAATTATTTAATCTAAAAAAATTATAAATAAATTTATATTATATAATAATGTATATTATATTTCCAAAGACTATATATAGTGTATATTATCTCTTATTTATCTATATATTTAAATTAATATATTTATATAAAATGAGATTGTGACATCTTGTCACAATCATTTGTTTTTATTACATTCATGTAATATTCTTAAATAAGAGGCCATAAAGTGATTGCATGTTTAATAATATATGATAAGGGACGAATGTAGTCATCCATTATGATTTTTATAGGTGTAATGATAATTTTTTAATATTATTTTTAGCCTTATTTACATGATTTACCATTAACCGTTGTAATAAAAGTAATTACCAAAGTTATTATTCATAATTCCCAAAAATAAAATCATCCTATTAACATCATTTGGAGCTAATAATTAAAAATATGGAAGCCTTTAATGATTTTTTAAAACACATAAGTTGCATTATTTAATTTAAAAATAATAACATTATTGAAATAAGAAAACGAGTTTTTAAATGTTAAAACATTACAAAAGAGTAAATTGTTTTTACATATGAATTCAATGTAAGATTAATTACAATGACCTTGATCATATTAAATGGAAAAAATATATTATATTTATAATTTTATTACATTAAATAACATAATTTAACCATCTAAACTATTTTAATGAAAAAAGATATTTTCAATTAAAATTTAGCGTATTTTTACTATCAGTCAAAACATTAATGTTATCAGAAAAATATCTGAAATTTATCCAAACTAAATCTTTATATCATGCTTCAAAATAACATATTAATGTTTTCCTATAAATATTATTAATATATCAAATTCTTAACTTAAAATCAGATCTCAATTCAAAGTTGTAAAATTAACATTTTAAATAAAATAGATTTTTATCCATAAAATAGGGTTTTATTCATATCATATGACTAAAATATACATTGGATGATTATAAAAAAAATTAAGTATATAAAAAATATATATATCATTAATTTCATTACCCAAAATAATTCACTCAAAAATACAAACATCTAATTGATTTATATTTTTCGTAAATAATTTAAAGCCAACGAATTCATAATGCATTTTCATAAGTAATTTATATTTATTCACGCTAACCAAACATCTAAGCTATAAAAGTTATTTTATAATAAGGAAATCTCATGTCTAATTTAAACTTTTTATTTCCTGCAAAGCAAGCCACTGAAGAATAAAAATTATTTAAAGAAAATATTTCATAAAAATGTATGGTTGTTACATTCTACCCCCCTAAACTGAATTTCTCCCTCAAAATTTGGCACTTCGAAACAAAAAGATGATGATACCACTCCCTCATCGTATCCTCAAGTTACCATATAGCTTATTCAAATTGGTGGTTCCTCCATAAAACTTTATCCAAGTGAGTGGTATTGTTTCGTAGAATGTTTTCACTACAATCCAAAATCGTTATCAGTTGTTATTGATAAGAAAGATCTTGCTCCAACGGTATGAATTATGATCTAAGTACATGTGAAGGATCATGTATTTACTTTCATAGGAGAGATACATAGAATACATCATGATCTTGAGAGAGATTCAATTGAAGTTCCAATCAGTAATCTACATTCCTGACACTATCCAGAATTTCAAAAGGACTGATATACCTACGGCTCATCTTTCTCTTCTTTCCAAATATCATTACTCTCTTCTAGGGAGATATTTGTAGGAACAACTTTTTAGAAACATCAAATTCTAGGTCTTTTCTTCGGTTTTCATCATAACCTTTGTGTCTACTTTGTGATGATCTTTTTTGTTATTGAATAGATCTAACATTTTCTTCCATTTCTCCAACAATATCAGGTCCTAATAGATTTCTTTCCCCAACATCATCCTATAAAGTTCAATTTATGAACTTTTTTCCACAGAGGGATTCATAATAATCCATATGAGTACTAGAGTTAAGGCTATTATTGTAATAAAAATCCACCAATGGTAGGTGTTGATCCCCACCACCTTTCAAATCCATAGAGAAAGATCTCTGCATGTCTTCCAGAGTTTGAATTGTCCTCTCAGACTGAAAGTCTTCCTGAGGATGATATGCAGTGATGAAACATAACTTTGTACTCATAAAATGCTAAATACTTCACCAGAACATTATGAAAATCTATGGATCCCTATTGGTTATAATGGAAAGTTGTACTCCATGGAATATTACAACTTATTTTACATACATCCTGGAAATTTGATCAAGAGAGAAATCCTCTCTAATAGGAATGAAGTGTGTTGACTTTATAAGGATATCAACTATAACCCAGATAGCATTAATTACATTGGATGTTTTGGTAAGTCTAATGAAAAATTTGAAAATGTTGTTTTCCCATTTCTATTTTTATATGGGTAATTTTTGTAACATACCCATCAACTTATATCTCTTAGCCTTGTCTTACAGTCAAACCAAGATTCGAGATAAATATTCAGCAACATCTGTTTTCATTTCATCCCACAAAAACTTCTCTTTTATATCCTTGTACATCTTTTTTCTTCCAGGGTGAATAGATAATGAATAACTATGAGCCTCATCAAATAGCTCGATCTTTAATTCTTTTATGGGAGGAATACAAACCTGGTTCCCAAACCTTATTATTTCATCGCAATCATGGTTGAATTGAGGAACATTTCTCAACTTATTTTTTAACTCTACATCATTCTTATACTCCTCCTTAATCATCACTTGTATTGGTGGATGAACATTCATTTGTGAATGATAATATTCCACCTTAATTTAAAATTTCGAGATCTATCCTATTAAAATCCATAAATATTGGATCTTTTGGGATCCTCTTCATGGATTGGCAAGCATGGTTCTATCGAATTAATGCATCTTCTACCTTGTTTTATTTCCCCGCATGGTAATGAATTTCGTGGTCATAATCTTTAATCAACTCCAACTATCTTCTTTGGTTCATATTCAGCTCTTTTTTGTGTGAAAATATACATTAAACATTTATGTTCAGTATAAATATCACCCCTTTCACTATAAAGATAATTCTTCCATATCTTTAATGCTAAGATTACTGCATCTATCTCTGGATCATGAGTTGGTTAATTTTCCACATGGATTTTCAACTATTTTGAGGAATAAGTTATCACCATATCATTTTTGATGTGAACACATCCCAACCCCTTCTTGGATGCATCACTGTAGATCACAAAACATTATCCTTTACAATGCAGTGTGAGAATAGGTGAACTGGTAAACCTTATTTTTAGACCATTAAAATTTTCTTCACATACCTACATCCTAATGAACGTCATTCTTTTTTGAGTCAACTTGGTTAGTATGTCAGATAATCATGAAAAATCATTCACAAAATGTTGATAATATCCAGCCAAACAAACAAATCTTCCATTATCAGTAACTATTATTGGTCTCGAACATCTTTTAATAACCTATGTATTTTGGGATCCACACATATCCCCTCTCTTGATATTATGTGACCCCACATTGAAAACCTTCTGAATGAAAAAATCAATCTTCTTAAATTTTGAATAAAGCCTTTCCTTTCTCTGGGTCTTTAGAACAATTCTCATGTGATCTTCATGTTCTTACTTTCACTTTGAATAGAAAATAATATCGTCTATAAAGACTTCCAAAAATTGATCAAAATATTCTCAAATGACTATATTCATTAGATCTATGATGATATCGAGGGAATTAGTAAGAACCAAGGAATCACTGTATATTCATAGTGTCCATACCTTGTACAAAATATCGTATTTGGTATATCCTCCCTTTTCACCCTTAATTGAAGATATCTTGAATGAAGATAAATCTTGGAAAAGTATTGAGGTCCACATAGTTGGCCAAACAAGTCATCAAGGATGATGAAATTTGTTCATGATAGTGATTTTCATAAGTGTCTTGATAATCAATGCAGAGTCTCATTGATCAATCATTCTTCTTAATAAACCGAACAGGTTCTCCCCAATGTGTCACCCGAGGGAATATGAATCCATTATAAAGATTCTCTTAGAGTTGCTTCATGAATTCATGAAACTCAATTTGGGAAATACTGTAAGGTGTATTTAAAATAGGTATATCACCCAATATGAGTTCTATTGAAAACTCATCTTCATGATTTGGTATCCGAACATGAAATTTATCCATAAAGACATATTAAATATTTTTTATAATGGGTGTATTCTTTATAATGAGTTTCTCCCCAACCATTTCAGATAATTAACCTTAATTTATTGGAATCAAGTACCATTTTATGGAAGAAATTTCTACCGGAATGTTATTTTCATCCTTTCATCGATAGATGATCATAGATTGATCTAGAATATGATATGTGAGTTCCCTTACTTGTATATTGATATGATCTTCACATTGATAAATCCAATCAATTCAAAAAATCATATCATATTCCACTATATGACGGATCACAAGATTTGCTGGAAGCACATTCCCACAAAAATCAATTAGAGAAGAATTATAAACTTTTGATGCGACCATTGTTCCATTAAGAGTTGTCACAGTTAACTCAACATCTAATTGCTGAGGTAATATGGTGATAGCCTTAGAAAATTAATCATAAATAAAAGAGTCAATTGAGCCAGAATCAAATAAAACATTTTTTACTTTAAATTGGATGGTAAGTGTACCTTTTACAACTTCATTATCATGCTCCACATCTCCAATAGTGATTTCATGTGACTTTCCTTTTTCTTTGGCCTTAAGAGATTGTTGTTGTCGTTCATCATCAACAATCCAATTATTAGATATTTGATTGGCATAATGCCCCATTTCCTTGCACTTGTAAAATTGAATTGTATTAGGTGTATTCTATGTATAATTTTCATTGTTGACATCATCAGACATCTTTTTACCAAAACTTCAGCATTCAATTTCCCCATGACCAAATTTCCCACAGTTAAAACATTTACTAGTCCCTTTAAGACAATTATCTATTTATATCTTTCCACATGTTTAGTATAAGGGAATGATGGTCTTATTTTCAGTGTGGTCTTTAGATTTTCCTTTGAATTACAATTTTTTCTTCTTATCAAATCCATATGACTAATGGGTATTCCAATATCCACCTCAACATTGAGATAAAATAGAAAAATTTCCTTGTAACTATTGATGTCCCTTATTAATAATTCCCATAAGAGACATAGTTTTAAGACACTAAAGATTCGATAAATCTTACACTCATGTTGGATAATAATTCTATAAGCGTACCTTGCATGTCTTGTAAAAAATTTCTTTATAGGTACCACAAGATTCATTGTCCATTTACATAAGATCAAGGAACTCCTACTCTGTTTTTTCTAGAAGAATAAGAGGAATGTACATATTGAAAAAAAGTTCATGAACTTTTCCAATTCCATGGAATCAATTTCAACTCTTTTACTTGTATTATTGAAAAGATTCCACCACTGATCTGCTTTGCCATATAAACCATATACTGCTTAGATGACTTTATCATGATAAGAACATTGTCAAACCAAAATTTTATTTTTAGTGGAATTGATCTATTGTTCAGCCACTAATGGATCAGAAGACCCACTGATTGAAGGTGGACGTTGTCTCGTGAGGGGATCAACAGAATGTTGATCACTTATTTTCTTGTTTGGAAGTCCAGCATGATTCATATCTTGATAAATTTGTGTGAGCATGGATATAATATTTTTCATTCTAGCTCCCATGACATTTGGTTGCTCAGGGAGACAAACGTTGCATTGCTCATCGAATTCATCATTAACATAGTTCCTTCAGGTTCCATCCATTGACTAAAACCAAGAATCATATTGTGAGCAACACTAATCATAACTGGAAAATGACATAATCAAGAAGAAAATTTCAATTTAGGAAACTATAGTTTTTATCTGAGGTTATTCATAGTCATTTATAAAACACTACTATTGCATTCTATACTTAGACATATCCTTAGGGTTCTTACTAAAGGATTCTTATCATAGTCTCCAAAGGGTAACTATACCTTTCCTCTGATACGCAGTATAGAGACCCATACATTACATACATTGATATGACATTAGAATTTAATTATATTCATTAGAACATGTAACAAAACCATTAAATATATATATCTATATATATATAGTTTCTTTAGGAACTGGAAAACATAAACAACTACTTCATTAAACATCTACATTGTCTCTCTTTTTTTTCTTAATAAAATAACTATTACATGGAATATCATACTTAATAACCTAATTAATAACCTGGGAAAAATAAACATATGAAAGGGTGATCTCCAATTCATAGTAAGGGTAAACAAAATAAATATCAATCATATCATATTCATAAGAACATACCATTTGAAAATCATAACGTGCATATAAAAGATCATAATATCATGTCCTAGGATAAATCATAAAAGTGAAATGTAATCCCAATAGTCATAACAGAAGACATGAAATTTTCTGCAATATACACATAATCATAGAAAATCACTTCATATTAGTCAGGGTACATTTCCAAGACCATCATAGAAAAATATTCTATTACTGTACCGAGTCCGCTCCTCATTCCAAATCTTTATTTCTGAACCAAATTTACTTTTCATTCATGTCAGGCCTATCTCATGTGATTTAAATGTTTAGCCAATTTTTTTGAGGGGCATATAGTTCCCACCCATATCATAATGAGATAATTTTTACATGTTCTACAAAAACATAAAACCACTCACTATTGCATAACCCATGAAATAAAATGGGTTTCTTTAACATCATTCCATAATTACATAATCCATAAATGGATTTTA
Organism: Viscum album; assembly: GCA_963277665.1. NCBI lineage: Eukaryota > Viridiplantae > Streptophyta > Magnoliopsida > Santalales > Viscaceae > Viscum > Viscum album. The sequence goes on along the minus strand of OY728135.1, from coordinate 1,640,974,823 downwards.
TAAAAATAATCCCATATTTTAAACAATAAATTAAAAATAATGATAGTGACATAATCATGAAATTATGTAATCTTAGAGGGAAAATAATTTTGATAAAACCCTTGAGCTTAATTCATGAGGAAAATATCTTTTCTTCTTAAAAAACATTTCCTTCTTCAAAGTACCACACAGTTTTTGAAGAAATCATTTTATGTAAAAATAAACATGAAATATTGTATGGGGTTATTAACGGAAATAAATCATTATTAAAGAATAAAATACCATTCATGCATTACAGGTAAAAAAACATTTTCTTGTACTTTTTCTGAAAAATCCAAAAAGTTCCTCATACCAAAAACAACAAAAGATTATATTCCTACTATTTAGTAAAAATTTACCAATGGGTAAAATTGAATTTAAAAAATTATTGAACGATATAAATAATATTTTGAAATATATTTAGGTAACATGGAATTGGATGATAATCAACCCCCAGTAAATATTTACGAATAAACAATCTCGGTTAAAAATGAGATTTGAAAATTAATCCCTTACCTTAGGTATGATATGATCGTATATATCCAAACCTCATATATAATTATTTATAAAATGTTTCTGATTTATTACAAATTACTAATCATATTTATAAAAACATTTATGATCATATTTTCATCTGTTTTTTTGAAACATTTCATTGTTACTCATTATTTGGGTATTAACTCCTTTATGTTCTTATGCATGTTTTGTCAGATAAATTCGTATTCATATTTTCAGGTTAAATTTATATAATTTATAGAATGGTATTAGTATAATATATATCATATTTACTCAATTAATTCATTTATATAATCATTCTTTAATGAATATTATGTAGAACGAATCACATTGCACAATGGAGACGGTAAGCCTTACATACACACGAGTGATGATATCATTTCCATAATTATTGAATGTTATTGAAGTAGACGGTGTATAATATTTAAAAATTTGAATAAATTTATAATAATAATGTATAGTTATTATTTCCACCAAGATACCCATCCATCTAAGGTGGTGGGGGAAAATAGATTATACCACGACGTTGAGACGGTAAGTCGTATGTACGCACACCTAGTGATTTTGTTTTTTGTAGGATGGATAGAAGGTGAAATAGTGTTGTTTCATATTTATAATAACATATATGTATAATAGTGATACTGATGTTATTAATTTATAATTAAACAACTATTGAATAGTAAGTAGTTGAAGAAGAAAATTTAAAAAGAATCGTTAGATGAGAATACCTCTTCCTAAACGTGCCTCCTTTAAATTTCCTCTTAGGGTAGAAGATTTTGTCTTTGAAGAAGACTATAACCTCTAGAATGACAATAGGGAATTCTATAAAAAATATTTTAGGGGGTGGCTGATCTTGAAAGCTCAAAATGATGTTAAGAGCTGAGGGAGGAGGTGCCCTTTTATAATTGAGGTGAGGGGCACTTTTGGAAACATCGAAAACATTAATTTATAATAAAGTAAAATCCTACATAAAACCATCCAAAATGTCCCAATTTAGAATATGAGATGTTATGTGGTTGAAATCGCATCAACTAATAAATTTTAGAGAACTGTTAATGTCAATTTAAGCATTATCAATTTAATTAACACTTAGTTATTCTATTTAATTTTAATTGTGGTAATAAAATTCTAAATATTTAGTGGTTATAAATATTTAAATAAATGGTGTTAATTGAAAATAAATAGATATTTTATGAGATTCTAGACCTTATAATTATCAATTTGTAATTATTAAATACTATCATGATTTTCATATAATTTAATAAAATTTTATTTTTGTAAAATGTAAATACTGTCAATTTTGACACTAATCATTTATTTGACTTTAAATAGAATTAAAAAAATGATAAATTCGAAAAAAAAAATTAATATACTCATAACATGTCATAGTCACTAGGAAATTTGATTATAACTTGAATTATTTCATATGATATTTTTTTAATATTTTTAAACCATTTATTTGATATTTATATTAATAAAACAATTTATACATCACTATTGTGTCATCATTAATGGTAATTATATAATCTCTAAAAATTATAAATAAATTTCTATGATGTAGGTAATTATATTTTATTTTTAGGGACTATTTATAGTCTATATTATCACGTAGTTATCAATTTATTAAGATTAATATACTTATAAAAAATGAGATTGTGGAATTTTGTCACATTCATTAGTTTTTCTTACATTCATGTCATGTTCATAAGTAAGTGGCCATAAATTGACTCCATTTCAAACAAATGATGATAAGGTCAAATTTAGTCATATAATAGGTTTTTTACAGGTGTTAAGGTTATTTTATAATATTAATTTTACCCTTATTTACCTAATTTACCTTTAACCATGGTAATAAATATAATTACCAAAATTTCCATTAATAATTACCATATATAAAAGTATCCTACTATAATAATTTGGACCTAATTATTCCAAATATGGAATATATTATTAAAATTTCAAAACACCAATGTTTTAGTAATTAATTTAAATTTAATCCTTTTTTTTAAATGAAAAAATGAGTTTTTTAAAAGTTAAAACATTGTAAAAGATTGAAATGTTTTTACATAAGATTTCTATGAAAAAAAAATTCCAATGACCTTCTTTATATTAAATTGTGAAAATATATTTTATTTATACTTTTAAAACATACAATTATATTATTTGACCATATAAATTATTTCAATGGGAAAAATTAATTTTAATGTTGTTTTCAATTAAAATTTAGCGCATTTTTACTATTCATCAAAACTAGAAAGTTATCAGAACAAATATCAAAAATTTATCCAAAGTAAATTTTTATATCCTGATTCAAAATAAAAAGTGTATGTTGTCATATTAAAATTATTAATCTGTCAAAATATTAATTTAAAATTGTTTCTCCATTAAAAGGTGAAAAGTTAACTTTTTTAAAAAAATAGATTTTTAAACTTCAAATAGGGTTTTATTCATACCCTATGACTAAAAAATCCACTGGATGAATATAAAAAATAATTTATTAAGTATATAACACATATATATATCATTAATTTCATTACAAATAAATAATTCACCAAAAAATACAAATATCGAATTATTTTTTATTTTTCATATATAATTGACACCCAATGCATTCATAATGAATTTTTATAAGTTAGTTATAATTATTCCCGCTGACCTAACAACTAGGCTATTACAGTAATTTTATAATAAGGGAATATTTAGGTTCATTTAAACTAATGATTACTTACCAGGAAAACTAATGAAGATTAAAAATTATTTAATGAAAATATTTCTTAAAAACATCTGGGTGTTTAATTTCTACCCCCTTAAACTAAATTTCACCCTCAAAATTATTCACCTAGAAACAAATAGGTGAGGATAACTCTCCCTCATCATATCCTTCTGTTCCCATGTAGCTTTATAAAATTGGTGGCTCATCCATAAAACATTAACCAAGCTAGTGGTCTTGTTTCGTAGAAAATTTTCACTATGATCCATAATCTCTATCATTCATTTTTCAAAATAATGATATTGCTCCAGTGGTATGACTTCTTATCTCATTACATGTGATGGAAATGTTATTTAATTACTTAGGAGAGATAGATGGAACACAACATGATTTTCAGAGAGATTCGATCGAAGTGCCAATTAGTAAGCCACCTTCTTAACCTGATCAAAAATTTCCAAAGGACCAATATACCTAGAGCTCATATTTCCCTTCTTTACAAATCTCATTAATCTATTCTAGAGAGATATTCATTGGAACACCTTATCACCCACTTCAATCTCTAGGTATTTACTTGTTTTGTTAGCATATCCTTTTTTCAACATTTGAGATTCTCTAATGTGTTGTTGAATATATCTGACCTTTTCTGGAATTTCATCAACAAGATCTGGTCCTAATAGCTTTATTTATCCAACTTCATCCCAGAAAGTTAGAGTTATGTACTTCCTTCTATAGAGGGATTAATGATGATCCATTTGAATACTATAGTGAAAGCTATTATTGTAAGAAAATTCTACCAATGGAAGGTGTTGATACCATCCACCTTTAAAATCCATAGTGAAAAATCTCAGCATGGCTTCCAATGATTGAATTGTCCTCTCAGACTGACGATATATCTGAGGATTATAAGCAGTGATGAAACTCAACTCTGTATACAGAGCATGCCAAAGACTACTCTAGATCTTCGATGTAAGCCTGCAATTCTTATTGGATATAATGGATTTTTGTACTCCATGTAATCTTACCACTTCCTTTATATATATCATGGTTTACTGATCATTAAAGAAATCCAATATAACAGTAAGGAAGTGTTCTGACATTGTAAGGCTATCAACTATAACCTATATTGAATTATGGCCTTTGGATGTTTTGGGATGTATGATGAAAAATTTCATAGTGATTGTTTCCATTTTTCATTCTTCAATGGGTAATGGTTGTAGCATACCCTTAGACTTTTTTCTCTCATCCTTAACATGCTAACATACCAAGCATCGAGAGACATATTCAGCGACATCGTTTTTCATTCCATCCAACCAAAAGTACTATTTAATATCCTTGAACATCTTTATGCTTCTTTGGTGAATGGAGAATTAATATCATTGAACCTCATCCAATATACCCTTCTTTAATTTTGGTATGGTAGGAATACAATCCCAGTATCTGAACCATATTACTTCATCAAATCAATGTTGAATTCAAGAACATTTATCACCTTCTTTTGTATCCCAACATCTTTCTTCTACACATCCTTATTCATCACTTGTATTTATGGTTGAACATTCGTTTGAGAAAGATAAAATTTCCACCCTTCATTTAAAATTTCAATATCTATCCTTTGAAAATACAAAAATATTGGATCTTTTGTGATCCTCATCATGGATAGGCTAGCACGGTCTTGCTAAATCAATGCATCTTTCACCTTGTTTTCTTTCCCAATGCGGTAATGTATTGATCAGTCGTAATCTTTAATCAACTCCAAAAATATTCTTTGGTTCATATGCAGCTCCTTTTATGTGAAAATATACTTTAAACTTTTATGATTTGTATAAATATCACACCTTCAACCATAATGATAATTCCTCCACATCATTAATGAATGATTACTATAGCTAAATCCAAATCATGAGTTGGAAAATTTCTGTCATGGATTTTCAAATTCCATGAGTCATAAGCAATATAAAAATCATTTTTCATTAGAACACATCCTATCCCCTTCTTGGATGCATCACTATAGATAAAAAACCATTCTCCACTACAAGGTAGTGTGAGCATAGGTTTCACTAGCTAACCTTCTATTTAAATCTTTGAAATTCTATTCACATTCATCCATCCAAATGTACATAACTCATTTCCAAGTCAACGTGGTTAGAGGATTAGGTTATCATGAAAAATCATTCACAAAACATCGAAAATATCCATCCAAACCAAGATATATTCAAATCAGCGTTATGAGTTTTGGTCTCTACTATCTTTGAATAACCTCTATTTTTTTTGGATCCATAAATATCCCCTATCTTGATATTATGTAACACAAAAATGAAATTTTCTAAAGCCAAAATTTACCATTTGATAATTTGGCATAAGACATCTCATTTATCTTGGTCTTCATTACAATTCTCAAGTGATCTTCATGTTCATTCGTGATCTTTGAATAGATAAAAATATCTTCTATAAAGACTACCACAAATAGATCAAGATAGTATATAAAGAATATATTCATTAGATCTAGGATGATATCATGGGAATTAGTATGACCAAATGGAATCCCTATAAATTCATAGTGTACATACATTGTACGAAATGTCATATTTGGTATATCCTCATTTTGACCCATAATTGATGATATCCAGAATGAAGATCAATATTGGTAATATACTTATCTCTGCATAATTGGTCAAATAATTCATCATTAAGGGGAATAAGAAATTTGTTCTTGATAGTGATCTTATTATGTTCTCGAAAATTAATTTGGAATCTTATTAATCCATCTTTCTTCTTAATAAATAGAGTAAGTTCTCCCCAAGGTGACACACTAGGGAGTATGAATACTTCATCAATATTCTCTTGGAGTTGCTTCTTCAATTCCTATAACTAAATTGGGTCCATTATATAAGGTGTCTTTGAAATATCCATATCACCCAGTATGAGTAATACTGAAATCTCAACTTTACAATTTGGAAAAAGACCTAGTAATTCTTCTAGAAAGACGCCATTAAACTCTAATACAAATGTTGTATTTTTAATTGTTTGTTTTTTCAACCATTTGAGATAAATAACCATCATTTATTGGAATCAATACCAATATGATGGAAGAAATTTCTACTGGATTTTAATATTCATCCTTGCATCGATAGATGATCATAGATTGATATGGAATATGAAATTTGACATCAATTCCTTTAAAATTGATATAAAATCTATATATAAAAAGCCAATACAAGACAATAATCACATCAAATTCCACTATAGGAAGGATCAAAATATTTACAAGAAGAACATACCCAAAAACATCAATCAGAGAAGAATTATAATCTGTTGATGCGACTGTTGTTCCATTAGGAGTTTTCATATCTAAATCAACATCTAATTGTTGAGGTAACACAATGATACCCTTAGAAAATTACTTATAAATAAAAGAGTTGGTGGATCCAGAATAAAATAATACACTTTCTAGTTTAATGAGGTGTGTAATTGTACATTTCAACGATTCATTATCATAGTCTACATATCTAATAGTTAATTCAGGTACCTTTCCTTTTTCTTTGGCCTTAAGAGTTTTTTGACATCAATCATCATCAATAACCCTTGTATTAGGGCATTGATTGGTATAATTCCCCATTTCCTTGAACTTGTAACATTGAAGTGTAACAGATGCATTCTGTGTATCCTTATCTTTGTTCAAATCATTAGACATCTTTTTCCCATCACATAATCATTCAATTGACCAATAACCTTCTTTTCCTCACTTAAATCAATTAATAGTACCTTTAAGACAATTCTATCCTTGTGTATTTATGCACATTTAGAATAAGGGAAAACATATCTTTTACTCACTGTGGTATTTATATTTTCCATTTAATTCCATTTTTCTCATCTTATCAAAACCATATGACTGATGGGTTAATCCAATATCAATCTCAACCCTAGGATCACATAAAATAATTTCTACAAAACTATTGAATTCTTTTATGCACAATGCTTTTTAGAGACATGGTTTTAAGACTCTAAAGAATTGATTAATCTTACTCTTAGGTTGGATAATAATTCCAAAAGAATACCTTGTAAGTCAAGTAAAAGTTTTTTCGTTGGTACCAATAGATTCATCATCCTCTTTCTTATGTTCAAGGAACTCCTCCTCCAACTTTTTTCAAATAATACGAGGAATGTAATTATTGAAAAATATGTTCTTGAACTCATCCCATTCCATGGACACAATATCCTCTCTTTGCCTCATAATCTTGATAAGATTCTACCATTGATCTGCTTCTTCTTCAAAATGATAGACTACTAAGATGAATCTATCATGTTCAGAACACTGTATAACTAAAAATATCTTTTCATTGGTACAGATTCATTATTTATACACTAATAGATTATAAGACCTCATTGAATGAAGGTGGATAATATCTCATGAAGGACTCAACAGAATGTTGCTCCCTCATTTTCATGTTAGGATGTCTGGAAGGATTCATAGATTAAGAAAGTTGTGTGAGTATGGCTATATTATTTTTCATTCCATCTCCCATTACATTTGGTTTCTTAGGGGTAAAATCGTTGTGTTTCCCGTCGCATTCAGTATTAACATGGTTCCTTCGGGTTCCATCCATGGACTAAAACCAAGAAGCGTAGTGTTAGAAACACTAATCATATTAGGAAAAATACATAATCAAGAATAAAACTGTAATTTAGAAAACTTTTGTTTTTATCCTTGGTTATTAGTGGTCATTTCGAAAACACCAAGATTATATCCTATACATAGACATATCCTTAGTGTTATTACTAAGGATTTCTTATCCATGGTTCCAAAGGATAACTATAAATTTCTTCTAATACCAACTATTGAATCCCATATATTACATATATTGATATTACTTTAGAATTAAAGTATATTCGTTACAACATATAACAAAATAATGAAAATGGTATAGGTACAGTGTCTTTAGAAACTGGGAAACATAAACAACTATTTCATAAAATATCAACATTGTCTCCAATTTATTTCTTCATAACTATAATCCTTTTTGGCATAACATACTTAATACCCTTATTTATAACCTTGGGAAATGAAACATATGAATGGGAAGATCAAATGATCAATAAGGGTAAACAAAGGAAATATCAATCATATCATATTTATAAGAACATAAAATTTGAAAATCCTATCTGGCATATAAAATATCATATTACCATGTCATCAGATAAATCATAAATGTGGAATCTAACACCAATAGTTACAACCTAAGACATGAAATTTTGTGTCATACACATATAAGAATATAAAATCAGTTCATATTTGTCAAGGCTCATTTTAGGACCATCATAGCGAACAAATTCCATTAGTGAACCGAGTTCACTCCTCATTCCATCCCTGTATTACTTAACGATATTTACATTCCATTCTAGTAATTTCAATATTTTGAGATATAAATATTTACCCAATTCATTGGAGGGAGATATAGATCCAACCCATCTCATAATGAATCCATTCTTACACGTGCCACAAAACATAATAACATTCACTATAACATAACCCATTAAATAAAATGGGTTTCTTAAACATCAGTACATCATAACATAATCCATAAATGGATTTTATTAAAATAATTAAATCATTTACATAGTAAAATAAAAGTAATAATAAGGTTAGAAATATTAACCTATGTAACCATAGTTGGAAAATAATTTTGATAAAACACTTGAGCTTCATTACTGAAGAAAATATCCTTTCTTATTCAAAAAAATTATCCTTCCTCAAAATACCACAAAATTTTAAATGAAATCACTTTATGTAAAAATAACCTCATATTATTGTTGAAGAATAATTACGTAAATAAATCAATATGAAAGCATAAAAATGTAATAATTTTGTATGAGTAAAAAAACATTCTTCTTGTACTTTTGACGAAATAGTCAAAAAGTACCTCATACCAAAAACAACAAAAGATTATATTAATACCATTTATTAAAAATTTACAAATTGGTAAAATAGACTATAAAAATTTATTTAAGGATATAAATAAAATTTTCAAATACATATTTAGGAAACATGGATGTGGATGAAAAATAACCACTCATAAATACTTATGAATAAATAATATCATATAAAAATGAGATTTGCATATTTACCCCTCATCTGAGGTCTGATATGCTCTATGTGTATTTGGAACTCTTATATAATGATTGGAATAATGTTATTGATTTATTCTAGAATCATAATAATTTTTATGATAAAATTTATGATTTTATATTTATCTGTTTTTTAATAACATTTCATTTTTACTCATTTTTGGGTATTAACTGCTTTATGTTCTTATGCATGTCTTGTCGTATAAGTTCTTATTACTATTTTTTTGGTTATAGTGATATAATTTATAGAATAGTATTAGTATAGTATATATACTATTTATTCATTAAATTCATTTATATAATAATGATTTAATTAAGATTATGTAGAATGAATCACATCACACCGTGGAGATGGTAAGCCATACGTACGCACGACCGACAATATCGTTCCGACACTTGTTGAATGGTGTAATGCACCGACCCCAAATACCCAGAGTCAGTGCATTATTACATAAAATTGGAATGATACAAGGAATCATTTCCCAAAAGACCGATCAGTTTAGTATCCTTTTATGTACTGGATACATGCTTATGTTTTACATTACATTATTAAGTAGAAAAACATTATGTCCTCTTTGAACACACTCGTATCCTATATTAAATCCCTGAAGGGTAATCATAATATACTTATTCACATCCTAGGAAAAATAAATCAAAAGATAGTGGTGACCTCAAATGCTCATTAAGGATAAAACTATATCATAACCATTCATAAATAAGCATAAAAATTTAAGGTAATGTATAAGACTAAAACAAAAGCCTTTTTAACATAAACTACAACATAATATGGAAAAGATTAATCAAATAATTACATTTTATTATTCACATGGATATTTTACTAGTTTAATAATCACATGTAATATCAATAACCAATTTCATAATGAGAGAATGCATAATGTTGTACATCATATCAAAATAGTCAAGGCCTCATGTCCAGACTACAAAAATGATTTTTTCATGGCCTTGGTCCAAGACAATAGTTTTTTGCATGATAAATACCGATGCATCGAGGAACTATATAGGGTTTCACCCATCACTTACTATGTCCAATGCATTCCACATATGAAATGGTTGAAACATAATCTAAACATTCATATTAAAACTAGCATACGAAATCTCTATATTTTTTCCACAAACCATGAATGATATAAAAATAGCACATCCAGTGTCAAACATAAATCATTCAATACAATATGGAAGATTTTATTATAATAAATTTTCCTCAATCGAGAATAATAAAGTATGTTGACATAGATGAAAATAATAATCAAAATTATTTGAGAGAAATATCCCCCATTTTCTTGATAACACTTAAAAGTCTCACTATTTATCAAGAAGCTGTTTAAAATATATTTTTGAATAAAAGTGTCCCATTCCAATTTAAAATTTTTAAAAGGAATTTAAATATTAAAAAATTATTATTTATATAAATAAAACCTTAAAACCGTTTTAAAAAAATGCAAATTAATGTGAAAAATATATAGAAGAATAAATATTTAAAACATTTAAATTGATATTTTAGTTAGAGTTACTAACCAAATGAGATACGCTTTTATAAAAATAATTAAGGTAAAAAACATTATAATACCATGATAATATTTGGAATAATGATATACTATGTAAAACCATAGTATATACTCCATATAAAATAGAATTGATGCATAACAACCAAGAAGTCTAAATAGAATGTAAGTTGACATAAAATCACTAATAACGACCGTATCTAAAGCTTAAGAATAAATCAGTGAAATAATTTTTTGTGAAAAAAATAAATAAAATAATTATGATTAGATATTCAGTGTAAATCAATCATATGACATTAGAACACATTCCTGTAAAAACAACACCAATGACATGGATGTTTAACTCAATGAATATTTTTATTATTATTAAAGGAAAGCAAAGACCTCTTTTAACTAGTTAGAGGGAGACCCATTACATATCCCGAAGTCCCAGTGTTCTTGTAGCCCATTACATAGCTTGTAGGCCCAAATCTTTTGCCTAATGACCATTCTGTGAATAGTAACCTACCTACTATAGTACCCGCACAGTACCCCCACTGCTACAGTGCCCTACCGCCACTATAGTACTCGCTGGTCTACAGTATCGCCGATGTTACAGTATCACTACAGTGTGGCTATAGTAACTTACCCCTAATAGGGTTTTGAACCCCCAATTTTTATTTAGTATTACGGGGTGCTTACCTCTAAGTGAAACCCCAACAACATTTACCTCAATTAATATAAATTGAGTTAAAATTACTCTTATCATGTTCATATCTATGATTTTAGAATTTATCACTGGAGTGATTATGTGTATCAAAAGTATATCCACACAAAGGGGAGTGGAAATTACTACATAAGTAAGTAAATAGTTATTTCACCCATAATCATGGATTAAAATAATCAATGAAGTTTGTGTAAAACCTAACAAGTTGAAATTAAAATTTGACATTCCATTACCGATTTGGTAACTTACGAAATATACACCCCATGAAAGAAGGATCATGAAATTATGATGTAAATATCCATAAATTAAATTATATTACACAAATAATAAAATCATGGGTAGTACATAAACCTCCCAAATGTTAATAGTGGCAAATATAGCATGTATATCACAGGAATAAAAGTGAGATGAAAACCCCTTACCACGTTGTAATCAATCAAGCCATCTGACCAAATATTAATAACCACAAAATTTATCACATAATATGATGAATATAAAAATAATCATGATAATATATATCAAATGGAAGTACACAATACACAACATGCAATAAATAAGCGGTGAACAATTGAAATCTCACGGAATATAAAATGAGATAAGAAACCCCTTACCTGTTGTCCGACTTGACTTGTTTGTTCCTTGTTCTTCATGAATAATATATGTATGTCAATTTATACTTTCTTAATAACATTTTTTAGTGTTTATTTTTCCTTTTATATCACTTATTACCTTTCTATAACAATTATTTATTATTTGATTTCATATCAGACATTTTGTCGATGTTCGGAAGTTGAGTTAAAAAAATGAACATGTTATAATTACAATTTGTCCATATGGTCAAAATTACATTATATAAAAAATTAGATTAAAGATTTAGATATCATATATATCATATATATTCATTATATGTTTGTTTATAATAGTCCATAACCTTTCTACATAAGAAATGAAATACACCATTCAAGGAGATGGAAAGTCGTACGTACGCATGAACGCTACATTCATTTTTTATAATTTTTAAAGGAATGAAAACTAAATGATACATAAGTATATTAAAATTCATGTATGTTATATTTTTTACATAATTTTATAAATTCCATCCATTATACATTCTATTTATAGATTGAACAAATCGTAACACTTTGAGGGGGGGTAGGCTGCACTTCCTCAAATGAAATTATTGTATTTATGTGTTATGAAAATCATAAAGGTATGCTGTAAATGAAAAATACCAAAGTATAGAGATAATATAAATATAATATATATCATATATAAACATAGTTCCATCATGATGTCCACCATAGGAGTTGGTAATAGAATATTGAACAATCATTGTTTCGTGAAGCAGTAGTTCACCATCCACACAAACAGTATGTTCTTTACCCATTAGATGGAGGTGGGTGTACTTTTAGTTCGAATTCTTATCATATTTACAACCTAGAAAATTTAGGATACTATTTTGTTATAAAATTAAGGAATAAAAAGAGTTATGGGGTTATAGAAGTAAAATAAAAGAAAAGATCCTAAGAGAAGATGTTACCTTTAAATTGGGTATCTTCCTTTAATTTCATCCAAAAGGATAACTTGATGTGTCTTCTACCTAAGGTAATGCTTCTAGGAGGAATATAGGGATGTAAGAAGAATATTTGGGAAGAGGTTGGATGAGACAGGGGGCTTTATAAGTGTGAGGAATGGGTTAGAATTTAGTTATTTTTATAAGTGTGAGGTAGGGAACTTTAGGAATGTTTGAAACTATTATTTTATTATATAATTATTTTCTGTTTATAAAGGTCCAAAACTCATTAAGGTCAAAAATAAAATTACTATTCTTCGGAATAAAATCATCCAATAATATTTGGAACTTTTTTGATAATGTTTTTATTTTTATAATATTATTTATTTAAATCATTCATTAACGAGGTAAACACTACATCATTATTGTGTCATAAATAATTTTATTTATATGATGTCTAAAAAATATAAAACAAATACCATGATATATGAAATATTTTTATCTAAATAGGAAAATTTTTTATTCAAATATATAACTTATATAACCCCTGGTTAAAATTGATTTACTAAAAGATATATGTTTATGTCATTTTTTACTTTACTTTAAATCAATTAATATTAAGTGTCATTATCACTCCGAAGTGGCTCCATGGGTTCCCATAATCCACCCAAGGTTGACCATGGTTTGATATGTATCAAACAATAGTATTAGGATATGTGTTAGGGTAATTTATTATTATTATAATATTATTTATTTACCCTTATTTACCATATTTACCCTTTAACCAAGGCAAATAAAATATTTACTGAAGTAAATATTCATAATGTCTAAAAATAAAAGTAACCTATTTACATAATTTGGAGCTAATGATTCAAAATCTTGAATCTATTTTTAAAAATTCAAATCATAGAATTGGAAGAAATTGATTAATAATTAACACTCGTTGTCAAAAGAAAAAACATTTTTTTAAGAAATAATAACTATCAAAAGATTGACAGAAGTTTATATCCAATTTCATGGTGAAATTACTTCCAATGACCAGAATTGGATTAAATGGTAAAAATATAATCTAATTACACATTAAAATAATTTAAAAAACTAATCTAACCATACAAATAAATTATTTTAAAATGTAGTTTTGTATTAAAATATTGTATTTTCACTATTCATTAAAAATGAACATAATCAAAAAAATACCAAAAAATAAACCAAAGTACATTTTTATGTTCTAATTATAGGTAAGAATTTTATTTTTTCAAATGGAACACATGAAAGTGAAAAAACTGGATTTAAAAAGGATTCTCCATTAAAAGTAGTAAATCCTCTTTTTAAAGAATAATATAGTATTTATGCTTAAAATTGGATTCATTCACCTTTTATGCCTAAAACATTTACAGGATAAATGTAAAACAAATTATAAAAAATATATAATCCTATTTTAGTTAGTTATATTCATTTCATATAATACAATGGCTTGATGTTAACTACAATTTAAATTAATAATATTATTAATTTGTTTTTCAATATAACTCAATGGTGTGTGCGACTTATGTTTTCAGAGAAACATATTGTTGGGTATCACGTACACCATCGAAATTATCATCCCCTTTAATGTAAAATTAATATTTAATTTACAAATATTAATAAATATGAAAAAAGTCATATTCTTTATTTACCTAGGATGTTACATCCTTCCCCCCTTTTGAAAATTGCATCCTCGCAATTTTAAAATTGGAATTTGAAACATCATTGAAATTACCACATTAGAAAAAGAGTAAATAAAACCATCACTTTAAAAGATTTAAATATATTTACAAAGGTCACCCAAGATAACCCATACTAGGATTCCATGAAAACATGGATATAGAGGAGAAACTATGTGTCAAGATCTGATAGAGAGTGATAGTAAAAATGAATAAGATAAAGTTAACCACCATTAAATCCCAAAACTTGTGATGGTTTAAACAGTCTTTGATTCACCAGTAGGAAAAGTTAATGAACAACATTTATGTTTTAAGTTACTTTTCATAAATATGAGTAATTTATTTATGATCGTAACTAAAAATATAACCAAACATACTTAATTGTCATATAGACTTTCATCCTTTACTAAATTTCTTCCACAATGTCATCTATCCTCTAAACGATGAGTATTCCAGATGAATTGGTAACACCTGAAACGCTAGATTCAACTTCTATGGTTTCACATAATCTACAAACAATGAACTAAATATTTTCCCCATATTTATATATCATCCAAAACCAAAAAGTTTAGTACAAGATCAGATAATCCCCAAAAAGGATAATCATTTATAAAAATATACACAACTCATAATCAATAAAATTGAACAAACAGAACCCAAAGTTCAACAATGACCATTCAATATACAATTGTACTTAAAATCCTTCAATATAATCTTCACTATGATTGAAACCCAAAACATAGAAGACTTTAATCACATAGTCTTCCACAGTAAATCAAAACATTTAAATCTAAATAACATTAACTACACTTAAATTATCATAATAAAAGGTAATTAATCTAAAATCATATTCTCTATGAAAGGTTAAAATTTCCATAAATAACCCAATTTTCTTAAAAGTACACAATAAAAACATAAATTATTACAAAATAAAAATCCACTATTACTCCTCAAATGAAATCCCAAAGTATTCTATTTTTCTAATGCATATAGTGTTCCCAAAAGAGCGAATGTCTTCCAAAACAACATTTATCACTTAATCACTAAATCATTTTTCTTATACAAAGTATAAATCATATGTTCCCAAAATAAACATATTCTTGATTCCTAAAATCATTTAACTAAAAATATTTAGTCCTACTAATCAAAGACTTCACATAGTCTAGTGGTAGGCAATAGATCCCAATAGCACTTTGGTTGTGGGTTTGATTCCCATAGCTTTGTCCAACGCGATGGGTTTTCACACGGTCTGTGTGTTATCCTTATTCAAAATCAATATAGTTTTATAATATTCCCAAAAAAGAGATAAATTCTTCAAAAATAACCACAACATATTTTAACCACTATTGTTATCTCATTCCTTTCATTTTATTCCCAAAAAGTACTAACAAGTTATTAATACAAATTCAAGGATCATATAAACCCAAAATGATCATTATAACTATATCCACAAAATAAAATATAATTATTCCTCAAATATAATTCTCATATAACAAACATCTGTGTTATTCATACAAGAGAAAATTATTCCAAAGTAGTCCCATAAATAAAGATATTTAATAATATTATACATTTCACCATCCATTTATTTCCACGTAGGTTCATCCTTGACCTAGAGGTTATCCTATAGAATAGAATATTGACCCGGGTAATTCTCAGGTCCCCTAAATTTATGGAAAATTAATATAAAGGGATTCTTAGGATCATTTTTATTTTCTTTTATAGTACTCTTCATTTTTCCTTAACAACTCTTTACTTATTATCCTTCGCTCACAGACATAAATAATTTCTTGTTTCCATCGAGACAATTTCTTGGGTGTCTCTTTCCATATTTACTTCACGATGGAAATTCAACTATTCTCTTCCTACCCTTATTTTCATTTCTAGAGTGTTCAAAAAATATCTTCTTCTCTTTCTTTTCTATAATGTCGTAAGACCTAAAGAATTCATTTTTTTTATTGATAGCACATGATACAATATCTTCATATGATGAAAAGGATTGTGAGACTAATGATCGTCAAATAAATTGTTTTAACCCTTCAATGAATCAATCATTATTACTCCTTGGGTTGCGTATATAATCTGCTGCATTCCTGGGTAACCTCGCATGCTTAGTTCATACTTTGCGACATTCTCATCCTCCTTTTTCATCAGACTCAGAAATTGTCGTTCCATATCTACTCGATGGTCAAAAGGAAAGTATTTTTCTATGAAAGCCTCTTTAAAATACACTTATTCTATATTTGATACTAATTCATATTACTTTTTGTTTTTAATTAATGACCACCATTGATCTGCATCTCCCGTGAAAATTTCCATGACAACTTTTTCCCTTTCGTTACTCCCCAAAGCAGGAAATATTTTCTCTAAGGAACTTATTCATTTCTAAGCTACCAATTGATTTGTAGTCCCATTGAAGGATGGTTTTTCTTACCTCATGAAGTGTTCTAACAGTGATCCTCCACATTGTGGATCATGGTGCACCATACAGGTAAGGTTATTATTCATAACCTGGGTGAGTTTTCCCAGTATGGTAATAAACTGATCAGCCCCGGTTTCATCCCCAGATCCTCCATATTAATCATGATTATGAGGGAAATCTAAACATAAATTACCTGCATTGATACAGTTTCCATTCCTTCAACTAGGGGGAATTTCTAAGTAATGGAATCCACTAGATTAGTTTATGAATCTCAATAAATAATTCCAAACATGTAAAACACTTAACATAATTTGAACAATTTATAGATATAATCCAAAATCATTAAAATGTTTTTTTGAAAAGTTATATACTCATAAATCCTTTAAAATTTTTTGTAAAAAATGTGAATTATCCTAAGCATGTCCCCTGGGATTATCATAACCATGAGTTTAGCAAGGCCCATTGTCGTGTATCAGGATACCACAGGTAATTCCCGAAACTTCTTATCATAGTATTCACCCCTAGGTACATATGTACCAGAGCCACCCATACCTGCTCATATCCAGAAAGGGATTTATTTCTTATAAAATATACAAAATCTCAACAATACCAAAATTCTAGAAATTTCATCTATACTCATCCTCAACGTCTATCTTAGGGTAATGTTCTCTAATATGATTTTTTTTTAAATATTTCATCGAATGATTGTACTAAACTTATTATGATACCAACTGTATCACCCTTACCCCAGTTACCTAGAGTTGGTACATTATTAAATAACATTGGTGTGATATAAGGTATCAAGTCCTGAAAGACCTACTTGTTTAGTATCCTTGGAAGCGCTGTATACATACATAAGTTTTGAAATAGATAATGAAATAAAACACATTGTGTACCCTATGAACACACTCAAATCCTTTGGAAATCCCTAAAGGTTATTCATAATATACTTCATCCCATCTTGGGAAAAAGAAATCATAAGAAAGGGGTGATCTTAGTTGCACAGTAAGGATATCAATATAGTGGGAACATTCATAAATAAGCCTAAACATTTAAGGAAATACATAATACTAAAACAAAAGATTTTTAAACTTAAACTTCAGCATAATATGGAAAAGATAAATCATATAATGACATTTACTTATTCACATGAATATTCTACTAGTTGAATAATCACATGTAATATCATTATCCAATTTCTCAATGATTGAATTCATAATGATGGACATCATAACCACATAGTCAAGGCCTCGTTCCAAGACTACAAATAAGATTTTTTTTAAAGCCTTGTGCCAATACACCAGATTGTCTCATGGGACATACCGATGCATCGAGGAGCTATAGCAGCCTCTACCAGTCACTTATTAAGTTCAATTCATTCCTCATATGAAAAGGTAGAAACGTAAACTAATCATTCATATTAAAAATATTATATGAAATGTCAATATTTTAACCACAAACCATGAATGGTATAAAAATTTCACATCCATCGTCAAAAACAACTCATTAAATACAATATAGAAGATTGTATTATAATAAATTTACTTTATTCAATAATAATTAAGGATATTTACATAGATGAAAATAATCATCAGAACTATTTGAGAGAAATATCCACCTTTTCTAGAAAACATTTAAAAGTATCAATATTTATCATGAAGCTCTTTAAAATAGATTTTTGATTCAAAGTGTCCCATACCACTTTGAAAATTTTAAAAAGAATTTTAATTTTAGGAAATTAATTTCCATATAAATAAATCCTTAAACCCATTTTTAAAACATGGACATTATTGAGAATGATTTATAAGAATAAATTTTTAAAACATTTAAAATTATATTTTAGTTAGAGTTACTAACCAAATGAGATAATCTTGAATACTAATAATTTAGGGAATAAAAACATTATAATATAATGAGAATAATGGGATTCATGATATACTTTGTCAAATTATGGTATATACACTATATAAATATGGATTGGTGCATAATGACAAAGATGTATCAATGGAATGTGACTTGAGATAAAATCCCTTATAAAGACTATATCTTTAGGTTAAGGATACATCAATGAAATAATTTTGTATGAAAAATATAAATACCAACAATATTATTAGATATTCAGATTAAATAAATTAGAGGAAAGATACACATATTCTTGTAAAAACAACTCTAATGGCATGGATGTTTAACTCAATGAATAAAAACTGAGTTTAAATTATTCTTATCAAGTTCATATCGATGACTTGAGAATTTATCAGTGGAATGATTATGTGTATCAAAATTATAACCACATAATGGGGTGTGTAAATTAATATATAAGTAAATAAATAGTTATTTCACACATAATCTTTTTGTAAAATAATCAATGATGTTTGCGTGAAACCCAATGACTAGAAAGTGAAATTTGAAATTCCCTTACCGATTTGGTAACTTACGAAATATAAACCCCATAAAAGAAGGATCATACAATGATAATGTAAAAACCCATAAATTAAATTCTATTGAACAACTAATATAATCATTGGAATTAAATACACTATACAAAAGTTAATAGTGGAAAATATAGCATCAATCTCACAGGAATAGAAGTGAGATGAAAACTCCTTACCACATTGTAATCAATCGAGTCATATGACCAAAAGATAAAAACAGACAAATGATTCAAAGAATACCATGAATATAAATAGAATCATGATAATATATATCAACTTTTAGTACAAAATACACCACATGAAAAAATAAGTAGCGAAAAATGGAAATCTCATGGAATTAAAAATGAGATAAGAAACTCTTTACCTTGTGTCCGACTTAATTCATTTGTTCATTGTTCTTCAGGAATAATAAAATTATGTAAATTTAGAATTCTTCAGATCATTTTTAAATTTTTATTATTCATTTTATATCACATATTACTTTTCTATAACAATTATTAATTATTTGATTTCATATCTGATATTTTGTCAATGATCAGAGTTTGAGTTAAAAAATGAACTTGTTATAATTACAATATGTCCATGTGATCAAAATTCCATTATAAACAGAATTATATTAATGATTTATATAGAATATATATCATATATATTCTTTATATGTGTATTTATAATAGTCCATAACATTTGGACATAAGAAAGGAAATACACCGTTCACGGAGACAGTAAGCCATACGTATGCATGAATACTACTTCCATTTCATTATCAATTTTAAGGGAATGAAAAATAAATGATACATAGTTATATTATAATTAAATTATGTTATATTTGATAAATAATTTCATAAATTTCATCCATTATACATTACATTCATAGCATGACCGAGTCATATCACTTTGAGGGGGTGGTAGTTTGCACTTCCTCGAATGAAATTATCGTATTTACGCTTTATGGAAATAAAAAAGGTATGATATAAAGGAAAAATACAGAAGTATAGTAAAAATATAAAAATAATATATATCACATATAAATACAGTTTCATCATAATGTCCACCATAAGATGTGGTAGGAGAGGATTTAACAATCATCCTTTCATGAGGCAGTAGTTCGTCATCTGCAGAAACAGTGCATTCTTTACCCATTAGATGGATGTGTATGTATGTGTTGTTAGAATACTTATCATAACAAAAAACTAGTATATTGAGGATACTGGTTATATTATAAATTAAAAGAATAAAAATAATTAAGGGTTTGGAGAAATAAAATAAATGAAAAAAACTTAAGATAAGATGTTGCCTTTAAATTGGGTATCTTACTTTGGTTTGAACAAAAATGAATTACTTGAAGTGTCTTATGAAAACGGTAATGCTTATAGGGGGGATAAAGGGATGTAAATAGCTTATTTGTACCAAGTTTGGATGAGATAAAGGGCTTGATACGTGTGAGGAATGCAATAGAAGTGAGATATTTTAATAAGGGGGAGGAGGGGCTCTTTAGAAATGTTAAAAAATATTATTTTATTATTTAATGATTTTAGATTTTTAAAGGTACAAAACTCATTAAATTAGAAGATAAAATGACTATTGTTCTATATAAAATCATCCAATAAAAATTGGACAGGGTTTGGAATTTTTTAATTTTTATAATCTTATTTATTTAAATCATTCATCAATGTGGTAAGCACTGCATCATTATTGTGTCATAAATAATTTTATATATTTGATGTCTAAAAATTATAAGAAAAATACCATGATGTCGGAAATATTGTTATATTTCTTATTTATATTTATTATAAAATATATAACTTATATAACCCCATGTAAAAATTTATTTACTAAGTGATATATGTTTATGGAATTTTTGCCTTTACTTTAAATCAATTAATATAAAGTGTCATTATCACTCCCATGTTGCTCCATGGGGTCCCAAAATCGACGGAAGGACGCCCAAGGCCATACATATATCAAAAAAGAGTTTTAAGACATCTGTTAGGGTAATTTATATTTATTGTAATATTATGTTTTACCCTAATTTACCAGATTTACCCTTTAACCATGTTAAATAAAATATTTACTGAAATAAATATTCATAATTTCTAAAAATTAAAGTCACATATTTACAAAATATGAACTTCATGATTCAAAATATGGAATCAATTTTTCAAAATTCCACACACAAAAGTTGAATAATTTAATTTAAAATTATTTCACTTTGTCAAAATAAAAAATCATGTTTTTAAGAAATAATAACTACCAAAATATTGTCACTTGTGTATGTCCAATTTCAAAGTGAAATTATTTCCAGTGACAAACATTAGATTAAATCATAAAATATAATCTAATTAGAGTTTAAAACAATTTAAAAATATAATCTTCCCATAAAAATAAATTATATTAAAAGGCATTTTTGAATTAAAATACAGTATATTACACTATTCATGAAAAAATGAACATTATCAGAAAAATACCAAAAATTTACCCAAAGTAAATTTTGATGTATAGATTCTATAGAAGAATTATATTTTTCCAAATAGAACATATTAGAGTGACCAAAACTAAATTTAAAATGTGTTTTCCATTAGAAGGCGGTAAATACACCTTTTAAAGAATAATAGATTGTGTGTGCTTAAAATTGGATTCATTCACATATTAAGCCTCTAAAATATATCGGATAAATGTAAAAATATTTAAAAAACATATAAAATAATATTTTAGTTAGTTCTATTCATTCCTTCCAATACAATGGATAGGCATTAACTACCATTTAAATTAATAATATTATTATATTATTTATCGTTATAACTCAACGTTTTATACAACGTAGTTTTCAATGAAACCCATTGTTTCATATAAGGTACTCCATAGAACATACCATCCCCTTTGAACTAAAATAAATATTTAATTTAAAATTATTAATAAATATGAAAAATGTCATATTCATTCCTTACTTGGGAAGTTAAAAATGCTATTGAAGTGGATGGTGTATAATATCCCAAAATTTATATAATGTTATAATAATCATATATAGATATTATTTATACCATTACACCCATCCATGTATGGTGGTTGTGAAAAAAATTTAACACTAAGACATGGAGATGGTAAGCCTGACCTACGCATGCACAAGGATTTCATTTTTCACGGGATGGATAGAATGTCAAATAGGTTTGTTAATTATTTATAATAACATATCAGTAAATGAGTTATAATTATGTCATTATTTTATAAATAAACAACTAAGGAAGATGAAGAATAAGAATAACGAAATTTAAAATAATTTGTAGAAGATATTACCTCTTTCTTGAAGTTCCTCCTTTAAATTTCTTCTTAGGGCAGTATAGTTGGTCTTTGAAGAAGACTAGTTGCTCTAGAATGAAAATAAGGAATTTGAGGAGGAAACATGGAAAATGTTATCTAATATTGAAGGCTAAAAATGAATTTAATGAGTGAGGGAAGATGTTCCCTTTTATAATTGAGGTGGGGGAACTTTTTGAAACCTCAAAAATATAAATTTATAATAAAATAAAACCTCACATAAAAAACAACTAAAATGTCTCAATTTAAGTGATGAGATGAGATAGGGTTGTAATCTCATAAAACAATAAATTTTAGACAACTTATTATGTAAATTTATGCATTATCATTTTAATTAACACTTAGTTATTCTATTTAATTTTAATTATTGTAATAAAATTCTAAATATTTAATGGTTATAAATATTTACTTATATGGTGTCAATTGAAAATAAATGGATATTTTAAGACCTTTTAGACCTTATAAGAATCAAATTGTAATTTTTTAATTTTTTACAATTTTTAAATATTTTAATAAAGTGTCATTTTTATACAATGTCAATTGTTTAAATTTTAACACTATTCATTTATTTTAATTTAAAAATTTCACACAGAAGATAAATTTAGACAAAAATATTTAATAAACTCCTAACATGTCATAGTCACCTAGAACATTCATGGAGAACATTGATTTGTTCATATGAATTTATTTTTTAATATTTTTAAAACCATTTTTTTATATTTCTATTTATAAAATAATTTCTACATCACTAATGAGTCATAATTAATGGTAATTATTTAACCTCAATAAATTATAAATAAATTTATATGATTTATTAATTATATTAAATTTACATATACTATCTGTAGTCAATATTATCTTTTAGTTATCCATATATTAAAATAACAATACTTATATAAAATGAGATTGTGACATTTTGTCACATTCATTAGTTTTTATTAAATTAATTTCATATTTATATGAATGTGGCCATAAAATGATTCCATTTACAAAAATAGATTATAAAGGTCATCCATCAGTTTTTTACAGGCGTTAAGGTAATTTTATAATATTATTTTTACCTTTATTAACCTTATTTACCGTTAACCGTGCTAATAAAAATAATTACCAAAGTTACTATTCATATTGCCCAAAAATAAAAGTAGCATATTAACATAATTTAGACATACTGATACCGAATATGGATTCCATTTTAAAATTTTCAAAACAAAAAATTCACAGTAATTATTTTAAAATTAATCCCATTGTGGAAATAAGAGAAAGAGTTTTTTAAAAGTTAAAACATTGTAAAAGAATGAAATGTATTTAAATATGAATTCAATGTAAAATTAATTTCAATGAAATTCATTATATTAAATGAAAAATATATTTTTTTTAATACATAAACCATTCAATAATATAATTTAACCATAGAAATTTTTTCAATTAAAATTTACACTATTTTTACTTTTCAGCAACACATGAAAGTTATTAAAAAATTATCAGATATTTACCCAATAGAAATTTTTATATATTGCTTCAATATAAAATGGTTATGTTGTAATATAAAAACTATTAATGATTCAAAATATTAATATAAAATGGCTTCTCCATTCAAAGGTGTAAAATTAACTTTTAAAAAATAGATTTTTATACATCCAATAGGTTTTTATTCATACCTTATAACTAAAATATACACTAGGTTTATATCATAAATATTTTTTTTAAGAATATAACACATATATATCGCATTCATTTAATTTTTAAAAATAATTCACCCAAAAATACATATATCTAGTTGATTTATATTTTTCATATATAATTTACATCCAATGAATTAATAATGAATTTTCCTAATATAGTTATAATTATTCCCTCTATCATAAAGGGTATGCTCTAATGGTAATTTTATAATAAGGGCATCTTATGGTTCATTTAAATTCATGATTTCTTATAAATAAAGCTACTTAAGAATGAAAATTATTTAAAGAAAATATTTCCTAAAATCATTTGGGTGTTAGAGAAAATGTTTAAATTTATTTATTATTATTCATTTATATAATAATTTGGTTAGATTTATTTATTAAGAGTATTTAAAATGCTTATAAAAATACATGGAAAAGTGTTATATGAATGAATATTTTTTCAGTATACATGGTTCCTTTAATATTAGTGGGATTACGAGTCAAGTTAACGACCTAGTGTTATCACGTAATATATATAAAATATATTATAAGCATGTGATATAATATAGATAATATTTACGACATACATAGTTAATTATAATATTTTATTTATTTCTTATTTAGTTGGAATTTTTTTTGATTTGTGGGGAATTCTCTATAGGTATTTGAACTTCCCACTAAATAATTTGGAGATAGAAATTCATTTAGGGACTATTCATTCTAACAGAATGTGAGCCTATCTCAACTCCCACCTATTAAAGAGAGAATGTATCCCTACATGTGATTGATATAAGAACACATTAAATGGACTAGAGGGATAATATCTAGGTGATCATCGTTACACCAAAGGATTCATCATATCTCCATGATATCACCCATAATTTATTGAATGATGATTTCTTAGATTCATGAAGAGTGTGTGGAAGATCTATAAGGGATCTTATTCGGATTCTTTTATCCACATCCATAATAGATTATCTGCAGTCGAGCATGATTCATTTCAAAAATTTAACTGTTCGGTTTTATTTTTTTGGCTTTAATTATTTTATGTGAGATCATCAAATATCTATCTAGAATTCTATTGTTGTAGATGGCATGTTTCTTCAATCTAGTGATGAGTATTTTAAATCTCTGGCCCATCGTCTTCATTGTGTGCCCTGGTACCATCACTCGTTGTCTCTAAGAGACTATTCTTGGTAGAACCACTCATCCTACACAAATAAATGATAATTGACTTAAGCCTTAAAAAATACAATGTCTCTATACCCTATATTTTTATATCATTCTTTCTCCTACCTTGGTTAATATCTTTTAGAATTATTTTTGGATCAGATAAAGTGCTATGGATACCACACAATTATGTAGAACCACTAAGACATATTTTTCTAATTGTAGATTCCTTTTCCAATGAAACTATTCTACAAACTCTAAATAGTTTAAAGATGAGATAATAATAACCATGAACCTGATATATAGATTCAAAACTATCTCAAAACATTGATCATTGATGCAATCATTCATGAGGATTTTATGAAATACATGGATTAACACAATGACCAAGTGGGGTACTCTATCACTAAATGATCATCTTGATGCAATGTTGAATACTCATGGTCCTTTTCTACCCTCAAGGTCACTAGGTAGAATAAAAATTTTAAATCCACTTCAAAAGTGTCCCACATGAGATTCTCATGGATCCTTTATGACACCAAATTTTCCCACCACATTCTAATTGGAAATCTAAAATATAGGTTTTCAATCAACCTTTTGGGTCCCATGGGTCCTTAAAAACTACATGATTCAATCAATATTATTCAACTACTTGTCAGGATCATTGAATCCCTTATCACAATTGAAAAATGATGGATTTTTACTAGTAAACTATTATTAATGGTGAATCATTAGTGTTTCTCCTAACTACACACATATACTAAGGATTGGATTATATAAATAACTAAATCTACTAGCCCTGGATGAATATAATGGTTTACTTGAATGACATGCTACATTAAACCCTCTATAAGACTACATTAGGTCCATAATTATAAAATTTCATACAATACAAAAAATAAAAACACAATAAATTCACAAATAATTATAAAAAACCTCAATTTAACACAATGATACCCTTATCATAGGTCTCAAAAAGAAGAATTATCTTCAACAACAATATCAAATGAAATGGGAGTTAAAACATATTTTTTATTGCATTTCTCACTATGAATTGTTTAAAATCATGGTTAGTAAAACTATGTAATAACCATATAGGTGTCACTAGATGCTTATAGACATGGTCACATGATCTATGAAAGGTTATTACAAACTACATTTTTAAACTATGAGCCTCCTACAAACATCCCTATTTCACCTTAAACCTAAAATAATCCATATTCCTGCCCCATGATTCATAAAACACAGGGAAATACAACAAAATATCATTATAAAACCTCTAAATTGGCTGAAAAATGTAATAAAATACCAAAAAACCAATGGAAACATGATGTTTAACAAGAAAAATAACTTTCTAAGAAACCAAGAACCCCAACCTCATGAAAATCGATTGTTTTATATCTAGTCTACAATAAAATAAAAACTAAATAATTCTATTACACCTATTTATTGTCAACCGTCCAAGGTTGACATGTCCAATCAACAGATCCAACATACCACATGGCATGAATCACATTACCAATCACCACGGGATGGTGACAAGAATAAATCATATTAAACAACCACTTTTAGAATGTTTCACCCATTTTTAAACAAAAAAAACAACCCATGTTATAGGATGGACACACCATTATCATTGTAGTAATCATATATAACATTATTTCCATTGTAATTCAATAATGACTAAAACTATATACCAAAACCATAACACATGAATACACATAACATGCCATGAAAGTTAAATAAACACGAAATATTAAGTCAAATGTTAAAAATCATAAACAAGGAAAGACACAAAACCTAGGCAATACATACACCCCAAATTTAAAAAAAAATCAAAAATATATCCAAAAATGTCAAACCCAAGAGACCACACCCAATCTATCAAAGTATTGGATGAAAATAATCAAGAGGATCTACCTAAGTACATAGTGGCCCGACCATTAACTGTGTCCTAGAAAACAATGTTTATATATGTGTAATGTTATATTTAGGGATTGAGGAAAAATTAATAGTAGGATACTAACATGAATCTATTTAATTAGTTTAATACAATAAATCATAATAACTACTTGTAAAAGCCCACTTCCATAACCATTCCACTATAAAAACATTTCACATGAAATGATTTCCTTGAAATCTCCTGATATTTCATTTTTATGAAAACAAATTTCTAGGTAATTTATAAATATGGATAGAACAATGACATAAATTCCACATGGAAAAAAATTATCAATATTGAAAAAAAAATTAATAACAAGGATATAATCATAAAAAACGTCATAATATAACCTAATAAATATAAATGGGCATAACACATGATATCACATAAAAAATGAACTAATATAACACATAAAAACATGTAAATCAACCCATAGGTAGTAATGTTAACTATGAAAAAAAAACTATAAGGGTATCATTTGAGTGTGACTTGAAAATAAATTTATCTCAAATATAACAAATTATAAGAAATCATGGTGTTATTTAGGCCAAAATCTCAATATCTCCCTTATATAATTGGTCAAAATATTGAAATCTCTCTTCAACATTCTCCCAAAGACTCTTCAGTTCCTTGAATATCATGATGAATTTATCATGGTATTTCTCATAACGCCTCTAATGATTTGTTGGATAAAAAAATGATCACACACATGGTATCCCTTGAGCATCTCAATGCCAAACATATCCACACCATAGGTCTCATATATCAAAATCTATATCACAAGACAAATTATAAACAAAAATTCCCATTTTGATAAAAAAAATACTCCTCAAGGTAAAACCATAAATAAAACTTTTTTATAAATCTGGTTAAAATTATAAAACAATTATGATCCATTTTATCAAAATCATAGAGTTCACTTAAGACAACTCCCCTTGGAAACACACATTAAAACGTAAATTGTTAATATAAAACTATATATGACCACAAACATGGATTAAACATCATTAATTATTAATTTAATGGTTTTTTTAAAATAATTACCAAAGTATATAAGTAATTTGAAGTGAATAGATGGAAAAATATTCATAATTAATAGTTCCAAACTCATCATCGTTGAACACAACCACATGATATAGGAAGTATAATTCACCACACACCTAATCAAGAAGAATTAAAACTAAAAAATATATGAAAACAATTAGATTCATTTGAACAGTATACTAGGGTTTTACACATCATTCAAAATTTATGAATCATTATTCAGAATGTGGTATGTTAGAAAAATCATTAAGAATAAGGTTAACCTTATGCCAAAACATATTGGATCCATAGAAAATCCACAAAGACGGGAGGGGAAAATATCCAATGTCAACAAATAGGGGTTTCAAATGAAATGATTGAGAAAAGGAAGGATGATTATTAAAACTCACTAAGGGAAATTTGATTAAAAAAACAAAAAATTTAATAAATATAGTAAAATCGTGAGGTTTGGCCACATGGTTTGGAATCTTTTGATCCAACCATATAAGAGCAACTATCTCTTAAGAAACAATGTTTTAGGGTTTCTCATAGCCTTCAAATGGTTTGAAAACCCATGATAAAACTATCAATATGTTAACCCTCTGAAAAACATTACCCTCACATGGTTATCCATTTTATTATAAAAATAATGAACCATGGACTATTTTCCATAATAATAGAAATTCAGATCTCTGACACCTAGAAAAATAAAAAAACAATGACTCAAAAATAGAAATTTTAGTGACCTGAATGTAGTCACACTCTCAGTGTATATTAATCCATAAATTGACACTATATGAACCTTTTTTATGAAAATGAATATAGTTAGGAAAGAAAGATTAATATAAAATTACCACAAATATCCTATACCAAGTCTTATATGTTATTAAGTTACGGTTTACATAACATTATGAAATATATCATCTATAATTATAGTATTCCTTCAAAATATGAACTAAAATATGTTAATAAAAATTAATTTATATCACAAAATATTTACAGAAATGTAGAATCACAACATCTATGAAATGGATATTGAACTATCTTTCAAAACCCCTAGAATACCAATGATCATGTCTAAGATTTATAAATTTTCCTTGATTGAGATTTGTAGGAGGATACTTAGAATAGATATAATTCTTTATATATTGGATCAAGTATACATAATATTGGTTATGAGATGGTTTTCCTAACATAAACAACATATCATATATCAGGATAATAAAACCACATTTCATATTCTAGATCATTATATTTTCATTTATTAGTGTAGGTATGATTACGAACTCCTTATAGACCTAAATACACTATTTTGGGTTTTGATACACAAAAAACTGGGAATCTTGAATCAAATGATCAGTGTAGAAGTAATAATTGATGACATGTTAATTAAATGGAAATATATTAATGTATTTCATGATTAACTGCATAGTCTCACCCAAGAGCATGAGGTTGAATTTTCAATCATACTCATACCTGGATCCTTGAATATCTCAAAGAGTCTATATAAAATCGCTCCCACTTAATTGGTTTTGTTAAAGAAGAATCTCCAAGAGAATTTAGATATGGATTTCATATACAATAGTTCTTCACCATGTGGTATATCAGTCTTAGTTTTTAGGAAGAATAATGGATTAATATGACCTTTCATTTATTATCATGATCTTAATAAAATCATGATCAAGAAAAATTATATTCATCCCTATATTGATTATAAATTTGATCAACCTAGAGGAGTTAAATACTTCTTGAATATTGATCTTTGATCTGGATATCATTGGTTAAATGTTTAGTGTGGGTATATTTTAAAGATAACTTCCCAAATGAGTTTTGAACCATACGTATATATTTTGATTCCATTTCAAAAAATGAATTATATTTACATCTTCATATATATAATTAATAGTGTATTTAGAGATTACATTGAAGAATTTTTTGTTTTCAATATAAATGATGTTTATAAATAATAATAGAGAGAGAGGAGGGGTATAAAAATATTTTATGGATTTTATTAAAGAATTTTAAAAAAGATAAAATGTATGGTAAATTTTTCATGTGTTAATTATGGTTCTAGAAAGTATCATTCTTGGGTTATCTAACCACAATAAATGAAATATTAGTAGATCAATCAATGATAAAAGTTATCTATCAATAGATTTGTCCAACCACTATAACTGATATCAATTTCATTCATGGTTTAATAAGTTATTATCTAAACATTATATTAAATTCCTCCAAACTATCAAATCCACTAAATATAACAACATATATAGGAGTAAAGATCATTTGGACAAATGAATGCAATGAATGATTTCAAGAACTATAAATGAGTTTGGTCATTGGATTTTTATATCTATTACCATAAAATGGGATGGGTTTGTCTTATAATTTCATTATTTAAGAAAACCTTGGTTTGCATCCTCACAAAGAATGATAAAGTGATTTTTTTCTTCACATCAATTAATGTATCATTGAATGAATTACTCAACTGTTAATATAGAATAGGTTCCCATGATCTTTTCATTAAATTTATTGAAAAAATCTCTCTACGAAGAAAAGTTTGATACATAAATTGATCATATTAGATGAATATATATTTTCAAATATATGAAGTTCAATATTTTCCAAAGGGGATAGATAAAAATGATAAATATTTATAAATTCTCAATACATTATCACTGAGTGAAAGAAATTATGTTGGATTGCTATATAGGATAGAAAGAACATGCTACAATATATATTATTAGAAATAAAAGGACCAAATAATAATTTATTTATAGTTTATTAATCTTGAAGTCTTAATGGGAGTTGAAAAATCCAACCTTTCCTAATTAAAATCTAAACCTAAAATTAATTTAAAGATTAGATAATATTATATAGTATCTGTAGAGTTGAAAAATAATGTATCCAATATTCACGAGTTAAAAATTGTTAATGATGGAGCTATATGTTGTATAAAATGGATATGTGTCCCATCCAAGCTCAAATTAAAGATGAATATTTTGGATAATTCTCACATATTGTTCATCGTAATAAATTTGTTAGGTAAAAATATATATATAGATCTAAAAAACATCATGTAGGAAAGAATGAAAAGATAAATTGTAGAATATGTTTCTTAAAGTTTTTTATTCTATTAATTTAAAACTAAACATTAACATTTTAAATATTTTTCAAAAACCTTACCTGCACTAGTATATACATGGGAAAAAAATCACTATGGAAGTTCTTTATTTGAATCCCTATAATTTTTAATGGCCATAATGTTTTTTTGGGTTTTGTTTGATTGGATTATGAATTCATCACATTTTAATGCCACCAATGTGGATTTCTCTATTGGAAAAAACTATGATATATATAACTGAAGTGTTGAGGCTTCATGGAATACCATTGTCCATTATAGCTAATTATGATCTAAGGAGTATCTAGAGGTTCAAGATAATTCTTTAAAAATACATTAGTGACAATGTATAGTATTAGAATTGCTTATCATCCTTAGGTAAATGATCAGTATGAATGAAAAATTTACACCCAATAGGATATCTTATGAAATTATTTCTTATATTTAAAAGGATGTTGGCATAAAAAACTCCCCAAATAAAGTTCTCATATATGAAGATTATTTATTATTTGTTTCAGATCCTACAATTTTAGGATCATTATGGGTAGAGATTATAGACTCCATCATGCTAGGATGTAGTTGGAGGGTGGAATCAGATAGGTTGTGGAAAGGTCCAATAAAGGAAAAAGAATCTTCAAACTATTAAGTGAAATGTGAAGCAGGAGAAACATTGTTAGTATAGTTATGCAAATAATCATTGATGATATATGGATTTTAAAGAATGTGATAATTTATTCCTTTGAATATATTTATGGAGGAATGTTATGAGATATGGGATGAATGTGATGCTAAACCTAGACACATTTGTCCATTAAATATCCTTGATCATGTCATTTTCATGTCCAATAACTTAGCTCCTTTTCAAAATTTATCTCAATTTCATGATGTGTTTCATGTATTTCTCTTGACAAGTTACATACCCAATTAATAACATATACAGAGCTTATAATCTATATAATTGTAACATGACCTTTTATATAAGTGTTAAACAGTGGAAATATTAGATGAAAGAGAAAAGGATATGAGAAATAGTGCCACCCATATAGTAAAAGTAATATGTAGAAATAATATTTTTGAAGAAGCTAAATGGGAACATGATGATGTGATTAGAGAAAATACCCCACACTTGTTTTCTTCCATGTAATAAAATTTTGTGGATGAAATTTTTTTAATGGGGGGACAATGTAACGATCCATGTTTTTCCTCCATAAATAAATATTATGTTCAATAAAATTCATCCCTCACAACAAAGAAACCAAAAATAAATATGTTTTAAGTTTTATATATAATTAGAAGGTATAAATAGTTGTAACAAAACTATTATATATATATATTAATATAACAGAATAAATAAGGGGAATTTTAAATATCTATTTAATTTTTAGTTCTAAAAAGATTTGAAAATAATTTTATAAAATTTAATAGTGTTCACATATAATAAATTTTGATTTTAATAATTGATTAAAACTATATTAATTAGTAATTTATTTAAAAATTAATTGTTAATATATATAAATTCATTTTCTAATAAAGAAAATTTTAATATATTTTTGCGATTTTACTTAAATATAATCCTTATAAATTTTAGGATCTGAATTTGAAAAAATAATATTCATTTTTTTTATTTATCATGGTGATATTATTATGTGATAATTTATTGATATTTTTCTAAAAAAATTTATTCTTAGTAGAATAGTGATAAATATTGTTTTTAAAGCCACATGGATTTTCTAAAAATATTAATATATTCGTAAGAAATATAAATTAATGAAATATTTTTATAAGAAAAAATATGTATTATAAAGGTTAAAATATACTTATAAAATTGTTTTTTTAAATTTATAATCACATATTTAACATTTCTGAGCTTATATAATATATTTAAGTTAACGTTGTTTTTAATGCATTTTACATTTATTATTTCATAATTTATTTTTATCACTTTTATAAATTTAAATTTATAAATGGAATCAAAATTTATAATGTTTTGGTCCTTATAATGTTAAAAGGACCATCACATTTTAGGAATAAATGTTAAATTACTTAGATAAAAACTAGTTACCCAAATAAAAGTAAAAATAAAATAAGTAAAAATCATAGAGAGAATAACATAAAACATGTTTATAAATTTTTTGAATGTGTTTTTTAGTCATTTACCTACATTTTCAATTTTAATGTCCATTATTTTTAATTATTGTATCCACTTACCCTGATATAGACTTTTATTTTTTTTATTTACTAAAAAGTTATTTCTTTTCACTTATAAAAGGATAGATCCTCTCATCAAATCCCCTGAAACCACAATCATATATGTTTAAAAAACAATGATCATCCATCTACTCAACATTCATATCCACATTTTAATGTTTTTATATCCTCTAAATACATTCCCTTAATGTTTTAAACCTCTTTGGAAAGTAGATAACCTAAGAAGCGATGCATAAATTTATAACTTCTCCTTTCTTTGTAGTATTTCATTATGTGCAATTATTATTCTTCTAATTTCATTTATTTATCTTATAATTATAATGTTACTATAATTAATATCCTGTTATTTAATTATAATTATTTTTAAAAAATAAACTATCTTTCCCTTTTCCTTTAATAAAAATGAAAGTATTATTCAAGAATTTTGAGGACTACTGCCTCTAAAACACAATGTGTATTTTTTTCCTTCATCATCGAACCATAATGATACAAAATCAGTTTTGACATAACATTTTTGATATATAAATATTTATATAACAAATTAATGTTTCTAAAATTAAAATCCATGTCACTTTATCTTCCTTCATTGGAAAATGATATCACCATTCATCCATATGTACAACCTATGACCTCCATGGAATGATGCATTAATATTTCTCTACTATAGACATGGAAGTTTTTAGTTAAATTTTTTTTATATATTGAATACATATTTATATAATTAATATATTTAACTAATATAATTTTTTTATCACACAAAATGTAATGATCATTATAAGGTAATCCCTTGATATCGATAAATAACCAAAAACTAGTTCATCTCTATTTTCATAATCATGAAACGTGGTTAAAACAGTAATGTAATAGAATTATAACAATATATTTATTTACAAAAAATTAATTCTCATACTTTCAATGGTATTAAATTATGACTTATGGGAGGAAAAATAATATCGACACTAGTTTCATGAACATAGTTCAAAACGGTGAGGATTATTAACACCTGATGCTGAAAAGTGATTATAATAATCTAATACAAGATGAAAATTGTTATTAATGGACATTATAGAATAGAATTAATGTAAATAGGGATTTTAAATATGTAATTAGGTTATTTATCATAATTTCAAAAGAGGTTAGATCGATTATATATAAATTAATTAAAATGGTATGGGGCATGGTAACTCACATATCATTCATTGTGTTATACACTGCCTTCATGATTTTCATTCCCCTAAGTTCACAACATTTTCCATTTTAGATGATTTTATCTCTTTAATTATATGTAGAATTTTTTTTTGATCTAAATATTGTCCCATTAACGGTTTTATTATATTATTTATTAAAAAATATAATTATTGCTTAATGAAAAGTGACTCATAACAAATAATTTTACAACTATTAATAAAAAATGTTTTTGAAAAGATATTTTCATGATTTTTTTTTTATTATCTTTAAATAACCTATAATCAAAGGAGTTATTTTTCAGGATTCACCTTATATTTTGTTATATTTTGGGATTATTTAAGGTGATATATTTTAGGTATCAAATGATTTAATTCATGATTTTATTTTAATCAATTTTTATGTTCTATGAAACCCATTTTATTTCCATGGGTTCTTTATGAAAGGTGAATGATTTACACTTACACATTTATAAAACACTTTATTTTTCATTGGGTTCCTCTATATACGATGATGATTTATTTTAAGTATAAAACACATTTATATATGATGATGGGTGGGATCCAATATTTATCTCTATTTATTGTTTTATGTTAATAATTTATGAGATAGTAAGACATGGGAATAATGATTTTCATCACACAGATATGTGCATGATGGGTTCAGTCAAATTTTTATGTGTAGATATAATGATTTTATTCACATATTTGCCGGGTTATTGGGTCCAGTAATATAAAATTTACAATACTTTTAGTTGTTCCACATTTCCAAATTATATATGAAGTAATGAAAAATATTCAAGATAAATTTCATTTCTATGAAATGTCATGTTTTCATAACTGTAACACATTTTTAATATATTCATCAATTTTATTTCATTCTAACAATTTTTTAGATTGTTGATCCATATTTTCAGCTACATTATAACTTTTTAACTTCCATGATGATGATTTATATTCTTATATTTATATATAATGATTTAGGACTATCATATGTGTAACGTCACGGTTCTGAAAGCCACCCAAAGGTACCCCATACCCGATTGGTCACATAGCCTCAAGCGCATTTCCCCTAACGCTAGAGGCTGCCGACTAACAGTGAGGGCTTGGGTGTGATAATGGGGAAACTATGCCCTCATTGGAAGAGTAACATAATTAAAGGGAAACAAATACACAATAACGGGAGCAATAAATATACCAACAACAGTAATATGAAGACTGGAATAACAAACAACTGAAGCACATATATAAATGATGCATGGTAACAAGTGTCTAGGAAAGTAGCCAAACAAATCACAATGGTGGAATACAAATATTACTATACCAAAGTTCAAAATGAAAACAGATAACAACACCTCAGCATCACAAGACTCAGCTTGGTCCCATGCTCTCATGCTCTATAGTCAATCAAGAACATGAAGTAGAAGGGCGTTTTCCCTTGTCTATACCTACAGTAATATAATCTGTTTGAGACCAAAAGCATGGCCCAAACATGATGTGAGACTAAATCCATGTAGGAAACAACCCAGAGATCTGTGCCTAATAGTCAGTTAATATATGGTAGGTGAAAGTACAGAATCAGTAAACAGGAAAGTACCCAGCAGAACAATCATATATATCAAAACAACTATTCAAGTACTGTAAACCTCTAAAAAGTACACACAACCTATCCTCTATGGTTATGTTATAAAAATATAAAATGACTCTTGTAGGAAGCGCTCACAGTCAATTCCCCTTAATGTCAAAGGTAAAACAAGACTCTCCGAGGAAGCACACACAGTCTAATCTTCTTATAGTCTAAAGTAGTCAAGTACTCTGTGAGGAAGCTCACACAATCAATTCCCCTTATAGCCACAAGGTCTAGGAGTCTCTGAGGATGCTCACATGGTCAATTCTCCTTATATGCAAAGTTATTGAATTAAAACAAAGACTCTATGAGGATGCTCACAAAGTCAATTACCCTTATAGTATAAAGACATCAAGGACTCTCTGAGAAAGCTCACTCTGTAAATTCCATGTATATCCTCAAGTTGTCCTAGGATCATTGAGAAACCTCACTTGGTCAATCTCTTTTATATCATATAGTTCTCAAAGTCTCTCTGAGGAATCTCACTCGGTCAATTCCCCTTATATTATACTACACAATGTTCTCACAGACCTGTGTAGGTTAACGACTATAGCAGTGAAATATGGAAAAAATAAACCTACATAACTAATTGGCTAACCAGTCTATAGTATATCAACAATGCTAGAATACAATCTCTCCACCATATAACAACATGCATGGAAAACTGGCATGTGGGACAAAAAGGCTAAACAGACCGATGGTCGTAAGCAGAACATGCATGGGCAACACATCCATAGAATATTAATCAACCTTAATCATATCCAGTTAACCTCTGCACAAGCATACAAGCATGTCAAGAAATCAACAGAGGTAAAATAGTAAACGCATAATGCCCCGTTCAATAGTATTGGGCATAATTGCATATAATAATCAAATAAATTCAACGGAAAGGCACAAACCACCTACCTCGGTGTTGTGAGATCGATATACTCTGGTGTAGGCCATTGGATCGACCTATAACGTGGTAGATCTACAAAAAACGTCTAAAACGTTCAGTGAAGGATAACATGAGTAAGAATAAGAATCATGGAATGAAGCTCAAGAAGAAGAGAGAGCTTACTAAGGTGATCCCAATGCAATAGATGTCGGTCAAATCAGAGATTAGATAGAGGCTTAGGGGCTTGGAGAAGGATCGCAGCTGTATGGGTTCTTTCGAATGCAGAAAACCTAAAAAAAGATGGTTCTGGAGATTATATGTGACCCCAGTGCGTTTAATGAAAAAAAAGTAAGTGGTGTGTGATTTTTAAGTACACAACATGTACTTGCCTTTTCTATACTCTTCATTAAGTGGCCACCAAGTCACCCCCACATGGCCCTATGCATGGCCGCTACACGGCCAGCACCCGGCTGCCTGTGGTAACTAGTTATAGGACGTGTACTTATAAAGTACACAGTGTGTACTCCAAAAATTTCCATAATTTCCTCTTTTCCTAAAAAATGACCAAAAAAGGAAAAGCATACCTGAAAAGTAGGTTCGGGTTCTTAAAAACTTCCCCCCTTAATGAAATTCATCCATGAATTTCCCTAGCACAGTGTAGAAAAAGAAACCTCGAATAGTTCTAGCCACTGTGCTTGTACATCGGCCTCCCTCTCCCAAACCTCATCTTACAGCCGCCCGTGCTGCCATAGCACTCGTACTAGAGGAACAGACCGACCATGTAGAACCTTTGTACTATGATCTACAATCTGGGTAGGATGCTCCTCAAATGACGCATCCTCTTCGAGCTCAACCTCCTCGAGTTTAAAGACCTGAGATGGTTCTGAAAGATAATGTTGAAGCTAAGAAACGTGAAAAACCTCACGTATAGCTTGGTACCTCTGGGGTAATTACAACTGATAGGCAACCAGCTTAACTCTCTCCACAACCTCAAACATCCTGACACACCTCAGTGAAAATGTACCATGTCTCCTAATCCTCATGTGTCCCAACCTCGGTGTGACATGTAGGAATACATGATTCCTGACCTCGAACTGGAGAGGTTGTCTTCACTGATTAGCATAAGATTTCTATTGAGAATGTGAAGTATCCATCCTCTTTCAAATCAACTCTATCTGCTCTGTAGTCTCCTAGACCAGACGAGGTTCCAAGAAATATGTGTCTCCTGCCTCCAACCAACATAAGGGTGATAAAAATGGCCTTCTTTAAAAAGCCTCCTATGGTTCCATTTGAAAAGTTTCT
Organism: Viscum album; assembly: GCA_963277665.1. Classification (NCBI taxonomy): domain Eukaryota; kingdom Viridiplantae; phylum Streptophyta; class Magnoliopsida; order Santalales; family Viscaceae; genus Viscum; species Viscum album. Next base: position 1,640,935,727 of record OY728135.1, on the reverse strand, counting down.
TGGAAAATATTTTTTTTTGAAAACTCCACAAGAGGTATGTTCTTCTCCCAAGAACCTCCAAAATCCAGGATGCATGCTCATAGAATTTCCTCAAGCATGTGAATCGTACGCTCAGACTGGCCATCTATCTGGGGATGGTAATCTATACTCAAAACTACCCATGTACCCAAAGAATTCTGAAGCCCCTTCCAGACCCGAGAAGTATAACGGGCATCCCTATCTGAAAAATTGGAGTGTGGGACTCCATGAAGATGTAAAATCTCATGGATGTAAAACTGTCCCATCTCATCAAAACTGAAGGTATATTTGATCAACAAGACGTGGGAAACCTTCGTGAGTCTGTCGATGACAAACCAAAATGATTTTTTCTCTTGAGGTGACCTTGGCAAACCTATTACAAAATCCATCACAACGTCGTTCCACTTCCACTCGAAAATGGGTAACTGCATTAAAAGCCCTCCTGGACGCTGATGCTCTTCCTTCACCTAATGATAGGTGGAACACCTCCTGGAAAAACAAGCAACATCCCTCTTCATACCTAGCCACCAATTTTGATGATGTGGATTATGATACATTTTGGTGACACCAGGATGAATTTCCCAAACTGATGAATGAAAATCATACATCAGCTCCTAGCGTATATCTACTGGCATCCAAACGCACCCCTGAAAATGCAATATCTCATCCTCACCCATCGTCCATCCAGGAATAGGGTCTCCTCATGACACACCCTCCCATAGGACTAGGCCTTCAGAATCTGATATCTTCCTCATTATCACTTGATCATGAAGGGTAGAGGTAACAGCCATAGAAGAAATAAAAGTCTTCCCCTGACTGTCATGAACTTCAAAATGCATCTCAGAGAATAGAGCCATAAGCTATCACTCACTGGTGGCCTCCCGAACTACCTGTATCTGAGTCGTTCTACTCAACACATCATCCACTATGTTCCCTTTCCAAGGTGTATAGGCAAGCTCAAATTCAAAGGAATGAAGGCACTCAACCAACCTTCACTATCTTAAATTCATATCACGCTGACTGAAGATGTACTTGAGACACTTGTGGTCAGTGAAATCCAAAAATTGATCTCCCAGAAGATAATGTCTCTAATAGCGTAAGGCATGAACAACTGCAACCAAAACAAGATCGTATGTTGGGTAATTTCTATCATGTGGCTTCAATTACTGAGACCCATGCGCAACGAATCCATCTCCATCCATAGTACCTACTCACAGCCCGATACCTGATGCATCATAGTAAAAAATATATATCTTTCACGGATCTGGAATGACTAGTATCAGTGCTAAATTCATCCTTCCTTTAATCTCTTGAAAGGATGACTCACAAGAATCTGACCACGTGAACTTCACACCCTTCTTAGTCAAACCCGTAAGCGGTTTTTCTAAGCGTTAAAAGTCATGTAAGAAGCATCTGTAGTATCCATCCATCCCTAGAAAACTCTATATGTCAAAGACATTCTTCGGCTACTCCCAAGAAACTACTACTCTCAATTTCTCTTGGTAAACTGATACTCCTGTCTCTGAGATAACATGACCCATGATGTGAATTTGATCCATACAAAAGTGGGATTTTGAGAGCATATCATATAACTAATGAACTCTCAGTGTACTCAGAACGATCTCATGATGGGTGGAATGTTCGTGTCGAGTGTGATAGTATACCAAGATATCATCTAAAAATTCCACCATGAATGAATCCATGTCTCGATGGAACACTCGGTTCATTAGTTCCATGAAAACTACAAGTGCATTCATAAGACTGAATGGCATAACCATATACTCGTATAGACCATACCTGCTCTGGAAGGCTGTGAGAGGTATATCAGAATGTCTAACACGCAACTAATGATAACCGAATCCCACGTCAATCTACGAAAACACCAGGGATCCATGAAGCTGATCAAAGATATCATCAATCCTAGGCAAGGTATATCGTTTCTTAGCCGTCAACTGGTCCAACTTTAGATATTCCTCCCAATGCCTGAGGGTATTGTCTGCCTTCTTCGCAAATAGGGCAGGCGAACCCCATTAAGATGTACAAGGTCAGATGAAAACCTTTACCTGTAAGTCCTCCAACTACTTCTTGAGCTCTTGAAACTCAGGTGTATCCATCCTATAAAAAGGAATGGACATTGGTTCCGCTCATGCCAAAATCTTTATAGAAAATTCTACCTCACACTCTGGAGGAAAACCTGAAAAGTCCTCTAGAAAGACCTCTCGGAAATCATCCACCATTGGAGGAAATTCTAACTAGGAAGTCCCCTGTTCATCCAAATATAGACTAGAAATCTGGGCAATAACTCCTCCCATGACATAATGCTCGGGTCTCGATCTACTCGCCTGGACATCCCATTCTCCCGTATAAGGAAAAGATTCACATTCGGGTGATGTGAAACTCACCCTATAGCGATAATAGTCGACGACTACCAAGAATTAAACTAACTAGTCCATCCCGAGAATGATATCATAGCATGTCATCTCTAGGACATAGAGGTCCCATAAGAAGTGACACCCACCAACCTCTAGAGGGAACTCACTGCACTAATGTACACTAGCCGTTCTAGTCCCCAACGGTGTGTCTAGCATCAAGATATCAGTAGTATAAAAGATGCAGAGACCAAGGCTCTACATGAAAAAAATATATATAAAGCTATGTGAAGCCCCTGTACAACCATATCCGTTGTCTGATCACCGCCTGGCAACTGGCATACAACCAGAGGACGACTCTGTGGTGTGAATCTACAAGGTCAAGCATGCCCCTTAGATCAAGATTATCAAGAACTAAAAACTAGATGTGTATGAAGGGATCAAGAGAAAGAGAGAACTCAATATTTACAAAAAAAATGACTACATGGAATTTACAATTACTACACGGCGTGTTCCCTTAATTCATTTACATGGGTGTGTACTCGTTCTGAAACTCGTCGTGTAACACCCCAAACACAGGGCATGATGTCTTAACACACGGTGTGCACTTGTACCCTCTTCCCCTTCTCGAGTTCTTCTATATGGTTAATCCACATGGATCTACTAATACAAGACTATATGGCTTGTTAATGGTGGACATGGCATGTACTAGACAAGCTTCACATGGCCCATGTTTTTAGTGACACGACCTGCCACACGTCTCACACTACACGGCCTGTTCACAGCAGACACGATGTGTACTATACAAGCATCACTTGGACCATGTTGTCAGTGACACGGTCTTCCACATGGCTCCCACTACACAACATGTTCAAGGTGGAAACGACATGCATGTGAAAGGATAACACCAACCCATGTTGTTCGTGACACGACTGGGTACCTGGGGTAGAATACACGGTGTGTTCAATCTTGAAACGGTTTGTATAGCTTAGTGTTTATCCATCTGTGTTGTTAGTTACATGGGAGGACATAGGTTCAACACTACATGGTGTGTTTGACTGATGCACGATGTGTTCCCACCTGAATTTTCCCATCCTGTTACTCTACCCACATGGCCTATGACACGGTTAAAGACTACATGGTGTGTACAGAATGTGCATGTCATGTACTTATGAAAAAAACGTTTCTTCCTGAACATAAGAACACATGGCCTTTACTTAACATTACAGGGCGTGTATTTAGTGTTTTTCTGGACAGTAATCCTCAGAAACTATGGCAGAACCTAGAAAAACATAGAAACGAACATTGAAAGTGCCAAATTCTGATCCGTGAGGCCCATACTCCCCACGAATCAAATTTTGGACTTTTATACATGCTATAACATGGAAAACAAGGCAATGATCCACCAAATTCCATTCCATGAGGGCCTATAATACCTCAAGAACCAATGTTTGGAATTCATTTAAACAAAACCTTACACAACAATACCCTACCAAACAACTTGTATTTTTATCATGACAACTATCATAACAGTATGCATATCTAGCACAACAACTATCACAACAACATACAATTTCTAATGCACCCTATATAGAATGGAAAGAATGCATGAAATGTGTTCCCTAGAAAGTGCCTCTATGATGCATGATATGGTATACCATCATCTCATCGGGTTGAAATAGAAATAGTGCCTCAATAACATCAAAAAAAACATCACAAATCATGTTAATCACTCAAGGTGAAATCAAATCAACTATAATAATTGAAAAACGAGAAAAATTTCAATTAAACATGGTAGATTGGCTTTTCCATGTACACGGTTTGGCTACTCTTGGTCATAACTTATTACAAAGTACCTATTCCTTATTATCCCTCGCTAAAGGATCCAAACAGTATGTCAAGAAAAAATACTTTCACTAATACCACTTTGTAACATCCCGGTTTCAGAAGCCTCCCATACTTTCCCTATACCCAGTTGGTAACATGGCCTCAAGTGAATTTCTCCAAATGCCAGAGGCTACCGACTAGAAACAAGGACCTTGGGTGTGATAGTGTGGAAACTATTCCCCCCTTGGCAGAGTAACATAGTAGAAGGGAAAAAAATACACAATTGCATAAGTAGTAAATATACTGACAATAGTAATTAGAAGACTAGAATAAACAATTACTAAAGCACATATATAAATGATGTAGGGTAACAAGTGTCTAGTAAAGCAGCTAAACAAATCAAAATTTAGAATAATAACAGTACTAAACCAAAGTACAAAAGGAAAATAGATAATAGATCCTTAGCATCACAAGCCTCAGCTTGGTCCCATGCACTCCATCCCCACAGTCAATCAAGAACCTGAAGTAGAAGGGTGTTTACCCCTGACAATACATGCAACAATATAATCTGTTTGGGAACAAAATAATGGCCCAAACAAGGTGTGAGACTAAATCCCAGTCGGCAACCACCCAATGATTTTTGCATAATAGTCAGTGAATATATGGAAGGTAAAAGTACCGAAGCAGTAAACAAGAAAGTACCCAGCAGAACAATTCAACATATCAAAGCAATTGTTCATGCACAGTAACACTCTAGAAAGTGCACAAAACCTATCCCCTCTAGTTCAGTTATAATAATATATAATGACTCTCTAATAAAGATCTCACAGTCAATTTCCCTTATAGTCAAAGGTAAAATAAGACTCTATGATGATACTCACACAGTCAATTCCCCTTATAGTCTAATGTAGTCAATTACTCTCTGAGGAAGCTCACATCGTCAATTCCCCTTATGTCCCCAAGGTCGATGACTCTCTGAGGAAGCTCACATGGTCAATTATCCTTATATCCCAAGTGGTTCAATTAAAAAAAACTCTCTGAGGAAGCTCACACAGTCAATTCCCCTTATAGTCTAAAGCAATCAAGGACTCTCTAAGGAATCTCACTCTGTGAGTTCCCATTATATCCCCATATGGTCCTAGGATTTTTGTGGAAGTTCACTTGGTTAATCCCCCTTATAGCCTATATTGCTCAAAGACTCTCTGAGGAAGCTCACTCGGTCAATTCCCCTTATAGTATACTACACTAGGTTCTCACATCCCTATGTAGGTCAATGAGATTACCAGTGAAATATGACCAATATAAACCTACAGAACTACTTGGCTAACCAGTCTACAACATATCAATCATGTCAGAATACAAAATCTCCACCCTAAAACAACAGGCATGGAAAACATGAAAGGAGGCCAAAAAGCTACATAGACCAACATTCGTAAACAAAGTATGTGTGGGTAACACATCCAAATCATAGAAATCAACCTTAATCATATCCAATTAACCTCTACACAAGCCTAAAAGAAAGGAAGGATATCAATAGGGGAAAACTGTAAATGAAAAATGCCTCGTTCAAGGGTATTGGGCATAATTGCACATAATACTCATATAATTTCAATAGAAAGGCACAAACCACCTACCTCGGTGTTGTGAGATCGATATACTCTGGTTTCAGCCGTTGGATTGACCTAGAACGTAGTAGATATAAAAAACATATAAAACGTTCAATGAATGATTACTTGAGGAAGAAGAGGAATCATGAAACTAACTTCAAGCAGAAGAGAGAGCTTATCGAGTCGATCCCAGCACAATCAATGGAGGTTGAAACGAAGATCAGATGGAGACTTAGGGGATCATAAAAGGATCGCGGACGTACGGGTTATCTCAGATAAAGAAAACCTAAAAGAATATGGTTATGGTGATTAGACGTGACCCCAGTTCTTTTAATTAAAAAAAGAAATTACATAGTGTGTACTTTTGAAGTACACAATGTGTACTCCCCATTTTTGTAATCTGCTTTAAGCGGCCTCCAAGTCACCCTCACATGGCCGTGTGCATGGCCACTACACGGCCAACACCTAGCTACCTGTGGTAACTAAGTACACAACTTGTACTTATAAAGTATATGGTGTGTACTCAGAAAATTTCCACAATTTCCTCTTTTTCTCAAAAACGACCAGAAAAGGAAAAACATACCTAAAAAAGGTATGAGCTCTTACAATATGATATATTATGATATTTTATTATGATACATATGTATTAATCACATTCTCCATCATGTTTATGATCTAAAACATTATGAAAGGGTTTACACTTGTTGATTGTCTAAGATCACCACATTATTTGGCTCATATTGCCTAGATTAGGAATATGATAATATCATGTGAGAATTAATGAGAAGGATTTATAAGAGCACTATTATAGAGTAATTATTTCTAGGTGTTGGAAAATAAGTTGTTTATGTTTCTATTCTATGGGACACTATGCATGGAGTTACTTGGGTTATGTGTATTTTTTGTGAGAATTATTTTAAAAACCATGAGAATAATGTATTATCTAAGTCATGTGTATCTTCTTTATATTAATTTTCATAATCATAATAAATAACCCCATACAAAAAATAAGGATTGTATAATTGTATTGTATCCCTAGTGATGAATATGTAACATCAATGGATATTCTCATAATTGAAATTAACATTTAATGATATATGGAATATTTTGTGAAGAATATATTATTTTAATTTTGAAGAAAAAAATTTCGAATCTAAATATTTCTCAAATATTCCAATTTTTTTCTGTGAAATTTACCATGGAAAATTTAAAATCAATCCTCAAATAAAATATCATCCATGATATTTGGAATATACATTTATGTGATATATGTTTAAACAATGATTTCACTCAATACATTGGTAGAATATACCACATTTAGAAAATGAAAATCAAATTCCTTTTAATAATTTAATTAAAAAGACAAACATGGGTAAAAAATGACATTAATAAGTCCTTCTAAGGTAGTAGAAAATATTAACGTATATTTTTATAGAAAATATATATATGGAATAAAATGATTCCTAGACAAAGATGGAAACAATGTTAGGTTTTCTTAAAAATATTATATTGGTATTTTAAATACATGTTGAGAGGAAAATGAAAATAAAAATTTTAATATGTAGAAATAACATGGGTGGAAGTAAATAAATAATAATTTTATCTATATATCATTTAATTTTATCCTATTAAATTTATGTATAAACAATCATAGTAAAAAGTGAAATTCAAACATAAAAATATTATCTAAATTTGGGTTGCTTCTTTAGTGATTTTATCCCCATATATAATTAATATTAATTTATTATACTTCTATTAAAGAACAATATTAATTAATAAAATATCATATATGATTCTTATATAACATCTTATCCCCTATTAATTAATAATTTTTTATTAAAATCTTGATTCAAAGGTATAACTATTACTTTGGTCATGCATGTTTCTGTTTGGAAGAACTATTCCTTTAACATTGATCATGGTTTTCTCATATCAAAAATTATAATCATGAAATTAATATAATATTTTTACAATATATAACTAATAATTTTTATTTGTTATTCAATAATGTAAAAAACATTACAACATCACACATGTTGGTGGTAAAACTGTTGTAAAAAAGACGGTGTTATAAAGACCTAATTAGTAATAAAATTAAATTTAATAATAAAAATGTATCATTTAAAAAATATTATCCATGTCCTTAGTATACTATATATTCAGTATATATAATTTTTAATCATCCATAAAAGTTATATATTTAAAATTAAATATATCACTCATAGAGACAATAGTATCTATGTACAAATGATTGTAACTTCAATTTGACAATGAGTAGATAGAAAATCAATTAGATAATATTTTTTTCATTATTAAGTCTTTATAAATTTATAAATATATTAAATATTAAGTAAATATATATTTAAAACTATCCATGAGATGCATTGATTTAATATAAATCATATTTGTATATGGATGCGATAGTTTGTAGGTACACACATGTGATACATTCAGTTCTCATTTGATTGATATGAGGTATAAAATGATTTTCCATAATTTATAATAACATATCATCTTATTTATTATCCTAGATTAGTTTTTTATGGATATAAAATATCTAAAGGACCTAAAAGAATAACTAAACAATAAAGGAGTCAAGAAATATAATTACCTCTTCTATGATTGGCCAACATTTCCACAATCCGGAATCCCTATTAGGATAGTCTAAATGTAAGAAAAGGTGATCAATAATTAGTGTAATGAACCTATGATTTTTCGGTATTTTTTTGAATAGATATTGGGATAAATTTTTATGAATTAGGGTGGAAAAATGTTTCACTTTTATAAGTGAGGTGAGTTACACAATTGGAATTGAAAAAAAGATTTAAATAACATGATGTATTTTTTTGCAGGTGGAAGAAATATCTAGAAAATTTTATGTAGGAAATGGTATGTTAAAAAAATTATTCCAATAATATTAAAACAATTTTATGTGTAATTTGTTACCCTATATCTTATTTTAACCCCCTTAATTAACCCATTTTAACCCTGACTATTGTATGGAATTCTTACCATTTTTTTATTGCTTGAAAATTAATTTTTTATTAACGAAACACTTTTAATGAGAATGTGAGAAAGCATAATGTCTAGTATTAAAAAAATAGGATCTGCCTCAACCTAAAAACTACCTCATGTCAAAAAGCCTTCACAAATTCATGACAATTCAACAAGTTGTCCCATAAAAGGATGCATGGGCACCTAACCGATGAAAAATCCATACCCTCTCAGACCCACAATCTAAATGGTGTTAACAGGAGGAGGCTTCTTGCTCTAATCCCCATCTGATGAAGATCAAAAAACAAATATGATTGTAGAAAAACTAAAAAATTAGGTTAGACTAATTAAATATAAGGAATCAAATTTATCAAATTCATTTTCTTTATGTGGATTAAATTAATTTTAAAATAATTGTGAAAAACACACTAAAAATTGTTTTTATAAAAACGTATTTTTTTAGAACTGAATTTTATTTTATTCGATGACATATCTAAAAAAATTTTGACTAGTAAAATATATTATTGATTTTATACTGTACATATTTTATTTTTATCATTAATCAATATTTATTTATTTATTTTATCAATATAAGATCAAATTTCATAAATAAGGACAACTTTCTAAAAAAATAACACTTTTTACCATCAAATTTTTTTATCTTCACTCCTAATCATTAGTTAACTATTTTATTACAGCATTTCAATGGAAAATATATCCTTTAATAATGAATTTATATTATTATAAATTTAATTATTTTCTATTATGAGTTAATAAATACTTTTAAATTGATGAAAGTAGTTCAATATATATTTTATAATGTGGATAATCCTATTCATACTCATTAATCCAATGACTATGTTATAAAGGCTATGATATGTAGTTACTAATTTAGTCTCATTATATTAGTGTAAATAATTAATTCAAATAAATAAAATTTATTTCAAATGAGTACGGATAAAATCTCTTTGTGTTATTGAATTAATAAATCATTTTTTATTATTTCATGCGAGAATAGTGTTATAATGTGGTCTTTAAAAATAAAATATATTATAAATATAAAATATATAAACATAAATTTTTTATGATAGGTTATACTAGATTGACCCAAAATCTACTCTCCACCACCACAATATTTGTGATATGAATTATTATCAAAATAACTAGACCTCACATTTGAAAATAGTTAAAAAAAATATAATTTTACTATTTTTCTCATGTATAGGTTAAACACATAATATAGTCACCATTATTTGGAACAAGTATCATCCAAGAAAACAATAAATTTTTTTGATAGTGAAAACTCAACATAAATAACTTTTAACAATATTTATAAGCATTAAAAAATTAGCATTTTGAATGTGGAGAGAAAAAAAAGATGATTTATAGTAAAAATTGAAAAAATAAATATACAATAATGAAAACTAAAAGAAAAATGAATATCAAAATGATGAATATGATTTGGATCAATGTACCTTCAATAAAGTAAATATAAATAGATAAAACCTTGAAGTTATTTCATGAACATAGATAAATATGTTATGCATTGTAGAAAAAAATAATCAATTCCCTATTCCTATATGAATGTTTATTCTTATGAATTATCACCCAAAAAAATGTGTCTCCTTTTTATCAAGTTATTATGATAGAAAACCCCAATATTTAATTTTCTATAGTTAAGTTCGAGATCATAAAATGAATAACATTGATTATTTTAGATAAATGAATGATATCCATAGTTTAAGATAATAAAATATAGAATAACATGGTCTTATTATTATTAAAATATACCACACTTAAACCTAAACTAAGAAATTATACAATAATTCATGGAGATTTATTTTAATATATATAATGTTTACAAAATAATTAAATAGTTATAAAAATTAGCACAAATTATGCTAACTCGAAGTAATAAAATATTTGGAAAACATAGTATAAATTTCAACTAAAATGATAATGTATATTTTTCATAATGTATCCATAATTTTATATTTTACATATCCATTTTTTTATTTGTGTGTCCATCATATTTTGTTCAGTGAAACAATCATCTTTAGCTATCTAAGGATAAATCATGTCATTTATAAACATATTTTATATTTGAATAACCATAAATCTAGTTATGTGTAAGAAATAAACATATATTCTTAACCATGAAACATTCCAATGTAACAAAGAAACATTTTTACATCTATATAATTTTAAAAAAAATTGTTAAATTTAAATAACACTATAGAATTTATAAAAAATAGTGAAGATCCAATACTATAATACAATGAATTTAGAATCCTTTATAAAAAAATTATAAATATAGAAAATATTCTAAAAAATACTATTTAATATTGATGTGAGAAATTATAATTATCCACTTAATCATGAATTTTATTTTTAAACAGTGTGAGGATTGTGTGAGGTGTTTGAAAATAATTTTAAGTGTTTATAGGATTCAAAACACACACAAAAATATCAATAATTAACCATCTCCAAATTCAATAATAATTTATATAGTTATCAAACATAACATGAAAAATATTCCCCGAATTTTAAATTACACAAATGAAAAACTTTATTTACATAAACTCCCAAAAATATTACTATATTATTCAAATTTATCTAAAATTTTAAAAAAATGAACCCTATTTAAAAATTTATCGAATATTATTATTTAATTTTTACTAATTTATCTATTATGAAAACTAATGTTAAGCTAATATATTATAAATATAAAAAAATTAACCTCTCTATCACTAATTTCATATAAAACATTAAAATTTAGTAGATAATATGCCAAAAAACTTCAACAAACATAATCCCTTACTCAATATAGAATACTTGAAAACATAAAATTTTTAGCTACCGTAGATCAAGAATTTTAGATTCTATGCTTACTTATTACATTGGTACATGATAAAAGTGATCACACCACCCAATATCAATCAATTTAGTAGTCCTAGAAAACTGGATACCTACATGGCTTCAATATTACATAGGAAAATAAAAACAGAGCATAAAATACTTTATTCATCCTTTAAAATCAGTCAAATATTTCTTTTTTAGGTCCTAGGGAATGGAAAACAAATAAAGGGGGATCTAAAAATATCAACAATTGTTTTTTATTGAAAATTATATCTTAAGAAATTTAGGTATTAACAATAAGGTGGTTTGGAGAATCAAAATACATGCCATTAAATAAAAAAATTAATTTCAAAGCACACCACTAGATGATATCGAAAAAGAATTAAATTATATAATGAGAACTGATTTATTATAAAATTAAATGAATAAATTCATTCATTCATGATCTTACTAACAATTCATTGGCCAAGATATCATGAATCATACAATTAAAGCCTTATCTGAGAAAAATTCAGTGTATGTGTAGGTATACACAATTTACCCAAAAAAATGACTTCAGGTTTTCCTCATGAGACATTTTCATGCTTCTAGGGGATATCAATTTTTGATCCCCACCCATTACTTTCACATAATATTCATTTCAAATATATTTAATGATCAAAAAAATTCATTCTAAATTTCCTTATAAATGAAGATTTATCAATTTTGCATAATGAATAAAAAAATATTTACCCAATCAATGAATAAAATTTCATAATAAACACCCATGAACTAATATTATATATAGAATATGTATAAATATATAATACTTACTTTATGGACATAAAATAGAAATGAATGTCCACTAAGATTATAGAGATTGATCAAGAGTATGAACTTGATAATTTTAATGACAACAAACCCATAAATCAATAGAGTGTGAAGGAAGAACGTAAATTCACTAGTAATGATGGTTTGTAATAAAAGAAATTAATTTATGAATTTTATTGTAGAATGTTGCAAAAACTTTTAAAAAACACTTCTTAAATCTTTTGGAAATTTATTTTAAAAGTGATGTTAAAAACAATTTAAAAAATTATTTTAATTCATATATGATAAAAAATTCCCATTTAATTTGATAAAATTTTACATAAAAATTAATATAAATTTTGATAAAACAATATTATTTAAAATAAATATGGAATATTATAAATAAATATTCATAGAAATGAATTTTTAGGATAAAAAGATTTTTTTATTTGGGTTACATTAAAAATAATGAATCCTTTCAGACTTTTGGTTAAAATTCTAAAATAACCTCATTCTAAACATGATAATATGATTCCTTCTAATATTTTACAAAAAGGGTCAAATGTATTTCAAAATTAATTTAAATAATCATTTTATCATCTAAAATTAAATTCTTGACAATATTGTCCATGACATGGATATGGAAAAAATGATCATTGACTAAAGATGAAATAACGTTGAATCATAAAAAATTCTTATTATCGATCATATTAAGTTCCAAAGATAGAAATAATTCTATTAAAACTTATAAACCCTATATATAAAATAAAAATATGCTAATATGTGATTTTTAATGTTAATATATCACAAATTTATTTAAGTAATAATTTAAACATAAAAAATATTCAATGTAGTTGAGAATGTGTGATAAATAATTTTTTGCATTAGTTACAATTCAATCAAAACCACATAAAAGAGAAAAATTATTTAAAAAATTTACCTCAATGATTAAATAGGAATAAATTATAAAACATTTTAAAGGAGAAGAATAGGAAAAATTTCTAATGAATTATGTTCATGATGCAAAACCCGTCTCATTGAAGTTGAAATGTGATGAAATTATCCTTTTTATAAGTCCAAAATAATTCTAATGTGATCATATAATCCTATATAAAAAAATTAGATTAATTATATAGATGTAAAATAACAATATTCATAGTTATAATATCATATATGATTCACTTATGGCATTCAATTTCATGTATGTAAAAAATTATTTATTTACATCATCATCTTGACAGTTAGCTATTTCGTTTTTTGTATATTTTGGGGTTCTGAAGTTCTGGTCCTTGATTCATGGTTTTTATTTCATCATCTCCAAAATATTTATCATTAAATAATTATAATTTTCTTTATTTAATTAATAATCACGTATCATTCATGAATGTTGGACATGAAAAACTAATTGTATCCCTTCATGGAGGTGGTAGTCCACACACTACCATAAATGATGTTATTATTTACCAATGGATGAAAGGGTTAGAAGGTAAGAAATATATTATCCATTGAAAATAATAAAAATTCTAGTAATATCATATATTCAGGATTTCCATCATAATAACCTACATATTAATGTGGTCTTGAAAAACAAAACACATCTCTTCTTGGAGGTGGTGTCTTGTGATGGTTCTGAGCACAGTGGAATTGTGCGGTGATGAGTGGTATATTAAAAATTCACTTAACAATGCATTCCTTAAACCATGAGTAATTATCTTACACATCAAATTTATAGCTAATTTATTTATATCTGAATAAATATATACCTTTCTATAAGAACATTCTTCATTAATGAATGTTGATCTTCCAAAAATACCCTTTTGGATTTCCTCTATTACACCATGAGGATCCAAGGATAAAATACCTCTAGTGATGATCCATATATCCTCCAATGGGCTCTGAGATATACTACTTTATCTTCAAATGTTAGTATAATGAATCTAATATTTTTTCTTCATTCATGATCGCTCATTATTTAGATTTGATGATATATCCCTTGTAGTTTTCATTTTTGAGAGGGATAGAGAGGAAGAAGTTGATAGGGAATTTTTTGTGCACCATAATTCTCTATTCTCAATTTTGGAATCAATATACAATAGAAATTTTATTCTATTTATAGAGTTAGGATTTTGGTTAAAATATTATTTAATTTCAAGTGATCTACTAAATATAATTCATTACCATTAATAAATTGTATGCCACAAAATAATAATAATATTTTATAATATACCAACATGTAAAAATTGATAAATAATATATATCATTTTGATAAAAATTATTTTATCAGCGAATGTGGTCTTGGTATAGTCGAACTCTTCTGTATTTATTGAATATTCAATTAAATTTTTTATTCATAAATAAATATTTCATTCATATACTGAAAAATAATTTTTTATTAAATATTCAATAAAATAAACAAATATATTTTTATTCACATGATAGATGATAACTATTTAATTAATTTTATAGTCAATATATTTTAAATAAAATTATAATTTTTTCATGATAATGAGTTTTTACCATTAACTAAATTAAAATATAATTTAATCAAGGTCAATAGAAACACATATTGTGTGACCTTCTTGTATTCTTTTTCATTGGCATTAATTAGGCTTTCCAAAAGTCCAATATTGCTATCTAGAAACTGGTCAAATAACCTAGAAGAAATAAATTAATAATATAATGATAAAAACCACATAAGAATGTTCACTGTGTAATATAATAACATTCTCATAATATCTCATCAAGCTGGTTGCACAATATTGTCATTATCATATTTTTTCGATAGGTATTTCTTTGACTATTTGGGATAAATTCAATGTTACACCCTAGAAAATGGAATTTAGATAAAGGTTTTATTATAATCAAAGGTTTTGGATATCAAACTCTATATATATGAATGGAAAAAAAACCCTTCATCGAATTATACATTAATGCCATGTCAATCATGACGCACCCAGCATACCCTACTTCCCGCAAACATATGGCGTGATGGTTCTCATCAATAAATCTAAGTGTGTGAGTCATGAGATGCATCAATGATAATTTTAATTTCTAAGGATCATTACACATACTCTTATATAAGAATATCCAATGATACCAAAATATGTAGAATTCTTATTGGGGGTTTTTTCTCATAATCTCGTATCTTTTAAATTACCTTGTGTGGTCTTTAGGAGAAGCGGAGTCATCCACTTACGAGTACTCACACCAGATGGTAGTAATACAATGTGTTTCATTATATTATTTCATAAAACCACATAACTATATTAATAATATTTTCATAGCACATAAAGGGTCATTATAAAGGATAACTACTATGATCTTATAAAATGTGAAAAAATATATAGGATTTTATTACTTTAAATCCATGCACAACAATAACCATTATGTAATAAAATGTTTAATTAATATTAATGTCATAAAAACATGTAATTAATGTACACTGATTTTTTCCTAGAAAAACTACTCTAAAAAGATCCCACTTAGACTAGATCCAAATACCTGCAATTTTCTATGTGAAATACCTCACATGATAATTTTGTTTCTATTGAGTCATGTCCTTAGTCAAGGGGTATTCCACATTGTTTTTCTTGAAAATACTACTCAATATATCCTCACCTATCTATCCAAAATCAATAAAGATATGATACTTATAAAGTATGTGCTTCACTTGTTGATGTGAAAATGGATCTTTTTTTAGAGTCACCATTGGTATATTACCAATATAGAGCATGATTTGATCTTTACTTCTAGTTACCATGCCAAGATATTGGATGATGTTAAACATAAATACTATTTTCTTACCTTCCATAGAAACCAAAATATACTCGGACACTATTGTATAATCAATGTCCATAACCTACTTTGATCTCATCCAGCTCACATAACATCCATTCAAAGTGTAGATGTATCCCATTTGTGACTTCAAGTCCCCCAAATCCTTTTTTTTCATTTTCTGAACAAACCACATTAAGGTTCTCTAGTAACCACAAAATACCAGATACCAAATTTCGAACACCAAAAAAAACGAATGAATACAAGCTTCAAAATCCACTCCAATGCAATAAAATTCAACTTCAAATTTCAAATTCGGAAAACATGGAACATCATTTAAAAAATAATCTTGTAAATACCTCAGGTTGTGATCCACCTCGATCCATTATCCATGAATCAAAACCCTGATTCACAATCAACTCATCATCATCATCTCCATTACTAGAAATCACAATCCATCAAAGAAGATCCTCATCGTCGTTGGAAAAAATATAAATCCTTAAAAATGTGTAGGGGGATATTTACCCCAAACCAGCAAATAGAACATCTGATAACCATCAATATAAAAACCATCATCATTTGGCACTATGAAATCCTAAAATGTTATATCCCATTTGGACTCTCCTACCAAGACACTTTGAAAACAACCGTGTGATTATAACAAGGGGGAGAGTGTACGAATATGTGTGGAAGAGTAGAGTATTATTGGATGTTGACTAGAAGGAACACCAACATTGAAAATTTACATAGTCATTGAGGATGACAACCCTGAAAAAATTAAGAACATCACAAATCCAAACATAAATAACGACCCAAAAATACAACCATGATTGAATGACCTCATGAGGATAGAAAGGGACAAATTACAACCAATGAAGAGTAGTGAAACCCTAAGGTAGGATAGATCCAACTTGAATCAGGACTCCTAAAAAATTAGTAATCTGTCTACCAACACATCCTAACCCCCCCCCCCCCTTGGGATCCACTACATCATACCGAAAAGGATACTATTGAAATTGATCTAGGATCAAGAGAATATATTGAAACGAAAAAAGGCCTCAATTGTGAGACATGATCGTAGATATAAAGAAACACATGACCAATATCGATTAAAAGAAAGAGGAGGAGAGCAGTGAAAGAAATAATAAAGAGAGAAAACCTGGAGAAAAAACAGGTCTTCGAATGAGAGAAACCCATTTTATGAAGTAAATCAATAAATAATGGCGAAACTATTAAACATATAAATAGTAAGGAAACAATATTAAGGGAAAATTAAGATCCACATAATCAATATGAGAGAAAAATTAGTCGGAAGAGTAAATACCATATCCTAGGAAGAAAACCTAGAGAAAGGAGATATGTGGAGTGATTGGGAGAGTGATCATGAGTGAGAAGGGATCCATACATGAGCATCATTCCATATTGATCATTTTTGTAAACTAGAATCCGTATATCCTCTGAGGACTAGTCACTCATCTCCTTGATTGATCGGGAATCTATCCTTATTGCCCATCATATACTTAAGGATATTCTTGATTTCCATCCAATTTCAGTAACATGGATCATCTTGAGATCTTTATACAAATCTAAATTCATAGTAAATATCTACCCTAGAACATATCATAACATACATAATTTATCCAATCATTGAAATGTATGGAATCCTTACCATTATATTTCTTACATCATGTTTCTGGGAACATGTTTTCTTGGAATGAGGAATTCCATGTAATGTTGGAAATAATTCACTCCAAGATTGTTCCTTGTTAAATATATTCACTATCATGTTAGTGTATTTACTTATACATAGGATGGGAAAACTACTTGATCTATCACAATGAATCTTGATCCCAATTACATATGATTCCACAACCAATTCCTTAATAGAGAATTATTTATTCAACCACATATAAATAGATTTAAATATTTGTATTTAATTTTTTATGAGTAATATTTCATCAACATATACTATTACTTGAATTACTTCGCTTATAATAAATCATTTATAGATAGAAGGATCCCATTTTTTCATTATGAAACCAAATTCCATTATGGATTCAAAAAAATGAATGTTCCATCACTTAGATGTTTTTCTTTAATCAATAAATTTATTTTTTTAAACATTCATATATTATTGAAATCCTTTCATGTCCAAAATCCTTTGAGTCTTTTTATATAAAAATATTCACAAAGGATCATAATAATGATAATTTTTTTGGAGACCATTTCCCAAATCTCACGATAATGGAAAATTTCAATGGAAAGTATAATTTTGAGGGATTTCATCAATTATATTGGTGAAGAGGTTTCTTTTTTTGTCAATTCCTTGATGTTTTGTAAACACTATTTCAATCAATCATGCCTTATAGGTTCTGAATTTTCATTCCATGTCCATTTTTTTCTTTAATTCCCATTTTCATCCAACATGATTACATCTATTCGAGAGTGTACAAAAATTAAAAATATAGTTTTTCTACTTACAATCCATCTTAAAATTTTTGGTTTCTGGAAGCTTGGAATCTTGGTTTTTCACTTACTTATTCTTTCTGGTTTGAGGGTAATTTTTATCAACTAATAATGAGTCATCATACTTGATGGCTAATAAACCATAACATTCTAGGTATTTTACCTCTCATGTAGTCCAACATAGGTTTTTGTGACTGTGTAATAGTGTCTTCATCCATGGGGGTTTGGGTAATCTATTACTATACAAATTATAGTGTTCATAGAGGCTCAACTTCATCAAATTATATATTTCTCTTTGTATCTGTTTTAGTTATAGTCTCCCTATCAAGTAATCTATAAATTCTTTTCCATTATGACCTAATTTTATAAGGGTTTTTATAGGTATGATCTCTTATCCCTTAGGGAATCCTATAAAGGTACACTGTGTACCTCAGGTTGCAAGATTGTTACCTGAGGAGACCTTAGAAAATTCTTCTCTTCCCCACGCATGTAAATTTGTATAACAGAGTTTTTCTTCCAATCTATAATACACATGGAATAACAATTATTAATTTAGTTAATACTTGGATTAGTATGTGTTCTTTTACTTATAATTCATGTCCCTAAAAGTATAATGTAATAATCACATAAATCATTATTGATGTCACCATGTTAAATAAGCCGTGGTTCATATTTTTTCATAAACTGTTCCATTGAGTTGTATAAGGAGAAGTGAGTTGGGAAAAGAACCCAAACTCCCTTAAGTAATCAATGCAGTCTTGATGATGTTATTCTCCACCATGGTCAGAGTGGAGTTTCTTAATCATCTTAACAAGATGGTTCATAACTTCATTTTTATGTTCCTTGAATTTATCAAAATAATATTTGATATACCTCACTTAGTAGATCTATCCTTATCCTTTAAAATCATCAATTAATGTTAGGGAGTATGAGTACCCACCCAATGAATCAATATGAAATGGTCAACACCCAACAATATACACTAATTCAAGAAGTTATTTGTACCTTTAACCTTTTATACTAAATAAGTTTTTGATCATATTTCCTTGTAAACATGCATGACATACACCATGTGTTTTTAGTTGCAAAGAATATGAATGTCCATCATGATATAATTTAGTCAAGTGCTTTTTTTATATGTCATACCCAGTGATGCCAAAATTGGGTGTGGTATGATTCATGTGAAGTAACATTGTTATTTTCATCCATTACTTGGATCATGTAACCATTATTTAAATTTTATTTACCATAAAAATTATATCTTTATAAAAGAAGAATCATTTATTCCTAAATTATAAAATAAATCCATCTTTATCTATTCTAGATTTAGAAAGAATTTTTTGGAATTTTAATGGACATAATAACCAACCATTAAAACTAAGATCATTCCTATCATCAATGTGGGTCGGTAGTCCAAGCAATCTATAACATAAATTTTAAATTTGTGGGACTCTCATAGATCTATCTCAACTCGGTCAATATTTACAAATCTACTTGTTTCCAATATTTGAATAGACATTTGATCACCACAAGTAGTATCTAATACTCAATTTTAATAAACAAATAAACTACACTCCATAAAAAAAACACATGAAGCTTCCGATAATTTTTTTCTAGGTGGGGTTTTTTATCTAGTGGACCTCATTTCCACATTTTAAATAGATATCATCTTGTTCACATTCTTTCCCATCATTATACTTTTCTTCGAATGGAATACATATGCTTTGGGATGAAATATTTTTTGTCTCCGATTCTATTTGATTACCATAAGGATGTAAGGATTTTCATGCTTCATATCCTTATCAACAGGTTGAAGATTAGTGAGATGATCTGGTAGAGACATATGAATGATGTTTATATAAATATTCATAATAAATCTAGAGAATCCTTGAGGTAGTGATTCCAAAATTAGATCGGTGGCCAATTATTTGGAGAGTTTAAACCCTACAACCTCTAAGAGCACAATGTAGCCAATGAGATTGATTATATAAATCCAATCTGGGGAACACTCTCAATGATTTATATGAAAGAGTTCTATGTATATCTCAAATTGTTCTCATATAACTCTCTCTTAGTGAATACTGTGAAGGTGATCAATCATTCAATACACATCTATGTTTTTGGGAGAATTCATGCGGTTAATAAACATAGAATAAATAATAAAACATTAAACATAGACCACATGATTTATATGTTTATCATAGACTGTAAACTATTCATCACTCAACTATTTAACTACCGGATCGTGAAATGAATATTCTAGTATGTAATATTTCTATTCACGGAGTAGGACAACCCAATGTAATTTATACCATTCAGGGAAGTTATTACTAGTTAGTAGCATTCCTTTATCCAATATGTTTTGTAGGGATAATGTGGATGATGATATTTCCATTTTATTCTACCATTAAAAAAGAATATTATTTGTACTTTTCATGATTAAAATATTGTATGAGGTATTAATACATTAATTGATTTTTAATAAATCTCCCACTATTTTATCGAGTTATTATATCCATCACTATTGAAATTGGAATTGGTAGTTTCTATATCATTCTAGTGGTAAGGATATATAATCCTCATAAAATAACTACATAAATGGTTTGTCAATTTAATTGAATTCATTTTTGTTGGAAGGTCATTATCAACTACAGTCCTGTAGGTCCTTGATATGTCGAGTGGACTCCTCTATCCTAAAATCCTGAAGTGGATTTCCTCAACACTTTCATAAAAATTACAGCATGCCTATAAAGTGATAATCTTATTGAAGTAAAATGATTATATAAACACCAAACATTCATAATAACTCCCCTTATAAAATATGTGTCCCAACAAGGGTTGATCAAACACATAGTTCTATTGAGTTCCATTTCCAACCAAGTAATGGAAATCCAAGTCCAACTTAATATTTGGTTGATGGATTATAATGAAATATGCCTAAATTTTTTATTCTTTTATCTATTCCGTGTCTTGATAATATTATGTGTATTTTAATTAGTTAATGAATCATACTGGATAAAACATTTACGCATTATTTATTTATTTAATTTAGTTTATTTATTACAAAGAAATTTTATCTTGTTTTTTCCTTTAAATTTTTTATTAATATTAAGTGGATGCTACTTAATTAATTACACATTTTTTATAAAACATTTATTTATAAT
The DNA here is from genome assembly GCA_963277665.1 of Viscum album. Taxonomy (NCBI): domain Eukaryota; kingdom Viridiplantae; phylum Streptophyta; class Magnoliopsida; order Santalales; family Viscaceae; genus Viscum; species Viscum album. The sequence continues at coordinate 1,640,913,860 of OY728135.1, read as the reverse complement.
ATATTTATTTAAATTATGTCTTTCCAAATTAATTTAATTTTTTATCTGACATTGGAATTACATAAATAAAAATAATAATTACATCCATAGAAATAATTAAATAATTAAATAACCAATTTATGAGATTTATATTAAGGTTCATTTAATAATAGGACATTAAATAAACCTATTTCCAAAGAAAATAACTCCTTTATCCATTCATGGAATGAGTTATAGCATCCGACCTTTACACATGTTTATTACATGAGTTGGAATCATTATGTTTCCTTCTTGAACCGCCTCCCTGAGCCTCAAGATACTACTTAAATTACATGTTTTTATGACTCGCATGTAGGTGAGGGTAACAAAAGGATTAGTTAAAAGGGTATGACATAAATAACCATTGACATGAAGGTCCTATATAATAATGGACAGAGGGATGATACGCATACCATCATATTTATTTTAATAATAAATATTTAAAAACCCATGCAATAAATTAAATTAAAACACCCAATGCATACATAGGTCTTGTTCAAGATCAAGAATGTTCATACAAGAAAACAATATTCCAATATAACAATCTAGCATTCATTCATTTATTTATTATGTATAATTAAGATAAACATGCTTTCATTATTTAATAAAAAAATTTACTTTCATATTAATGATTATCTGAACATAATTAGAGATGCCCATCATTTATGGAATTCATTGAAAAAAATGGAAAAAACAATAATGACATATTTAATACAATAAGATAATTTAACATCTAAAAATTATTATATCTGTTATTAAATTTTCAAACACACAATTGATTTAAATAAATAAATTATGGTATTAATTCTAGGATTATAAATTTAAGGTAATTTAAAATTTTCATTAATTAGGGGACTACATGACATTTATAACAATGATACATGTAATTTAACTAGGCTTCCATGTATCATATTTACACGCCTCGAGCTTTGACATGTTAACTTGTCAAGATTACATGTCATGTATATGCAAGCTACACGACATGTATCTGCTTTTAATTTTTCAGATTGGACCCGTTAATACATGGTTTTAAATAAATAATCATGTATAATTAATTTCTCAGAGAATCCATGAACAATGCACATGTGTACATGGCGTGTACCCTGACTACATACCAGAAAACATAGTATTACTACCCATATATTCGATACTTCCCAATAGAGTCTCTATTTATTCTTAATTTTTTCTTAAACCATTATGAAAATAAAACCCTGGTCGAAAATTCTTAATCTGTCATTAACATGTTAATTCAAATTTAATTAAATAATTAATAACGAGAAATGAAAATCTTAATGATATCTCACATAGATCCATAATTAAATAAATAATTATAGATTTAAATGTGTCTACTCTTATACCACTTTTTAGTTTCAGGCACAATAGAAACATGAGGTGGTTGGAGATATATGAAATTCTAATTTATTAATCATTTCTCAAAACCATGATCAAGGATATTGCACCTGATATATATAATTGATTTGTTTAATAACTAAATAAATATATATATATTCTTAAGAAAATTCTTAATTGATGAATATTGATCTTTAAAAAATACCCTTTCAGATTTCCTTTATTTCACTATGAGGATCAAATAATGGAATCCCTCTTGTAGTGATACACATGTTCATCAATGATATCTGAGATACACCACTTCATCATTGGGTGCTGGCATGGAAAATTGAATGTCTTGTGTTTTTCCTTGTTGATTTTTCATTCTTTCGTATTAAATAAATATTTCTTGGGTTCATTTTTCTTAATATGGAGAGGGGTGGAGGAGTTGAGAGTGAATTTGTTGGGTACAATAATTCTCTATTCTCAATTTTGGATTTAATGCACAATAGACATAGATCTCTATTTATAGAGTCAGGATTTATGTTAAAATATTTTTAAATTACATGTCTCCCTTTAAATAGAATTTATTACCTTTAATTTAAAACATTACAAGTAGTAATAATATTATTATTTTTTAGTGTTCCAATGTTATAAAATTGATATAAAATATTTACAGTCTTATAAATAATAATTTTTTTACCGGACATGGTCTTGGTCCATTCAATCTCTTCATTATATATTAAATACTTGAAAAAATATTTTAATCATAAATAATTATTTCATTTACCTAATGGATAAGAAATATTTTTTCAATTTTCAATAAAATAATAAAATATATTTTTATTCACATGTCAGTGAATAAATATTTATTTATTTTATGTTACCAATATAACATGAATAAAATTATTATTTGGTATTGATAATAAAATTTATTTCATTAAATAAATTCAAATATTATTTAATCGAGTTCAACAAAAACACATAGTGTGTGGCCATATAGGATTATTTTTCATTATAATTACATACGCTTCCCTAAATTAAGATATTAATATATAAAAATAGTTCAAGGATCCTAAGAGAAAAAACTTAATGTCTCATTGATGAAAACCATATTTGAATTTCCACTGTGTAATATAATCCCATTTTCACAATATTTCATCAAATAGGTTTCACGATGGTTTCATAAACCAATTTTGTCAATACTTATTTCTATGAATATATAAGATAAATGTGTCACTACACTATATCCATGGAATTTATGTGACAGTTAGATTATAATAAATGGGTTATGATATCAACATCTATAAATATGGGAGGGACAAAATCTTTCTCGACTTCTCCATTAAGGACATGTCAATTTTCATGCACCCAACATATCCTACATCCTATCAACATACAGAATGCGGGTTTTAGTTAGAAAATATAGGATTGAAATTAATGAAATATGAAAACAATTATATTAATGTCTACATATCATTACACAGACTCACAGAGAATAATATTTGATGATACTAAACCATGTGGAATTCTTGCCGGCATGTTTGATATCTTAATCTCCCGCCCTGGATAATACCATGTGAAATGTTCATGAGGAGAAGTGTCATCCGCTAATGATTACTTTAACTATATGGAATATATACTATGGGTCCTATCATTGTATGTTATCCTACTATAAAACAATATTATGAATATTGTCATAGCACTTAATGGTTCTCATCATAACGAGGAACAGATATGATCTTATGAAAGTAATAACTACTCTAGGTAATTAGAACATTAAATCCAGGATGAAAAATGAACATTATTTAATAATATTTTTAATTATTATTAAATTAATTTAATATATATTTAAGAAATATACAATCACTTTTTCCAAAGACCCCAACTCTAACAGTCTTCTTGTATGGCCAAATGAATATATTATGTTTCATTTGATGGGAAATGAGATGAATAAAAGTTGTGACTAAAAAAATAAAATCATAATATATGGAATATATTTGTATTATTATATCATCATTTTTACTATTTTTATTAAATGAGGTAAAATATTATATGAGATGATAGAACTCAGTTAAGAGTCATACCACTTCTTTGAGAATCATCCTTTGAATCCCCTCTTATGGTCACTTGGGTTGGTATTTTAAGAAGACCAGAGCCTCTTGAATATATTTAGGTAATTTTATAATATGTTTTAGTTTGTTCTTTTAGGTATATGGATCATGAAGTTTGAATAAGATATTATAGGTGGTGACCAATTATTAGAGGGAGAAAGGATATGCTAGTGATTTTTTAGACCTTTAAAATTTAATAATTATGACAATCATTTCAAGTGCAACTTAGAGGAAATAATTTCAAATATAGGATCGGTAAATATAGAAATAACTAGAACCAATAAAATTTGGGGTTTTTATATGGTATATTAAACCATTCCTTTTGGTTAACCCCCCTTTGAACCCTTTTTAACTTTATCCATGGTAAAATATTCTCTAATATTTAAGGGATTGAAATTTAAATATTAGTTGTAAAGTAAATAAAAAATGGTCAATGTATAAAACTTTCGACCATTTTAAATTACATTTTTCCTATTTTAGGATTATATTTACTTTTAAATAATATAGTAAAATTTATTTTACATAGGATTTCTTTAATGTAAATCTTTTACTATTAAAAAAAGTTCCTTTATAGATATCATGATAATAATTGTGTTTTGAATCTAAAAGAATCCTCCACAAATAATATATTATTATTAAACCCAAAATATATGGAAAACCATTATTAATAAAAAAAATTATTTTTTAATGTTTCTAATGTCATTTACTTTTATTTTTCTGCTAATTTAACAAGCACATTGTTATCATTGAATAAGTGTTAAAGGTAATTAAACCATCAATAAAAACAAAATTTAAATTACAGTCATAAAAATAAAGTAATTATATTAAAAAAATTATATTCATTTATTACATATTATTACACCACAATAAATATATATGATAAATTTAAAGCAAGAGAGTTACATTTTTGTATTTTTCATTTACTTAAAATAATATAAACATTATAATCAAATGAAAGATTCATGAAAACAACATATTATAAAATAATTTATGTTTATGGTCAATTAAATATAATATAATAAATAAAATAAAATTTTTACATAGACTTTTAGGCTATATCTCAAATTTTTAGCCATGTTTTTTGGTTTTAGCCTTACTGTTGGGGTAACACTTTTACTAAGGTTCATATTCACAATTACCAAAAATAAAATGGTCCAATTTTCATAGTATGAACCTAATTTTTTAAAATATGAATACATTTTTATATATTAAGTTTATATAATTGGATTGAATAAATTTTAATAGGAAATACTGATATTCTATGAAATTAATTCTTTTAGAAAAATGTGTTTTTATGGTAAAAATTTACCATATTCCAAAATAAAATATAATGATAATTATTTTATAATTAATTAGAATATATATATGTAATTTATAATAATGATAAATTAATTACAAATAAAAAAATAATATGACTTTGAAATTATATGTTTTAATGAACATAAATTTCAAATTTTCAAATAAAAAATACTATTATACACAGAAAATCAAGCTTTTCAGAAAAATATTAAAAACTCATAGTAATATATTTTTTACATGATTATTTCAAAAATTATATTCATTTAGCCAAGTTTAGTTTCTTAATTTTTTAATTAATAATTAATTTATCTATTTATGAAATAAAATAAAACCAATTTTTAAATATAATGTGTCTTTGAAAGATAAAAGGACATTACTAAAAAATGATTTATTATTTATTATTAATTAATAAATAAATATTAATTAAGTGATAACTATATATATTTTATAATGTGGTTATTATTATTCATACCATGTATTCTAGTGACTTTTATAAAATATATCATTGTTTGTATAAGTTCAGTGTTGTATGTCAAGCAAGCTATTGAACATATCAAATTTATTAATGTAAAATATATTCTAAAATAGTATGGTGTTACAAAAAAAATTGAGAAAATACAAGAAATTACTATATTAATAAAATAATCAATATAAACATTATTATTAATAGTTAAAATTGCTGATGAATATAGTAGAAATCAAACCCGTAAACTCTAATACCTATAATCTATTATTGAAAAATAGATTCATATTGATTGTATATTAGCCCTATTAGCACATGAAATCATTAATAAAAATATAATATTTGAAACAAATCAATTTAAATTTACTTTATTCCATGTTTAAATTTTATTTTCTCAAACATCATAGAAGCCATAACAATAGTAAATGAATCATCATGTTTTTTTCTTGAATCAAATTCAAGAATGTCATAGCCTTTATTTACATGATTTCTTAAAAAATATCATTTAACATCACTCTATGTTATTATATAATATTTTAATGGATTTTGGTACATTAAAATGGAAGATTTATTATAAAAATAAATTAATTTTTTATCAAAATAAACTATTTAATAAGTTAATGATTGTTTTATCCATAAACTATATGTGTAAAAACATTTAGTAAAAATTCACCCACTCTAACTACCTAGGTACTTATAGAATAATAAATATTCATATCTATTAATATTTGTGAATAATATATTAATTTTATGTTAAATATGACACTTTTTCTGATAGCATACTCAACACGCAACAACGGGTTTCATTGAAATCTTACGTAACACACAACATTGAGTTATAACGAAACATAATATAATATTATTATTATTTTAAATGGTGGTTAAAGCCTAGATGTTGTATTGGAAGGAATGAATTGAACTAACTAAAATATGATTATACATGTTGGTTAAATGTCCTTACATTTATCTGATAAATTTTAGTGGCTCAAAATAAGAATGAATCGGATTTTAAGCATGGAATACTCTAATAGTTTTAAAAGGTCGTTTTACTATCATTTGATATAGAACCCTTTCTAAATATATTTTTTTCACTCTTATATGTTCTATTTGACATAATAAATTTCTACTATATAATTGGGACATAATAATTTACTTTGGATAAGGTTTTCATAATTTTTGGATAAAGTTCATTTTTTAATGAATATCGAAAAATACAACATTTCAATTCGAAACTGCATTTTCATCTAGTTTATTAATATATTTATATTGTAAATTATATTGATTTTAATGTTTAATTGGAATATATTTTTATAATTTAATCCAAATTTGGTAATTAGAAGTAATTTCACAATAAAATTTGACCTAAACATATATCAATCTATAGATAGTTAATACTTCTTAAAAAACCCGATTTTTTGTTTTGGCAATAGGAATTAATTTTTAATTAATTACTAAAAAAATTATTTTAATTTTTAAAAATTGATTCTATATTTGAAATCATTAGATCCAAATTTTATAAATCTTTACCTTTTATTTTTAGACATTATGAATAGTAACTTTAGTAATTATCTTATTTACCATGGTTAAAGGGTAAATCTGGTAAATAAGGGTAAAAATAAAATTATAATAATATTATACTACCATAAGACATGACATAATCCTATTGGATGAGATATTTACGACCATGGACATCCTTGGTTCGATTATGGGACCCCATAGAGCCACATGGATGTGAAAATGACATTTTTTAGGAATTAATTAATTGTAAAAAAATATTACATAAACAAATATATTTTACAAAAACAATTTTTATATGGGTTTATATAAACTATTAATTTCACTATAAATAAAAATAATAAATCTAAAAGGATTTACAACATCATGGTATTTTATTTATAATTTTTATACATCAAATAAATATATTTATTTAAGACACAATGCTGGTGTAGTGATTACCTTATTAATGAATGATTTAAATAAATGTGATTATAAATATTAAAATAAAACTATTCTGAAAATTTTTATTCAATCCAATAATTTTAGGGACGATTATAAATCATTATCTTTTAATTAATTATGTTCTTTCAAAATTATCATGTTTTTAGGGATTTTTAAAAAAGTCATGATATGAATAATATAAAAATTAACATAAATGAGTTTTAAAAAAATACTATTTTATTAAATGGCATAATAGTCCAAAAATCTGATATTCAATAAAATGACGTAGATAATCTTTAAAATTTCAGTAATGAACTACATGAGGTTATATTATCAATTTATTTGTAACTATATTAACCATAAAATATTAACATACAAGAAGACATGGTAAAAGTAAAATTAGTTAACTGAGGGTTAATGCAAAAAGATCAAGTTACATTTGTAACCTAGACATGTCTAAAATCTAATTTTTTGAGATTTTTTCGACCCAAAATCAACTTATAATTTAAATAAATTACATTGGAACCATTTGAAACCTAAAATGGTTTTATTAAAACAATATTTCAATACCTTCCGAAAGTTCTCATCCTCCCTCTTATAAAAGGGAATCAGATATACCCATTTAATAGCACTTCTAAAGCCCCTTGGATCTTCTAATATCACCCCAAATAATCTTATAATATCCCTCCCTCCATACTATAAGCCTTACCTTGGGTAGAAGGAAATTCGAGAAATCATTTAGGCTCAAATCAAAATAAGTTACTCAATTTAGAGGTAATGACTTCTCTCATGTTCTTTTCTATTATTTTCCTTCTCCACCTCCTTTGATCTTATTATTATTTTATTAAATAACAAAAATATAATACTAAATATACAAGGATGTTTTTATGATATGTATTATAACTACACTTACACACACCACTATCTAATGGATATGATCATATTGTTTCTATGTACGACAAACCACTGCCTCAAGAAATGATGATTATTCAATTTTCCCCTACAATCTCTCATGGTGGCCATTATAATGGTACTGTAAATATATATAATGTATATTATATTTATATTTTCTATATTATTATGAATTTTTTTATTTACAACATACCTTTATGTTTTCCATGATAAGTAAATAAGATAATTTCATTTGAATAAGTGTGGAATACTGCCCCCTAAAAGTTATATGACTAATTCATGCCATACATGGAATGTATAAAGGATGAAATTAATGAAATTATGAAATATATATATAATATGATATTATTATGGTATTATAATATATCTATGTATCATTATGTTTTCATTTATTTAATATGTCAAATAAATGAAAGTATCTTTCATGCGTATGTACGTCTTACTGTCTCTGTGAACGCTTAATTTCATTAAATTCCCCATGTGTTATGGAATATTATATATATGCATATACTAGATATATATGATATTTAAATCATGAATAATATTCTATAGATAATTTACTTTGGACCCCATGGACAATTTGTAATTATAAAAAGATCAATTTCGACTCAAGTACCTAATATCGACAAAACGATAGATATTAACTTAAACAATTATATAATTATTATAACTGGGTAATAAGAGATATAAAAGGAACAATAAAATAGAAAAATGTTCTTAGGAAATAATAAATTAACATATGTTTATTATTCAGGAAGAAAAAGGAACATACGTGACGAATCAGACTCAAGGTAAGGGAACTTCTTAACCCAATTTTCATTATTTGGGTTGATCTTCAATTTATTGAATATTTTGTGCTATAATTATGTGAGAAATAGAATTTTACGTCCTATACTATATTTATACTTGATTAATGTGAATTTATATTTAATACACATAATCGATCTATTTTATTTTCAAAAAGATCTTTGTAAGGGACTTCATCTCTATCTCCTTTCATTGATATATATCTTGATAATATATACTTCATTATTTTATACGGTGTATAATAGACCCCTTTGAATTTTAATATCATTCAATGAAAATTTTTTATTTTTTATTTGGAAATAGTTTTACTAAATGACAAAATGATTTTTTAACGTGTGTGGCGATAATGACCTCTCAGTCACCATAATCGTTATTTGGATTCCTCTATAGGCCTTAATGATTTTAAATGGAAAATAAATCCCTTATTCCCTTTTTGGGAGTTTAGGTATTGAAAATGGTATTTTAAATGGATTGAGTATTTTAATATACGGAAATGATTTCTTGTGATCTCAAATGAAATATTATTAGTGAAATGTGGATATTTTCAATAATTTATGTGTTATGATTATATAATTGTACTTAGACATTTGATGGGTGGTAATGTGATATCATAATGATGGGTGGTTATGTGATAAACCAATGACGGGTTGTTCTAGGATAAACCACAGATGGATGGTTACATTATAACCTTCAACGCATTGGTTATAAATGTCGGTCATATAGCTATTCCCTTTAGTGATATGTGTGGATATTGACAGAATGGTTATTCCATTTAAATATGTTTATGTCCCAAGTAACCTTTATAATCTATATGATTCTTTATGGGATTTATGATAATACATTCATTATAAAAAGGGTAAGCAATGAGCTTATATTTAGTGAAGTTTTTTTTCAACTTCTTAAAGGGGACAAGTATTACATAGTGATATAGTTTTCATGGTTTTCATGTTTTCATGAGACTAACAGTATTCATTTGTTATGTATCCCTTATAGAAACTTTTATGCTCATCCCATGTTTTGAAATGTTTTTCACAGGACATAATGATAAATAGAGTCAATTATGGTATCAAGGATAATTTATGATGTTAAAACATGAAATGATGTCATGTTTTTTTAAATAGTTTTTGTTCTATAAAAAATTTATAGTGAGTAGAAGTGTCAAATTGTAATATTGAAGTTGTTATGTATATGTTAGGACCTAATTCTCTAAATATCTAAAAAATAAAAGATCCTCGACAAAAATTAGATTCAAATTATTTACTTCTATCAAGATTAAGTAATGTTTATGGATAGGGCCTTATAGTTGCTATCAAAGGCTGGTTTAGATGTAACACCCCAAGCTTCCACGGTACGATTCTCTTCGAATAATACAGTAGCCTTAGTTGTACGCAACTTCGAGTTCTAACACACACTGTAATCAATCAAACTAGCTGTTATGAATAGTAATACCCACATTTTGAAATTCTATAAATTTTATCTTTCAAAATGAACTTCATTTTTGGATTCATAATATCAAAATTAGCTTAGGGTGATTTTTTGATTTTTTTCGGAAACTTTTAATTTTTGATGGATAGTGAAAAAAACACCGAGTTATAGTTTAAAACCAAATTTTTATTTAAATATTTATTTATTTTATTTAAATTTATTTCATGTCAAATTAGATACATAATACCAATATAAGTTCAATGTAATTCATTGGATGTAGTTTCGAATAATTTTAGATATATATAAATGTTTTTGAACTTTTCACAGTCTTTTACCCACCTCCTAGGAGAATTTGGAAATTCACATAAAACATAATTTTACCACTTCTGTGAATGGAATTTTGAAAATCCAAGAGACACGGTTAATATTAAGGAGTAAAATTTGGTTTAATAAGATAAAAATAATTTTTGGTGAATAGTAATTTTTTACTTTTATATACCACGGTTAAAAGTAAATAGGGTTATTAAGGGTAAAAATGATATTAATATTACCCTAACACATGTCCTAATTCTATTGGAAAAGTATATCTCGACCATAAACAACCATATGAATAAAATATTATCATTTTGGTCCACTTGGATTAGATTAGGACATTTATTGTTATTTAATTCAAAGAAGAGTTAAAAGAGTTACAATCAAAGTTTATTAACAAAAACATTTTTAATATAGGGTTATACATAAGATAACTTATATTATAAATATTTATTAGAAATATAGAAACATTTCCTACATAATGGTATTTTATTTATAATTTTTAGAAATTAAATAATTTAATTTATTAATGACACAATGGTGATGCAGTAATTACCTAATTAATGAAATATTAAAATAATTGATAATATAAATACCCAAATAAATATAATTGGAGACTTTTTATGAATTAAACTAATTTTATAGGTTAATATGACATGTTAGTAATGATTTAATAATATTTTGTCGAAGTAATCCTGTTGTTATGATTTTCACAAAATCAAATACCAAATAGTGTCAAAATTGACATAAAAGAGTTTTTAAAAAATATATTATATTATTAATTGATATTCAATTCCTAAAAATATAAGGTTCGGCCAAAAGACTTATATAATTATAGGTGTATCATTAATGAACCACTTTGGGTTCTCTTGGAAGTATATGGTAAGTTTATTAACCATATAATATAAAAATACAAAGAGACTTGGTAAATGTTAAACTATTTAACTAAGAGTTAAATATAAATGATAAGGTTAATTTAGTGACCCAAACCTGTATAAAATCTATTGGTTGAAAATATTTTGACCCAACCCCACCTTATTCTTTGAATAATACACTTTGGATAAATTATAAACCGAATATTAATTTATTATAAATTAATACATTATGTTTTTCATAAAGAGCCCCTCCACCTTATAAAAGGACACCACTTCTAACCAATTATTCATACCTTAAAAGCCTTTTAGATCTGCCAAACTCTGCCAAAATACCCTCTCAACTATCCTACCTTAATATTATAGTCCTTCCTTTAGTCATAAATCCAACCTAAGGATCCCTTTTGATCGAATCAAAAGGAAGAACCCGAAGAAGAGGTAATGTTTTCACCACCCTTTTTCAAGTTCCTTTATTCTTCAACTTCTTCTTTCTTTATTGTTTCCATTCTAAAATAATAACTCCAGTATATTATATATACTATGATGTTATTATAAATATGGTACAAACATATTCATCATTTTATCCATCCTTTTAATGACATGTCACCATACGTGCGTACGTACGGCCTACCGTCTCCACGTCGTGGTGTAATTGTTATTCAATACATTATTATTTGGATGGGTATAATAATGATTTGTAATTAATGTAAATAATTAATATAACATGATAGTTATTCTGTATATATTATATACCATCCAATTATATATTATTTTAATATCAAAAGAATGATATGGTCGCTCGTGCGTTCGTACGAACTACCGTCTCCACGAATGTGATGACATTCATTCCCCATCATATAAATTCAAGTATAATTCACATTTGATGATTAAAAATAATGTTTAATGACTTGATATCATTCTGGATATGAATAATATACTACCTATCCATAACAAACACGACTTATGTTACAAAACATATAAAATAAAATGAGTAAGTTAACACCTGAAACGATGATAATACAAAGATATTACTAAAATATTAATGTTAAAAGATCATATATTGTATCTTATTAATGTATATGAATGTTTTTTAATTTAATAAAATTTATTTCACCATTATACAGGAGGTTAATCTACCCTCAACCAAGGAAAAGTACAAGGTAATGGTTTATTTCACAATCTCTTCATTATCTGAGGTTGTTTATACGTAATTATCTACTGGGACTTATTTATCATCAACATCCATGTTTAGTAAAAATGTATTTCAAAACATTCTTACTATTTTATAGACTATGGGTTAATTTCATTTATAACCTTGTTGAATTATTATGATATTTTTATAAATGAATATTTCCATCATTTTCCAAACAATGTCCTTTTTATCCTTTTCGACAAAATTAAGGTAAGAATTTCTTTTTTAACTTATACGGCGGGTGCAGCTATTTTCCACCATTGTAAAATCTTTGAAGCTTCACGTACAAGCTTATAAAAAAAATTTCAATGTAAATGTGTTCTTTTATAATTATTTAACTTTTAAATGATTTTAAAATATATATATTTCTCTCAAATAGTTTTGATTTCATCTATGTCAACATCCTTTGGTGGATTTTAAGCTTATATGATGTTGATTTGTTATGATGAAAACATCCATATTGTATTGAAGATTTTGTGATATGTTTGACTATGGATGTGTTATTTTTATACCATTCATGATTTATGGAGAATTTATTGACATTTCGTATGCTAGTATTAATATGAATGTTTATGTTATGTTTAAACCTGTTCATAAGAGGAATGCATTGGACTTAATAAGTGAAGGGTGGAGCCCGCTAAAGCTCATTGATGCATCAGTAGGTCTTGTGACCCAAACTATATGTGGAATTGGATGAGGCCATTTCCAATTTGATTTATGGTTTTGGCCGAGGCCTTAATCATTTTTAGACATTTTGGATGAGGCCTTGAAAAAATGTTTCAAAGTTCCTGGCATTATACATTCCCTCATTATATAAATAATATTGATGGTTCATGTGGTCATTCGACTAGTAGAATACCCAGGATTATGTTTTATTTTTGAATTACTTACTCAGCTCATGTTATTGCCATAAAAATATTCATGTTTATTATTGTTAAAGGCGTGTGGTTTCAATTATTCACCATGCTTAATATTTATATCATTTTCAGCTGTAATACTTACACTTACTGAGTGTTTGAGATCACCTCTTTCTTATGTTTCATTTTCCCAGGATATGAAGAAGTTAGTTATGAGTGACCTGCAGGCATAATCTAGGAGGCTTGGATGTTTCTAATGAAATATATTTTTGTTTTATTTCTCTTCAAGTTGTAAAGTTGATCTTATGTATGAATCTTGTTTCTAATAACACTAAATTGATCGGTCTTTCGAGACATGATTTCCTTGTGATCATTTCAATGTTTTGTAATAATGCACCGACTCTGGGTAACTAGGTTCGGGGTGTTACAGTTGGTATCAGAAGAAGTTTAGTACAAATCTTGGAATCTATATTTAGATAAACTCTGATTAGAGGACATATCCCTACGATAGACATTGAGTATTAGTATAGAATAACTTTCTAGCATTTTGATATTGTAGAGATTTTGTGAGTTTTCCAAAGAAATAAATCCATGTCTGGATACGAGCAGGTAGAGGAAGATTTGGCACATATGTACCTAGGGGTAAAACCTGAAAACACCACTTTGAGCTAGACTCGAATGGGAACTGGTGGATGACAATGGGCCTTGTTGTACTCTTGGTTACGACACTCCCGGGGTATATGCTTAGGATAACTCTCATTTTCATTACAAACCATTATGAAGGGTTTATGAGTATATAAATCCTCAAAGAAACCATTTTTTTATGATTATCGGTTATATTCATAAACTGTTGAATTTATGTTAAGTGTTTCAAAAGTTCGTAATTATATATTTCAATTCATAAACTAATCTAGTTTATTCCATTTTTTAGAAATGGTGCCTAGTGGAAGGAATGGAAACTATATCACTCCATGTAGGGATTTCCCTCCAGCTCAAGATAATTATAGTGGAGCAAGTGATGCAACTCCTGTTGAACAGCTAATCACCATACTGGGTCAACTCACTCAGTTTATGAATAATAACCTTACCCGTATGGAGCACCCAGACCCACATCCTGGAGGATCAATGTTAGATCACTTCATGAGGCAACAACCACCAACATTAAATGGGAGTACAAATCCATTAGTGGTTGTGCAATGGATAAACTCCTTAGAAAGGATATTCCAAACTTTGGGGAATAGCGAAAGGGAAAAGGTTTTTATGGAATTTTACCGCCTCACTAGAGATACTGATCAATGGTTGACCCTGATTCAAAACACAAAGGATGATGAGGATGTATCAAATATGAAATGGAGGGAATTTAAATAAATTTTCATAGAAAAATACTTTCCTCGTGACCATCGAGCGGATATGGAAAGACAATTTCAGAGTCTGAGGAAAAAGGAGAACGGTAATGTTGCAAAGTATAAGGCTAACTTTACATGGATAGTGAGGCATGCTGTAGATTATACACATAACCCAAGAAGTAATATTGGTCGTTTATTTGATGGTTTGAAACCATTTCTTCGTTGAGCATTAGTATCACAATCCTTCCCATCATACGAAGATATTTTCTTGTGTGCTATCATAACAGAAAAGGAATTCTCTAAGTCTTATGACTTTAAATCAAAGCAAGAGAAGAAGAGAGCTGCTGAAAACTCTGGGAAACGAAATAAGGAAATTGGGAAGAAGGGGAGAATAAAATTTCCACCCTGTGATAATTGTGGAAGGAATCACCCAGGTGCCTGTCTAAAAAGAAAAGGAATATGCTACCAATGTAGACAGAAAGGATATCTAGCTGGTGATTATAAAGGAAAGAAAGATTCTACCAATGTCCAATGCTACAATTGCAGAGAGATGGGACATTATGAAAATGAATGTCCTTAGCATCCGGGAAACTTACCTTAGAAAAGGCCAAGAGATCAAGGCCAATCTTATGCAATCACTAATGCTGAGGTTGAAGCCCTAAAAGACATGGTGGAAGGTAATTTAATGGTTTCCTCAAGTTTAGAAAATGCTTTATTTAATTCTAGGTCATCACATTTTTTCATATCTTCTCAGTTTTCTAAGAAAATTAGATATTTCCAATTTGATTTGACAAGGGAGTTGTGAGTTTAAAATCTTAAGGGAAGTATCCTTACTACAAAATTCTATGGATATGTTCCCATTAGGGCATATAAATGTTCATTATCTACTGATCTCATCCTCATACCCATGACACAATTTGATATAATCCTCGGTATGGATTGCCTTTTGGAACATGATGAGAAAAATATATTATAAGAAGAAGGAGGATATGATTTTTATTAATATGATAAAGAACATCTTATCTTTAGATCAGAATCTTCACCACCTGATTCTTATCTAGACCCACCCCCAGTAGCTCAACTAAATTCAATTATCGTGGAAGAAGAGAATGAAATAAATGTGAGTGCGGAATGGAATGTTCAAATTGATTATGTACCTATTGTCAAAGAATATGTTGATGTGTTTCCTGAAGATTTTCTTGGATAACCTCCAGAACGAGAAATTGAGTTTTCTATTGATTTAATTCCTGGTTCAAGGCCCATATTAGAGACCCCTTATAGAATGGATACTGTGGAATTAGTTGAACTAAAGAAACAACTAGAGTAATTTAGTAATAAGGGATTTATTCACCCTAGTGTATCTCCATGGGGATCCCCTATCCTTTTTGTTAAAAGAAAGATGGATCTATGAGGTTATTTATCGACTATAGGGAAATCAATGCGATAACAATAAAGAACAAGTATCCCCTACCTCGCATTGATGATTTATTTGATCAACTGCATGGAGATCAATACTTTTCAAAGATTGACCATCAATCTGGATACCATCAGTTGTGTGTGAATAAGGAAGACATTCCGAAGACAGAATTTTAAAATAGGTACGGGCATTACGAGTTTAAAGTAATGCCTTTTGGATTGACTAATGCACCCTCTGTATTCGTGGATCTAATGAATATATTTTTCAAGGAATATCTAGATGATTTTGTGGTGGTATTTATTGATAATATCTTTGTATATTCCAAAAGCTATGAAGATCATGAAAATCACTTGCGCATTATTTTGAAGACTCTGAGAAGACATGAATTATATGGAAAGTTTAGCAAATGTGAATTCTGGATTCAAGAGATGTATTTTCTTGTCTATATTGTCTCTAAAGATGGAATATATGTTGATCCTTCTATGACCAAGGAAATCCAAGAATGGACTGCACTGACAAGTATAACTGAGGTGCACAGTTTTATTGGTTTAGCAGGTTATTATCGACGTTTCTTCCTGAATTTTTCCCGTTTGGCTAACCCATTAGAGAAGCTCACACGTAAAGGGGTTAAATTTGTTTGGAAAAAAAAGTTTGAAGAATGTTTTGAAGAACTAAAGAGAAGATTAGTCAATTCTCTGATTTTGACTCTACCATTGGGAAATGTCAGGTTTGTTATTTAATGTGACGCATTGAAGAAATGACATGGTTGTGTCTGTTCATAATGATAGAGTTATTGCCTATGCATCACGACAGCTGAAAATTCATGATCAAAACTATCCTACTCATGCCCTTGAGTTAGTTGCTGTAATATTCGCTTTGAATATTTGGAGACTCTATCTCTATGGTAAAAAATGTGAGATTTAGTCTGATCACAAGATTTTGAAGTATATTTTCTCACAAAAAGGACTCAACATGAGGCAAAGGAGATGGCTTGAACTACTCAAGGATTATGATTTTACGATAAACTACCACTGGGGGAAGGAAAATAAGGTGGCAGATGCTATGAGCTGAGAGTATCATGGAGTTTTGAGTAATATGAGAGTTGAAAAGGATCCTTTATACAAGGTTTTAGTAAAGATGGATATGGGAATCACCATGGAAGGTGAAACGTCAATAATTTTTCAAATGGTTTCTGAACCATCTTTACTAGAAAGGATAAAGAGTTCTAAGACTGGTGATGAAGAGTTTAAAAAGAATATTAAAGATGTGAATGATGGGAGATTGAGTGACTTTGTGTATGAAGATGGAATTTTGAAATTTGGGAAAATACTTTCTTTTCCCAATATACCTGATCTAAAAAGAGAGTTGTTGGATGATTCTCATAGTTCCAATTTCTCTATACACCTTAGGAGCACAAAAATGTATAGATATTTGAAGGAACATTTTTGGTGGACCAACATGAAGAGGGACATTGCTGATTTGTGTCAAGATGTATTGTTTTTCAATAACTGAAAGCTGGAAGGTAGCAGCCTGGAGGAGTCATGCAACCTCTTCCCATACCTGAGTGGAAATGGGATAATATTACGATGGACTTTATCATGGATGAATCATCGAAAGAACGATGAAATATGGATCATTATTGATCTTCCTACCAAGTCAGCACATTTTCATGCTATTAGGGAAGATTTACCACTCGATGCCTAGCAAGACTATATATTAATAAAGTTTTGAGACTTCATGGAGTACCCCTATCGATTGTTTCTGATTGTGATCCCCATTTTACTTCAATATTCTGGAAAAGTCTTCAGAAAGCCATAGATACTCAACATCATTTGAGAACTGCCTACCACCCCCGAAGTGATGGACTATTAGAACAGAATATTCAAACCTTATAAGACATGTTGATATCTTTCACACATGACTTTCAGGGTATGTGGGATCAATATTTACCTCTGGTAGAATTTTCCTATAACAATAGCTTCCATTCGAGTATTCTGATGGCACCATATGAAGCGTTATATAGAAAGAGATGTCTCACACCAACCTGTTGGGATAAAGTTGGTGAAAGAAAACTTGTAGGACTAGAACTGGTGGAGGAAACGATGTAACAGGTAAAGGTAATCCAAAACCACATCAAAGCAGCTCAAAGTATCTAGAAGAGCTATGCCGATAACCGGAGGATGGATTTGGAATTTCTGGTTGAAGATCTTGTTTTCTTGAAGGTATCTCCATGGAAGGGAGTTATAAATTTTGGTATGAAGGCTAAATTGAGCCCCAGGTACATCGTACATTTTGAAATTCTAGAACGAATTGGGTATGTATCTTACCGATTAGCAATGCCGCCAAGTCTCTCCATAGTTCACGAAGTGTTCCACGTATCACTATTGAGAAAATACATGTCTATTCCAATGCATGTACTCACCTTTGAGGAATTATAACTGGATCCCAATCTATCTTATTGTGAAGAGCCCATCACGATTCTTGATACGAGAGAACAGGTGATGACAAACCGGATGGCTCGTCTGGTAAATGTTCTATGGAGGAACCATAAGATAGAAGAGGCAATGTGGGAACCTGAGGAACTTATGATGAAGAACCACCTGAGTCTTTTCATGCGGTAGTATTCTATAAAATTTTGAGGATGAAATTATTTGAAGGAGGGGAGAATGTAACACCCCAAGCTTCCACGGTACGATTCTCTTTGAATAATACAATAGTGTGTGTTGTACGCAACTTCGACTTCTAACACACACCACAATCAATCAAACTAGCCGTTATGAATAGTCATACCCACTTTTTGAAATTTTATAAATTTTATCTCTCAAAATGAACTTCATTTTTGGATTCGTAATATCTAAATTATCCTAGGGTAAATTTTTGGTATTTTTATGAAAACTTTCAATTTTTGATGAATACTGAAAAAACACTGAGTTATAGTTCAAAACCGAATTATTATTTAAATTATTATTTATTTTATTTAAATTTATTTCAGGTCAAAATAGATACATAATACCTATATAAGTTCAATTTAATTCATTGGAGTTACTTTAGAATAATTTTAGATATATAAAAATGTTATTGAGATTTTCACGATTTTTTACCCACCTCCTACGAGAATTTGGAAATTCACAAAAAACATAATTTTACCTCTTCTGTGTGTGGAATTTCAAAAATCCGAGAGACATGGTTAATATCAAGTAGTAAAATGTGATTCAATAAGATTCAAATAATATTTGGTGAATAGTAAATTTTAACTTTTATTTACCACGGTTAAAAGTAAATCGGGTCATTAAGGGTAAAAATGATATTAATATTACCCTAAAAGATATCCTAATTCTATTGGAAAAGTTTATCTCGACCAAAAAAAACTTAGAAATAAAATATTGTCATTTAGGTCCCCTTGGATTAGATTTGGCCATTTTTTATTATTTAATTCAAAGAAGAGTTAAAAGAGTTAAAATCAATGTTTATTAAATAAAACATTTTTAATATAGTGTTAAACATAATATAAATTCTATTATAAATAATCATTAAAAAGATAAATAGATTTAATACATAATGGTATTTTATTTATAATTTTATGACATTATATAATATTATTTATTTATGACACAATGGTGATGGAGTAATTACCTAATTAATGAAATATTAAAATAATTGATAATATGAATACCCAAATAAATGTACTTTGACACTTTTTATGAATTAAAATAATTTTATAGGTAACTATGACATGTTATTATTGATTTAATGTTGTTTTCTTGAAGTAATCCTGCTGTAATGATTTTCACAAAAATCAAATACCAAATAGTGTCAAAATTGACATAAAAGAGTTTTTAAAACAAATATTATATTATTAATTGATATTCTATTCATAAAAATCTATGGTTCAGCCAAGAGACTTAAATAATGATATGTGTATCATTAATGAACCACTTTAGGTTCTATTAGATATATATGGTATGTTTGTTAACCATAAAATATAAAAATACAAAAAGACAAGTAAAATGTCAAACTATTTAACTAAGAGTTAAATACAATTGATAAGGTTAATTTAGTGACCCAAACCTATCTAAAATTTATTTGTTGAAATTATTTCGACCCATACCCACCTTATACTTCTAATAATCTACTTTTGAGCCATTATAAACCGAATATCAATTTATTATAAATTAATACATTAATTTTTTCCTAAAGAGCCCCTCCTCCCCCTTATAAAAGGACACCACTTCTAACCAATTATTCATACCTTAAAATCATTTTGGTTCGCCCAACCTCTGCCCAAATAACCTCTCAACTATCCTCCCTTAATCCTAGTGGCCTTCCTTTAGTCATAAATCCAACCTATGGATCCCTTTTGACCAAATCTAAAGGTAGAACCCGAAGAAGAGGTAATGTTTTCACCACCCCTTTTGAAGTTCCTTTCTTCTTCAAATTCTTCTTTCTTTGTAGATTACATTCTAAAATAATAACTCTAGTATATTATATATACTGTGATGTTAGTATAAATATGGTAAAACCATATTCAGTATTTTATCCATCCTTTGAATGACATGTCACCATACATGCGTTCGTACGGCCTACCGTCTCCACGTCATGGTGTAATTGTTATTCAATACATTATTATTTGGATGGGTATAATAATGATGTTTAATTCATGTAAATAATAAATATAACATGATAATTATTCTTTATATATGATATACCATCCAATTATATATTATTTTAATATCAAAAAAATGATATTGTCGCTCGTGCGTTCATAGGGACTACCGTCTCCACGAATGTGATGATATGAATTCCCCATCGTATCCATCCAAGTATAATTATCATTTGTTGATTAAAAATAATTTTTAAAGAATTTATATTATTCTGGATAATAATATGATACAACCAATCCATAAAAACATGACTTATGTAACAAAACATATAAAAGAAAAAGAGTAATTTAACACCCGAAACGACAATAATACAAAGATATTATTAACAAAGCAATGTTAAAAGATCATATATGATATCATATTAATGTATATGATTATTTTATAATTTAATTAAAATTATTTCATCATTATATCGGAGTTTAATCTACCCTCAACCAAGGAAAAGTACAAGGTATGGGTTTATTTCACAATCACTTCATTATCTGAGGTTGTTTATACGTAATTTTCTACTGGGACCTCTTTATCATCCACATCCATGTTTCTTAATAATGTATTTCAAGACATTCTTACTATTTTATAGACTATGGGTTAAATTCATTTATACCCTTGTGGTAATTTTTATAAGATTTTTATAAAGGAATCTTTCCGTCATTTTCCAATCAATGTCATTTTTAACCTTTTCGGAAAAATTAAGGTAAGAATGTCTTTTCTAACTTATACGGTGGGTGCGACTATTTTCAACAATTGTAAAATCTTAGAAGCTTCTCTTACAAGATTGTAAGAATATTTTTATATTAATTGTGTTCTTTTATAATTAGGTGACTTTTAAATGATTTCAAAAAAGTGATATTTCTCTCAAATTGTTTTGATTTCATCTATGTCAACATCCTTTGATGGATTTTAAGATTATTTGAAGTTGATTTATTATGATACAAAACATCCATATTGTATTGAATATTTTGTGATATGTTTTAATGTGGATGTGTTATTTTTATACCATTCATGGATTATGGAGAATGTATTTACATTTCGTATGCTAGTATTAATACGAATGTTTATGTTATTTTTAAACCTGTTCATAAAAGTAATGCATTGGAGTTAATAAGTGACAAGAGGAGCCCGCTATAGCTCTTCGATGAATCGGTAGGTCTCATGAGACAACTAGACATGGATTTGGCCGAGGCCCTTTCCCAATTTGATTTATAGTTTTTGGCCAAGGCCTTAATCATTTTTAGACATTTTGGTTGAGGCCTTGACAAAATGTTTCAGAATGTCCGGCATTATACATTCCCTCATTATGGAAAAAATATTCACGGTTCATGTGGTCATTCGACTAGTAGAATAACCATGATTATGTTTTATTGTGGAATTATTTACACATCTCATATTCTTTCCATAAAATTATTCATGTTTATTATTGGTAAAGGCATGTGTTTTAAATTATTCACCATGTTTAATATTTATATCATTTTCCGCTGTATTAATTACCCTTACTGAGCATTTGAGCTCACTCCTTTCTTATGATTCATTTTCCCAGGATATGAAGAGGTTATTTATGAGTGACCTGTAGGCATAATCTCGAAGGCTTGGATGTTTCTAATGAAATATATTTGTGTTTTATTTCACTTCAAGTTGTAAAGTTGAACTTATGTATGAATATTGTTTCTAATAATACTAAACTAATCGGTCATTCGAGACATGATTTCCTTGTGATCATTCCAATGTTGTGTAATAATGCACCAACTCTGGGTAACTAGGGTCATGGTGTTACATTAGATAACTTTAAAGGCTATGGTGTTATTTAAGCATATGTGACACAACTATAATGGTTAGAATATTAGAAATGTTCACTGTTATTTTAGAAAAGTTTAATGAGTTTAAGATTACATGAATAATTATATCTTAGTATTTACCCTCTGAATAAGATAGTATATGATAATTTTACTAATATACTCACACATACCATTTTATTTTTTGTAAATGGATGAATTTAACTGTCAAAAAATTAATAATGGATGTGAAGAAAATTGTGATGGTTTTATAAATACGAAACCAAAATAAATAGGAGTTATAATGAGAACTATTATGGTTATTTTTAACTAACTATCTAGAGTCACGACTGATCCCTTGAACATTGGTGATTTTTCTATGGCATCATATATGTGAAAAATGAATCCCTATGGAAGTTCTGGTAATAATCATAAAGGTAAGTATTTTAAAAAAACCATTGTTTCTAGGATATGGAAGGAAACACCTAGGAAAATGTTTCAAAGGGATAGGAAGATGTTATAGATGTTGTAGTGAAAGTCATAATGAAATTACCTATCATGGAAAAAGGAAGTGTTTAGTTTACTCCAGTAAAGGGAAATAAGTTATTTCGAATGGATAAATTAAATGTTTTAAATGTGGTGTGCACGGTCATTAAATAAATAGATTTCTTAAGAAGAAGGTTCAATAATGGGATCAGTATAACCATAAAAATATATGTTTACCAATGCCTAATGCCATTACAAGCCAGGATGAGGAAACTGGAAATGGCCAGTGAAAGGTGTGGATTATTTCTTACCTGATGTATTAATATTATTGAATATTAGGATATGATTCATGGTATTGTTTGTAGGAAAGAAGTATTATAGAATAATTTGAAAATAGTGTTAAGGGTTCATGAATATTGTTGGATGATTAAGATGTATACATTTTAGAAATTCGATAGTTGTGTTAAATATCTTTGTGGTAAAATTTTTATAAGTATTAATGCTCTTTTGTTGATGGGATTACTTTGGAATAATTTTCTCTTGTATGTGAAACCCTAAAAATTGTATGTGAAAATTATAATTGGGGAAAAATTATCTTTTCTTCTGGGGATATAGTGATACAGAACTATTAGGGTTTATATGATCCTTGAATTTGAGTAAATTAAGGGTTATTACTTTTTGGGATGAAAATACTAGGTATGAAATAACATTTGAGGTTAAAACAAGTTATTGATATTTTTAATTATTTTTATCTCATTTTTTAATGTTATTATAATTATATAGTCTATAAAAAACTAAAACATGCAGACTGCATGAGAACTCGTCGCACAAGAAAAAGTTGTGGGAATCGAACCCACAACCAAGGTGAAATTGTGATTTATCTTTTACCACTGGACTACGTGAAGTATTTGGTTAGTATGACTAATTTTTTTAGTTAAATGATTTAATGGATCACTAATAAGTTCATTTTGGGAAAATATTTTTTTCAAATGGATATCCTTATTACGGGAAAAAGATTTGGTGATTTATGTTATAAATGTTATTTTAGAAGACGTTCACTGATTTGGGAACACTATATGCCTAAAAATTGAATACATTGGGATTTATTTTATGGTGTAATGGTTGAATTTTATTTTGGAATAATCTATGTTTTTTGTGGACATATGATGATGAATAATCTATCATGGATAATATGTGATTATGTTAATTCCTTTAGAGTATGATAATTTAGGATTAGTCGATGTAATGTGGAGATAAATGTTATGATTTGTTGTGGAAAACTATGTGATCAAGTCCTTCTGAATTATGTGTTTCAATCTTAGTTTGAATATTTTGAGGAATTTTAAGGACAATTTATAATTGAATTTTCTATTCAGAACTATTGGTATTTTTGAATTTTTGATATTAATAGTAGTATTTCTTTCTATAAAGGATTATCCTTTTTTCCGATTTTCTTATCTTGTATTAACCATTTTTGTTTTGGTTAATGTATAATGATCGGGGAAGTATATCATTCCTATTTTATAGATTATTTGATTCTCTATATGTTGATTCTAGCACTTCATGTGTGGCCAAGTCATCTTGGGTACTCATTGTTTTTTGAATGGATGAGTTTGTGGTAGAAATTTATTAAAGGATGAAACTGTACTTGAAATGTAAGTATATTTTCTTTATGTTTTTAGTCAATTTCATAAATAAATTCCTCAAAATTGGGAAAAGGAACATAATACAAAAATTATTTCTGTTCAATTATCATACTATGGAATCAAATACTATTTAACCCATCACATGTTATGGTTTTATGGTAGTTAACTTTCTCTTGATCATGTTTTCTATCACTCTTCATCTGAACTTCACATAAAGCTTCTCTTACATTTCCATGTTTTCCTACATAGAACCCTAGTATGTCTTATATGGGAGACCTTTTTACTTCTCTTTATTGCATTAAAAGTGGGAGTTTTATTGACTCCTTTTCCAATTTGAGATTTCTAATGATGTTTCTAAGAATAATTCAAAAATTGTGAGGATGTAATTTCCAAAAGGGGGGAATGATGTAACAAACAAGGTATTTATAGAATAATTAATTTTCATATAAATTTATATTTATGATTACGATTTTAATTTTATATTAAACATGACACTTTTTTTGATAGCGTACTCAACACGCAACAATGGGTTTCTTTGAAAGCTTTTGTTTCACACAACATTGAGTTCTACCAAAAAATAATATGATATTATTTTTATTTTAAATGGTAGTTAAATCCTATATATTATATTGGTGGTAATGGACAGAACTAACTAAAATATGATTATAAATCTATGTAAAATGTCTTTACATTTATCTGATAAATTTTAGAGGCTTAAAATAAGAATGAATCTGATTTTAAGCATAAAATTGTTTAATATTTTTAAAAGGGCATTTTACCACCTTTTGATGAAGAAACATTTTTAAATATATTTTTTGTATATTTTATATATTATATTTTACAAAATAAACATCTTATATATAATTAGTACATCAAAATTAACATTGGATAAGTTGCTGGAAATTTTCTGATATAGTTCATTTCTTAATGATTAAAAAAAATACAGCATTTTAGTTCAAAACTATATTTTCATATAATTTACTTATATAGTTAGTTTATTCTTTTAAATGATTATAAAGTTCAATTAAATTATATTTTTATCATTTAATCCAATTTTTTTGATTTTATGTAATTTACCATTGAAATTGGACATAAACATATGTCAATATTTTGGTAGTTATTACATCTTAGAAACCCGATTTTTGGTTTTGAAAAAGGTAATTAATTTTAAATTACTTACCTGAAATTATGTGTTTTGAATTTAGAAAAATGTATTCCATATTTGGAATCATGTGATCCAAATTTTGTAAATATTTACCTTTTATTTTTAGACATTATGAATAGTAACTTGATAATTATTTTATTTACCTTGGTTAACGGGTAAATCTGTTAAATAAGTTAAATAATAAAACAATGTTAATATTAAACAACCCTAACACATGTCCTAATCCAATTTTATGAGATATTTCTGATCATTGTAATCCTTTAGTCGATTTTGGTTCCCTATGGTGCCACATAGATATATAAAGGACATTTTATAGAATTTAATTTAATGTAATGAAAAATATATCATAAACATATATATTTTACTAAACCAATTTTAATATGAGTTTATACAAGTGTTCTATTCTACTATAAATAGTCATTATAAATATAAAATGAATTTATATGACATGGTATTTTATTTATAATTTTTAGACATCAAATAAATAAATTTATCTATAATACAATGATGATGTTGTGATTACCTTATAAATGAATGGTTTAAATAATTGAGATTATAAATATTAAAATAAATTTATTTTGAAACTTTTTAGGCCATCCAAGAATTTAATGAATCAGTATGATTTTTTATATTTTATTTAATGATTTTTTTTTCTAAATAATCAAGTTGTTATGGTTTTTAATAAAATCCATGATATGAATAATATAAATATTGACTTAAATGCGTTTTTAAAACAAATACTATTTTATTAAATGATATAATAATCCTAAAAATGTATGATTCAGAAAAATGACATATATAATGTTTAAAATTTCATTAATGAACCATTTGAGGTTCTATTGGCAGTTTATAGTAACTATATTCACCATATAATATGAATATACAAGAAGGCATGGTAAGAGTCAAATTAGTTAACTAAAGGTTAAAGCTAAAAGATAAGGATACATTTGTGACCAAAACATGTCTAAAACCTATTTTTTGAGAGTTTTCAGACAAAATAAATCTTATAATTAAAATAAATTACTTTGGGACCATTTAAAAACGAAAATATTTTTATAATAAAATATATTTCAATAACTTACAAAACATCCCCTCCTCCCTCTTATAAAAAGGCATCGCCTATAGCCATTTAATAACACCTCTCAAGACCAATAGATATTCCAAAATCTTTCCAAATAATCTCCCAATATTCCTACCTTCCTTATAGAATATTTATCTTGGGAAGAAGTCAATTTAAGAAAGCCTTTAGGTTCAAATCAAATGAAGTTACCCGATTTAGAGGTAACGTCATCTCTGAAGTTCTTTTATTTTATTTTCCTTCCACATTCCCTATGATCCTATTATTATTTTATTATATAACAATCCATTATAATATATATACTAGTATGTTTTTTATGAGATTTATTCTAACTACACTTACTCACACATCCATCTAATAGTTACAAACATATTGTTTATGTTTACGGCGAACTGCTGCCTCACGAAACAATGATTTTTAGGTTTTACCCTACCACCTCTCATGGTGGCCATTTTTATGGAATTATAATTATTTATGATTTATATTATATTTATATTGTCCCTTTTATTCGTTATTTTTTGTTTTTATCATATCTTTATGTTTTCCATGATATGTAAATACGATAATTTCATTTGAGGAAATGCAGACTACCTCCCCCTAAAAGTGATAATAATTTTCATGCCATAAATGGAATGTATGAACTTAAAAAACATATATATAATTTATATTATACTGGTCTTATAATATATTTATGTATCATTTATTTTTCATTTTTTTAATATGACAAATAGGTGAAAGTAGCGTTCATGCTTATGTACGACTTACCATCTCCATGAATAGGGCATTTCATTTCATGTATTTAAAAGTTATGAACAATTATAAATACATATATACTAGATATATATGTTATTTAAATCATGAATACTATTCTGGATAGAATGTTCTTCTTACCATATGGATAATTTGTAATTATAACAAGATCATTTTCAACTCAAGTACACAATATCGATAAAACAACCAATGTTAACTTAAATAATTATGTAATTTTAATAATTTTTTAATATTTGATATAAAATGAACACTAAACTTTAAAAAGGTTCTAAATCAAGTATAAATCAACATAAATTTATTATACTGGAATAACAAAGAACATACGTGATGAATCAAACTCAATGTAAGGGAACTTCTTACCCCAATTTCTATCCTTTGGGTTGATCTTCAAATTCATGAATATGTTGTGCTATTATTATGTGAGAAATAACTTATTATGTCCTATATTTTATTTATACTTGATTTATGTGTAATTATAGTTAATAGACATAATTGATCTATTTTATTTACAAAATCCTCTTTTTAAGGGACTTCATCTCAATCTCCTTTCATTGAGGCATATCATGAAAATATAAACCTCCTTCTTTTATGTGGTGTATAATAAACCCCTTGGAATTTTAATTTCATCCAAATGGAATCTTTTTTTCGATGAATCATTTTAATAAATGAAAAAAGTATTGTTTTTAACAAATGTGGTGACAATAACCTCTCTACCACCGTAATCATTTTTGGGCTTCCTCTAAAAGTCATAATGTTTTTAAAAAGAAAATAAATACCTTATTCTATTTTTGGGTGTTTTGGAATTAAAAATGGTTTTTGAAATTAATTGAGTATTTCAATAGATTGAAATGTTTTCTTGTGATTACAAATGATATGTTATTAGTGAAATTCTGATATTTGAACTATTTTATGTGTTATGTTTATATAATGGTACTTGGACATTTGACGGGTGGTTACGTGATAAACAAATGATGGGTGGTTACATGATGAACCAAATATCGGGTGGTTCCATGATAAACCATGGATGGGTGGATACATTATAACCATCAATGCATTGGGTATGTAAATTGGTCGTATGAAAATTCCATTTAGTGATATGTGTGAAATTAGACCGTATGTTTATTCCATTTAGGTATGTTTATGCCCTAAGTTACCTTTATATGTTAAATGTCTCTTCTATAGGGTTTATGGTAATATTTTGGTTACAAAATGGTAAGAAATGATATTATATTCAGTGAAGTGTTTTTTCTACTTCTTATAGGGGAAAAGTATTACATTTTGATATACTTTTCATGGTTTACATGTTTCTCAAGACTAACAGTTTTGTATCCTTATGTATCCCTTACTGAGATTTTTATGCTCATCCCAAGTATTGAAATGTTTTGATAGGGCATAATAATGAATAGAGTCAAGGATGGGATCAAGGATAAGTTTTTATGTTAAAACATGTAATAATGTCATGTTTCTTTTTAAAGAGTTTTTGTTTTATAAAAAAATAGATCATGAGTAGAAGTTTCAACTTGTAATATTGAAGCTATTATTTATAAGTTATGACCTAATTCTATAAATATCTAAAAATTAAAAGAACCTTTATGTGAATTAAATTCAAATTATTGACATATCATAATATTAAGTAATTTTTATGGCTGGGGCCTTACAGTTGGTATCAGAGGTCAGTTTAGATAACATTAGAGGATAGGGTGTTATTTATGAATAAGTGACATAACAATAATGGTTTGAATATTATAATGATTCATAGTTAATTTAGATGAATTTAATGAGTTTAGGATAACATAAATAAGTATATATTAGTGTTTAACCTTTTCATAAGATATAATATGATGATTTTACTAATATACTCACACTTACCTTTTTGATTTTTGTAAATGGATGGATCTAGAGGGCACAAAAGTAAAAATGGATGTGATGAAAACTATGATGGTTTTTTTGAATAAGTAACCTAATGAAATGGGAGCAGCAATGAGAACTCTTGTGGATATTTTTAACTAACTATCTGAAGTCATGATTTAATACTTTAACCTCGGTGAATTTTCTAAGGCATCATATATGTGATAATTGAATCCCTACTGAAGTTTAGGTAATGATCATAAAGGTAATTATATTCAAAATACAATGTGTCAAGGATGTGGAAAGAATAACCTAGTAAAATGTTTCAAATGGATTGAAAGATATTATAGATTTTGTAATGAAGGTCATAAATCAATAACATATCATGGAAAAAAGGAAGAATTCAGTTGACTCCATGAAAGGGAAATAAGTTTTTTCTGAGGGATCAATTGAATGTTTTAAATGTGGTGCACATGGTCACTTCACAAATATATTTCATATGAAGAAGGTTCGGGAATAGGATCAGTAGGACCATAAAAATGTATTTTTACCAATGCCTAATGCCAATCTAATTGAGTATGGGGAAACTAGAAATAACCTTTGAATGGTATGAATTATTTCTTAGATGATGTAATGATATTATTGAATCTTAGGATATGATTCATAATTTTGATTGTAGAAAATAAGCATTATGGAACATGTTGAAATTTTTTATTCAAGGAACATGAATTTTGTTGGATTATTAAGATGTATGCACTTTATTAATTCGAGAGTTCTGTTAGATATTTGGGTGGTGAAATGTTTAAAATATTAATGCTCTTTTGTTAATGGGATTACTTTTGAAGTCCTTTCTCTTGTATGTGTTACCCATATTTTTGAATGTGGAAATTCTAGTATATGAAGATTTATCTTCTCTTTTTTTGATATAGCTATAAAGAACCATTATGGTTTATATGGTCCTTGAATTTGAGGCAATTATGTTTTATTACTTTTTTGGATGAAAATTCGAGGTATGAGATAACCTTTGAGGTTAAAACATGTTATTGATATTTTGATGGATTATTATCTCATTTTTTAAATTTTATTAAAATTATATTGTTTATGAAAAGGGAAAACACACAGTCCATGTGACAACCCATCTCATTAGACAAAGATGTAGTAATTGAACCCACAACCAAAGGTTCATTTGGATTTATCACCGACCTCAATACTATGTGATGTCCTTTGTTAGTATGACTAATTATTTTTCGTTAAATGATGTTACGTATCAATAATAATTTTATTTTGGGAATTTATGTTTTATCAAATGGATCACCCTAGTATAGGAAAATGATTTTGTGATTATGTTATAAATGTTATTTTATAAGTCATTCACTCATTTAGGAACACTATATTGCTAAGAAAAATAGAATATTATGGGTTTTAATTTTTGGAGTAATGGATTAATTTTATTTTGGAGTACTCTATGTTTTTTTGTGGACTTATGGTGATGATTAACCTATCATGGATAATATGTTATTAATTTAATTACTTTTTAGTATGATACTTTATGATTATTTGATGTTATTTTTAGATAAATGTTAAGATATGTCGTGGAAGACTATGTGATCAAATCCTTTTGAATTTTTGTTCTCAATTTTAGTTGGATTATTTTGATTATTTTTAAGGAAAATTGTTTATTTAATGGTCTTTTTTGTACATTGGGTATTGTTTGTTGCATTTTATTGATTAAGAGTAGTATTTATTTCTATAAATTATAATCCTTTTGGGGGATTATATGATCTTGTACTAACCATTATGGTTTTGGTTAATGTATAAAGGTAGGTGAAGTATATAGTTCATCTTTTTGAGATTATTTGATTTTCAAGAAGTTGACTCTAGCACATTAGGTGAGTCCAAGTCATCATCAGTACACATTATTTGGAGAAAAGATGAGTTTGTGGTATAAATTAATTAAAGGATGAATCTCTACTTGAAAAGTAAGTATATTTCCTTATGTTCTTAGTCAATATCATAAATAATTTCAATAAATTTGAAAAATGAACTTAAAAAATGTTGTACGGTCAATTTTCCTATTGGTGAATCAATAACCATTTAACCCATCAGATGTTATGGTTTTCTGGTAGTAAACTTTCTACAGATCATGTCATCTATCACTCTCTCTCAGAACTTGACACTTAGTTTCTCTTCCATATCCATGTTCTCCTACATGGAACCCTACAATGTGTTATCATGGGTGACCTTTGTGTTAAAATTTATTTATTTAAAAGTGATAATTTTTTTAACTCTTTTTTCTGATTTGGTATTTTCACTGATGTTTCTGAGCCCAATATTAAAATTGCAAGGACACAATTTCAAAATGGGGGGAAGGATGTAACGACCCAGGTATTTATAGAATAATAAATTTTCCTATCTATTAATATATATTAATAAGTTATTAATTTTATTTTAAACATAACTCTTTTTTGTATAGCTTACTCAACACAAAACAATGGGTTTCATTGAAATCATACATTGCCCAAAACAATGAGTTCTACTAAAAAATAATATAATAATACTATTACTTTAAATTGTAGTTAATGAATTGTAATTGTATTGGTGGGAATGAACATAAATAACAACAATATTATTATAAATGTTTGTTAAATGTCTTTAAATTTTTCTAATAAATTTTTAAAGTTTAAAATTAGAATGAATATGATTTTAAGCATTAAATACTCTAATACTTTTAAATGGTCATTTTACAACCTTTTCACGAAAAACCCTTTTTAAGTATACTTTTTCTCACTTTTGTATTTTATTTTTGACTAAATAATCTTCTTCTATATAATTATAACATCAAATTTTACTTTGGATAAATTTTGAATTATTCTGATAAAGTTCATTTTTTTTAATTAATAGTGAAAAATACTGCAATTTCATTCCCAACTTCCTTTTCATCTAATTTATTTATATAGTTATATTGTACTTTTAATTGGTTTTAAAGTTAAATTGGATTATATTTTTCTCATTTAATCGAATTTTTTTCATTGGAAGTAATTTCACGTTGTAATTGGACATAAACATATGTCAATTTTTTGACAGTTATTACTTCTTAAAAACCAGCTTTTTAGTTTTGACAATAGGAATTTATTTTAAATTAATTACCGAAAATTATATGTTTTGAATTTGGAATTTTTTATTCCATATTGTGAATAATTAAGTACAAATTTTTGTAAATAGGTTCCTTTTATTTTTATAAATTATGATTAGTAACTTCAGTTAATATTTTATTTACCATAGTTAAATGGTAAATCTTAAAAATAAGGGTAAAACTAATATTATAATAATATTAAACTACCCTAACACATGACCTAATCCTATTATACGAGATATATCCGACCATGGGTATCTATAGGTCAATTTTGGGACCCCCTGGAGCCACTTGGACTTGAAAATGACACTTTATAAGAATTAAATTATAGTGAAAAAATTAAATCATAAACAAATTTCTTTTACTAAAATAATTTGTATAAGGGGTTATATAATTTATCTCTTCAACAATAAATAATAATTAGAAAGGTAAACTTTTTTACTACAACATAATATTTAATTTATAATTTTTAGATCTCATATGAGTAAATGTTTTAATGACACAATGATGATGTAGTGATTACCTTATTAACGAACAATTTATATAAATGAGATTATAAATATTAAAATAAATTTATTTTGAAAGTTATTATGTCATACAAAAATTTTGGGGATGCGTATGAATTGTTATATTTGAATTAATTAATCGTTTTTAAAATAATCAAGTTGTTATGGATTTTTAAAAAATCATGTTATGTATAGAATAAAAAAATACATAAATGTGTTTTAAAAAATACTATTTTAATAAATGGTATAATATTCATAAAAATATAATATTTTTCCGAATAACATAGATAATGTTTAAAAAATCATTAATGATCCACTTGAGGTTCTATTGTCATTTTATAGTAACTATATTAACCATATTATATGAATATATATGAAGACATGGTAATAGTCAAATTAGTTAACTAAGGGTTAAAGCTGAACGATAATATAATATTTGTGACCTATAATTTTATAAAACATATTGGATGAGATTTTTTTGACCCAATATAATCTTATTTTTGTAATAAATTTCATTGTGACCATTTGAAACTGAAAATAGTTTTATAACAAAAAAATATTTAAATTGTTTCTTAAACTACACCTCCTCCCTCTTATAAAAGGTAATCACATATAACCATTTAATAACAAAAATCAATAAAATTGTATCATCCAAAATATACCCAAATAAGCTCCCAATATCCCTCCCTTACTCCTAACGGCCTTACCATGGGAAGAAGGAAATTCAAAAAAATAGGCTTAAATCAAAATAAGTTACCTGATTTAGAGGTAACATTTTCACTCATGTTATTTTCTTTTATTTTCATTATACAACCATTATGATCTTATTATTCAATGAATACATAACAAACCCAGTATCATAAATATAATAAGATGTTTTTATGAGAAGTATTTGAACTACAATTACACAAATCACTGTCTAATGGATACAAACATACTATTTTTGTGTATAGTGAACTATTGCCTCACGAAACGATGATTATTTGATTTTCCCCTAACACCTCTAATGGTAGCCATTATGATGGAACTATAATTTTATTTTATGTATATTATATTTATATTGCCTCTACAATTCTGCATCTTTTTATTTAGAGTATGCTTTTATGTTTTCCATGATATGTAAATACGATAATTTCATTTGAGGAAGTGCGGTCTACCTCCCCCTCAAAGTGATGTGGATCATTAATTCCATTCATGGAATGTATAAAGGATGTAATTGATAAAATTATTACACAGATATATCATATAATATTATATTTTAATTATAATATACCTATGTATCATTTAGTTTTCATTTCTTTAAGATGACAAATAAATGAGAGCAGTGTCCATGGATATGTATGACTTACCATCTCCATGAATGATGTATTTAATTTCTTATTTCAAAATGTTATGGACTATTATAAATAAATATATACTATATATATATATATGATATTTAATTCTTGAATACTATTCTAGAGATAATGGACTTTTGATCACATGAACAATTTGTAATTATAACAAAATTATTTTTCACTCAAGTAACCAATATCGACAAAACGAAAAATATTAACTTAAATAATTATTTAATTTTATAACATGGTATTATGTTATATAAAAAGAATAATAAAATTCAACATTATTCTTATGAAATTATAAATTAACTTACGTTTTTTATTCAGAAATAACAAGCATCAAACATGATGAATCAGACTCAAGGAAAGGGAACATATAAACCTAATTTCTATTCTTTGGGATGATTTAATACTTCTTGAATATGTTGTGCTATGATTATGAGAGAAATAAATATTGATTTATTTTTTTTATTTATACTTTCTTTATGTGTTCTTATAGTGAATACACATAATTGATCTATTTTTTTTACCAAATGATCTATGTAAGGGACTTCCTCTCAATCACCTTTCATTGAGGGATATCTTGATAATATAAACCTTTTTCATTGATATAGTGAATATTAATTCCTGTCAACTTTCAATTCCATTTAATGGGAACATGTTTTTATATGATGCATTATACTAAATAAAAAATAATAATGTTTTTAATGAATGTGGTGATAATGTCCTCTCTGATGTCGTAATCATTATTTGGCTTCCTCTATAAGCCTTAATGTTTTTAAAATGATAAGAAATCCATTATTCCATTTTTGGGAATTTTTGTTTTGAAGATGGTTTTTGAAATGGATTGAGTATTTCAATATCTTGAAATGATTTATTATGATTGTAAATGAAATTTTATTAGTGAACTAATGATATTTTCATTATATTATGTTATGATTATATAATGGTACATGGAAATTTCATGGGTGGTTACATGATAAATGAATGGAGGGTTGTTACATGATAAACCAAATGACTGGTGGTTCCGTGATAAACCAAGGACAGGTGGTTATGTTATAACCTCCAATGCATTTGTTATGGAAGTCGACTGTATGGTTATTCTATTTAGTGATACGTGTGGAATTCGGCCGTATGGTTATTATATTTAAAAATATTTTTTCCCATGTTACCTTTATATGCAACAAGTTTCTTTTATGGGCATTATTTTCATATTTTGTTTACAAAAAGGGTATGAAATGAACTTATATTCAGTGACGTTTTTGGATACTTCTTAAAAGGGAAAAGTATTACTTTGTGATATAGTTTTCATAGTTTACATGTTTTTGCAAGACTAACAGTTTTCATTCATTATGTATCCCTTACAGAGATTTTTAAGCTCATCCCATGTTTCGAAATCTTTTACATAAGACATAATGATGAATAGAGTCCAGGGTAGGGTCATGGAAAAGTTATGATGTTAAAACATGAAATTATTTCATGTTTATTTTTAAAGATTTTTCAATTTATAAAAAAATGGATATTGAGTAGAAGTGTCTACATGTAATATTGTAGTAGTTATGTATAATTTATGACCTAATTATCTAAATCTCTAAACCTGAAAATATCATCGATGTGAATTAAAGTCAAATTATTTATTTAACTCAAGATTAAGTAATAGTTAAGGATGTTTCCTTACACCCACTATCATTCTTTTTATTAAAAAATGATGTTAGAATTTCACAAGGGAAATGATACATACCTAATAAACTTTTTATGCCTACATCCTCTAAAATCATAATAAAAAAAGATAATAGGATAAATTGTTTCAAATTATAGTAAAAAAGATATTATTAGATTATCATTTAACATGTCTATTTATTATTTTGAATGTATTTAATTTAATTTATCTCAGATTAGATCAAATACTAGGAAACATTCAGAATGAAAAAATAATATCATTTCTAAAGTAGTCAAATAATGTATGGTTCTTAACATACCAATAATTATTTTATTATATACTGGTTGTCTGGATTCGTCAAAATCTAATTTAAAATTTCAAATCATTGGTGTTTTTATAATTTTACAAGAATTGTGATTAAAACATTTAATGAGATCTCCATAATACTTTTATTAGTTAAGAAATCTGAAATATTTTCTCTAAATAATTTTAAGAACATGGAAATATTTTAATTTTCCCGTTATTCTTATATAAAATTCAGGATCCATTATCTTAGAGAACTCACCATATAATAATTTACATAAATAAAAACACAATATGATCTATATAAATGTTAAAATTTAAATTTAAATAGAAAAATCCATAACAAATATAATTGGGCCATCCTTTCATTTATTAAAACAGTTATGAAACAAAAACAATGATAGTTTATCATAACAAGGTCTTGAATCTATCTTAAGTCCAAAAAAATATTTTGATAGTTTAACAGCATGATTTTAAACTTTTTCATTTTCAAATAATGTTTGTTGACTGAGAACTGCTTAAAATGTCACA
Source organism: Viscum album (assembly GCA_963277665.1). Lineage (NCBI taxonomy): Eukaryota > Viridiplantae > Streptophyta > Magnoliopsida > Santalales > Viscaceae > Viscum > Viscum album. The sequence goes on along the minus strand of OY728135.1, from coordinate 1,640,876,665 downwards.
CCATTCAATAATTCATTATTAAAATAAAATTTAAATAATTTAAAATTTTGAAAATAATCATAAACTTGTAAAATCATAATTTGATAATTCCCAAAAACAAGATAAAATGGATAATCAATATGAACTCATTCCTCCTAATAATAGGCATGGGAAACATTTCTATATTTATAAAAAAATTCCAGATTCATCAAATTTACTACTAAAAATCATTTTATTTCCTATAACATGTCATTATTTATTATATTTAACTCTATTATATAATTTATTTATAATAAATTCATCATATTTATCAACCATATAAATTATAAAATTTGATTTTTTCAAAGAATTTTTATAATTACAAGGTACAAAATAAGTAATAAATGAAAAATATGAAGAAAATTTAAAAAGAAATTACTTCTAATTGTTGAATCAATATTTATTATATCTTTTTTTAGAAGGTTATGTTAATAAATTTTTAACCTTACATATCATATTGACAATATATTTTCTCCCCATAAGCTGATATATTATTATTTTTAGGTTCATCATCACCTAAGATAAACTCATTAGATTATTCATCATGATTATATACATCTAAATTCTATTTGTAATTATATTCATTAAATTATATATTAAAATATTCTTCGACTTTTATTGGTACATTATTTTATATAATATTATATTTAGAATTATTAAAATATCCTATAAAAATTTCATCATCACTTTTAACATCAAATTGATCTATATTATCATTTCTATTTAAAATAAGGATTGTGCACCTAGAAACACTAAAATGGAAAATATTTTGATTCATTACATTTAGAAATTCATTAATTTTATCACTAAGAAAAGGTCTAATAATAATAAAATTTAAAATATTGTAGGCAGTTAAAATTCTGTATGCCCAAAAATATTTTATTATATTAAATTTCTTAAGCATAATACTTTCCATTTATTGAATATTGAAAATTTTCCTTTTTACCAAATCATTTTTTTGTTATAGGGATAAAAATTCTAAATAATATATATTATATTCCAAAAAAATTGAAAATTCTATATTATAAAATTCACCACCTTTATCACTTATAATTGACATTATTAAATTACCTTAATGATTTTGAACTAGTTTAACATAAATAAAATACCGTTGTTAATGTTTCATTTTTATGATTTAAAAATTATGCTGATGTAAACCTACTAAAATCATCAAAAATTACAAAAATATACCTCATAGCTCCTAAATTATCAATTTTCATAGGCCAAAATAAGTTATAATGTAACTGATCTAAAAATATAAATTAATTAATATTATGAATAGATATGGATGTTTATTTTTTTATAAATTTTCATCAATAATTACAAAAAAATAATATTCTATCAAAATACTTTTTTATTTTATTAAATGAATGATTGTAGAAGAGCTGACAAAAATAAATTTAAGGGGAACAAAAATTAACACTGTTTTATTAATATTGGGAAATTTAATAACCTTTACGTGTTTTTTATGTTTTTACAATTACTAAAAAATAATATTCCATAACCTTTTGTGCTAAAGAACATTATTGTTTTGCTATCATTTAATAAATTTACATTCTGATCAATCATTTTATAAAATTATGTTATGTGAATATTTTATTTCTTATTTTCATAGAATTGAATTAATTTATACTTATAAGATAATAATTTATTATCATCAAATTTTACACTGATTGAATCATCACAAATATATTATATACTTATTATTTTTTATTTCAATCATTCTATATATATTACATTAAAACTTAAAATAGATTTAAATATTCCTACATCTACGAAACATGGACCTTCCTTTAAATTGTGAAAAATCCTTTATCATGCGAATTGAAATATAAAAAATATATAATGGTATATTCGTTATTTTGGGGCAACATGATTGGTGCAAAAAAATTTAAGAACCCAACAAAATATTATGAATTTATTTTAGGGCAAAATAAAAGATAAATTATTATAAATAAAATTCATATAATGTCCAAATTTTTGAGTAAATAATAATGAAAAGTAATTTGGATATTGGCCTTTAATATTACATCTTATGTATGTAACAAAATAAACATTTAATTTAACTCTTAGAACATATGATGTCCTATAAAGCATTGAATTTTTTTTAATTAAATCCAAATCATGATTATCCTTATTATGTATATTTAAAATCAAAAATTTGTTATAGTTTTCATTACTAATGAAAAAGGCGAAATGGTTTAAATCAAGATTAGAATTTTCTTCTTAATATTATAATTATATTTTAAATGAAATCCAAATCATCATAAATTTTACCACATTTACATTTAGTGATATTTAATTGTTTTTTCTTTCTTTTTTAATCTTCTATAATTTTTTATTCTTGAGTTATATTATCCAATCATTTATGAAATTTAATTTCGTAATATTTATTAATCCTAAAATTGGAATATATAATCGTATCACTATCAATTTTATTTTTCACTATTTATATTTTTTAATTCTAAATTCATGATAAATACATTTTTTTAGATGTCTTGTTTTTTATTTTTTCATTTTTTTGATTAAAATTATTATTTTATCTAATTGGTTTCTTATATTTATTTTTCATCTATCCTTATAATTCTATCATTCATTTACTATCATTATGAATCTTTTCATTTTGATCACTTATATATTTACCATAACTTTAAAAATAAGAGTAATATCCTAAATTAGAATCATAATTAATAATTGCCCCATTTATAGTTGATTCCATTAAGAATAGATAAAAATAATTATTACATGAGTATGAGTCCTTGGTGAAACTCCATGAATCTTTAAACACTAAATTCTCTTTCTTCTTTAATTTTTTTTCTTTTCTATCTGTATTTCATTTTGGAAAATTAGACTGAATGTTTCAATTTGTTATACAGTAATACAATTTATTTCTTATAAAGGATTTTATTTTCTACTATTAACTTTCTTACCTCCCTCCCTGTCATCCTTTAGATGATCTTTTTTGGAATTCATCTTAAATTCTCCCTATATTTTTATATATTTATAAAATTCAAAATTAAATTTTTATTTCTCATCATTCTCACTATGATTTAATTCAAAATCAGAAGAATTAATAAGAATATTTACATTATATATTAATATAATACCTTTAACCTTTGAAGTTTATTCCTTAATAATATTTTTAAATCCAACTCATACTACTCTGGTAAACCAATGAGTTCATCAAAAGTATACTCTATTAAATTTTTTACTCATATCAATCACTTTGTTTTTCATATCACTTTATCAATATTAATCTCAACACCTTTTAAAATATAAATGTTTTATCCAAAGCCTCTTATAGTTCATTCACACCATTTATGATTCCTGTAAATCAGTGAAACATCTACTCCACATATTCATATTTCCCTATCTTAATGTCGTGGTATTATGAAAATAGTAATCCTAAATTTGTTTTTTAATGTTTTCTGAGTTGTATTGTGTGAATTATAAAATACTCTAAATTTTATGAGTTTTATTATATGATGATAAATATATAAACACAAATTTTCCAATATCACTGTATAATTAATTCATTAAATTATATTTCAATACATAATTTACCATATCATTTCTTATAATTGTTTCCTGATCAAAATATGGTATCTTATATAGATTCGAAATTATCATCTAGTGTTATATACTTAAATGATTCAGGTATTCTTCCTTTTCAAATTACTAATAACTGTTTTCATTTAAATTAATATATATTCCCTTATACGTTATCAAACAATAATTTACATTCTTTCCTTATATATTACAATGATCTTTTTCCTTAGACAGTTTTTTTCAAGAAAATATATGTGATGATATGATCATATATGTGGAGATAAAAAATGATCCTTTGATAACTGGGTAGACTCTCATTTTTAACTGGTGAAAGAGTCTCTATAGTTTAATGATTTCATGTTTGGTTCACCATTTTTATTTCTTCTTGAAAAGGTCACACATATGGTTGGGTAAAATAGTCTACCAGTTTGATTTTGTGTTTGGGGGGGGGGGTTGTGGTTTGTATAATAATTTTTATTGGGTTATCCATTATTTATTATCTTCTATAGAGAATCCCAATGGTCCCCACATCCACAATTGGGTATAGAACTACTTTCCAAATGTAGGCGATCAATTGGGGTTTTAGACCCAAGGACACATAAGAACTCACATTGGTCAATAGGATGTTAGGTTGGGCTCATCACACTCTTATGGGGGGAATTGTTTCCTACTCTAGGAATCTATTATTGATTTATTATATGTTAAAGAATATCTTTGAAATTATGATACGATATTGGTTCTCCTAACAAAATAATCAAGTAAAAGATCCTTCTATGTGTAACGTAGGGCCTATCAAATTTTCCTTATGTATGTAAACAAGGTTATTCATATATATCCTATTATTTGGTAGCTGTTTATATTTCTAATCCATAAAACATGGAACTCCATATTTTATTTCTATATAGGGAGGTAATAACTTTTTTGAGGATGAGATTGATTCATTATGAGGCATCCTTTATATCTTCTTTATAACAGGAATAAAAACCCTTGTAATTAATTATACATATTTAGTTTAAAATCATGAGAAAATTACATTTTTTATTCCACTTAGGTAGTAGGTGTTGATATTGAGCCTCAAGTGTGCATCTTACGTATCCTAATAATAATAGAAATCAAAGTCATTGTTGTTCAATCATTCCCATGGGACGTAGCCTAATGAAAATTCTCTTATATGGGAGTAGTTATACCATGAAACGGATTGGGTATAACACACTAAGGTTACATTGTCCTATGGAGATTCATGATGTGAATGATATAATCATTGTGACTCCCTAATACTGTGTTATCCATCATCAATGTGAGAAAAAATGAATAGCACGTAATCAATATCATTATATATGGATGCAGGGATTTTGAACTGGGATACCAATTTGGATGTTTTAATATGGATCTCATTCCTTAAGAATACATCCTGCATATCCTAATTACAGCATGAATCATAGGCATTATAGTTTAATTTATTTTTTTAACTCATTGGTGGATGAGGTAAAATGTTCATCCCATGGGAAAGATTATGTCCTGAATGTTGTAATGTCAATTACATGGAGGTACTCACACTAAGGTGGACATCCATTTGAGATCGGGCCTTAGGAATGCATTTTGTGTACCCTAGTCAATGAAGGAATCAAAGTTCTCATAGTTTAGTTAACTTATAAATCTCTTGTTTACTGATATAGAATGATCAACCCATAGGAATGATTGTGTCTCAATGGTTGGAATATCAGAGAAATGGAAAGAATCACACTGAGTATAATTCTTATTTGAGCTCACGACATAGAAAGGTTTCTTACATATCCTTTTTATGGTAGAAATAAAAGTTCTTATAGTTCAGATTACATCATAATAATATGGTGAATGAGGCATAATGATCATGCCATGGGAGTGCTTGGGTCCCGATTGTTGGAATTTTAGAGACATGGAGGGACTCACACTAACGTTGATGCCCATTTGAGCTTGGGCCATAGGAATTATTCATTTTTATCCTGGTTATTCCAAGAATCTGATTTCATTTCGTTCAGATTAATCGGATCATACACATTGAGGCTTCCCTAATATTGGGGGCATATCATGTTATACTTCTAACCATGGCTTACACAATTAGTTTTCCCTTATATAAGTTCTTTCATATTATTCCACTGATCAAGGACCACACACTGAGGATTCCATTATATATGGGACCTATCATATTATATCGCTGATTGCGGGATACAAACTAAGCTCCCTATTATATATCCACTAGATAATGTTATCATGTCCTAGAATGTCTAAATGAAATGGCCCGATTTTCAGCTTGACAAGTTCTAATTATTTGTCTGGAATTTCTAAGGATATCTAGATATGTCCTTGTTTCATAGTGGACCTCTCCAAGGAAAATTACATGATCTTGTCAACTCGTCTGAAGAACACCTCATAACATGAATTTCATGTCTAAATACCATAAAATGATCATGGTTGAAACATCTTAAGGGGTTCTCCTAATTCAGGTTTACATGATTTGGGGGTTCCACATGCCCTGGATGACTTGTCTTGAAGACATCCAATGACCCAAGATGATATTTCTTGGTGTTACTACAATACCCAGGGAACTGTTCCTGGTGTACCCACATAACATGGTTGACATGATTAGATAAATTAAAAATCATTGGATGGAAATCCCAGAATGATTTGAAAGGCTTGGGTGGAATTCTCTAAGAGCATAGTGTTACTTTCTTCATAGGCCCAAGGTAAATCACATGATCTAAATAGTATGTCATTGGAGGTTAGCATAATTTGAGCAATATGTCCCAGTGTTGTCCCCTGATCTGTATGGGTCATACGAAGCACATGAATATTATCATATATGTTATTTTATAATTCTCTCATGTTTTAGTCTTTATTACAAAATCTTACAAAATATGTGCTTTAGATTTATCTATTGTTATCTTTTTTAGGATTCATGTAATCCAGTCAATATGTGGGACTTCCTTCACGTAACTCATCTAATGCACCAAAAGTCCTTTGAATGATCTATCAAGTCACAAAACGAAGAGCCTATGAAATTCTTGTGATCCATTTGGTTGTTCCCCAGGGTTTTCCTGGTGAGTGATTATTTTGATCACATGATTGGAAACTCTTATAAGTCCACTCTTCATCTCCCTTGTGTGATGGTTCACAAATGGATTCTGGAAGAATTTTTATTCTTTAGGGGAGAGATTTATAGGCATCACCACCACAATTATTGTACACCATATGCGACACATATCTCATAGATTTGGGATGGACATAGTGGAAGAATGCAGAGTAATTCACTTCACATGATCTTTATTAGGTTATTCATGGGGAGTCGTATGATGATCAACAATTGTGGGAATGTTCAGCATTCTCCAATTTTATTAGACCCATCCAGGACAATGATATTTTTCCTGATCATGTTGATTTCCCATGAGTATTATAAATTTTCATACTGATATTTCATGGGGCCTTCTTGATATCAATATGCCTATGGAAATTATTTCACGTGATTCTGAGGAACATTGCATGGTTCTTCCGCTATATAAATGTGTCTTATTCACGGGCCTTCACATGATCATGATGACATGTTGCGGGGGTCTCCGTGGGATCAACGTTGATCCTATGTGGTAAAAAACCCTGTTTTTATGTTGATCAACATATCTTCTCTCCACAATAAGCTTCTATATTACCCCATCTTATTTATTTATTTACAATGGATTATGATCTTGTGTGGTTGTATAGGTGTGGTCTAATAAAATCACCCTCCTTATCTATAATTTCTAATGTGACCAATACATTTTACTACAGTGATGTATGATAATTTTCATGGAAACCCCTTTTTTCATTTGATTTGGTCAAGGAAACAAGTTTTCGAATGAACATGTCCTAAAACCTTCTCATGATGAAGGTGACATGTCAATGAGATCTTTCATGTCATGGTGTAAATGTCTATAGGGATTCTATAGTATCATGCCGACCATAGGGTTGTGTCTCATGAAAATAAATGATTTCAAAATTATCCCACATTTTACATATTTTTATACTATATTTTTTAAGGATTGTTCATTGTTATCAGGAGACTACAGTCCAAAAATCCATGTGACTCGGAGGGAGTCATCTAGTAGACTTAACATGATGAGAGAGTGTCTTTGAAACCTTTTCAAAATAAATGGGTCTTGTAAAAATTGGTTTCTTGTGATCTCTAGTAAGTCATGTGATGCACATGACTTGTTTTCATGACCTAATGAAGGTCATTAGCTTGAGTGTACTTTTGGGGTTTACTCAATCCATGTGTCTTGGCCACCTTCTCTTCCATTACCTTATAGGGAAAATAAAACCCATGTTTAGATTATTTCTTCCCATTTATATTTGGGGATTCTCATTTGGAAGGCATTAAAAAATTCCCTACATCATTAGTGATGCTCGTTGGGATAAAGGATCAGTTCTTAGAAATGGATATGTCTACCTTAGTTTTTGTGGTTTCCTCTGATCAGATTCCTTGTCGACGTTTGGTCTCATGTGTAAATCTTGGTATTATAAAGAGTGTCCCATAAATAAGGTAATGGAGGCTAGATTATTCACCAATGAATTAAAATTTTATATAGTTCTTATGTTTTTATTTGGTTTTATAAAACACTTCACAAGACCATCCAGAACAACTGATTGTGGGACCTTTCCACAAGACCATTCATGAGAACATATTTCATGATATCTATTTCCTGAGATCTTATTTTTCATAGTACATTATTGAATCTACCAAAAACAATATATTCATAAATTACTTTATCCCTTTCCATATTTTTATCCTTTATGTTTCAAAATATCTTCTAGTTCATCTATATGATCACTCGATTATTATGTGAATCACAGGATCATGTATGCGTCACATGATCGTGAGTCTCATGGCCAGGCAGGTAGTGATGAGATATACATGGGTTATGTGATCAATGAGATCATCATGGGACATTCTATTCACGGGACCTGTAATATTTTATGTGACTGAGAGTCCCCTAACGGGTTCATGTGATCCGCATGATGGTGTTTGAGTAATGTGTTTATTTTGATAGTATTTTCACATTTCTGATATATTCTTCATTCTTTTTAAATATGTTTTCTATTTTTTATCAATCGTATCCCACCATGTCTAACCAAGGGTCTATGATTTCTAGGAACCATATTTTTAACCCCTGGTATACTTTTTTCTTTGATAATGAGGATATGAAAAGGCTTTCCATTAGACTCTTGCAGACTTATCTGGTTAAGCTGACCAAATATTATTATATTTTGATCATTTATGTATATATTTTTTTATTTAATATTCAAAGTTGATATAAATTGTGAATATAACTCCTTTATATTATTAATAAATATATCCACAAAACATTATATTTCATTGTCTAGTTTTCATTCATTCATGGTGTGCATGATATTTCATTGATCTAATGTTGTGTGAATAGTCAATGACAACTACCGTTGGAATAATATTAGGTAATCATGAATACAAAGATTTTAATGTTTAAATTGCAACATATTTCTCTCAAACAATTCTCATGCATTCCCACCAACACATCCTTATTGATATATCTTCTATTGTTATCTTGCGACTACCTGATTCGCAAAAGAAAAAACTGGGTGAAATATATTCCAAGGGGAGGATGATATATATTTTACTAAAGTCAATGGACTTTACGAGAATAGATTAATATTTATCTAGTTCCATATGGTGGTTCCCAAAATTTTGATATCTCCTTATATGTATATTCCCTATCTTTTTTCAAATAATAATATAGGGGAAATCAAGGTGGGAATAGAGTCATATTTTTCGTAATCCATCATCTTATTGGTTTTTTTCTAATAGGGTCTTTAAATTTTTTTTTGTATTTCAAATCATATCATTATTGTGGTGTAGTTTATGTTATTTTATCTGGCACCATCCATTTATATTGTTTATGATATTTTATCTTGACCCATGGGATTCGATTAAGTTTAAGGTCAAGCTGCCAACACATGAATGATGAATATACAATATGGGGTAGACATTTTAGGGATGGCCCAAGATACCCTAAGGTTATAGGATTCTCTATGGAGTTTTCAGGGATCAGGAGTATGGGTGTTCCATTCTTACAATGATTATTTTCCTACGGTTTATAGTTTAAATCCCTTATATGTTAGTAGTATTTTCAAATAATAAGGTCCCCAACATTTTCCATGGACCATGAATGATTTAGAAGATAGTATGGGAATATGGTGAAAATATAGGGAGTCCAATGTCCACCTGGATAGATATATTATGGGGTGTGTAAATCTTGTGATGAGGATCATGAATCAATGAATCATGGAATAGGGCATACATACTAGGGGTAACCAAAAACAACACAAGTTTCTGAATTCTTCCATGGTGCCATCATGGCTATCATGTATTAGATTTAATTTAATATAATTAAAAGATACCTCTAAATTTTAGGTCAAATACCTTATTAATGAGTCCATAAGGATTACTCGTATGGCCAAGTAGAGTTGATCCACACTCTTTTTCGAGGTCACAGATTGATTTTTGAAGACTCAAACATCTGGTCAATGACATGAGGAATAGTGAGAAAAACTATCCAAGAATAGTTGTAGTACCCTTGGGTAGTTTAGATTTATTGTTAGGATGTTTGGCCCCTAAAATCTATGGTTTTGAGTCATAGGGTGTAGTTTATCAATATGATTGGGAATAGAGTGTCGCATCCATTACTGGATAAAGGGAAGAAACATGGTGACACAACATCAAGGATGTCAAATCCACATAAATAGTTTGGTAATGGGGATTATAAATCATGATGTAGAAATATATAAGTTCACTGGATTTGGGAACTAGTGGGTATAGTTAAACCCTTTGAAATGGAGTGAGACACTAATTTTCCACATGGATTGGACAATAACTCATAGGTTTAAGGGAACCTTCCAAGGATCATATTGTTTGTTTGGAGGAGCTAGTCCTAATTACTAGTCTTCTACAGGGATTTTACAACTGTAAAGAGTGTTAGGAAACATCTGATAAGGAATTTTATTATAATCATGTATTGTATTTTTTCAACTAAATATAAATGAAAGATTAATCACCTCACGTTTTTTGGTGAAAATTAGACTCGCTAATTGTATTTATATAATCAAACTCACGATACTTAATAAATTCCACCGTATTGAGAAGAATATTTTTTAGGAAGGAATGTCTCATGAGACTCGTATTGGTTCTTCAATTAGGTTCTAATCATAATGAGTATGAGAATAAAATTGATCATGGATCCATTATGAATATGACAATGATTTATGGATTTTTATTTCAAAAATAACATATGTTATATGGAGAACATGTGAAGAATGAATTACGATGGAATGTTTTGGAAGAGGTTATTCCAATATCATTTAGGGTTGATCGGACAGAAATATTTGTTAAAAGATAGGTAAGTTACAATACAATACTTGGTAAGTTAGATGATGCTGAAGTTGGACTTCAATGTTTTCAAAGTCCTGAGGAAGTCATGATACATGAAAGAGTTTTTGGAAGAAGAAATATATCTTATGTAAAAACATTTTGGTTTAATGTTGACCAGTATTATATCACCATATTCCGAATTTATTAATGTAAGGATGACTTAGACTATCATATTCAGAAGAATAAAGAAGTTGCTAATGATACAAGTCCATTAGGCATAGTATGGCACTAATAATTAGACTTACTTTGATACTGACATTTCATTACATTTTTTTAATCCTCATGACATTGTAGTAAGATTGACAAGAAAAAATTTATTAATTAGAAATTTTTTTATTAAATTTTTTTTTCAGAAATGTTGGAAAAATTTAATAATAATTTTTTTAGAGAGAGATCGATCAATAACATAGTTAAGAATTTCTCATTAAGATTATTTGTTTATTGAGTCTATTGATAATGAAATTTTTAAATATATCTAACAATTTGGTCAAGAGGAAATAAGAAAGGGGAAAAATATTGTTTGATTAATTTGTAAAGGTGTGGTCCAAAGTGGATAGAAAGCTTTCATGGATTTCTAAGAATTTGTTTGATTTTTTTATAATATTGTATGTATAATCCTAATCAATATACAAATAATTTTCTTCGTATATATGATATTGATAAATGTAATGTATAAACTGTTGTTGAACATATGCTTCCATCATAATAAGGAAATCAGAATGACGAATCGGAATCTGATTGAGGCTTTGTTAGAAGGACTGATGGGAGATGATGTCAAATAATTATTTGAAATTCAAGTAAGGTTGAAGAATTGAATTAAAGATATTAATTTTAATTGGAATTGGATGAGTCATAGAATGGTTCGACATTGAAGGAATATCGAAGATTTGGTAGTTTTGGTGAATCAGGAAATCTAGTTTAGGGTCCCATTTAAACTATTCTTACGAACCTATTAAAATAAAGATATTACATTGTTTGTTTAGTGACATGAATTATTCATGAAAGAGGAGAAATATTCTCTTCATCTCTAGTAAGAAGAATATTTTTAATTATGTTTTCTTGAATAAGTTAGTTGGATTGAAGAAGGAGGAGGAAGAAGAAGATTTTAATCAGAGTTTCTGAAATCAGACTGAAAATTCATAATGGGTTTTAATGATGGAGGAAGGAGATGTTTTGGATTGTTTCAACGGTATTCTAAAAAATTATTAATTCTGTATTAAGCTATCATATTTGGGAATCAGACTGAGAAACTGGAATGAGTGTCATTATAAAGTCTAATAATTTTTTATCTTCTTATTGGTAAGAAAGAAAATAAGTGTTTTGAAAGATCATATATGTGAAATTTTATTATGAAGCATCGTAACCCATTTATTAAAAAAAATTACTTCATTTCATGATACATGAAAAACATACACTATTTTATTGAACATAGTGATACATGAGTGTAAGGGGATATCCTACACATTTTATTCCAAAAATATAATAATTCTTTTCTAGGGTATTTTGTGGTATTGGATTATTTCCAAACCACACCAAGAACTATCTACTACTATTGAGTAGTGAGCCTTGTAAATTCATTTATTACTATGGTTGTGTGTTTGATTTATATTCAATATAGAAGGAAATATATAATAGTAGGGGTAGGTTGTTTTTAATGTAAGAAAACATAAAAGAAAAATATATCATTGTCTCATTGTCTCCCCCTCTCATTGATAAATGAATCATGGGAGGGTAATCTCTCTAGTTATCAAATCTAAGGTTCCCTTATTTTATTAATTGTGGATTTTTTGAAGGAAATTTATGATACATAATCTAAATTTTATGATTAGTAAGGGTCTTATGATATTTAATTAAAATAAATATCATATCTAGAAATATTGAATTATTTCTTATCTTATGTATCTTGGGAATTATGTTCTTGAAGCTACATCACAAGGATTTCATCCTACTAATGTCAAGGTTCGTCTTACACCTATCAATAATAAGAATCTTGATAATTATGGATGTGATGAAAATTATTTACTCACATCATTTTATGATGTTGAGTTCTTAACAGTGAAATGTGTAGCCACTACCAACGATATCTGGGATAAGTTGAAAAACATTTATGAATGCAATAAAAAAGTAAGGAATAAAATTTTCAATTATTGAGGATGAATTATTAATATCTAAGAATAGGTGAATATGAATAAGTTTGTGACTTGTTTACTTGGGAGAATAGAAATTTTCATAAATATTAGATTTCGTGGAAAAAAGTTAGAAGATTCTATAGTTATTGAAAGGATCATGAATATTATTTTTAAAAAGTTTGATGCTAAAGTATCCTTATTAGAATATAGTTATAATAAAACTCTATCTCTTTATGATCATCATAGTAATCTTATTACATATTAAATGAGAAGGGGAAATGGTTTAAATGGAAAAAAGCTGATATAGAAATTTCATTCAATGTTTCCTAAGAAGAATAGTCCATGCAGGTTATCGAGGATGATGAGGTTAGGGACTCTGTCTCTAAATATTCGTATTTAATAACATTTATGAATTCTTATCCTTGTTTTCTAAAATTTTACAAGATGAATGGATAAATAATAATGGAAGCTTCACTTGAATTATTTTGAGTGTGGATTTATTTGACATATTGCGGATAACAGTTTTCAATGAAATAAAGAATATGATATTGATGAAGAAGAAATAAGGACAAGAAGATCATGGGAGAAAGAGGGTGATAAGTATAAATCTTTTTCTAGTGGGAAAGATAAAAAATTATTAAAATCCAAAATAAGAAGTTTATTATCAAAAGATGGAAAATAATATGAAAGTGAATAAGAATCAAACAAATTTTTCCAAATGGTTGGAGAGAATAATTTTATTGAATCATTATATAATGAATAGTTAAAAATTATCATTTTTGAAGAAAAATAAAATAAATTATAATTTTATATTGAAGAAGAATTGAAAGAGTGTATGAGAAATATTAGAAGGAAAGAGAAAGAAATCAGGAAGGTAAAGAATAAAAACTATTTACAAAATACTCATGAATATTTTTTTGATTATAAATTTAATATAGTGAACAATATGGACTATTTGATTAAATATATGGGGAAATAAAAAGATTGTAATGAGCATATGGAAGTAAAACTGAAGGCAAAAGAAGAAGATTTGTAACTTTCCCAGTAAAAACATTCTAAAGGTGAATAGTGAAGTAAAAGTTTCAAAAACTCTATATCTAATGTTTTTGAATGTTATCAAAAAGATAAACCATAGAAATATCATAAAATGTTACCTTCACAGGTTTAGGAGAAAGTAGAGTTGTTCTAGAGAAGAAGAAATATGAAAATGTTTCTGAGAAGAAGAATGAGTAGAAAGTAACATATGTGTACAAGAAAGAAAAATTTAAGAATTATGATGTTTAAAAACATTAAGAGTCTATAAAAGTATCTATTATATCAATTTATACTCAAACTAAAAATAATACCAATCAAAAAAATAATCTTCATCTTGAAAACAGAATGGTCGGTGGTCAACAAAGTTATATTAAAATGGTTTCTATGAAACATACTCGTCAATCAGTATGAAGTTTTAGAGGAAAATACTCTTTCTAGGGATAATACTGGTATTGTAGTGTATTTAAACATATAAGAAATTTTCGTTTTTTCTTCCAAAAACATTACGAATATTCCATATATTATAGAAGGAAACATTTGATGGGGAGTTAATTTCATTCAAACAATGTTGTCTGAGAAGGATATTTGAATGAAACATGTGAATGTTGATTTGAAAGATGTGAATAGGATACAATCTCTAGATACTATTTGTGAAATATGTGATAAAATAGACATCTTTCTAATGGTTTTCATATTTTTTTACCAGAATAATAAAATTTTATTAGCAATTCTCAGAAGCTGGAGGTGAAGAAAGAAAAGTGAAAAGAAAAGTCTCTTGTTGTTGAATCCTCTTTAAAATATATATAATGGGAAAGTATATGGATTCTTGATAGTGGGTGTTCTTTTCATATTATAATAGACATGAATTTATTGAAGAATTTTAATGTATTCAACTACAAAATGGTGAAATTTAGTAATGTTGAATCACTGAGAATCAAAGGTTTTGGATCAGCTATAATTAGGAAATTAAAGATAAAATCCTGGAATTATTTATATGTTGATGGGATGAAACACAACCAGATGATTGTTTCATAACATTTTAGGTGGGTAACAAAGTTATCTACAAAAAATATGGTTTTTTTTAGGTCCACTGGGTTAGATACCCTGAGAGGGGGGTGAATCAGGGTATGAAATATTAAAACAACTGCCCTTATTGATCTTGTCTCGCTAATAAGGAAGACACTTTTCTCTCTCTTTCCTGCAACAATGTATAAAAAAACTAAAGAATGCAAAGGACACATTGCTTTTTACTTGGTTCATCCTCACTAGGCTACGTCCAAGGAGCATACACCAGTGATGTGCCAATGTACCAAATCCACTAAAAGTGCACTGTTGTTTAAAAAGTTTGGGATATATTACTTTTATTCCCAGGCTAATTACCTTTACAATGTTTAGGGACAGCTCACTTCTTTCCCAAGGGTCACTCCCTGTATCGCTCTCTCTGGCTCACTTCCGGTGGAGAGGATCACCTTCTTCCTCTTCATTTGCTCACTACTCTAGAAAGTATCCACTCACAGTTTATAGACCTGTGGGTCTCTTCATTATCACTAATGAATACATCCTCTGTAGTATGTAGATCCTCTTTTGAAGTCCAACTTTCACCCATAGATGAATCTCACTTTTCACCGATGGTATCGGGAAATCTTCTAGCTTCCACGCAGCCCAGAATCACTATCGTTCTTCAACCATACCTGGTTCCCTTCTCCATGACGGTGTGCATGTCTCGGCATGCTAGTTAAAACTAGCACGCAAGTTCACCTCAACAACTTGCGAGACGCTAGCTTCTTCAACTCCAAACATGCATGACTCACACCCTTTTACGCCAAAACCAATTTTGGCATGCAACCATCAATTGTCGCGCTTCTTAAAAACCTGGCGCACAAGTGTCACCAAATCACTTGCGCAACACCCCCTTCTTCAACTCAAAACTAAGGTGACTCTGTTCCTTTCTCGCCCAAACCACTCTATACGCGCAACAAACAACTGGCGCACAACCTCTACTTGTGTGACCACGCCGCCACTTGTGCGACCACCACACTTGCACAATGGGATCTCTGATTTTCTCAATGTGTTGAAATCTTACCAAATTAGTAAGGGTCGACCTCTACTTATAGGCATTTGGAATCCCTGCGTGACGGCGTGCAAGTCTCCTCTCGGCGTACAAGTCTCGGTGCACAAGTCTCTTCTGCGCATGTCACCTATGCGAACAACCCTAAAACATGGGCTCCCATTTTCCCTATGCCATATTTTTATGTTCTAATCTTGAAAAACATGTGGTGCGCAAGTTTATTCTTCTTCAAGACAACAATGCACAAGTCCCTTTTCCAATACCACATTTCTCTATTTGTCGATTTTTAGGCCAAAATATTTGGCAAACACTAGAAAACGGCACCACCTTGTATCTGCTCTTTTTGTACCGCCTCCAAATCATCCATTCCTTTATTGACATTGTTGAATCAAACATGGATTGTTAACCACAGACCTTGAACTCGAAAATCCACCATTAAATACCCTTTGTTAACAAATTTGTACGCCATAGTTTTCTTTGTCAACAATCACAACACAAATGTACACTTTTTCAACAAACACAATCACATCAAAAATGCTTCAATGATACCTGGAGGGATTTTTCCCCACAATCTCCCCCTTTGGTTTTGTTGAAAAATCTTCCATAAAAATATACATCGTTAATTCTTTTGACACCATTCACCTATTGAGATTCCGATAGTGATCTAGGATTTACTCAACACATACTCTAAGCCCACATGAGCAATGCTCAACGTGAGAAACAAGAGTAAATAGAATGTTCATCAAGGAATCATTTCAACTCTCACACCAACTTTTGACATCAAACTGATAACAATTTTTTGAAATATTCTTACCACATTCCAACACTACTCTTCTGCTTTTATCACAATCCTCAACTGTCGTGATATCTATTCTTTGATCGATCACTTCTAGAATTTTCATATTTAATATTCTCCCTATGTCTCATTTCTCCCCCCCTATATCACTACTCCACTTGTTAGCTTCTCCCCATATCAATCATGCTGTGTCAAATTGCCACACTTTCTCCCCCTTGAAAAATCACTATTTTCTCCCCCTTTTTCAACAAACCCAATGGTCACTCCTTTGCGGTCTATAACAGAGTAGAGAAAGCATATAAACACATTAGGGAAAAACACACATCATACCTCAGGGATAGGGGGTACCACATCCACACTCTTTCAAGTGTGGGGAGTTGACTGGTCTCTCAGAGCTAGTCAATGTCTCTCAAAAGATTCCTTGGATAAGGCCTTTTTTAGAATTTCTACAACCTATATCTCTGTAGGCACATACTCCAACATCACGATTTCTTGCTCAACCTTCTCCTTGATAAAATGATACTCTATCTCAATGTTCTTTGTCCTTGAATGATGGATGATATTTTCACTAATATTGATAGCACTTGAGTTATCGCACTTGATTCCGATCAGATACTTCACTTCAAGTCCTATATCTTCAAGATGCCACTTCATCCATAATAACTGTGAGCAAGCTTGAGTGACCTCAATATACTCATCATCTATGCTTCTTAATGAAATGAAATCATAGTTCTTTCTTAACTAAGAAATACATATTCCACCGAGATAGAATACACCTCCAGATTTTGATTTCTTGTCATCCGCTGAACCGGCCCAATTGGCATCAGAATATCCCAATAACTCTGTCTGAGATTTGTCATTATATGTCAAGCCAAAGTCCACCACGCCCTTGATATACCCAAGTATTCTTTTCACTGCAATCATGTGTCTTTCCTCGGGATTACTCTAATATCTCACTACTTGGAATGTGGAAAAAACAATATTCGGCCATGTTGCAGTCAAGTACAACAAACTTCCAATAATTTGGATGTATTCTTTGATATTAACTGTCTTGTCGTCATCATATTTGGACAGTTTCATCAGGGTAGAAATTGTAGTCATTATCTCCTTGGAATTTTCCATTCCAAACCATTTCAAAACCTCCTTGGAATATATAGATTAAGAAATGAATGTTCCATTCCTTCCTTATGTCACCTGTAGATCAATGAAAAACGTAATCTCTCCAATCATTGACATTTCAGACTCAATTTCACTACTGGAAAATTGGGCTATAGCCACAGTCAAAAACCATGGCTAGAGGGGTCAAAACCGTGGCTATAACCTATATCCACGATTCCAGCTAGTTGTGGCACCTATTGGTGTGGCTATAGCCAAAAGCTATAGCCACAGTTTTGTTGGGTTATAGCCACAGTTTAAAACTGTGGATACAGCCCTATTTCCACGATTTCACTAAACTGTGGCTATAACCCCCATATATGTCCACCGTGGAAGTTGGGTTATAGCCATGGTTGTCCCCCGTGGCAATAGGGCTATAGCCACGATTATAAACAGTGGCTATATCCCAATAAAATTGTGGCTATAGCCCAAAATTAATTTTCTCCCATCGAGATTCGATCTCTGTACCATCGCTATGTAGACCAAGCATCTTTCCACTACTCCACAGAAATCTTTGAATATATATATATATATATATTGTTAAATATATTATTAAAAATTGTGGTTACAGCATGCAAACAGTGGCTATAAACCTTCCTGCCATTTTTTATCGGGTTAATTCTATTCCCGCGCAAGGGCGGGAGATCTATAGCCACGGTTTTGATAAAAAGTGGCTATAGTTCATGAAAAAATACCCTATAGCCATGGTTTTACCAAAACTGTGGATATAGACCAACCCTATAGCCAAGGATTAACCAAACCATGTCTATAACCCTTTGAAAAAGACCATATAGCCACGGTTTGGGTGAAACCGTGGCTATAGATTTCGAAAAAAAACATATAGCCACAGTTTCACTAAACTGTGGCTATAGCCTTTGAAATTAAACCCTATAGACACTGTTTTGTTTAAACCTGTGGCTATAGCCTCGTTTTCTAGTAGTGTTTTCAGGAAGTTGGAATATTTTCTACACTGAGCTTCATCTAATCCACCAAATATTATGTCATTGGCATAAACCAAAACCATCATCCTTTTATTACTTTCATTGCTAAAATAGAGATTTAATCAAATCCCCCACGATGGAAACCAAGCTTCATCAAGTACTTATCAAGCCTTGAGTACCATGATCTTAGTACTTGTTTCAGCACATACAATTCCTTCTTCAGTCTGCAAACCTTGTTGTCATCCTCAGAAATGAGAAAACCATCTGGCTACTCAATATACACCTCCTCTTCCAGAACTCCATTCATGGATGTAGATTTGACATCCCTCTGGAACACATCGAATTTCTATTGCACTATAATGTCTAGGAATAATATGATTGTCTTCAGTCTTGCAACCATTGCAAATGTCTCATCAATATCTATTCCCTCTATCCTGGAGTATCCTTTTCACACTAGCCATGCGTTTTTTGAACCACTGTACCATATTCATTCATCTTGTTGCGAAAGACCCATTTTGACTTGATGACAATCTTATCTGCTTGTCTTGAAACAATCTCCCATGTCTGGTTCTTCTCAATCTGATCAAGCTCTTCATTCATATCCTGAACCTAGTTTTCAGCTTCACCTACATCAGCAAAGCATTTGGTCTCTATCTGTGATAGTAAAGATGTATGCTACAGTGATTTTATTCTTCTTGTATGAACTGGAGTTGATTGATCCCTAGTGATATTCATCCTGTCAATTTCTTCTCGACTTGTTTCCTTCCTTGAAAACACAAACTTCACACTCTCTTGTTCATCATCAGTGTCTTCTTCTATGTCAGCATCTTCCACTTCTGCTCCTCCTGTTTTATTTTCCTCTTCATCACGTTCATCAAGAAACTGATTACTGTGATATTGAATATTCTCTTCATTTTCAACATTAGTAATTTCATTTCTCTCAATTACTTTTCCCAGCCTCTTGTTAAAGCATTTTAGGCTTTGTTTTTGCCTGAGTAGCCCAGGAATATTCCATCACCTCCTCGTGATTCAAACTTCTGACACTTTTCATTATTGAGAATGAAGCACTTACTTCCAAATATTCGAAAGTATTTCACTATTGGCTTCTTTTCGTACCACATTTCATACGGAGGCTTTACTTCCTTCGGACACAACAGAACCCTATTAGAAATATAGACCAATGTCAATACTGCTTCCTTCCAAAACATCTATAGTATGTATTTATCTATAAGTGTTCTTCTGGCCATGTTTTTGATGATCCTATTTCTCCTTTCAACCACTCCATTCTGTTAAGGAGTTATTACTGAAGAAAATGGATGCCTTATACCATATTTCATGAGATATTCCTCCACATGAATGTTGGATAATTCCATACCATTATCTATACAAAACTTCATAATTATCTATCCAAGAATCCTTTCAGATTCCCTGCGGTACTGTTTTAGGCAGCTGAACACATCAGACTTATGGGAAATAACAAATACCAATTCCATTCTGCTATAGTCCTAAATGAAAATAATGAAATACCTCTTCCCATATATGGATCTTGGTGAAATAGGTCCACAGACATTAGTATTCACCAATTCAAGCACTCTTGTTTACTTATTTTCCTTCTCTTTGTACGTCTTTCCGATGATCTTGCATTGTTCACAGGCATCGCATGTATGTGCACGATCACGTGATAGATTAGGGAGGTCTCTTGCTCCTTCAGATATTACTAGATCTTCTATCGATGGTTGACATAGATGGCCAAGTCGTTTATGCCACAATTTGTTTTCTTCATCTATGGAGAAAATGCACATATCATCTTCTCCACTTATAAGGTAGAGATTTCACTTTGTCTTTTTCCCTATAGAACCACTGACTCATCTCTTCCTTTGATGAGACACACCTTCTTAGTAAACCTTATTGAATGTCCTGAGTGACATAGTTGACTGACACTGAGTAGATTGTGACTAAGGCCTTCTACTACTAAGGCATCTGCATGTCTCATCTCTTTTCCACCAAACTTGGCCTTTCCTAAGCCATCAATCTTCAGGCCTTCATCATTTCCAAATTTTAAAACTCCTTCTTTGTCATATTTTATACCCGTAACAAGATCCTTATTACATGTCATGTGATATGTGCAACCACTATCAAGGATCCACACACCAGAGAGATCTGATGCCTTAAGGGTAATTTTTGCCACTATAGCCTTCTCATTGTTCTTCTTCTTGGTCCATATTTCATCATTCACACTCGGAATGGATTGAGAATTCTGTTCTTTCTCAGAGTATGATGGACCGACTTCATCTTTCAAAGCCGAAAATCTATTCTAGATTTTTAACTCACTTGTTGGTTTGTTGATTTGCTGCTTGTGAACGTTTTGATTCGGCTTTGGCACATTCCTATGTATGGTCGAAGTGCAGTGCCTAGCCATGTTCCCAAATCCTCCGCACCGAAAACAGTGTCATTTGATATATTTTCTGAAAAACCATTTTATATTTGGCTGCCACCTCTATTCTTGTTCCCTTTGATATCTCTTGGATATGGAACACACATACTGTGAATGTCCCATCTTTCTACAACAATAACACCTGATATAAGCTGCATTCCTTTTTTTTACTTCTGAACTATGAGTTTCCCCTTCGGATCTCTGAATATTATGATTTTTCTTTGTGCCCAAATCATCCTTCAATCTTAGGATGTGTGCTTGCGGTCTGACATTAATTTTCACAGATTTTTGTTTCTGATCAAGCCCTGAATCAGCCTTAACATCTGAGCTCAATTGCTGCTTCTTTACTGCTGAACTACTAGCCTCCTCTTTCATCTTTTTTTCTTCTGAATGACCTAATTTTTTGATATCATACTAGGGGTCAAGAGTTTTTCTTGATCCTTCATTTTTCTTCACAGACTGACCACTTCTTCTTCATGTTCTTCGATACACTAGACATGATCTTTCACTATTATATTCAAGCCATCGATATCCCTTTTCTGTTCTTCAATCTTGAGCTTATACTCACTAACTGATTCTGCGTTCTCTGGTGTTGATAACATGAGCTTGTTAATTTCTTCCATCAACTCAGACTTTTCTTCTTCCTACTACTGCATATAGAGTTTGGAATCATGAACAACATTGTTATCTTTCTTGGTTTTTTCTCTCCAGACATCTATCTTTTCAAGACCAGCCTCTATCTCAGCTTGAATATCAATTCTTACCTCAAATTCTTCTTCTTCTTCATCAGCTTTAGTTTCATTATTATTCTGAGAACTACCGACAACTGCAACCATAGAATTTTCTCCACGATCTCTACGGTTCTCAATCTCTTCAACCTCCTTAACCTCAGACTCATCTGAACTGTCATATTCTTTTGAAAGAAGGTTTTTCTACTTATATAAATATCTTTTGAACTGTTTCTTGCCCTTCTGATAAGCTGGATACATCTTCTTGGGAATTTCTATTTCATCAACATCATCATCCTCTTGAACCTTTTGGGGCACCTTTCCTCAAGATGTCAAACCTTTCCACATCCAAAACAAGAAAGTGGAATCTTCCCATTAAACTTTCCTCTTCCTCATTGAAGGTTTGAGGAGTGGAATGACATCACCTGATCTATCTCTTCTTCTTCCTGAGAGTCTTCAATGGTGAGCTTCTTCATGGCCTTGAATGCCACCTCTTTGGATTTTCCCTTTTCCACAACATCATTATCGTTATTTCTCATTTCATATGAAATAAGGGTGATGTGCAGGATATCCAATGTCAGCTCTTTTGGGTCTTTATCTTCTACTACCAAACCTTTTGGATTGAACTGAGGTGGAAGTTTCCTCACGATGCACTTCACAATCTCTATGTCTTTAAAAACTTTTCATGGCCTCGCATGTCTTCAACTATAATATTTACCCTGTCGAATAATGCATCAACAGACTCATTTGGGTTCATTCTCAGGTCTTCATACATGTTCCAAAACACTTGAAACTTTGTCTCTCTGACCTTTGTATCCCCTTCATATTTATTCAATAGCTTTTCCCACATGGCATGTGACGTTTTTCATGACATCACATTTGTATAGATAGGATTGGATATGGCTCCCCCTAAGGCATTAATTTCTTTGTCATCTGCATCCAACTCTCTATGTTCAGCCTCTGATAATACACCACTATTGATATCAGCTGTTATGCCATGCATTTCTGCTGTAATCACATCCATTCCTAGTGATTGAAAGTAGTGTTATATTTGATTCTTCCATAGCTGAAAATTATTCCAATCAAAGATCGGAATCCCATTATGATTGGTGACCTCTATTTGAGAGAGAACCACTGAAATTAACCTTTCCCTCTGATACCAATTGTCTGTTCCACTAGGTTTGATACCCAGAGAGGGGGTGAATCATGGTATGAAAGATTAAAACAACTTCCCCTATTGATCTTGTATCGTTGTTAATCAAGACTCTCTTCTCTCACTTTCCTGAAACAATGTATAAACAAAAACTAATTCATGCACAGGACCCAATGATTTTTACATTGTTCACCCTTACTTGGCTACCCCTAAGGAGCATATACCACCGATGTGCTAATGTACCAAATCCAAAAAATGTGCATTCCTGTTTACAAAGTTCGGGATAGATCACTTTTATTCCCCGGATCACTGCTTTTACAATGTTTAGGGTCAGCTCAATGCCTTCCCAAGGGTCACTCCCTATCTCTCTCTCTCTGGCTCACTGCCGGTGGAGAGGATCACCTTCTTCCTATTCCTTTTCTCTCTGATCTGGAATGGATATCCTCATAGTTTATAGACATGTGGGTCTCTTCTTTATCACTAATTAATAAATCTTCTGTTGTATATAGATGCTCTGTTCAAGTCCAACTTTCACCCATATATGAATATCACTTTGCACTGAAGGTATCGGCCAAACATCCAGCTTCCACGTAGCCTTGAATCACTGTTGTGCTTCAACCATACCTGGATCCTTTCTCCAATCCAGCGTGTATGTCTTGGAGTGCCATTTAAAACTGGCGTGCAAGTTCACCTCAACCACTTAAGTGACGCTAGCTTCTTCAACTCCAAATATGCGCGACACAAACCCTTTTACGCCCAAACTAATTTTGGCACGCCACCATTAATTGTCGTGCTTCGTCAAAACCTGGAACGCATGTGTCACCAAACTACTTGCGCGACACCCCCTTATTCAACTCAAAACTTTGGCGACTCCCTTCATTTCTTGCCGAAACGACTCTGGATGTGCAACAAACAACTGGCGCGCAACTTCTACTTGTGCGACCACACCACCACTTGCTTGACCACCACACCTGCGCAACAGGAGCTCTCATTTTCTCTATGTGTCGAACTCGGACCGAATGAGGAGGGGTATACCTCTATTTATAGGCATTTGGACTTCCTACGCAACAGCGCGTAATTCTTTTCTCGGCGTGCATGTCTTGGTGCACAAGTCTCTTCCACGGAAGTCATTTGGGCGACCAGCCCTAAAACATGGGCACCCCTATTCCCTTTGCCATATTTTGATGTTCTCATCTTAAAACCATATGGAGTGCAAGTTTCCTCTCCTTCAAGACAATGATGTAGAAGTCCCTTTTCCAAAACCACTTTTCTCTATTCGTCGATTTTCAAGCCCAAATATTTGGAAAACACTAGAAAACAGCGCCACCTTGTATATGATCTTTTTATACCACCTCTAGATCACCCATTCCTTTGTCAAAGTTCATGAATAAAACATTGATCGTTAACCACAGACCTTGAACTCGAAATTCCACTATGAAATCCCCGTTGTCAACAAATTTGTATTTCATGGTTTTCTTTGTCAACAATCACAACACAGATGTCCACTTTCCCGACAAACATAGTCACCTCAAAAATGATTCAATGATACCTTGAGGGATTTTTCCCAACATTTTGTTTTGAAAAGTGAGATAGATGGAATGATAGTTTCAAGAGTCCAACATACAAAAGAAAACATGTTCCATGTTGTTGAAATACAAAACTATTGTAACATGGGTATGGTTGAAGAAAATCAGTTTTGGTATAAAAGGAAAGACACATGTGTCAAATAAAATATAAATGTTTTCAAATAATGATATTATCTGAGATATTCCAAATATTTCAAGAAGAATATATTGGTTCTCCATTATTTGTCAAAAGGAAAAAATTACTAACACGGTGTATAAGAATGTTGATATTTCTTCAAAATAGCCCCTAGAACATATTCATTCTGAAATATGTGTGCCAATATGAAAATAATAAACTGCTGGAGATAAGTACTTCATCGCTTCAATTTATTACTTTACTCACATAACATGTCTTATTTATATGAAAAAAAGTGAAAATCTCTAAAAAAAATTAACATTTTCAAGAGGAAAGATGAGAAAGAATGTGATTGTTCAATAATGAAGTTGGGAACTAATAAGAGTAGGGAATAAAAAATGATTAATTTGAACATTATATTAAGAATCATAGAATCTATCATGGATTTATTTCACCTTATACTATTTAAAAAACATGATGTTACAAAAAAGAAGAATCGAATATTGGTGTAAATGGTAAGAATCATGTTACTTAAACTTTCTCTTCCTCATTACTTTTGTGGAAAATCATTGAGAAATGTTGTTTATATCAAAAACAATCATTTCAAAATTAAATTCTTAGATATGGACCCATATGAAATGTTTTACTTCAAAACTCCATTTTTTATACACTTGAGAGTTTTTGGGATTTCATGCATTATAATGAGGAAATGTGAAAACACTGTAATATTTTAGAAAAGAGCTAAAGATGGAATTTTTCTTGGCATTGATCCAAAAGGAAGAGTATATTTGTGTTTCAATAAATAAATGGTATTACTTTTTGATTATTTAGATGTAAATATTGTTGAAAAGGTTAAAGAATAAAATAGACTTATTTTCATATGAAAGTTGGGAAGGATAAGAAAATTTTTGTTAAGAATTTTATAAATGATGTCAAAAATTGTAATCATATCATGAAGAAGAAATATAAATATCTATTTCATGTGATGAGGATGAAACTCAAATTACTTATCCTAGGCTAAGTAAGCTAGTGGAGGCTCAGAACATAATTTTTTATCAACATTAGAAGCTTCAAACTAGAAGAACATAAAAAATTGTTAGACATTGTTATTTTTATTCAAAAGTTGAGATGAAAGATGTGAATTAATATTTTGAGAATCTGAAATGGGTTTAAGATATTAATGAATAGCTTTATAAGAGAAAAAATAATGACACTTGGGAACTCCTATCCAATTTGGATAATAAAAATATTATTGGTATAAAATGGGTTTTCTAGAACAAGCTGAATGAAGAATGTGAAGTGATAAGGAACAAGAAAATATTATTGTGAAATGGAAAATAATAAATTGAAGGTGTTTATTTTGATGAGAATTTTCATCCTGGGGAATGGTTATAAATAATAAAAATATTTCTTTACATTACTTCATAATGATGTTAAATAATTTTTCAAATGGATTTGTAGTCCAAATTTTTGTATTGGGATCTTAAAGAGGAAGTTTACATTAATCAAACATGGGTATTTGTTGTCTAGAAAGATGAAAGTTATGTCTGTAAGATAAATAAATAATTTTATAGACTAAACAAGATATAAGAACATGATATTCCAAATTGGAGTCTTTCTTAAGGAATATGAGTTTAATGAATGGAATAGTTGATATCTATCATTACGTCAAGGAAATTTAGCATTTTCCCCACATCATAATTGTTTATATTGATGAAATTATCATTGGTGGGAATTATTAATGATATTGTGAAATATTTTCTGAAGAAACGAAAGAGTTGTTTGAGGTGTCCATGATAGGGTAAATGAAGTACTTTTTGGGGTTTTAGATCCTACAAAAGAAGAAACAAATTTTTTTTATTTTCCAGAAAATCATGCAAAGAAAATTCATAAGTTTAGAATGGAATATATGATATTAGTTTCTACATATATATTAGTTGGAACCAAGATTAGATAATATAGATAAAAAAATTAAGTTGATCATAATGGTTTTTTGGAAGATCACTGGATGTTTGTTATATTTGACTTCCTTAAGAGACAACATTATTTATATTGTTATATTTTATGGAATATTTCATAATTCTCAAAAATTATCACCTTTACTATATAAAAAAATAATTCATAAATATATCAAAGAAACACAAATTTTAGAATCTGGTATCATAGCTCAGAAAGTATTGATTTTTTTGGGTATTCAGAAGCTGATTAGGCAAGAAATGCTGATGATAGAAGATCCAAATATGATGGAGTTTTCATTCGGAGGTAAGGTTGTGTTTGATGGAATAAAATAAAAAAATTATTAACTCTTATAACAGATGAATCTAATTATATTTTTTTACTCAAGTTGATACCCAACTTATGTGGATGAAAACTCAATTGGAATACTCACTTATTTATATAATGTTAATGTTTCTTAAAGAATGTGACAATCAAATAGAAAAAAATCTTATAAAGAATTTGTTACAACATTATCATTAGAAATAAATTAATCTAAAGTACCACATTATAAAAAATCATGTGAAAAATAATTAATTGAAGATATGTTATGTTCATACATTGGAATAATTTGCTGACATATTCAGAAAATCATTACCAAACAAACCTTTTTATAAATTGAGGTTGAACATGGGAATCAAATCACTTTCTAATCATGTTTTAGGTATGTGTTTTTGTCCCCTAAATCATAATATACTTGTATAGTGATGTCAAGGGTGCAGAATTTTTTCAAAAATCATTTTTTGGGAAGCATGCATAAAGGGGGAGTTGTGTGTAAGATGTTAAATAAGCATGTATGTGTGTGAACAATTATAACTATTTGTTGGAGTGGTGGTAGGGGAAAATTTGTATAATATTTAATTAAATGAATTAAATAACAGATAAGGAAGGAAGATGAGGAATTAAGTCAAAGGAATGAAATAAGAGGAAGAAATATTTGGGATTATATTTTATGAAGAATTGATAAGAAAGAAAACAGAGGATGTATATCATGAGTCACGACATTTGTACAACATGGATTTTTCTATCAATAATTCTTGTTTCCTATAATGAATTATATCATGTAGTATTATAATTGTTGGTTTTTAATCCATTTCTTTTGTTTACAATGTTCAATTTTTTATGAAACTTGGTTGACAACAAAATCCAAAGGGGGATATTTTCAAGACCAAGCCTATATAAAATATTATAATATTCAACTATTGTATTTTCTTTTTAAAGAAATACCATAGAATGAGAAATCCACTCAATTTTTTTATGAAAATTGGAATTAAAAATTGTATATAAATCATTATACTCACAATGAATAAAAAAGTCCATCGTATTGAGAAGATGATGTTTTATAGAAGAAAAGGCGCATCGAAATCACCATGGGTTTGAAATCATGTTCTGATCATAATGTGTATGAGAATTTGATTCATCATGGATCCCTTATGAATCTAACAATGATTGTATTATTTTAATTTCAAAAATATCATAAGTAATTTTGAGAACATGTGATTCATTACATATAAAGGAAAGGAGGGGAAAGGTGAAGTCTATCGTATTTGGGTTTGATTGGAAAAATATATCTTACTGGAAGACAAAGAAGTTACCTGAATTTCCTTGGTATGTCAGACGATGCTGAAGATTATCTTCAATTATTTCAATGTCATGAGGATGTCACAATACATTCAAGAGTATGTGGAAGAATATATTTTTCTAAAGTATAAAATTTTCCATCTTAATTTCATAATTATAAGATCACCATATTCATATTTTTTGAAGTATAGATGACATGGAGTATCATATTCAGAAGAATATTGACCTTGAAGATTATACTAGTCCATCGGAATCATCATTCCATAGATAATTAGAGTTACTCTTACACCGATTAGTCATTACATTTTTTTGGTATCCTTATCATATCAGAAACATATTGATAAGAAAACATTGTTGAATAAGAAATATTATAATGAAGAATTGTCTTAGGAGATTTTAGGATAGATGAATAAGAATTCTTTGTGGAGACTAAGATTTATCCACAATATATCCAACCATTTCTCATAAAGATGAATTGTTGATTGAGTGAAGTGACACAGAATGTTTTGAATAACTCTAACAAGAGGGTTAGGAGAAATAATGAAAGATGAAGAGTCTTGTTTGAAGACATTTTGAAATAGTTATCAAATGGGGACACGAAGATTTCTTGAGGTCCAAAGAATTTTAATTGTCTTTTTTATAAATTGGTATCAACAATCATAATGAGAAGACATATGTTTTAATTCTTACATTTGGAGTATAGAAATGTAATAATGAAAATTTTGTTGAACATATGCTTCCATCATAATGAGGAAATCAGAATGACAAATCAGAATTAGATTGAAGATTTTTTAGAAAGACTGGATAAAGATAAAGTCAAAGAAGCATCTAAAATTCAAGGATGGTTGATGAATTTGACGAAATATTATGATTTCAAGGGGAATTTAATGAGTCAAAAGAATAATCTGAGACTGAAGGAAGATTTATGATTTGGTAGTTTTGGTAAAGTAGGGAAACCTTTTCAGTATCCCTCTTAAAACATTCTTGTGAACCTATAAATATGAATAGATTATGTCATGTATTTAGTTATTATCATCGTTCATTAAAAGGAAGAGAGTTTCTCTATATTTATATAATGAAGAATTTTTTATAATATGTTTTGTTAAATAAGTTAGTTGGAACGAACAAGGAGGAAGAATATTAATCGGATTTTCTGAATTTAGACTAAGAAACATGATTGTGTTTTTTAGACAGAGGAAGAATATTTTACGACCATTTCAGTTTTATTTTGATAGGGTATTATTCTTTTACATAGAAATATAACTTGGGAATTATACATGGAAATTAGACTATGAATCATTATAAATTTCAGGAATATCATACCAGCTTTTGGGTAAGAAAGTAAATAATTGTTTCAAAAGATCATATATTAGAATGTTGATCAAGAATCACTATAACATGTTTGTTAAAGAAATTAATTACATCATTTCATGCTACATAAAGACCATTCACAATGGTATTGAATATAGTGCTACCAGATTGTAAATTGAATATCTTACTAGTTTTATTCCACACAAATATTTTTTTGTAGTATTATATTGTATTGGATAATTTATAAACAATACAAAGGACTAGATACTCTTGTTGAGAAATGATGATTTTATATTCTTGTATTTATGTGGTTGTGTGTTTCATTTTTTTAATAAGGGAAAGATATAATTAAATCGAGGTGAATGTTGTTTCTCATATAAGGAAAAAAAGTAAAAGATATCACTGATTAACCCCTTCCCCCTCTCAGTAATACATGAATCTTGATTTGGTAAACTCAAAAAAATCCCAAGGTCCATGGGGTTCAACAGAATTATATGAACTCCAGGATCTATTTGTGTCAACTCAGACTTCAAAGGTACCCAGTGGGCTTACGAAAAGTGTAATATTCAAGAAGGTTTTGAGAATACTAAATATTTTGATTCCACCTAATGAACATGTTATTATAGTGAGGATATGTGAATAACTATTACTCTATATTTTTGATGGATTTTATCAGGGGTATATAGTGAGACTTTTGATAATTATTCCTCATTCATTTATGTACAGTATTTTTCTTAAAATTTAGATAATAAGAGTTTATCATGAAGTGACTAGACTTTTTCATAGGATTACTTTTATGGGTTTTCAACCTAACATGTTTTATGCCTATTTTCGATCCATTTAGGTTCTTGTGATTTGGAGATTCAAATGTTATAATTTTTTTTCATACTTATTTGACCACAGTTCATGTTGTTTATGGTCATGTTGAATGTGTACCTTTTCCTGTCAGTTTAATGTCATGTGTTTAGGATGTGGGAACTAACATGAAATTGGGTGTGATCTCTATGAGTATAATTTCATCAGTTGGAGGCATCATATAAGTAGAGAAAACCTTTTTTTCATACATTTTCTTATTGATGGGTAGTCATATGTTAGATCCCATATAGTGAAAATTTTATTTAATGAAAAATTAATCCATATATATATATCTTACTATTATATAAGAAGACAAATATTGTATGAATTTTTCATCATTTAAAAAATGTATTTTCATCTTTTATGGTTGGGCTTCCCTGGGATTCCTTATACATACTGTAGGGGAAGGAATTTGGATATAATTATCCCTTTTCAAGGTGATCACTCTCCATAAACCAGATAAGTATGCAATGAAAATAGGTTATTTTCCTAGAGTTGTTGGTTATTCACAAAATATACATACCCTAGAACAACATGGTATAATAAATCGATTTCATAATCTAACTTTGAAAATGGGAATAATGCACATATGTGTAACATTGAGTGCATCTGTATGCACTCAAACAGTAGGGTTATAGAACGTGTAAATGATAACCCAAGAATATATAAGTTAATTGGATGTGGGAACCTATGGTATAGTTAAACCATTGGTAATGGAATGAACCAATAATGTTCTACTCATTTAGAACAATAAAACCCATGTTTATAGGGGGCGCTTCTTGGTATCTGATAGTCTGTTCAGAGGATCTCGTCCCTGTTACCTATTCTTTATGGGGAGGACCAAGAGAAATAAATCCCAAGGTCCATGGGGTTCTAAAAATGATATCAACTCAAGTAACTTATTTCTTCATCTCAGGACTCAATGATGTGAATTTGGTTCTAGAAAACATATTTTTTAAGAAGGGTTCGAGTACCCTTATGGCTATGTCAATGTGTATTGAACACATTTCAAGGTGAAGGGATAAAAAATTGATTCTTGCACACCCAACCATTATAGAGGATGATCAGTTCAATGTGGATACCTTTTGTCTTTTAGTTTAACCTCATGTGACTAGGACATCAAATCATTTTGGTATTTGGGACAAAAACTGGATATTTGGGTGTCACTATGTATCTTTTGATGAAAATAATCAATCCACATGTTATTCCAAAATGGGAAATTCTCTATACAGGTCGGACCCATATGTAGAGGGGGGATTTTTCCCATTTAATATTTTATCTAGACCTGAGATTAGAGATTTGAGAATCACTGTGTATCCTATAATGGGTTTCATCAAACCACACATAGTTCTTGAAAATGAAAATCGGTATGAAAATATAACCCATGTGAATCTATGGAAATTGTTCCTATTGATTTTTATAGCTTCCCCCAGTATTGTAGATCTAGGAGTCACAATGTATTCTATAATGAAAAAAATCATCACACACATAGTTCCTGAAAAAATATATAGTTTATCTTTATCCTTTAAGGATGTAGGCATCCTGATCTAAAAAGTGAATGTTATGGCTTGGGCCCAGAATAGAGGTTCAGGAATCACTATGAATCTTATGATGGTAGGAATAAAGAAAGATGTAGTTCTTGATTTGATGTGTGGTGGGATACCCACACCAAGGAGATAGGTCCCCTCAAGTATGTTCCATGGGAATGCATAATTTTAGATCATACAAGATACATTAACCAAGCAGTTTAACATCATGCGGTGAGGATTCATAGTGCTTTTTTAGGTTCATTAATTCATACCCATGATAACCATACCGGGAGAAAATATGTCTCAGTCATGAATGGAAACCCGTACCAAAATTCTAATGCTTGCGTGAGATATAATTGATTTGAGAAACAATGAATGGTAAAGTTTTCTTTCATGAAATGAAGGATATTATAGAAATGATGTGGTTCACTTGGTATCGTGTTGTGTCTCATCCAAGATATAGGATCTAGACATCCCTATGTATCTCATTGGAATTAGAATGAAGTGGTAAATATTTTTTAGAAACTCGTGTAGTTTAGTGTCATGAGTAAGGATATAAGTAGAGAATTTTTATGTTATGTGGTAAGGATGAGTATAACTTGATGTGAAAGGAGAGAAATGTTGTGAACCCATGCAGTTTTTTTTCATCTGGTATGGAAATTTTCCATTCAATTTAACATCATGTGTTAAGGAATTGGGTACCTATCATGGGAGAAAATGAATATTGCAGTTGGGAATTGTAATGGTTGTCTGGGAGTCACTATGTATCTTGTAATGGTAGGAATCAGACCACACATAGTTCATGGAAGAATATATTCTCAATGTTGATATTAATCTCACACGAGGATAGGTTCATTTTATTTTTTTCGTATAGATTTATCTCGTGTGAAATTTGACTACCCTTATATTTATTATACACTAGTTTATTACGTATTCCAAAATATTACATATAATAAACCCATAAAACTGAATAGTATGGTCTGTTTGAGAATTATGTACATTACATAACAACTAAAAACTGATATTACATCACCATTATTGAAAACATCCTTATATTATAATAATATTTTTTCATATATAAAACTACTTGGGATAACCTAGGGATATACACAAAATAAGAGTGATCTATAAATATTGATAAGGGAATAAACATGGTATAAAATGAAGATATTATTACTTTTTAGATGATAGGAATAGCATTGGGGAATAAAATGAGTGATATTTATAAACATTAACAATAAGGCATGATAAAGCAGGATATTCATACATGCAACATGTGAAATATGGAAACAAATTATAACACTACATCATAAACATATTCCAAGTATAACATCCAATTAATCATTATAAAAAAATTCCATAGATGGATTAGGTTCAACCCCTAACCCCTTGCATGATTTCCCATGATATTAAAACATTAACCAATGCATTAGAGCGCTATATAATTCAGGGTGAACCAATAACTTTCATTTCATTCTCATGTTTAATTGTTCCACATATACCATACATCAAGGATTCATTAATCATCATATACTATTACATGATCAAGGAGTGTGGAATACATACATGTATGTCTATAATCAAAATAGTATATGTGAACTAAGGTGAAGACCCCTGATTATTCACTACAGAATTTTTGTGATGGACAATAGTGGTGAAATTTTATAATCATAATGGGGGTGTATAAATGTTCATAGAAGGTATTACTGAATGTTGAAGGGGTAAATCATCATTTTGAAATAAAATTTATAGTAAGGGGGGTATTAATTAATCTATCTCATCATTAGTAATTTGAGATAAAAGACAAAATATCTTGAAGGAACTTCATTAAAAAAGAGAATGAGAGAATCCCATACTAAATCTTTGCATGGGTACAGGTGTTCATAAAGGTTCATGGGATGGATTAATGACAGTTAAAGGGGAATATAAAACTTTATACATCAAATGTACAGTAATGAAGATATGGAATAACTTCTCCTTCCATTAAAAAATAAAAATTAAGAGACATAACATAAACGAGGTACTTGAAAAAAACAAGAGTGGGAGATCCCTTACTAAATTTTTGCACCGTAAGAGAATTTCTAAATGGTATAATGAGAGTGGATAAATGGTATATAATTATTTTATACTCAATTAAATAGTATAGGTGTCATTATAAATTTTGGAAATCCTAACCAATTAATAATCGAAAAAGAAAATTACCAATTTGGTACTTGAATGGAAATGATAGAAGAGAAATCCCTTACAATGATAGGGTGATTCAAAATGCTTAGGATGAGTTTTCTGAGAGATTGGGGGAACTATGGGAGGACACTAGAGAGGGTAGGGAACATTAATGACATGATCCATGGTTTTTGAGTGAAGGGAAATGGGGCCTTGTGTGGGTTTAAATAAGAAAATAGAAGGGACTTCTTAATTATTTCTGAACATACTTTTTAGAATCAATATCATAAATTAATCAAAACCATAAACCATCCCTTTTTTCACATGTTATCATCTAGAGAGGGATGGTTGTCATTATTTTATAATGCCAGGGGCCAAAATTATTAAAATAATACCCTTGTAGAAATGGAAGTGGGTCATCTACGTACTAAAATGATTTTAAAACCTCAAAATATTGTAACAACCAGAGATTTTATGAGAATTATTCATTTTAATTTCATTGATGTCTTGTGTTGTACGCAACACCAAAGGGATATTTCACTACACGCATCCCTGACTTGGCTTGCATTACACTGATTTGCGACCTTCATCGATAGCGTGTGTAGTACGCAATACCGGGTTTCACTAAACAACGATATATTGTTATAATATTATTATGGACTAGCTATTATGAATAGTATTAAATAGGTTTTTAATTTTATAACATTATTATTCATCTTACATATTTTCTAGAACATGGTATAAGAAGAAAATAATTTTTTTGTGTAAAATATGTAATTTTCAAAAAATGCAGTTTTGCCGCCTTTTGATGGAACACCCACTTTAAATCTAGTTTTGACATGTTTATAAGTTAAATATGACAAAATATAATTCTTCTTTTGAATTAGGATATAAAAATTTACTTTGAATAAATTTTTCATATTATTCTGATAACTTTCATATTTTAATGAATAGTAAAAACATGTTATATTTTAATTAAAAACAACTTTTTTCATCACAATACTTTATATGATGAAATTATAATATTGAATTGTTTTAAAGTATAAATAGAATATATTTTCACCATTTAATATAATGTATGTCATTACCACTAATTTTAAATTAAATTCAAAGGTAAAAACATTTCAATCTTTGGCAATGTTTTAAATTTTAAAACCCGTTTTCTTAACAACGGGATTAATTTTAAATTAATTACTAAAACTTATTTGTTATGAATTTTTAAAAATGGATTCCATATTTTAATTCAGTGGGTCCAAATTATGTTAACAGGTTACTTTTATTTTATTGATATTATGAATAGTAACTACGGTAATTTTTATTTATTGTAGTTAAAGGTTAATTGGATAATTAAGGGTAACAATAAGATTATAAAATTACCCTAACTCCTGCAAAAATTCTATTGAATGACTATAAGTCGACCCATGTCACCTAAGGGTCGTAATAGATTTATTTTATATACTTTTTACCAAGAAAATAATTTAATTATTATTAAAACGAATGAAAGTGACAACATGTCACTCTCTTAAATCATATAATTATAATAATTTCAATTTAGTGATAAACTTCATGAAACATCTAAAATGAATAGTCTTCAAAAATAAAATAAAATTATCTACATCATGTGAATTGTTTTAGAATTTTTATGGATTGAATAAGTATCATTAAAGGTGACACAATAGTGATGTTGAAATTATTTAATTGATTGAAATAACAAATAAATGGTTTTGAAAATATTAAAATACAAATTATATGAACTATTTAATGTGATCCACGAATTTTATAGATAAATATGAAATTTTATGAATATATTAAAGATTTCATTTCAAACATATATTATGTTTGGATTTTATTTAAATTCAAATAAATGAATAGTGTGAAAATTGACACTATTGTTATTTTATGAAACTTACAAAATATAAAATTGTTTAAAAATCACAAAAATATTTAAAAATTATAAATTAAAATTTATATGGTCGAAAATTTTATAAATATCCAATTTTTTACAATTCACAACACATAAGTAATTATTTATATAAATTTACAATTTACAATCTTATTACCACAAATAATATTAAATAGATTAAATAAGGATAAATCAAGTTGATAAGGTTTAAAATAAATTTCAAACATGTAGTAATTTTATTTGTTGATGTTATTACAACCCTATATCATCAAATATTAGAATATGAGTAATTTTTAGAGGTTTTATGTGGGGTTTTATTTATTATAAATTAATATTTTTGAGGTTTCCAAATGTGCCCCTCTTCTCCCTTATAAAAGGGAACCTCCACCCTCTCCTATTAACAAAACATTGATCCTTAAATCTCATCCAAACCCTGTCCATTTCTCTTCCCCACTTCCCTAGAAACATTCTTGAGTTTGTGGGCTTCTCAAAAGACCAACTCTAGTCCCTTAAGAGGAAGCTTAAAGGAGGTGCGTCAAAAAAGAGATAATCTCTTCTACCGATTCTTTCAAGATTCTTTCTTCTTGAACTTCCTCTTATTTAGTTTTTTAATTGTAAAGAAATATAATAATTATAACTAATATACTGATATGATGTTATAAATATGAAACAACCCCATTTCACCTTCTATCCATCCTACGGAAAATGAAATCACTGCGCGTGCGTACGTACGAAATACCATCTCCACGCCGTGATGTAATTATTTTTTCCACCACCACCTTACTTGGATGGGTATAATGGTGTAAAGAATAACTATATATGGTTATTATAAAATCATAATGATTCTTAGGTATTATATTATTCACTCCAATTCCATTCAATAATTATGGGAATGATATCATCACTCGTGCATACGTACGAACTACCGTCTCCACGAACGTGATGATATTCATTTTCCATGATTAACCATTCATGTATGATTATAAAGTATATATATAATAAATAATCATTAAATATATTACATAACAATGATACTGGATTTATTTACATATATGTATCACTTACTTAATTCCATTCAATTCAATAAGGTAACGAAAACAGCATTCAAGCATACGTACGACCTACCGTCTCCATGAACTGTGTATTTCAATCCATTTATCAATCTATCATATACATTTATATACTGAATTTTTATTATATATAAATAAAGTATTAAATTCAGTAATTACTTAAATAATGATATGAGTAATAATATCAAAAATAACAAATCCAAACATGTATGATAAATGAAACGATTTTACCAAAAATGCTACTTTAACATGGAATTTACAAAAGAACGGGTAATATAAAGTCATAAGTGAACCATATAGGATATCATAACAATGAATATGATTCTGTAATAATTCAATGACATTATGTAAATCATTATACAAGATTCTCAGATACATACGAATCATATCAAACATAAGGTAAGGGATAACTATTCTAATCTCGTTCTTATCCGAGATTGTTATTCGTAATTATTTACGGGGCTTATTGTTATCATCCATGTCCATGATTTATAAAAATGTCTTCATGTATTTTTAATGTCCTTTTTACCCATTTTTTGACTTTTAAAACATGTTTTGGAAGGAATATTTCTTTCTTTTACCATACGAGGACCTTTTTCTGACTTTTTCGACAAAAGTATGAGGATAATGTTTTTTTAACTTATACGGCATGAACAGATTTTTACGGTTTCATAAGGCCTTATTTTATTGAAGTTTACTCTATAAGATTTCATTGTTATTTTCAAGAAAATACTTTTCTTTTAAACTTTCATGGCATTTTGTGAAAACAAAAAATATTTTTAAGAAGAAAGGATATTTTCCTCAAGAATTGTTTTCAAGTGTTTTATCAAAACCATTTTCCATCTAAGATGAAATTATTTCATATCTGTAAATTTCATGTACAATATCTATAGGATTTAAATGGTTTCACTTTTCTTATGATTAAATGATATCCATTTTTTTTATATAGAATATGTTATGATGGGATGATGTTTATGAAACCCATTTTTATTCATTGGGTTATGATGAATGATTTATGATTACGTTGTGGCACAAGTAAGAATGATTTCATTATGAGATGGTGGGAACTTATATCTCCCTCAAATACATTGGGTAAATATTTATATCCCATGATAAATACATGGTTGGAACAGCAAGTTAATCCGGTTCAGTGGTACAGGACTGAAACGAGGAGTGAACTCGATTCAGTAAGGGACTTTTTCCACTAAGATGGTCTTGGCAGCAATGCCATGGCTACTACGGAAATCATATCAAGTGCTTAATAGTTTTCCACAATTACATGTTTTATTTACATGTTTTTTATCATTATTAATGTTTCTTTATGATCTATTCATTACGTACTACCATGTATTTTTTCATTGCTCAATATTTTGATGTTTAAACATTATGTTAATGTTTTTAAGTTCAAATGTATATGGTTTGTTTTGTTTTCTCCATGCTTACCCTTACTGAGCATTTGATCTCAACCATTCTTTGTTTTCTTTTCCCAAGGATATAAAGAAAGGTTTTAGGTAAGAAAACAAAATGGGATGATCTTTATGGGAAATGTTGAAGATATTTCACCATGATTATAAGATTATGTTCTGAGTTTCCAAAGACACTAAACTATTACGGTCATTGATTGTTGGTTTTTTATGTATTAAGTATTATGCACAAGTAATTTAATGTCCATGTACGTCAAGCTTGGGACTCTATATTTGGTATTAGAGGAAAGGTTTAGTCAACCTTCGGAAACTAGGATGCGAAAACTTTAGTGAGACCCCTAGAAGATATTTCTATGCTATGTCTAGGGATGTTCCTAAGGTTAAGTATAAGTATAGTTTATAGTCCTAGAATTATGGTAACGATATTAGAATGAAACCTAAGATGTTAGATATTGAAGGTACTCCCCCTTTATTGTGTTTTTTCACTAGCATGATTTTTTCCCCTCACACTATTCTTTTTGGGTTTTAGAAGATGGTTGGAACCCGAAGGAACCATGTTGATCAATGTAATGGACAATGCAATGACTGTTCTCCTGAACAAACCAATGTTTTGGGAGATAGAGTGATAAATCTTATTGATATACTTACACAATTTATGAATCATTCTGGACTTCCAAATGAGAAGAGAAGGGAACAATATTCTATTGAGTCCTTCATGAGGCAACATCCACCTTCTTTCAGTGGGTCTTCTAATCCAATTGTTGCTGAACAATGGATCAGTACCATTGAAAAGATATTTTCCATACTTTACTGTTCATAACATGAAAAAGTCATTAAGGTTGTTTATCATTTAGAAGGTGAAGCCGACTAGTGGTGGACTATAATTAAGAATACAAGGCCCCAAGATGAAATTGAATTAATGGAATAGAATGAGATCAATAACTTATTTTTCAATAAGTACATCCATCATATTCTTAGAACAAAGATGGAAAAGGAGTTCCTTGAGATTAAGAAAAAGGGTGATGAATCTGTTGGTATATATGAGGCTAATTTTACAAGGCTTGCAAGGTATGCATCTGGCTTTATCAATCAACCTGAAAGTAATGTTGATCAATCCCTCAGTGGCTTAAAACCAAGTATTCAAAGGGAATTATCTATAAGAGGCATAAGTAGCTCTGAAGAAATTGTGTGTTGTGCTATCAATGTAGAAATGGAAGTTGGTGTTACATATCCATCTCATGGTTTTGACAAGAAAAGAAAGATGGAGTTTAAAGAAAAATCTCAAAACAATGGTGAAAAGAATACGAATGTTTCTTTATGCTCAAAGTGTGGTAAGAAGCATGGTGGAGATTGTCTTAAAGGGACTCAAACATGTTTTATGTGTGGGAAATAATGTCATCAAGTATTTGTGTGTCGAAGTAATGGAGAAAGGGTAGCTAATGATGTGAATCGAGAAAAGACTATAGAGAATGATCCAATAACACCTCAATGCATCAAGTGAAATGAAAAGGGGCATTGTACTAATCAATGCCCTAATCCAAGGGTCAACGATGAATGACGTGAGCAACCACTTAAGGAAAAGGATAAAGGGATGTCACATGTGATCACTATTTGTGATGTTGAGTATGAAAATGATGTTGTGGAATGATTAGGTGTTTATGAAATGGAATTTCAAAATAGTATCATGGAATCTCATTTATAGAATTTTGGAATTTTGGAATATCTATGTATTGGTTTTCAATAATTATATGGTACCGGTAACCATGAAAATTGATTGAAATATTTTTGGAAAGAAGATGATATGTGCATAATACAGGGATAAAGAGAAAATGAAATGAGCTCATATCATTGTTTGAGTATATAGAAATTTTGGGATTTTGGTATGTGAAAAGCGTTAACTTTTGACAGTATTAATGTTTTCACTAAGGTTTAATGGGTATTCATTTTTTAAGAGAATACATAATTAAGGTATTCACATGTTTGGAACGTGACCAAGAAGATATATCGTATGATATATGGGGGATAAATGATGCTATTCACATGCTCGGTAGATGAAATTTCTACTAATTGTATTCTCTATACAATGATCATGGACACAAGTATATTGGATAAGCCTAAAGATTGGAATGAATTAAGTTAGACGTAAGATAGTATTTTTTAAGGATAGAACTTTTTTCGATATCATTGCAGGAATATTATAATATTGTAGTTTTAGAAAAAGGGACAACCTGTAGGATGGGTGACAACCAGTCGTATCAG
This sequence comes from Viscum album, assembly GCA_963277665.1. Taxonomy (NCBI): domain Eukaryota; kingdom Viridiplantae; phylum Streptophyta; class Magnoliopsida; order Santalales; family Viscaceae; genus Viscum; species Viscum album. The sequence goes on along the minus strand of OY728135.1, from coordinate 1,640,835,400 downwards.
ACAAGGCTGAGGGAATTGAACCCACAACCAAATTTTGATATTCCTTTATCACCTACCACTGGCCTACAGAAAGTCCCTGGTTAGTAGAAACTAGTTTTATTTTATTAAGTGGTATGATAGATGAAGTATAAGTCCATTTTTGGAACCGTATACGATTAATCTCACCATAAATGGACTTATGTATATAAAATTTGCTAACCTTTTGTTTGAGACAGATGGAATGACCTATAATTCTATCGCATGATCTGCTAACACTTCATGGAAGACAAATTCAACTTCATTTCTTTAAGAGATGAAGTGGAAATTGTTCAAGGCACAAACAATAGTGGGATTATACCAAAATCAAGTAAGTATTTCTTCTAATTAAAATATTTCAACTTTAGGGAAAGGATATTGAAAACCAAAAATGTTGTCCTAGTGCTCTTATATCTGATGAATTAGATGGTACCTTAGATCATCACAAATTTATGGCTTTGTGATTTTTGGCTTTTTCATATCCATTTTCTCTACTACTCTTCATCCGAACTTGATGGTTAGATTTCTCTTCCATATCAATATTTTTCACCTATGTTCTTCTATATGGAAACCCAGTGAGGGGTTAATTTGGGTAACCATTATGTTTCATACTTCAATTTTTTAAATTAATTTTTAGTATTCCTTTTTACGATGTGGGAAACTTTCAAGTAGTAATCCATTTATAACCCCGACGAATTTCGAGGGTAAAATTCATTTTAAGGGGGGTAGAATGTAACAACCTGATATTTTATGAGAATTATTATTTTTAATTTCATTGATTTCTTATGTTGTATGAAACACTAAAGGGAGCTTGAACTACATTCATCCCAGACTTGTCTTTCATTACACGCAATGGCAACCTTCCCCGATATCATGTGTAGTACGCAATACCGGGTTTCACTAAACATCGATATATTGTTATAATATTATTATGAACTAGACATTATGAATAGTATTGACTAAATTTTGAATTTTATAACATTATTATTCATCTTACACATTTTCTAAAACATGGTATAAGAACAAAATAAACTTTTCGAGTAAAGTAAGTATTTTTCAAAAAATGCAGTTTTGCCTCCTTTTGATGGAGCACCCACATTAAATATAGTTTTTGACATGATTATAAGTTCAATTAGACAAAATATAATTATTCTTTTTAATAAAGATATAAAAATTTACTTTGGATAAATTTTTCATATTATTCTAATAACATTCATATTTTAATGAATAGTAAAAACACGTTATATTTTAAATAAAAACATCTTTTTTCATCGCAATAATTTATATGGTGAAATTATAATATTTAATAGTTTTAAAGTATAAATAGAATATATTTTTACCATTTAATATATTTTATGTCATTACCATTAATTTTACATAGAATTCGTAGGTAAAAACATTTCAATCTTTGGCAAAGTTTTAACTTTTTAAACCCGTTTTCTTAACAACGGGATTAATTTTAAATTAATTACTTCAAATTATGTGTTTTGAATTTTGAAAAATGGATTCCATATTTGAATAAAGTGGGTCCTAATTATGTTAATAGGTTAATTTTATTTTTTTGATATTATGAATAGTAACTACTGTAAGTTTTATTTACTGTAGTTAAAGGTAAATCGGGTAATTAAGGGTAAAAATAAGATTATAAAATTTACCTAAGTCCAGAAAAAATTATATTGGATGATTAAAAGTTGAAACATATCACCTAAGGGTTGTAATAGATTAATTGTATATACTTTTTACCATGAAAATAGTTTAATTCTTATTAAAACCAAAGAAAGTGACAACAAGTCACTCCTTTAAATATTATAAGTATAAGAATTTTACTTTGGTGATAAAATTCATAAAAATTATAACCTGAATAGTCTCAAGAAAGATAATAAAATTATCTACATCATGTGAATTTATTTATAATTTTTAGGGATTAAATAAGTATCATTAAATGTGACACAACTGTGATGTTGAGATTATTTAATTGATTGAAATATCAAAACAATTATTTAAAAAATATTAAAATAAATATTATATGAACTATTTAATGTGCTCCACGAATTTTCTAGATATATATGACATTTTATGAATCTATTAATGCATTTAGTTTGAAAATACCTTCTGTGTGGATTTTATTGAAATTTAAATAAATAAATAGTGTGAATGTTGACACTATTGTTATTTTATAAAACTAACATAATATAAAATTGTTTAAAAATCAATAAAAATATTTAAAATTTATAAATTAAAATTTATATAGTCTAAAATGATAGAAATTATCCAATTGTGTACAGTTAACAACACGTAAGTAATTATTTATATAAATTTAAAATTTATATTCTTATTACCATAAATAAAATTAAATAGGTTAAATAAAGATAAATCAAGTTGATAAGGTTTAAAATAAATATCCAACATGTATAAATTTTATTGATTGATGATATTACACCCCTATATCATCTAGTCTTCTAATATGAGTCATTTTTGGTGGATTATGTGGCTTTTGATTTATTATAAATTAATATTTTTTAGGTTTCCAAAGGTACCCCTCTCCTCCATTATAAAAGGGCACCTCCTCCCTCTCCTCTTCACAACACATTGAGCCTTAAATATCGTCCAACCCTACCCATTTCGCTTATTCACTTCCCTATAAATATTATTGAGGTTTTGGTCTTCTCAAAAGACCAACTCTAGTCCCTTAAGAGGAAGCCTAAAAGAGTTTCATCGAAGAAAAGGTAATATCTTCTACCGATTCATTCAAGTTTCTTTCTTCTTCAAAATCATCTTCATTAGTTGTTTCATTGTAAAGTAATACAATAAGTATAAATAATATACTGATATGATATTATAAATATGAAACATCTCCATTTCACTTTTTATCCATCCTAGGGAAAATGAAATCATCGCGCGTGCGTACGTACGGAATACCGTCTCCACGTCGTGATGTAATTAGTTTTTCCACCCCCACCTTACTTGGATGAGTATAATGGTTTTAAAAATAGCTATATATGGTTATTATAACATCATACTGATTCTAGGATATTATATTTTTTCACTCCAATTCTATTCAATAATTATGGGAATGAAATCATCGTGCGTGTGTACGTACAAACTACCGTCTCCACGAACACTGTGAGATTCATTTTCCATGATTAACCATTCAAGTATGATTATAAAGTATATATATAAAAAATAATCATGAAATATATTACATAATAATGATACTGTATTTATGTACATATATATTTCATTTACTTAATTCCATTCAATTCAATAAGGAAACAAAAACATTGTTCATGCATACGTACGGCCTTCCGTCTCCAGGAACTGTGTATTTCATTCCATTAATCGATATATCATATACATTTATATACTGGATATATATTATACATAAATCAAGTATCACATTCTATAATTAGTTAAATCGGGATATGAGTAATAATATCAAAAACAATAAATCAAAACACGTACGATAAATGAAACAATTTTACCCAAAATGCTGCTTTAACATGGAATTTACAAAAGAACGGGTAATATAAAGTCATAAGTGAACCATATATATGATATCATAACAATGAATATGATTCTGTAATAATTGAATGACATTATTCAAATCAATATACATGAGGTTCAGATACATATGAATCATATCATACAAAAGGTAAGGGATAACTATTCCAATCTTGTTCTTATCCGAGATTGTTATTCGTAAGTATTTACTAGGGTTATTGTTATCATACATGTCCATGATTTATAAAAATGTTTTCATGTATTTTTAATGTAATTTTTACCCATTTTTTACTTTTACCACATGTTATGGAAGGAATCTTTCTTTTGTTTACCATACAAGGAACTTTTTCTGACTTTTCCGACAAAAGTATGAGGAGAATGTTTTTTTAACTTATAAGGCATGAATGGATTTTTAAAGTTTCATAACACATTATTTTATTAAAGTTTACTATATATGAATTCATGGTTATTTTCAATAAAATCCTTTTCTTTTAATATTGAATGACATTTTGGGAAAATAAAATGATTTTTAAGAAGAAAGGATATTTTCCTCAAGAATTGTTTTCATGTGTTTTATCAAAACCATTTTCCTTCTAAGATGACATTATTTCATATGTGTAAATTTCAAGTACAATATCTCTAGTATTTAAATGTTTTCAATTTTCTTATGATGAAATGATATCAATTTGTTTTATATGGAATATGTTATGATGGGATGATGTTTATAAAACCCATTTTTATTCTTTGGGTTATGATGAATGATTTATGATTACGTTGTGGCATAAGTAAGAATTATTTCATTATGAGATGGTTGGGACCTATATCTACCTCCAATTCATTGGGTAAGGATTTATATCTCATGAGATAGACATGGCTGGAATGGCAAGTTAATCTGGTTCAGTGATACAGGACTGGAACGCGGAGTGAACTCTATTCAATAAGGGACTTTGTCCACTAAGATGGTCTTTGCAGCAAATCCTTGGCTAATATGGAAATTATATCAAGTGCTTAATGGTTTTACACAATTACATGTTTTTTTCCATGTTTTTTTCATGATTAATGTTTCTTTATGATCTATGACTTATGTACTTCCATGTTTTATTTCATTTCTCGTGATTTTTATGTTTAAACATTATGTTCATGTTTTTTAGTTCGAATTTATATGGTTTTTTTATTTTTTCAATGATTACCCTTAATGAGCATTTAAGCTCACCCTTTATATGTTTTCTTTTCCCCATGATATAAAGAATGGTCTTAGGTAAGAAAACAAAAGGGGAAGGTCTTTATGGGAGATGTTGAAGATATTTTCACCATGATTAGAAGATTATGTTCTGAGTTTCCAAAGACATTAAACTATTATGGTCCTTGAGTGTTGGTTGTTGTTATGTATTAAGTATTCTGAACAAGTAATTCAATGTCCATGTACCTCAATCTTGGGTCTCTACAAATATAATATATGTTTTAGAGGATTCATAAATGATTTATAAAATAAATAAGATAAATTGAATAAAAAATTATTTTAAATGGTAAAAATATATTTGGTTTTTTATACCATTTGTAATATTTATTAGATCATTTTTGGGTCATTATGATGTCATAATATAAATATTATATTTATTCCAAATTTAAATTTAACCCGGAAATTTGTTTGTCTTATAAAATTATTAAAAATTCACTTTTTGATAATTTCAAAAATATAATTCCTAAAAAATATTTTCATTTTATGTAAATAATTTTTTAAATATTTCATTTATCACTTTTAAAAATATTAATCTACATTTGTTAAGATATTTTGGGATTTTGATAATAATAGTTTTCAAACCCATATAAAATTACATTTATCTTCATGAAAATTATATAATAATTTATATTCAATAAATATTATTTTATAAAATTATTTAAATAAATTATTATTACTTTAAAATATCTATTAATTAATAAAACTAAATTTCTTAATTGAATATGTATATTACCCAAAACAATTTATGTTTTATTTTATTTAAATAAAAAACATTAATTTTGTAAATATAGTAAAATAAAAAATATATTCCTTATTATATAAAATATAAATTTCTTATTATTATGGATCTTTTGTTTCTAGTATTTTATAAATTACTTTTACCCTAAATTAACCTATTTTCCTTTTTCCATGGTAATTAATATTAAAAATATGTATTTTTCATTTTTTTTAAATTAAATTGACCTTATTACCAATTATTAATTATGATGATTAAAAATATGCAATCCATTTAATAAAAATAAATTCATAGAGGTGGATGAAATTAATTTATTAAAAAACCTGTAAGCGTGATGGAAAGTAATTTTTCATAAATTATATTTCAAAAAAAATGATTTTACATTATCTCTATAATTAGTAATATACATTATATAAATTTTAACTAATATATATATATATATTAAATATTTCCCTTAAATAATTTCTCATTAATTCTAACATTATTTAATTATAATACAGAAACATCGGGAATTTTAAAATAATTTTCCAAAATTTCATTTTTAATTCTAAATATAATCTTATAATAAAATTATGTATAAAGATGATCTAAATGTAATTAATTTCATTAGATATAAATAAATAATAATTATTTTTTCTTGTAAATAAAATTAGAATAAAAATTTTACTTTTAAAATAATTTATAATCAAAATAAATAAAAATTTTATAAAAAATAGTATTGTTCACTTATCACTTAAAAATGTATATTTTTTAAAAAATATCAAATTTTAATCTAAAGTTAATTTTCATATGATGATTTAAAACATGGATTATTTTTATCAATTCATTTTTTAAAATTTTCTTTAAGATAATTGTAATATTTTTTCAGAAAAAATAAATAAAAATCCTTTTGGAAAAAAACATATTTTTGTAGAAAAAAAAAATCCAAAAATTGATTGATTATTTTCTATGTATTAATCAATATATATATGAAACACACACATACATACACACACAACCATATATATATATTTATATATATATTTTATAGAGCATTTATTTCTAATCATATCAAAATTTATTGGAAAAGTTAAAATAGTCAATTTTAAATAATCATTATTTGTTTGGGTTTAGTTTTTCATATCGCATATGCTATCAAACATAGTTTTCTCTTTAAAAAACTCATAATATTACATTGTCCCCCACCATAATAATATATATCCTTTAAATTTAAAAATGTTCGTCGAAAGAGATGTTTTGAAAATTGGAAATATCTTTTTTGAAAACACACATGTTAGAAACGATTAATAAAACATCGTTTTGAAAAAAGAGAGAAATGAAATATTGAAGGTCATTACATAACTGGGGTTACTTGTAAGATAAGTTTAGTGGGAAGTAAAAATATGGATATAGATGAGAAAACTAACACCAATGAACTAATTTAGTGTGATAGAGAACATGGACTAGATAAATTCAATGACCATAGAATCATAAATCTTTAATGGGTAAAAAACCATCAATTCATCGGATGTGATCAAAATATGAAAACATTTTTTATTCAAGATTAATTTCCAAGTGTTATGTAATTATTTTATCATTTAGAATATAAAAATAAAGAGATATACTATCTTGAAATCTATAGTCTCATACATTAATGAATTTCTACTACGATACTATATTTTTCAATAAACTATTGAACTTGAGATTATTTTTTATGCCTGAAGCACTAGGATAAATTTTAACGGATTCCATAATCTACCAATGAATGAAAATATATTCCTCATTTTTTAATCGATATAATAAAATAAATCAAAAATTAGGGATTAATATTTTCACACTATTAAACATGAAAATGGGATGCCAATTACCATTAAATAGATAAATTATAAATGACATGTATTTCCTTACCATAAGAATTATTAGGATTCAATATAATTTATACATTATTTATTTCCTAACATTAAATATTATGGTCATTCATTTACCTTAATAAGGGTTTTCTTTGATATATTTAATTTACCAATCCATATCCCCTGGTTGTGTCAAACCTGGAGTGTAGAAAGTCCCATTGTCATGCACTAATTCTCAATCATGTCTCATTATATGTATTTATTTCAGGTTTCACCCCAATGTACATCTGTGCTAGATCAACATCCACTTGTATTTCCTAGAAAGGTATTTGTTTGCTTGATCAACTAGTTGATATATACGTTTCCAAAATTTATGGATGTTTTCATTTAATTATTATCATCCCTAAGTCTTTCTCTTGATTTTTATCATCCTAATCCCAAAAATAAAAAAACTGTTCTATAAATACTAACTAGGAAAATCCCGGTCTTTTTTATAAATTTATTCATGAAATACTACATATGATTACACATAATACAACCTAAAAGATCAATAAGACATGTTTATTCTGTATTTATGAAAATTAAAATAAAACATAAAACAAATATTACATGACCATTATTGAAAACTTCTTTAACATGATCATGATACTTTTTGATACTGAAAACTACCCACGTTATCCTAGGGGATTTACTTAAGAAAGTGGTGAGCAATAAATCCTTGTAAGGTAATAAACATGGAATGAAATTAATAAAGTAATGCATGTTTTAAAATATCCATATCCTTGAATAATAAAAGGAATGATGATCAAAAACAGGAATAATAATGCATGATATAACGTGATAATCATAAAGGAATCATGTGAAATTTTGGAATAACTTAAAACACTTCATCATAAACATAGTTCAAGGCTAACTACCAGAATAACATATTGGAAAAAGTATCACGATGGATTAAGTTTACTCCCTATTCCCTTTTATAACATTACATGAGACTAGAACATTACCCAATGCATTGGAGAGTTATATAATTCTTAGCCAACCCAACACATTCATTTCATACTCTTGATTAAATGTGCCACGTGGACTATAAAACGTGGATTCATTAATAATAATATTTTATTCCATGATCAAGGAGTGTATAAAAAATATATGTAATTATGTAATAAATTAATTATATGTTTTTTAAGGTTATATCCATTAATATAAAAATTACATGTATTCTCAACACAATTTTTTAGCATGGAAAATCACAGTGAAATTTCAACTGCATAATGAGGGTGTATAAATTATCATGAAAGGTATTAATGAGAGTTAAAAGGGCCTCTAATCATATAGAAATAAAATTTAAATTATGGGTGATATGTAATAATATATCCCATCATTAGTAATTTTAGATAAAAGAAATGAGATAATGAAGAAACGAGACTAAAGGGGAAAAGGAGAGAATCCCTTGCTAAATTTTGACATGTTAATGGATGTACAAAAAGGTTCATGGGATATATGAATGAGAGTAAAAGGGGATTATAATCATTTAGAAATAAAATTAAAATAAGAAGTATATGTAAAAACATATCCCAATATGAAAAAATGGAAATAAGAGGCATAACATAAACCATTTACTTGAACAAATAAGGAGAGTGGGGGGTCCCATAATACATTTCATCATGGTAACATCTATATTAAATTCAATAATGAGAGGGGATAAATAGAATATCATTATTATAGAATCAATTATACATCAGGGGGTTATGATAAAGACATTAAAACCTAAATTTGTTTTATTCTAATGGCTAATTACATATAAGGTACTTGAACGGAAATGATAAGAGAGAAATCCATTACATTGAGAGGGTGATTCCAAATGATTGGGATGAGATTCTTCAATGTTTGGGGGCACCTTGGGTGGACTTTATAGAGTTGAGAGAAGATTAAGGACGTTATCAATGACTTTTTAGTTAGGTAAAATGGGACCATGTTTTTTTATAGGAATGAGAGGGGATTTATTTATTATTTCTCAAACACAGGTTTTGGATGCTATATAATAAAATAATCCAAACCATGAACTTTATCATGGTTTCTTACCTTGGTTGCTACTAGAAAGGTGTGTTTTTCATTATTATATATGTACAAGGTAAAAAACTTATTAAAATAATACCCTTTATGATATGTAAGTGAGTCATGTCCTTAATTAAATGAAGCCTCACTTGTAGAGCACCTTCTAATCATTTCCACTATCCCGCAATGTAATGTTCTTTTTTTGATGATTAATTTGTGAAATTTTGGATCCGTCTATCAAGAGAGTACCATTTTAAAGATAACTAATTATGGGTTCCATAAATCCATTTATGGATATCGGTTCATCATGATCTTGTGTGGAATTGAGGTAATTAATTTCTTCCATGTCGTAGATGATGATTTATGATACCATTATTTGATACATGATATAGAAGATCACATATTTCTTATTAAGGTTGGAAAAGAATGTAGCCACATTATCCAATTCATTTGCATGAGCATTCTATCATTAGGATACAAGATTCAATGTGGGCTCAAAATGAAACTCTACAATTAGTCCTTTGATATAACCAATAAGGGGGGTGATAGTTCTTCATTTTTGATAGAATATTATCCATTAATCTACATTATCACTAGTTTAAAACCCCATTTGATATTAAGGTAGGATAACAGAGGTTTTAGTGCTAGTTCTAAGATAGAAATGAGGGCCTAACATTCAGTATCATTATTACTTCAAACATCTGATATTGAGAAGGGGTGGGGATAAAAAAAATTCAGGAGAAACGAATACACTCCCTAAGCCAACATAAATGAATTTCCGGTTTTCTAGTTTATTACTAATAGGACATTGGGAGGCATCATCATAATACATCTCATATGTCCATAGAGTGTTAGGGGAATAGACAACATCCTCATCTAGAAGCTCGCTATCCACTATTGTATATTATGGGGTGGGATTTTTGGAGATGAAATCAGCCAGGGCCTTCCCTTTAAATGACTTATATGACACAAACTGAATGTCATATTGTTGCAGAATGACCACATTTTGGGCGAAAATCCAAATTTTTTTGGGATATCCAAGGACGTACAATATCATATAAATTTGAGAGACAAGGTGGAATTCATGGTTATAGATGTAATTCATCCTCATATGAACTACAAATATGAGTGAAATAAACCTTTTCTCAAAAAAAATTAATGAGCCTCATTTACTAGACTCATCCGGCAGAGGTAGTACAGACTTTTCACATTCTCCGTATCATTTTTCTTCAAGGGGAGAGAGCTACATGATCTATCCAAGGTCACAACATATAATATGAGTGGATTAACTTCCACCAATGGCATTAGGATTTGTGGGTGTATCAGAAACTATATGAAAAACTCAAAGAATTCTTGGTAGTCTCAATTCCATCGACAGGAGATTGCCTTCTTTTTTATCACAGTGAAGGGGAGATATTATCTAGCTAGGTTGGTTATGAAATTCTAAATGTATACAATGTTCCCTTAGATACCCCTCAGTTCATTAAAATCTTTATAGGAAAACATATTTACAATTTCAATGGTCTTTTCAGGGTTGACCTCAATGCCATGGTTTCATACCACAACGGCAAGGAACTTCCCATATGTTTCCAGGAAAATGAATTTCAGTGGATTCATCTTTATAATATACTAAACAATTCAAATACTCTATGAAGATTTATGAAGGGATGACATCCCTAGTTGAATTTGACCACCTGGTCCTTGATATAACATTCACATATTCATCCTAATAAGGATTTAAAGATATAATGTATAACATTTTGATATGTTCTTCCAACATTATTTAATCCAAAGGGAATGAAATTGTAGAAAAATATCACCTGGGGTGCTCTAAAGGTAGTGGATTTTTCATCATTAGGAGTCTTCTTTTTCTTGATGTACTCTGAGAACCCATCCATGAATGAAAGGTATTAGTAGCTAGTAGTTTCATTAATGATGAGTTTTCTGATAAAAAATGGGAATTCATCCTCTTGGAAGGGTTGATAAAGGTATATGAAATCTATGAAGACCCTAATATTCACATTAATTTTCTTTTAAGGTATGGTTTTAGTGATGTATCATTGTAATTTGACTTCTTAGAAAAATTTGTATTTGATCAAATTTTCAACCTCCACCTCTACATTATTTTTATTAATAGGGTGCATCCTCCCAAATGCCTATATGAAAACTATATGGTCATCCGGTAATCAGAGATGGTGTGTATTCACATCTGGATTCGATCTAGGAAATTCATTATTATTCGAAGAAAAATATATATATTTTATTATAAATAAATGAAATATATATCTTCTAAACCTCGAGATGCATGGTGGAACTAATAAATATAGGTCGTGGGTCTTATGGAATTCCATGATTTACCTACCCGTGTTTATCAATGGTGGTGTAGATCCTTCCATATATTCAAGAGGGTATTTACTAAGGTCTACATATGTTCTTCCACCTCTGATTCTATAGAATAATTTTCAGATAAACATAGCAATCTTAAGGAATCTCTATCACTCTTGGGGTGGGAGAGGTTGTGGAAAAAGACATTGTCATCCCATACTTCCAAATTAAATTTAAATAGATTTTGGAGAAAATTTTATTTTACAATATCTCTTGGGACAGAAGGATCATGGAAATTTGGAATTGAATCTACTACCCCAACTATATTTTTGGGTATCACATAATCGATGTCGAGTATACTCTTAGGATTTTTAGTGGCTATCCCCAAACCATTGGGGTCTGAAATGTGTATATTATCCTCCACCTTTGGTTGTTTCCATTCCCTTTAAGAGAATCCTTCCTCATCATATGTGGACTATAATGTCATAAAGGGGGAACCCTCACCATGTAGTATACCAATATTTCTATCAATGGGGTATTTCAAACACTAATGGAATTTTGGAGGTACCACCATGTGGCTGTAAGGCCAAGGACTTCTATTTACAAAATTGTATATGGTGTTCTATTGGATAACCTTGAACTCATCATTATATGTGGGATACCTAAACTTAAAATTGAGCCTGATCTTCCAAAGAGGTCTTTGCTCACACTTATAATTCCTTGGAATGTTCAGCTTTGGGGGATACAAATCTCCCTCTCTATATATCAAATTCCAAAGGGTCTAAATTAGGATAAGGTTTATATTCAAAACATTATAAACCGGATATTTTTATATATTGACATTATTGAGTCTATCCATAACATATAGGGATGTGATGTGTTCATGGATGACTTCTTCCCGGTCATGCTCTTTGAATGATATTGAGACATCGTATTTGGATTGCAAGGTCTCCACTCAATAAATATTTCCAATTGTGACTTATATTGTCAAATACATTGGGTTATATAGGGATTAAAATATATCTTCTTTGAGTTATTTTGAATGAGAGAGAACATACAAGATTGAGAGATAGGCTGGTACAACTTCCACCTATTTCAGAATATCATATTTTTATGCTAGAGGTCAATGCTTCCCATGTCTGTGCTTCTCTTTATTATGTGGTTTGGTTTCTAGGATATTGGAAGTATATGGGTCTGGTGCGTTTTAATAGGTTGAGGGAGAATATTATATGAGTAGTTTAGGTCATGTAATCCTTCCTCGTGGTCTGGGCTGATAAGATAATTCCACCCCCTCTAGGTGGTCATATAGGATGACTAGGCGTGGATGACCGCTAGAGGGTTCTGGGACACATATGTGTAATTTCTAGGCTTTTTGGTGTACTTTTACATAGGTCTCAGCTTCATATATGTCCTTCCTGGGGATGTTATCAAAATATTGGGTTTTTTCTTGTCATCTTTGACCTATATATCTTCAGTTCATGCACAATGGTCCTCTTATTCCCCAATCAGGTATGAGGGAATCAACACTGTCGAATATCAATCATTAAAGATGTTTTCTACCATGTTTTTCACATATATAGAACCAATGATTATATCTTCCTCGAATTAGGGTTCCATTTTTTTGGGTGTTTCCAATACTTCAGATGTTACATGGATGAAATATGGAGGATTCAGGGCTTGTATAGGTGTTGAATGTGACTCTTCATATTCTATATCTCTTTATGTTTGATTGTCTCATCCATATTTGAGAGGCATATATGATGACTTTTCCCTAGGGGAAAAAATTTTATAGGTCATTGAAGCTATGGTCTTAGGGAGGCCTGAGCTCAATCAAATTCTTTTGGATTCATCTAATTGTTAAAATTATTCCCATGCATGACAGAACATTTTTCCAACCCCCTTCTTCTTCTAACTATGCAATGGTTATATAGGACACCTTTTATAAGGACTTATACTACATCATCAATCTGAAATCGATGATGCTTTGGAGAACATATTGGAAGATGAAGTGACCCTAGATTTTATCACCCAACCTTCCTTGGAAAGGGATGTATTCAAGATGATATGTGAGGTTAACCAAAATGTGATTCATGGATTTTGGTAACATGAGAAGGTATTATCCATGGATACCAGGAAAAAACAAGGTACTTCTTCATTTTAGAAGGAGTGATCTTTATTCATCTATTCCTCAAATCATGGGTGAACCAGATCTCTTTTATCCTTATTCTAGGGATAATTATGAAGTTATTTCTTCTCGATAGAATGAATTAAGAGATTTTAGTTGTATCTACTTGTTGGTACATGGACTACTACTATCTTGAAGATGATAGAGTCAGTTTATTAATTTAAAACCTTTTCCTTTGTGATGAAGGAATGAGCTAAGATTTAGTTCGAGTCCACTAAATGGAGTCTTCCTAATTTTGCGCCATTTCTTTGAACTCACGGAACACTCTTGGGAACATCCATAGGATTAGAGGTGTCTTTGACCCATCTCTGGGATTTTTATCATAGATTTCTATAAATTTCTTCATTGAGTGAAGGATATTGAGTAAATATGTAAAAACAATCCATATGGATATGAATTCAAATACCCTCTCTATTTTCCATTTCATTTACTTATTCATGTCGATAAGTTTCGTTTCCATAGCGTGGAGGTGAACTAGTAATTTAATTAATAAAAAATTCCTTAAAATCCTTCAAATTATTTTACAAGAATACTGATGAAACAAATACAGGTGGTTCCTAGAAAAGTCTATACAAAACACCTCATCTTGGTCGCCTCTTATTTCTCTCATGGGCCAATCATCTGAAAGAATCGGGACCCAAAGTGCATGATATTCTATTCAGGGCCTCCTATTACATCAAATTTGGATAAATTAGGATTATATAAATTTGGTGGGGGAAACTTATCATCCACCTATCAAGGATACCACTTTCTCTCAAGCTGGATGGGTGGGTTTTTCCCTTCCAAGGATTCTATTTGACTATCTAGGGGCTCGATGGAGTTGAGAAGTTTTAGAGGTACTGTTTTTTGAGATACCTCCCATAAATTGAGAGTGGGAGGGGTTTCATGAGGTTTCTTAATTTTCATTTCCCACTAATTCTCAATCCATGAAAAACTGATTGATATCTTTGGAAAGGATAGGTTGTCAATGAAATGGGTGTAATTTGTAATCATTATCAACTTCCTCATTTATGTGGACCAAGATTCTAGATCTGAAGCTTGTCTAATGCTCATATTATACTATTGTAGTTATATCATCTCTTTTCAAATGATGGAGATAAGTAATATTCAAATTTTCTAAAATAATATCCCCAATGTAATTTTCCCCTAATTAACTCCTTTTTGAGTTTTATGAGAGTTTGTATCTCATTCTCATATTCTCCAACTACTCCTACATAGAAGAAATTTTTTCCATTCATGGTGATGAGTGGGTTATATCCAGTTATATACCATTATCTTTATCAGTGCTCCATTGTAGAGGTGTAGACATAATATTTTGAGGTTTCGGGTTATGGATTCTTCTCCGGTTCCATGTTTATACAACTTTAGTGGGTGCATCTAGATCCTCCTATTGGGGTATTTTTTACATCCTTTTTTCCTCTATATTTTCATATTGATCCACATTATTAGTTGCATTGATAGTGAAAAAATTAATAGAGTTCTGCATGTCAATGTTATTTATATCATTTCTCTCAATGGAACATGATGATTCTATAATGCCTACTTCAGGTTTATTTCTCTATCCATTTTCTATATTTATTCATTACTTCTTATGACCTTGGTGGGGATTGATTGGAATTTTCCAACATTACTACCGTCTTGGATTGTGAATGGTAACCTTGATGGTGTTTTTCTTCATGTTTGTTGAATAGTATCTGAATTGAAGTTGTCTGTCTTATGGTTGGGGGAATGGATGGGATACCAACTGTCAATATTTACCTCAAAAACTGGAGAAAACTAATTCACTATATGGTGATGATGATGATAAAAATCCCCCTATCACTATGGGATGGGGTCTATCTGAGGCCACAATTGGAATTGCTTGATCCTATTTTTGAGGATTCAATGATTCTAGACAATGATTTAATGATTTTTGGGTTGGACATTGAGATATAAATTCCACAATCCTAGTGGTTTGGGGTTGATCTAGAGACTACATTGTTTTCTCAAGGACCCTCTTAGAGGGTTGATGAACATAGTGATGGATATTGACATATAAATTCAACCATCATAGTGGGATGGGGTTTTTCTACTTCTAAAATTTCGTACATTCTATTGAGAATTTAATATCCAAGGGGGTGGATGTGGTGGTATATATTTCCTCAACCCAGTGGGTAGGTTTTGCTCCTATATGAATTTTAGGGAATATGATACTACAATTCACTCGATTTAGTACAGTTGTGCACATATATGATCTGGGTGAAATGGAATCTCATGGTGGGATTTATTCTTTATGGGAAGTTTTATGGTTTTTCAAAACATTGAATTTCCTATCTGGAATGTGTTCTCTTATTTTAGGGGCCACGTTCAAATATATTTTGGCTATCCTATCCCACTGTTAATGATGTCTTATCACCATTTAAGTAGTGTAATTCAATTTTAGTGACCAACTAGATCATGTGTTACCCAATCCAATGACCTCACTAGACAATATGTCAATATATGACTTCATATCTGAGGGGATATTCTATTACAGGGGAATGATAAAGTGAAATAATCAATACATTCCCCGTCCTCATATACATATTCATGATATGGTTTCAAAAATTTGTTTCCAAAGAGTGGTGATGAAATAGAGGAAAGAATCCTATAGATTTGCAGAATGATTTTCTACTTTTGGGTCTAGGTACAGGGGATATCATCCAGTTCAAGCTAACAATATAGAATCCTAGTGTTCTAATGGTGAATAATGTATCATGGATAAGGGATGTGTCTATCCTCCACTCACTGATGATTTTCCCACATATTAGAGCATAAAAAAGACATTAATTCCTTCTCTAGCTTGTTTTGGATCTCATAGTCAAGAGTTGAATGTATCGAGAACATGATGGGTATGTTTTTATTAGTTAACTCTCTCTGTATTACAATTCCATATTCGTATTCATAATAATTACACACCATTATCTAGTTATACCATATAATGTGCTTCTCAAGGTCTCCTATTGACCAGAGTGGAGTGTTGCTAGTAGGCGAAGGGGAACTATATAAATTTGACCATGGTGTTTTGATAAAATCTATATATTAAGACACCTTTTTTTCATCATCTCTCAATAAAGATATATCTAGGATATGGGGGATTTCTAATTTTTGGTATATATCACTTTGGGGAGGTTGACCACATCCAATATAAGGATTAGAGTCCCTGCGATCCATCTCTACACTACTTTGAGTAGGAATATCTCAAAAATGATCACCTTATTCTTTAGTCAAAGATTCGACAAACCCTTGGGGTGTTTAGAATGTGCCCCAAACAACCTTTAGGGAAATATCAATGATAAGATTAAGAATATAATCCTCGTTATATTCCTTTTTGAAATCTTGGTACCTACATTTTGGAATTATGTAAGGATATGCTCTCATTGTATGACAGTTTCCAGAATATACTGATAACTTTATGGCCTTGTGAGAGTATGAGACCTCTACCGAGAATTATCTATATTATTCCAGTGATCTTCTCTAACAGTAATATGAGGATGTAGCGAGGTATGTGTTACTCTCTCTTCGTGAACCTAAACAAAAATGGTGATATGAGCTAGATCATAGGCCATCAGAATATTCCACTGGAATTTTTTGGACAAGAGTACGAGTATGTCTCGAGACATTTTTTACTCTCACATAGTGACCCCCGATTGGAATGGGTATTTATTTCTGATCTGAATATGAATTCCACTTTGAAAAAATTATATTAGACCTCTAGAATGGGAGAGGGGAAATGAGAATCATCCTATATATCCTCAAAAGTATGCTGGTGAAGTCATTCATTAGTGGAAGCAGGGATATGTGGATGAAATCTATGATCTAGTGGAATATTCCAGGAAGATTCACTGGCAAGAATATGATCTTATCATAAGATATGTGTCACTCTCACCATGTGGGCCTCATTCAATGTGGGAAGATAATCCTGATCATGGTCTTTTTTAGTATGCCACTAGTCATTTTTAAAAGGAATATGATATTTTTCCTAGGAATCTAATGAACTCATTTAGTGAGCCCCATCCAAAACATGGATATGAAATCAATCTTGGGATTTTGGAATATATTTTCAATCTCTTACGATTACAATGTTTCATTATCCCAAGGCATGTACGTCTCTCACTTTGTGAGCCTCAATTGTAATAGTAATATGATCATGGTCTAGGGCCTCATCATTTACTGTAATATTTCTATAATATTCTTGTATAGGAGAATGAATCTTTTATTTATCCAAAGAAAAAACGTGTTCATACTTATTAGGGTGTTTTGTTTCCCTATCTATAGGGATAGGAATTTGTAAACATCCATGTATATGTACCAATATGGGAATATATCGGTGGAGTTCTTTATCTATCTCTAGAATGAAATAGAATTTTAGAAAAAATACAAATATATTCTGAAATTTGTTTCATATCTACTAAATACCAGAATATGTCCTCAATTAAATAATGCATATGATCCCACTTTTTCCTCTTTATGATATTGAAATATGTTAATGGACTTCATGAATGGGGGTAGAGATATGCAACTCTTCATGTTTTCTCTAGGAATATAACCACATATTTTTTCTTGTGTGGGTCTGGATATGTGCCTACTCGCAGGGTACCATAAGAATATGTCATCAAGATTCATCAGTACAAGTGGTAATGTATGGGCACTCTCAATTATCTAGATCTTTCTATTCCCTATGTGCATTACTTCTTTAACATGCATGATTTTCACAGGTGGAAGTGTGTTGGGTGGTACCCTCAGCAAGAGAATGAATGTTAGAGTGGACTGGTGCAAGAAATAGTGGTTGACATGATCCCTTTGTAGTGGCACTTGAACTATAAAGGAGATGTAGTGAGCTCCTTGATCCACCTTCATTAGATACTAAAGGGGGTGGTTATTCTTCTTCAGGGATAGCATTTTTATGTAATTGGAGGTGGAAACGAGTGTCAGTATATTTGAAAAAACTTTATTAGAAGATGAAAACTTGTTGGTTTTCATGATTAGAGACCCTCATTGGTTTCCTCGGGGGTCTGGATCATAACCTGTTAATGGTAATCGGGAACCATTTTATATACCAATAGATATTGAAGTTGTCTAGAAGGTGACATTATTTGGAGATCTACAGGGGTTTCACCCCTTAATGATTTTACATAATGTTCATTGGATGAAGAAATTATCTCAGATAGTGAATTTATTGATTGAGAAGTTTCTATTGTCATAAATTCTATAAGGAAGAAGTTCACTAATCAATGCTCTACCGTAGGCATAACATGTTCTCAATCAAATAGGCATGGGTAACATAATAGTAATTTCCTATTCTTGGTCTGACCATTCTATATGTGTGGAAATTTTTAAGTGAGGGTGTAATTATTTCAATAAAATCATTGAAAAATATGAGCATATAGTGATTTTTATCATTCAGAAGATTCATGTCATGTTTCCCAATTTTGTTTGGATAGAATATTCCAAAAAAATGGCCTAGGTTTCATAAACTGATATTTTTTATATTTGAAATATTCATGTTATTTTCATCATTATTTATTTCTTACAAGAAAATATATGTGCTGTTTTGATCACCGATGTGGTGAAAAAAAATGGCCTAGTGAGAACTGGTTAATCTATCATTTTTATCTTGTGAATGTGGTGTCGTAGTAAAATGATTTTACATCAAGATCACTGTTATTGTTTCTTCAGGAAATTATATGTGTTGATAATACCACCATTGTATAGAGAACAAATTTTTTTGGAGATAACTATTCATTATATCCTTTTTATCATGTCAAGGAGGTGTCACAATTAAATGATTTCACAATGGGTTCACCATTTTTGTTTCTTTAGGAAAATATCTCATGTGTGTTTGTGGTGAAACAATCCAAGGATGTTATTGTGCAGGTGTGATTTGGAGGGTTTATGTTTGTGAAAAAATTATGATCATGTTATCCATTCATTCTTATCTTTCATTAAAAATCCCACTGGTTCGCAAATCCATTACAAGGTATAGACCTTCCTTCCAGTGGTATGCGGCCAACTGGGATTTCAGACACAACGATACTTAAGAAACCACATTGGTTAAGAGGATGGTAGGTCTGACTCATCAAACCCTTTGGGATGAATTTTTTCCTACTACAAGACTCTCTTATAAATTTATGATAAGTTCGATAATCTCTTCCAAATACAAATACATTACTGGTTACCCAAAAAAACGTTCAAGTATTGAATCATTCCTTGTATAAAGTATGTCGTGTCAATGAGTCCATCTGTAAGTATATATGTTTATAAATACACACCCTAATATCTGTTATCTATTAAATTTTTTGAATCTATACAAACAAGCACTCCTTTTTTATTGAAATCTTGGGAGGCGATTAATATTTCAAGGATGGGAATGAGTCATTATGAGGTGTCCTACATATCTTATTAATAAAAGGAAAAATCTACATAGTTTCTCTAATACATGAAGTCTATTTCCATGTGTAATGGAAATATTTGAGGGAATATATAAACCAGGTATAGATATCAATACTAGAGGTTTCATTTTTGTATCTTGGTTATAACATGAATCGGAGTCATTATAGTTCAGTTAGACCCTTCAGACTTTTACAAGGGTCAAATCCCTTATATAAAAGTCGTTATATCATTCCATTGATTAGGGATTACACCCTGAGGTTTCCTTGAATGGTGAAGAATAATTAAATGTATGATATTGTCATTACAAATACCTACCCCCATGTGAGCCATGATTTTTGTGAGAAAAAAAGGATAAAAAGTAATTCGTCTCACTGCATATGAATGTGGGACTTCTGTATTGGGAAAACACATTGGATGTTTTAATATATAGATCTGTACTTAATAAGGAGTCTTACATATCTTAGTTATATCAAGAGTTGTCTGGATCATAGTTTATTTGATATTTTTCATTCTTTTGTAAGATGAGGAAGAATGATTATCCCACAATAACTATTTATCCCCGATGGTTGGAATGTCTGGCACATATAGGGACTCACACTGAGGTGGATGTCCATTTGGGATTAGGACTTAGGAAGGTTTCCTACATATCATCGTTATGGAACGAATCGATGTTCTTGTAGTTTATTTAACTTTTTAATACTCTAGTTAATGAGGAAAAATGAATATCCTAGGGGAATGATTGGGTCTCAATGGTTCGAATTCTGAAGACATGGAGGAACTCGCATTGAGTTTAATGCCTTTTTGATCTCAAGTATTAGGAAGAAGTCATACGTATCTTGTTTATTTTAGTATTTATAGTTATAATTGTTTATTTTACATATTATTCATCTAGTGAATGTGGAAGAATGATTGGATATAGGGAATGATTGGGTCCTGATGGTTATAATGTAAAGGAAATGGAGGAACTCATACTGAGGTTAAAGCCCATTTGATCTCAAGTGGTATGAAGGAATCCTATGTATCATTGTTATGGTAGGAATCATAGTATTGATAGTTCAATTGACTTTGGAATAACACACTAAGGGTTTCCTAATATGGGTGAAATATCATATTCTTCCATTGATTGGGGATTACACTCTGAGGAGGCCCTAATATGTCCACTGGGAAGGTTTATCATGCTACTGATTGGGGATTACACACTGATGTTTCCCATATATAAGGGAATATATTATTCCACTAAACAGAGCATGAAAAGTGATGTTTTCCATATATAGGTTACATATCATATTATTTTTATTATTGTGGATTACACAATGTGGTTTCCCTTATATATCCACTAGACAATGTTATCATGTCCCATGATGTATTCTTGAGTTGGCCTAATTGTCTGTTTGATATGTTCTAATTTTCTATCTGACATGTCAAAGGATTTATAGATATGTCCTAGTTACATAGTATACATGTCTAAGGATAATCACATGATCCAGTTGAATCATTATAAGGATATACCATAAGCTAAATGGATTGTCTACATACCATTACATGATCATTGTTGACACATCTGAAGCATGTCGCATCATATAGGATGACATGTTTGGAAGGTGCACCATGAGATGGATGACTTTTCCATAGATCATCACATAATCTAGGATGTCTTGTCTCCATTAAACTATTAAATAGAAAAAACATTTCATTTTGTTGCCTCATAACTTGTGAGACATATTTAGAGGACATCGCGTTATTTTACAAAAATACAAGAGGGATTTTCAACAATTGTGTTTCTTTTCCAAAGGGCGTCGTGTGATAATCTTAACATGTCCATGGGACATATCAGGATCTAAATAGTATGTTATGGGAGTTTCACATAATTTTAGCAACATTTCCTAGTGTCCTTGCATGATCTGGATGAGTCATGCGATGCTCGTGAGGATCGACATATATGTTCTTCGCATAATTCTCCCATATGTCAAACTTTATTATAGACTCTTACTTCATTTTTTCTTTAGAGTTTTCAAATTTTATCTTGTTTAGGTTTCATGTAATCAAAATGATTTGTAGGAACTTCTTTATATAACCCAGATAACACACCAGAAGTCTATCAGGTCATCTATTATCTTATCACATGAAGTGTTTATGCATTCCACGTGATCCCATAGGTCATTACCCAGGTTTTAGCAGGAGGAATACCATTGTGTTCTTGTGATTGGATTCTCTTAGAATTCCACTGAGAATATCCCTTTTGTGATGGGTCACATATGGATTTTGGATGACTTTTTTTGCTGAGGGGGAGGGATTTATAGGCCTCTCAACCCCTAATATACAACAACTTGTGTGGTAAAAATCTCATATATTCAGGTTAGATTTGGTGTGTGGATTTGTTGTTATGTATAACGCATGGTCTAACTGGGTGTCATTCAGTAGGAATCGCATGGTGAAAAATGAACATTGTAAGGTTCTAGATTTACCACTTATATTGGACCTAGGCCGATCAAAGGGATTTTTCATGACTATGTTTATATGACACTAATATTTTACAAGGTTTGGAAAACATGTCTTGGGGACTTCGTGAGATTAGCATGCTTATAAAAAGTAATGATTGTAAATACAAGTGACTTGGTAGGGGTCCTATGTATGACCAAGGTGGCTTGTCAAGGGGCCTTCTCATGATTATGTTGACATGTCGGGGGGTGTCTACTGGTTCAATGGTGATCTCACTGGGTGAAAAAACCCATTCTCATGATGATAAGAGTATCTTCCCTCCATAAAATTTTTCACTTTTTTCCTTCTTATTTCAATTTTTATTTTACAGTGGTTGGGGATCTCATGTGACTATATGGGTGTTTTCAAAGACAATCACCCTCCTTGTCTATAATGTTTCACGTAACCAATAAAGTTCCATGTTGGGATTCATGGGATTTGTCATGAAAAAACCATATGTTTCAAATTGGAGATATTTAAAGAGATTCATATCTGAATGGAAATGTCCTAAATCCTTCATGTGATGATGGTTACATATAAGTGAACTATTGTGTAGGAAGGTGGATAGGTCTCCAGGGCTTCAATGGTGTATTTCATAACATGGGAGAGAATTTCATGAATATAAATGACAAAAAAGGCTTCCACATTTTTTATATTTTCATCCTTTATTTTAAAATATTTTTTTATGGTTGTTTGGAACATCATATGAAATCTTATACCCAGATTACCCCCAATCCTGGTTCTCCACATGGCCTCAACCACATACTCACAAATATGTGTGCCTATTTTATAGTATCAATG
The DNA here is from genome assembly GCA_963277665.1 of Viscum album. Taxonomy (NCBI): domain Eukaryota; kingdom Viridiplantae; phylum Streptophyta; class Magnoliopsida; order Santalales; family Viscaceae; genus Viscum; species Viscum album. The sequence continues at coordinate 1,640,811,824 of OY728135.1, read as the reverse complement.
GCCTAGTGTGTGTTTGTGGGGAAACTATGACCTATTTTTAGAGTTTGACATGGTGTTAGAAAAAATACAATCAATAGATGAAGTAGTAGATTAATAAAAAATATAAAAACCTCAAAATAAAAGTATGTGTAATATTTTTAGAAGTATTCTCATAAACATTTATTATCATGTCATGTGTCTACAAAGAATATAAAATAGGTATACATGGCAGGCGTACAATACATCTCGGAATACCAAAAAGACCAAAAAAATTCCTAGATAGCATCACAACACTCAATTCAGTCTTATTCTCCCCTTATCCCAAGCAACAATAAAAAACTGATAGAATGTCCCTTTCTGTTATCCATACCTACAGTCAAGAAATATTTTCGGTCATCAAATGAATCTCAAGTTGGGTGTGAGATAAAATACCTTTATGGAGCCATAAATGATGTCCAATTACATAAAATCATTAATAATATAATAATAATAGAGTATAGGAAATAATAAAATTTTTAATGGAAGTGTTGAAATTAAACAACACATATAGGTCTGGGTTTACTTGGAGACTTGTCCTTTGCCACCTAGTTCAGCCTTATCCAGAAGACAATGAATCAATAGTTTGTCAAATATCTGTTAATAAATAAATCTTAGGATCTGGGGTGAATCCTAGAATCCCCTATAATGATATTTGATTAGGAGCTATCTATCTGGGCCATCAATACGGTGTATGACTTTGACCAAAAAAAGATAATGCTTTGGATTGGAAAACATGTCATATAAATCATTTCATTTATTATTCAATTATGAACCTAAGCAGGTCGTTATTATTCCCTTTTTCAAATCTTGGTATCTCTCTGGTATAGCATGAACCAAGAACTATACAAGCCTATCCTAGTAATTCCCTATTATAATCATGGTATCGCTCTAGGTTTTTTATAACATCATTTCCATTTGAGTTTTTCCTTGGTGGTAAACAAAAATATAACATGTTTCACTTCTAAATTATATAGAAATGTCCCTATTATTACATCCTTGGAAATCCATATAAGGATTACTAGTGTAACGTAGGAACATATTAGTAATGCCTCTAAGTCCATCCTTGGTATCCTGGTAAGGAGTCCAAGTATCATTCAACATAAGTATAGAAATTCCAAATGAGTCAATCCATGGTGTTTCTATGAGAACCCTTTCATTACCCAAGGTGTATGATAAATATAAATTCAAAATCATTAATCATTTAAAAATACATTACCATTATAATTTAAATTTATCCTAACCTCATAAGGTGGATCAGGGAATGGGATAAGCATAGATATCTTAGTCTCTTATTTATTTCACATAGGAATTCCAACATAAGGAGAAACTCATTCTTAAGAAAGAAAGTACACCATAATTATCTAGGGACATAGTCTTCTTTTTCCTTTTTTTATCAACTCAAATTAAAATTATTTTTCATCACATAACATCCCATTTTAAGGGGAAAAGAGCTTACATAAAATGTAGTGAAGGTCATAATCCACCTATGGTGTTCTAATTAATTAAAAATCATCCAATGGGTGTTTTTAATTTATAGATCATATCCAATAATCATTTATCAATGAGTATCATCAATTACATAGGTCATACCTATCCATTTTAATCTTGAAATAAATTCCATTTCAAGGGAATCAGTTATAAAATCTGGTGTGTGGCATAGTAAAATAAATAAAAACACCTTGTCCTTAAGGTATAATAACGATACTAACTACCATAGGTCCTTAGTGGAGTTCTCCTCTATTATCATATCCTGATTCAACTCATATCGGGTGAAAAATGAAGAACATATGATGATCCTATAAATATGGAATATTAGCTTACACCGAAATATCATAGGTAATACCATGTGAAATGAATAACATCAAAAAATGAAAGGATTAATCACTATATCTATTCTAATTCTATTCTTAAAAAGAAATGATATCCTTATTCCTATATAAGGATTAAAAGGATAACTCTTACAGGTGATTTATATCCAATGGACGAGAATGAGGAATAGATTTAGGTTATATGATTAATTAATGAAAAATAGATATTTTTCCTTAAAATACTAGGCCATATGGTTTGGTTTCATGTTTGGAAAAACAATGAACCAATCGTTCACCCTATGTTGTGCTAGGGGTAACCCACACAGTAAATGCACATAGTTTGACTAACAATGAATAAACCTTACAAAACACCTATACTAAAAATTGATGGTTCTCTCGCACAGTTGTGTGCCTCCATCCACATGGTTTTCTCAAACTCTGTGGCCAGTAGCTTCCCATTTTCTATCCTCGCATGGTCAGTAGTAACATTGTATCCTACCCTACATGGTTTATACTAACCATGTAGCCAACCTGATTTTCCCCAAAAGGAAGGTTATGAGATCCTAACAACCCCCAGACAACTCTTATACCTTTATGAACTCATAAGACATTCAAATTATGTCATAAATAATAATTTAAACTAAAAACAAAAAGCTCCATACCTAAATAAAGAATTAGGTTCTTTCATGTTCCCCCTTTAAGGAAATACATCCCCCAATATCCCTTCCAAGGGTGGTGAGGCATCATCTATTAACAATATTAGACATGGTACTCATACATCAGCCTCCCACTCCCAGTTCTAGTCTTTTAAAGGTATATAATACCATAGCATCCATTCTACAGGAACATACCAGCCTCATAGAACCTTCATGCTATGAACCACAATATGAATAGGATGCTCCTTGAAGGACAAATCTATCTATAACTCATCCTCCTTAGGCTGAATAGCATGAGATGGGTCAGAAAGATAATGGTGCAGTATAGATACAAGGAATATGTCATGAATGTCTCGATACCTATGAGTTAACTACAACTGGTAGTCCACTAGCCTGAATCTATCCCAAATGTCAAATGGCCTGACATATCACAGGGAAAGATTATTCTATCTCCTGATACTCCTATTTTCCATCCTCCATGAGCAATGTAAAAGACTCAATCCCATGCATCAAATGATAGATGTCATAGATGGGGATCAGTGTAAGATTTCTATTGATACATTACAGTATCCGTCCTCTTATGAATCAATTGAACCTGCTTTTAAACTCTTATATGAGATGATGTCCACGGGTATATGCATATGCTACCTCTAACAAACATAGGGGTGATTTTAATGTCCTACCACACATAGAATCATAAATAAACATCTGATTGGTATCTTTAATGTTATTTTTTTAGGTGAAATCAACCATCAGTATGTGCCTCTCCCAAGAGCCCCAAAAATAGAAGATTCAAGCTCACAGCCTATCCTCAAGAACCTGTATCATGTGTTTTGACATGCCATCAGTATGAGGGTGTGATGTTTTTCATAGAACCACCTTTGTACCCACATCCCTCTACAAACCTCTCAAATACTCTGAATTGAACAATGAATCACTATCTAAAATAGTAGTATGATGTACTCCGTGAAGTCATAATATCTCCAAACTATACAGCCTCTCGTGATAATCTACTGAAATGGTCTCTTTGATAGGTAAAAAATGGGAAACCTTTGTGACCCTATCAAAAACAACCCAAACTACATCATTGTATTATGGTGACCTCGATAAACCAGTAACAAAATCCACTACTACATCATCCCATATTCATATAGGAATGGTTAGGTGTTGTAAATGTCCATTTGGTCATTGGTGTTTTGCCTTCACCTATTGATAGGTGGAACACCTTAGGAAAAAACTAGTTATATCTCTTTTCATAACTAACCACCGGTATTGGCGATGAAAATCCTAATACATATTGGTGATGTTAGGATGTACTACCCAATATGAATCGTGAAAGTCTCACATCAGGTCCTCACACATGCCTTTTGAAACCCACACACAACCATTTGTATATAGAAGTTTAACCTTGGATACGGTCCAATGAGGAGGTGTGTCCCTACCTACCCCACTCTCCCAGAGGACTAGGATATTAGAATTTTTAGTAGGATCATCCTCACTCTATCCATAAAGGTAGAGGTCTCGGTTAAAGATGAATAAAAATTATTCCCCTGATTCTCTTGCACCTCTATGTGCATCTCATAGAAGAAATCCATTATATTATTCTCACTACAATCCTCCTGAACTGAAATAATCTTATTCCTCCTACTTAGTGAAACACCCATTGCATTACCTTTACGAGGAATATAGGTAAATTTAATGTTAAATGAATATTGGAACTAAACCCACCTTCAAAATATCGTATTTAGATCGTGTTATGTAAAAATATACTTGAGGATATAGTGTTCCATAAACAAAAAAATGTTCTCTCCATGAATTTTATTCAATAGTGAAAAGAATGAACAACTATAAAAAATTAAGATCATGTATTATTTAATTCTTCTCATGCGTTCTCAACTATTGAGACACATACACCAAAAATATATCCCCTAAAATAATCATTACTCCAATACTAATACCAGATGAATTTTAATACACAATTTAGCTTATTCTTCATTCTGAAAAAAATACTATCAATGATGAATTAAATCTCTCTTTCATCTTATAAAAGGCTGAATCACGTTCATCTGACCATAAAAACCTCACACACTTCTTGGTCATTCCTGTGATATTCACTTTTAGGAATGGTAATTATTATATGAAATGCATGTAATATCAAGACATCCGTAAGAAACTCCATATCTCAAAGACATTCGGAGGATTATCCTATGAAACTAAAACCCTCATCTTCTCTGGGTCAATGAATACTCTTATCTCTGAGATGATTTGACCATTGAAGAAAATTTGATACATCTAGAAGTGAATCCTTGTGAGTATAGAATATAACTGATTCTATCATAGTTTATCTAATATGATTCCATGTAGTCTGGAATGATTGTGAAAGTACACAAAAATATCATCCATGAATAAATCAACAAATAAATCTATAAATGGATTTAAAACTCAGTGCACCAGTTCCATGAAAATTGATGTTATTTTTGTGATACCAAACAATATAACTAGATACTCATATAGACCATACCTACTATGAAAAGTAATATGAGGTATTTCTGATAGTCTAATAGTCACCTGTGATAACTAGACATCAATTTAATTTTCTAGAATTCCTGATCTCCTTGGAATTAGCTAAGGAGATCATATATATGCTGAATAGGATATTGGTTCTTAACTATTAGTTGGATCAATTTCCAATAATATTTACATATCTTGAGAGTTCTATACAATTTTTTTTCGAAAAACGGATGGAGAACCACCTGAATAAGTACTATTTCAAATAAACCCATTTGAATATAATTGCTATATATTCCCCTTGAGATCATTTATATTTGTAGTAGCCATACTTCCAGGATGAATGGATACTGGTGTAGCTCCATGAACCAGCTCGATAGAGAAATCTATCTCTCTCTCTATCTACAGGTAATACTAAAACTTCATCCATGAAAACATCCCTAAAACAATCAACCATCTTAGGGAATCTACCTAATGTGTTACCTGGTCATTTAGATATAAACTCACAATCTAGGATATCATCCCACCTAACCCATGATTCTTTGATTTAATCATCTCATTCACCATTATGAATAAACTCGTCACTCTATGGTAATGTGAAGGTTTCTCTTTGGAGATAAGAAAAAATGTAATTAGGAAATGGAACCAACCATTCCATCCCAAGAAATATTTCAACTCTTTTCATGTCTAGGAAAAATATTTCCCATTGACGTGAAACCTATCAATCTCTTGGGGACACTCATTGTACTGATGTACATCCTCTATTTGAAATCCCAACAAAGTATGAAGTGTCATAAATCCATCAAAACAATGAACGATGATCCCAAGGCTATTAATAACAGGTGTAGATATAAATCTATGAGATGTTTTTGTATAGAAAAGAGAAGTTAAAAATGTTGAAGCTACTAGAATAGTACCTCTCATAGTAGAAGGTCATAGATTCTTCTCCTTGAGGGTCGGTTAAACCATGTACATATAGAATCATCTGCATCCCTATGTTATAGCATGACTACCCTATGTATATCAGCTACATTTTTCATGAAAATATATGACCTAACTGCCATGTCCATGACCGCCACCTCGTACAGATCATCATACTATACTCCATCTCTATTCCTAATGAGAATATGTTATCCTTGCTCCTGGACGTGGAGCCAATATAAACCCATTATCATTGGATTCTTGATAAATTATTATTAAAAATTCCAATATATGGCCATCATACCACAACATCGAAGATCAACTAAGTATATCATTCATATAGGGATCATATTTCCCATTCTACCACACATTTGGTGCCTTTCCTAGATATGAGAGTATATGCTCTAGCTACAAATATAACATCATGGAATTTTTAGATGATACATCATACTTCATGCTGATGTAGTAACAGATCTAAGTGTTGAACCACCCTAGCTCACACCCATAGCATCTCTCAGGTTATACTCTATGATAATATCCAAATTCCCTATTCTAAAAATTTTAGTCAAATGAATGAGATTCACCCACATTCAGATGTGTTCAATAAGTCCTTTCTCGAATCACATGGATTTAGATAATTCATCACCTATCAGAATAGGTAAAATTCACTAGATTTTTATAAAATGGGATGAATAATACATAAATTATAACATGCCTTACTCCATGTGTAGGATTTCATGGTATTTATTGGCCCTCAAAATCACATTATAGAAGTAAATGTAGAAGGAATTTTGAAAATTCCTCTAATCCATCTCCCAACGATGATCTGTTTGAGTAATAACATCCAAACTCCTTTGACAGATTCACACATTGTATAAGTAGTGATATTTACACATCCCTTGGGAGGTCTCTCTAGATTATCAAAGAAATATATCATGGCCTCGAGTTATGGCTCTGCAACCTCTGTTCCACCTTCCCTCAAAATCATGGGGTAGATGTTGCTGCCGAAACACATGCTTTACCTCTTCAATAGATGAGGTAGATTGCAGTGCACCCTAAAAATACTTCGTAAATTGGAAAAACCCCTTGTGGATCTAGGCCTCATAACTTGTGTCCCATAAAATTGTTAGTGTTTTAGCTAAAACAATAAGAGGATCCACTAGTATGACATCCCCCCCCCCTATAATATGTGGTCATCATCACCCTCAAGGAATATGGCTGGAGGTCATCGTAGTTTCATGCCGATAAAATTCTAAATTCCTACCTCAAAAAAATAATGACATCAATGTTCACAGAAAAAGTAATAGGACAGGTCAAAACCTTCATATTACTAGGTTATACCATAAATATTTGTCCTAAATCCATGATTAGAAAAAATAATAGTCAGAAATGTCATTACAATCAATTTCTACTTACCTATCATTATTTAGGTCTTGTTCATTCTCTCTATTACACAATTTAAATTTTCATTTCATGTTCATATTCACTTCCATTATATCACAATTCATTTCAAATAGTTAAACCAATTGGTACACAAAATTATGTTTCATAAGGGCCCACACACCTCACAAAAACAAATATTTCATCCCCCTAATCCTCACCTTAATATGCTCCAATCCATGTGACTCTGGGTTCATGACTCAATACGCCACAGTTGGATGAATATGGTGTCATCTATAGCCTAATCAAGAAAACATTTCTTAGTTTACAGAAGTCACTCCCAGTACCAAAAATGTTTTCTGATTCCCTAAAAAATCCTATATCAAAAAGTAGGTATAAAAATAATGGAAAATATCATGACATCATTCAATCAATCAATGCATCCTATATTGTATAAAAATGCATAGCATTTTCATTAGAATAGGTTACCAAAATGATGCATGAGATGGAATACCCCCATCTCATTGGGTTTCAAAAAAATAATACCCATAATAATATCACTGATAACATCACAAATCAAGTGCATCTCCCAATGGTGGAATAAAATCAACTATAATATCAAAAATCTTGAAACCAATTATTTTTATTCGAGGTAATTTATATTTTTCATGTACTTATGTTAACTAGTTTAAGGCCCATCGCATTTCCAAATTCATATTTCTTTCTATCCATTTCTATTATCTTAAAATAGTAAATCGTACTAGAAATTAATCCCTTTGATACCACATTGGAATGTCCCAAACCCGGATTCCAATAAATAGTTCCCTGATCCTGATTGACCAAATGGCCTCAAGCACATCACCGCAACTTTTAGAGGTTGCCGACAAGTAGCAAGGGCCTAGGGTGTGTCTATTGTAACACCCCAAAATTATAATGTAAGTATATTTTATTTGATAGTGTGTATAACCGAAAAAATCCATGTGCTTAAGTCATTGTAATATCACAAGTTTTTACAATATAATTACTATTTTAAATAAATCTAATATATTTGATAGCTTATATTATACACGAGACAAATTTTTAATCAAAAAATAATATATTATTCAAATATTACCATTTAATATAATAAGACGCAACCAATATGTTAAATTATTGGTTATGAATAGGATTAACTATCTTATAAAGATATGTGGTTTTAAAAAATATAAATCGAATTAATTAATTACAAATTTATTATAAATGAAAATAATAATCAATTGAATATAACATAATTTTTTTCATAAAAACTTATTTTATGCACCCAAAGGTGCTTTACATTAATAAGTTTTATTAATTTCTATTAGTGGATGATTTTAATTTAATATATGTATTAAACATTAAATAAAATATTTTTTATATTCATCTAATAGATTCTTCTAGGCATATTATAAGAACAAACTCAATATTACACATAAAAACAATATTTTTGTAATTGTAGTTTTACCACCGTTTAACAGACAAACAATTTTAAACAAAATTTTTTACCCTTTAAAAAATTTAATATGCCAAACTAAACTTTATATTTTTAATATAAATATAAAAATTATCTTATGGTGAATTTTTTGTATTTTTTGATGAAGTTTCACTATTAATGAATAATGAAAAATAATGAATTTTAATTCAAAACTTCTTTTTCAAATAATTTATTTATAAGGAAAATTATAATTTTAAATTCTTATAATGTTTAATAAAAATAAATATCTATGAATTAATCCAATTTAGGTTAATGGAATCAACTTCCCAATGAAGTTGAATGTAAACACTTAGCAAACATTTGAACGTTTTTACATTAAAAACTTGCATTGTGGTCCTGTCTTTGGGGTTAGTTTTAAATTAATTTCTACTAAATATGTGATTGGAATTTGTAAAAATGGATTCCATATTTTGAATAATAACAGTTCATTATTTAAAATATGTGAAAAATTATTTTTTACAAAACTATTAATTAAAGTAATTAAAATAAATTACAATTGATTAGGTGAAATTAAGCATAACAAGGGACTGAACATCAATCATAAGGGACCAAATGACCTAGAAAATTTCCATAATCTATTTTCTAGACAAATTTAGACTCTATAATCCCATGGATATAATTTTTTCTATTATTGTAAACACTTTAAATGGGAAAAACTTCAGTTTAATTCCTTTTCTAAAATTTATAAGAGTTTCACTCCTCCTCCACTATAAAAACAAATTACATTCACCAACTTCCTCGCACCTCTCAAGACATGTTGGATCCACCAATATTTTTCCAAATAGATCATAACAATCACAAACATAATATTATAATAATCAAGTTGGAAATAAATCCATACATGGAATCCCTTTTGGGGAAAACCCAAATAATTTTCTTAAAGAATAGAAACATCTTTCCTTAAGATATGTGGTTTTATTTTCTTTCTCTACGACCTCAAATCTTATTAATCCATTATTATATAAAAAAATAATTATATTCAATATTATACTCTTTTTTATGTTAATTATTCGAAAAAAACTCAGACACATTTCCATCTATTTTTCAACGAACATACTATTTGTGTGTACTACCTTATGAAATGATAATTGTTGATTTTTACTTTACCAACTCTCATGGATGGAAATTATGTTTATATATGATATATATGATAATAATTATGTCTTTATTATTATTTAATTATATTAAAACAAATACCTATATACTTTTCTTTTTTTTTGTAAATGTAATAACATTGTTTTTTGAGGTATGGAATTTCACCCCCTAAAAATGATATTATTCTATCACACGATACATGGAATTTCTAAAGGATGGTTTTAATTAAACATATGTGATGAAAAAAATATTATATTATATTCATGAAATAATTACATTTATGTAAACTATATATATATATATATCATTTTCTTTATTAGCCTTTCACACACTTAAAAAGATATAACATTGTTCGTGATATATGGACTACCAAATAATCGGCTTGATGTGATTCCTTTTACAAAAAATTATCCTATATATAATTATATATGATTAAATAACATTTTATTTATGATAATATTATCATTTTGTAATGATATGGTCTTACTTAACTTCTTTCCATAACGACCAAAAAATGGGAATGCTACTCATGCGTACGTACGACCAACCATTTAAATGATTTTAACATTGGTCCATTATTTATAACCATATTTAATGTTTGGTATTAAAATTATAATTTATGTAAAAATATTATTATTATATGATTATTATTATTCTAAATTTGTTTATGTAATGACCCATTTGACTATAGTTGATCAATTAATTTTTTTCCCACATAATCTGAATATGGTAAAAACACATGATGTAAACATAGTTTTTTAAGTAGTTGTTTAAAAAAAATTAATAAGTGAAGTAAAATTAATAATAAACTTGAAATGGTATCCCATTAATTTAAATAAATAACACAATTTTATTATTTAGTAATATAAATACACCAATGATAATTCAAACTCCATGTGAGTAATTTCGTTTAAATTTACATTCTATTGAGACTTATTTTTTTTATGCACCAATTAACTTTTATATAGTGTATATACATCCATTTGACATATTATATCATGGATTTAATTACTATCATGATATTCTATTTTTTATTTAATATCAATCCTTAAATGGAAATATGATTTGAATGTTTTAACTGGGTATGGAAAAAATTATAATGTTTAAATAATTTATTCCTCAAGAATATTAATATTGATTATATATGAAATCACATTTTCTTTTGTGATTGTTGAATTTATCATGAAACAATATTGGTAATAATTTTTCGTTGGTAATTTAAATAAACATATGTAATCTAATAAAATGGATACTATTATTTCCTAAACTGTGTGTCATTATTTTACATACTGTGTTAACTTTGATAGTTATTTGATTAAATGGGGAAATATTTATAAAAAAAATATTGTTTATATAATATGCGTATTTGATAAGGGATGTTATTTATTTTGATTATTCAATATGAGGAATTATTTTTAATGGTAATGATGGGCGGGGCCTAGACTATATATATCTCCTTGATGCATTTATAGGTTCTCATCATATAAATACATTGGTCAAAATAAACGGGTTTATATCCGTGACTTTAAACCATCTTGTGAAAGTTATTGATGGTATATGTTTTCATGTTCCTTAGACATGACATCTAATAAATAATAATTTAATTCATTTTCATTCATTTATTACTTATCCATGAGATTTTTTATTGACATATCTATGGATGCATTCTATTGTCAGTATACTGATTAAATTGAATGTGTTTCATTTTATTACCTTTCCATATAGATTTTTCCGTATCTAGTTCTTTGAATGGAATGTGTTGATTTTTTTCCTTTTCATATAGATATATTCTCAATGATTCATAATTTATTCTGATTTTCATACCTTTACTGAGCATTTGATATCACCCTTATCATTTTTCCTTTCCATAGGTTATGAAGAAGAAATATTTGAATAAGTATTCGAGGATGTATTTTATTTCATATTATTTTAAATCTTGTTTTTATTTTCAATTTACCAATTTATTGTAGGTATCATGTGTGTAATATATATTTCCAAAACTTCTAAAATATTTGGACAATCTTGATTTGATTCATTTTAATCATGTTCATGTAATAAAATAATGCACCAACACCAGGCTTCTAGGGTAGGTGCATTACAGTTGGTATCATAAGATGTTTAGTAGTAACCTTGGAAACTAGGTTATGAAAAAATATATAAAAGAAAATAACCCTAATATATACCTTAGTATAAGTATATAAGGACATCCAAGAAATTTTTTAAGGTATAGATTATCTGTGTATTCCGTGGAATAAATCCCTATCTGGATACTACAAGATGACATGGTTCTAGAAAAGATATACTTAAGAGTAACAACTCTGACAAGGTTTGTTGGTCCTAACTTGGTTTAACCTGGTACATGAAAATTGGCCTTAATGGGATCTTGGTTTGACACTCCTAGGGAATAAAATTAAGACATTTCACATTTTCTTTTCAAACCATTATGAAAACTTTGAGAGGATAGAGATCCCCAAATAAACCATGTTTATTATTATGAGACTAGTTATGGATAAATTTTCATATTTATGTTTAGTTTTTAAATAGTTTTTAATAATAAATTATGATTAATAAGGATTTGATCTCATCTAGTACATTCCATTGTTTAAAAATGGTTCCTAGATGGAAGAATGGTATTAGTACATGTGGAAAATGTAGATATATCCCTATTGAGGAAACCAATACAATTTGTATTAAAACTACAAAATTTATAGAAATATTAGGGATTTTTAATCAGGTTATAAACCATAACCTTTCTAGAATATAATGACATATTCTTCAAGGATAATCTCCCATGTTGGATCACTTTATGTGATAGCGGCCTATATTATTTAGTGAGACTTTTGATCTAATAAAGGATGAGAAATAGATTAAGTATTGGAAGGAGATTTTTATTGCATTAGGATGTGGTGAAAATGAAAAGTTTACACTTGAGGTGTATCGTCTCCAAGGTTATTTAGTTCAATAATGTTCTTTGATCGAGAATACTTTGGATGATGAAAAAATATAACTCATAGAATGAAGTGCTTTTAAGGATACATTATTTGATAAATACATACTACATTATCAACATACTAAGATGAAAATAATGTTCCTTAGTTTAATGAAAAAGCTAGTAGAAAGTATTGTGGATTATGAATCTACATTTACAAGGTTAGCATGGTATGCTAAATATTCTTTACACAACATAGAATGCAAGATTATTCATTTTCTTGAAGGTATTAATCCAAATATCCAAAGGGAACAGGTCTCAAAAAAATATCTTCATACGTTGAAATAGTTGTATGTGTTATAAAGAAATGAAAATAATTATCCATCCCATATGGATTCAAAGGGAAGAAATAGAAGAAGAGAAAGGAAGGGAAAATTAAAAATAAAGGGATGAAGGGAAAGAAGGATTTCCCCACATGTGGTAACTATTGAATGAGTCACCCTAGTAGATGCATGAAAGGATGAGTATTTTTTCTATGTATGGAGAAAAGTCTCCCCAAAAAAATAAATAAAATAAAAGAAGGAGAACATTGATATTAATTGTTACCACTATAATGGTGTGGGGACTATGTAACTGTATTCTCCAAGCATCAAAGAAATATACCTCTGAAGAAGCTATGGGATTAATGTCTATGTTATGTTGTTGACACAACTGAAGTATGTTGATTAATGTAATTTTGTATTTGGATATATGAAATATGGTGTGACACTATTTTTCTCATCATATGATTTATGAAATATGAATGGATTTCATTGTAGTACTATTTTCATAAATATTTGAGAACATATGTTGAATGTTTCCACGAAAAGTGATTCAATAGAAAGTTAAACATTTTTTAAATTATGTAGTTGAGGTAAATATAACACTTAATATGTTCCTAATTATAGGACTATTATATATGGATAAATTATATTTTTTATTACACAGAACCTTGATATTGATTAATGATTTTCCAAAATAATTGTTTTTTATATTGAGGGAGTGTACAAACCTTTTAGACTTTTGAAATATATGAAATAAAATGTGTTTTACTTAAGGAATATAGAATAATGAATGTTCCCAATAATGTAATATAGAAATTTATGTTATTACCATATTTCAATAAAATAAATGATGAAGGTATTCAACTATTTGGTTTGTGATGATTACAGAGATACATCATATGGATTGATGGCTAATGGTAAGTTTATTTTGGAAATTCAGTTACCTCTCTTCCAATGTGCTGGATCGTAATCTTTTGTAAAATTTAACTATTTCTAAAATGGTTTGTGATAATATGTAAATATGTTTTTTGAGATTGATATATTATTTCACCCCATGACACAACTTCTGCTAAGATATGAAGTATGAATAGTTCAAGGCATAATCTATGGAAAAGATTTTGTTTATAGAAACCTATATTTTCTTATATTCTTATTGTGTCAAAGAATTTATCAACTAAAAAAATGACGTTGAAAAAAAATATTATCATATTATCATCATATTTGATGATATCATTGAACTTTATCGACACCTATGGTTTCTAGTTTTTTTGTCACCAACATTCATCTAATCATGTTCTCTAGCACTCTCTATCAGAACATAATTGTTATATTTTTATTTTTATCCATGTTTACATTTCAAACCTATGTTCTTCTACTATGGAACCTAGTTACATGGATATTTTAATTTCCTTTCTATCTTATTAAGAAGATGTTTTATTAATTCTGTTTATGATGTGTGTTTTTCAATAATAGCATTTTAAAATATCAATCCCTTGATGACCAATGTCAGTTTTAAATTTCAAAGGATGTCATTTAATTAAGGTGGAAAGAATGTAACACCAAGAAATTTTAATGTAAGAAGATTGAATGTGATAGCATGTAAAGAATCAAACACCAATAATATAAGGTAATTTAATATCATGAGACTTAACAATATAATTACTATTTTAAATAAATTTAATATCTTTGATATCTTTCAATACATGCAAGACCAAGTTTTTACCAAACAATAATATATTATTAAATCATTGTCATTTAATATAACAAGACATAACCAGGGCATTAAATTAATGGTTATGAATATTATTAACTAAATTATGAAAATATATGGGTCACACAAATATACAATGAATTAATTAGTTACAAATTTATTATAAATGAATATAAGAACCAATTGAATACAAATGAAATGTTTTTCATAAAAACCTATTTTATGCACGCAAATGTATTTTATCTTAATAAAATAAAATAATTAGTATATATGAATGATTTTAAAGAAATATATATATTATATTAGAGAAAATATTTTTTATATTCATACAATGTATTTCACATGAATAAGATTACAACAAATCCATTATTACACATAAAATACTATATTTTTATTAAATTCGTTTTTCTTTCTTTTAATGGAAATCCTATTTTAAATAAAATTTTTGACCATTTTAAAAATTTCATATGTCAAAATAAACATCATATTTTGAATATAAAAAATAAAAAAAATATATTGGGTGATTTGTTTTGTATTTTTTGTGAAGTTTCACTTTTAACGAATAATGAAAAATATTAAATTTCAAAAAAATCATCTTATTTATTTATAAAGTAAAATTATATTATTAAATTATAATATATTTTAATTATATTAATATTTTATCAATTAATACAATTTAGGTACTTGTAATCAATTTCACATTGAAATTGAATATAAAGACATAGTTATCTTTTAGACATTTTTACTTTAGAAACACACATTGCCATCCCATCTGCAGGATTTATTTTAAATTAACTTCTTGTACTTATGTGAATAAAATTAGTAAAAATGGATTAAATATTTTTAATAATAATATGTTATACTATATAATGAGTTTAAAATAGTTTTGGACCAAAAATATTAGTGAATGTAATTATAAGAAATTACAACAATTAAGGTGATATTAATATTAACAAGGGAATAAACCACAACATTAAAGAGCCAAATATCCTAGAAAAAATTATAAAATCCATTGGGGGCCAAATTTAGACCTTATAATAACTTTTAAATAATTTGGACCATTATTGGATCCAATTTAAACTTTAAAATATTTGTTTAATTCCTTTTCAAAAATTTTTCAAAAGTACCACTCCTTCTCCGCTATAAAAAAGGCCTCATCTCCTACCACTTCCTCACACCTATCAATCCACTTTTGGTTGAAGACTCTCTACCAAAATAGATCCTAAAAATACATACCCTAATCCTAGAATCCTATACTTGGGTAGAAATCTATCCAAGGAATATCTTTAGTGAAAACCTAAAGTAGTTACCCAAAGAAGATGCGACATCTTTCCTTAAGCTCAATTGTTTTATTTCCATTATTCAACACCTCAACTATTATTATTAAATTATTATATAAAAGCACATTTATACTCAATATAATAAAAAATTATTTTATTTTTCTACCTGCACTAATATACACACACATCTAATGGGTAAGTAACATACTGTTTATGTGTATGGAGAACTACCACCTCACGAAATGATGATTGTTCTTTTTTCCATTATCATCTATCATGGTTGGGAATTAAGATATATAATCTATTTATATATGATATATATGGTAGTTATTATGTATTTATGATTCTGTAATTATTTTATAACACATAACCTTATACTTTCAACTTTTGAAAATTTCAAAACATCATCTATGAAATTGTGGACTACTACCCCCTGAAAGCGATATGATTCGATAACATTGTAGATGGAATATTTAAAGGATGGATTTAAATATATAAATATATATATATAATTTTAAAAACATATATATTATCTTTTTAAAAAATTACATTTTTTAAATATAATATATATAAATAATTTTATTTTTTACCCTTTCACACACATAAAATGTGATAATGACGTTCGAGAATGTGTGAGCTACCTCGTCCTCGACATGATGTGATTTATTTTACATAATAATAACCCGGTTTATCATAGTATATGATTAAATAAAATGTTATTTATGATATTATGATCATTATAAAATTCTATAGTGTCACTTAACTTATTTTCATAATGATCACTAAAAAATTGGAATGTTACTCTGGCGTACGTACGACCTACCGTCTCCTTGATTGTAACATTAGTTAATTATTCACAGTCATATTTCATGCTTGGTTTTAAAACTATAATTTATGTATAAATATTATTTTTATTTCATTATTATTATTCTGGATATGTTTATATTATTACACCATTAACCATAATTGTTCTACCAAAGTTTCTTTTGACTCAAAAACTGAATATGGTCCAAAAACCCAAGGTAAACATTGTTGTTAAGTAGTTTTTAAATAATTATAATAAGTAAATTGTAAGTGAAAATAAAATTAAAAAATTTACTCAAGAAAATAAATAATTAACTTATTTCTATTATTCTAGAATATACTGACACTCATGAAAATTCGGACTCAATGTATGAAATTTTCATTCAATTTATATTCCATTGAGTCTAATTTGTTGGTATGCACTAATTCACTTGTATATGGTGTATATACTACCCATTGGAATTTTTTATCATGAATATCCTTACTCTTGGGATATTCTATGTTTCATTTAATATCAAACCTTCATGGTAAATTTTTTTTAAATGTTTCAAAGTGGTATGCAAAACATTGGATGGTTTAAGAAATATATTCCTTCAGATTGTTCTTAATAATTTTTTTAACAATATAATCTCCTTTTGTGATTGTAATAATTCTCTTGAAACAATAATTTTAATTATTTTTCATGGAGAATTTACATTAATTTACATATTCTCATACAATTTATTTTCTTATTTTATAAACTGTATATCATTTTTTACATGCATTTTTCACTTTGACAGTAACTTGATTAATAAGGGAAATATTAATAAAACCATATTCATTATTCAATAAGAACATTTATCAAGAATATTATTTATATTGATTATTAAACATGATTAATAATTTTTACTTGTAATTAAGTGAGGATTTTACTTTATATATCCCCTCGATGGATTGATAGGTTCTCATGAGACAAATAAGTTGGAAAAATTAAATGCGTTTTTATCTGTGATATTAAATCATCTTATTAATGGTTTTAATGGTATTGGTTTTCATGTGTCTTAATGATTACATGCAATAACTAATTATTTCATTAATTTTTATTTCTTTATTATATATCCATGATATTTTTTGTTTACATGTTTTTTGATTCATTCTAATCTTAGTATATTGATTAAAGGGAATGTGTTGCATTTTATTACCATTCTATATAGATTTTTTCTTTATGAAATTATTTCAATGGAATGAGTTATAAAATATTTACCTTTCCATTTTGATTTATTCTCATTGATTCATTATTTATTAAATTTTACTTACACTTACTATGCATTTGAGCTCACCCTTATTAGGATTCCTTTTCCATGGTTATAAAGAATAAATGTTTAAAGAAGTGTTCAAGGGTGTAATTTATTTCATTTTATCATGTATCATTTTGGTAATTTATATTTCCCAATATATTATGGGTATCAAGTTGGTTCAATGATATTTTATCCCTTGTAATCATTCCATTGTAATAAAATTATGCACTAGCACCATGCTTCTAGGGTAGGGGTGTTACATATGTGGGGAGACTATTACCTATTTTTAATGTTTAATGTAATGGTAGAAAACATAAAATCAATAGAATAGTCTTTAAATTAATAACACAATAAATAAATATCAAAAGAGATGTATATATAATAATAATCAATATAATCTCATATAAAAGGATGATCATATCATGTGTCTACAAAGTAGCAAAAATATGTATATATGGAAGGTTTACAATACATATCAAAATACCAAAAAGATAAAAAAACTATACCTACTAGCATCATGATACACAGCTCAGTCATATGCTCCCCTACTCCTAATAAGAAAGGAAAAACATTTTGGAGGGTGCCTTCCCTTATTTGCACTTATAGTCGTGAAATATTCTCGAGTAGCAATGGCTATCTGTATAGTGTGTGAGAGAAAATCCAAATTTCCCACCACCAATGGTATCTAATACCATCTAGTAAGTGATAATATAATAATAAAAGTGTTTATTTTGTAATATAATATTTAAAGTAAGTGTTTAAGGTAAACAAACTATAATGGACTAGGCTGTTAGGGACACCCGTCCTTTTCTACCTACTTTGGCCTTAGCCACAAGTCTCTGAATAAACAATCAGTCCTATGTAATTTAATAAATAATCCTTGAGGCTTGGTATTTATCCCATAATCCCCTATATTGATATGTTAACAACAACTCCCTAACCAGGCCATAAATAAGGAATAAGACTTTGGCCGAATCTAAGATTCTAATATGGCCCGGAAGACCCCTCATATAAATCATTTCATTAATTATTCAATTATGAACCAGATACAATCCTTGGAATTCCTTATTTGGAATGTTGGTATCACTCAATCATATCATGAATCAAGAAACTTATAACCTTGTCGTATGCATTCCTCATAAGAATTACTAGTATCACTCTAGGTATGTTATAACAACATTTCCATTTGAGTACTTCCTTGGAGCTCTATTAAGGGATCCCAAGTAACACCCCTGGTATATTTAGAATTTTCAACCACATTCTGTTATTGGAAGTCCATATAAGGATTCCAAGTGTCATTCTTGTGAATATTAGTAAAGCCTATGATTATGCCCTTTTCAGGTCCACTATGGATGTAACAGCCCAAGATTTTATAAAAAAAATATTCTTTTTAATTTTATTAATGTCTTGTGTTGTACGCTACACCAAAAGGAGCTTGCACAACACACATCCTTGACTTGCCTTGCATTACACGCAATCGCGACCTTCCTCGATAGCGTGTGTAGTACGCAATACCGAGTTTCACTAAACAACGATATGCTATAAAAATATTATTAAAACTAGCAGTTATGAATAGTAATAACCACTTTTTCTTCAAAATGAACTTTATTTTTGGATTCGAAGTATCGAATTTAGCCTAAGGTGAAATTTTGGTACTTTTCGGATAACTTTCATATTCTAATGAATAGTGAAAATTACTAAATTATAATTAAAAACAACTTTTTTAATCGAAATAATTAATAGTGATAAATTATTAATTTGAGTGGTTTTAAAGTATATTTAGAATATATTTTTACAATTTAATACAATGTTGGCTATTGGTTGTAATTTCACATTTAAACCAGACATAATCAAATGTCAATCTTTTGATAGATTTTGATTCTTAAAAAACACGCTATTTGTTTTAACAGCGGGATTTAATTATAAAATTAATTAATGCAACTTCTATGTTATGAATTTGGTAAAATAGACTTCATTTTTGAATTCGGAATATGAAATATAGCTTAGGATGAAATTTTGGCATTTTTCTGAAAACTTTCAATTTTTGATGAATAGTGAAACCACTAAGTGGTAGGTTAAAAACGGAATTTTGCATAAAACTTAATTTTACCGCTTCTGTGAATGGAA
This sequence comes from Viscum album, assembly GCA_963277665.1. NCBI lineage: Eukaryota > Viridiplantae > Streptophyta > Magnoliopsida > Santalales > Viscaceae > Viscum > Viscum album. The sequence continues at coordinate 1,640,791,474 of OY728135.1, read as the reverse complement.
TTTCGAAAATCCGAGACACACGGTTAATATCAAGGACTAAAATGTGGTTCAATGAGATGAAAATAATTTTTTGGTGAATAGTAACTTTTTACTTTTTTTACCACGGTTAATAGTAAATAGGGTAACTAAGGGTAAATATGATATTAATATTACCCTAACACATGTCCTAATTCTATTGGACAAGTGTAATTCGACCAAAAACATACTTAGGAATAAAATATGACCATTTAGGCCCACTTGGATTAGATTAGGACATTTATTATTAATTTATTTAAAGAAGGGTTAAAATAGTTAAAATCAAAGTTTAATAAGTAAATCATTTTTCATATGGGGTTATACATAAGATAAATTAGATTGTAAATATTCATTAGAAAGCTAAAAAGATTTCCTACATGATGGTATTTTATTTGTAATTTTTAGACATAAAATAATTTAATTTATTTATGACACAATGATGATGCAGTAATTATCTTATTAATGAAATATTGACATAATTGATGTTATAAACACCAAAATAAATGTAATTTGAGATTTTTTATGAATTCCACTAATATTATAGGTTACTATGATATATTAATGTTGATTTAATCAACTTGGTTCGAACATTTAATTCTGTTATGACTTTCACAAAAATCATATATCAAATAGTGTCAAAATTGACACAAAATAGTTTTTAAATCAAATATTATATTATTAATTGTTATTGTATTCCTAAAAATCTAAGGTTCGGCCAAATGACCAAGATAAGGATATATATATTAATAATAAACAATTTGGGGTTCGTTTGGCATGCTATAGTAAGTGTATTAACCATATAGTGAAAGAAAACAAAAAGACATGATAAAAGTTAAATTATTTAACTTAGAGTTAAATCTAATTGATAAGGTTAAAATAATATCCTAAACTTGTCTAAATTCTATTGGTTGATAGGATTGCGACCCATCCCCACTTTAGCTTCGAAATAAGACCCTTTGGAACCATTATAAACAGATTTTGACTTTAATATAAAATAATATTTTGAGATATTCCTAAGGTGCCCCTCTCCTCCCCTATAAAAGGACACCTCCTCCCCCTCCTCCTCACACCAATTTGAGCACTCAAGCTCGGTCAACCCCTGCCAAAATTCCTTCTCCACTTCCCTAGCAACATCCTAGAGGTTCTGGTCTTCCTCAAAGACCAATTCTAGTGCCCTAAGAGGAGGTCTCAAAGAGGCACTTCAAAGAAGAGGTAATTACCGTTACCAATTCTTTCATCTTTATTTCTTCTTCCACTTATTCTTCTTAGGTTGTTTCCTTATGAAGTAATAACATCAGAATCACTCATATACTGATATGTTATTATAAGTATGAAACAACCCTATTTCACCATCTATCCATCCTACGGAAAAAGAAATCACCGCGCGTGCGTACGTACGGAATACCGTCTCCACGCCGTGGTGTAATCTATTTTCCACCACCACCTTGTTGGGTCGGAACAAACGAGGAATGATGGCAAGAGGGGGGTGAATTGCCTTTTAAAAAATGATTAACAAATTAAAATCAAAGTAAAGAATGCAGCGGAAAAAAAAGAGGCAAGACACACGAAATTGATAACGGAGTTCGGCCAAAACCCGGCCTACGTCTCCGCTCCCAACTCAACCGTTGGGAGATTCCTACCGCTTGCTTTTCAATGGTTTTATCAAGAAACCCACTAGGCTTTGAGGTAGCACTAGGACCTATTACAGCTTTCTTTTTGTGGTTTAGCAAGAACCAACTTGCTTTTGATGGTTTAGCAAGAACCCACTAGCCTTTTTAACGGGTGAAGGCTAGCTCACCGGTGACACAAGCCTTTTAAAAGGAAAGGCTTGAAGAAACCTATTCACACCTTAATGGTGGTGTGAGAACCCAAAAGAAAGGGGGAAGAGAAAAGGTGTTGGGGTTTGTAGGCACAAACCCAAAATTAAAGCTCAAGATAAATAAAACAATAAAAACCGTATTGTTGAGAAGCCTTGGGCGCCAAGGGTTGAATGGAGTTGAAGACGTGCACTCCCAAGCTTCTATGGTGGTGCTCCTTGGATGTGGAATTGGATTGGAGCAGTTGTGGTTCCCTTGGAGCAATCCGCCGGAGGTTTGCCAAATGAGGAGAATTGTGTTCGTTGGCTTCACAATGCTTAATTATGGTCCGGCAATTGTTCTGGGGCTTCAAGGTCCTTTATTTATAGAGGGGGAACCCTCATATGGCCGTTGGAGGCCTTTGGAGCCGTTGGAAAGGCTTTCGGAGCCGTTGGGAGGCAAGTGGAGCAGCCTGGTCAAAGCTCCAACGGCTAGTTTGACTGGATCCACCGGCTGGCCGGTACAGTCCCACCGGCTGGCCGGTGTGTGCAAAAAGGCATAGGATTCTTGTCCAGGGGCCACCGGCTGACCGGTGCCAGAGCCACCGGCTGGCCGGTGGCAAGGCAGTAGCTTGCCACTCTGTGCAGGTGCCACCGGCTGACCGGTGGAGGAGCCACCGGCTGGCCGGTGGCAAGACAGTAGCAAACACTATTTGGGCTGGATGCCACAGGTCGACCGGTGACAGAGCCACCGGTCGACCGGTGGAACCTGGCAGTGGGCAATGCCTCTGCCAGTTCCACCGGCTGGCCGGTGCTATCACACCGGTTGGCCGGTGGACTGAATTTCAGTCCACTTCTTGTCCATTCTTGGGCCAATCCTTTGGCAATATTTTGCCTATCATCCACAACACTTAAAAACAAAGTTAAACACATATGAAAGTGATTGTGATCATGAAAATCAAAGAGTGTGGGGTACAACAATCTCCCCCTATTTTGATGATCACAATCACTTATCAAAGCAATGTAATAACTTAAATGAAAGGCATGCCTAAATGATAAATTGAAAATAAATACTAAGCATGAGAGAAAAGATTCTCCCCCAATCAATCAAGAAATTTCTCCCCCTTTGTGATTATCAAAATAGCGTGGGGAATAAAACTTGATTGAGGGAAATGAGAGATTTTAAACCAATTGAAATTTTTGAAAATTGAATTGAAAGTTTTGAATCAAAAATTTGAATAATAGTTTGAATTGAAAGTTTGAATAAAAAATTGAAATGAAAATTTTTGAATTGAATACTTTGAAATGAAAATTTTGATACCAAGTGTTGAAATTGAAAGTTGGAATTGAAAATTTTGAAATTCAAATTAAAAGGGCTTAAACGATCCTAACTCCCCCTAAATAAAAACAACAAATCACCGGGGAGAGGGATTTTGAAAAGAGACAATTTTAGGCCCGGAGAGACTCGCTAAGAGGGATTTTTCAATCCACACTTGCCTTGTAGCGGGTCTTCTCCTATAGAATTCATCCGAATAAAAAATCGATTTGGGCCTACCATACCGGGCGTTTTTGCAATTACATTCATATATCATGTGCCCGGGTTTTTTGTAATAGTTACAAAATTTAAAACTAGAGCTCCCCCTTACAAAAACAGTTGGTGCATGGGAGGAGGAAGCTATATTGGTGTAGCCAAGTCCATTGGTGGTTCTAGATACTCGTTGAGAACCTAAGAGTTTGGACAAATTTTGTTCACCTTGGGTGAACTTGGCTAAGGATTCTCTAAGGTCCTTGATGGTTGATTCCATGGAATCAATATCCGGGAGGTTTTGGATTTTAAGGGTCAACTCCTCCTTCTCTTTGAGAAGTTGTTCTTTTTCAGAGGAGAGTTTTTTGAAATTCTTTTTCAAAGCGAAAATTTTTGAAGAAAGTTCATGAAAACCATTTTCTAATTGATCTCTAACGTGTTGGAGTTCTTTATATGACAAATGATTGAAAGAATTAGAAGAACTAGAAGACGGGGAAGAAGAGTCGGAAGATGATACCTCATGATTTTCCATTAAGCATTTTTTACCTTGGTCGCTTGAGGAGAAGGAGGAGAAGGAGGAGCTATCACTCCAAGATGCCTTTGAAGCCTTCTTCTTTCCCTTATTTTTCTTGGCCCTTTTCTTGTGAAGTGGGCAAGCGGGTATGGATTTTGCATCGGGTTCTTTCTTTTGAGCGGGTTCTAGCTTTTGAGCGGGTTCTTGCTTTTGAGCCTCGCTAGTACCTTCATAGGTTAGTTCTAAAAATTTCCAAAGATCGTAAGAAGTAGTGCAAGAAGAAATACAATTAAAAACATTACGGTCAAGACCACAATGAAGAGCGTTCATGGCTTTCCCATCAAGCTCAAAAAAAGCAATGTCATTGGGGGTCCATTTAGACTCATCGGGAGAGGAGAGGGAAAATCCTTGCATAACAATTTTATAAATAGGATAACCAATGCTTTTAAGAAAAGTTGACATGCGGGTTTTCCAAAAAGTATAATCGACTCCATCAAAGAATGGAGCACGATCCAAAGAATGTCCTTCGGGGGATTGAGAGGAAGAAGCGGTAGAAGCCATCAAAAAAAATAGGATATTTAATTTGAAACCGGTTAGGGAATTATTCAAATACTTCCTCTGATACCAATTGTTGGGTCGGAAGAAAACACGGAATGATGGCAAGAGGGGGGTGAATTACCTTTTAAAAAATGATTAACAAATTAAAATCATAGTAAAGAATGCAGCGGAAAAAAAAGAGGCAAGACACACGAAATTGATAATGGAGTTCGGCCAAAACCCGGCCTACGTCTCCGCTCCCAACTCAACCGTTGAGAGATTCCTACCGCTTGCTTTTCAATGGTTTTAGCAAGAAACCCACTAGGCTTTGAGGTAGCACTAGGACCTATTACAGCTTGCTTTTTGTGGTTTAGCAAGAACCCACTTGCTTTTGATGGTTTAGCAAGAACCCACTAGCCTTTTTAACGGGTGAAGGCTAGCTCACCGGTGACACAAGCCTTTTAAAAGGAAAGGCTTGAAGAAACCTCTTCACACCTTAATGGTGGTGTGAGAACCCAAAAGAAAGGGGGAAGAGAAAAGGTGTTGGGGTTTGTAGGCACAAACCCAAAATTAAAGCTCAAGATAAATAAAACAATAAAAACCGTATTGTTGAGAAGCCTTGGGCGCCAAGGGTTGAATGGAGTTGAAGACGTGCACTCCCAAGCTTCTATGGTGGTGCTCCTTGGATGTGGAATTGGATTGGAGCAGTTGTGGTTCCCTTGGAGCAATCCGCCGGAGGTTTGCCAAATGAGGAGAATTGTGTTCGTTGGCTTCACAATGCTTAATTATGGTCCGGCAATTGTTCTGGGGCTTCAAGGTCCTTTATTTATAGAGGGGGAACCCTCATATGGCCGTTGGAGGCCTTTGGAGCCGTTGGAAAGGCTTTCGGAGCCGTTGGGAGGCAAGTGGAGCAGCCTGGTCAAAGCTCCAACGGCTAGTTTGACTGGATCCACCGGCTGGCCGGTACAGTCCCACCGGCTGGCCGGTGTGTGCAAAAAGGCATAGGATTCTTGTCCAGGGGCCACCGGCTGACCGGTGGAGGAGCCACCGGCTGGCCGGTGGCAAGACAGTAGCAAACACTATTTGGGCTGGATGCCACAGGTCGACCGGTGACAGAGCCACCGGTCGACCGGCGGAACCTGGCAGTGGGCAATGCCTCTGCCAGTTCCACCGGCTGGCCGGTGCTATCACACCGGTTGGCCGGTGGACTGAATTTCAGTCCACTTCTTGTCCATTCTTGGGCCAATCCTTTGGCAATCTTTTGCCTATCATCCACAACACTTAAAAACAAAGTTAAACACATATGAAAGTGATTGTGATCATGAAAATCAAAGAGTGTGGGGTACAACACACCTTACATGGATGGGTATAATGGTGTAAAGAATAACTATACATAGTTATTACAACATCATATTGATTCTGATATATTGTATAATCCACTCCAATTCAATTCAATATTTATAGAAATGATATCATCGCTCGTGCGTACGTACGGACTACCGTCTCCACGACGCGATGAGATTCATTCTCCATGTTAACCATTTAAGAATGATTATAATGTATATATAAGAAATAATAATGAAATATATGACATTATAAAGCTACTAGATTTATGTATATATATACATATGTATGTCATCTACTTACTTCCATTTCAAGACAATAAGGAAATAAAAACAGCGTTCATGCGTACGTACGGACTACCGTCTCCATGAACGGTGTTTTTCATTTTATTTATCTATCTATTATATATATATATATACTGAATATATATGATATATAAATCATATTTTATATTCTGGAAGTAAGTAAATCATGATATAAGTAATAATGATGTCAAGAACAACAAGTCAAAACACCTACGATAAATGAAACGATTTTACCCAAAACGCTTCTTTAACATGGAATTTACAAAAGAACGGGTAATATAATGTCATAAGTGAACAATATATGATATTATAACAATGAATATGATTCTGTAATAAGTCAATGACATTATTTAAATCATTATACAGGAGGTTCGGACACATACGAAGCAAATTGGACCTAAGGTAAGGGAAATATCACAATCTCATTTTTATCCGAGATTGTTTATTTGTAAGTATTTACTGGGGTGTATTTTATCATCCACATCCATGTTTCCTCAATATGTAATATTATTTCCATCCACTTACAATAGTTTAAATCCAATTTTACCCTTCGATGAGTTTTTAGTAAAGAATATGAAAGGAATATTTTGTCGTTTTTCCGTACGAGGTACTTTTTGACTTTTCCGATAAAAGTATGAAGAATGTTTTTTTTTAACTTATACGGCACGAACGGATTTATACTGTTTTATAAAGCCTTATTTTCATGAAGCTTCCTCTAAAATATTTCATGACTATTTTCAATAAAATATCTTTCTTTTAAAATTGCATGATGTTTTGTGAAAAGAAATTGATTTTGAAGAAGAAAGGATATTTTCCTCAAGAATTCAATTCATGTGTTTTATCAAAATTATTTTCCATATAAGATAATAAAGGGTTCTGTTTCTATCCATATTTTTACATTTATTTGACTATGTTGTGATGGAATTATGTTTATGAATTCCTTTATCTTATATGAATGGTTTTATGATGTCATGTTGTTTAAGAATCCCATTTTTATTACATGGGTTATGAAATGATGTATGATTTATGATTTTGTGGCACACATAAGAATGGTATCATTATGAGATGGGTGGGACCTATATATCCCTCCAATGCATTGGGTAAAGATTTTATATCTCATGAGATAGACATGGCTGAAATAGTAGGTTATACCGGTTCAGTGAAACAGGACTGAAACGAGGGTTACTCGATTCAGAAAGGGACTTTGTCCACTAAGATAGCCTTGGCAATGAGTCTTGACTAACAAGAAATGATTCTCTATGATTATGTGTGTATGCCACAAAGTTTCATGTTTTAAGTTATGATTATTGGGATTTCATTTCACTACTATGACTTATCCCATGTTATGAAATTATGCTCTCTTTTGCAGGTTAAGATTTTTTCAAAAGTTATGTTCTTATGAATATGATGTGATTGATTTTTCTTTTGTATACCCTTACTGAGCATTTGAGCTCACCCTTTTATGTTTTCTTTTCCCCAGGATATAAATAAAGGTTTTAGGTAAAAAAAAAGGAAGTTCTTTATGGGAGATCTTTCACCACGATTAGAAGATTATATTCCGAGTTTCCAAAGACACTAAACTATTACGATCCTTGTGTGTGTGTTTTTGTTATGTACTAAGTATTCCGCAAAAGTAATGTAATGTCAATGTACGTCAAGATACGGGTCTCTACAGTTGGTATCAGAGGAAAGGTTTAGTCAACCTTTGGAAACTAGGATGCGAAAACGTTAGTGAGATCCCTAGAGATATTTCTAAGGTATGTCTAGGGATGCCCCTAAGGATAAGTATACGTATAGGATATAGTCCTAGAACTACGGTAATGATCTTAGAATTTAACCTAAGATGTTAGATATTGAGGGTGCTCCCCTTTTACTATGTTGTCTTCCCTAGCATGATTTCGCCTCTCACAAATTTATTTTTGTGTTTTAGTTAATGGAGGGAACCAGAAGGAATTTGGTTAACATTGAATCCAATGGACAAATTGGTGACTATGAGCAACAAAATTGTGTGATGCCTAGAGATAAAGATATTCTGATTATGCCGAATCAGTCATCGCGATATATGATTAACAAGGTGAAATTTAGTGGTATGACTAATTCATCAAAGAAGAGGAAGATAAACTATTATGCATGTTCGCATGTTGAGGAGCATAAAGAAAGGAAGATTGAGATTTCTAAAGAAGGGAAGAAGAACCTTGAGGAATACCTCAAATGGAGGGACCGATGTTATCTGTGTGGAGAAAAGGGTCATAGAGTGACAGATTGTTATGGAGTTCAATGTCTTATTTGTGGAGAACATGGGCATTACCCAACTCAATGCCCTGATCTGAAAAGATACTTCTAAATCAAGGAAGGAATTATTCCAGGACAGTCATTGAAGTGGATGGACTGAAGTGTTGGTATTCAAGAATAATGTTGTTGAGGTACTTTTATGGTGTATTGGAATATTTATGTATTGGTCTAATGTGGTATTCGAAGTGATTGAGGTATTTTTGGAAAGTATATGATATGCGGATAATGAAGGAATAATACGATAATGAGATGTTTGATTGTATGCATGAGCTCATGATTGATATAAGGACTAAGTGATATCATGGTTTGAGTATATAGAATTTTGAGGATTTTGGTGTGTGGAAGGTGTTAACTTGTAACTGCATTCATGTTTTCACTAAGTTATTCAAGAGAATACATGATTAAGGACTTTGAATGTTTGGAATGTGACCAACAAAACATATCTTATGATATATGGGGATCACCGATGGTATTAAATCTCTGGTAATTTTTTTCACTTTGTTATGAGAGTGGACTGTAGTATTATGGATAAGCCTAAGGATTGGAATGAATTATGTTGGACATAAGTTAGTATTGTTTGTTTTTCGATATTATTTATGTGATGTTATAGTAATGTAGTTTTAGAAAAAGGGACAACCTGCAGGACGGGCGACAGCCCATCGCTTCGGACAAGGCTGTAGGAATCGAACCCACAACCGAAGTGCGACTGGCCTTTATCGCCTACCACTGACCTACAGGAAGTCCCTGTTTAGTAGAAACTAGTTTTATTATATTAAGCAGTATGATATATGAAGTATAAGTCCATTTTAGGAACTATATATGATTAATCTCACTATAGAATGACTTATGTATATTTAATAACTTTTTCTTACCTTTTGTTTGAGACAGATGGAATGACCCGTCATTCTATCACATGATCTGCTAACACTTCACGAATAACAAATTCAACTTCATTTATTTAAAAGATGAAGTGGAAATTGTTCAAGGCACGAACAACAGTGATATTGTATCAAAATAAAGTAAGTATTTATTCTAATTCAAATTTTCAACTTTAGGGAAATGATCTTGAAAACCAAAAATGTTGTCCTAGTGATCTTATACCTGATGAATCAGATGGTACCTTAGATCGTCACAAATTTATGGATTTGTGATTACTGGCTTTTCCATAGCCATGTTCTCTACCACTCTCCATCAGAACATGATGGTTAGATTTCTCTTCCATATCCATATTTTCACCTATGTGGAAACCCAGTGATTAGTTTATTTGGGTAATCATTACATTTCATACTTTAGTTTTGGTATTCCCTTTCACGATGTGGGTTTCTATTAAAGAAACTTTCAAATAGTAAACCATTTATAACCCCGACGAATTTCGAGGGCGAAATTCATTTTAAGGGGGGTAGAATGTAACAGCCCAAGATTTTATAAAAAAAATATTCTTTTTAATTTTATTAATGTCTTCTGTTGTACACTACACCAAAAGGAGCTTGCCCAACACACATCCTTGACTTGCCTTGCATTACACGCAATCGTGACCTTCCTCGATAGCGTGTGTAGTACGCAATACCGAGTTTCACTAAACAACGATATGCTATAAAAATATTATTAAAACTAGCCGTTATGAATAGTAATAACCACTTTTTCTTCAAAATGAACTTTATTTTTGGATTCGAAGTATCGAATTTATCCTAAGGTGAAATTTTGGTACTTTTCGGATAACTTTCATATTCTAATGAATAGTGAAAATTACTAAATTATAATTAAAAACAACTTTTTTAATCGAAATAATTAATAGTGATAAATTATTAATTTGAGTGGTTTTAAAGTATATTTAGAATATATTTTTACAATTTAATACAATGTTGGCTATTGGTTGTAATTTCACATTTAAACCAGACATAATCAAATGTCAATCTTTTGATAGATTTTGATTCTTAAAAAACACGCTATTTGTTTTAACAACGGGATTTAATTATAAAATTAATTAATGCAACTTCTATGTTATGAATTTGGTAAAATAGACTTCATTTTTGAATTCGGAATATGAAATATAGCTTTGGATGAAATTTTGGCATTTTTCTGAAAACTTTCAATTTTTGATGAATAGTGAAACCACTAAGTGGTAGGTTAAAAACGGAATTTTGCATAAAACTTAATTTTACCGCTTCTGTGAATGGAATTTCGAAAATCCGAGACACACGGTTAATATCAAGGACTAAAATGTGGTTCAATGAGATGAAAATAATTTTTTGGTGAATAGTAACTTTTTACTTTTTTTACCACAGTTAATAGTAAATAGGGTAACTAAGGGTAAATATGATATTAATATTACCCTAACACATGTCCTAATTCTATTGGACAAGTGTAATTCGACCAAAAACATACTTAGGAATAAAATATGACCATTTAGGCCCACTTGGATTAGATTAGGACATTTATTATTAATTTATTTAAAGAAGGGTTAAAATAGTTAAAATCAATGTTTAATAAGTAAATCATTTTTAATATGGGGTTATACATAAGATAAATTCGATTGTAAATATTCATTAGAAAGATAAAAAGGTTTCCTACATGATGATATTTTATTTGTAATTTTTAGACATAAAATAATTTAATTTATTTATGACACAACGATGATGCAGTAATTATCTTATTAATGAAATATTGACATAATTGATGTTATAAACACCAAAATAAATGTAATTTGAGATTTTTTATGAATTCCACTAATATTATAGGTTACTATGATATATTAATGTTGATTTAATCAACTTGGTTCGAACATTTAATTCTGTTATGACTTTCACAAAAATCATATATCAAATAGTGTCAAAATTGACACAAAATAGTTTTTAAATCAAATATTATATTATTAATTGTTATTGTATTCCTAAAAATCTAAGGTTCGGCCAAATGACCAAGCTAAGGATATATATATTAATAATAAACAATTTGGGGTTCGTTTGGCATGTTATAGTAAGTGTATTAACCATATAGTGAAAGAAAACAAAAAGACATGATAAAAGTTAAATTATTTAACTTAGAGTTAAATCTAATTGATAAGGTTAAAATAATATCCTAAACTTGTCTAAATTCTATTGGTTGATAGTATTTCGACCCATCCCCACTTTAGCTTCGAAATAAGACCCTTTGGAACCATTATAAACAGATTTTGACTTTAATATAAAATAATATTTTGAGATATTCCTAAGGTGCCCCTCTCCTCCCCTATAAAAGGACACCTCCTCCCCCTCCTCCTCACACCAATTTGAGCACTCAAGCTCGGCCAACCCCTGCCAAAATTCCTTTTCCACTTCCCTAGCAACATCCTAGAGGTTCTGGTCTTCCTCAAAGACCAATTCTAGTGCCCTAAGAGGAGGTCTCAAAGAGGCACTTCAAAGAAGAGGTAATTACCGTTACCAATTCTTTCATCTTTATTTCTTCTTCCACTTCTTCTTCTTAGGTTGTTTCATTATGAAGTAATAACATCAGTATCACTCATATACTGATATGTTATTATAAGTATGAAACAACCATATTTCACCATCTATCCATCCTACGGAAAAAGAAATCACCGCGCGTGCGTACGTACGGAATACCGTCTCCACGCCGTGGTGTAATCTATTTTCCACCACCACCTTACATGGATGGGTATAATGGTGTAAAGAATAACTATACATAGTTATTACAACATCATATTGATTCTGATATATTGTATTATCCACTCCAATTCAATTCAATATTTATAGAAATGATATCATCTCTCGTGCGTACGTACGGACTACCGTCTCCACGACGCGATGAGATTCATTCTCCATGTTAACCATTTAAGAATGATTATAATGTATATATAAGAAATAATAATGAAATATATGACATTATAAAGCTACTAGATTTATGTATATATATACATATGTATGTCATCTACTTACTTCCATTTCAAGACAATAAGGAAAGAAAAACAGCGTTCATGCGTACGTACGGACTACCGTCTCCTTGAACGGTGTTTTTCATTTTATTTATCTATCTATTATATATATATATATACTGAATATATATGATATATAAATCATATTTTATATTCTGTAAGTAAGTAAATCATGATATAAGTAATAATGATGTCAAGAACAACAAGTCAAAACACCTACGATAAATGAAACGATTTTACCCAAAACGCTTCTTTAACATGGAATTTACAAAAGAACGGGTAATATAATGTCATAAGTGAACAATATATGATATTATAACAATGAATATGATTCTGTAATAAGTCAATGACATTATTTAAATCATTATACAGGAGGTTCGGACACATACGAAGCAAATTGGACCTAAGGTAACGGAAATATCACAATCTCATTTTTATCCGAGATTGTTTATTTGTAAGTATTTACTGGGGTGTATTTTATCATCCACATACATGTTTCCTCAATATGTAATATTATTTCCATCCACTTAAAATAGTTTAAATCCAATTTTACCCTTCGATGAGTTTTTAGTAAAGAATATGAAAGGAATCTTTTGTCGTTTTTCCGTACGAGGTACTTTTTGACTTTTCCGATAAAAGTACGAAGAATGTTTTTTTTAACTTATACGACACGAACGGATTTATACTGTTTTATAAAGCCTTATTTTCATGAAGCTTCCTCTAAAAGATTTCATGACTATTTTCAATAAAATCTCTTTCTTTTAAAATTGCATGATGTTTTGTGAAAAGAAATTGATTTTGAAGAAGAAAGGATATTTTCCTCAAGAATTCAATTCAAGTGTTTTATCAAAATTATTTTCCATATAAGATAATAAAGGGTTCTGTTTCTATCCATATTTTTACATTGATTTGACTATGTTGTGATGGAATTATGTTTATGAATTCCTTTATCTTATATGAATGGTTTTATGATGTCATGTTGTTTAAGAATCCCATTTTTATTACATGGGTTATGAAATGATGTATGATTTATGATTTTGTGGCACACATAAGAATGGTATCATTATGAGATGGGTGGGACCTATATCTCCCTCCAATGCATTGGGTAAAGATTTTATATCTCATGAGATAGACATGGCTGAAATGGTAGGTTATACCGGTTCAGTGAAACAGGACTGAAACGAGGGTTACTCGATTCAGAAAGGGACTTTGTCCACTAAGATAGTCTTGGCAATGAGTCTTGACTAACAAGAAATGATTCTCTATGATTATGTGTGTATGCCACAAAGTTTCATGTTTTAAGTTATGATTATTGGGATTTCATTTCACTACTATGATTTATCCCATGTTATGAAATTATGCTCTCTTTTGCAGGTTAAGATTTTTTCAAAAGTCATGTTCTTATGAATATGATGTGATTGATTTTTCTTTTGTATACCCTTACTGAGCATTTGAGCTCACCCTTTTATGTTTTCTTTTCCCCAGGATATAAATAAAGGTTTTAGGTAAAAAAAAGGAAGTTCTTTATGGGAGATCTTTCACCACGATTAGAAGATTATATTCCGAGTTTCCAAAGACACTAAACTATTACGATCCTTGTGTGTGTGTTTTTGTTATGTACTAAGTATTCCGCAAAAGTAATGTAATGTCAATGTACGTCAAGATACGGGTCTCTACAATGGAGACTATGAATCCCCCAACATAAGTAGATAAATAACCAATTTATTCCATCCATGGATTTTGTATCAGAACCCATGTGACACAAAAAGTGTATGATAAAAATTCATTCAAATTTATTAATCATTTAAAAATTCATTATCATGATCATTTCAATTTATCTTCACCTTATAAGGTTTATCAAGGAATGGGATATTCTTGGAAGGATAAGCCTCCTAACATTATCATGTGGGCATACCAATATAAAGAAAAACTCATACTTAAGAAAGAAATTACAAAACCATATTTTAGGGACATGGTCATATATCCCATTAATTTTATCAACTAAAATTACAATTTTAATTCATCATTTAACATCCCACGGGATTGGGAAAACGTCACACACAAAATTAATTAGACCTCATATGTCACCCTTGGTGGTCCAATTAATTAAAAAACTCACCCAAGGGGTCATTCCAATTCACGTTTCATAACCTCTAATCATTTATCTATGGGTATAATTAATTATGTTGGTTATACCGATCCATTTTAATCCTGGAATTATTTTAATTTAAATTGATTTTTTTATAATATATGATGTAGGAAGCAATGTAATATATATATAAACAGCCATAAATTATGGTAAAATCCTGAGACACCATATTATAGGTCTATAATGGGGTTACCGTCTTGTATCAGCTCTTGATTTGACTCAGATCGGGAGAAAAATGAAGAAAGGAAGAAGAACCTAGACATATGGAATATTAGTTTGCACTAAAATATTGAAACTAATACCATCAAAAATGAAAAACGTCCCAAAAGTAATAGAGTACTCACTATTATATATCCCTTGAGATGAACGACTCTTGATTCCGAGCTCAAATAGAAAAAAAATCTTATATCCTATCTTTTTCTTCAAAGGACATCTCCCTTGTTTTATTTCTATCCAATGGGATTAAATGAGGAATAAATTTCAGTTATAAGATTAATTAAATATAAAATAGTAATTTACTCTAAATAATGGGCCAGGTGATATGAATTCATGACTTTCCAACCCATGTGACAACCGTACAACCTCTGCTATGTTAAGAGGACACTCGCACGGTCACTACCAACTGTCTAACTAACCATGCAGAAACCATGAAAAAACATTTTTTATAAACTAAAAGAGATACCATATGGGTGTGTGCCTATTTCTTTATAGTTTAATGAAACCATGTGGCCTCTATCTCCCCACTATCCTATCTCGCATAGTTAGTAGTAATTGTGCCGCCTTCCCCAAATAGTTTCTACTAACCATGCTACCTGCCCGATTTTTCAAGGAAGGTGGGTTTTGGGCTCTGAACATGCATTGAAAACCATCGTTACCTTTATGAAATAAAATTCATTTCTTATTATTCCATATTTAATCATTTAAACTAAAAACTTTATGATCGATACCTCTAGAAATAACTGAGTTCTTACACCATTCGGTTGACATGTCGCATTACTCAGAGTGACTCATCTGGAAGCCTCTAAATGGTCATAGAGTTTCATTGAAACCATCGTAAATGAAAAAATGATTTTCAAAGGAGCACAATTTGATCCCTAATGGGTCATGTGTTTCTAATGACTAGTTCTCATGAAGTTTTTAAGGTGATGTGATCATGTTTCTTTTAGGTTTTTACATGATCCACATGTTCTGTCCACCTTCTTTTAATTTTATTTTTGAGGAAAATAATACTCATGATTTGGGTACTTCTTCCCATGTATATTTCCAATTCTTATTTTTTTCAAAATCAAAGTATTTTTAGTTTTAGGATATATAATTTAATATAAAAAAATATTTATGCAAAAAATATTATATATAAAAGGAATAATCATTGATACAACTTTTTTCCCAAGCTAAGGATGAAAATATTTTTAATAGTGTGGGAAGGTAGACATTAAAAATAATTGAAAAAGTAAATAAATCCTTAAAATAGTTAAGGAATCAGTTATTATTATTACATATAAAATGAAATTATTTTGTGTTAAAAAATAAAATTCAGCACAAATTTAAAAGAAATAACCCAAATTTTTTATAATAATTCAGATCAGCATGACCCTACATCTACTATTTAATCCCCTATATCTTAGGTATAGGAATGCTGCTCACAAGAAAAAGACATAACTTTTTAAATGGTTAAAACAAATTTACAATTCCTACTTTTTTCCCACCTAAAGGTACAATAGAGAAAACCTACCATCCATAAGACCATGGAATAAACAAGAAAACAAAAACATTTCATGGGAATTAGATACTGATAGATATATTATCAGATCAGGAGATATATCCCATAAAACATATGTTATTTCATAATGGTAATATTATAAACTCTATTATTAACAATATATATAAAAAATATAAATAGAAAATGATGAAAAATAGGAAAAATGATGATTAAAATGATAAATATGTTGTTACTCAATAAATATTTGATCAATTTAGTAGAAATGTACAATTCGGTGTAGTCCATTAAGTATGAAATAAAATCATAGTAGTCGTAGTATTATAATATTAAAATTTTCAATTATCATATGAAATTAGTGAGTAATGTATTATCTATTGAATGGTCTGGGTCTCTATTTTCTTGTTTTCAGGATAAAAACACAATAGTTAATCTTGTGTCGTTAAATCCACCACATTTGAGTACACATTGGTGTTTCTTTAATAAAAATCATCGTTATACATGATTCGTGATAATAATTTATTGAATAATATAGTTTCCCTATTATGGATATATCTTATGCTTAAATATTCACTAAAAAAATTAAAAAATGGTTTCGATATCCTTATTGTATTTGATATGATGATTAAAAATCAATAAAGTTGTTAGAATAAATTTAAACCTACAATATATATAAAAATTAGACCATTTCAAAGATAGTGTATCCTTATTATCCTAAAATTGAAAAGTATATTTTTTAATAATAATTTGATTTTATATTTAATATTAAATTTATGTTTTTAAAATCCATCATTTTAAGTTATATATTACCATTAATTTATATTTTGGTAATGATGATATTCACATTCATGAGAATGAATCTAGTATTATATAAAAATTATATACGTCTATGAAACAATAAATTTAGTCTTATATAATCCAGAAACATTTTAATATAATCATGAAACATATTTTCAAAACTATAAAACATAACGGTGTAGAAAAAATTTATATATAGTGATATTCATATAGCTTTGAAAAAATTTAGAGAAATAAAGAAAACACAAAATTAAAATATAATTATTACTAAATCCTTTAGAGAAATATTATAATAAAAAAATGATAATATTATAAAATAATATTTATTTAATAGAGCTATGAGAAAATAAAATTATCTATTTAAACATGTGAGGTATTTATAAGAATTGTAAGGATAATATATGGTGTTTTTAAATAATGTGAGGAATTTTTTGAATTCAAAATACACAAATAAATTTCAATACATAAAATAACTCTCTAATATCTAACAATTTCCATCTTAATAAAACTTATCAAAAATAAATAACTCATCATTTTTTGATGAAATATGTATTCCTTTGATAAAAATGTCATGATTATGTCAGTTGAAGCCTCAATATACCCTGAAATAAAAAAATTTAAGTATAAAAAATCCCTATATATGGGTTTGAACAAAATAGAAATTATGAATTCAGAAATTATAAGAATATAAGAGGAGAGTTAAATATGAAGAGAACATATGAGGAATATATGAGATTTACATTTGTGTACATTTGAAAATAAAAGAGGTAAGCCATGGATCATCAGAGAAAAAATGTGAGATCTAAACATGGTCTTATATTTCAAGTCTTAGATAAATGAGTGATGGATGAGAGGTGAGAAAAATATAAAAATAGAGGTAAAAAATAATATTGTATAAAATTGGGAAAGCATTGTGGATTGGATCTATGGTTTTTCAAGGCTTGCACCCAGTATGTTGTAGCTTTTGGATTTGGAAGCATGACTTTCATGGTAAGGATATATGGTTTCCCAAAAAACCCAAGCATGAATTTGATACTGAATTTTTATTTTAAAACTCAAACAATTTTTGTTTATATTTTTCCCTAACCATGTGCTAATCATGCAACAAAGTTATTTTTAAAAACATCATGAATTGTTAACCTAAACCCTACTAAAAATTGAATATAAAAAAATTGATATAAGAAATATATAAAGGTAACATTAGGGTGTAAATATTATTCTTACCATAAAATATTTTTCCCCTAAAAAGTCATTAATGATTTTGATAAAATAATTTCTACATGATAGAAATGAGTAGGTACTTTGAGAACTCTATCTGAATGAGAAACAATCTACCTAACAGATAATCCCATATATATCAAAAATTCGAGATGATAAGAAAATATCTTTCAGAATACTATATATTTATGGAATATTTCATAAATTATATCATGCATATTTTTCGTTTTAAAACACTAATATCCCATTATGGAAATTCAACAAATAAGATAGTTTTAAAAGAAGATAATTCATTAAAATTAAATATCTGTAACTAATCCTTAATTATTTAATGACTGATAACTATCATTACCAAAAAATTAATTCATTATAAGATAAATTCAAAACTAATTCACATGTCCCAAAACATAGATAAACATATCAAACGAAACATTCAACAATAAATAGGAATAGGTTTTATCTTCTTTGAGAATCATTCTAAATCACCATTATAAATATTTTATAATACATTAAATATTGGTTTCATCTAGTGGGTAACTATTATTGAATGAATATTAAAAATATATTCATTCCATTATATTACCAAGACATCCTAGAGGCATTACCACCATTAAAAATTCTTCGAATAAAGGTGTGATGGAAAAAAAGTGTCAGCTTCCTAGTTTCAGTATATTAACTAAAATTTAAATTCCCAATTTGAATGAAAAAAATATGATAATTCTCAAACCTGAAATACATAATATATTAGATATTTATGGATCAATGATCCTTTTCAAGATTATAAAGAAATATTTTATTATTCTACAAAACTCAGAATGAATGAAAATACCATATCACAGTACCTCAAATGGATTTTAATTCAATTATTTACTAATAAAATATACGCCCCATTACATGGTAAATCCCATATTTTTTTTGTATTTAAATGTTTTTCTGATAATGATACATAAAATTAAATAATTTTAGAATTTTTTCCAATCATCCACATTAATGAATAGTCTGGGGGATTTTAAAAAATAAGCTTTATAAGCCACTAGTTTTCAACATTGAAACCATATAAGGGATCAACACTCTATCATGGTTGTGGAAACATAATGGGAGGGTATAAAACTCTTTCATTAGATCCTTTCAATGACATAGTACTCATCTACATAACTTTTGACTGATCACCTACAATATTATGATATCGTGTAGAAACATTCCTAGTAATAGGCTTCACTTACAAATTTTCCTCCACAATCATAGATTTATTGATAAATTCAACATATTCTGTTATCCCTAATTAGAACACTTTTGACCTGATTTATGTATGAAAGAATGTTTTGAGAAATTTATCCTTTAATGAGTAATTAGCAACTAGGTGGAGGGTAAAATTCGACATATTATTAAAATAGTCAATAGATTCCATAAACAATAGATCATCAGGGAATATAAAGATATATTATTTTAGAGACTCATGACACTAAATCATCAATTGAGTAGGGTTTAACTGTTACACTATCCTCAATGTCTGAGAAGATTCAATGACTAGGAAAAAACCGTGATCATAAGAAAGTGTAATCTACGACACGCCCCTCAAAATTCTCATCCCATGATCCAATATCATCTTTTTAGTTTTCATACTCTAAAATCATATAAATCATTGATTTTAATAAAAAAAATTAATTTTAATTAAGAAACACAAAATTTCTATGAAATATAATCAATATATAATCAAATAAAATTGTTGTCTTTAGGATAATAAATAAATTTTACTGAAAATGTTTCATACAAAAAAAAGAAATCAAAAATTGAGGTTATTAGTTATATAAGAAAAACCCTCATGGAATTAAATGTCACATTAACAAAAAGTATATGAAATTTATCTTATAAAATTACTATATATACTTTGAAAAAACATTATGATAAATTGAAAACCATGAGATCCATCCTATGAAAATGAATTATAAACCAAAAACTCAAAATTATTTCAGTTTTTTCAATGATAAATTCAATAGAGCTTTTTTAAAAAACATTACACTATTAAAAAAAGTATTATATGAAAAAATATCAAAATAAAAAATAAATACTCAATCTAACCAAAAGTCCAAAATAATTACTAAATTTCATATTGTTGATTTTTTAATAAAAGATAAAAAATAGTAAAAAAAATTCAATCTAAAAGAATTTAAAAAAATTCCATAAATCATAACTTATAAAATAATAGATACTTCTAATGTATATTATAGTAGTATGAAAACCGATGAAATCAATTATAAATGATAATTATAAATTAATACCTTATATTTATTTCAATTATATCTTAATAAAATCCAAGGAAAACCTTCAAAAAACATTAAAAAATAAAAATATAACACCTCATATATAATATCAAAATATGCTATCCTAACATCCGAGTTTATCCCCACCTAATAAAATCAATTCATCATGAAAATTACTTTCAATTCAGTTTAAACAAGTGCTAAAAATATAATAACTTGTTTAAAATCAAAAATAATCAAAATAAAATAACGCATGATGTTTTATAATGATAAATTATTATAATAAAATGTATTATAAACCCTAAAATAATAATAAAAATCTCTACTATAATAATCTAGAGCTCAATGTATTGTTTATTAATGTGTGCACTATTACTTTGTACCCTGATGTTTTTATAATTTCAAATTCTATCATTGAAATTACAAAAAATAAATTATTATTACCTCCTAGTAAACCATTATATAAGTAATAAGATTCAATATATATATAAAATTATAGAATAATGATGATAAAATGAAAATGAACATCTTGATTGCCAACAGTAACTCAAGACTCAATAAAAGAAAGAGTTTTTCTAACAGTCCCCCTTTTCTTCCTATGAAATTATGATAATCAAACCTTTAATATATATATATATATCAATAATAATGAGATAAATTTGATTCCTATTTTCAATTATCCAACATCAGTTATTCTATTTTTTCACCTAAATCTGCTCACCATAAGGCCCAAAGAATTTCTCTATCACCACATGTGGGACACAAGTGATGAAAGAATTAAATATATTCTTTGGGAGTTACTTCATACATGAAATATAGATAAATAAATATCTGTTTTTTTATCAAAAATAGAACCCGATATATTTAGATTTTGGATATCCATTCAAGGAAATAATTCAAATTAAAAAACCAATGAGGCATATTAAAAATAAATTGTATTTATACATCTTACATGATACTACAGACAATATTAATAAAATTATAAATAACATATTTGAATATAAAATATAAAAGTAAAATATTTATCATACTATTTAATATAAAAAACATCATGAACAATATATAAGATGCATAAAACTATATAAGTATTGTAATGTCCCGGCCCAACCTGACTTACCATCAGACTAATAGTCAGACCTATGGGTCACATGGCCTCAAGATCTTCTCCCCATACACCAAAGTTTAGTGACTAGAAGAAAATGACTAAGGTGTAATAATGGTGATATAATAACCTCATATCAGAGTAGCAAAATAGTATAATATATTTAATAATAGATTACAGCAGAAGTTGTAAAAAAATGAAATACAATATTTGAAGATAAATAATAGCAACTTAATAAAAGTTTTTGACACCAGTTTTATAATGCATGAATGTAAAGTGATGATACTTAATAGAAAATAGTAATAAATATGGCTTTATTTTTAGAACAGTATAAATATAAGATTTATGAAAAGAAAATAACTAAAATTGTTGAAGGTGGTCTCCACGAGCATCCTGAGCTCCAGCTCAGTCTTCCTTTATTAACTCCTCAGGTAAAATCGGACAGCAACAAGCACTGTCCAAAGTCCAGTAAACATGAAGGTATATGAAGGTACCTCAGTACAATAGTGGACCTAAAAGGATGTGAGATATAACTCTCAGTAGGATGGCACCATCAATGTCTAACCCAATCAAAATAGTTAAAAATAATTATATAGTGTGTAGGTATGTAGAAGTAATAAAGAAATTCATTAAATATATAACAACCCTTACAGGATCCGAAGAGACACCTAATGGTGATACCTACTTCAGGTCATATCCATAATAAGTTTCAAAAAGTCATTATATATATATATATATATAATTACTGGAGTGGATCGGGATGTAACATGAAGTCATCAACTAACTAGTTTACAAGCTAATAAGCTCTATTCATGAGGTAGTTATTCCGATGATGTTGTAAGGGGAGATTGGGTTTTCATGCCCTACTAAGGCCCTTACAATCATTCCATAATAAATTATTAGCATGGTGTAAAAATTTATCCCACCCATAAACATATATATAGCTGGGATGGGGTAAAAATGACTTCCACCCGAACACATTTATAAAGATGGAATGGGGAAAAAACATCCCACCCATAAACATTTATATAACTTGTATGGGGTAATAATGCCTCCTAGTCCTAATCATTTATGTAAATGTAATGGGGTAATAATGCCTCCAACTTATATACATCTATATAACTGGAATAGGGTAACAATTCCCCCACCCATAAGCATTCTTATAGTTGGAATGGGGTAAGAATCCCTCCTACCAAAAAACATTCATATAGATGGAATGGGGTAACAATGCCTTGAACCCATAAACATTGATATATCTACAATGGTGTAATAATGTCTCACATCCATAAATAATAATATTGATTTCATGTGGTAATAATTCCTCCCATCCATACATATTTATAATATAATGCATAAGGAAAATCCTCTTATGTGTTTCAATAGTAATGTCGATATTATTAATTTTATACATATAGAACAACCTATTTTGTGCCAAACTAAAAAAAAATTAAATTCATTTAAAACCTTAAAACTCTGTAAAAAAAAATTAAATCATAAAAAATTCCATGGTCTAACCCTCCCTTGGGGTTATTCAATTTAATACCATTTTCATGTTTTATAACATAACATGCCAAAACAATTGTTGGAGCTCAATGTTAACCAAAGGTACCGTGTTCAATATATATATATATATATATATGATGATTCTATATTCCATAATACATCTTATTCTATCTATTTATCATAACTAATTCATTTAACTCAATGTAACATCAAAACTACATTTCAAGGGCTCAAATGTAGAGGAGAGGTGTTATGGAAACAAGGAATATGTCCACTTGGGAAAATAAAACAAAATGGGCTAAGAGTATAACATACCATTTTCAATTATAAATCAAGAATAAAAAACAGCAAGTAAATAAGTCATGCTAGCATAAAATTCTAATCACATCTTTTTATCTTGAAGGCAACAAACCTCTATTGGAGGGGTTTTTAAAAATCATTAAATTTATTATCAAGTAATTACGTAATCATATTTAACATTTCATCTAGAATCCTAATCAACTAATAACTAAGAAACATTAAATATTTAAATCATACTACATTAATTAAAAACTAGGAATAGTATGACAAATACTAAATTTATTCATTACTAAAATTAAAGGGCCAAGGAAAGAGACCCCACTTCAAGCTGTAGACCAAGTCAAAACTTCAAAACCTGATGTTGTAACTCGAAGATGCGGCTACCCCCTTCAGGCATATGAACCTTCACATATATATATAAGGACACATATCCCTTATTTACATATTCACTTAACCATGAACAAGTGAAAGGCGATCCATACATACATTATTATATGCATAGTCTTGTCTCCACTCACACACTTATTCATGTTCATATTATATATAAGCACACTTATCCCATATGAACATATTCACTACCATGGATGAATATACGTATAATGGGGGGAAACATATAAATATGTGTATTAATGCATACACGGTGAGTCGCCTTTAACATAGGAAAATCTTACCCCAAATCGACCCCATTGGACCAAGATGAGCCATACTGCTTCTTCTTTGGTGGTGGTTTCAAGAACATAAACTAAGCTATCCCAAGAGAGTCTTTTCATGCCCTAATTTTGATGGAAAACTAGAAAATGGGTTAAATTCAAATCCTAGGTTCAACTACACCACATCGGGTGACGAGGAGACCAAAAAATAAAGAGAAGGGAATAAGGAGGGAATAGATACCTTACCTCAACGATTCATATGTAAATCACTATGAAATCTGATCAGAAATCGAAGAATGAAAAAGATCAAGAGTGGGTTCTCGCGTGAGCCAATGTAGAAAGGATGGGGTGCTACATCATGAATATTGGATAAGATAGAGGTGATTTATGGTTTTTTTCTTCTATTTTTATTTTTATATAATTAAATCCAATTGTTTATTTAGTTCATCACACACAATTTTGGCAGCACAATTTGGAAAAATGAGCACCAACCGTGTTCCCCCTTCTGGACACCTATGGAACCCCCCATGGGATGACCGTATAGTTTGGAAACCTTGGGCCGATTGTCCAATGAATAGGGCTTAGGTACTGTCCAATTTCTACTAACTGTACTGGTTGGGTTCATGTTTTGGTAAATTGTGTGCATATCGTGAGACATCCACTATCCACCTGCATAAGAATGGAAAATTTCATGATGTAGGATTCTTGGTTTTAGACAAACAATGTTCCCTATTAAGGACCTTAAAATGTTTTTTTCTAGGTTTTTTTACTACTGAAACTCATTAAGATAGACATAAAACATGTCTGGCCTTCAACCATGTCCCAAAACATCACATTGAAGAATTATTCCCTTCTAAATTTATACCTAAAACCCATTTTTAAAAATGGTCTATCCAGTAAATGAAAATGTTGGAATTTTCTATGGATTTTCATCATGTTAAAAAAACAGATCGCTAAATCCATCCCAACATAGATATTATTATCCTCAATAAGCTTTCAAGAACATAGTAAACATCACTTCAAATACATGGGTTGAGAATCTTCATTAAAATGGTCGTGTTGTGTTTCCAAATATGCAACACACCTCCCAGCACCATTTAAGCACACAACACATTAACCATCAAAACTCGGTCCAATTTTTTTATTCCAAATAAAAAACAGAGATGGATCTTTTTCAAAACTATTTAACCAGAGAAATGACCATGTCATCGTCTCATTAAAAATCCTCCCAAAGGGACTTCCCAATTTTTTATTTATAATTTAATAGGGACAATTTAAATCCACGGGATCCCCAACATTAGAATTTTCTTTCAATTCATGCTCCGTGAACATTAACAATGCTCCTAGAATTATTTTGAAATGAATGAAATGGTAAATTCCCCATCAACCTCATTTGGACCAAATGAGTCAGATATTCCAAAAAGACTCGACTAACACAAACTGCACTCATCTCCACCAGGAGATGTTTCTAAAAATGGTTCTTCACAAACCGTATTAATTGAACTATTTGAAAGAAGAGTCAACAATTAAATTTGCATGCCACATCCTGAAAAGGGGTAAAATCCAGATCTATCCCACTAGATTTTCTATCCCCTTTTTAATCATTAACATCATTCCTGACAACAATTATGAGGTAACATTATATTCATGCTAACTTGATCCTTAATAACGTGCCCCAGTAGTCCAAACTCCAAAAATAAAAGTGACGTATTGGAACAAAGCCACAACATATATATTGAAGATTTGACTAATACCACAGAAAAAATCATCTAGTAGTCGAGTCTAAAAAGAATTTTAGGTGTTTAAGATTCCATCCAAGGTGTTCCTACTTGGGAACCCAATGATCACTCAAGATAAAAATGACTAAAGAAAACCATGCACCCACATGAAACACCAAAAGAGTTCACCCAAAAAAATCCCATGAGCTTTTAAAACTTCATTGAAACATAAGACTGACACTCTCTTAGTGTATCTTGGATGACAACAATATTGGGACATGGTCACTGCTTATTAGAGTATAGTAAGATGATTTTTAACGGTTTCCAATCAATAATACCCAATTAATATAAATAAGGATGGTCGATCAACCACTGGTTGACTTTCATTAGAAGAGGCTCGACATCAACTACCAGTGCAGCTCCATTAACTAAACGCATTCCTTTAACACTCGAGTAAATTTTTCGATCGTCCAATCATTACCACCAAAGATCATCCAAATCTAATAGTGTTTAGTAGAGGTTGCATACACAACCAAACATTTAGACATCATACTTCCGAGAATGCTCCGACAAGATTTAAACTTTCTAGACTGAAGGAATTTGAGGGAAACTAACCACTTCTCAATGGTCCTCTTACATTGTTCTCCTTATACTTGGAAGGAAACTTTAACCAGAATTGACATGATTCTCCCCACCATAGGATTTTCCTAGTCATCGAAATGAAAAGATAGGCTATTCGGTCACCAGTGCACTAGAACAAAACCACCTAAACGGTACATGTGTCTCTCCTCCAAGCTGTGCTCACCTATGTCACAGCATAAAAAAGAAATCCCAACCAGACTGACTGGAACATCAAAACTACTGAGACTTTGAAACTTCATTATGAAATTTTTGAAAAAA
Source organism: Viscum album (assembly GCA_963277665.1). Lineage (NCBI taxonomy): Eukaryota > Viridiplantae > Streptophyta > Magnoliopsida > Santalales > Viscaceae > Viscum > Viscum album. Next base: position 1,640,764,903 of record OY728135.1, on the reverse strand, counting down.
CTGATTCATTAATGCTCATGTCACTCTACTTGGAGATAACCTAGGACCGTACTAAATAGCACAAGAGATTTATTCCATTTTCTTATTTCCTCATATGACATTTCACTTGGAAAATGGCTTGAAAATTCATCCACTACTATGGAAATAAAAGGGTCAAACATCCTATGAAGAATTCAACTATTCCCTAGGAATTTATAACATGTTAAAAATGAACATTTCGTGATGCAAAAATCCATAACAAGGTCATGGAATGCATGATGACCCATCTGAACATGAGTGTCATTGGAAACCAAAATTCCTTCAAGGGACATCAACTCCTAGCATCGAAAGATCTCAAGATTTAGCAAGGAATCTACACTCGAGGGTTATACATAACATAGGATAGACCCTTCTGGATGAAAAAACATTGACCTTAAACTAGTTCATGTCAAACAAAAGTCCCCAAGGTCATGAAATGATCATCTATGCAATTTCTAAAAGTAAAATAACAACTACAGAAAACACTCATGATTCTGTTCCAAGGAAAATAAAGAGAAACTTGAACTACCCTTACATGAGGGTTTTAAATAGATGACATCACTACATGTTCCATTTTCAAACCCATTATATTTAATCACATTTATTCTATAATTATTAAAAATATTTAATAAAATCATTAGGTACCTTTTTTTAGAATAACATCACATGGTACATGATTTTAAAAAATTCCCCAAGGGAAAATATAGAATCCTTCACAAAAAATATTTTAAAATTTTTTACAATTATAGGAATTCAGCCATAATCATAAAATTTATCATAAAAATTACTTTTTAACATAAAAGGTAACCTACAAAGGTTCCACAGAGAAAACTTGGGTTCCTTATAAAACAACCCTATAATAGTTTTCAATTCATTTCTCATCAAAATAAATAGCCTTTACATTTATAAGTATATCACAAAGCATAATTCCATTGAAATTAATATGGACTACCATTTCCCAATTCCTGACGTTCACATACACTTTATGGATTGAATATTGGATCCAATTAATTGAAACAAAACTGGATTCAAAATTTAACATGATCATATACAATGGTCCAATCTTATGGGTGGCCACATATCAACCTACAAATCACCCATACACTTATAGTTTGTAATTGGTCTCCCTTTAGTCAAATACAACTCTGTTTGTCAATTAAATTATAACATTCTTTAACAATGGTTCGAATATTCTAAAAACATTTTCCCAGTTATAAGAATCCTATAAACAATAGATCTGAAAAACCTCTCGAATAATAATCTCAAAAATAAACATATCCCCTGAAAAACATTATTTTTAACAAAAAATCATATCATTATAAGTAGTGACACAAAGAAGCTTGTTTTATTCACAAAATCATGGCATAATAAATAAGAAAAGCATGCTAAGAAGCCTGAAAACATGAACTATTATCACTAAATCAATGAAAACAAAATAAAACTAAACACCAAATAATTTTATCTACACAGTCCTTCTAAATAAATAAAATTCATGACATATTAATCAATGAATATAGTCAAATTTACAAGAAAATTATATATGAATCTATATGTACTGGCATATACATGACATCTAAATTAATTTGTTACAAATATGATGAATTCTATTATTCCTCCTTTCCAAAACAGTCCAAGGGAAAAAAATAATTTAAATTCCATAAATCATTTATTGTATAAATTACACCAGTCACTCTAGGTTTAATCATATCAATTGTAACAGTAAACAACAGAAACTAATATTCCCAACCCTGGACACTTGGTGATTTCCCATATGTGGGGTGATCATCCTCAGTCATGAATATTAACCAATTTATAACAATTCCTATTCATCTGCCTTCCAACACAAAATAATATGATAAAGGAAAACAAATAGCTCTAATACAATGTTGTAACATCTCGACCCATCATACCGTCATACTGGTAGTCAGACCGATGGGTCGCATGGAATCAAGTGTGTATCCCCACACGATAGATGATAAAAACTAGAAGAGTGGGTCTTAGGGACTGATAATTGGGATAATATACTTTAATGTCAAATTATCCCAACATTATAACATATCTAATAGCAGATAATTGTAGAAGAATTAATGAAATGACAGACAGACGAGGAATCCAAAGGTAACAATTTAATAAAACTGGAAAACACAAGTTTTAAAGTGCATTAATATATAGTGATGATACTCATGATAAAACAGTAAACATAAATCATGATTTTAGAAACATTAAATATAAAATAGTCAATAAATGAAAAAAAATAAAAATCCCAAAGGAGATCTCCACAAGCATCCTGAGCTCCAGCTCAGTCCTCTGCTCCTAACACCTTGTGTAGAAGCATACAACAACAAGGAAGGTCGAAGGCCCTATGAAAAATAATGTTACTTGGGTATACTAGTAAAATGGAGGCCCAATTAGGGTTTTAGATATAAATATTAATAGTCTAGAACCACTAGTTTCTAGCCTAATCTAGAGTGTGAATAATAATTAAACAACTTTCAGGTATAGAGATGTAATAATAGAATTGAATAAATTAATAAAAACCCATCCAGGATCCTATGGGACACTTGATGGTGATACCTACATTAAATCATAACAAGAATAAGTCTAAATAAGTAAATATATATATATATAATTACTAGATTTGATAGGGATGTATCATGTAGGCATCCAATAGCCATTCTATGAGCTAATAAGCTATACTGATGGTGTAGTATGCCTGATGTTATTCAAAGCGGTGATTAGGTCTCCATGCCCTATTGATTCCCTTACTATCATTCCATAATATGTATATATTGTGGGGTAAAAATTCCTCCCACCCATGCACATATATATAAATAGCATAGGGTAAAGATGCCTCCCACCCATACACATTTATATAGTTGGCATGAGGTCAAAATGCCTCCCATGAATACAAATTTATATAGATGGAATTGGGTAAGAATGCCTCCCAACCATAACAATTTATATAACTAGCATGGGGTAGAAATCCTCCCACCCATAAACATTTATATAGATGATGTGAGGTGAAAATTCCTCCCACCCATAAACATTCATATAGCTTGTATGGGGTAAGAATGAATCCCACCCATAAACATTCATATAGCTAGCATGGGGTAATAATGCCTACCACCCATAAAAATTTATATTTCTAGAATGGGGATAGAGTTACTCCCACCCATAAACATTCATATATATGGCATGGGGTATGAATGAATTTCACATATAAACATTGATATAGTAGGAAATGGGAAGTATTCCTCCCACCCACACACATTTAAAATAAAACTCATAATGCAAGCATCTTATGCATTTCAATAGTAATGGCCATATTCATAATTTAACACATATGGAATAAAACTTGTGTTTCAAAAAAAATGTGAAAATTCATTTGAAATCTTGCAAACTATATCAAACATTTTATAAAGCATAATAAAGGGCATAGTCTTACCATTCCTTAGGGTTATTGCATTTAATACCATTTTTAGGGTTTATAATAAAACATGCCAAAACCATTATTGCAGATCAAGGTCAATCGATGGTCCCATGTTCAATTTAAATATATATATAGGATGATACTATATTTCATAGTCTATTCTATAACAACCATTTTCCTTAACAAATTCATTTAACTTTTTAAGACATGGAAGCTACATTTCAAGGGATCAAGTGTAGAGGAGAGGTGTTATAGAAACAAGGAATATGCCCACTTGGGAAAATGATAGAAAAAGGGTCTAAGAATATAATTTACCATTTTTTAATTATAAATCAAGAATAAAAAACATGATAAGTAAATAAGGCATGAAAGCATTAAATTCTAATCAATACTTTTTAGCTTCATGGTAGTGAACCTCCATTGTATGTTTTTTATTATAAAATCATGAAATTTCTTATCAAACAATTTATTTATCATGTTAAATATTTAATCCAAAATCATACTCAGCTCACAACTAAGAAACATTAAATTAGAAAATCATAATACATTAATTGAAATCTATGAGAAATATGATAAGTAAATAATTAATGGATTACTATAATTAAAGGTCAAGGGACACAAACCCTACATCAAGCAGTAGACCAAGACAATACTTCATCACATGAATCTATAACTCAAAGATGCTTCTACCCCTCCATATATATATATGGTCACCTAGCCACTATGCACATATTTCCATGTTCACAAACTTGTGTAAGGGGATCCTTATATGCATGGTTATATGAATACACCTATAACCACTGACACGTCTATGGACTTTTATATTACACATAACCACATATAGACACATATACATATATTCACATCCATGGATGAATATTCATATAATGGGGGAACTAACATATAAATATTCCAAAAGTACCATATATAGTTAGTCTCCTTTGACTCCTACAACTTGAACCCACCACTATAGAGACCCAACAAAACACAAAAGATCTAGGGCCTCAAAATTATTAGGACAAGGTTCAAAGCACTTAATAAATAATTACTAGGAACCCATAAAACCCAAAACCCCCAATTATAAAATAAGAATCAATGGATAATGGCAGAAAATCATACCCAAAATCAACGATGGCAGATCAAGATGACCTGAGTCACTTCACATTCGTTGGACATTACCACAACATAAATGATGGGGTCCCAAGATAAGCATCACATACCCTTATATCGAAGAAAAACAAAAAAATGGGTTAACATCAAACCCTATGTTCATCCACACCTCATTTAGTTATAGGGAGACCGAAAAGTATCCATACAGGTGGAGAAAGAGGGACCAGAGACCTTAACATGCTGATTCATAAGGAAATTTCATTTAAATACATTCAGAAATCAAATAATGGAGGAGACACAAAGAAGGGGTCACGTGTGAGCCAATGGTGAAGGAAGGGGGTGTTGAATCATTAAAATAGTCGGGGAGAGATTTGAATTTGGGATTTTGTATTTTATTTTTATTTTAGTATAATTACATCCAATTTTTAAAGTAGGTTATCGCACACATTTTGGGCTGCATGGTTTAGAAAACAATGCGCTATTTGTGCTCCCCCTTCTGGACACTTAGGGAACCCCACACAGGCCGACCGGATGGTTTGGAAACCGTGTGCCAATTGTGTGGTGAATAGTGCATATGTACATCCCAATTTTAACTAACTTTGTTTTATGGGAACTTGGTTTGGTAAACCATGTGCAGCCCATAAGATAGCTGATACCCACCTGCATAAGGCCCCATGATTTCATTCTTTTTACCATGTAAATTTTGAAAAATAGTAATCCCTCTACAGGTCCTCCAAAAGTATATTTTCTAGATATGGTGCTCCCAAAACACCTCAACACACCTGGGAAAGTTGTTAGTCCTTCACCCAAGTCCATAAACATAATATTGATGTGTTCCACCATTCCGAATTTATTTTCAAACCCTATTTTTCAAAAAGGACTGTCTAATAAAAAAATTAATTTCCTATTGATTTTTTTCCAGTTCAAAACATGGATCACTTTAAGTATCTCCAAATCACTTAAGGACAAAAATATAACATAGAATCCTAAATATTTTTGAAATAAAAATGGAAAAATATCATAAAATAATTTCATGGATTATTTACATGTATGAAGAAAATAATACTACATACACACCAATGTACGAATATTGGGTGTGATCTAGACCATCCATGTTTGATTCCACCAAGGAATAGATGTAATTATATTTATAAGATATTTTATAAATTAAACATTGAAATATAATTAGAAAATATTTTTGATGTGTAATTTCATGTTTTGGAAAATTTTATAATGTGCACTAATATTTTGAAAAACATAGACACACCCTTTTTATAACCGTGAATTCATAATAAAATTTTAAAAACACTTTGAAACCTAAAATAAAATACATTTCATATATAAAAATAAATAGAAAAATATAACTTTCTAGTTTTATGTTTCTTCCCACACTATTTGGAAACCCTTGTTAGGGTAAAAATAAAAAAATGAAACTGTGGAACTTCTAAATAAATAGATACTATCATAAAAATCCTGAATTATGAATGAAATTTGTTACTAAATATTGATCTAATGTCAATGAAAATTATTATATATAATATTATACAATGAAATTTATTTATAATCCCCATAAATGGTTGGAAAAATCACACAAATGAATCATTATTGAAATTAGTGTGTTTTACAAAAAAAATTATAGTTCAATAATTACCAAGATAATAACTACTTTTATTTTATAAGTATCATGAGAAATTTTCTAAGTCAGTGTGAGACAATAATAGAGGTTCTCAGGGGGAATCATCAAAATATAAATCATTCTAGATATCATAACACCCAATATATTCGCAACTATCACCACCGGGTGGAAACCCCCATAACCAAAACCATAACAACTAGAGGATATTGGTTAATTTTTTTATTTATATATTTATAGAAATGATATTATTATTTATCACACACATACCAAGGGATATCAAGGTGTTTTGAAGGTGGGTGTGTATAAAAAAATATATAAATATATAGAACATCCGTAACAAATCAAATAATACCACAATATACCTTTGTCACCCTTAAAAGAATCAACCAGAACATTAATTATATCTAATGATTATAAATTCACTTTTCATTAGAACTATAATCAGACAACCCATTAAACTTTCGGGATTCAATAGTATGGGTGAAAAATCTATTAATGTGAATCAATTTTATTTTTTCCAAACAGTCTTATAAGTACCCTCTTTATGAATTGCTTCTTTATAAACAGTAAAAGCATAAAAATATAATAGGAATCAAATTTTAGAAAGTATAAAACTCATCCACTATATTAATATTATATATAAATAATAATAAATATAATGATGAAGATGAATAAAATTTCAACACATGAAAAACAAACACATGAATTATAAAAACACCTTAAAAACATGTGACACTATTTTTAGAATTCAAATAAAAGTAAAAAACACCAATTTATTAAAAAAATATTTTTAAAATACCTTATGTACATATTCATAAATTCCTAGATTTGAAAAATATTGATTATCCAAATATACAACCAATAATCCCTGAAAACGCACTATAAATGGAATAATTGGAACATGGAAACATTGTGAAGAATTTATAGACTTTTTAATGATAAAAATTATAATTATAATTTTGAATAAAATGGTTTTGGAAATAAAGCCCATCACAAAACATGAAAATAAATGAAATTTACAAATCACACCATTAGCAGGAGAAATTTATAGGCTTTTTCAGGAAAAATACATAATTAGTTCAAGAAGAAAGCATTACAATCCATGAATATTGAGAATATCACGTTTAGAAAAACCTTAATGACTTTTTTGACCACAATTTCCACTAATGTTAGAGAAATAAAAATAACATGAGAGTAGATGAAAATGGGAATAGATAAGAAGTGTAATATAAGAGTTTTACCTTATATAACACATTAAAATTAAATGAGAAAAGATATAGAACTATTGGGGAAGAAACTTAGGGAGTATATCATGACCCCCTCCCTCCAAAGATACCAAAATGAGGGGAGGGAGATAATGACCCCCAAGTCCCACCTATAGCAGGTCCTAGCTTTGGGACTAGCAGCGATGGTAAAAAAATCACATGAAATGAGAGGCATTACCCTCAACAATAATATAATTTTAGGAGATAATATGAATAATCAATAAAAAAATCAAATAAATAATATAAATGAAATCCAAAATCCATCCAACATGAACGTATAAAGAGAACTGATACAAATAAATGTATCTAAAGAAAATACCAAAAAGAAAATCTAAAGCAACGTATAGAGACTATCCAAGATATGAGCTAGTAATTTCCATCACAGTCCATGTAATCCTTATGGAAACCTGAAAACAGTTTTATATACATAGGTTGTTCATAAAAGTATACTCGTTAGGAAAACCAAAGTCTGACATGCACATGTGAAAGAAGAATACTTTTGCACACGTGAGAAAACATTAGAACTAAATAACACCTATCAATGTATACTAACCATCCCAACCTCACCCATCCACACTCACCAAAACACACTAGACAAGTCATACAATATAATAACAATCGCATCAAAATGGTAATTTGCACCACTTTTCCACTTCTATACCACTCTCACACCCAACATTGTACGTCCTAGCACTCCCATCTCCACTTTATACCACTCCACCTCACAGGAACATTCACAACACATCTAGCTCATATACACCTCTGCTCACAGCCCCTAAATAATGACCACAAATCATCCCATTTGTAGACACCTGGGATCACCTCCCAATAAGAATGGACATAACACATATTTCCCCAAGAAACTTGGGATAATACTCGAAAATCAGGGTCATGTCAATCTTGACAACACTTGGGCCATAAAATCTCTCCTGGATAATGTTGGGATATCAAAACCACCATATAATATACTAAAAAACCTCCAACCATCACATCTTGTGAAATACATACCATTACTATAAGATAGAGTAGGAATCAATAGGTACCCATCCTCCCATACTTCTCACCAGATGTTGGAAAAACACCCCCTGTGTGACTATATGGGTGTCATAACATAATTTTCAACATGGTTGGGGTGCGTATAGAAATGAAATGAACATAGAAGTATATATATAATATAAAACAGTCAATCCCAGCCTATGGGTTCACAAAGAAATCAACCAACTCACAATATCACCACATTTGTTTCCACCTCTAAATGCATAACACCACACATAGGGAAATAATACTCATTTCACATTCCACACTAATTCACATTTATTCATCACATTATTTTCATTTTTTCACATCAACCACATTTAATCAGAAAACCCATCATTTAATTATCCATTAACAATTTTCATCCAATTAAAAAACCAACCCATGTCAATTAAATCATTCCTCCAATGGCTGGAAGGCCTTAATTTTTTTATTGATTTTTTATATTCTACCTTTCAAGGGGTGGGGTGGAACCCTTACAAGGCTTGTAGGCATAAGTATTACATGGCCCGTAGGTCTTAGAGGAATTCATTTCCTGTAGGATTCAAACATTAAATACAACCCAGACTAACTACTTGGACCTTCTCCTCCCCAGCATCTTCATCATGAAACTAGATCTCCACCGTTTCATGGTTGTTCGGCTAGGAATTCTCGTTCATGAAAAATCTTATCCCGATGGCAGGTTCCATACCCTCTCATTCTTGCAATCTCTTTAGCTTCTGCTATGGTGAAAGCTCCTTGCTCATTCTCCTTGTAGAGCTAGTTCCTTGTAGGTTGTATGGTCTGCATCATCACTTAAAGGTGGCATGAAGGCCTTGAGGTGGCCTTAAGGCCTTACTGAACCGAAGGTCTTGGTGGCCTGAAGGCCTTAAATGACTCAGGGACCAAATCGGTGGCCCGAAGGCCCAAACGGGGGCATATTCCTGGCTGCTACAGTTCCAAATAGTGACTGATACAGCCTCGTTACAGTACCAGCTACAGTACTGCAGAGTTCCCGCTATAGTACTGCTACAGTACCTACTACTAATCAACCACCACCTTGCCACAAAAAAACATAGCCAAACAAACCACCTCTTTGTCGCCCCAAAAGTATAGCCAAACAAACCACCTCCTCACCACAGCAAAGGTACGGCCAAAGAAAATATAATCCTCATATTCCCCATCAACACATCACAAGTCATCAACATCATTTCATAAATTTAGAAAGGGTGTTTTATCAAATTCCACTTTATTTTATTGGTGTTATCACACAAACCAAAATTCTGGGATCACCCATTCATTATCCAAGTATAAGAAATTCACCAAATTCCATTTAGGATGATATAAAAACAACAAAACCATTAAAAAATATTATAATAGTAACAATAAATATATTTATCCCAAATATATCCCCCCATGACCACATTTTTCAGTGGGGAATCAAACTTGTACAATCCACAACATCACAATAACAAAAATTGACCTAAAAACACGTGAATCAAACCCCTTTACCCTTAAATTTATCCAATTTTTTATCCATGATTAATCTTACACAACCATAATACATATATAAACAAATGTGAACCCCTATTGCATGACACAAAATAAAGAGAAACAAGGTAAACCCTACCTCAACGAAGCTTTCAGAATCACTATGAACAACATGGCGAAGAAGAATGCTAGAAAAGCACAACTACACCATGAGAAAACATAGGTAAACCTACATTGCAATGAAATATCATCAAAATGTTACCCAAAACACATCCCAAAATATAACAAAATCACCATTGTGAATTCTCAAGAGAAGAATGAAAGAAAACCTATCCTGAAGAATGAAGGGCTTAGCATGGATTTCCAGCAAAAAAACACAAGGACCAACAGATTAATGTTGGGGAAGAGGTATTGAATAACTGATCCGAGATCCGAGGTTTTTTTCCAAAATGATAGGAAGAACAAGGAACCTCTAAATAAATAAAAATTAGGCATGAAAAAAATTTTAAAACTACACAGCATCAGGGATTTACATGATGTGTATTCTATTTTCAAGTCGTAAAATCGTTACGGAATAGTTTTTACAATAAAGAAATATATTTTTTATTATTTAACACTGAAAATATAGACATCTTGAAATAACCTCATAAAATATGTGATCCACCATTACACTTCATGTAATACACTTACATGATGTGTAATTCCTGTAGTAGTTTTGCTTCACCTCCATCTTCCATCAGAAAATCGCATAACCTCCCTCGAACAACTCCAAAAACAAAAAATGGAGAATTAAGGGATTGAGAGGAAATATACCATTACATTAGACACCTATCAAATGATTCTCTCCCTTGATAATCCAAAACCAAGCCCAGAAGAAAAGGGGTTCAAACAACCACTCATGAGATACCTCTCAAGGGTCACTTTATACATTAAATTCCACCACCATCCAAATAGAACGACGTAAAAGACCACAAAACACAGTACATAACTACATCACCAAAAAAACAAGACACATCCCCACACACAACCATTTCACAACCATATCAACCTCCCTGCATCCCAAACTAACAACTTCTTAAACCTATGAACCACACTATCTCAAACACAAGAATATGGGAATTTTCTCTTCTATATCAAGATATTATCCACTCTCAGCAGCACTGACTCACCCATATGGGATTAATTGCATCATAGGCAATGTGTATTTATTAAGAATTGGGACCTCCCCTTTTCATATGACATGAATTTATCAAAAACATTACACAATAGACATTATAAACCATAGAAAAAATCTCATCTAATAAAATAGGGTCCAAACATCACATCCCAAAGAAAAAAATAAAAACGACTCAAAACAACTCTATGTATTAGGAATGCATCTATTCCTATCACTTGTAAGTACACTCCACTAGAACACCATTCCTCCACACCACTCGAACCAAATAAATGGTCTGTCTATGTAGCCCCTTCTCTTGGCAATCCTAGAAATCAACTCATTGTTCCACAAATGTCATGTCATCCCTGATATCCATCTCACCCTATTCAATGACCTGGGGGTTATCGTGATGATAATAATGGATTTGATAGACGTGGAATTCATCGTGGATCCTCTCTAACCATGGTGGAAATACCAATTGATATGTCACCTAACAAACTCACCCCAACACCTCAAATGTCCCAACAAACCTGGGAAAATGATTAATCACTCTAATACCACTCTGTCACAACCCCCTCCCACAAAATATACCTCAGTGAGGGGATACAGATAATGGCCCTCGTTTCCCTCCTCCAGAAGGCCTTGGGTAGGAGACTAGCTTCGAGGGTATAAAAATATCATGAAAATGTTGGAATTTTCTTGTCTAATATCATAGGATCAAGAGATAGGGTGAATCATCGAAAAAAACTCCACGAAATAATATAAAAGATAACCAATATTTATCCCAAGTTCATTAATAAATAGAACTAATATAAATAAGTCTCAAAAGTAAATACTCAAAAATAAATCAATAGAAGCAACACAAGAACTATCAAGGATCAGAGCTAGTAATGTTTATTTTGGTCCATGTATTCCTTCTAGAAATCGGAAAACAATATTATTCCTATAGGGTGATCATACAAGTATACTCATTTAGAAAACCCAAGTCTCTCATGAACATATGAAAGAAGCAAACCAATGCAACTTCAAGAAAACAATATAACCAAAAAATACATATCAAAGTATATTAACCATCCCAAACTCACTGAGTCACTATCACCAAATAATACAATCCAAGTATTAAAATATAATTGGAATCACATCGATAAGGGTACCTTGCACCAATTTCCCACTGGTATGTCGCTCTCACACCAAGCATCATAGGTACTAGCTCTCCCATATCTTCTGTATACCACAAAACCCCACAAGAATGGTAATGACACATCTCCCTCACAGACACCTGGTCTCACAATCCCATAAGTACAGCCACAACACATCTTTCCCATATAAAACTGGGCTGCAGCTCAACAAGCACGACCATAACACATCTCACCCAAAGACACCTAGGCGACCACCCCACAAGCACGATCATGTCTTGACTAAAAACACATGGACGATCACATATCACCTGATGAAACTTGGTTTATCACAAACACCATCTATTGCACTAAGAAACCTTTTTCCATCATAGCTAATGTAGTACCTACCTCCCCTAGAAGAGAGAACGAGAATGAGTAGATACCCAAAAATTCATACTCCTCAATAGATGCCAGGAAAAACACCCCATCATAAGTATATGGGTTTCAACACTTGGTGGTCTACATTTGTGGGGTACGCATAGAAATCAAAAATATATATAAGAGTATATATATAATATCAAACACTCAAGGCCATCCAATGGTTTCACAAAAAAACAACCGACTAACAACGTAATCACTTTTACTTCCACCTCTAAATGCATAACACCACACATCGACCCACAAACCTCATTTAAAATTCCCAAAAAAATTCTCATTTAATCATCTCACTCTTTTAATTATTTATCATCAACACCATTTAATCACCCAACCCATCATTTAATTATTCATTAACCATTTTCACCCCATTTACCAAACCATCCCATGTCATTTAAACCATTATATATCATGTATTATATTACTACTTGAGTATCTAGCTCAAAGATACCACCACCTCATAGCCCCCAAAGCACAAACAAATAAACCACCACCTCACCACCCAAAAAGTATGGGGAAAAACAACCTCCTCACCACACCAAAGTAATTCTATTCAAACTATAATCCCCACATGTCCCAACCACACAAAATAACACATCATGATCATTTCACAAATTTAAAAAGTGTATGTTATCACATTATACTTTATTTTAGGGGTTTTATCACACACAAAAAATCCTAGGGAAACCATTTTATTTTCAAAGTATAAGTAATTAACCAATTTCAATTCGGGGTGATATGACAACAATAAAAACTATCAAAATAGTTAAAATAGTCATAATACAAATATTTAGCGCTATAAAATTCCCCCAAAATCACACTTTTCAGCAGGTCATCAAGCCCATATGATCTAGAATATCATAATAAAAAATATATATGTAAAAAACATGTGAATCAACCCCATTTAGCCTTCAATTTCAATTGAAAAAATTCTTTATATTTTATTAATCTAGAACAAGCATAATTTATATATATATATACATAATTAAACACATCCTACCTGAAACATAATAAAGAGAATCAAGGGAAACCCTACCACAAAGAAGCTCGTCGACTCATTGTGCACCACAGGGTAAAGAATAACACCTACAAATGACAACCACACAAAAAGAAACCATAAATCAACCTAAAATGAAACCAAATATAATAAAAATACACCCCAAAACACACCCCAAACAATAACAACATCTCTATAGCAAATCCATGTGAGAAGAACAGAAGAAAACCTACCAAGAAGAAAAAAGGGCTTACTACAGATTTCCAATGAACAACTACTGGTTCCAAAGGATAAAAGAGAAAGGATGAGGGATTGAAGAACTCCATGAGGATCCTAGGATTCTTCCAAAATGAGAGTAATAATAATATATGGCCATATGAATTAAATTTTATCTATAAATATCTTTTAAAACTACACTACATCAGGAATTTACATGATGTGAAATCCACTTTCACGTCTTGTAATCCTTAGGGGTCTGTTTCTCCAAAAAACACACTGAATTTAAATTATTTAACCTTTAAATATAAATTTCCTGAATTGTACTCACACATGACATGAACCACCTTTGAACTTCATGTAATACCCTTACCAGATTTGTAATTCCCACAGCAGCTCTGGGGTACCTCCAACATCCACTAAAAACTCCTGGAACCTCCCCCGAACAACACCAACACCCAAAACAAGAAAATTAAAAATATTAAATGGAACATAATATTAAAAAGTTCCTTAGGATATTTATGGAATTATAAATTCAATGATTGTGTGGAATAGTTGTCCCTAAATGAGAATAAAATTAATTGAAGAAATAAACCAAAAATCGTGAAAATCTACATGGTCTTCCAACTCATGCAACAAACTATGTTTCAGCTACTGGTCATGAAATTCATGATAATCACTATTATTCTTTAAAAATCCTAACTATTAGTTGCCACAATTATTAAATTTATGATCCAACGAAGTATTTAATATTGAATTGAAACATTGATATTCATATGGGTTTATAAGATGATTTTTCATAACAGTGTGCTAATCGTGTCATCTTATTACTATAAAAACATGAAAAATTTCAACCTTAATTGTACTAAATAATAGATTATAAATAATTATTTTAAATAAATATGTAAAATTAATATTAGAATATTGACCAATACTGTTCATATATCTATATTTAAAAATTTTAGTTGAATATTCATTATAAAAAACAATCATGTCTAGAATCATATAGGTCTAGTGCCTTTGGAAACACAGACATATAAACAGCTGATTACTAATTCTCTACGATTAAGTTATTTGTAACTATCAACCATTTAAGAAATATCATTATTGATACGTTTCATCGTAATATGAGGAATCAAAGACAAGAAAGGTTGAGGTTAGATGATTATAAAGGGTAAATAAGAGAGTTAACAATGACCATTTAAACATAACATGAGCATAAGGGTATGGGAACAAGAGAATAATGTTTGAAAACGATAATGTACATATCAAAGATAATAATTTTGATTTCTGGATTAAGGATAGGTGGTTCATAATTTATGAGT
Source organism: Viscum album (assembly GCA_963277665.1). Lineage (NCBI taxonomy): Eukaryota > Viridiplantae > Streptophyta > Magnoliopsida > Santalales > Viscaceae > Viscum > Viscum album. Next base: position 1,640,749,692 of record OY728135.1, on the reverse strand, counting down.
CATAATGTAATCAAAAAAGATTATCAATGTGAACATAGAAATGAAATACGACTCAGAAATGCGGCATAAGAATAGAAAACCATTTACTTAGTAGTCATAGATCATTTCCCAGACTATAATAGTGTTTTGGGTTCACTTTTCATTTCATCATAATAGTCAATGTTCACTTCCATGACTTTTATAGTGGAAAAGTTCATTTAATGAATTTTGATCGCTCCATATTCCACTTTTATTTATATCAAGAAATATCAATTATTACCCAATGCCTTATATGGATATATAATCAATTCCCACCTATTATTAGTTATAATGTGACCATCACCCTTGGTTATAACATATCCATTATACTTCATTTCTGATATAACCAGCCATCACATAGTTAAGACCATAGATATTTTTTTCATAATATCATAGAACATTCATCATATCACCACATCATAACTATTGAAAATAAAATGGTTCTCATGAAAATTTCATCAATTCATCATACCATAAACCAAGAAAAATAAATGGATTTAATAAAAATATCATCAACATAAACATTAAGAATCATGATAAATAGTATTAATGGTATCATTGGTTTGCTTCCCTCTTAAATAATATGTTATATCATGGGTTTTTGGCATTGATGAATTAAAAACAAGTAATAGACCATTTAAAATTTCCTATTTAAATTATTGTAACCACTTTTGTGTCAATTATTAAAGATCTATATGTCTTTAAAATGTTGTGGAAAATATTTTCATTTAAAATAACCACATGAACATGTAAATTAAGATTCAAATCATTTTGTTGTCTGATGGTGGGAATTTCTATTCATTTTATATAAGTTAAAAGAAAACATTTCATTGACATGTTTGGTAAAATGATAAAAATTACCTTGTTTAGAAAATGACAAGAAGATCCCTAAAAACCATTTTTGAAAAAGGTAAAAAGGGTAAAATTTAAATTAATGTCTCATATTATAATATTAAAAACCTTTTTTATAGTATTTTTATAATTCATGGATAAGGAAGAAATGGGTTTTTCGACTAAAGTGATCAATAAAGTTGATTTTTATTAAAGAAATATTTTCCGTCACTTGAGTAAAAAATTTGAGTAAAATGAAATGTTTTTTATTCAATAAACAACTTGGGGAGAATAATTTTTTTATTATTTTAGATATATAGAAAATAAATTCATCATTAGAAATATAATCATAAACAATCACAAGAAATAATGATATTCTAACATAAAACCATTACTGTTTTAGTAACTTTTGAATCTTAAGAACCATGATGTAAATACAATTACTTGGTTATGTAAATCCAAAAAAATCATAATTTTAATCAAAAAATATATTCACAAGATTTATATACACCACACTAATGAAACAAGTGGTTAATATAACATATGTCTCTTGGAAATAAAAGTGAGATGAAAATATTTTACCTTAGGTATGACATCCTTCATGAATATTGTATCCTTATATTTAGTTAATATATATTTATTACATAGATATTACATGACCATAAATATATATATTATAACATATATGATTTACTTAAACCCATTTATCACCCATTGGTTAACAATTCTTTATTAAAATCATTGTTCTGAGTGATATATGCTTCATTATTCTTGTATGATTTCGTTTTGTAGTTTTGGTACTTGTAAATTTATCTTGGATCCATCATATTAATAATTTTTATCATTATATAAATATAATAAATAATAATTATACATATATATATATTCATCCAATAAATAAATTGGTAGAAAAATAAAGTACTCAGTTTATGGAGATGGTAATTCATACGTATACATGAAAGTTGTTTTCATTTTTTAAATATGTGATATAAAAAAGGTATATAATAACTCACCCTTAACAAAAATTTATTATAAAATATATATCATATATATTTCTTAAATCCATACTTATAAGTATCCATGTAAAATGGAAATGAAAGAAAAATCAAATCTCTTTTTGGAGGTGGTAGTCCACACATATGCAGAAACGACATTATCATTTTCCTATAATTTTGAGGGTAAGATTATAGATATGATATTATCATTAAAAAAGAAAAATTATGCCATATATATCATATATAAACCATAAAACTATCATAATAACCGTCCTTGAAAGGTGTTGATAGGAAATGAATTGTATCCCTATGTGGAGATGGTAAGTTGTACGTATACAAGAGTGATACTTACACATCCCACTTGATGTAAAGAGGGTGAATAAAGGTGGTTTTTATAATAATAATATTTTAGTGTATTTATTATTTTTTATTTATTATGTTTTTAATAAATTAATAGATTCTGAGGATGTCAAAGATGAATTAAAAAGGTACAGATTGGTTAAATTGATTCCATCTTTGTTGAAACAACTTAATTAAATTTCTTTTATGGGATCATGGGTTAGACTTTTTGAAATACCATTACTTATATAACATTAATAGTGTGGTTTATAAGAGAACATGTATGATTTTTTTGACCTAGAAGGATAACTTTTTTGTGAATAAGATAAAGTATGGGTCCCTTTTCTAATTTTGGTTAGTGTTTCTCTTAAAATTTCTTAAAAGATTAAAATATATTGAAGTCATTTTCAAGAAAAAATGATCAAAATGGCCAATAAATTTGAAATGGATGAAATTTTACAACATATATTAACCCAATTATCCTCTTTTAAAATATTTATGATTTCTATGTAATTTCATAAAATATTATTCTCATAAAATATAATTATTACTAGTTTAAAAACTATTTAGTAATTTGAATTTAATATCATAAAAACAAATATGGAAGTCAAATATATTTATTTGAAAAAAAATATGTAATATTTATAAAAAAAATTATGTCATATATTATCCCATTAAAATAATATTAAATTCATTTTTTTAAATCACTTATATTTTTATTGATGTGGGAAATACCGCATATATAAGTACTAAAAATTATAAATAATTTAATATATTTAAAATAATTTTATTAACCTAAAAATTAAATCTTAAATTCCTTCATATATTTATTTTTCCCCATATTCATGAATAAGATATATTTAAAGCTAAGAGTGACAATTTGAAACATTCATTGAATTAAATATTATATATATCATTTTCACATACAAGTCTCTCTTAAATAATTAAAATTAGAGAATAAGGTGAAAAAGGTCGAATTTATATAATACATCAATAATATGATTAAAAATTATACCATGGTCACTTTCTTTTAAGCTTTTTTAACACAAATTAACCTTTACTATTATGATAAATTTTACTCAGGTTATTATTCATATTAGAAAAAAGGGACCTATCTATCAAATTTAGACCCCAAAATTTCAAATAGTGAATCTATTTTATCTTTTTCAATACCCATAACTGGCATAAATAAATTTTAATATAACATCACAATATTCTATGGAATTAATTTTCAAGAAATATACATTTTCATGATAAAATGTGGTTTCTTCTAATCCAAATCCTAAAAAGATATCTAATGAATGTAAAAACTTTGATTAAATATAATATATATTTATATATAAAAACAAAATCTTTCAATAATAAAGAAAATATTAATATTTTAATTAAAAATACATTGTTTTTTGAAAAAATATCTCTTGCATTCAAATGTTTTTTATTTCCATTTATAATTAATTGATAACTAATGAATTCATTTTATTCAATTGTAAAACATATTTTTTTAATAATTTATTTAGTTATAAAAATACCCACCTCCACTGGGTAAGAGATAGTAATCACATCATAGTATCTTATGGTTTTCATAAACTTCATGTTACATGTAACACAATATATAAAAAAATAATTTATTTTAATGAAATATTTTATAAGATATTGTGGTGAGAAATTATACAATAGTTAAAATGATTTTTCACTCTAAAATAATCATTTTAATATAAATAAATGAGTATAATTATACCACATCATAACCATGGGTTCCCACACACCTTCCTCAATTTTATGATTTCACTACTATACATCGACCAGGTGAGTGGTCTTGTTTCATAGCACCTAGTCATTATTGTCTAAAATTTCTATTAGTTTTTATTCATAAGATATATCATTATCTAGTGGTATGAATTATTATTTTTTTGACTTTTGATGGATTAGGTATGTTCTTCCTTAGGAAAGAAACTTGGAACATATTGTGAATTTGAGGAAGGTTCAATAGAATGCCCAAGTGATAAGATACCATCACTACTTGATTAAGAATATAAATCAGGTCAATATACCTTCGGCTCATCTTTTCCATCTTTCCAAATCCTATTATCTTATTTGATGGAAAAATCATACAAAAAAATTATAAACAACTTCAAAATCCAGAACATACCAATGATTTTAAACCTAACATTTCTACGGACTCTAAGCTACCATGATGTGTTACTGGATAGATATGACTTTATCATTCATTTCATCACTTCTCTCAGATCCTAATAGATTTATTTATCTATATTCATCCCAAAACATTGTATTTTATCACTTCCTTCAATAGAGGTATTCAAAAAATCCATTGGAATACTAGATTTAAAGTTATTGTTAAAATGAGACTTTTTTATAGGTATGTGTTGATACTAATGACATTTAAAATCCATGGATTACATTTTAATCATAACCTCAAGGGTTTTAATAGTTATTTAATACTAGCCATCTATCTCTGGATGATATGTCAGATTGAATCTCAACATTTTATCCAAATCTTTCTAAATACATTTCCAATACATAAAGGCAATCATCAGATCCAGATTACATACAATGGAATGTGGTACTCCATGAAACCTCACTACATCATTAATATAAATCCTGGAAAGATGAAATAGATATAAATAATTCATAAGAATAATTCTTTTATTCATTTGTAACGTTCTACTATAATCCAAATAGCATTGTGTCCTTTATAAGATTTTGGGAGTATGATGAAAACATCTGTAGTGATGTTTTCCCATTTACATTTTGGTATGAGTAATATATGTAATATACTATCAGACTTATGTCTTGCAGCCTTAACATCCTAACATAATAATAAATCAGATACATAATTATTAATATCCCTTCTCATGTTGTCCCCCTAGAAATACTATTTTAGATCACTATGCGTATTTATAATTCAAGGGGGAATAGAGAATGATGACATGATAACCTCCTCCAATTGATATTTCATCAAATATAGTATGGATGGAACACATACCTAGTTGTTAAACCTTATCATCCAATCATATTCAAGGATAAACATAGTGAAAATTTTCACCTTATTTTGTAGTTCCACATCTTCAATCTACACCTCTTCAATATCCACATGTATATATGGTTCAACACTAATTTTAGAAATATTATATATTTACCATTTCTTCAAGAATCCCATATCCATTCATTTCAAATAAATTAATATAAAATATTTCATGATCCTTATCATAGATATTCTATCTTGATCCATTCGATTTAGTGTATTTTCCACCATGTTCTTTCTCTAAGGATGGTAATGTATTGTGAAATAATAATATTTAATTAGCTCTGACCATATTTCCTAGAACATATTAAACTCTCTATTTGTGGAAATATAATTTAAAATTTTATGATCAATATATATAAATATCACTAATTTCTCCGTAATTATAATTCCTCCATATTTTTAATGCAAAAAATTACTAATTTTATCTCTATATCATGAGTTGGAAAAATTTTGTCATGAACCACCAATTTGAATGATGATTATGTTATCATCATATCATTTTATGTGAGAATGCATCCCAACACTTTATTGGATTCATTATTGTATATTACAAACCCTTCTCCAATACAATGAAGTGTGTGGAAAGGTGCACTGAACTTCCTTTTATTTAGATCCTTCAAATTATACCCACATTAATCCAACTAAAGGAACATGTCTCCTTTATTAGCTAACATGGGGAGTTCATTAGAGAGTTGTGTGAAATTATCCACAAGGCACCAATAATATCCATCCAAAAAAAATTGTAGATCTCAAAAATAGTGGTGGTCTTGGCCATTGATCAGTAAATTTTTTACTTTGAAGTATCTTTTTATATACCCACACATGAGACTATATAACCCTATAATGAAACATTATAAATCCAAAATTAAAATTTGGTAAAAAAAATTAAATCTTATCCATCCTTAGTGTAAATTACATCATCCTATAGTGATGTTTATACTCCTCAATGATGGTTTAATATAAAATAATTTCATCTATAAAGACATAAAAACTAATTAAGGTGATATATAAATACTCTATTATTTAAATCGGTGAAGATAGCGAAGAATTTTTAAGAGAATATGGAATCACAATAAATTCATAGTTTTGATACCTTGGACGAAATGTCATATTGGGTATATCTTCTTTCATGACCCTCAATTTTTGATATCCAGAATGACATTCAATCATATAAATTTATTTATATCCATACATGTGATAAAACAAGTCATCATTACATGTTAGCAAATACTTTTTCTTGATAGTTATCTTGTTAAATTATTGATAATAAATTTAGAGTGTAAAGCCCCAATTCCACAAATCCATTTTTAGTATAAAACATTCTTGATTTTTATTTTTTATAAAATATAACTAGCAGCAAATAGTATTTTATACATTCCATGACATTTTTAGTTCTAGTTCTTCTAGAATTATTTATAACCGTACAATTTTATAGTGTTTTATATAAATAAAAAACAATTAATTATCTTCATATACAGAAGAACCTTTTCTGCATTTTATCTTCTAAATAATCTGGTGAAAAATATTTTAAAACATTGGGTGAGAATGATCCTTCTTAGTAAGGGGTTTTAAAACTAGTAGAAAACAATATTCTTTAAAATAATATAAATATATTTGAAAATATATTTTTGACACAAATAAATTATTACAATAAATATTTTTACCAAAAAAAATTCTATAAATTTATGTTATTATCTCATATATCCATTTAAATTTACTTATTATTTTTAAGACCATTTGTTTTCAAAAATAAATAAACATCCTAAATAATCAATGGAATTATACTTTTAATAATTTTGAGAGTAATAAACTATTATGGATTAATTATGATACTCATAATATCCTAAAAAATATTTTCTCTCAAGAAATGTCACATGTTGGTTGATGTACCCTTGAGTTCATGGTTTTACTCTCCATACCTTATCATATATTTCGATTCTCGAGTGCCAAATTTTATGAAAATATTTTTAGAGGCGATTACTTTATCATTTCATAACCTGAAAGACATTCAACATATTTTATAAATTAACTTCATTAGAGAAAATAATAATACAACTTCATTACCTGGAAGAATTTCTTTTTTAATAAAATATAACATGACTATGATAAATCCTATATTCTAAATAATTTCTTTTATTTAAGAGTCATAATACTAATCAATTAAAAATAAAAATTTATTCTTGTACTAAACTATATGAAATATCAACAATATATATATATATATATATATGACAGTCATATAAAATATTATCAATGACATACATGGATGTACAATGAAATTTTACACATAAAATGATAAATTTTATTATTTGGAACTTATTGAGATTATAAAACATGTAATATTATTTATTCTATTTAATTCATGATCATACGTTACATAATAACATCTCTCATTAATAATATTAACATGGAAATTTTCATAAAATTAAAAACTTTTAAATTTAAATTTAAATAACAAAAAAATGTTTAGTTATTTTTAATATTATAGATGAAAATATATGTTTTTGAGATAAACATATAAAGTATAAATTCTTAAATAAAATCATATAATTTTTTTTATAAATTAAATCCCATTACATTGGGTTTTCTAAAGACTTAATATATATAACATCCGTAAACAATTTTAATTATGAATAAAATTATAAATTTTTTAATATAAAATAATTATATATAATCATAATTGATTATCAAAAACATACTCCCTTACCTTAACATTGATTTGATGATTGATGTAGGTTGGTTTACTATCATATTCTTGAGATGATAATGAATGAGGTTATATTAAACGGAGTTTGAAAGTTGGGAATCGGGTTTTTTATGGTATTTGCACAATAGGTTTGTTGTATGTATTTTATTTACACAATTTGTTCTCAGAGAATAATTTCAGGGTTTTATGACATTATTAATTTTAACAAAATTTGAATTTTAGGGCTTAGATTATCTTACCAAGTGTTTTTATTATTTTTGTTTGATGTTAAATATAATGTTTTTATGTTTTTATGTTTCTTTAATTGTTGTAATTGAATATCATAAGGGGATTTTAATTCTAAAACAAATTCTAATGAACAATGTTTTTCATTTATTTTGGATTATATTCCAAACAAAATCTATTCAATGAATTCAATATGATGGGAAAATATACATATAATACCTATAAATTTCCATATATGCTGGAAGAAAAATGATATACAATCTTTGTTCAATAATATTTTATAAATTATTTATGCTTTTTTAGAAGGCTCGGTGTCAAACTGGGCCATGTATTCATTGAGGTAAAAGATGAAAGTATGTGGGAAGCAATGTGATGATTATGAGGGTTTGGTTTGGGTGGCTTGGGGTTGAAGAAAAATAATGAAACGAGATTAAATGGTCGAGATAATATCAAACAAATGGCCAAAATTGTATCCTCAATTTTAAGGCCAAATGCGTAGTGTTCATACTTAGTGTCCCACATCTAAACATATCTTGTTCTAGACACACCTAATAACACAATATGTGATAGATCTCCTTTGAAATAAAAGCACTCACCACACGGGCCACTACCCATCTATTGTTATGCCCAACATATATGCGGTCAGAGGGCCTTATACATGGGTATGATCTATATTTGAGGGTGCTATGCATGAACATAGTTCTATACATATCCCTAATAGGATTGGTCGAGTTTAACGTTCCCAGCTAAGTGGTTGACGAGAGACTTATACATTTGGTAGGATAAAAAAATTATTAAGAAGAAATAAAATTAATAAAAATAACAACTCAAATACTAATAAAATTTATTATTCTTTTTTTATTAATTTAATATAATGATTTACTTAATGGAATTTAAATTTTGATAACTTTAAATTAAAAAATTAAAAAATGAACAAAAATTATGTATTCGATAAAATGTCTAGGGAATTTAATATTAATATTTTCAAAAGAATAAATTAAATATTTAATATTTTTCAAAATTAAAACCATCCACCTAAAATTTTATAATGGTATTTTAAATATATTTACTTATGATTGGTTAAAAATATTTTAGATTAAAATACTATATTCAAAACATTTAATATCAAAACATTATTTTAAATAAATATTCATATATTTTAGCTTAATTAAATAAAAAATAATTAATTTTAAAAATAACATAGTTGAATTAAAATAAAAATACTATAAAAGAAAAATATTATACATTGAAAACCTTGTAATGAAAACATATTTTGATTTTATAAATTAATTTATTTTCATAAAATATTAAATCATTTAATATTTTTTTAAGTTACAAGAAGACACATAACTAAGAAAAAATTACTATTTTAATTTAATGGGATGTTACATTCTTCCCCCCTTAGATAAATTGCACCCTCACTATTTGTTCATCAGAATAAATAAAAAATTCAATTTCAATCATTATAATTACAAAAAACTGGATCTCATAAGGGAACGTAATTAATTAAAATTTCAAAATAAAATTTGATCATTTAGATTTCATTTTACTCAAATTAAAATTCCAAATATCTAAATCATTTTATATCACTTCCCTCGTAAAAACTATAAATCCTCAAATCCATACATCCATATTCCATACGAAAACATACTATGTAATTTTTTTAATAAAAGATAACTAAACAACAAATAATAATATACAAATTCTAGTAACTATTTATTTATATATTTCAATGAATTATGCATAACCCTTAAATTTAGTAGTGTTTTACACTAAATAAAAAACAAATAATTCAAATAATTATCATAGGCACCTTAAATTCCCTTGATCTTATATGGAATCATACGAAAAATATATTAAAATATTGGGGGATCAAAAACATTCCCAATAAGGGATTTCAAAAACTATTAAAAATAATTTTATTTAAAATACTATAAATTTACTTGAAAATATTTTCTTCAATCAAAATAAGGGTTAAAATAAATATTTTTCTAAATAGATATGTAAGACATTGATATCTTTATCTATCATATCCTTTATAATTTACTTATGACATTGAATATCATATAATGTCCAAAATAAATAAACTTTTGGAATAATCCATGGATTTGTCCTTTTAATAATTTTTGAAGTAATAATCATTTATGGGTTACTTATGATACTCATAAGACCCTAATAAAAACATGTGTCCACTAGAAGTATCAAATGCTGAATAGTACGCCCTTGAGGTCTAGGTTTTACTCTCTATACCTAATCATATCATTCAATACTCAAGGCCCTAATTTTATGAAATCATTTTTGGAGTTTCTTCCTTTCTAATTTTATAACTCGAAACCTTACAACTTATTACAATAATTACTTTCATATGTCGAAATAATATTACCACTTCTTTACATAGTAGCATTTCATTTTAAGAAAATATCATAGATCTATGAGAAATCCACTCATCTAAAAAATTGATTCTATTTAAAATTCATAACCATAATCACTTAGATATTAAAATGAATTATTTTACAAAAAATAATGAAATTTCAACATTACATATAGATGATAGACATATCTAAAATTATGAATTATATTTATGACTTTACATGAAAATTGTAAATATAAAATTATAACATTTATTATTTACAACATACAGTATATAGAAACCCCATAAAATGATAAATTTTATGAAGTTAAAGATCATAAATTACATGGTAAATTTTCTCATTAAATTTATTTACATTGAAATTTTAATAAAATAAAACATCCTTTACAATTAATGTTAAATAATAACAAACAAAATGATTTTATATTGTTTTATATCATAGGTAAAAATATAATTTTTCAAAATAGAAATTAAAAGTATAAATGAGTAAATTAAATCATATATTGTTTTATGAAATAAATTCACATACAAAGGTTTTTATAGAATAATAATAGATATAACATCCTTACACAATAATAATTTTGAATAAAATCATTAATTTGTTAATGTAAAATACTTATATAGATTAATAATTGAATTAGTAATGCATACACCCTTACCTTTACATGGAAATTTATATTTATATAAAGTGTTTTACTATCAAATGATTGAGAATATAATAAAGGAGGGTATTTTGAAGAGAGTTTGAATGCATGTAATCGGGTTTTTAATTCCTTTTTATAATGGGTTTGTTGTGTATATTTTATTTACACTCATTGTTGTTGGAGAATAATTGTAATGTTCTACTACATTATTATTTTTCAATAAATCTGGTGTTTGAGGGCCTGGATCAGCTTCCCAAGTGTTATTATTATTTTCATTTGATATTAAATATAATATTTAAATATTTTTATGATTCTTTCATTGCATCATTTGATTATCCAAAGGGGATTTGAAATCTTGAAAAAAATGAATGAACAAATCTATTCATTAAGATGTTAAGATTTTAAAAATCGCATTGGTTCAAAGTATTCGAGATGATTATATATATATATATAATGTAACATTTTGTGGAATCTGAAAGAAAAAATGATATCAGATCTTCGATTGGTTTTATTTTATAACTTATTCTACTTTTTTAGAATACTCGATATCAAAATGGGCCATGTATTTATTTTGGTCAATGATGACTACAAACGAGACGTAAAGCGATGGTGTTGAGGGATTGGTTTTTGTGTCTCAAGGATGAAGAAGAATAGGGAAACAAGATTGAATGGCCAAGATTAGATCTGATGAAAATCCAATATTGTATCTGGAGTTTTTGCTTGAAGAATAGTGTTCATACTTCATGTCCCATGTAAAAATGAATCATGTTCTCAACACACATAATAGCACAAGTTGTAACATATCTCCTTTGAAATGAATACACAAACCACATGGTCTGCATCACAACTAATACACAGTTGGTCGGGCTTATATGTGGGCATGGTCAATCTTTGAGGGTGTTATGCCTCAACATGATTTGATACCCCCCCACCGTGTTCTTGTCCATATGCAATAGTCCCACATAAGCAATAGTTTACCTTGCACCAATATTCCATTGGTTGGATAAATACTCTTTTAAATAAAATTATTAACAATAACTAATGAAATAAAAATATAATTTATTATATTTTTTATTAATTAAATAATATTATGTATTTAAAGGTATTAAAAATTTGATATATATGAATAAATAAATTGAAGAATAAACATGAAGTATTTTTTCATCAGTAATGTTTATAGAATTTAATAATAGTATTTTGGAAAGCAGAAATTAAAATTTTAACATTTTTAAAAGTAAAACTTTTCACTTATACATTTAAAAAATATATTTTCGATATATTTATATAGATTTTTTTAAAATATAGTTTAAATGAAAATACTATATCTAAAAATCATAATCTCATAATATACTTTAAAAAAGAATCTTATATTTTACCATATTTTAATAAACATTACTTTATATAAAAATAAATATAGTTTTATTAAAATAATAATACTTTAAAATTAATATATTATACTCTTAAAACCCTAAAATAAAAACATATTTTGATTTTATAAAATAATTTAGTTTTAGGAAATATATTATTAAATAATTTTCTAGTTTCATTTTAAATTATAAACAAATAAATTATTAATAGAAATTTTGTATTTGAATTTTATTGCATGTTACACAGAGACTCATTGATCCATATTTCTTCTAAAAAAATAATAGGTGCACCCCATGTTGATGTACACGGTTGAATGAAACCCTTGTAATGATTCTCCTAGAGTTTCTTCATTAATTATTACAACTAAGTTAGGTAAATTCTATATTGATTCTATTGAATATATATTGAATATGGAATGTGTTGAATCAAGACCACGGCTTCACGATTCAGTGTAATTATATGGAATTATCCTACAAATAAATAAACAATCTAACACCCAATAAAACTATATTTAATGTTGTGTTTCTCCCTATAAATCTTAGATAAATACCCCTTTTAAATACGACTATATACAGATAAATGGATGTGATTTCTGTTTAAAGGTCATACTTATCAGTGCATTGATAGATGATCATAGGGTGATTCAAAATATCAAATATTAATTCCTTTATGTGGAAATTTATCTAAGATTTATATAATGAAATCCAATAAATTCTTTATATACTATTAAACAAAACCAGTGGTAGAATAAAAAAAATCAGCAGTCCCATTATCACAAACCTCTATTTTAGAACAATCATAGACATGAGATATGATCATCATACCATTAATATTTTTCTCTAAAAATTCAATATCTAATCATTAAGGATTATAATTAACAATACTAAAGAATAATCATGAAATAATGGAATTAATATGACTAATCCCAAATTGGGTACTTGTAGTATCCCAACCCAATTAGCCACCTGAAAAGTGCTATCAAGCTGGGTGCCACTTTCCTTAGGTGCACCTCCCGGTATGCCAAAGGTTGTTGACTAGAAATGATGGTGAAAATGATTAATAGTGGGGATACTAAAGCCCCATTGGAATTATATAATAATGGTGCAAGTACATATATATAATATTCAATAAAAATAAAGACTCAAGAGATATAAACAAGACATTCCCTTTGAGAAATCACATTCAATATAACATAAATAGAAGAAGAAATATATAATAAAAGCAGTAGAAAAAATAAATACACATGAAAGTAAATAACATATAAAAACTATACAAAACATACATCCAGATCAGGTCATATATATCATCATCCAAAATGGAAGGTTCACTAATGAATAACTACAGTGAAAAATATATATAAATAAAGATGTTACAGAAAGATAAATAAAAGGAAAACTCTAGCTAAGTCCTGACCTCAAGGTCCCATGCCAATATCCCATTAGAAACCACCTCAATGATCCATCTCGTAAGGGAAAACCATTACCTGAATGTAAAATAATAAAGTCCACATGCATTCCGAAGTGCCTGTGTAGGCTGTGAGAATGAGTCTCTATAAGATACCACCCAAGTGTGTGTACTAAACATAATTGTTTAATAAGGTGTGAACTATAAAGAATAAATAAAGTTGCACAATGAAAATTTATTCATCAACAACTTATTTAGTGCTCAATAGCCACCAGGAATATATCACCCTCCTCAGCCAATAGAAAAATCCCTAAAGATGATAGGATCCTTGGTCGATAGCCCAAGGTATCTACTGATGTCAAAATACCAGGTGATCCCTCTGGTTCCACATCAAATGAAATAACCTAGAACCTCATTCCAACTAAGACCTTTTTTCCCATGTAAAACCACTGATGTCCCTAAGTCACTCTTAATGAAAACAATTTGGTCCCTCGGACCCCTTCATGAATTCACCCATCAGCTAGAATCTCGACGTATAGAGGCACAATGATATATTTCCTAAAATAGAATCATCTTCAACTCACTACAAAACATCCCTTGGAACAGAGATCACCATCCTCCCAATACATTTCATGCCCAATGGGCCAATACAGTTAGCCTCAGCCCCAACTGGTAGCCTCAACTCTATCAAACGAAGTCTCCACACCTTCCTCATGGATTTCAATGAAAATGTCCATAACACAAATTTCAAACTTCACTATCGGGGGAATTTATGCACATGAGTTGTAAAAACCACCTTATCACTAGGTAATCCTAGGTACACAAAACTCCAATAACTGTTTCAGACATCAAGTGTTAGCAACAATCACCAAATTAGTCACTAATCCACATCCAATGGGCACCTTATGCCGCTGCCACCATGTATCTCAAGTCCAATGGCCATGCTATCCAAGATCACATGATCCTCACTCATTACCTGATGGACTAGAAGCCTTATACCAACATCCATGATGCCCAATTGATATTCAACAACACTCATGTAATACATGCCTAGCTCAACTAGAAGGCAACATTCATTTAATCCTGAAGGCCATGTCTTCTCAATATCCAGGGTTGATCCCAGCACGATCCCATGGATCAAAGCACATGAAATTCAATGGTTTTCATATATATATATATATATAAATCAATTCAATTTACATTACATAAACAATTAAATTTAATACTATTGAATTTTGAAATTTATAGAAACTCAACAATTCGATTTATAATTATTGACTAATTGAAAACCTATGAATAAATTCAAAATATTAGATTTGAATATCACAAATTAAGTAAAAAAATCAATTTAATTTAAAAAAATTAATTTAAAAGAATATAAAACCCTTGTCCAAACCACCTAAGGAGTTATGACCTATAACTCGACCATACTCGAGCGAATATGGTTTGTCCATGCCCAACTATATCCCAAAAGTTCATGTAGTATATTTAACATCAACCAAGAGTGTATCACTCAATTACATAATGGAACGCTAATATTCATTCCCCCAACATCTGCAAAAACACAATGAAATGTATGACCTAACTAACTTGGACTCATAGATATAGGCTTGTCTGGTATTAGCCTCAAACACAAAGCAGATTGGATGATATTGATGATTTTCTCAAACACCCAAAAAATAGGGTAAAATAGTTTAAACAGATTCACATCTCAATGATGTGAGAGAATATGAGAAGAGAATAAAGTAAAATGATAGAAACACTAATGTGGTTCCAACACACCTGACAAATTTCAAAATGGATCCCAGACCATAGATTTGGACAATAGTATAGAAGGAGAGGAGGAGGAGGATTTCTTCCTATTGTGTAACTGACCCACGGGATAAGAATGAGGAAAAAGGAAGAATAAAGAAATAGGAAGTAGGAAGTGAAGGCATTTTTACACCTTTAATGAGCCCACATTGTCAGATCACATAGTTTTTGAAATTGTGTGCAAACTTTGTGGGATACATTATTGATGTGCTGCCTATATAGCACTACTTGTGTGGCTTACAACACAGTTTTCTTTAACTACGATCAACCCATGTATAATTTTTTACCAAAATGGAAGAAAAGGCTTCAAAAAATTTCACCTAACTCTTATAGTTTTTTCAAACAATGTGGTAGTACAAAAACAAGGGGTACGGTTAGCTAGAAGAGGCCACACATGTTTCCTTATACTGTGGGCCTTGACCTACAACTCCAAAAAATGGGCCTTCAGCCCTTAGAAATTCCCCAGAAACTTAAAACACACTAGGATTCTAATAAACCCATAAACCCATACTAAATATGAATATTTGTTTGGGAGTACTCTCGAAATTGAGTTATGATGCCAGATAAAGAAAAGGACACACCCATTAATTCAAAAAAATCATAAAGGGAGCGGTTTTCAATCCGATTGAAAAACCAAGAACATAAACTCTCCCCACCATAACATATATCATCCCCATGCTATAAAAAGATACTTAAAGATGGTATCCAACATACCCATCATAGTGAAAATATCATAGACTACCCCATTCTCAAGGGTACAAGTCAACAACATCAAGGGTTCCCACCTTAGGAGGGACCTACCCAGTCGCATCCCAACCCAAATATCAAATCCAAAAATAGTACATTTACAAATTTTCGAACTCCATGTCATCCCTTGACACATCATCACCCCAAAAACACATCATGTTCTCCAATTTAATACAAAAAACCCCTTATAATTTCAAACCACATTGGTTCCAACATCATTCCCTTCTCACACATGGCATCAATGATGCCCTACATCTTAATAGATGATCAAAATAAACTTGATACATCACACCGCAAATCAAGTACCCCACTGTAATGGTTATCTGATGCCTCAAATCATAAGTAACCACATCTCCATGATTCCTCGATTCTAAATCACCTCAATAATTAAAAAAATTCAATGATTCTCATGATTCCAAGGACCTAAAAATCATACACCCAATAGTGCTCACTTATAGATCCTCGTTCCATACACCTAATATATATATATATATAACACCTGATCCAGTTCCAACCTACCTAAAAGGATCTGACTAGTCCATTACATCCCGCATCCACCTTGTGCACCCAAAACAAACATTCCCCAATAGGAAATGCCAAAAAATAACAAATGGTTACTCCCAAGGTGAACCTCTAACCATTGTCAGCTCACCAGCCTGCTGAACCTCTAGCAGATCCATGACATGCACCTAGCCTGATGCCAGAATACCTAAATCCTCACCTCTATATTGTGTTACACAACCCAGAATCCACAGACCCCACTACCGTGTCCCTATATCTCTACTATGACCTCATATTGTAGCTAATGCTCAGCTAATTTCACCTTGTAACAATCCTGACCCTACTTCAGAACCTTGGATTTGTCCTAGTCCCTAACTAAAAAATTTCTGAGAAGGTTACTACTAAACCTCTAAAGATTCTTGGCCAGGACACATGCCCAACACTCCTTTGGAGGCTTCCCACACTAAGTCTGTATATGTCCTCGCTTCTCACACTAAAATTAAATCGTCTATGATCCAAAACAAGGTGGTCTTCTCAAGTCCTTGGCCTGACTACCCTGCTAGAACTCATCTTAGACTCACTTTCTAATTTATGATGCATCGCCATTGAAATCACCCAACGCCGCTGCCCTACTTGAGTACAAACTATCTGCTAGGTTTCCCTTGGCTATAAGCATCTAATTCACTGCCTCTAATAATTAGGTCAACATAGAAATGTTTAACTAGACATGAATTTCATGTCATAAATAATCCTCGATGAGCCTCACCATCAATGTTTTATCGCTTACCATGCTAGATGAAAATATAAATAACCCATTGAATTCCAATACATTGTCCATGACAGAATTTTCACCCTATTGAAAGCGTAAGAACTCTCGAGCCCTTTCTGCAGAAAGAATATCTAGGATGAAATTCTTGATGAACCTAGCCTTAAATTCCTACCAGTACATCCCCTCATGGCTTCCTCTTCCACCTTCATGTCCTAGCAGCACATAGCCTATCCATTGTGCATATAAGTTTCTAGTTTCACCCTCTATCATATAAGAATCTCCAACTTTTCAAAGGTCATCTTCATTGAAATGATCAAATTCTCAACTGATTATAGGCTACCCCCAACATGAAAACGTAGTAGGTTCTATGACAAGAACTCTTGAGTTGGGTGCTTTATAGATGGATGTGCTCTCGGATCACCCCTATCAATCCCCTGGATCACCCAAACTATGATTAATCTAAGCTACTTGTCAATCCAATACCCAAATTCTATAATATCTAGCACCTTCCTTGCCTGCCCTAGGACCTATACATGGGCCTAATAATTTCCTTGTGGCTAATCCTGTTTCGCATGATATGTCTAACCCTCAAGGGTCTCAACATTCTCAGGCACCTACAGCTCAATGCCATCACACTCTTGATTCTCTATCTAAGCCATCTTGGAGGAACACACTAAATATCATCACTTAGTCTGATAGCCCATAAAACACACACACACACATAGAGATAAATATAAATCAGATAGGGAAAGTAGAAGTAGACAGTGAATCCTCACCACCCTTACCATTTACTATCACAACCATGACACATGGTATCCCGGTCTCATGGCCTTCTTACCTGTGCCTGACAGATCCGTGTATCAAATGTACCATACGCTATTCCCATCTTGATAAACAATGTTACATCAAACTGACGACCATTTCACACAACCTAGTGATCAAAATCACCCAATTTCATACATACCTTCCCATATTAGAGCTAGTACCATTTATACACAACATGAAATTTACATATATATATTGTAATATCTTATTTCAAAAAGAATTTGACAAGAAATTTTCACAGTCTCATGATGATTCATATTAAAAACACCCTAATATGTGCCAACAAATTCTTAAACAATCATTAAATCACCCATAGTCATACCAGGACAAGGGTCCCATTCTCATTCCTTGTTGTACTAGGCCAATGTCACATATTATAATAGAATAAAATCACATTTCAAGAATAAAACTCAATGTTGAAATCATATATACTATAATCTGAGAAAATTAGAACATAAATTCCCACCCATGTTAACTTCATCCATACCTCATTCATGGGAATGCAGGTAGCCAATCTAGTGTTCTAAACCCAGTTCCAATGACCACATACTCCCCAATATACCATATCCCAAATATTAAGATCCAAAAAAAATCTTACACTCATCAGTATTAAACCTTAAACTACTACTAAATCCCATTCAATAACTTCTCTATTACCACTTATAGCATCCTAGGATTAATTAGCCCCCTGAACAGTGAAATCAGGATGGGTTCCACTGGCCTTAGGCACACCTACCCATACACCAAAGGCTTCCCACTTGAATTGATGATGTAAATGAGAAATAGTGGGAGAATATACCCTCAGTGGAATGATATAATAATGTCCTAAGAACATATATATAACATGAAATCCATATAAATACTCATCAGACTAGAACCATACTAGACATTGGAAGAGGCACATTCAATAAATGGTAAATAGAAAAAGTAATATATAAAATAAGAAGAGAAAATAAATAAACATGAAATCATACCACATGTAGTAACTAATCCAAAAATGAATCCATATCAGCGCATACATATCAATATCCCGAAATTAGGGGTCTTCAATGGACGACCATATTAGCTACATATATATAAAGCATGCTATTATAGAACAACAAACTTGTAGGAAAAACTAGATTGGGAAGGACCTCAAGGTTCCATTACAACATCCAATTCCAAAATTCAACTATGATATATCTCATGAGGTTAATCCATTAACTAAACATAATAGAATAAATTATATACACATCCTGAATTGACTATGTTGGGTGTGAGATTGTGTCTCAGTAGGATAGCACTGAAGTGTGCCTACCCAATATAACTGTTTAAGTAGACGTGAACTATAATGAATAATGAAATCAATATAATTAAAAATAATTAAATAAAAGCTTCCCTAGGGCTCAAAAACCAACAAGAAGCTTACACCTACCTCCTTTAATGTTTAAATCACTAAAGAGAAGAGGGTACTTGTATCATGGACCGTGGTATCCAATGATTTCAAAATCCCAATCGAACCCTCAAGTTCTACATCAAAGAATATAACCTAGAACCTCATGAAAACTAACACTTCATATTCCAAGTAAAACAACCAACGTCCTAAAGTCATGCTCAAGAAAAAAACATGGTCCCTCGGACCCCTTCTAAAATGAAACTTTTGGCCAGAAGATCAATGTCTGGAGGCACCGTGATATCTTTCCTTAAATAATATCATATTCGAATCATAGCCTGAAATCCTTAGGAACATCTACCTCCATCTTTTCAAAACAATACTGGCCTAACATCCCCAATATGGTGAGCCTTAGTCCCCAACTGATAGCCTCAATACTGTCAACTAAAGGATCCTCACCACCCCCATTATTTCTAGAGTAATCACTCCCATAAAAAATTTCTTAAGCCTCAGTATCAAGGGCTTATAGCCCCACGAGTGGTCAAAAATACTGCATCATTGATTCACCCTCTATTCACATGACTCCAATCATCACTTTGGCCATCGCGAGTGATCGGAAATAACCAATTTAGTCCCTAATCCATATCCAACTAACACCTCATGCCACTATGATGACGTCGCTCAAGATTGATGGCCCTGACATCAAAAATCACATGTGCCTTACTCATAACATAACATTCTGGCTGCCTCATGTAGACATCCACTACTCCCAACTGAAGGTCATCACCACCAAAGTAATTTCGGCCAAGCCCAACTAGATGATTACATCGCCTCAATCCGGATGTCCATGCCATCCCAATATCCCGGGATGAGCCCGCCGTGATCATAAAAATCACATCACATGAAATTGAATCATATCAAATATATATATATATCAAATAAATTTACTTTAGATAAACAATATAATTTAATACTGTTGAATTGATAAATTTAAAGAAACACAATAATTCAATTTAAATGAATTTACTTACTCAACCCTTATGAATAAATTAAAAATAAAAGAAATGAATATCCAAAATTCAAATGAATGGACCAATTAAATTTAAAAATCTAAATTTAAAATAATATAACACACCTAGCCAAACTACCAAATGAGAAACAACATCTATACCCACCTCTCTTGAGAGAATATGGTTTTATCATAACCAATGGCATCCCACAAATCATACAATGAATTTAATATCAAGAAAGAGGGTATCCCTATATTACCCAACAGTTTGAAAAAATTCATACCCCAAAACGTCTACAAAAATAAAAATAAATGCATGAAACACCTACCATGGACTCCTAGGTATAGGCTCATCTGGTATTATCCTCTAACTCGATGTAGTTTAGATGAAATCAGGGATTCCGTCAAACACCTTGAAAATTGATTAAAATGGATAAAACTAATTTGGTTATATATGAAGTGAGAGAAAATGACAGGAGAAGTAAGGGAGATGTGATAATCAATGATGTGGTTCCAAAAAACCCAATGGCTTTCAAAATAGAGCTCGAATAACGGATCTATACCACACCCTATGAAAAGAAAAGGAAGAGGATTTCCTCATGTTGTGTGTGTGGCCCACAAGAGATGGAGGGAAAGTAAGGAGAAATAAGTAAATATTAAGAAGGATAAAAAAAGGTAATTTTACAACTTTAATTAGGTTCCACAAATATCTCACATGGTTTTAAAAACTATACAAAAACTGTGTGGGCTACAGTGTTGAGGTACATTCTATATGGAACTACACATGAAACTTGCCACACAGTTTTCCCAAATAACCCACAAACCATATGAAAGACTATGAAAAAATATCATTCAATAATACACATACATGAAACTCACATCACATAGTTTTTCAAACTATGAATCAGTACAAAAATGAGGTGCACGATTAGCTGAAATTGGCCCCATGATTTTCACTAAACCGTGTTTCTTGACTTCGAACTCCAAAAATAGGAATTCGGGAATCTGATGCTCCTGAAACACTTTTGAACACTCGAAGCCTTGTCTAAACCCCTAAAAATATCCTAAATAAAAATATTGGGTTGGGGAAACTCTCAAAATTGATTTCTAATTCTCCTAAAAGAAAAGTTCATACCCACTAATTCAAAAAAAATCAAAATGGGAGAGGTTTTCAACCCAATTCAAAAACATAGTATTTTACAATACTTCACTATTTTAGTATACCTGTTACCACCCCAAATTCATCATTCTATCATTAATCCCTTACTAAACCAACATTTTTAGCATAGTCATCAATAACCATTAATTTGAGGGATTAATCATGAAAAATCATTTATAGGATTTATAAACCATGAAACCTACATCACAATCTATCAATACATAGTTTTAACCATGTTTATCCATATTCTTTAAAAACATTTTTATGATATCCTATACTTATACATATCACCAAGTTTCTCACTAAATATATATCATCCTAGTTTATAAGGGATAACTAACCCTTTCTCGGATACTAACTATAATAAACCATAAATTTCATATAAAGATATTTATTCCATTTAGAATAATATTTGTTACAATATAAAAATCTCCCTTCTCGAATCAAATTGGTATAGTGCCCTTTGAAACATGGACACATAAACAACGCATTCATAAGTGTCTCTGGTCAGTTTTTTCATAACTATCACTCGTTTTTGACATATCATACTTTATGATATTATTCATAACAGGAGGAAATAAGACATAAGATATGGTGTGTACAGATTCCCAGTAATGGTAAATAGGGTAGATATCAATGATCACATAAACATAACATTAGAATAATGGTATGAGAACTTGTGAAAATAATTTTAAAACTGCACCATCTAAATAAAATATCATAATCTTGATTCATGGAATATATAAAGTAAATAAATATGCTATAGACCCTAAAGGATTCAATGAACATGATCTATGAGATTAAAATTTGGAATAAGAAATTTAAATGTCGAATAAACATAGAAAATTATTTACTTATTAGTAAAGGATCATGTTGTAGACAAACATAGTGGATTGGGTTTACTACATATTCTATCATAGTAGATAAAGTTCACTTGGAAGACTATCATAGAAGAAAAAACCGTTTACTGAAATATGTTCAATCCTTATTATAATCCCATTTATCTCATGGGAAATCAATAATTTCCCAATGTTATATAATACTGTAAAATTTACATCCTAGTTTTCCTTGTTTATAATGTGACCACTATCCTTGGTTATAATATAACCACCATCCTTGGTTATAACATAACCATTTTCATTGGTTTTTAATGTAACTACCCATCATATAATTAAAACCACACATATGTGTTTCACAATATCCTAAAACATTCATCATTCATCACATCATAACCCATGTAAAGAAAATGAGATTCATAAAAAAATCATCGATTCATTATAGAATAATATGTGATAAATAGATAGATTCATAAAAATCTCATCAACATAAACATGAACCATCCAAATAAATAACATGAGTGGAATAATTGGATCATTTCCAATTTAAATCATAATTTATATTAAGGGTTTTTAGCTTTATAGAATATAAATACCATTAAATGTTTACTATAACATTCTTGTGGGAATTATCCTTTCTATTTTGAAATCACTTCATTAAAACCTACAATTCGAAGAAATATTATTGAAAACGTTTACTTTAAAAAAACCATGGAATATAGTAAATATAGAATCATATTATTGAGTGGTCAACAAGTTGGGAAATTTTTTTCAAGTGGTATAAGATAATATAAAGTATTCTTTACCCATTTTTTATAACAATTCAAAAAGTACCTTTTTTGGATAACGAAAATAACAATAATTTTAATCCATTTTTTTAAAATTTCAAACATGGGTAAAAATTACATTAAAAATGAATATTATAATTTTAAAAATAACCATTAAAACATTTTTAGAAAACCTTGATTTGGAAAAAAGTTTTTTCAACCGAAGAGAGACAAAAAAATTCATTAAAGCCATATTTTCGGTCTCATGACTACATAGGGTGAGGAAAATGAATTAAAAACATTAAATTTCAAGAAAAATTACCTAATAATAAAATTATTTTGTTTATTTTTGGACATATATCATATTATTTCATTATAATTTACATAATTATAAACAATCCTGATAATTAATGACATTATAACATAAAACCATTATCGCTTTCGCAACATTTGAATTGTATGGCACATGAAATAAATAATAGTATATGGATATGTAAATTAATATGACATTTATAAAATTAATCATAAAAAAAATTCATGGTCAGTATATTCAAAACTCATAAAAAGAATTGGTGGATATGGCATGTGTCCCACAGAAATAAATTTCAGATGAAAAATCTTTACCATAGGTCAAACTTTTTTTGTAGCATTAGAACCTATTGTATAATAAAACTATATTATATATATATATATTAAGGAAACATAATGATATATATCATACAATATATGATTTACATATGACCTTTGATCACCAGAATTTCAATTATTCTTTATTAAAAGAAATTTTAAGAGTTATATCGGCTTCATTTTCCATGTATGTTTTGGTTAGATAGTTTCAATCCTTGTACATTTATCTTGGTTAAATATTCAATAGAATGTTTATAATGATATAAATATCATATATATTCAATATATATATATATATATTTATTTAGATTAATCCCTAAATTATATAGATAAGATAAAAAATAACCCCATTCATGGAGTTTGTAGGTCATACATACACATGAACATTGTTTTCATTTCTCTATGGATGAAAAATAGGATAGGTAAACAAAAAAATAAAATTTATATAACAATTAATATATCATATATATTCATTAAATTATTCCTTATTACCATCCATGTAAAAATAAAAATAAAAATAAATCACATCAAGGTTGTAGTCCACGTGTACACATGAAGGACATTATCATTTTCCAATAGATTGGAAGGTAAGAAGGTAGATATGATATTATCATTATAAAATTTAAATTATTTAATAAATATATTATATGGAAATTAAAATGATCATAATAACCATGTTTGGAAGACGGTGATGGAAAATAAATTGTATCACTATGTAGAGTTGGTAAGCCATATGTACGCACGACTCATAATTTCACATCCCTTTTGATGTAAAGAGGGTGAATAAAGGTTGTTATATTATCCTAATAATTTTAAATTTTACTTAGTATACTGGATTTATTATTTTATGAAGAATACATCAGATTTAGACGATTAAAATGAATAATTTAGAAGAAAGTGAACAGTTAAGGTTCTTCTTTGGAACACCTCTATTAGATCTCTTATTAAGGGATCTAGGGTAGGAAATTTGGGAATAACAAAACATCTATAATGTGGTTAAGAGAGTGTAGAGTATAACTTGTAAGAGTTTCATTAATCTAAATGGATCAATGTGTCATCTGAAAGATAAAGGATATGATCCATTTTATAATTGAGGGGAGGATCACTCATGGAATTTCTTAAAATATTAAAATATATTAATTCCATTATCAATCCAAATGGTTAAAAATGGACAATATATGGATAATGGATGAAATTTTATCCCATATATTATCCCTTTTCCCATATTTTAGGTAATTATAAATTTAAAGTAATTTAGTAAAATAATATTTCATAAAATATTATTATTTACATTTTAGAAACTATTCATTTA
The DNA here is from genome assembly GCA_963277665.1 of Viscum album. Lineage (NCBI taxonomy): Eukaryota > Viridiplantae > Streptophyta > Magnoliopsida > Santalales > Viscaceae > Viscum > Viscum album. Next base: position 1,640,724,008 of record OY728135.1, on the reverse strand, counting down.
ATTTGAATTAAATGACATAAATACAAAGTTATAATTATAAAATAATTATTTAAAAAAAATTAATATATGATATTCATATAAATTTTTTTTCATACATTAACTCACTCAAATTATATTGCAACTAATATTTTAAAATCATATATTATATATTTTTAATAATTGGTAAAATATTTCATTCATGTTGCATAATCGTTTAATGTCATTATATAATTACAAACAAATATAAATAAATTTTCATCATTAATATAATTAAGTTAACCACAAAATAGATACTTATATTCATAAAAAACATTCTTTTCTCCATATGTGTCCACAGAAAGAATAATTAAAACTAAGAAAGTGACATTTTACAACTTTCTTTGATTTAAATATTATATTGGTCATTTTTATGGAGAGTGGTCCCAAAAGAAATTTTGATCCAACATTGATAGGGATATAATTAATTTCATCTAATAAGAAATAGAATGATAATTATGTTCTTATTACTTTGTTTTAACCTAGGGTAAAATGATTTACCCTTTACTAGGGTGAAAAATTTTTGTAAGGTTACTATTCACTTTGAACCAAGATAAAATGGTTCTTTTAAAAATGGTTTTACCTCATGATTCTAAATATTGAATCAAATTTATCAAATTAGATACCTATAAGTGGAAGTGTTAAATTTTAATATAAGTACGCAACACCCGATGAAAACTGTTTTTGAGAAATCTACATTTTTAAGCATAAAACAAGGTTTATTATAATTAGATGCCTAGAAAAATATTAAATTAATTTTAAAACTTTTGATAAGATATATAATATAAATATTTAATAAATTTAATCAACAATATTGTATAATTTAATTTTTTTGATAAAAATACATTGTGTGCATAAAAATAGGTTTTCAAAATAATATCCCTTTTACATTAAAATTGTTTTTAATTTTATTTCTAATTAATAAATAATCAAATGAATTAATTGTACACTGATGTTAATGATTTATTTTCATAATTTAATTAATCCAATTAATACCATCCAAGCTAATGTCTTGGTGATAACTATCACATAATAGTACTAATGGTTTGTTTAAACTTAGTGTTGCATGTAACAAAAACTCTCAAAATAATAAAATTCATTTGAAAAAAATATTTCATAATATCTCGCGTTGTTAGAATAAGGGTGTTAAAACATCTCTCAAATTAAAATTTAACAACAAAATATATAAGATATATATGTTATCTTGAGCTTCACTAGTGATCAAAATTCTTTTTCATATGCATCCATACATTTATAAAGAACTGGATAATCCAAGGAAAATTCTAAAAATTATTTAGTATTTTTGTACTATGAAATTTAATAAAATTTTATAGCATAATACCTGAAAAATCACTTTTAATTTTTTTTAAAAATTCACAATCATTATTAATGTTTATGGAATTAGTGGTTGATATAGTCAAGGAAAAAATGCAATTATAAAAGAAATTTTGGGTTAAAACCAAATACCAAAGAAAAATACCATCATACTCACAAAACCTGATGATACCAAAGAAGAATCCTAAAATAAATAAATCTAATACCACTGCTAAATTAATTTAAACATTTAAGTTTCAATAGTTATTCATTCTAGAAAAAAAATCTAAACTCACTAAATTTTTATTTAGAATTCATGAAAACAAAAAATACATAAGCCCTAATTTACTCTAGCTAGAAAATCTCTAGTTAAATTTTTTTAGTAATTACAACAGAATCCCATATAGTTAAGTAAATAACATTAAAAACATCTTTATTGTATATAAAAAACCCATATTTTTCTTTAATATAATTATTTATTTAAGAGACCCAATATATTAGTGATGATTCTATTGAAAATCTAGCTTATTTTTTGGATTATAATAACTAGAGGAATTTCTATCCTTTTTATTTAATGTATTATTTCATCACAAAATCACTAAACTACATCACATTATTTTAAATTTCTATGGACCACACCACAATAAATCTTAGTCTAACTTCCTATTTCAATATCATGATTAAATCCAAGGAATTTACACTATAGTCAAACCTTATATCCTACAGACCCATAAAAAGAAATTATCGAAGGGAAATTTATATACCATATTTCCCTCTCTATATAAATGTTTCATGATGTAGCTTATGGTTGATTCTATGGATACCTCAAAATTCCATAGATCCTCAAAAAGTTTCCTTCAAGACTCCACACTATAGAACAAATCCCCACACCTAAAGAATGTATATATGTCAGAAATAAGTCTACCACACCGCAATGATCTTTTAACCCTAATAGTGAACATGAAATAACTACTTATTTGGAATGAGTTACTTAGGATCATTAATTTTTTACCTCTACCCAGAACATCCTCTAAACTCATAAAGTCTATAAATATATATATTTGAGGGGATGAAAATATAATCTTATTACTATCTTATCCATTATACAACTCTATTGTGTAATGATAAATAATTTTATCACTAGTGATATCTTTTTATAAATCATCTCTCTTCCAGTCTAGATTATGTTCTTATTGTTAAAAACATATCACAGCCTTAATTTTTCTCATTATCTTCATTTTTTCTTTATATTATTTTTATATAATTGAGGTTGTACTAGACCTTGATTTCTTATATAAATCATCCACGTAACATACCTACCCATGTTACCCTAAAACCTAGCACTTGACCAGTTCGGTCATATACCAAAAGGGGATTCTTGATCACCATGGTTTGGAAGAAAATAACCCACACATTGAATAAAAAACCAGAGGTAATGATTTCTCCCAACCATAAAAAACACCTTGCATGAATATTCATGGATAAAAAAGTAACAATAGAAATATAATAAACATATTTCACAAATATAAAAAAATAGCTAAAATAATTTGTCTATAAATGTAGCCGAAATTTCCAAGAGACAAGACCAACTGAAAATGATCATAACCAAACAGCTACTCCATGTGATAGTGGGGATGAGCTCCCACCATCTAACCACTAGCTACCCAAATTAGCTAATAGAAAACCTCACCACCTCATTTTGGCACTGGGCCTTTCTATGTATTGTAATTCATACATTGGTATGCCAACCATTGAATAGGTGAATAGGGTGTGAGATAACATGATCAATAGAATCCCACCCAGGTGTTCCATAACAGATCTCCATATAATATTTTGTGTATTCTCATTTCAAATAAAAAATGGAATGATAAAAACTAAAATAGTTTTTTTTAATCATGCTAAAAATTTTAATTTTTCCTGATTCAAAAAAATGAAGGTATATCAATTTCAAAGAAAATTTTCCATATCATATTTCACAAGTATAAACATACATATCATGGGTAAAATAAGAAACCATGAAACATATAATAGAATCATAGGTATCAACCCCATGGATCACTCTAGGATAGACTAGTAGACTACTCATACCACAATCAATAAATTTCAAAATCCGGTTCCTAGAACATTTGCCTAGGAATAAAAGGAAGACCCAATGAGTAAACACCACTAACAATGTCAATATCAATCCCCTAGAATAATGGGACATGGAAAAAGAGGAGTGTCCCATTATAAAACCTCCCGATAATCACAAAAATGGATGATAATAATAAGCTAAATCTTCCACCTAAGTACCCAAGGTAACATCTGTGCTCATTTTAACATTTTTTTACAATGCTTTGAAACCCCATTTCAAACCCATTTCAAAAATTCAGTTCAATTCATTGAAAATAGCCCTTTTATTTCCATTTATAAAAAAACTAGGGAAACCCATTTTTTATTTAAAAAATATTCTCACCACATATAAAGAAACACACCAATTCCATATATAAATCAATTTATAAAACAAGAAAAATATAGTTTATCAACATAGGCTAGAGATGGAACTAACTAACTCAAAACCTTGGTCACACACGCCTGAACAGTTATCCAACAACAACAACAAATAAATGACATCAATAATGGCCCTAGAACCTAGTCCACACATATTAAAATTGATCCAAATGACAAATAGAGTCAGAAAAGAAGAGGAATCCCCACATACAACAAGAAAAATCACATTTAATACCACAAAAATAAAACTAATGAATTATAGAATGAGATCGCACAATAGTATGTAAGAAGATATGAAGAAACACCAATTCAGATGAAGGATTTTGATCTGCAAAATAATAGTTCTACCACGATCAATGGAAATGAAGAAGAATAAATGTCACTCATCCAGAGAGATGAATTTCAAACTTTATAATGAACAAACACCAAATGGGTAAATCAGGAAGGAACAGTGTCTCCCAAAATCATTATAGAGGAACACTTGGTTGAGATAAAAGGAGAAGTGGTAGTCAAATGGACACTAAAAACCCAAACAGAACACTAAAATCCCTTATTAGGGAATTACCTGATGTGTAAAACCATTACACATAATTAAATCCATGATGTACAAATACACCGAAAAACTCATCGCCTCGGATTAAGATTGGATCTTTAATTAACTCATTATGTGTAAAAACTCATAATGTCATGTAACCTTTCATGCGTGAATTCTTCTCACGACATGCACCCAGCAACTGTTACACATCATGTAACATAGTTACATGGAATTTAAATCCTCTACAGCTTATAGAGAATATATAAATAAACATCTAAAAACTCTATTCCATTATGGGAACATTGATTGAGGAACAATCATACCCACTCAGGGTAACTAGATATTATAATCACAAAATTCCATTTTTTATATTTTGGATCTCAAATCATTTAAATTGATTGACTTGAGTTTTCTTTCTATAACATTTAAATGGAATGGGAATAGTCTTTTCGAAGTTTCTACCTATACATGATAAACATTTTCTATAGATTGTATTTCCATTTACCCTCCACAACATGAAATTCAATGGATTTTTGGTATCTTTCCTACAATTAATTACAAGGTACTAATACATTAAATACCCAATACATTGACATGGTAGATGTAATGGCTCTTCTTGAGCTATTTCAACGCTTCCTTATCAAATTGAATGACTAATTTACCTTCCACTTTTTTATTTATTAATCTCTTTCATTCATTATATTTATAATTTCTTTTACCCATCAATACACTTAATCATTTAATTTTCCAATTTGAAATTATTTTATTCTTCCTCTTACATAAAAATATAGTATTATAATATTAATCTTTCAACATTGATTCATTTTTATTATTAAAATTATTGTAGTTATATTTAATATTTCAAAAATAGGGTTTTATTCTTTAAGACCTTAGTTATTTCATTGGATTTTTTAAGGGAAATTCACCCTTATTTCCATTTTACCTTAATATATCCTATATTTTATATCAAATGGTTCTTTTATTATAGTATTTGTTTGTTTTCAAATTCCATCATTATATATATTATTTTCTAAATCTGTAATAGAATTTTCATGAATTTTTTTTAAAATTATTTTTATGACACCCATGGTGCTCCCCAAGGGCACACTGTGTTTTTATCACATTTATGGTAAAAATAGTGGTCATTAAGAAAAAACATGTATACCTTTATTACATATATTTACTATCCCTTATGGATGGTTTTTATGCAAGGTTATGTTTCTCAATATAAAAAAGATGAACATTGGGCTCAAAATGATATCTCTTATATTAGATTAGATGGTAAATAAATGAATGTATTACATTTTTATTTATACCAAAATGAAATTAAATTAATTTATACATTGAAAACGAAATATGAAATATGTATACATTTATAAATAATTCAGGAAGGAATTAATAAATTCAATGATATCGAAATAGTCCTTTTTAGACAACACATTGACTGTTTTTCTATGTATACTATAAAATCTATTACAGAAAGTTTTACTCAAATTTCTTATATTTTTAAGGGTCAAATGAATCTTAGTGATTACCTTCCTACAAAAACAGTTTTATTGAAAAAAAAATTTGTTTTACCAAGAAATTGGGCACAAAACGTCAATGTGACCCAAGAGGCAAAATACATAATGAATATGAATGTTGAAAATCTCATTGGTTCCCTCGTGACTTATGAGATAACTATGAGAATACAATACAAAAGGGAGTCAAAATAGGTCAAATAAGGAATAAATGTAATTCTCAAGGTAATCAATGTGGATACATATTAACGAAAAGATAATATTTCCAAAATTTCCAAAAGGGATAACATGAATTTTAATAAGAAAAGATATAATCCATAAATAAAAAAGGAAAATCAATAAATTGATGTTTCATACATCATTTGAATAAACCGGATCCACATAAAGCAATGTTGACCCTTCAAAAAAATTAAATATAAGATGCAATGTAATAAATCCCTAAATTTTCCAACTAGAAGTATAAGGAATGACATACTTTCAACACATGAATCCAGAAATGAAATTCCTAAGTGCCTCAATTCCAATGTTGAGGTATGTAATAAAATAAATTCTCAATGTTCTAGTTCATACTCTTAAACATCTTTTACCACATATTTAATCTATCAAAATATTTTTAATTCTCTAGATAAACTTCAAAATGGTTTTTGTGAACATTTTTAAAAATTTAAAGATGATTATAAATAAAAAATCTAATAGTATTTTTAAAGTTAAAATTTTAAAATAGAATATTTATTTGGTTTTTAAATGAAAATAAAAATGAAATATTGAAAATTTATAATTTTTTATTATAGATTTTATAAATACAATTTTTAATTTCTTCAAATGTGATGAAACCGTGAATAAAGTTTTGGATTTCAATATACTGTTAAAAGTAATTATGGGGTTTATTTTTCAAAACAACTTAGTGTTCCAAAAATTTAAAAAAAAATTATTATTATAAAATGAACATAAAAAAATAAAATTTGAAATTATTTTATGAAATTATAAAATAGTGTTTATAAATGTAATTGTAAAAATGATAGATATAATAGACCAAATATCTTTCATCTCCAATATCATATTTCTAATGCCAAATATTCTTCTGAAAAAATTTTCATTATAGTGTATTCATTATAAAACATAATTGGATCTATGATATGGGTAACCAAAATTATTCTCTTAGTATTTTATTGGATAACTGACTCATGAGTAAAACCCAAGAGGCCACTTGGAATAAGGATAATGGTTACATAAGAAATATGTGTGGTGATTCATCCAAATTTAAGTATCTAAAAAAATTTGACCGAAGATATGTCACATTTATAGATGACTCATAAGGTAAAATTACTTATATTGGTATGATTGGTTTCTCAATTTATAATCTAATTAAACGTGATTCATTTGAAAAAATATTTAAGCATAATTTATGTCACAACCCGTCCTCAGGGCCCGTGTCGTGACTACCCCAAGCCCGCCTTCCATAGGCCATGGGATGGCGACTAGCACCAAGGCGTAAATCCTGGAAAAGGGAAGGCATTTCCTTTGTAAAGTAAACAAGAACCACAGAGTAAGAAAGCGGAAAAAAGTAAACACTAAGTCAAAGCTGGTACAATAGTAAATGTGGAAAAGTAAAGGGGGCCGGAAATACAAGCCCAACTGTAAAGTACAACTGAAAGGGGGAAAAACAGCAACTGAAATGTAAAGCTGTAGCATCGAGCCGTCCTCTTGAAGTCCCACCTGAAGGGTGAGTACAGATAGCCTCCACAGCTCCTCGGTCCAGCTGTCCGCTCTGAGTACACTCCGCCCAGTAGTCCACCTCCAGGTACTGTCTTGCTCTGCAATCCTCCACTGCGATCAGCGCTGTCCGTCGTCTGCAACCAACACAACGTAGTGCGGGCATAGCCCGTGCAGGGGTGAGTATAAGCTACTCAATAGGGACCCTGAGACCCCTGAAGGTCTCCCAGAATCCACAAAGTATAAACCACAAAGGAAAGATACAAATCACGAAGTAACATCCGACACTGCTTAGGTATATGCCCATACATATACCTAAGTCATCAATTCTCGCTCGGCTCCAACATCCGAGCTCTAGTACAACCCAGTCCACACAGGAAAGAAAAACGTAAAATCCACACAGAATAGCTCAACACAATCCACAGAGGAATGTAAAACGTAAATCCACACAGGAGAGCTCAACACAATCCACAAAGGAAAGTAAAACAGAGTTTCATCTCACACAGGAATACATCATCGAAAAGGTGAAAGAGATGAGAAGATAAAGATACTGAATCATCTAAGCTGGGACCCACATAGGATACAAGACCAGCAGTCTTCATTGTCGCAAACGCAGCCAGCCCTAGGGTTTCTGCACACAGCAAGCTCGTTCGGGAGGGTCTGCTCCACGATCCGAGAGGCTGATACTTCAACTGACACATAGTCCAGAGTTGATGTATCCAAAAGTCCTGTATCGTCAACAGGAACCCAACGTCCCAGATGGCGCGTCAATCGGACGCCCGGTCTGAGAGTTATTGGCTTTTTCGTTCTAGGGGCCCGGTTGGTTTTTAAGTCAAAACCAACCCGACTGTACTCCAACTACGTCCAAACCTCGAGCGGAGTAATCCAAAAGGTCGGTCTCACTAAGAGGAATCCATCAAAGTCGACGGCATGTCAATCGGACGTCCGGAGCTCATGTTATGAGTGTTTCCGCTCCGAGGGCCCGGTTGGTTTCGTGGACGAACCAGCCCGGCCAAACCCAAAGTATCCCGAAACCTTGAGTGCAATATACCAAAATGACTGTCTCGATCCAAGGATCGCATCGCCACTTACGGCGCGTCGTTCGGAGGCCCGTAGCTCAAGTTATGAGTGAAATACCGAAAACGTCCAGAGACGGGGGGTCTGGGCCCGGACCGACCCGGCCCAACCCCCCCTGGGTCGACCCGACCCGGGTCCGGGTCCGACCCGGTTGGGCGCGACCCGGCCGGCGGGTCGGCTCGGCCCGGCTCGGCTCGGCCGAGCGGCCGAGTGAGCGGAGTCCGGGGGCGGCGGCGCGCGGCCCCCGCGTGTGAACACCACGGCCCCCCCTGCCGGGGGCCGCCCTTGGTCAGCGGACGCGGCTTTGCCGCGTCCCGTGTGCGCCGAACCCGCGCAGCCGCGTGTCCGCCGCTGCCGCCGCCGGCGCCGCCAGTGGTTTCTGCGGGCCACCGGAGTTGCTCCGGTGGTCCGATTCCACTCCCATCTGCACCGTAGCTCCTCCTGGGTCTCGTTCTTCACTGCGGAATCAATGAATCACCCCTGCAACATGTTTTGTCATCACCCGCCAATCTGCACATCAACGAAGAACTGCGGGGGGTTGTCGGGCCGTGTTTGTTTGGCCCGCAGCCTCTGCGTTAGGTGATAACAATCGGGAATTAAATAGTCAACACATGAATAACAAGCAAGGAAGAATTTTAATAGAATTAAAATTGAACTTGATCTGGGTTCTTTGTTTTTAAAAGAAACAATCAAGGGAATTAAAGATTGTTCTTAAATAAAAATCTCTACCTCACCGTAGTCATCGAGCGCGCGTTCTTCACGGAATTGATCGTCGTGGAAGGAGGTGATCGTCGCGTCGCGGAAGGGCGTCACGTCGTCCTGGAAAGGCTTCACGTCGTCGCGGAATACAATGTCGCGTCGACGAACTCTGAGGTTCAATAACATGTAGATTTAATTATATTAATTAAATCCATGATGTTGTTATAACCCACAAAGAGATTTAAAAGATGAAACCTGAAATATCCTACCTCAAGCAGTTGGTGATCGGAGATCGTTGCGGGGAAGAACGTCTCGGAAGAAGCGTCGTCAATCTTCGAGGGTGACGGTGTTCTTCGCGTTCTTCGCGTTCTTCGTGTTCTTCGCATTCTTCGCGTTCTTCGCGATGGAGGATGGAGGCACAAAATTTGTCAAAACCTCTCAACGAGCAATCCCCAAGAAGTCGTGCATTGGTCTTATTTTATTATTACGCCAACGGATTGTAAATAGGTTAATAAACAATTAAATTAATTCATAGAATTAATTTAACAAAGTTAACCGCCCAATTAATAGGAGTGTTAAATTGTTTAAGAAACGCTCTAGTTGACTTTCAATCAATAGGGGTTTTTGCGGGTGCGTTACTTAGCGAAAAAGAAACGGTGGGCTCGTGCGGGCCCCACCCCGCAAATATCCTACCAAGAGGGTAGGATATTTTGAATTGTACCCTATCCGCTTTAAAATATCTTAAGCATCTTTAAGTGTCTTTTAAGTGGCTTATGTGAAATAAAAATAAATTTGTCGCCCCACTTTATTTTATTTCTTAACATAAAGCCCAAAAATTAAAAACCACACCCGAGAAAACGCAACTCCGGAAGGGGCATTTCTAAGCAAGTATCGGCGCTGCAATTCCATCGGGGCCCTCAGAATTCGATTCCGAGCACCGGTTCAAAAGTTTGAAAAACCCGCTCGTTCGTTCACTGAACGTACCTGAGCCAAACTTTGGAAAATGATTTCCGGGCACACAGGGCCTCGGAATCAGGTGCCATCAGAAACTGCGTTCTTGTAAAATTCCAAAGAAAATTATGAAAAAAATTTCGTTGAAATTTACAGGTCATTACATTACTCGCACCACAGGGATTTACGTCCCTGTAAAGATTCACTACAAACTTAGGGATACAAAGGCAGTACTGAGCACGCATCTGAGACTCCCGCCCCCAAGTGCTCTCCTGGGGGTTCTCGTGCTTCCATCTGATGCGCACTAGAGGAATCGACTATCCACGTAGGACCCACTTATGTCGATCCTCGATCTCCACCAGGACCTCCGCAAAAGTTTCCTCATCATCAACGTCTAGCTCCCCATGGTCAATGATGTGCGCCGGGTCGTGCACGTATCTCCTCATCTGAGATACGTGGAAGACGTCGTGCACCCGGTGCAACTGTGGTGGTAGAGCCAGGTAATAAGACACCTCGCCAATCCGGCTGAGGACCTGGAATGGTGCGATGAATCGTGGAGACAACTTGCCACCTCATCCAAATCTCTGTAATCCATGTTGAGGTGAGACACGCAAGAAGACGTGGTCTCTATCCCCGAACTCTAGTGGCCCCCGCCTCTTGTCAGCGTAAGACTTCTGCCAGCTCTGAGGTGTCCTCATCCACTCCTGGATGACCTGGACCTTCTATGGTCCCACAAGAGCTGCTAAGATTTCTTCTTTGCCGATATGAGGAACCTGGTCACATCCCCTGAATGAACCACTTTCTTTGCCTAATACAGTCAATCCCGACATGGATGATACTAATCCATACCAAGGATGACGTCGTAAGGCCTCGACGATACTACCAAGTGATCCAACCGTTACTCTCGCCTCCAAGGGTTGAGTCACACTGTCGGCATTAGTGTGTGGTAATTGGGTCTTCTCTAGTAGATGTCTCAGAAGTGAGGGTCAAGTCAACAGTCTAAACTGGAACCTCTTCGTAACAACACAAAAGAGGACAAGAATGAAATCATCACAAAGGTATGAATCTATTATTATTTCAGCTCATAAAACAAAGACACTACAAAACAGCAACAAGGAACTAGAAGTACAAAAGATGTATCCACTAGTTCCGCTCCTGTCCATCTGCTCCCAGAGCTCCATGATCGAAGGCCTCAGATGCCTGAAGCTGAGCTCACCCATTTCCACCAACTCCCTGCGGTCGGGGTGGACCTCCTGGTGGTGGTGGTGGCAACACCTCGAAGCGCCGTCCATCACCTGTTGCTCGGCCAGATCCTTTGCCTCGCCCGCCTGCACCCTGCGGACCGCTATGGTCGAACCTCTGTATGGGAGGTCCCTCTACCACCTGTTGCTCATATGTAAGACGAGTCAGGCAGTCTCGAGCCATGTGACCTTTCCCGCCGCATGCGTAGCAATGCCTGCCCCTCGTGTAGCTGTATCTCCTTTGTGTGCCCCGCACAATCGAATCTTCATCCTGAGGCTGCCCATCTGATGGTCTGGACCATTTAGAACTCAGCGTCACCTGTCTACTGCCAGCTGTAGAAGACCCTGCTACGGGTCGTCCTGTGGAGGGCCCGGTCACTGGAGCCTGTTCGACGAGAAAACACTCCACTAGAAGGGCTCTCTCCAACACCTCTTCATGTGTCGTAATGTTGAGGGGGATCATCGAATCCCTGATCTCATGCCTCAGTCCCTGCTCAAAGGTCCGGGCCTCGATGAACGGGTCCCGTACCATATCTGTGGAGTAGCACAAGAGATCAGTAAATCTCGCCGAGTACTGGGCCACTGTCATGCTGCCCTGCCGTAGCTGTAGTAGCTCCTAGATGTGTACCGCTCGGAGTGTGGATAGGACGAACTCTGAGCGAAAAAGGCTCTCAAAGTCCATCCAAAGAAGTGATGCCTCGTCGTGCACCAGGAGCATCAAGCTCCACCATCTGCCTGAGGCCGCATGCAGGAGGCTCGCTGCAAGGACCACTATAAGGTCTGCTGGTGTCCTCACTAACCGGAAAACTCATACAACCGCCTCCAGCCAGTCCTCGGCTGCCTGGGGGTCCGTCTCCCCGCGGAACCTGGGCGGTCGCTGGCGCTGGAACTCATGAAGTTCACTAAGGCAACATGCATCGTCAGCGGCTGGGGCTGGAAGCATCGGTGGCTCGGAGGGTACAGGTACCACCGGTGCCTCTACTGTCAAAGGGCCATGTACCGAGGCCTCGTCGCTCGGCGGGCTGTCGTCATGCTCAACTCTTGGAACCCTAGCTGGCTGTCATCATGGGGCCATCCTGAAAGAAACAGGTGCGCCACAGTTAAAACAGTATACCTGGCGAGCTGATACAAGTAATCACAAAGAAAACATTAAACACACATGCAATAAATGTTTTCATGCATTAAGTCGGAAATCAGAAGTCAGGGTCCTGGTGTATGGATATGTAGGCCGCATTACCAACACTGGACTCTCTAGAATGATAACCACACCCAATACGCTAAATACTATTGCTTCACATAGAAGAAAGATCAGAGTCTGCGGTAGAACCGAACTCCTCTGATACCAATTTGTCACGACCCGTCCTCAGGGCCCGTGTCGTGACTACCCCAAGCCCGCCTTCCATAGGCCAGGGGCTGGAGACTAGCACCAAGGCGTAAATCCCGGCAAAGGGAAGGCATTTCCTTTGTAAAGTAAAAAAGAACCACAAAGTAAGCAAGCGGAAAAAAGTAAACACTATGTAAAAGCTGGTACAACAGTAAGTGCAGAAAAGTAAAGGGGGCCGGAAATACAAGCCCAACTGTAAAGTACAACTGAAAGGGGGAAAACAGCAACTGAAAAGTAAAGCCGCAGCGTCGAGTCGTCCTCTGGATGTCTCACCTGAATGGTGAGTACAGATAGCCTCCACAGCTCCTCGGTCCAACCGTCCGCTCTGAGTACACTCCGCCCAGTGGTCCACCTCCAGGTATCGTCCTGCTCCGCAATCCTCCACCGCGATCAGCGCTGTCCGTCATTTGCAACCAACACAACGTAGTGCGGGCATAGCCCGTACAAGGGTGAGTATAAGCTACTCAGTAGGGACCCCGAGACCCCCGAAGGTCTCCCAGAATCCACAAATGATAAACCACAAAGGAAAGATACAAATCATGAAGTAACATCCGACACAGCTTAGGTATATGCCCATACATATACCTAAGTCATCAATTCTCGCTCGGCTCCAACATCCGAGCTCATGTACAACCCAGTCCACACAGGAAAGAAAAACGTAAAATCCACACAGGATAGCTCAACACAATCCACAAAGGAAAGTAAAACGTAAATCCACACAGGATAGCTCAACAAAATCCACAAAGGAAAGTAAAACAGAGTTTCAGCTCACGCAGGAATACATCATCGAAAAGGTGAAAGAGGTGAGAAAATATAGATACTGAATCATCTAAGGTGGGACCCACATAGGATACAAGACCAGCAGTCTTCATTGTCGCAAACGCAATCAGCTCTAGGGTTTCCGCACACAGCAAGCTCGTTCGGGAGGGTCTACTCCACGAGCCGAGAGGCTGATACATCAACTGACACATAGTCCAGAGTTGATGTATCCAAAAGTTCTGTATCGTCAATAGGAACTCAACATCACAGACGACGTGTCAATCGGACGCCCGGTCTAAGATTTATTGGCTTTTTCGTTCCAGGGGCCCTGTTGGTTTTTAATTCAAAACCAACCTGACCATACTACAACTACGTCCAAACCTCGAGCGGAGTAAGACAAAAGGTTCATCTCACTAAGAGGAATCCATCAATGTCGACAACACGTCATACGGACGTCCGGAGCTCATGTTATGAGCGTTCCCGCTCCGAGGGCCCGGTTGGTTTTGTGGATGAACCAGCCTGGCTGAACACAAAGTATCCTGAAACCTTAAGTGTGATATACCGAAACGACCGTCTCGATCCAAGGATCGCATCGCCACTGACGGTGAATCGTTCGGAGGCCCGTAGCTCAAGTTATGAGCAAAATACCAAAAACATCCGGAGACGGGGGGTCTAGGCCCGGCCCGACCCGGCCCAACCCCCCCTGGGTCGGCCCGAACCGGGTCGAACCGACCCGGGTCCGGGTCTGACCCGGTTGGGCGCGACCCGGACGGCGGGTCGGCTCGGCTGAACAGCCAAGCGAGCGGAGTCCGGGGGCGAGGGCGCGCTGCCCCCGCGTGTGAACACTGTGACCCCCCTTGGCGGGGGCCACCCTTGGTCAGCGGACGCAGCTTTGCCGCGTCCCGTGTGCGTCGGACCTGCGTGGTTGCGGGTGCTCTGGTGCCGCCGGGGCGCCGCCGGTGGTTTTCGCGGGCCACTGGAGTTTCTCTGGTGGTCCGATTCCACTCCTGTCTGCGCCGTAGCTCCTCCCGGGTCCCGTTCTTCACTGCGGAATCAACGAATCACCCCTGCAGCTTGTTTTTTCGTCGCCCGCCAATCCGCACATCAACGAAGAACTGCGGAGGGTTGTCGGGCCGTGTTTGTTTGGCCCGCACCCTCCGCGTTATGTGATAAAAATCGGGAATAAAATATTCAACACATGAATAACAAGAAAGGCACAATTTTAATAGAATTAAAATTGAACTTGATCTGGGTTCTTTGTTTTTAAAAGAGACAATCACGGGAATTAAAGATTGTTCTCAAATAAAAATCCCTACCTCGCCGTAGTCGTCGAGCGCGCGTTCTTCGCGGAATTGATCGTCGCGGAAGGAGGTGATTGTCACGTCGCGGAAGGGTGTCACGTCGTCCCAGAAAGGCGTCGCATCGTCGTAGAATACTGTGTCGCGTCGACGAACTCCGAGGTTCAAGAACATGTAGATTTAATTGTATTAATTAAATCCATGATGTTGTTATAACCCACAAAGAGATTTAAAAGAAGAAACCCTAAATCTCCTACCTCAAGCAGTTGGTGATCGGAGATCGTTGCAGGGAAGAACGTCTCGGAAGAAGCGCCATCAATATCCGAGGGTGACGGCGTTTTTCGCGTTCTTCGTGTTCTTCGCGTTCTTTGTGAAGCATGATGAAGGCACAAAATTTGTCAAAACATCTCAACGAGTAATCCTCAAGAATTCGTGCATTGGTCTGATTTTATTATTACGCCAACGGATTGTAAACATGTTAAGAAACGATTAAATTATTTCATAGAATTAATTTAATGAAGTTAACCTCCCAATTAATAGGAGCGTTAAATTGTTTAAGAAATGCTCCAGTTGACTTTCAATCAATAGGGGTTTTCGCGGTTGCGTTACTTAACGGAAAAGAAACGGTGGGCTCGTGCGGGCCCCACCCCGCAAATATCCTACCAAGAGGGTAGGATATTTTGAATTGTACCATATCCGCTTTAACTTAGCTTAAGCATCTTTAAGTGGACTTTATGTGGCTTAAGTGAAATAAAAATAAAGTTGTCGCACCACATTATTTTATTTCTTAACTTAAAGCCCAAATATTAAAAACCACACCCGAGCAAACGCAACTCTGGAAGAGGCGTTTCTAAGAAAGTACCGACGCTGCGATTCCATCGGTGCCCTCAAAATTCGATTCCGAGCACCGGTTCAAAAGTTAGAAAAACCCGCTCATTTGTTCACTGAATGTACCCGGGCCAAACTTCGGAAAATTATTTCCGAGCACACCGGGCCTCAGAATCAGGTGCCGTCAGAAACTGTTTTCTTGTAAAATTCCAAAAAAAATTAAGAAAAAAAATCCGTTGAAATTTACAGGTCTTTACAATTTACTATTTTTTATTTGATAATGTTATATCAGTTTTATAATTACTTGAAAAAATTTATATTTTTAAAATTTTAAATTCTATAGGAATGCCTTTATTAACTGAATATTATTTTCAAAATGATTATATTATATATTTGAAAAATATTAATTGTAAAATGGTTAAGTGTTTAAGTGAAAAATATAATATATTTGTTAATTTTTATTGGTTCCAAGGACATTGTAATATTTTTTTCCTATCAATCTCAATTTTAACTGACTAGTTTGAGATTTATTAAAATTATATTTCTAAAATGACTTAGTTTGGTAACCTTAGCTACATGAAATTGAAAAAATTAATCTTCCAAATATAAAAATAATGTTTCTTCATTAAAAATCATAGAAGAATTTATCCTTGATATTTGTGTAATAACTTATGTTTCTAATATCAGAATTAAATCATACCCCTTTGTAATTATTGATGATTATACAAGATTAACATGGTTTTTTTCTTCACTGAAAAATGATGCTTGTAATGTGTTTATTAAATAGTAATGAATATTTTAAATTTTAAAATGATAAAAAATTATTTATTTAGAAGTGAACATGGTGTAGAATTTCATAATATGTAATTTGATGATTGTTGTGCTTATAAATGTTTTCATCAATCCTTTTTTACTCCATGAACACCTTAATAAAATGTGGTTATAAAAAGATGAAATAGGACCCTCCAAGAAATCTGTAGGACTCGATTAAATTATTTTAAGCTACCTGAATTATTTTGAGAGGAAGTATATAAAAAAAAATTATTTATTCCTAACCATTTTATAATAACAACCATATTTGGAAAAACCACCAATGAACTTTGCTATTGAAAAAAGAATAAGGGTGGTTTCATTAAAATTTGTAGTTCTATGTTATTGTCCTTAATTTCAAGGAAAATTTATTAATTTTCAACCCAAAATATATGATTTTTATCTTTCTTAGGTACTCGAACCCAAGTATAGAATTTAGAGTCTTCAATAAGGGTATCAATATAGTATAATAGTCAATTCACATAAAATTTGATGAGAATATTTCTATATCACATCATAAAATTGATGATTATATTGACAAATATATTTTTTACTTACCTAAAACCCAATCATATAATGTTATTAAATATTTTGAAGAACCCTATTAGTATCTATTATCTGTGGAATTGATTTAATCCAAACACTATCCTCTTTAAAATGTTATTAGTGAATTATAATCTAGATTTCATACAAGAATTTATATCTTAAATAATGTAAAGCATCCTGATTTTATCGGCTAAACTAAAACTCGTACCCTTGATGGTGAAACTAATGATGAGAACTAAGTACTTTCAATATATTATGTGTTGATCCAATTGTAACAGAACAATGTATGGAATCTCATGGAACATCCAAATAATAATCCAATTACTGGCACTAAGTGATTTTTTTGAAATAAACATGATGAATTAGGAATTATCATCCACAAAATGGATCTAATTATTACAGAAAACTACATTAAATAAGATGATATTGATTATGGTGAAACACATGTGAACGTTTCAAAAATAGAATATATTATAATATTGTCGGAATTTACTAATATTTTCTATTTTTTACTTTTTCAAATGGATATTGAATGTATTTTCTAATGGTTTTTTAGAAAAACTTTTGTGGATCAAACACACAATTTTAAAAAAACTAAATTTTTATATCATGATTTCTTGTTAACTAAATATATTAATAGTTTAAATCAATCCCTTAAAGTTTGTATGATAGTTTAACTAAGTTCCATTATAAAATGACTTTAAAATGGAAAAACATGATTTCCATATTTATTTAGTTTTTTTAATAAATGATTAATTAATTTTTCAATTCTATGTTTAGGAGGTTATTTTAAGCTCATATAAATAATATCCTAGTAATGAATTATCCAATTTAATGAATAATTAGTTTAAAATGCGTGTTATGGGAGAACTCATATTCTTTCTTGATTTCAAAATTTCCAAAAAATTTAACATAAAATTTTCAAACCAATTTAAATACACTAACATACTTATAGATTAGTTTTTATGGATTTTTATAAGGAAATTGAACACCCATGAGTACAATTTGTAAGATAATGTTGGTTGAATCCATAATATTTGTCAACAATAATATTATGAAATTTTTATTGGAAATCTATTATATCTTATTGTGACATGGTTGGAAATATTCTATAGTGTTTGAAATTGTGTCCATTTTTAATCAAATAAAATGGAATCTTATTTAAATTATCTATAAATAATTTTTCAATATTTGAAAATAACTAAAACTATAGGATTATTCTCTTTAAAGAAACATTTTTTAACATACCTTATTTTCATATTCTAATTTTCAATGATTATAACTAGATTGTAAAATTACAAGTGAGACATTTCACATACTAGGAAAATCCTTTATCTCATGGAGTAATGAGAACAAAAATAATGTTTATATTCAAATTTCTAAGAATAAAACATAGTTCTTTGGAGTTTTTGAGCTCAAAAAATATGTATGAAGCATAAAATCGCATAAATTGTTCTTTTATATAATAATGTATGTTTCAAGTGTTAAAACACTAGTGTGGTTAGTATCTTCTAGAAATTTATTCCAATAGTATTCCACTAAAAACAATGATTTGATATACCATCTTATTTTATGTCACTTTAAAAATGGTGATATCATTCTTGACTATGATTTCACCAACCTCCAACTTTATAAATTATTCCCAAAACCCATACCTCATGATCCCTATGAAATAATTAAAGGATATTTGGGTTTAATTATCTTTTTATGCACATATCATATCATTTTAAATCATTAAAATATATTAATTTCATCTAAAAAGTAACATTTGTTTCTATATAAAATAATTTATTTATTTCAAAAATATTATTTCAAAATATTTATAATTATGGTAATGTAAAATGATTGTAATACTCTAACAAAAACATTCATGTCTAAATAAAAACATATGGGCGTTAGTACATCAAACATTTATCTATAGATTTTACCTATAAAGGAGATATTTGTGATTTTAATTTCAACTTCAATTGGTCATAAGTAGTGGGCCTTTAATTAGAACCTAGGTTGAAACACTAGGGTACTTTTCAATATTTTATTCATTTAAAATTTTATAAACCATAATTTTGTAATTATTATTAAATTATTTTCAATTATTTAATTTTATTTTCTTTAATATTTTTGATCCTATTATCCAACCTAATACATTGTCTGAGGGTGCAAATATCATGATAATTATGAAATTATTCTAATAGTGACTCCATTTTTAAAAATTTTATATCAAAATTTATTTTTAACCTATGATTTTCAAAAACATTTAAAAAACATTATTTTACTCATGATTATTATTTTTTAAAAAAAATTATTCATTTTTATGCTTCATTGAAATTTAAACATTCTAAAATTTTAATTTTTCATGTTTTTCTAAAAAATTGATTCCTTATCTCCCAAAAGATCGTTATTGATTATCAAGATTGTTTTAAATTATTTATCTTATTTACCCTAACAAAATCACTAAATCCTTTTTGACAATGATAAAGGGGGGAAAATATAATTATTTTGATAAATTTAATTATTATTTTTATATTAAATTATCAGGGTGAACGCAAGTATGGGAGATAATTATTTTTTATAACTTGTTTTATTTTAAGTTTTTATTTTATATATCATTATCATATTATATTCGCATTATTAAAGTGTTCTTAATCATGAAAATGGGGTATATTGTTAAACCTATAGATTTTTTTGATCATACTCACTAAAGGTATTTCTAAACATTTAATTTAATAATTTTTCCATCACGACTTCAAAATATTAAAGAACAATTAACCATGATACATAATGATATTGAATAATAAATATATAAATATTGAAAAATAACACACCCTAATATACTTAGTCCAATTACCTCTCTAAATATCATCTTAAACTCATTTAAATTTCATCTTAGTCAACCATTAGATCTTACATCCTTTCAAAATCCATGTTTCAACGGAAATTTCTATGATGTGTACATCCTTTTATAGGTTTCATACACACATAATCTTTTGATATATATTTTATCTTTTTATAAATTCTTAGAACCCTTAAAAATATCCTACAAGACTCCACATCACAGCCAATATCCACACGCTGCAAATAAAATCTCCAGGTTGTGAGATGTAAATAATTCCTCAAAATTCTTCAATCCAGAACAGTCAATAAGCGAAAAAAATTTGTTATAATGGAATGAGATTTCCTAATTAAAATTTCAGATTTAATTAATACATCCTCATCACCCATAAAGGCTGTAAATTGAGATCTTTGGGACATGGGAAATTAATCATTATACTTACTTATCCATTGTCAATTGCAAACATTCCATGATTTCTAATTTTCCCTAAAATTAACTAATTTCTTAAATTCACTCTCCTGTGAACTAGAGTGCTTTATTATTGTGAAAATATTTTAAACTCTCAATATTTCTCATTTTATCCTAGATGTTCTTAATATTCTTTTGAGATAATCATTATTATACTACAACGTGATTTCTTTGAAAAATCCCCACTTCTTCCTCCATCATCTATTGTCGATGCTCACTACCATTAAAGTGAGGGACTCTAGTTTTCCCATGATAACCATTAAAATGAAATATACTATTAAGTTTCATATTTTTATCCATACTAATTAAAAATAGTGAAAATTGAATTTTTTTTCCTAATACAACCTAAAAATAATGTCCTTTTGTTATCTATACTACAATTAAATCCAATTGACTAATACAGTAAAACCTAAAGCCAATTAGGTGGTAGAAAAATTGGGTCATCTTTAGCAATTTCCAAAAATCATTACCAACTATTTCACATTTTTTACATTTATTGTTTTTATTTATTAATTTATTTGGTATTTTAAAATTAATATTAGCTTAACTTATAACTATACATAATCTTTTAATTTTAAAATCACATTTATTTTATTCTTACACTTTTCTAAACATATATTATTATATCATTATTCTTTTATCCTTGAATAATTTTTATCATTAAAAATGTTTGATTTAATGTCAATATTTCTAAAATAGGATTTTTTTTGTAAGACTTAAATTATTTACTTTCATTTTTAAAGGGAAATTAACACCCCTGACCATTTTTTCTGACTTCATCCAATGAATTCCATTATCTACCAATGTAAATATATCCAAACCCCCTAAATACTAATAGATATACATGTTGTATTGGGGAAAAGGAATACCTCGGGATAGTGAACTGTTTTTCCTTGATTTAAGTCATTATAGAGTGATAAAAAGTATAATATGAAGAAGGAGGGATCCTTTCCCACCCAAGCTCCTCCCATAAAATATCACCCATATTTGAGGCCCCCAGGGGGTCTCCATCATTTTTCATATTTTTCCCAGCCTCTCTAACTTTGTTAAAATATTTAATATAATAATATTCATATGAAAATAAATAATAATAAAATAAAATATAATAATAATAATATAATTATATAACATATATATTCATAAAACTGAAAATATATTAATAATTATAATCATTTTATTTAATAATATGGTTTAATATAGACACACATACACCCATGTAGGTTATAATATATTAATAAAATTATTAATCGTAGTATTAATATATATATATATATATCATATTAGTAATAATGATTATGCACACACACATACAAACATCCACACACACATAAATATAAATGTGTGTGTTTTTTCTATATCATAACTTACTAATACTATTAATATTAATTATATATACTTTTTCAATTAAAAAAATTAATTTCACAAAAAACATATAAATATACCGTTTTTGTTCAATTATTACATTATCCTCGATAAAAAAGTAATTAATCACATTTAATTTAAACATAATTACATTAAATATTCATTATAGAAATATAAATTCTATATTTTATGCTCATAAACTATTATAATTTAATAATTCATATATCCCACTTATATCAAAATATAACATCATTATTATAATAAATTAACCAATTTACACATTTTTTTAAAAAAATATGCAGAATTTTTTTATCACAGTGGAGAAAAGAAACATATAAAGATGCTCAGTGTGTCAAAAAAATAGATACTTGATATGCTTTCAGGATCATTTTGAACAAGCTTTTCTGAATTTGACTAAGGATGGATTTAGAATTACATATTGATAAGTTGATAGTGTCGAATAATTACCTTAATAAATCTATAAACATTCTGGATGTCCATTAAAATATGGTTTCTTTGAAAATGGAATCATAATCCCTAGTCTCATGTGAATATCATTTCTCTAAGTCTTCAGATGGGGTATTTTTAATCACCATGAATCGACAATATCTCAAGGAATGAATTGAACCTTGTAGGTTCTCCCCATTTGAATGATTTAACCATGAAAAGGATGATACCCTTAATATTGATGATCAATAATTGAGGTTTAACTGGATCTAGGGTTTTGAATATGTGAGGATTAGTCCAATTTGAAATGGTTGTTATCATCTTTTCTTTAAATTAAGTCTCTATAAATCATCTTCTTGGGAATATATATTTTACAACTACAACCCAAGAGTCTATACAACTTTAGAATGAGGCATCACATTCAACTATCGTAATCATACTCACAAAAATGCCCAAATATGGTTCAATTTTCATGTACATTTTTGTGTATTATTATATCCTTGGCCTTAAAGGACCTTAAAACATGTATTAGAGAACCTATTAAGATTAATGAAAAAAATATTGTGGTTATTTTTTTCTATAATTTAATGATTCAAGTTGGTGATGACCTATTATACCCTTAACAAACTAATTCTTCTCTTCCTGTTAATGCTGATAAAGTTAGAATTCAGTTTGAATATATATAATTCAATTATTTAGTTCAATACTTCAAGCTTGTAATACATGGGGTTTTAAATGTTGAAAGCTTTAAGATCATTATACTATTAAGGAAGGACCAACCAAGGGTTTCTAGAAAATTCATCCCATCAAAGAGAGGGTTTTACTATCTATAAAGTCTCCATAGTTTTACTTCAAGGTGTTTAGGGATAGATAAGTCCCTCATTCTAATGAAGGGAGTGATTATGTCCCTCAAATTTTTATAATTTATTTTATAGTGATATAAACTAATATTATAGTAGAATCTAGGGAGGAAAAAGGAAAATGATTTTAATGAAATGATAATGTGCACTTGACTAGTAAGGTGAATCAATATATGGAAAAATAAAGTCCTATAGTGGATAAAGAATTAGGTCCTAACTTATAGGTGGAACACTAACCATCAAATATAATATTTCATAATAAATGAAACAATTATAGTGATTTTACAACATTAATGGGAATGTTTATTCTTATAAACCTACACCTATCTCATTTCATTATAATTAAAAGAAATACACATTCCCTAAGTCAGCTTCTCAACCTTTCCAAACTATTGGGATGGACATCAAAAAGGGGGTGATAACCTCCTTTATTTTTTTGCAGCAAGATGGGTAGGTCCGAAGGAGAAACTAGAAATCACCTGACAAATTCATGTTTTTGGAACGAAAATTCAAAATATGGTAAACATGAATTTACTCTTTTGGAATTATCTGGGAATGGTAGATTTAACTACATACAACACCCTAAAAAATTGTATACATAAACATAAAAAACATCTAATTGGGATTATTGAACCTAATAAAATTTTGGTATTAATACTTATAGTGTGGGTATGGAAACATTATATGTTCTTAATTATAATAAGGTTACTGGTATAGAGTTAATTAACATCATTCCAAATGATATCACTTCCATTATCAACCTTGAATTATGCCCTCTCTTTTTCTCTATTATTTATTCAATGAAAAAATATGATGGGTGGTGAAAAATATGGTCTAAAATATATTTCATTAAGATTAAAATATAAGGCACGTGGATTCTTACTATGGATTTCAATATAGTCATTTATATTCTCGAAATGATTGTCCAGCCTTTATATACCATTTATAACAGGTAATTTAGGGAATGTATTGATCATAATTTCATTTTTGAAATTTCACGACATTAGGAATATTACAAATATTATTTGAAATATATTAATAGAATTCTGGGAACCAAGGTAAATTAGTGTTTTTCCAACTTTTAATATTATGGATCAATGGGAAGAATTTCACTCTAAAACTCTCTTGAAAAAAAACTCTTACCACCATCCAATTTTATCCACCCTAATAAAGAATATATAAAGTGTTACACTCCCATTTTGAATAAATAATACCCAGATATATCACCCCAATGGTAGAAGGATTCATTAACTTGCATGGAATAACATTACTTCTAGAGATAATTTATAATCTTGTGTCTCTAAAAATTATCCTCAATTCTAAAATCCAAACATATAGTTTATGGAATTTTAGAAGTGTTGTTGTGGAAATTGAATGATTTTAAAAGGGAGTGAATGAAATTTAAAATTTTCAAACAAAGTTTGAATGTTATCTTTTCAATATGGTGGATGAAATTTCATCTTAACTAAATTCCAAGATCATTAAAATTGAGTCCATCATTATAGATAATTTCTTATAAAAATGGATTATGGAGGAGGTTTGTAACCCTTCGTTCATTAAAAATCATAAAAATGCCTTGAAATATCACATTCTCATCAACAATTTAGGTTATGGTAGGGATATTTTCTCTTTTAAGGATGAAATTAAATAGAAAATTATATAATATTATAATGATATATTCAAAAGTAATTCTTCTAGAAATACTTTTAATATCAGGGGATTAATTCCTCGAGTCAATATAGATTGTAATAAAAACGTTATGGCACAAATTCTAGACATAACTTAAGTTAATTATGCATTATTCATTCTCGATACATCAATTTTCCCTATGACTGACAGATTCGGTTATTTATTCTTTTACAAAAATATTTATATTTTACATAAATAAATTGCTACGATAGTATATATATTTTTGGAATGGACTAATCCCCAAAGGTATAAACTATCAGGCTATTTCCCTTCTTCCCAAAATGAGGTTTTCAAATTCCTTTCATTTGTTCGTTATGATTTCTCTAATCAATAATACATATTAAATTATCAGTAAAATTAAAAATTCTATGATTTATTTAGTTATTTATAATTATTTTTATTATAATCAATATTATTTTTTTACTTTTATGAATAGTAATGAACTAACATATAAATTCATCTAAGTATATCAACATGTTGAAATTCCTAGTAAATATGGTTTCATTTCTCTTAAACTAGTTAGGGGAAGAGTTTTTACAATGTTAATTTGGAATTAATCTTTTTGGTGTTGAAATGATTTGGATTTAACAACAAACTCATCATCTAGCTCATTATAATCAATAAATATATGAGGTATGTTCTTCTAGTCAATGAACATTCTAAATAGTACATTATTTACTCTGATAGTTTCAATAAAGGGGATCCTTTATACACCATTTTATCCCAAGTTACTGAATAATACCATGTGATTTATCTTTTGAAGTATATGGATCAGGGATTTAATTTTCCCATTCATCTAAGGATTTCTATCAAGGGACCCTAAAACTCTTCTTTTTAAGGGTCTGAAACATTTCTACTAATGACACTTGAAATATATTGCAAAAATCAGTGACACATTTGTTCATTATATTGAGATATATTAGAAATACATAATAAAACCTATGTCTCAGTTATATTTCATTAAAAATATATTATTTAAAGAAGGTATTTTATTAGAAGAAACATCCACATGAAATAATATTTCTTACCTTTTTCCAATTTGATTATTCCTCTATTTATGTTTGGACACATGTTTCCTTATATAGTAGAATTGTTAATAAAATTTTGTCTAACTAAATGGGGGAAGGGAAAATAAATTTCCCTATCTAGCTGGATCAACCCCATGAGAAGAATTTTTTTTCATAAATTCATAAACTCATTCATGGTTATGATCTTATTAAATGTATGAGGAGCCCCATTATAAATGTCTTCTAGAATTGAATTATTTTTTAAAAATAAAATCCATAACCAACTACAGAAAATATATATAAATTCATAACAGGATGGTGGTATGGGTATCAAGGACTTATAAATTTTAAATGAATCTTTCTTGGTCCACATTATCATTAAATACATCTAAAATGATTCTAAAGGTAGACATATATTGAAATAAAAATTCACTACCATTCATAATGTAGGTTCTCTTCAGTGACTTTGTTCCACTACCTAGTTAGGTAGCAAGAGAACATATTCTATGGTTATACAAGGGTCTAGATGGTTGGATTGAATAAAAACATCCCTCTCATTCATGTTCAATAACTAGCTTAGGTATTCCATTTCATGATACATCTATGGATAGATAATTTATCCTAATCTATTAAATAATGAAATAATATTATACTTTCTAGATGAGGGTACTTTTAATCATAGTTTATCTACTTAGAACATATATTTCCCTTTAAAAAATGACATTTTCATTTGGGTGAATGTTATAAATGGTTCCCTCTTTCAAAAATACTAAAAAAATCTTTCCATGGGTACTGCCACTAACCTCTCCAATTGAGTTCAATAATTAAATCAATCATAGATTTTTTCTTCCAAAAATTCCCTTATATAGATGAATTATAAGGGAAATATTCCAAAAAATATTTAGATGATAAAAATTATTTCTTTTATTGACATTTTATATTGAATTTAAAAAAAGAAATATGTGGAAAATAATATATTTTATTTCTATTTTTCAAATGATTTACTATAATATTTATTTAATGGATTTGAGATTAATGAATTTTATTATAACACCACATAATGTTCAACGATTAAATGGATAAATTTTAATACCCATTCCAACATGGTAAAACATTATTTTTGAGATCCTACCTGATCAGAACACCACAGTTAATGAGGATTGTCCAAGAGTAGTGATACAGAGGAGTAACCTCCTTGGAATTTTCCTACGGTGCATGAGAGTTCAGAAAAAATTAACTAAAAGAACGTGTGTCGGAATTTGGGGATAGTCATCAGTTTGATGATCTATTAAGGCATGTGGGTTGGCCCAGGTAAGAAAAAACACTTGTATATGGGGAAACTATAATCCATAAAGGGTCCATTTGTTACATTTTTTATCATAGGAGGAACCCAACCATATTTTTTGTGGGATTTCCTATGTCGAGATATAGGGTCCACAATGTGGATGTTGTTCTCTAGAGGGATGTGTCAATATAACACACCAAAATTTTGAGTGGTTAAAATGTAATATTTTACTACCCATGTCAATAATGGTCTTCACTCTTTTCTAGTCCTAGCCTTATTTGAAATAATCTGTTTTTTTACTGGATTAGCTATCATGATGGATGACCTCTTGGGAGGTTTCCCAGTATGTGTGTATGTTAGGCCAAAATGCACTGAATGAACATGTTTTAGCCATTGGGGAAATTAATTTTCGTGATGGCCAATTTAGGCATGTGGGTAGGACCAAATGATGGAATAACATGTTCTATGGGTGTAATATCCAGAAAATTTAATATAAGGAAATATATAATAAAATAATTTTATTTTTTAAAAATATATTTACCTCAAATAAAGTTTTTATTATTTTTTTGTGACTAAATATTATTATTAATTTAATGAAACATTTGAAATTGTATTTTTTTATAGGATATAATTTCTAAAATAATAATATCAAGATTTTATAATGGTGAATTATTGATATTTGTTTGAAAATATTGATTTTTGAGTGAATACTGAAAACAAATGATTTTTATTGAGAAATATATTTTTGTTCAAAGATTTTGTGAAGATAAATTTTATTATAAAATAGTTCCACATTATTATTAGTAATATTATATTTATAATAATACAATAAGGTATATTTAAATCAATTTTATTTATTATTTTAAAATGAAATAATTTTTATACATCAACAGAATTTTTCTAATAAAATGATTTCCATTTCATTTTGTGTTTTTATCTTAAATTATTTTCACCCATTTATAGAAATTAAACCTTTAAAATGGATTCGATATTATAAAGTAGGAGGCCTAAATTTTGTAGATATTTCCCTTTTATTTTTTATCATTATGAATAGAAATATTAGTAAATCTTTACAAACATGGGTAATGTAACGTGAGTAAATTATGGTTCAAAATACTATAGTAAGGAATAAAATTCATTAAAAACATGAATTTACTTCATTATATGTGTCTATTTATTCCACAATCATAAACAATTATAATATATGACATTCATTCATGATCGAAATTTTATTTTTTCTGTTATATTAGTCCTATAAAATATAATGTCAAAAAATTTCACTAAGTTTCTTTAAATATCAATAATATTTTTTTCACTGGGATATAACTAATTTATGTTTATTTTGGATTGTATATCTAAAAAATTTAATAATGTTTTTATCAATGTAATTTTTTTTATATTTAGTGATGAAATAACTACCTTATGTTCATATTAAATACTCATAGAGTGCATGTCGAAGCTGTTGAAAATATATGTAAATTTTCCTTGAAACACTAAAACTAATATTTTTGGTATATTAGAAGTGTCCTAAAAATATTGAAGAGAAATATAAAATATTATAAATTTATGAATGTTTAATATTTGAATGAAATTATTTTCATGCTGTTTTCCAAGTATAATTTTGTCAATATAACATAAAAGGACCTTAATAGTATTTTATGATAAATACTGTTTTACTAATATATTTTAAAGAAATGAAATCATTAAAGTGGGAAATTACGAAGATAATTGGTTACATGGACATTATTTATCTTGTATTTCACCTTAAATATGAAATTATAAAGCTTTAACATTGAAAAAGATTGTACCATGATTAAGCTTAAAATTGGTTAAACATGGTGTTAAACCAAAAAATAAGGTTCAAAATGGAATATAAACCTATCTAAATATGACATACTGATTATATTAATACATTTTCCTCATTTATTTTAAGTCCATGTAATCCTAGAATCATTTTACATGAGTAAGACATATATTATATTATAATATTTCATGTTTTTTCTAAAAATGATCGTAGTGATATTTAATAATAAATAGTATTTTATGTAATAATTCAAAATTCCTAAAACATTTATATCCAGATAATGTAATTTTATATGGCTTAAAATATCATAAATTGTACCTTTATAGATCAATATTCATTTTATTTTAACTTTATTAACCACTAAATGGTATAAAAAATTGTTATTGAGGTAATTGTAAAAATGGTTAATGGATATTAAAACAAAATGATAAGGGTGAAAATATCACATACAATTATCCAAGATTTATTGTATTAGATTATTTTGAATCATATTTAAAGTTTCTTCTTGTTATTTTATTTTTTTATTCCCTTTTAACGAGAATAATATCATATTTTAATTTATTACTTTGAATGAATCCCAGAATTCTCTACCCTCTCTTATTAAATGTCACTCTCTATACTTTTATCTCCACACTTCTTGAAACATTTACATAAGCCTATACCTGACCAAATACCATATTTACATCCCTACACATGTTTTTTATTTCTTATTTATTGAATTATACCATCCTTAGTGGGTGTGTGGAGTAATGCAAAGGGGTTTTTCCAAAGAAGAGGTTTAGATTTTAACTAAATGTTTTAGTTTTATTTATACCCCTACCACATTAAAATCATATTCAAAAGTTATGATAAAATATAATAATTATATAAGATATAATGAGATTTTAGTATTCTAATTTCATAACATATATGTGTCTCCACTCTCATAAAATGGGATATAAAGCCATTGTTCATTTGTATGTCGGACTACTTCCTGATGTACTAATGTAATTCATTTTCCATAATCACCTCTCACAACTAGTTATAATGGTGGATTTAATGTGTTTACATAATACTCATGACATAAATTTCATTTTATAAGTATAATATACCATATATATTCTTCAAATTACATCAAATAAAAAATAAAATATCTTTCGTGTGTATGTGTTGATTACCACCTCTACGAAATGATATGAATCATATTTTTAAACACCTCGCATGGATTAAAATATATATTTACTTAAAAATATAATGTTATATTTATTATATAATTATTAGTATTCAAATTTACAATATTACTTACCTTTTTCCCTCATATTCATTAAAATAAGAAAACATTTCTCATGTGTATGTAAGACCCACCATATCCATGATTATAACATAGTACATTTTTCATTACCATTATTAATGGTTGGTTATAAAAATATAATTTTTGTTTAAAATGGATATTATCATATTATTATTATATTTTATATGATACAAAAATTCTCCCTTTGACCACGATCAAAATACCAAAGCTGTATCAAAATTATAAAATGAACATCTTAAAAACACCCAACAAGGAATTAACTAATTAAGTGTTAAAATATATGATTAAAAGAAAAAAAAATAGATTAAGGATATGGTAAGAAACCTCAAAAAGTATCTAAATAAAAAAATAATTGATAAATGCTTATTATATTGGTATTAACATAAATACATTTCATATCAAGAGTAGTGGTATCTGATTTCATCTTACATTTGTTTCATTAAAGAGTATTTTAATATTATTCACCTAATTTAATTTATATATGGTACATAATAACATATTTAATTTTATTTCTTGAATACATCTTACATAATTTTATTTTATGTCACAATTTACCTTACTTACTCATAGGGGTTTTATGTTAAAAGTTAAAAAATTAGTAAGGGTTTTCATAACATTATTTTCATTAATTGAGTTATATCAAATATTTTTTGATATTCTTTTTCCATGATTATGTGTAAAATTAACCTTGTTTTATTTATGTATATTTGAAATTTTTTGTGGATTCAAATTTGTTACAATTAATCTCTCTATGGATTAATTCTCAATTAAAAGATACGGTCTTTGTAAGGGTTAATCATATCAAATTTTTGTCTTTGAGATTTATGTTTATGTTATGAACCTATATTATTTTATGATTTGTATATAACATCACATTGAATTTTCAGATAATTAATATCCATAAATTCGCTGTATTTTATGATTTATGTGATGTTATTCTTTCATGAGCATATGATTCAAAAGTAACCTAACTAGTAATTGATTTATGTTCTAATCTCAATTTAATTCAGATAATTTAAGATTGAATTTTCATTGAGGAAATTATATGATAATTATTTATTGAAAATATTTAATTTTCTTATCCTATGGATATTTCTTCAATTTTTATTTTTGAGAAACAATTTCTCCTTATTGATACTAAAAATAGTTCAGAAAATGCTTTTAAGAAAAGGTGACCTCAATTCCCCCTTTGGATTAGAAAACCTTTTTATTCAATATTTTATAAAAGGTTTTCATGAATTTTTTTAAATATTATTAATTTATTATTTAAAATACATTTATCCATGTGTAAAGTTTTTATATAAATGTTTAAAAATAACCTTATTTTTGTTTTATGAACAATTTACTTTTAACGAACATGTAAATAAAATTGTTATTTTAACGATTAAAACGTGAATAGAATTTTCCACCATCATGCATGCTCAATGAAT
Organism: Viscum album; assembly: GCA_963277665.1. Classification (NCBI taxonomy): domain Eukaryota; kingdom Viridiplantae; phylum Streptophyta; class Magnoliopsida; order Santalales; family Viscaceae; genus Viscum; species Viscum album. The sequence goes on along the minus strand of OY728135.1, from coordinate 1,640,692,355 downwards.
TATTGATTATTTTAAATGTTTTGATATTTAATTTTAATAATATTTTTTACTAATCTACTTGATATTTTTAAAAACTCTCTATGTAAATGGTATTTTACTAAATATTTTTTTAATGATTTTATATGGTATTTCTATTCATTAATGAAAAAGAACCTTGATTTTAATTATACACCACAAGGGATATGTTGTAATTAAACCATCATTATTCATTATATGGATAGATTATGATTTTTGAAAGTATATTTTAATGGAACATTATTTTTTTACCAGTAAATTGTGATATAAAAGAACAATGAAATTTTTTATATAAGTAAATTTAAGATTTAATTTTTATTGATTAGGTTAGGTTTCATGGAAATTATTTATGATGATGATTGAGACTGACATATCTATCTAATATATTGGGTAATTATTATATTCTTTGGACAATTATATATAAATTGTACCGTAATTGTTATTCCATATATATTTGGTTTTATATGCGTTCTACAAAGATAATGTATCATGATAACAACATGTTTTATTTATGATTTCTATGAGTATTTAATGGTCCCTTTAATCAATATTGAAATGAAATGAATTAAGATTATTTATTCTCATGATTCTTACCACTGAAAAATATTATTCCATGTCTCATGTTTTATGAACCAGGTTTTTAGGGATGTGAATTCTCTTATGTTATACTCATGATATTAAATTATGTCATCATACCCTTATGATAATGTTAACATCATTATTGGAATTCAATTGATAATTATTATATTTACCCTTATAGATAATTTTATATCACCCTTGTTGTGTTTTCCATTTCCCCAGGTTGTGAAGAATGTTATTTTTAGGGTATACAAAATTTGTTTACTAGATGAGATGATGTTGTTTTTTATAATGTATCAAAATTTATTATAAGAGTTTTCACTAAATCTAAAATATTATAAACCAAAAATTTCCTTTATTAGGTTATTGATAAAAAATTTCCTTTTTTCATATATGTTTTAGATGGTTGAAATTCATTCACATTTATTATAATAAAATCCAGAAATTTAAAGAAGATGTTTTAGCACTGAATCTAGTTGTGTGGGTTTTGGATTATTATAGTTGGTATTAAAGTAGTGTTTAGATACATATATATATTAAGATATTATAATATAAAGATAACTTAATAGTTATGAATACTATTATGGGCTTATAAGTTCAAGGTTGGTCATAAGATTAGATTTTTAAGCACCCCATTTATGATTATAAGTGATGGGACTTCGAGGTAACTAATGATATTTTAGAAGACATTTTTGTAACCCATAGGTTTAACATGATTAATTATTTTGAAGAATTCTATTAAATTTTGGGTATGTAATCTGAAGGGTATGATATAACCTTTGACATTTAAAAAATCATTAATTTTAAGGAAATTTGGGATAAAAAGGATTATTACATTTTGGGAATATTATAGGTTCAAGGTGGATTATTAATATAATTACCAAATATTTTCTTCTTTTTATAATGTAATTATATTTATATTGTTTTATAAAAAGGGAAACCCATTAGTCGGGTGATAACCCATCATGTACAGAAAGGTTTCTACACTTGAATCCAAAAATAATGGGAGACAATGGTGCATCACGTACCACTGGCCTCTGTGATGTTCTGGTAAGTTTGACATTGTATCTTTACTTATAGGATTTTATAGAAAAAGTTAATGTTTATTTTTTGGAAGATACGAATTATTTTATATATAAATATGGGATTAAAATTAATTTGATAATTATGTGATTATTTTTATTTTTGGAGGAATTTTGCAACAATTTTTTGGAACATTATATAATTAACAAAAACCAAAAATTATTAGATAATATGGGAATTTATTTGAAGAATAAAGTTTGCATTATATTTTGTATTAATATATTACATTAATGTGTATTTATGGTGATTCAGGTTATTTATGGAATTGATTAGAATATTTTAGAGACTATCTTATTATGGCCTATACTTTTTTTTGGGTATATGACTTTATGATTTACTAATATTGATTGGAGATAAACTTTAACTACATCTATGAACAACATGTGATCAAAACTATATTATTATTGTGTTTCAAGATTTATAAAAAAATATTTTATTGAATTTTAAAGTTTTTTATTTATCAAATGTTATATGTTGAACTTTGGGTATTATTTTTAATTATTATTTATTAATGTATTATTTCTTTTTATGAATGTTTATTCATTTTATGAATTATCTTACCTTGTGCTAACTATTATGGTTTTTTCCAATGTTCAAATATAAAATGAATATCTCGTTACCATTTTCTAGATTATGTGATCCATTAAAAGATGATGTTAGTGCTTTAGGCATGAATAATTCCTCATGAATTCTCAATATTTGTAGAAAAATATATCATTGTGGTGAAAATTGATTAAAGGATGAATGTTGATTTGTAAAGTAATTATATTTCCTTATGTTCTAATACTATATTCTAAATGAATTTATCATCTCTTGAAAAATGATTTTGAAACAATAATTTAATCTTATTACACTCATTTATGATGAACTGATGTACTTCTTCACACTATATTGATTTATAATTTTATGGGCATTAACTTCCTCACGATCATTCATATTAATGTAATAAAGTTTCTATACCACTATCCATAATTAATTTAACATTAAATTTTTATTATAATATATTATTTTCACAACCCACTAATTTTAATTTATTTATAAATCATGTTATGTGTTATTTGATAAGAACTTCATATTTCCCTTTTCATATTTTCAAGAGAATGTTTTATTAACCTTATTTATGATGTTGTTTTTCAAAAAAAAAATTATTTTCCAATGTCAAATCATTATTATCGGCATAATGTTCTCATTTTTAGGATGAAATTTTTTAAATAGGGGTGTGTAATATCCAAAAAATTTAAAGAAAAATTCAATACCATACATGACACTAAACAACTAGCTTCAACAAACAACCAAAATTATTAAATAAATTATAATACTCCGTAATTGAATTTTCTGGTATAAATAGTACTAACCATAATGTGATATATATATATATATATATTATATTTAAATAAATATCATTTAATTCTCATTAATTAAGCACTCAATTTTTATTAACATTATTTTATTCTAGAAAAATATGTTCGTTTAAAAAAAACTTTTTTTTAGAAAATATTATAATGAATTTTTAGAAAATTTAAATTAATACTTTATTAAAATCAATGAATTTTTAAATAAACATTGGAAAATAATATTTGGGTTTAAAAGTAACATTATTTATATAATATTATTGATAACTTAATTAGAATCAATTTTATATTATAATTTGACATCAAAAAATTTTATACATAAAAATTCATTTTTTCTAAAATATTATTTTTTTGAATTATTTTTCTTTAATTAGTTTCTAGAATATATATAAAATGAATATTAAAAAAGTAATTATATAGTTTTAATTAGTAGGCCCAAATTTTGAAAATACGACCCTTTAATGTTTTCCATTATGAAGAGTAAACCTAATAAAATAATATTACCATAGTAAATGTTAAATGGGTTAATTTGGGTTAAAACTAATGTGATAAGGATTAAGAAAATTTAAAAATATTTCCTTTTTTCACTATATGAGTCTATTTCATCCATAATCATCCAAAAATTTACAACATAACCTTTTTTACCATTTAATGTTTATTTTTACCTTAATAATATTTAAGTAAAAGATAATGTCCAAAATTTAACTTGCTTGTTTTTAATATCTATAATATTTTGTGACTGGGATAAAAACAAATTATGTAATATTATAATTGGTTATATTGATGATAAATTAAAATTTTATCATTTAAACTTATTTTTAATTTTTAGTTTTCAAATAAATACATTAAATGCATACATAATGTTTACACAATGCTTATGCAATAAGTAATAAAATCATATAACAAAATTTAAAAACTCTAAAATTAATACTTTTTGGGGTGAGTTAAATTATCCCACATAATTTTAAGAAAAAAAGAACTTAATATATATCATTTAATCATTTATATTAGGATTTTATTGTTTTCATGTTGTTTTCAATGTCAAATTAAGTAAATCGTTCCTAAACTCACATTAATAGTTTTTTATGTTGAATAATATTTTATTAAATTACATAACCACCATAAAAAAATTCAAGAGAAAAATTAGGATTATAAATGGAAAAACCATCATTAAATGTTCATTTATTATCAAAGGATCACTATATATGTAAAATTTTAACCCTCCAAAAAGTTATTACCATGGTTAAGGTAAGCAATTGTTAACCAAGGGGTGAAACCAAAATATATGGTTTAAAATGATATATAAACCTATAAAATATTTATTCATTGATTATATTAACACTATATAGCAATTATTATTTAATACATGTCATTTTGGATCTATTGGACATGAGTAAGACATATATTATATTATCATATTTCAAGAATTTCCGAAAATGATGATAATAATATTTAATTAAATGATTCAAAATTCACAAAAATACAATATCCATCCAATTTAATAATATATGGTCGAAAATATCCACCGTGTTCCATTTATAATTCACTATGTATTTTATTATTACTTTCATTACCCTTATTGAGTTACAAATTATGTTAAAGTGGTAATTGTTAAAGGTGTTAATGTGGGTTATAAAAAAATTATAATGGTGAAAAAAACACCTAATCATGTAAAATATTATTTGTTTAATATGATTTAGACTCATAATATTGTTAAGATTTAACTATAAAAATATTGGTCCATTTTAAATTCAAATTTAATATATATTAACATAATACTTCATGGAATTACAAGAATTCCTTACCCTCACTTATAAAAGGGTACCCCCTCTCCATCTCCCTATACACTTCATTATTATTTTATTTCTACTAGTAACTACCCAAATACCATTATAAATTCTCTCCCCATAATTAAAAGGACTTATTTTCGGTATAATACAATACTTATAGGGATTAAAATGTAAAGAATTGGAGGTTGTCCAAAGAAGAGGTGTATCTTTTAACCGAATGTTTTAGTTTTATTTCATCTATTACATACTTCAAATAATCATCAACCATGATGATATAATAACATAAGTATATCCCACATAATGAGATTTTTTACGTTAATGGGTTATACTATATGCATTTCATCATTTTAAAATAGGAAACAAAACGGCAATTCTTCTCTATGGTAGACTACGACCTCACGAACAGATATAATTCATTTCCCATCACCACATCTCACAAATGGTTATAATTATGTATTTAATGATTATATATGACACTCATGGAATAATTGGAATATTTTAAGGATAATATATCATTTATTATATTTTCATTTCATCTATTGAAAAATGATAATGTCATTTATACGTACATTTGGTTTACCACTTCCACGAACTGATGTGATTCAATATTTGTTAATGATTCACATTGATGGTTTATATAATTTACTAAAAGAAAAATAGGATATATAAGATATTATTATCATTTTTGAAGATAAAATAGTACTTACCTTATTTCTATCATGTTCTTTTAAAAAGAAAAATGTTACACATGCTAATGTATGACATATCCTCTTGATGATTATAATGTGGTTCATATTCATAACCATTTTTTATATTTTCTTTTAAAAGTAAAATTGATTCATATAAATTTTAATTATTTAGTTATTATTTTTATTAATATTATTTAAATAATATTCATTTCTCTATTATCAACGCACTGAATCAATTTTGATGTTATGAACAGAACATCCCCAAAACACATGATTTAGACATAACTGATTAATTATTTGAATATGTCCTAATAAATAATGAATTAAAGTGTTTATGTATATGGTATTTAACCAATAAAATTATATTTATAAGTGAAATAATTTATATAATTTATGTATATAGGGGTTAAGGACATAAATATCATGTATGGACTAAAGGTAAGGGACTTCATCTAATTTTCCTTTCATTGAAATATATTTTAATGTTATACACCAAATTTTTTTATATTGTGTATATAAAACACATTCTCATTTCATATTATGAATCGTTAATACTTTAGGGTATTTTAGGATAACATTATTATTAATTCATTCAATGGGCTTGGATTCGAAATTCACCAAAGTCATAAGGGGTTTTCTAACTCAGTTTTCTTTCATTGAGTTTTATCACAAATTTATTTATTATAATATTCTTATATTATGTATAAAATTACCATTGTTTGATTTCTCTTGTTATTTTGATTTTTTTGTATCTAAATTTTTTACACCTGATCTCTTTATTAATCAAATCTTAATTAAAATTTAAGATCTCATAAAAGGTTATTCATAAAGAAATTTTCTTCTTTGAGACATATGATTAGGTTATGAACCTATATTATTTTATGAGGTGTATATATTTTCATTTGACATGGCACATCGTGAATATAATTATTTCCATGATATTTTCTGATCCAGTTTTAATTATTCATTAATGGGATTATGAATCAAAAGTTACCAAATTGATAACAAACTTATATTTTGATCTCATTTTAATCAGGATTATTTCAGCATGAATTTTTTTTGAAGATATTTTATGATACGTCTTTAATAGACTCAGTTGATTTTTTTCTCTCTGTATATTTCTATAATTTTCTAAGTACCATTTTCCCTTTATTTATTACTAAAAATGTTTCTAAAAATTCTTTTAAGAAAATTTAACCTTTTCACATATTTTTGTCAGAAAACCTTTTACTTCTATTATTTTAAAATGTTTTAATGATTTTTTTTGACTATCTTAAAATGATTTTATGATTAGTTTTTTCCAATGTATAAATTATTACAACATAGTTTAAAATAATATTCATTTAATTTTTTAAATAAGGTACCTTTACTGAGGTTATATTAAAAATCATTATATTTAAGATTACGATATGAATATAATTTCATACAGTCAGAACTGTTTTATGCATAAAATATTATATTAGAATTTTATATAGTTAATATTCAAGAAAATTATTTTCCTAACATTCAATATATTTTTGAATTTCTTTTCAATGTAGAAAATTTATTTTCCTAAAAAATCATAATAAAGATTTTAATGATATTTTTATTCATCAACGAAGACAACCCATTATTTTTATTATAATACAATAGTTATATGTTGTAATTATACTATCCTTATTCATTACCTATATGGATTATTATTTTTTAAAATTTATTTCCATGTTACTTGTTATATTTCCTTGTGTAAATAAACCAATGAATGAGCAATGGATTTTTTTACATCGATAAATGGTATATTTCTTGTGTTATGATGATTTGTTGGTCCATGGATTTCTTTTATGAATATGGGTGACAACTATATAGCTCATGGTGATGTGTGATCCCAATATTTCTTATAATGAAGGATTAGTCACATATAGATCTCTAATGTGTTGAGTTATAGATATTTTCTACAAAAACATATGTTGGAATTCAACTATAATAGTCATTCAACACATAAGTGTTCTGGTAATAGTACTATAAAGATAATTTTACATTATATGATCAAATTTTATTTATGCATTGTATTATTTTGTAATGGTTCATTTGATCATGATTTATATTACTTTTTTATTGATTGTTTATTTTCCTGAATCTTACTTTAGATACATATTTATGCCATGTTAGGTGTTTTATGATCCATGTTTTGATGGTCGAGTCTAATCATATGTTATGCTCATAAAATTTGATTATTTCATCATACCCTTATGATCATTGAAATATCCATAATAACATTCAATTGATAAATTTTATGTCTACCCAAACTGATCATTTTATATCACACTTTTCATGTTTTCCATTTCCTCTGGTTAGGCTGAAAGGTTTTAAGTATATTATGATTTTAAAGGTAAATAGATGACATTGTAATGATTTTTATGAACCATATGTTCACATGGACAGGTTTTTATGTATGACTTTATCCTCATTATCAAAATAAAATATAAACCTAAAAGGTGAATTGGTATCTGATATAATATTTCTTTTGATTTTTTATGATTCATATGGTTGAAATTTGGTCACATTTATTCATATAAATTCTACAAATGTAAATATGATTTTTTAGCATAGGATAAAAAAGTGTGGGATCAAGGCTATTACTATGGGGAAATTGAGGTTCCTATGGGACCCAGTTGTTACATCAATGTTGTTATATTTACATATATTCATTATTTCATCTAAAAATTCTTAACTCAATCCAATTCAAAAATATATTCAAGGTGGCAGTGGGAAATATTTTCTATTGGAAATATATCAATAGGAATATTTTTAGGTTTATAAAAAATATTATCTTTAATTTTGGATATGTTTTGTATCTTATCATACATCAATCTCATGAACTATAAGTAATTAGGTGTGGCTAGGAATTCTATCCCATAATATTTTGTTCTTGATAGGTTTGATATCCAAATTATATTATAGAAATATATTGGTTTTATACCTATGGTATTGAAACCTCTAAAAGTATATTAGATCAAGATCAACATGGATGATGTACCCAAAGAAAAACTGAGACCAGTTTTATGTGGTAGTTTTTTGACCACCAAGGGAAGGATCTCTTCTATTTATTTAAGGATTTTGGGTGATCCCTTTATTTTAATTTTAAAGTAGATGGGGTTATCATTGATCATCTTTTTACACATTTCATTTTTTGGGGTATTCTTTTCCATGAGGAATATTCCACTCTCATTGGGAATTATATCAAATAACAAAATGTCTCCCTCGATTAGAGACTAGCTGTAGAATGGGAAGATTTCAAGTGTTACAATAACAACATGGATATTGTGGTGAGTGAATCCTTTCATGAGGGAAATAGGGTGGATATCATTATTGAAAATGTAACACCCCAGGTAAATAAAGAATATGAAATTTTCATATTTATCCATATTTTTGAATAAAATATTAATATGACTTTAAAGGGGACGCTATGCTCGATGGCGTACCCAACACGCAACAACGAGTTTCTTGGGAACCTTACGTTGCACTCTAATAATAAAATAATATTATTTTAAATGGTAGTTAATATGTAGCCATTGTAATGGCGGGAATGGATAGAAATAACTAAAATATGATTATATATGTTCTTAAATGTTTTTACATTTATACAATAAAAGATAAAGGCTTAAAATACGGAAAGAATTCAATTTTAGGCGTATATGCCCTAGTTTTCACTAAAGGTTCACTTATCACCTTTTGATGGAGAACCATCATTAAATATAGTTTTGTTCACTCTTAAACATTCTTTTGGACCAAATAAAACTCTTATTAAGAATCGGAACATCAAAATTTACTTTGTGTAAATTTTTGGTATCTTTCCGATAAAGTTCATTTTTTTAATGAATAGTGTAAAAATGTGTATTTTAATTCAAAACCACTTTTTAATATAATTTATTTATATGATTAGATTGTAATTTTAATTGGTTTTAAAGTGAAATTAGAAAATATTTTTACCATTAATTCCAATAGTGGTCGTTGGAATTAATTTCACTTTGAAATCAGACTTAAACTAGTGTCAATCTTTTGATACTTATTGTTTCATAAAAACACACTATTTGTCATGACAGCGAGACTTAATTATTAAATTAATTAATGTGACTTATATGTTTTGAATTTTGTAAAACGGACTTCATTTTTGAATTCAGAATATCAAATATAGCTTAGGGTGAATTTTTGGGAGTTTTCTGAAAAACTTCAATTTTTGATGAATAGTGAAACCACTAAGTGGTACTTATAAAAACTGATTTTCCGTTTAAATGAAATTTTTCCATCATTGTGTTTTTATTTTCAAAAATCCGACATACATGGTTGTCATTAAGAAGTAAAATGTGGTTCAATGAGATTAAAATAATTTTTTGGTGAATAGTAACTTATTAAGTTTTTAATCGCGATTAGTGGTAATTATTGTAGTTTAAGGTAAAAATAATGCTTTAATAAAATGAGATGAGCTTGACACATGTCTTACCCTCATTGGTTGTGTCATGGCCAACCACGACAAGCCATGGGTCAACTTGGGGACCCCATGGATCCACTTTGGTTGGGAAATGACATAAATAACTTTTTATTTAATGTAAAAATAAAAATGACACAAACATGATATGTTTTACTAATAAAATTTTTATGTGGGGTTATACAAGTCATATTTTTGATTATAAATCTTCATTGGAAAGATAAAAAGATTTCCTACATCATTGTATTTTTTTATAATTTTTAGACATTAAATAAATTAAATTATTTATGACATAATAATGATGCAGCGATGACATCATTATTTGACGATTTAAATAAAATGGAAAGATAATGTAACATCTTTGAACTACACACATCCAAAACTTATTGGATGAGTGGATTTCGAAGCCTTATCACCTTATCCACGAATTATATCAATGTGGGAACTTTTGAAACCGAAACACCTTTTCAAATAAAGTAATATTTCTTTACTTTCCAAAAGTGCCCCTCCTCTCCTCTGATAAAAGGCCCCCACCTCTACCTCATTTCACACACTCCTCATGCCTTTGGCTCGGCAAAACCCTGACCATTTACTCTCTCCACATCCCTCTCCTCATCCTAGAGGATTCCCTTTGGGCATAATCCTTTCAAAGGAAGCCTTTAGGCTCAAATCAAAAGGAGATACACTTTTAAAGGTAATTCATTCTCTCATGTTCATTTGTTTTATTTTGCTTCTCCAACCCCCTAAACTCTTTTTATTTACATCTTTTGTAACAACACCAGTATCTTAAATATACTAGGATTTTGTTATAAGATTTATTCGAGCTACAGTCTTACACAACTACATCAAATGGTTAAAGAACATACGGTTTCCGTGGATGGTGAAATTCTGCCTCCCGAAACGATGATTGTTCAATACTCATTTAACACCTTCAAAGGTGGCCATTATGATGTCACTATTTTTATATATGATATATAATATGTTTATGTTTTATTTATGCTTCTGTATTTTTCATTTTTCTCTTACCTTTATGGCTTCCATTATGGGTATACGCGATATCTTCATTTAAGGAAGTGCGTACTACCGCCCCTCAAAGTGATTTGATTCGTTAAATACCATATGTGGGATGTATAAAGGATGGAAATATAATATTATATATGATATTATACTGGAATTATAGTATAACTTTATATAATTATTATTCCATTCTATAAAATACGAAATAGAAATGAAAGTAGCATTCATGCGTACGTACGGCTTACCGTCTCTATGAACGGTGCATTTCATTTCTTACCTCTAAATGATTATGTAATGATATAAATGCATGCATGTACTGGATATATATGACTTATATGATATCTACATAATGAATACAATTCTGGATATAATAAACATTTGTCCACAAGAACAACATGTAATTGTAAGAAGTCCACTTTCAACTTAAGAACCAAATATCGGCAAAACAAATATTATTAACTTAAATGATTACATAATGTTTATGACATGGTAATAAGTGGTATAAAAGTAAAAATGAACATGAAAAAGGTTCTTAAGGAAGTATAAATTAACTCAAGTGTATTATTCAGGAGATTAAAGAACGATCGAGTCAAGTCGAACCCGAGGTAAGGGATCCTACTCCTCTCTTTCTTTTTAAGTACACACTTTTATGTAATTCCTTTTAAAGCTCATCTTTCTTGTTATTGGGATGATATTTTATATTACACTTACTGTAATTTTTATGTTCATGTGATGATAGACCCTAATATCTCTCATCAATCCATTTTGGATGTTTTGAGTGGCGCTGTTAGGCTGCTGAACTTTCGTAAGAGATCTAACCTCTCTCTTTATTTTTAAGTACTCTCCTTTCTGTCACTTCTTTTAAGCTCCTATTTGTAATGTTGGGGGATGTTCTTTTATATTACTCTTTCTGTACATTTTATTTTAATTTGATGAGATACCCTATTTGATCTCATCAATCCATTTCGGATGTTTTATGTGGCGCCGTTAGGCTGTCGAGTTTTCGTAAAGGATTTTTCATCTCACTTTTATTCCCGTGAGATTTATGCTAAATTTGCCACCAATTCCATTGAGTGGTGTATGTACTGCCCATTATTATACTCTTTGTGTAATATACTTTCGTTTATGAGTATTTACATCAATTATCTATTGTCCTTCTTTCATGGGGTGTATGTTTTGAAAGATACCCAAGTCGGTAATGGAACCTTTCACCCTCCTCTTTTTTAAAAGACTTCTTTTGTTGGGTCTTTTAATTTACATATTGTTATGTTGGGATATGTTATAATATATCCTTATTGATGTAAATTTTATGTCCATGTGATGAGATACACTTTTTTATCTCTCAACAACTCTTTTTGATGTGATGTCGTTAGGCTGTCAAGGGAACTTTTTAACCCAATATCGATTTCTTTGGGTTCAACATGTAGTCATTGAATATGTCATCCATTGAATATGTGTGAATGACCTTTTATTGTTTTACACTTAATATCCACTTATATTGGGTGTATTTATATTTGTCACACATATTTTTGAGATTGATTTGTCCTTAATTTAAGGATACCTTCTTTATAAGGGATTTCATCACATTTGACATTTCTATTGAGGGTTCATTGTTGTTATGCACAATTTCACTCTTATATGGTGTATATACTGTCCTTTGGAGTATTATATCATGAATACATTTATTCTCATGATATTATAAAGTTCTGACTAAATGTTATTCCTCAATTATTGTATTCAAGTGTCTCTAATTTTGGTAAAACCCCTTTAACCAAAATATCGTTTTAAATGTTTTAATTATTTGTTCTTATTAATATCCATGTTTTCAAAATGGTTTTAAGGATTTATTTATATGGATATTAATGGTTTAAAATTTTAACCTTCAAGGTGGTATGGGACACTTTGATTCAAAAATCTCTTTTAAATGTTTTAAATGGTTTTGAAAATGGTTTTTTTATGGATTCATTATTTCAATATCCTAAAATGTTATATTGTGATTGAAATTTGGAAATGTTATATTTCCTTTATGCATGTTTTATGTGATAAATTTATGTTATGGTTCTTGGGAATTGTTATAAAAACGGGTGGTTCCATGATAAACTAAGGGAGGGTGAGCCCGATATAGCTCTCCAATGCATTAGGTAACGCGAAGGAGTGAAACAATAAGGTTTCTCCGAAGAGATTTAGGGAATATACTGTGATGGGTATTCCAAACGTAACCAAGAGGGTTACTCCCTACATAAGAATGTTATGAATGCCTCAAGTTACCTTTATGTCTTATGTTTTCTATGATTTATTCATGATTTGATATGCCTATGTTTTATGGGTAAAGTATGATTTCATTCTTACGTATATATGAACTCATGTTTCCTTTCCATATTTTTATAACCCTTACTGAGCTTTTTATGCTCATCCCAAGTTTTTGAAATGTTTTTCACAGGTCAAGGGAAAGGTACATGATTTGATGATAGTGTCAAGGATGTGTCAAGAAAGAATCCGTGTTTTATTTTAAATAGGTTTCCGTTGATGGGAAGAATCAATATTGTCTTTTATGTAACCACTTTGTTTAAATGTGGAATGTAATGCAAGTTTCATGATCTAATTCTCTAAAACTCTAAACCTGAAAAGATCCTTAATGTGTAATCTTGTAATAACTCAAGATTAAGTAAGGTTTAAGGTTGGGGCCTTATAGTTGGTATCAGAGGTCGGTTTAGACTACTTTAGAGGTTAGGGTATTCTTTTAGCATAAGTGACATTACCATAATGGTTAGGATTTCAGAAAGAGTCCTAATTTTAGATAAAGTGAATGAGTAAGTATATCTTAGTGTTTACCTTACTCATTAGTACATGATGGTTTTGTTGATATACTCACAATGAACTTTTTGGTTTTAGTAAATAGCTGGATCTAGCAGGCACCAAAGTGACAATGGGTTTGAAGGAAACTGTGGTGGTTCTCTGATTAAGATACTGGATGAGATGGGGGATTCAATGAGGAATCTCATGGATGTTCTAAACCAACTATCAAGGAGTCATGATCAACCACTTCAACCTTGGTGAGTTCTCTAATGCATCATGTACGAGATGGCCAACTCGATGTGGAAATTCAGGTAATAATTATTAAGTTAACCATTAGGGTTTATATGATCCTTACTTTTGAGGTAATTATGGGTTATTATATGATATGATGGAAAATGAAGGGCATGAGATAAACTTGAGGTTAAAATATGTTATGATTATTCTTGAAGATTTTATCTCATTTTGGGGAATGTTTTAAGAATTATATAGTTTTGGAAAAAGGATAACACGTAGACCGTGTGACATCCCGTCACGTCGGACAAAGCTGCGGGAATCGAACCCACAACCAATGTGCGACTGGTATTTATCGCCTAACACTGGACTACGTAAAGTCCCTGGTTATTTTGACTGATTCATTCTAGTTATATGATTTTATGAATTAAGAGTAAGTTGATTTTGGGTTATTTATGAAAATGATCAACCTATCGTGGAGGATATGTGATTAGGTTAATTACTTTTCAAAACGAGACATTAGGAGAAACTGATATTGTTTGGAGATAAATGTTACGATTTATCTTGGAAGACTATGCGACTAAATACTTCAAATATTTGGGTTTGAATCTTATATTGGTTTACTTTGAAGAATTTTATGGACAAATTGATTATAGAATGGTCCTCGTTGAACTTTGGGTTTTGTTGGACAAATTTTGGAGATTAAGAATAGATTTTCTTTTTATAAAGGGTTATCCTTTTCTGGATCATCTGATCTTGTACTAGCCTTTTTGGATTTGGTTTTGGTTAAAGTCTAAATACATGGGAAGTATATAGTTCTATTTTGTGGATTAGGTGATTCTCTAGAAGTTGATTATAGTACTCTTAATTTGAACAAGTCTTCCTAAATACTCGCCTTTTGGAGAAAATATGAGTTTGTGTAAGGAATCTAATAAAAGTTGAGAGTCAACATGATAAGTGATTATGTTTCCTTATGAATAAATTCCTCAATAAAAAGTAACTTAAAACAAAAATGTTGTCTATTAACTTTTCCTACTGGGGAACCCAACACCGTTTATCCCATCACAAGTTTGTGATTTTCTTAATGTTAACTTTCTCCTAAACATGTTTTCTATCACTCTCCATTAGAACATGACCCTATGTTTTCTCCTCCATGTCCATATTTTCATACTTGGAATCCTAGTATGGGTTAACTCGGGTGACCTATGTGGTTATCTTTCTTTATTTTAAAGTGATTGTTTTACCGACTCTTGTTCCGATGTGGGACGTTCAAGGATGTTTCCAAGCACAATTTTAAAATTGTGAGAACGCAATTCCCAAAAGGGGGGAAGGATGTAACACCCCAGGTAAATAAAGAATATGACATTTTTATATTTATCCATATTTTTGAATAAAATATTAATATGACTTTAAAGGGGACGCTATGCTCGATGGCGTACCCAACACGCAACAACGAGTTTCTTGGGAACCTTACGTTGCACTCTAATAATAAAATAATATTATTTTAAATGGTAGTTGACATGTAGCCGTTGTAATGGAGGGAATGGATATAAATAACTAAAATATGATTATATATGTTCTTAAATGTTTTTACATTTATACAATAAAATATAAAGGCTTAAAATACGGAATGAATTCAATTTTAGGCGTATATGCCCTAGTTTTCACTAAAGGTTCACTTATCACCTTTTGATGGCGAACCGTCATTAAATATAGTTTTTTTCACTCTTAAACATTCTTTTGGACCAAATAAAACTCTTATTAAGAATCGGGACATCAAAATTTACTTTGTGTAAATTTTTGGTATCTTTCCGATAAAGTTCATTTTTTTAATGAATAGTGTAAAATGTTGTATTTTAATTCAAAACCACTTTTTAATATAATTTATTTATATGATTAGATTATATTTTGAATTGGTTTTAAAGTGAAATTAGAAAATATTTTTACCATTAAATCCAATAGTGGTCGTTGGAATTAATTTCACTTTGAAATCAGACTTAAACTAGTGTCAATCTTTTGATACTTATTGTTTCATAAAAACACGCTATTTTTCTTGACAGCGGGACTTAATTATTAAATAAATTAATGTGACTTATATGTTTTGAATTTTGTAAAACGGACTTCATTTTTGAATTCAGAATATCAAATATAGCTTAGGGTGAATTTTTGGGAGTTTTCTGAAAAACTTCAATTTTTGATGAATAGTGAAACCACTAAGTGGAACTTATAAAAACTGATTTTCCGTTTAAATGAAATTTTGCCATCATTGTGTTTTGATTTTTAAAAATCCGACATACATGGTTTTCATTAAGAAGTAAAATGTGGTTCAATGAGATTAAAATAATTTTTTGGTGAATAGTAACTTATTAAGTTTTTAATCGCGATTAGTGGTATGTAGTGTAGTTTAAGGTAAAAATAATGCTTTAATAAAATGAGATGAGCTTGAAACATGTCTTACCCTCATTGTTTGTGTCATTGCCGACCAAGACAAACCATGGGTCAACTTGGGGACCCCATGGATCCACTTTGGTTGGGAAATGACATAAATAACTTTTTATTTAATGTAAAAGTAAAAATGACACAAACATGATATGTTTTACTAAAACAATTTTTAAGTGGGGTTATACAAGTCATATTTTTGATTATAAATATTCATTGGAAAGATAAAAAGATTTACTACATCATAGTATTTTTTTATAATTTTTAGACATTTAATAAATTAAATTATTTATGACATAATAATGATGCAGCGATGACATCATTATTTGACGATTTAAATAAAATGGAAAGATAATGTAAAATCCATGAACTAAACATGTCCAAAACTTATTGGATGAGTGGATTTCGAAGACTTATCACCTTATCCACGAATTATATCAATGTGGGACCTTTTGAAACCGAAACACATTTTCAAATAAAGTAATATTTCTTTACTTTCCAAAAGTGCCCCTCCTCTCCTCTTATAAAAGGCCCCCACCTCTACCTCATTTCACACACTCCTCAAGCCTTTGGCTCGGCCAAACCCTGACCATTTACTCTCTCCACATCCCTCTCCTCATCCTAGAGGATTCCCTTTGGGCATAATCCTTTCAAAGGAAGCCTTTAGGCTCAAATCAAAAGGAGATACACTTTTAAAGGTAATTCATTCTCTCATGTTCATTTGTTTTATTTTGCTTCTCCAACCCCCTAAACTCTTTTTATTTACTTATTTTGTAACAAAACCAGTATCTTCAATATACTAGGATGTTGTTATAAGATTTATTCGAGCTACACTCTCACACAACTACATCAAATGGTTAAAGAACATACGGTTTCCGTGGATGGTGAAATTCTGCCTCCCGAAACGATGATTGTTCAATACTCATTTAACACCTTCAAAGGTGGCCATTATGATGTCACTATTTTTATATATGATATATAATATGTTTATGTTTTATTTATTCTTCTGTATTTTTCATTTTTGTCTTACCTTTATGGCTTCCATTATGGGTATACGCGATATCTTCATTTAAGGAAGTGCGGACTACCGCCCCCACAAAGTGATTTGATTCGTTAAATACCATATGTGGGATGTATAAAGGATGGAAATATAATATTTTATATAATATTATACTGGAATTATAATATACCTTTATATAATTATTATTCCATTCTATAAAATACGAAATAGAAATGAAAGTAGCGTTCATGCGTACGTACGGCTTACCGTCTCCATGAACGGTGCATTTCATTTCTTACCTCTAAATGATTATGTAATGTTATAAATGCATGCATGTACTAGATATATATGACATATATGATATCTAAATAATGAATACAATTCAGTATATAATAAAAATTTGGCCACACGAACAACATGTAATTGTAAGAAGTCCACTTTCGACTTAAGAACCAAATATCGGCAAAACAAATATTATTAACTTAAATGTATACATAATGTTTATGACATGGTAATAAGTGGTATAAAAGTAATAATGAACATGAAAAAGGTTCTTAAGGAAGTATAAATTAACTCAAGTGTATTATTGAGGAGATTAAAGAACGATCGAGTCAAGTCGGACCCGAGGTAAGGGATCCTACTCCTCTCTTTCTTTTTAAGTACACACTTTTATGTCATTCCTTTTAAGGCTCATCTTTCTTGTTATTGGGATGATATTTTATATTAACCTTACTGTAATTTTTATGTTCATGTGATGAGAGACCCTAATCTCTCTCATCAATCCATTTTGGATGTTTTGAGTGGCGTCGTTAGGCTTCCGAACTTTCTTAAGAGATCTAACCTCTCTCTTTATTTTTAAGTACTCTCCTTTCTGTCACTTCTTTTAAGCTCCTATTTGTAATGTTGGGGGATGTTCTTTTATATTCCTCTTTCTGTAAATTTTATTTTAATGTGATGAGATACCCTATTTGATCTCATCAATCCATTTCGGAAGTTTTATGTGGCGCCGTTAGGCTGCCGAGTTTTCGTAAGGGATTTTTCATCTCACTTTTCTTCCCGTGAGATTTATGCTACATTTGCCACCAATTCCATTGAGTGGTGTATGTACTGCCCATTATTCTACTCTTTGTGTAATATACTTTCGTTTATGAGTATTTTCATCAATTATCTATTGTCCTTATTTCATGGGGTGTATGTTTTGAAAGATACCCAAGTCGGTAATGGAACCTTTCACCCTCCTCTTTTTTAAAAGACTTATTTTGTTGGGTCTTTTAATTTACATATTGTTATGTTGGGATATGTTATAATATATCCTTATTGATGTAAATTTTATGTCCATGTGATGAGATACACTTTTTTATCTCTCAACAACTCTTTTTGATGTGATGTCGTTAGGCTGTCAAGGGAACTTTTTAACCCAATATCGATTTCTTTGGGTTCAACATGTAGTCATTGAATATGTCATCCATTGAATATGTGTGAATGACATTTTATTGTTTTACAGTTAATATCCACTTATATTGGGTGTATTTATATTTTTCACACATATTTTTGAGATTGATTTGTCCTTAATTTAAGGATACCTTCTTTATAAGGGATTTTATCACATTTGACATTTCTATTGAGGGTTCATTGTTGTTATGCACAAATTCACTCTTATATGGTGTATATACTATTCTTTGGAGTATTATATCATGAATCCATTTATTCTCATGATATTATAAAGTTCTGACTAAATGTTATTCCTCAATTATTGTATTCAAGTGTCTCTAATTTTGGTAAAAACCCCTTTAACCAAAATATCGTTTTAAATGTTTTAATTATTTGTTCTTATTAATATCCATGTTTTAAAAATGGTTTTAAGGATTTATTTATATGGATATTAATGGTTTAAAATTTTAACCTTCAAGGTGGTACGGGACACTTTGATTCAAAAATCTCTTTTAAATGTTTTAAATGGTTTTGAAAATGGTTTTTTTATGGATTCATTAATTCAATATCCTAAAATGTTATATTGTGATTGAAATGTGGAAATGTTATATTTCCTTTATTCATGTTTTATGTGATACATTTATGTTATGGTTCTTGGGAATTGTTATGAAAACGGGTGGTTCCGTGATAAACTAAGGGCGGGTGAGCCCGATATAGCTCTCCAATGCATTAGGTAACGCGAAGAAGTGAAACGATAAGGTTTCTCCGAAGAGATTTAGGGAATATACTGTGATGGGTATTCCAAACGTAACCAAGAGGGTTACTCCCTACATAAGAATGTTATTAATGCCTCAAGTTACCTTTATGTCTTATGTTTTCTATGATTTATTCATGATTTGATATGCCTATGTTTTATGGGTAAAGTATGATTTCATTCTTTTGTATATATGAACTCATGTTTCCTTTCCATATTTTTATAACCCTTACTGAGCTTTTTATGCTCATCCCAAGTTTTTGAAATGTTTTTCACAGGTCAAGGGAAAGGTACATGATGTGATGATAGTGTCAAAGATGTGTCAAGAAAGAATCCGTGTTTTATTTTAAATAGGTTTCCGTTGATGGGAAGAATGAATATTGTATTTTATGTAACCACTTTGTTTAAATGTGGAATGTAATGCAAGTTTCATGATCTAATTCTCTAAAACTCTAAACCTGAAAATATCCTCAATGTGTAATCTTGTAATAACTCAATATTAAGTAAGGTTTAAGGCTGGGGCCTTATAGTTGGTATCAGAGGTCGGTTTAGATAACTTTAGAGGTTAGGGTATTCTTTTAGCATAAGTGACATTACCATAATGGTTAGGATTTCAGAAAGAGTCTTAATTTTAGATAAATTGAATGAGTAAGTATATCTTAGTGTTTACCTTCCTCATTAGTACATGATGGTTTTGTTGATATACTCACACTGAACTTTTTGGTTTTAGTAAATAGCTGGATCTAGCAGGAACCAAAGTGACAATGGGTTTGAAGGAAATTGTGGTAGTTCTCTGATTAAGATACTGGATGAGATGGGGGATTCAATGAGGAATCTCATGGATGTTCTGAACCAACTATCAAGGAGTCATGATCAACCACTTCAACCTTGGTGAGTTCTCTAATGCATCATGTACGAGATGGCCAACTCGATGTGGAAATTCAGGTAATAATTATTAAGGTAACCATTAGGGTTTATATGATCCTTACTTTTGAGGTAATTATGGGTTATTATATGATATGATGGAAAATGAAGGGAATGAGATAAACTTGAGGTTAAAATATGTTATGATTATTCTTGAAGATTTTATCTCATTTTGGGGAATGTTTTAAGAATTATATAGTTTTGGAAAAAGGACAACACGTAGACCGTGTGACATCCTGTCGCGTCGGACAAAGCTGCGGGAATCGAACCCACAACCAATGTGCGACTGGTATTTATCGCCTACCACTGGACTACGTAAAGTCCCTGGTTAGTTTGACTGATTCATTCTAGTTATATGATTTTATGAATTAATAGTAAGTTGATTTTGGGTTATTTATGAAAATGATTAACCTATCGTGGAGGATATGTGATTAGGTTAATTACTTTTCAAAACGAGACTTTAGGAGCAACTGATATTGTTTGGAGATAAATGTTATGATTTATCGTGGAAGACTATGCGACTAAATCCTTCAAATATTTGGGTTTCAATCTTATATTGGTTTACTTTGAAGAATTTTATGGACAAATTGATTATAGAATGGTCCTCGTTGAACTTTGGGTTTTGTTGGACAAATTTTGGAGATTAAGAATAGATTTTCTTTTTATAAAGGGTTATCCTTTTCTGGATTATCTGATCTTGTACTAGCCTTTTTTGTTTTGGTTTTGGTTAAAGTCTAAAGACATGGGAATTATATAGTTCTATTTTGTGGATTAGGTGATTCTCTAGAAGTTGATTATAGTACTCTTAATTTGAACAAGTCTTCCTAAATACTCGCCTTTTGGAGAAAATATGAGTTTGTGTAAGGAATCTAATAAAAGTTGAGAGTCAACATGATAAGTGATTATGTTTCCTTAAGAATAAATTCCTCAATAAAAATTAACTTAAAACAAAAATGTTGTCTATTAACTTTTCCTACTAGGGAACCCAACACCGTTTAACCCATCACAAGTTTGTGATTTTCTTATTGTTAACTTTCTCCTAAACATGTTTTCTATCACTGTCCATTAGAACATGACCCTATGTTTTCTCCTCCATGTCCATATTTTCATACTTGGAATCCTAGTATGGGTTAACTCGGGTGACCTCTGTGCTTATCTTTCTTTATTTTAAAGTGATTGTTTTACCAACTCTTGTTCAGATGTGGGACGTTCAAGGATGTTTCCAAGCGCAATTTTAAAATTGTGAGGACGCAATTCCCAAAAGGGGGGAAGGATGTAAAACCCCAGGTAAATAAAGAATATGACATTTTCATATTTATCCATATTTTTGAATAAAATATTAATATGACTTTAAAGGGGACGCTATGCTCGATGGCGTACCCAACACGCAACAACGAGTTTCTTGGGAACCTTACGTTGCACTCTAATAATAAAATAATATTATTTTAAATGGTAGTTAACATGTAGCCGTTGTAATGGCGGGAATGGATAGAAATAACTAAAATATTATTATATATGTTGTTAAATGTTTTTACATTTATACAATAAAAGATAAAGGCTTAAAATACGGAAAGAATTCAATTTTAGGCGTATATTCCCTAGTTTTCACTAAAGGTTCACTTATCACCTTTTGATTGCGAACCGTCATTAAATATAGTTTTGTTCACTCTTAAACATTCTTTTGAACCAAATAAAACTCTTATTAAGAATCGGGACATCAAAATTTACTTTGTGTAAATTTTTGGTATCTTTCCGATAAAGTTCATTTTTTTAATGAATAGTGTAAAATGTTGTATTTTAATTCAAAACCACTTTTTAATCTAATTTATTTATATGATTAGATTATATTTTTAATTGGTTTTAAAGTGAAATTAGAAAATATTTTTACCATTAAATCCAATAGTGGTCGTTGGAATTAATTTCACTTTGAAATCAGACTTAAACTAGTGTCAATCTTTTGATACTTATTGCTTCATAAAAACACGCTATTTGTCATGACAGCGGGAATTAATTATTAAATTAATTAATGTGACTTATATGTTTTGAATTTTGTAAAACGGACTTCATTTTTGAATTTAGAATATCAAATATAGCTTAGGGTGAATTTTTGGGAGTTTTCTGAAAAACTTCAATTTTTGATGAATAGTGAAACCACTATGTGGTACTTATAAAAACTGATTTTCCGTTTAAATGAAATTTTGCCATAATTGTGTTTTGATTTTCAAAAATCCGACATACATGGTTGTCATTAAGACGTAAAATTTGGTTCAATGAGATTAAAATAATTTTTTGGTGAATAGTAACTTATTAAGTTTTTAATCGCGATTAGTGGTAATTAGTGTAGTTTAAGGTAAAAATAACGCTTTAATAAAATGAGATGAGCTTGAAACATGTCTTACCCTCATTTGTTGTGTCATGTCCGACCAAGAAAAACCATGGGTCAACTTGGGGACCCCATGGATCCACTTTGGTTGGGAAATGACATAAATAACTTTTTATTTAATGTAAAAGTAAAAATGACACAAACATGATATGTTTTACTAAAACAATTTTTAAATGGGGATATACAAGTCATATTTTTGATTATAAATATTAATTGGAAAGATAAAAAGATTTACTACATCATAGTATTTTTTTATAATTTTTATACATTTAATAAATTAAATTATTTATGACATAATAATGATGCAGCGATGACATCATTATTTGACGATTTAAATAAAATGGAAAGATAATGTAAAATCTATGAACTACACATGTCCAAAACTTATTGGATGAGTGGATTTATAAGCCTTATCACCTTATCCACGAATTATATCAATGTGGGACCTTTTGAAACCGAAACACATTTTCAAATAAAGTAATATTTCTTTACATTCCAAAAGTGCCCCTCCTCTCCTCTTATAAAAGGCCCCCACCTCTACCTCATTTCACACACTCCTCAAGCCTTTGGCTCGGCCAAACCCTGACCATTTACTCTCTCCACATCCCTCTCCTCATCCTATAGGATTCCCTTTGGGAAGAATCCTTTCAAAGGAAGCCTTTAGGCTCAAATCAAAAGGAGATACACTTTTAAAGGTAATTCATTCTCTCATGTTCATTTGTTTTATTTTGCTTCTCCAACCCCCTAAAATCTTTTTATTTACTTATTTTGTAACAACACCAGTATCTTCAATATACTAGTATGTTTTTATAAGATTTATTCGAGCTACACTCTCACACAACTACATCAAATGGTTAAATAACATACGGTTTCCGTGGATGGTGAAATTCTGCCTCCCGAAACGATGATTGTTCAATACTCATTTAACACCTTCAAAGGTGGCCATTATGATGTCACTATTTTTATACATGATATATAATATGTTTATGTTTTATTTATGCTTCTGTATTTTTCATTTTTGTCTTACCTTTATGGCTTCCATTATGGGTATAGGCGATATCTTCATTTAAGGAAGTGCGGACTACCGCCCCCTCAAAGTGATTTGATTCGTTAAATACCATATGTGGGATGTATAAAGGATGGAAATATAATATTATATATATGATATTATACTGGAATTATAATATTCCTTTATATAATTATTATTCTATTCTATAAAATATGAAATAGAAATTAAAGTAGCGTTCATGCGTACGTACGGCTTACCGTCTCCATGAACGGTGCATTTCATTTCTTACCTCTAAATGATTATGTAATGTTATAAATGCATGCATTTACTGGATATATATGACATATATGATATCTACATAATGAATACAATTCTGTATATAATAAACATTTGGCCACACGAACAACATGTAATTGTAAGAAGTCCACTTTCGACTTAAGAACCAAATATCGGCAAAACAAATATTATTAACTTAAATGATTACATAATGTTTATGACATGGTAATAAGTGGTATAAAAGTAATAATGAACATGAAAAAGTTTCTTAAGGAGTTATAAATTAACTCAAGTGTATTATTCAGGAGAATAAATAACAATCGAGTCAAGTCGGACCCAAGGTAAGGGATCCTACTCCTCTCTTTCTTTTTAAGTACACACTTTTATGTCATTCCTTTTAAAGCTCATATTTCTTGTTATTGGGATGATATTTTATATTACCCTTACTGTAATTTTTATGTTCATGTGATGAGAGACCCTAATCTCTCTCATCAATCAATTTTGGAAGTTTTGAGTGGCGCCGTTAGGCTGCCGAACTTTCGTAAGAGATCAAACCTCTCTCTTTATTTTTAAGTACTCTCCTTTCTGTCACTTCTTTTAAGCTCCTATTTGTAATGTTGGGGGATGTTCTTTTATATTCCTCTTTCTGTAAATTTTATTTTAATGTGATGAGATACCCTATTTGATCTCATCAATCCATTTCAGATGTTTTATGTGGCGCCGTTAGGCTGCCGAGTTTTCGTAAGGGATTTTTCATCTCACTTTTATTCCCGTGAGATTTATGCTACATTTGCCACCAATTCCATTGAGTGGTGTATGTACAGCCATTTATTCTACTCTTTGTGTAATATACTTTCGTTTATGAGTATTTACATCAATTATCTATTGTCCTTCTTTCATGGGGTGTATGTTTTGAAAGATACCCAAGTCGGTAATGGAACCTTTCACCCTCCTCTTTTTTAAAAGACTTCTTTTGTTGGGTCTTTTAATTTACATATTGTTATGTTGGGATATGTTATAATATATCCTTATTGATGTAAATTTTATGTCCATGTGATGAGATACACTTTTTTATCTCTCAACAACTCTTTTTGATGGGATGTCGTTAGGCTGTCAAGGGAACTTTTAAACCTAATATCGATTTCTTTGGGTTCAACATGTAGTCATTGAATATGTCATCCATTGAATATGTGTGAATGACCATTTATTGTTTTACACTTAATATCCACTTATATTGGGTGTATTTATATTTGTCGCACAAATTTTTGAGATTGATTTGTCTTTAATTTAAGGATACCTTCTTTATAAGGGATTTCATCACATTTGACATTTCTGTTGAGGGTTCATTGTTTTTATGCACAAATTCACTCTTATATGGTGTATATACTGTCCTTTGGAGTATTATATCATGAATCCATTTATTCTCATGATATTATAAAGTTCTGACTAAATGTTATTCCTCAATTATTGTATTCAAGTGTCTCTAATTTTGGTAAAACCCCTTTAACCAAAATATCGTTTTAAATTTTTTAATTATTTGTTCTTATTAATATCCATGTTTTCAAAATGGTTTTAAGGATTTATTTATATGGATATTAATGGTTTAAAATTTTATCCTTCAAGGTGGTATGGGACACTTTGATTCAAAAATATCTTTTAAATGTTTTAAATGGTTTTGAAAATGGTTTTTTTATGGATTCATTATTTCAATATCCTAAAATGTTATATTGTGATTGAAATGTGGAAATGTTATATTTCCTTTATGAATGTTTTATGTGATACATTTATGTTATGGTTCTTGGGCATTGTTATGAAAACGGGTGGTTCCGTGATAAACTAAGGGCGGGTGAGCCCGATATAGCTCTCCAATGCATTAGGTAACGCGAAGGAGTGAAACGATAAGGTTTCTCTGAAGAGATTTAGGGAATATACTGTGATGGGTATTCCAAACGTAACCAAGAGGGTTACTCCCTACATAAGAATGTTATGAATGCCTCAAGTTACCTTTATGTCTTATGTTTTCTATGATTTATTCATGATTTGATATGCCTATGTTTTATGGGTAAAGTATGATTTCATTCTTATGTATATATGAACTCATGTTTCCTTTCCATATTTTTATAACCCTTACTGAGCTTTTTATGCTCATCCCAAGTTTTTGAAATGTTTTTCACAGGTCAAGGGAAAGGTACATGATGTGATGATAGTGTCAAGGATGTGTCAAGAAAGAATCCGTGTTTTATTTTAACTAGGTTTCCATTGATGGGAAGAATGAATATTGTCTTTTATGTAACCACTTTGTTTAAATGTAGAATGTAATGCAAGTTTCATGATCTAATTCTCTAAAACTCTAAACCTGAAAATATCCTCAATGTGTAATCTTGTAATAACTCAAGATTAAGTAAGGTTTAAGGCTGGGGCCTTATAGTTACAATCAGAGGTCGGTTTAGATAACTTTAGAGGTTAGGGTATTCTTTTAGCATAAGTGACATTACCATAATGGTTAGGATTTCAGAAAGATTCCTAATTTTAGATAAAGTGAATGAGTAAGTATATCTTAGTGTTTACCTTCCTCATTAGTACATGATAATTTTGTTGATATACTCACACTGAACTTTTTGGTTTTAGTAAATAGCTGTATCTAGCAGGCACCAAAGTGACAATGGGTTTGAAGGAAACTGTGGTGGTTCTCTGATTAAGATACTGGATGAGATGGGGGATTCAATGAGGAATCTCATGGATGTTCTAAACCAACTATCAAGGAGTCATGATCAACCACTTCAACCTTGGTGAGTTCTCTAATGCATCATGTACGAGATGGCCAACTCGATGTGGAAATTCAGGTAATAATTATTAAGGTAACCATTAGGGTTTATATGATCCTTACTTTTGAGGTAATTATGGGTTATCATATGATATGATGGAAAATGAAGGGCATGAGATAAACTTGAGGTTAAAATATGTTATGATTATTCTTGAAGATTTTATCTCATTTTGGGGAATGTTTTAAGAATTATATAGTTTTGGAAAAAGGACAACACGTAGACCATGTGACATCCCGTCGCGTCGGACAAAGCTGCGGGAATCGAACCCACAACCAATGTGCGACTGGTATTTATCACCTACCACTGGACTACGTAAATTCCCTGGTTAGTTTGACTGATTCATTCTAGTTATATGATTTTATGAATTAAGAGTAAGTTGATTTTGGGTTATTTATGAAAATGATTAACCTATCGTGGATGATATGTGATTAGGTTAATTACTTTTAAAAATGAGACTTTAGGAGAAACTGATATTGTTTGGAGATAAATGTTACGATTTATCTTGGAAGACTATGCGACTAAATCCTTCAAATATTTGGATTTCAATCTTATATTGGTTTACTTTGAAGAATTTTATAGACAAATTTATTATAGAATGGTCCTCATTGAACTTTGGGTTTTGTTGGACAAATTTCGGAGATTAAGAATAGATTTTCTTTTTATAAAGGGTTATCCTTTTCTAGATTATCTGATCTTGTACTAGCCTTTTTGGTTTTGGTTTTGGTTAAAGTCTAAAGACATGGGAAGTATATAGTCCTATTTTGTGGATTAGGTGATTCTCAAGAAGTTGATTATAGTACTCTTAATTTGAACAAGTCTTCCTAAATACTCGCCTTTTGGAGAAAATATGAGTCTGTGTAAGGAATATAATAAAATTTGAGAGTCAACATGATAAGTGATTATGTTTCCTTAAGAATAAATTCCTCAATAAAAAGTAACTTAAAACAAAAATGTTGTCTATTAACTTTTCCTACTGGGGAACCCAACACCGTTTAACCCATCACAAGTTTGTGATTTTCTTATTGTTAACTTTCTCCTAAACATGTTTTCTATCACTCTCCATTAGAACATGACCCTATGTTTTCTCCTCCATGTCCATATTTTCATACATGGAATCCTAGTATGGGTTAACTCGGGTGACCTCTGTGCTTATCTTTCTTTATTTTAAAGTGATTGTTTTACCGACTCTTGTTCTGATGTGGGATGTTCAAGGATGTTTCCAAGCGCAATTTTAAAATTGTGAGGACGCAATTCCCAAAAGGGGGGAAGGATGTAACACCCCAGGTAAATACAGAATATGACATTTTCATATTTAACCATATTTTTGAATAAAATATTAATATGACTTTAAAGGGGACGCTATTCTCGATGGCGTACCCAACACGCAACAACGAGTTTCTTGGGAACCTTACGTTGCACTCTAATAATAAAATAATATTATTTTAAATGGTAGTTAACATGTAGTCGTTTTAATGGCGGGAATGGATAGAAATAACTAATATATGATTATATATGTTCTTAAATGTTTTTACATTTATACAATAAAAGATAAAGGCTTAAAATACGGAAAGAATTCAATTTTAGGCGTATATGCCCTAGTTTTCACTAAAGGTTCACTTATCACCTTTTGATGGAGAACCGTCATTAAATATAGTTTTTTTCACTCTTAAAAATTATTTTGGACCAAATAAAACTCTTATTAAGAATCGGGACATCAAAATTTACTTTGTGTAAATTTTTGGTATCTTTCCGATAAAGTTCATTTTTTTAATGAATAGTGTAAAATGTTGTATTTTAATTCAAAACCACTTTTTAATCTAATTTATTTATATGATTAGATTATATTTTGAATTGGTTTTAAAGTGAAATTAGAAAATATTTTTACCATTAAATCCAATAGTGGTCGTTGGAATTAATTTCACTTTGAAATCAGACTTAAACTAGTGTCAATCTTTTGATACTTATTGTTTCATAAAAACACGCTATTTGTCATGACAGCGGGACTTAATTATTAAATTAATTAATGTGACTTATATGTTTTGAATTTTGTAAAACGGACTTCATTTTTGAATTCAGAATATCAAATATAGCTTAGGGTGAATTTTTGGGAGTTTTCTGAAAAACTTCAATTTTTGATGAATAGTGAAACCACTAAGTGGTACTTATAAAAACTGATTTTCCGTTTAAATGAAATTTTGCCATCATTGTGTTTTGATTTTCAAAAATCCGACATACATGGTTGTCATTAAGAAGTAAAATGTGGTTCAATGAGATTAAAATAATTTTTTGGTGAATAGTAACTTATTAAGTTTTTAATCGCGATTAGTGGTAATTAGTGTAGTTTAAGGTAAAAATAATGCATTAATAAAATGAGATGAGCTTGAAACATGTCTTACCCTCATTGGTTGTGTCATGGCCGACCAGGAAAAACCATGGGTCAACTTGGGGACCCCATGGATCCACTTTGTATGGGAAATGACATAAATAACTTTTTATTTAATGTAAAAGTAAAAATGACACAAACATGATATGTTTTACTAAAAAAAATTTAAGTGGGGTTATACAAGTCATCTTTTTTATTATAAATATTCATTGGAAAGATAAAAA
The DNA here is from genome assembly GCA_963277665.1 of Viscum album. NCBI lineage: Eukaryota > Viridiplantae > Streptophyta > Magnoliopsida > Santalales > Viscaceae > Viscum > Viscum album. The sequence goes on along the minus strand of OY728135.1, from coordinate 1,640,662,690 downwards.
GATTTACTACATAATAGTATTTTTTTATAATTTTTATACATTTAATAAATTAAATTATTTATGACATAATAATGATGCAGCGATGACATCATTATTTGACGATTTAAATAAAATGGAAAGATAATGTAAAATCTATGAACTACACATGTCCAAAACTTATTGGATGAGTGGATTTCTAAGCCTTATCACCTTATCCACTAATTATATCAATGTTGGACCTTTTGAAACCGAAACACATTTTCAAATAAAGTAATATTTCTTTACTTTCCAAAAGTGCCCCTCCTCTCCTCTTATAAAAGGCCCCCACCTCTACCTCATTTCACACACTCCTCAAGCCTTTGGCTCGGCCAAACCCTGACCATTTAATCTCTCCACATCCCTCTTCTCATCCTAGAGGATTCCCTTTGGGCATAATCCTTTCAAAGGAAGCCTTTAGGCTCAAATCAAAACGAGATACACTTTTAAAGGTAATTCATTCTCTCATGTTCATTTGTTTTATTTTGCTTCTCCAACCCCCTAAACTCTTTTTATTTACTTCTTTTGTAACAACACCAGTATCTTCAATATACTGGGATGTTGTTATAAGATTTATTCGAGCTACACTCTCACAAAACTACATCAAATGGTTAAAGAACATACGGTTTCCGTGGATGGTGAAATTCTGCCTCCCGAAACGATGATTGTTCAATACTCATTTAACACCTTCAAAGGTGGCCATTATGATGTCACTATTTTTATATATGATATATAATATGTTTATGTTTTATTTATGCTTCTGTATTTTTAATTTTTGTCTTACCTTTATGGCTTCCATTATGGGTATACGCGATATCTTCATTTAAGGAAGTGCGGACTACCGCCCCCTCAAAGTGATTTGATTCGTTAAATAACATATGTGGGATGTATAAAGGATGGAAATATAATATTATATATGATATTATAATGGAATTATAATATACCTTTATATAATTATTATTCCATTCTATAAAATACGAAATAGAAATGAAAGTAGCGTTCATGCGTACGTACGGCTTACCGTCTCCATGAACGGTGCATTTCATTTCTTACCTCTAAATGATTATGTAATGTTATAAATGCATGCATGTACTGGATATATATGAAATATATGATATCTACATAATGAATACAATTCTTTATATAATAAACATTTGGCCACACGAACAACATGTAATTGTAAGAAGTCCACTTTCGACTTAAGAACCAAATATCGGCAAAACAAATATTATTAACTTAAATGATTACATAATGTTTATGACATGGTAATAAGTGGTATAAAAGTAATAATGAACATGAAAAAGGTTCTTAAGGAAGTATAAATTAACTCAAGTGTATTATTCAGGAGATTAAAGAATGATCGAGTCAAGTCGGACCCGAGGTAAGGGATCCTACTCCTCTCTTCCTTTTTAAGTACACACTTTTATGTCATTCCTTTTAAAGCTCATATTTCTTGTTATTGGGATGATATTTTATATTAACCTTACTGTAATTTTTATGTTCATGTTATGAGAGACCCTAATATCTCTCATCAATCCATTTTGGAAGTTTTGAGTGGCGTCGTTAGGCTGCCGAACATTCGTAAGAGATCTAACCTCTCTCTTTATTTTTAAGTACTCTCCTTTCTGTCACTTCTTTTAAGCTCCTATTTGTAATGTTGGGGGATGTTCTTTTATATTACTCTTTATGTACATTTTATTTTAATGTGATGAGATACCCTATTTGATCTCATCAATCCATTTCGGAAGTTTTATGTGGCGCCGTTAGGCTGCCGAGTTTTCGTAAGGGATTTTTCATCTCACTTTTATTCCCGTTAGATTTATGCTACATTTGCCACAAATTCCATTGAGTGGTGTATGTACTTCCCATTATTATAATCTTTGTGTAATATACTTTCGTTTATGAGTATTTACATCAATTATCTATTGTCCTTCTTTCATGGGGTGTATGTTTTGAAAGATACCCAAGTCGGTAATGGAACCTTTCACCCTCCTCTTTTTTAAAAGACTTCTTTTGTTGGGTCTTTTAATTTACATATTGTTATGTTGGGATATGTTATAATATATCCTTATTGATGTAAATTTTATGTCCATGTGATGAGATACACTTTTTTATCTCTCAACAACTCTTTTTGATGTGATGTCGTTAGGCTGTCAAGGGAACTTTTTAACCCAATATCGATTTCTTTGGGTTCAACATGTAGTCATTGAATATGTCATCCATTGAATATGTGCGAATGAACTTTTATTGTTTTACACTTAATATCCACTTATATTGGGTGTATTTATATTTGTCACACATATTTTTGAGATTGATTTGTCCTTAATTTAAGGATACCTTCTTTATAAGGGATTTCATCACATTTGACATTTCTATTGAGGGATCATTGTTGTTATGCACCAATTCACTCTTATATGGTGTATATACTGTCCTTTGGAGTATTATATCATGAATCCATTTATTCTCATGATATTATAAAGTTCTGACTAAATGTTATTCCTCAATTATTGTATTCAAGTGTCTCTAATTTTGGTAAAACCCCTTTAACCAAAATATCGTTGTAAATGTTTTAATTATTTGTTCTTATTAATATCCATGTTTTCAAAATGGTTTTAAGGATTTATTTATATGGATATTAATGGTTTAAAATTTTAAGCTTCAAGGTGGTATGGGACACTTTGATTCAAAAATCTCTTTTAAATGTTTCAAATGGTTTTGAAAATGGTTTTTTTATGGATTCATTATTTCAATATCCTAAAATGTTATATTGTGATTGAAATGTGGAAATGTTATATTTCCTTTATGCATGTTTTATGTGATACATTTATGTTATGGTTCTTGGGCATTGTTATGAAAACGGGTGGTTCCGTGATAAACTAAGGGCGGGTGAGCCCGATATAGCTCTCCAATGTATTGGGTAACGCGAAGGAGTGAAACGATAAGGTTTCTCCAAAGAGATTTAGGGAATATACTGTGATGGGTATTCCAAACGTAACCAAGAGGGTTACTCCCTACATAAGAATGTTATGAATGCCTCAAGTTACCTTTATGTCTTATGTTTTCTATGATTTATTCATGATTTGATATGCCTATGTTTTATGGGTAAAGTATGATTTCATTCTTATGTATATATGAACTCGTGTTTCCTTTCCATATTTTTATAAACCATACTGAGCTTTTTATGCTCATCCCAAGTTTTTGAAATGTTTTTCACATGTCAAGGGAAAGGTACATGATGTGATGATAGTTTCAAGGATGTGTCAAGAAAGAATCCATGTTTTATTTTAAATAGGTTTCCGTTGATGGGAAGAATTAATATTGTCTTTTATGTAACCACTTTGTTTAAATGTGGAATGTAATGCAAGTTTCATGATCTAATTCTCTAAAACTCTAAACCTGAAAAGATCCTCAATGTGTAATCTTGTAATAACTCAAGATTAAGTAAGGTTTAAGGATGGGGCCTTATAGAAAATGTAGATTTCTATTTAGATAACTCTTATTAGTCTCATTCCATTCTTTGTGAAATCTAAGAATATATTTTTCTTGAAATTTGTAAAACAATAATAAAAATTCTTCAAATTTATTTTCCATGCCATAGGGTTCCAAATATAAGTAGTTACATTCCCAAAATAAAATATAAATAATATTATTATATTTAAACCAACATTCATTTATAATAATACTGATAAAATAATTAATAGTGAACTTAAGTTTATTAGAACTCTGGGGACCTCCACTAGACTTTTGGTAGAGGGTTTTCCCTATTATATGGCCACCATACGTCTATAGGGACTTTACAAACACGCACTAAAAACGTTAATTTTTTAAAAAAATATGATTTTTCATTAAAAATTTCATTATCTAAAAAAATTAAATCTTATAATTATTAACTTGGACCTAGATCTCAACATTGATGGCTTATCATAATGAGGCTAGGAAGGTATAAATAATTAGAAGATGACTTAAAAATTAGAGATCTATTTTTTTAAAATGGTATGTTTTAATGAATTAAATTGGTAACTATGGCTTATTTAGTAATTAATTATTGTATGAGAGTATTTTTAGATTTTTGGGGGCTCATATAAAATTATTTTTTGAAAATGAAACACATAACACAATATTAATATAATTTTTACAAGTAATGGTAGTGAAATAATGTTTATTGAATAAAATATTGAGCAATTAAATTACATGAGTAAAATCCTTGTATTGTTTCAATAAACTACATTAATTTTTAAAAACTCATGATGGATCAAACCATTTTTAGAGAAGTATGATTATAAATATCCCTGGTTCCCACGGGATGATAAAAACATAAAATTGTAGTTATTATAATTTTTTAAAAAATATAATATATCTTATAGTTATATATAATGTTTTTAGAGTTTTATATGAACATATAGTGTATATTACATATAAAAATAACATATATACATTTATCATGGTTTATTTAAATGACGAATAATGAGTAGTGTCAATGAAATCACATAATAGTGCTTATTCTATCTAGAAATTGTGATCATTGATATCGCTAATGTAAAAAAGGGATTAAGAAATTTATGGACCAGGGTAAGGAATTTTTTAGAATGAGTAATTTTATCATGGTTTCAATCATTGAATATTCCATTTTACTATATAATTAAATAAAATATATTTGGAATTCTATTAATAAACCCTTACATTGTGTATGTGAAAATATGTTTTAGTGTGTATAATATATGGTTACAAAATCAAGAAAACAAGAAATTATTTATGATAGTGGAAACATAGTTTCTATATTTTTTTAGTATAACTACTAACTAAAAACCATTTTCTATTTTTTTGATCCACAACATGGTTTATATGAAAACTAATCAATTTTTGGTCATAGATATAATTTCAAATTTAGAGATATTACATTCATTATTTTTTTGTTGAATTGACTTTCATAGAAACTTTTGACAACATAGAAATGTGTTTTATGGTTGGATTAAAAATGGAAGATCATGAAATCATTAATTAGTAAGAACCATTGGTTTAATTCATTCATATATATAGAAGTTCAATATATAATTTTATGAAAAAAATATTGGAGGGGATATCATTAGATATCTAATATGATAGTTAGAGAGAGATAGAATAATTAAGTGAATAATTTACATATCTAGTTTTTGTGAGATAAGTCTCATAATCTATGGTTGTATTGTAACATATCTAGATTATTAAAGGATGATAATATGGAACATATAAAAAATCCGTTAAATGAGGATTTGATATCATTCAATCTTTTTTGGTTGATGTTGATGATGTTGTGAAATTTTAATCATAGAAACAAATAATAAAACAAACATTATTGTGTTGTTCATAAATATTTAGTTTATGTAGAGGTAGTAAAATTGATGACTTTGATGGTTCATATATTTTTTTTAATAAATTTAAATATGTTTTCTTGTTATTATCATAAATAGACAAACATGTATATAAAATGATCTTAAACTTTCGTGATGTAATTCATTGATAAAATAGAAAAGGAATTGTTCTTAGGGATGTAGAACACCACCCTTAAATATTTTATAAAGGTGGTATTCCTTAATATGGAGTGAATATTTTATAAATAGTTGTATCCATAAAGATAGTGTGTTATAGATGATTTTGGTCACACTGGCACATCTCTCTATATATAATCCTTGAAGGCATACCTCTGAGGAAGAAATATAAAAATATCATTGTTTAATTACATGACATAGTTTCTATAGAGGTGTTATATTTTTAGGGATTTTTTAGGAGGGTGATCAATTATGATGACATTATTATCAACATAGTAACAATATAAGATGATTAGTGAGTGTTAAGAGAAACATTTTAATTAGTTATCTCCCAAATTTTACTCTTATGGATGCGTTGCTCCTCACTAAATTACCCATTTTTTAAAATAATTAATTTCACCTATATATTTATTTAATCCATGAAAATTCATTGATAATATATCCCTTTACATTTACCTAACTTCACCCCTTATTCTTTTCCTTGTTTCTACAGGTAATAATGAAGAGTGAAAAAGAATGAATAACAATTCATTAAATAATAATCCTATGTATAATGAATATTATTTAATTGCAACGTTATTTTATTGTGTATTATATATATGATACCATATGAACCTCTAATAATAATATATTAGTTATGTAATAATTTTTATTTGGTTTATTGTAATAAATAACCCACCAAATATAGGTGATTAATGTCATAGGAATCATATTTTTTTAGAATAATTTTTATTTTATTATCACATTTTCATGTGTGATTTTGTGTGTATTTATGACGAGGGGAATTTAGATGAGTCTATAAAAATAAGATAAAGATTTAGAGAAACACCATATATGTTGAAACCTGGCATAGTTACACCAAAACACTTGTGGGAACCCCCTCAAAAGACCAGTGCGTGATCCGTGTGGTGGTTATTTATCTTACTTCCATTAGAATCCTAATGAAATACACCAGGTGAATAGTGGAAAGTAACATATCTAGTGGGGTTCACCTAATAGTCTATTGCAATCCTCGACTCCTAATTTTAAAAATGTATTTCTTAATATTTTTGTATAAAAATGTATTAAATCTTTAATCAATCCTCATGTATAACTAAACAAAAATCCTAGGGGATCCTTTTGTGTCAAGTTCTCCTCCCCCATTCTTCTAACTATGTAATTAATTTTAATTATTTAAATAACATTTCATTAATTATATTAGACTTCTATAAGTATAGTTCATACTACAGACCATCTAATAACTATTTATATCCACAGTTTAGTAGCATATAAATCTAAATTTATAATTTATCTGTCCTACCAAATTTCATGATATTTTTTGATTTGGAATGAACTATCCAATTATCATTGAATATTTTGATCATAATGGATAACTATTGGTGGTAACTGACTTTTTACTTTGTTTAATATGTGTTTCTTGTGACAAGTTATGTGTAGTCTTACATATGTATGTGGAATGAACCTAAATGGTAATTAAGAGGTTTCATAAGATTATAAAGAGATGTATATGTTCTATTATTACCATAGTGGATTTTCAAAACACAATAACATGAATTTATATTATCCTAAAAAATATATGGTTTGGTGAGAATTTCACTAGGACTAAGAAGGGGTTATAACAGGGTGTCTGAGAGAGAGATAAATTATATGGGTTATAGGACTGCCTATAATTATTTTTATAAGGAGTATGTGTTGGGTAGATGAGTTGAACATTAGTTATGAAATAGGTTTAATTGGTGAGATGAAACAAAAAATGGATTCATTTTTTTGTTTTTTTTACTTGTTAATTGTCATAAATTATAGAATGAGTGACATTGTAAGTTCTATTTCACAACTAGATGGAGGTAGTATATTAGTGATAGGAATGTCTAGAATATGGTAGAAACTATTATGTTTGAGTCTAGATGATCAATTATAGATTTGGGTGTATATATTTTTTAATTTTTTAATTTTTCACCTAGTATCAAATATTGGGGAAGTTCTTTAGAATGGAAGTTGGTGGTTACCATGATCATATCAAGGATCATTCCCAAAGATAGGATAATTACTGAAATATAAAAACATTATTGATACAATATATTCACTTCTATAAATATTTTGGTGGGATTCCAATTTTTATATGATTTTAGAGAATTTATGTTCATCATTGAAAGTTATATCCATCAAAGTTCTTGTGACAACATGTTTTCACAGAATATTTAAATCCATCATTTTTGTTTTTATATAGAGTTTTGGATTAAAATGACCTTGTAAAAAAGGTATTATAACCTATAATTATATCCTTTAATATAATGTTATAGTATTCATCACTTTAAGTAAGAATAGTCTTAGACCATGTTATTATAGGTGTTACATTATTTTAATTAATAATTGAGTGATTTTTTATTCTAGTTTAATGATTTGTGCAATGTATTCTATAAAGGATGGGGGGACTATAACATGGCTGGAATTTCATAATTATAAATTCTTAACACACCATGTCTATGGTTCCATGGATTTTAGAACATTATAATTCCATTTTCCCACATTTTAGGTTCTAGAATTTACTTACCCATTAGAGGGTTGTTATTCTTGAAAGGTATGTTCTGATTCAATAATAATTATTAATTAATTGAATTGGATTCATTATAAAGATAATTCAAGAGTTTATATTACAATAAATTACCAGAGTCCTTTGGAGGAATTGTTTTATTTTTATAAAGGTATAATATTTGGTTAAAATCGAAATTAATGGTTCACTTTGGTGGTCAGTGGATGGGAAGGATAGAGACAATCATTCAGATGTACATAAGATATTTGATCTATGAGTAGTTTTTTATAATAAAATACACATGATATGTGTTTGGATTTGTATATGGGATAGGATGTCGATATGTATAATTCAATGTGATTGTTATTGACTATCCTTACAATTTATAATCAAGTGATATTTTCTATTGAGATGGGAAAGCGATGTTTTAGTTTAGTTATTTTATTTACTTTATATTTTATATAAAAAATTATTTATTAATTTCCATGATATTTGATTTAATTTTTTATATGATCATTTAGGATTGTAATAAATTCAATTGATTTCTAGGTTTGACTCAGGTTATGATGGGACAAGTGATGTAAGAGAAGTGATTGGGTAGCTGAGGGATGTATGGGACGGAGTCTGTAAGGGTATGTTTTTTATAGCCAAATATTATTCTATAATTATAATGGATCAATCATATATGAGTTATAGATAAAAGTATGTTGAAATAATATTTTGGTAAACATTAACATGTGGAAATATACATGCATGCCAATCCACAATATGGAGGATTTGGTGGGAGTCAAAAACATTAATATAAAATCCTTTTTTGATGGAAATCATGAGAGGTTCATATATGAGTACATTAACCGATTTTTCAAAGGACTCTAGTAAGGCCATTTTTTTTCATATCATGGTTTTTTTGTGGTATAATTTTCTAGAACCAAATATATACAGGTTGACAATGTCATAGAATATTGTTTTATTGATAGAAGGTTATAAACATGAAATAGGTGTTGTTATCATAAACTATATGTTGTGAATTTGTAATAACAATTCTAACTTGCCATTTCTATATGAAGATGGTAGTTTCAAACATCATGTTTCTTTATAAAGAACACATTAATATAATTTTGGGGACACATATTGATTTTTATTTCATGTATATCATATTGTACTTATAATCACATGTATGATGTATTGTTTAATAGACTGATTATTAGATTCATAGAAAGTTTTATACTAGAATGATGAAAATAAGCCTTGTATTAAAAGCATATTTCATAGTTTGTAACCCCAATAAAAGGAAATTCCCCTATGATAGGTGGTTAAATAAGAGCAGCTTATCGATGATGTGAAAATGATAGAGAAGTATGTCCTAGGACCTTTTTATAGGAATGTATCAAAAATAATTTTACTCTTTTCTATATACCATGTATATTATTGGCACATATTTGATATCCTTTTCACATATATATATAGAAATTGGCATGGTTACATTTTCACTATTAAAATATTTTTTATATTTATGACTTTGTTTTATTATTATTCTATTTTTTATTTAAATTATAATCAATATTATTGTTTTTATTTATAGCTTTTATTGATTTTATTTTATTGAGGGTATGTTATTTTAATAATATTGGTTAGACTATGGATTCTAGTCAGTATCATATAGCACATGCGGAGGTTGTACCTGAGGAGATGTGGTATCACTCTCTAGTAGTAAGGAAATTATAAGGTGAGATATTAAAAATGTTTATCAATGGATCCATTTGGGATAATTTATTTATTTATGTATTGGAATTTGGAGATATATTAGTTAGAACATGGATATTAATGATATAAATATGCATCTTAGAAAACATTATGGTAGAAATCCACGTTTCAAGGACAAGGGATTGTTATTTTTTTAATATTTGGATTTCCTAATTTCAATGGAGTATGATTGACACAGGTTATGATTTAATTCCTTAAAATTTAAATTATGTATTAATATATTTTGTGTATAATAATCATAGTTTTCTATTTTTTTTACATTAAATTTTAATGAATTTTTTTGATTAACAAATTGGTTTTTTTAAAAATTAATACATCAATTATAAATTATTTTGTGGTCTTAGGAAAAACAATAGTGGTGAATTAATTAACATAACATGATAGTGGTAAATCTATTATTGATTAAATCATTAAATGTAAAATTAAACCAATATTGTTGAATAATGGGTGACATGATTGTTATTCAAGGTATTGATAGTCATCTATTTAGTTGTGTGAGTATATGGAAGATAAGTTGTGGCATGTAATTACATGTGTTATATTATGAATTTAGGGTAGAGTGAGAGTGTATTCCTAATTATTATTATATTTCATTAGTACTAAGAGCTTTATAGGTTTATTTGTAATGGGTTTTGGTTTTACTCGTTCTATAATTTTATAGAGGAGAGAGATTGTGGGTTAATGTATCATACAATGAATATTGGATGGTATGAAATGGGATTGATTAAGTGATAATGGTATTGGTGGTTACATATTTTTAATATAATTAACATATAATTAATATAAAGTATGTTAATTGAAATAGAGGTTTTTGATTTAAAAATAAATAATTGAATGATATATAATATGTGAAGTATAATGATATAGAAATATATTTACTGTATTACCCAAAAGGCCCAGGAGTAAGTCAAAGATCCACTCCAACCAAATTTTATTGAAAAATAAATGGAAAATTCCGAACATCAAAAGGGAGGTTTACAATGTGTACTATGAAAAGTGTCATGTGCATCTACCTCGACAAGTTGCACACAACAATCAAGATCAAAAAAAGACCATTCCGAATTGAACTCCACAGTAGCCTTCTAAGACAAAGCATCAGCAACCTGGTTAGCCTCCCTATAAACATGAGTCACATCCCGAATAACACCATCAAGAAGTTGTAGGTTTTAATAAAATGAGGAAACATCACTCATGGGACATCCCTCGACTGTCTCTTGAGGATGTCAACAGCCACCATTGAGTCTGATTCTAACCATAGAAATCGACAACCATATTGGACTGCATAAGTTATATCATTAATCATAGCCCATAACTCAACCTCAATTGCAGAGCCCTGTCTAATATAATGATAAAATAATCCCTTCACAAATCCCCGATAGGTATGGAAAATACCACCACAGCCCGAAGGCTGAGGTGCACCTGTAGCCGCCCCATCAACATTAACTTTCACCCAAGAGAGAATAGGAGGAATCCACCTTATAGAGTTCATCATCAACGGTTTCCTTGTCCTTTTAGAAATACTGAAGTTCTTCATAATAAAAAAATCATTAAACTCATTTCTCATGCATCCAACATGTACCCTAGAGGTTGTACAAACTGCCCTATGAATAGCTATTACACCTAACTGAAAAGTAATCTTCACATTTTCAAAAACCTGATCATTTTTAGCCCTCCATATGAAATAAATTGTTGATGCCGCAGCTACCAGAAGGAGATTCGGAACCTAATCACTACAGCGAGCATCCACAGTGGAAGAAAAGAGTCCTTCAATCGAACTAAAATCTAAGAAGCAACCTATCATATCTTGAATATACCTCCATAGCCTGCATCCCCACCCGTAGGAGAAGACACTGAACATGTATCCTTCATTTCCATTTCATCCAAATAATCATATCTTGGTGTTTTATATTACATATTCTAGTGAAGAATGTAAAATAATTTTAAAAGAAATGTATCATAAAGTATCATGATATTAAATTTTATTATAATATTGGTGTTTCATTCCATATATTGTATCAAAAATGGTATTCCTCTTTTATTATTTTAGGTATTCACATTCTAATCCAACTAAATAAACTGCACACTCGTATTTCTATAGTGGGTATCATTGGTCTAACTATTGTTGGGAAATCATATCATGAAAAGGTATAATTAAAATTTTTATTGATAATAGAGAATGGAAAGTATGAAGGTCATCTTGAATAAAATATTATTGTGTTTTGAAGTAAAAAATGATAGTAGAAAGTTAATATATGGACATTGAAGAAAAGAGTGAATAATTATTGAGAGTGATAAAGATCGATGATCACTAGAATTTATATTATCTAGAAAATTTAATGAACTTAAATCTGAAAATTAAAAAATAAATATCATATGATTCATTATAAATTATGGTATTGGGATAATTCTATTTTTCAAGATCTTTCTCTTAGTGTTGAGGAGTTACTTTACCATCTAGTCTGAGAATATAATAAAATATACTTATGTAAGATCTTTCGATTTCATGGGTATAATTTGATCATTTTTCGAAGATCAATTTTAATTTCATTTATTACTAAAATAAAGGAATATAGAAGCCAATTTTTTTTATTTTTGAATCACTAAAATTAATTTTTATGAGATCATAAGATACATTAAATAGTGATAAGTCTTTCTATATGTTCCTATACATTTACTGAACCAAAAAGGGTTAGAAAATGTTGTATAAAACAATTCATTGATCCCTACCCCTCTATTATTACACACAAAATTCAACTTAATCCATTAAATAAATTTCTATTAGACCTGTCATTTAAAAAAATGTCACACTATCTGGTACAACACATAGGCTAGTGGTAGGTATTTCACCCTTATCATCCTTCGGTTGCAGGTTCAAGCCTCATGGCCATTCTAGATTTGACCAGTTTTCATTACTTATGTAGGTTTTCCTTTTCTTAAATCCATATTAATATAATTCAGGTATTGTTCCAAAGTTTTAATGACCCATAATTTCCTCATCATCAAAGATAACATAAACCCTAAAGATTTCATATACCTTAAAATTGATGTCCACAAAATGTAATCGAATTATTACTTATTTAACTTTTTCACTAAGATATATACTAAACCAATTTGTTTTATATACATAAATGTCTCCCAAAATATCCTTAATGTTGAAAAAATAAAATTACGTAAAACCTCAGAATGGTTGTAAATTACATCGAGCTTATGATCAAACTAAGAGTCATAAACTCATAATAGTATCCATATATCTTAATTTATTATTACATGATGACATATATTCTTCCCAAAATAATAAAATCCTCATATGTTTCATTATTTTTATATCTAAAATACCATTAGTAAAAAATTATACTAAAATATAATTATTTAATCAAATTACTCAAGCACATTAATCATTCATCTTCATTCGTAAACCATTTACTAGGATTAATCATCTTAGTCCTTAATAACTCCTTTATTTTATATTTCATTTGTAGTCTCTTCATAATCAATAAATAAATCATTAATATAAAAAAAATTCTGATCCTCTATTTTAAAATTCCAATTAGAAAATCAATTTACTTAATTCATATAATTTTCACATTTAAAAATTTCTAATTTTGGTTATTCCTAAGGGAAACTATGATTATAATCCATTTTGTTAACTAATGTTTTTATTTTTTCCTCAACAATTACACACTCTATGAACTTATTCTACAAACAAAAAATATATTCTTCTTCCATTGATACATTCCCTTAAGATCTTCATCTAAAATTCATGATAGAAAAGAAAAAAATCTTATTTCCTACATGGTCTCTACCAATCTAGATCTCAAGGGACTCTACACTTCCATTCTAAGGTGTCTCTAACGAATGGTTAAGGTGAAATATAACAACCCTGCTCTTTATTACATAATTAAACCTGATTTATTACATAAAAAAATTCATTTGATATGACATAGAAGATCGAGTGGTCTAGTGTCTTTGGGTCTTAGATACATTACATTATAACATAAATCATAGAACGTAAAACCTTATTGAAAAATTCCTTTACATGACCACCACATTCCCTCGTACGTAGCATTGCAAAAGATAACCTGAGGACATGCATAAGAAAAGGGTGAGATATAAAACCTAGTAAGGGAATAAACATGGAATAACATGAGGAATACAATTCATTTTATAAAATAGGAATATCAATGGAGAACAAGAGAAACATGAACATAAATGCATGATAAAGCATGATAATCATAACATGGAAATGTGGTAACAACACTTAATATGAAATTAGCGTGTGTCAAGGCTCATTGCACATGGAGCATGAGTAATCCCTCATGGCACATGAAGCATGAGTAAACCGTCATTTCACTTTTATTATAATGATTCAACACTCATTACGCATGATGTATCATGAAAATATACTTTCCCCAATTAATTGGATTGTTATCAGGGATCACCCTTCTTAATCAATTCATTTCATGCATAAGTGTGCCACATGGATCATAAAACTTGGATTTATTATAGGTAATCGCTTATTCAATGATAAAGGATTGTGGAATTCATACATGAAACTTTTTAAACAATAAGAAAATGTGAATAAAGGTTAATACCCTTGATAGAGAAATTGGAATGGTATTCACTACACAATGACTTTGGATTGGAAAATCGTGGTACAATTTCGGCGACATAAGGGCGTGACATAGGAAATCATAAAAATGGTTAAGTAGAAAGAAAGGTATTTCACGTCGTATTTACATAAAATGGAAAGTAATGGGATCATATAGATACATGTCCCTACATTGGTAATGGAATTTCGATTCATGTTACAAAAGAATTACTTGAATGTAAATGAGGAGAGGAATATACCTTACGGAATTTCTGCCTGGTAACGGGTGTACATGGGGGGGAATTTAATGAGATAAAAAGGGATATTTCATAATTAAAACAAAAATGGGGAAGTATGGTGGAGGTAAAAAATCATACCTCAAAATTTATAATTCAAAATAAAAGAGCATAACAATATAAGGAAACATTGACATAAATAAGGAAAGTGAGAATTCCTTGCATAGATGTGTGATCCCAAAGGATTGGGATAGGCTTGAAAGAGGCATATTGGGAGCTTCGGGAACATTTGGATGATTTTAGAGAGAGGATGGTAGGGATTGGTCAAACTCTAAAGGCTTTTAGTGAAGAGGAAGTGGGAGCTTGGATTGGTTTATATAGGAAAGGAGAAGGAATTCTTTATTATTTAGGTTTGGGACACCTCACATTAAACTAATCAAAACAACAAACTAGCTCACGGTTTTTGCCAATGTTTTTTTCTAAATGGGAGTGTAAAACTATATTTTTATAAGTACAATGGCCGAACTTCTTAAAATAATAGGGTTGCATTTGTAGAGGTGAGTCACACCCTCAAGGAAAACAATTTAAAAAGACAAAATGTTTTATAAGGCTTGATTAGTCCACTAAATATTTTTAAAATAAATAAATCCAACCCAAAATCATATTATTATAATGGCTAAACATATATTGGTAGAAAATAATGTTTATAGTATTTTATTACATAACTATTGGGTCATTATTATGTCATAAAACACATTATATATTTAAACAGTATTAATTTTTTTACCCAAATATTTGACTGTCTTAGAAAACAATGAAAAATTAACCATTGCATAATTTTTAAATAATTATTCAAAAAATAATATTCATTTTATCTAAATAATTTTCTAAATATGTGAATTTTTACTTTCAAAATAAAAACAATAATTTATCCAAAATTCAAGGGTTTTGACAAAAACAGCTTTTAAATATTAATAAAAATTACAATTGTATTCATAAAATTATACAATCATTTATATTTAATAAAAATTAATATCATAATAATAATATTTTTTTAAAAATATTATTTAATTAAAGAATTCAATAATTCATTAGAATATATTTCTTAGTTGAATATTAACTAAAAATATTATTTGTCCTTTAAAAACTATTTACAAAGTAACAGTAATAAATTGAATGAATATTCATTATTATATAAAAAATAATGTACATAATAATAGTGAGAGGGCCTTGTAACATAACCCCTTAAGAGACCCACCTAAGAGCTTAGGGTAAGGTGCACAATGCTGACAGACTCCTTGGGTGCCTCAGATAATATTGCTCGAGTGGTAATCTCTATTAACCTCCACTTCTCTTGTAGAAAGTTCCTCTCAAGCTTAATGTATTCAATATTGTCTTGGTCTTGGTCAAGAGAGACTCCCAATTATTAATAATCCTTTCTGAGCTCTAACAAATGGGATTTTTAAAGGGTAAGCTTACTAGATGAGGTCACCACTTCCTTTTTCTGAGTAAATTGGATTTGTTAAAGCCCTATTTTTAGACTAATCATGTGATCATTGTTCAAAATCTATATTAGGAATGGTCACAATTCATGACAATATTTAAAAATGTAATACATAATACCAAATAAGTGTATATTTTTTACATGACCATAAGAAGACATTTAAATAGACCAAGATGAATTTTCATTAAATAATTTTTTGGGTCGTTACATGCAACTTATTAATCATATATCAGAATAATTGATTATTAATAATCAAAATATATTTCCCTCTCATAATAATACCATTTTATTTCTTAATTATAAATTTTCTATCACATTAATCATTTACACAGTTCCTTCTAGTTTCCACCACTAACTAAAACAAAATAAATTAATGGGTAGAATAATTATATTTCTATAAACTACATAACCATGAAAAATAATTTATAAAAAATATAAATCATGTAACCTTATTTTCAATATATAACAACTTAGGTTTACCCTAGGTTATTAATGGTTATTATATATTCTAATCCTTTATGTTTTTTGTTAATAAAATATTAATTAACCCTAGAATATACCTTGGGGTGTAAAACCAGGTATGTAGTAAGGGACGCTGACTTTTACCATCTAATTATTAGGTCAATACCAACACAACCTTTTCATAGTTATTACCCTTAGGAACATCTGTTCTAGAATCACATCCCCTTTAATATCTAAAAATTGATTTGTTGATAGGTAAGAAACATAATTGCTTTCTCACAAAAATATTATGACTTAATTCTACAGAAATGAAATTGATGAAACATAATCAACATGAAAATTCATATTGATAAACTATCTTATTAAATTTTTATACTTTCCCAAATCAACAAAAATATTCATAAACCCTTCAGACTAATGTCATGAATGTTATCAAAACAGTACTTCCCTAGCCAAAATCATCATAAACCATAAAGAGAAATAATAAAAATGGTGTCATTGAAACTAATTCATTGTAAATTACAAATAAAATAAATTTTGTTTTAATTAATGAATAAAAAAACCTTAAACATTACACTAAAAACATTCTTGACGAAAATATTCTTTTTTACTTTGAAAATCAGTTTTAAAACCAAAACATTATAGAATATTAGATAAAATCATTAAAAATAACTTTTTAAACATATAAAGTATTATCTAAATCA
This sequence comes from Viscum album, assembly GCA_963277665.1. Taxonomy (NCBI): domain Eukaryota; kingdom Viridiplantae; phylum Streptophyta; class Magnoliopsida; order Santalales; family Viscaceae; genus Viscum; species Viscum album. The sequence goes on along the minus strand of OY728135.1, from coordinate 1,640,645,362 downwards.
TTTTGTGTTCATGATAGAATAAAAATCCCTTTTATTCAGTGTACATTAAAAGAAAAGATTCTTTTAAAAAAATTTAAAAAAAGTCAAAAAGTACATCTTTTGGAAAATGATAGGATGATTTGTTTTAAAAAAAATTGTAAAAAATATAATAATGGGTAAAAATGAATTAAATTAATAATTTAAATATTTTAAAAACTATTTTAAAAAACATTAAAATAAAAGAGAAAATGATGTTCAATCGAAAAGAGTAATAATGTGCAAATTTATTAGATTAATAGTAATGGTAATATTAATTACCAAATAGAGTGAAATGGTACTATTACTTGAAAATTTCATGAGTAAAAATAGGATAATAATATTCTTGAGATTATTTTGTGATGTATAAAATAATTTCATCATTGAAAATTTAATTATAAACAATTCTGATAAATGATTAGACTGTAAAATAAACTCATATCACTTCGGTAACATTTGAATCATAAGACCCTTGAAAGAAACAATATCAAATGAATCGTTAAATAACCTTATCATAATGATATTTATAATATAACTTATAAAAGTATCGGTATAAAAACCACAAAATAAGAATAAGTGTTGAATATGGCATATGTCTCATCGACGTAAAATTGAGATGAGGAACCCTTACATCAGATCCAATTTCCTTCATAAATTTCAATACATACAATATAATGAATATAGATTTATTTTAAATACATTAAGGACCCATAATAATATATTTTTTAACATTTATTATTTACTTTTATACTTTTAGGACTCAATTATTAACAATTAGTTGTTAAAATCACTGTTTCGTGTGGTAATTGGTTCATTTTTCACGATTGTTTTTGTTTTGAAATTTGAGTACATCTAATATAATCATGGTCAAATCATCTAAAAAATTTAATACATGATATAAATATAATATATAATCACTATATATTTGTTTATATTAATCTATAAAACCTAATTATAGAAAATTTGTTGCACTGTTCATCGAGACGGTAGGGCATATGTACCCATGAACCTGGTTTCCATTTTCTAAACATATGAAACAAAAGGAAAATAAATATTAATTCATATTTATAGAAAATTTTATATGGTATGGATATCATTTATATTTATAAATTTGATACTTGTTATCATCCATGTAATAGTAAATGAAAAAACATTTCATATTATTATGTAGAGGCTGTAGTCCATACGTTTTCATGAGTGACGTTGTTGTTTTAAAATGGATGAGAATATAAAAAATAAATTTTTGTTATTATATTTAAAGAAAAAAATTAGTTTATCAATATCAAATATATTCATTAACTATATCCTTATAACCATTTATTTATAGCGTAAGAGAAAAATGAATCACATCACATCATGGTAGAAGGTATGTCGTACACACAAGCGATGTTATTGTATCCCCCCCCAGAATGGAAACTATGAAGATATGCGTGATATAATATTCAAATAATTATCATATTAAAGTAAATATCATATAATTATCTTAAATCTATCATTATATCAACCCCTGAATGGTGGAGATGGAAAACAAATTAAATCTGTTCGTGATGTGGTAGTATGTCATACACATGATCGATAGTTTCATTTTCCAGTTAGTGAAAGTGGAGAAAGATATAGGTTACTAAATTAACATAATAAAATCTAAGTATATATATAATACCGGTTTTATTATATTATCCTATTTTATGATTATTTTAATGATATTTAAGAATAAATAACATAAATATGTATGTTATGTTTTGTACCTCTTCCTTGAAGAACCCATTTAAGGGTATACCTATACCATTTATAGGAGGGATTCCTAATAAAACTAATGAATCTAGTATGTGTGGAGGAAAATAATGATTATATTATTTTATTTAATATCTTAATTAATGGTATTATGGATTTTGAATATTGGAGGAGAGTGGTGGCCATTTTTACGTGGGGGATAGGACACACTTGGAATTTTGGAAAAGAAAAAGAGACACCCATGTTTTTCAAATTATAAAAGCTTCCAAAATATCTCATTAATGATACATTTATTAGATGAGGAATAAATATTAATATAAAATAACAATTTTAAAAGTTTCTAGGTCCTTTGACCTCTTATCTTTTTAGGTTAACCCTATGTAAACCTATTGTAACATTAACCGCAATAATTAATATTTATAGGTTTAGTATTCATTATTTTAAAAAATTAATCTTAAATTATTATATAATATTATTTATGATGATTAAATATATTATATCCATTTTTATAAATTCCACTTAATGAAGGGGGAATTCTTAATTTAAAATTAAACCTACTGACTCAATAAAAAAGTGGGTTTCTAAATAGGTAATTTTCATAAGTATATAAAGTTTTAATATAAAAATTCATTATTAAATTCAATATATTGACAGAAACTTGATTAATAAATATATTATTAAACTAATTTTACTTAAAACCATTTAAAAAATTTAACCTTATAAATTCTTTAACCAAAAATGCAGTTTTCAAAACAAACAAATATTTTTCACTATTCATAGATAGATTAATATTTTCATAAAAATCCAAAAAATTCACCCTAAGATAATATTGACATGTATATTCCAAAAATTAGGATCATTGATTCAGTTAATGTTTTAAAATTTTAAAAATTATAATTTTATTATTTGGTCGTGAAAAAAAAATCTTTTATCTTCTCAGGTGTGATTGGTTGTTTATTATAATTAAATTCTAACTAACATGATATTATGATTATTTTGTTTATATGTGAACATTTTAAAGAAAATAAAAATGAATTGAATTTAAATGCTGTGAAAGTAATATTAAATACCTTAAAATAAAAACATATTAAAAATATATTATTCATTTGGATAAACATTTGATTTAGTTAGTTATTTAGGTTTATATTTTTGTGGTTGTAATATAGATAGAAAAATGACTTCTTGAAAATTTCAATTTTTTAGAAAGTCTCTAGTTTCTTTTTGTAGTATAAATAAAAACAGTATTTCATTATCCAATTTAGATTCTGAGTAGATATTTTTATGATATTGTAATTAAAAAATTTTATGGATGAAACACACATTTCTCGACTATGGATATAAATTTCTACATGTCACTATAAATTTTGATAATCAAAGTGAAATAAATACATATTAAAATATTATAACTAATTTAAATAATAAACATATTGATAGAAGATATTATTATTTTATATCCCTAAATTATTTAAATAAAATGTTCATTGTAATATTAATTAACCCATCCCATGTCGATAAAATATTTTTATTTGTTTCAAAATTGTACCTTCTCTAGAAACCATATTTTAAAAAAGTACCTCTCAAACCCAAAAAAAATTCTGAGTTCAAACCAAAGAGAAAGAATTACATGGATGAAATGTTCTATTGATGCCCCGCATCCTGATAATTAGTCTCCATTAAATAGATCATTGAATGGTAATGGTATCACAAGTGTTGTACTAAAATTGTAAAACAAGTATTTGGAAGACCATCTAGTGTGTTTTTATAAGGAAATGGATGCTCAATTTCTATAGTCTATACAGACACTTGTTTTTAAATAAATTTAGAGTCATTTCTGGGATGATTAGTTTATAGATAATTGTATTCCATTCTTCCCAAGGCTGGTTATGGAGTTCAATTTTCACATGGAATTGTCCCTAGAGATAAACATGACACAATCATGACTATGGTGAATGGATATATTTTTTTGTCTTCCTTGACGACTTAGTAAAATAGAATGGTTGTACATCATAATGTTGATAGTGAAGATTGATAATGTTTGTATCCAAATATTCATGACTACATTTAATTTAATAATGATTTGGAATAACTTCCTAGTGATGTAATACCATAAAGACCAACCATATTGGATAGCAGTGGAAAGTATATATTTCTAACTAAATTGAATTATAATTTGATCTGTCCTAGAAATTGGTAATTTAGTATCCTGAGGAAATAATATCTATTCATCCTATTCCTGGTGACAAAACTATTTCATATTAATTTGTGTAGTTAAGTTATGAGTCTCATTAATGAGTTATTTAAACCATATTCCTTATTTAATTCTCATCCATACTAAATGTACTTGAAATCAATCTTGTACATTAAGGGTTTAGTTTGGGGGGGGGAAACTCTTCAGATGGATTATTTCTTAATTAAATGATTGGTAGAATAAATTGAGTTAATTGGAATCCAAAGAAATATGAATTGATGGCTGACCTGGAGAAATTAAAAGAAAAGACTGACCATGCCCAATATCATCTAATATTAACGGATTTATTGGATCCTGATCTTGAGAAAAATGAAATTACCTAATATTATTCTAATGAGGTGGAGGAAAAGGAATATTTGGATAATGCATAAAAATAAGAAAAATAAATAGAGATTAGTTAACTTATTGAGGAATCCAAGGTGGCTCATGAGAAAATATTACATCACATACAATATGTTAGTATTATATAAATTGGGGTACTGAAGTTTTAAATAGAAATTTTTGTAGGAAACTAAATTCACACCCCCCCTTTTTGAGTTGTCCACTCCAAAAATCAATTTTTTGTGGTGAAAAATGAAGGTAATAGTTCATTGTATTAATCAAGTTTTGTATGATTATAATGATAAAAGTGGAACCAAATTATTTGAATAAACACATTTATAAAAGTAAGGGTGTGGGACACAAGTTCTATAAATTAATTATCATGAATTAATATTTTCTTCTGAGTAGAGTTCTAGTATTTAGAGATATTGTATCTTATAAGAGTCTCCCTTAATACAAAGTGTATAGTATTCAACCAATTGAATAAATCAATGTTAAAACCACATAATTTTTTGTCTTATTATTCCATTTTATTCTTTGTTCCTTTAATTCATTCAATTGTTAATTTTTAAATCTAGTGGGTATGTGATTTATTTTACAGATTCAAGAGTCAGTTTTTAGTGTTTGATATCTAACATCATGTGTCATCTAGTTTAAAAAGTTCTACATTGTGTTCTAAAAGTGTGGTTACAAAGGATATTTTCTAAATTAGGTATTTTTGAACAACATGTGGAAACATAGGTTTTTTATTGACTTAGATACATTCATACTGTGTTCATGTGTTCAAATATTTAGAAAGACTATAAATCTAGAATTTCCCTCATTAGATTACTCCAACAATAAGTTCATAATACCTTTTATATTTTTTTGATTTAGTGGTATTTTTTCTATAAGGATTATATTAGAAGAGAGTGAGATCTATATTAATAATTTCTATGGTAAAAATTTTAGATTTTAGTGAATATAGAATGAAATTGTTTTGTTACCATGAAATATAGAGAGTAAATTGAAGGTAGATGTGGTATAAGTGATGTAATAGGAAGAGTGTGAAAGGATTTTTTAGAAGGAACTATGGTTAATACATATGATGTGAGCCTAGAGTGTGTCCTTAAACATTGGAGAGGTGAAAACTACTACTGATACAATGTATAAACATGCTTTTTTGTATAAAATCCAAATATATATTAACAATGTGTTGATGATATAATAACAATTGATAAATAAGGTGTCTAAAGAAGGGTTTATTTTAGATTAAGTGAATGTCTTTAATGGGATTTTGTGTCTTGTTGAGTATACTGGGTTGATGTTAAGTGGATCGTTGTGGGAATTTATCCTTTTATCATCATTTTTCAATTAAGGGGATTTTTTGACTTAGTGTTTGAGTATGGTTAGGAATTCATTCAATTAAAATAAATATAGAGGAATTAAAACCCTGATTCAACAAAAAATTCATATATTGTAAAATTTAGTGTATGGTCCATGAACACAGACTCTTAAATGGGGATATAAAATTGTAAATGTTACATTTATGGACATTATAAACAAGAAGGTGACCCAATTTTTTCATCCAAATATTCCAAAATCAAAAGGAAATAATGGATCACATACAATCCTAAATAACTGTTAGTCTTATTGCTATATAGAATTAGGACAAAATATTATATAAATAATGTCAATTAATTCAAGGGAGTATTTTTCTCATTGTACCTAAAATTTAATATTCTATATTATGTTTTAAACAACTCCCAAAACATATATCATGTTACAAACCATTATATACATAAATCATTTAATAATCATTCATCACGACCAGGTAAATTTGAATCATAAGAAGAGTAAAAAAAGTATTAACAATTTAATTTAACCAGTCAACATGATAAAATCAAAAGGATATGATGAAATAATAAAAGTGAATGAGGATAAAATAATAATATTCATACCCATCAATACTTGAATCACTAATCATGAAACAAGTTATAAAAGTTTATCCAGGGTAAGAGTCATAAGGATCAACAATCATGAGCGATGTGACTTAAATGATTATCAATTGATCCATTAAAACCCATAAAATCATAAAAAAAAATTGGTACATTGGAAAATAATTTTCCTAACTTTTCTTAAACTCGTATCATAAATAACCTCATCCTAATTGAATCCATTGCAGAAACTCACCGTTAAATCCATCCATATTTCATCTAAAAGAAATAGACATTACCCAATGAATTTGGGTGATATCTATGCTCGCCCATCATATAGGTTATATCATCCCCACCTGAAATTGTCTAGGTGCACCCATCATATTAGTTATATCTGTCTCACCGGACACTATCTAAGAATACCCATTATATATGTTAAATCAGGCCCACTCATGAGATATAGTGGGTATCAAACCATCATATAAGTTATATCGGGCTCACCCACTCATCATAAATAATTTACAAGTACCTTTAAAGAATAAAACATTTTTATTCCATAAATTTTCAATCATTATAGTATTCAATGTTCTTTCATATCTCGATTAACTCATAGAAAAAAAATAGTCGCATGAAAATATCATAATCCTTCTAAAGAAAGAATAAGGTTAGTATCAATATGACCTATCTACAGTGGAGTGTAAGTAAATAAATGGTTATTATTATTGATGAATGAAAATACCATTCAAATATTATTAAAAACATTCATAAGGAAAATAACTTTTTGAAATTGAGTGACATCAAAAGATGTCATCATAGATAGAAAATTATTTCGAAAGATCACTTGGGACATTTCCTGAGGAAAATATACTTTCCATTTTGAAATCACTTATTTTAAATCTAAAAAATTCTCAAAATTCAAACAAAACTATTTATTTTAAAATAAAATTATAATCATAAAAATTAAATCATTAAAACATTAAGCGGTCATGATGGTAGAAAATTCCATTCGTTCCAAATATATTTAATTAACGATTCCTTTCACATTTTTGGAAAAATTCAAAGATTTCATCATTCAGAAAATGTTAAGAAGATTCATTTTAAAACATTTTGTGAAAATCCAATTATTTGTAAAAATTAATTTATACAATCATAATAAATCATTATAAAAATAATATTTATAAATAATGGATTTGGAAGAAAAAATAATTTTTGAATAAATAGTGGAATGAAATCATATTTTCTAAAAATAATATTTTCTTTATAATTTTAACAAATAAAGACTCAATACTTGATAATTTCATGGTAAAAAATGGGGAGAAAATAGATATATTTTAATTAAATATTATAATATTACATTCCCCCAAGTAACCTTTAATATAAATAATCCCAACAAGAACAAAGATTGTATCATAATGCCTTTTACACTTTGGTGACTCCTCTATCACAATTCCCACAAAATAATAAAATAATATGGACATTAAATATAAAAAAACTAAATATATTGATGATATAACATATCAAAGGTTTAGTACGGACACCTCATAATGTAACATAGGTTTATAACATAACAAATTTCCCAAATAAGATAATTTTATATTAGAAACTTTACAATGAAAATAATATAAAAGTGATAATTAACCAGTGAATAAATTTTATGAATAAAACATAAATTCAAATAAAACATGGGGGAATATAAAATATGATAATAAAAAATTATTACACACATAATCTTATAATATCAAAGAAAATAAAGAAGTGATATAACAAAATGAAATGAAGTTGATTTATGAAATACATTACAACATGGTAATAGCAAGGTAAAATCACATTTACTGAAATAATTAAAATTAAAATATAAAATAATATGATGTATGAATTATTCATGATATTAAATTTAAAATAGGAAGTATATACACTATATAAATAAAATTCGATACAGACTTTTAACGACTCATATTTTTTATGTATTATTTTTTTAGTAATATATGGATTATTTATTTGACCAGGTGCTGAGATAGTGTGCAATTTTAACGCTCAATTTTCCCACAATAAATGTTTAAAATATTTAAAATTTATTAAATAGAATTTGTGTGTGGTTTTATTGAAAAATTTGAATAACCTCTAAATCTGTTCTCAGATTAAAATATGAGGGGACTATTGTACTCATAACGTGAGGTTTACCCTAGGCGTGACATAACATTAGTCGACATGGTCCGTTTATGGAAAAGTCATCATGAGCATATAAATAAATAAAATTCAGGAATAAAATTATTTTATTTCATTATTGATGTGGAAGTTTACTCTTCTTTAAATAGAAAATTATAAAAAAATCCCTAGGATAGTTTTATAACCCTGGAGACACTAGAGGACCATTGGATACATCTCAGGAAACTCTTCTCAGGAGAACGACAACAATATTGTGGATCGATGATTGAAACCTATGGATTTGTAATAATCTCTCCAATGAACATGATGAAGAAATAATTATTCACCAGTGATCGATCTAAATAGTTTTCGGGTGTATGATTTAATTTTTTTTCCCAAGTATTTATTCCTATGATGAATATGAATCAATTGATGAATGGATTGATTTACAGATCGTGCTTATTGTGGGTTGAGATTATATTAGGGTGGATTATTCTGCTATTTCTTATGTTTGTTTGATTCCTATTTATTTATCGCTCTAACGTAAAATAATTGTGGCTATAAAAAAATTGGTTGAGGTTCGTTCCTCATGTATGTTATTTTTTCTTTTCTTCCCTCTTTTCTCATTCATCACGGGTGACACCTTGATCCACAATTCAACGAACACCAATGAATCAATCATTGTTCACGTGTTTCTTGGCACAAATATATGAGATTGAAGATATAGAATCGGTCCCATGAAATGGAGGTGTGACAGTGATAGCGGTGGATAAATCAGATCGGTTGGGAAACCCCCAAATTTCAAGAGAGAATGATGAATGATGAACCAGACAAACAAAATATGTTTTTTGAACATATTAGAATCCTAGATTCTGTTGAATAATCATGGAAAAGTTAAACTAGAGTATATCCATGAAATTCAGCATGTTTGGTGTTCATAGAGCTAGCATGATAAGGAGGAAGAAGAATCGTTTCTAGAAAACCCTTATAGACACAACATGTTTTCCTTGGCTACATAGATTTTATTCCCCGTAGATTAACATAGTGTGTACTTCAGACAGTACACCAACATAGGGTGGAGTACACATATTTCCTACACAGTAAGTACTCCACCATACGGCATGGCTTAGACCTTGTACATGGGTTTCCCTATATAATCATAAATGGGAAAGGATACATGGGATGACACCATTTACTAGAATGCAACTGAAGTACATAGGAAGGACCCAAGATACATGGACACGATGTGTAATCCCTATACAGTTTTTGCAATCATCTTTTACATGGACATAATTTGTATGACACATGTCATTTACATGGTAAGAACCCTAGTTCAATGAACATGACATTTAACCTTTCTACACACCGTATACTCCTTATTACAGAACATAGATCTCTTGTCCTCCGTATCTGGGAAATGTATCTTTTTTGGCTAATTTCCCATATACTTTCCCCTTAGTTCGGTATGAATCATTTCCTACTCCTTGGAAAACTATCCCTTCAAAATAAATTTTTGGTTAGAGTTGTTGGAATCCCCCCCCCCCCGAGAGGCCTATGTGGGGTCCTCTATTATTCTTTGTTCCCTAGCTGGAGTTCTGGGGATCTATGTGACCAATACTATCAGGCATAGATCCTCTACATAGCGGGTTAATCCCGATTGAGTTGTTGGTAACACCCCATGGACCTAGTTGTGATCATTTTTAGTTTATCATTTTCTCTTCAGATCTATCAGTGTGTTCATTCTCAATATAAGACCCACTGATCAGTACAACTTAGATGAATTTTATCAGTGTTATCAGACTCAGGACTGTGTTCTCTTGGATGATTACTTCATGGAATATTCGAGCTAAAATCCAAGGATTCGTATACCATGGATGTGGCTTACTCCTATATTGTGTGTCTGTTGATTATATCGAGATATTCTTATTATATTTACTCTAGACATATACCGATGTAGAGATGATGGTATTTATATTTATTATATACTTTTTGATTTTCTAGGGTGTTTTGTTGAGTATTGTTATACTCCCCACCACAAAGTATTTTCATTCATGTGTTGTGTCTTGTGAGGATGATCAATCTTTTGATGGAGTCCTAGGAGGATAAAGACCAGACGGTTCTAAGTGAAACCAAGATGACTGAGGTTTGTTCCAGTGGATTTCATACAGTAGTCCAAGTACCTTTAATTTCAGGTTAGACTTGTGTTATATACTTCTTTTGTGGGCTTGTATTTGGAGATGTTTACTTTCCTTTACTCTCTATCATTCTCTAGTTGTGAGATATAGATGTATACATCAATTGGTTGTTTAGTTTTTTTAATTTCATCATTTTTTGGGACTGGAGATGTTTACATATGTATAGGTACATAGAGAATTCATCCCATGTTAGTGATATGCCTACTTGGTTATAGTAACCATCCCCTAGCCTATTGAAGTTGGACTTGGGGAGTCGTAGAACGGGCCCCACTAGGATGGTTCATGACCGAGTGGTATCAAATTGGGTCGGTTCTACTTTAGGACTGGGAATCTGTGTGATTGGTTTGGGGAAACAGTTTAAATGTCTTTGAGTTTGGATTTCTGGTCAGGGACTCTTGTGTTGGTGTGGAAGCTAATGTATGAATACACTAGGACTCTGATCACATAATTTTCAACTCAGTACATGAGAACACTGAATTTAGGGAAAAAATGGTACATAAATCAAATTGTAATAGGTTATGGTTTCCATTTCCTTCTTTATTCAACTCTCTAGATGTACTCATTGACTGTGGTTCATTTTTTTTTACTTTCAAGATGGTGGAGTGATGTATTAAAATTAATATTTCATATCATTATCTTGAGGTTGATCCCCTCAATGAAAATGCTTCAATATAGGGACATGCTTCCAAGATGTTACCTCTAGTTTGTGCACCAACCATACAACCTGTAGAGAAACATGTGGTACCCGTCGTACCTGTAGATGAGGAGTATAGGCTAAGCATTCTTCATGAGTTTCAATGAAAGTTACCCCTTTTGTTTTGAGGTGAGCCTGACCCATAGATGGTAGAGTATTGTCTTGAGGTGGTGACCCGCATTTTCCATCATGTTAGGACACCGGCATATTAGATGGTGGTCCTGGTTATGAGCCTTCTTCTTGGCTCAGCAGGGGGATGCTGGGGTTCAGTTACGTTGTCTTATGATGAGGTGACTCATTCATGGACTGAGCTCAAGAATATATTTACAGAGGTGTTCTCACCATTTTTTCTGAGAGATGTGCATAGACAAGATCCTCTACAACTCTAGTATGTCAGAATGATTTTCATGGAATATTCATCATGTTTTTCCATCCATTACAGGTACTCTATGGATGTGGTTCGAGATCAGCTCTTCCGGGCTTGTATCTTCGGGCAAGGCCAATGTTTAGAAATCCAAGATGGAATTATCCCTCTATTCATTCTTACCTAATCTTGGTTGTTAGAGAGTGCATTGGTGTTTGAACGTTTTTTGGATGAGTAGTTATAGTTATTGGTCGTTAGTGGTGGGAAAGAATAATTAGATACCTTCAAAGAAGGGAGATGATGTCAGTCTTAGACACCTAGACATGGGATACATTTTTGGAGTAGGTCTCGTGATTGGGGATTTTTTTACAAGGCTCATAGGGTTAGTACAATCAGCCTCAATAGAGGCGATTCAACTCATGTGAATGTAGGGGACATATCATCTGAGATTGTCTAACCCTCCATACAGCTGATAGAGAGAATGAATATGGTCCACTAAGGTAGATATAGTGGAAGGATTAGTAGGGTACATAAGATGGAAAACATGTAATATGATCTGGGAGTGTAGTAGGATAAGGTCTATGTTTCAACATGTTACTCCCACCACATCTAGGTGGTCCACACTAGGCTAAGGGTACTAGATGATAAAGGACGGGACAACTATAGGTGGTCAGGTCTTATAACCCAGGGGATCTATAAATGATTTCTGGTATGATATGTGTCTTTTCAACCTTACTTTCAGTACTGAAGGACACAATTTTTAGTCATTTCATTCTATTCACATATCTTGATAAAGACTTAGAGATTCTGGTGGAACCATTGAATCGACCCTTATGGTTGGATACTCTTACTAGTGAAGCCATAATGATTACATTCTCATACCAACCATGTTACCCAACCCATAGAGGTGAGTGTTTTAGTTGGAATCCCTTGGTAGCAGCATTGAGGCCTTATGACTTCATTATTGGTATGGATATGTTATATATAGTTCATGCCCATATTGACTTTTTTAGGTGAATGGTGTGATTTTTCCACAATGAAGAATCCATGTTTTCCTTTTTCTGTGAAAAGGAAACCCAGGAATTATCGGATGAACTCTTTCATAATAGGGAGAAGCTGATTATTCATTAGTTGACAACTCTAACCCATGGTGTGGTGAATGTTATGAGTTTGTAGTTTCTTACAGTGGTGGAGGAGTATGAGGACATCCTTCTTCAATATGTTCTAGTTTTACCTCCCTACCAAGAGATAAACTTATTAATTTATCTACCCCCCAGTATTACATTGACATATACATAAACATATATGACGACTCCCACAGAGCTTAACGAGATGATGGTTTAGTTGGAGGACTTTCATAGGAAGCACTTCATGAGACCCAGTGTTTCTCCCCGGGAAACCCCACTTTTGTTCCCAAAGAAGGTGGATGGAAGATTTAGGTTTTTGTAGACTACTAGAGCATGAATCATGTTCTCATGATGAAAAATTACCCACTACTGATGATCAGTGACCTCTTCGATAAGTTGAGATAGTTGAAGTGGTTCTATAAGGTTGACCTCCGATCAAGCTACCACTAGCTATGAGTGTGGGATGAGGATATAATGAAGAAGACATTTAGATGTTTCTACTGTCACTGTGAGTAATTGGTGATTCCCTTTGGCATGAAAAATTATATAGTGGTGTTCATAGGACTCATGAGCTGGATCTTTTATCCTTTCTTATACATGTTCATGGTAGTCTTGATTGATGCTATACTTGTTTCTTGGAATCCAAGAATGATTATGAGAGACACTTAAGGATTATTCTGGAAGTACTCTAGGAGCACCATCATTATAGAAATCTCTTGAATTTTTTATTTTGGATATAAATATTCCACTTACTAAGACACATTATCTCAATGGATGAGTGGCAATGGACCCGAATAAGGTTGAGGAGGTCTTATCATGGGAGCCACCTCAGAGCATGAAGGACGTGCTGAACTTCCATTGGTTGGTAGGATATTACTGATGATTCATACCTAATTTATCCAAAGTAACATCACCCATGATATCTTTGAAACTAAATGGGAACCCATTCAGGTGGATAGAGAAGTAATAGTAGTCATTTCAGGTGTTGGGTTGGAGATAGATGAGCACTCTAATCTTAAAATTTCTTGAGGGCAGTGTAAAGTACATAATGTTTTGTGAATCTTTAGGGAAAATGATAGTTTGTTTCATAATATAAATACATGTAGTGATTTCCTATGGTTCATTCCAGTTGATACCACATTATCATATCTACACAACCCAAGATCATGAGTTACTAGTGGTAGTCTTCACTTTGAAGATGGGGTGACACTACCTGATGGGAGAACATTTTATCATCTACTCCAATCACAAGAGTCTAAAATATATATTCTCTTGGAAAGATCGTAGCTTGATATAGAGGTAATGGGTAGAGTTTCTCTAGGATTATGACTTCAATGTTTTATAAACTACTTGGAAGGGTAACATGGTAGTACATTCTCTTAGTAGAAGATCTTGTTCTCATTCACTGAGAAAGTCATCATAGAAGTTTTCTTCATTTTAGTTATCCTTTCTAGATGGAGTGGTAGCATCTTACATCTAGTCGATGGTTGTAACCCCTCCACTATTATAGTGATTCATATAAGAATATATTGGGGATACTTATAGTGATATACTACATGCTCACATATCCAAAGAGTATTATTCTGATGGATATTTTAAAGGTGGGGGGAACGTTGTTCTTTTCATATGATGTATGATGGTACCAATGGCATTGCAAGAAGAGGTTCTCATATTGTTTCATACATATCCTTTGGTGGTACATGAAGGTGTGGAAAATATTTATCAGGACCTCCAACGTCTGTTTCAGAAGCCATGGATGAAGAAGGGTGTTTCATTGTTTGTCTCTCGATTCCTTAATTTTGAACAAGTAAAGGCTGAGCACCATATTCCTTTGAGTTTAACCTAACCCCTTGAGGATCTACAATAAAAGTGGGATTGGATTTTTTTGTACTTTGTTCCAATATTACCATGTACATTCAGGGGAGGAAATTCCTTCTAGGTGATCATAGACTAACTCAACATGTCATCCCACTTTCTAGCTATCTGAGAGCATTGTTCAATATAGTTCTTAGGAAACCTATATGTTCATAAGAGAGTGTCAATCCACGGAGTTTCATCAATGATTGATTCTGATAGTGATGCTATCTTTACATTTTTTTTCTATAGAAGATATTATAGGTGGAATTTGGGACCTTGTTATGCTTGAGCATAGCGCCTCACCCACAAACTGATGGCCAGACTAAGAAGACCATTCCTCTTATGGAGATCTTTTTGTGATCTTGCAAGTTGGACTATAGTTGTAGTTGGCATGATCAGCTACCTCTAGTGAACATTCCATACAAAAATATCTACAATTCTACCATTTTTTATGGAACCATTCTAGGATTTATATGAATGAACCTATAAATAACCACTTTTTGGACTGGCCTAAGAGTGTTAATACTCATGATACCAGAGTTTGTGAGAGCTACCACAAAGAAGGTGAAAATCATCCCAGAGATGATGAGGACTGCACAGAACCATCAGAATTCTTATGATGATAGGTGATGGAGGCCTTAGGAATTCAATTAAGGGGAACATGTTTTCCTATGGGTTTCATCTTGACTTGGATTATAGAGATTCGGTCAGGGGGAAAGCTATAACAAAGATTCATTATCTATTTACCGATACTACATATAATTGTTGAGGTAGCATATCACATGAATCTAACTCTATAGTTAGACCAGGTGCATTATGTCTTTCACGTGTCACAGCTGAGAAGGTTCATGCTTGACCCATCACCCATTATTGATTAGGGAAACCAAGATATTGATAATGGAGAGAACATTAATAAGTACCCAGGGGATATCAAGGATTTATATTAGAGGATACTTCTTGGGAAATCAATTCTTTTGGTACATATCTGGAAGTAGTACAGGCTTCTCCTAGAGAGAACATGGGAGTAGGACGCTCAAATTCATGGTCAGGACCCACATATTTCTTAATATATTTTTTTGGGGAAATAAATCCCCACGTAGGGGAGAATGTAATGACTAGTATTTTCCATGTATTATTTTATTAATATTATATATTTTATTTTCTAGACCTGTAATTGAGACGGTGTTAATTTCTGAGTACCAATATGCCCTAAATGAACTTTTTAAATATATTAAACATCACGCGCATGTGTTTTTCCAAAAAAAACTTGAATAACTTCTAAAAGGATGCCTGAAACAGAAATATAAGGGAACCGTCTAACTCAAAACATTAGGATTACCCTGGGAGGAACTTCACAGTAGACATTATGGAAGAGTAATTGAATAAAATAATTCAATAGAATTATTTTATTTCATTATTGACGCATATTTTTAATCATCATTAAATAGAGGATTATGGGTAAATCCAAGGGTTTGTTTCATAATACTTCTAATTCCCCGACCAAAGTTACCCAGAGTCAGTGAATTATTATATAACATTGTCATGATACAAAGAATCATGTCTCGAAACACCGATCAGTTTAGTATTATTGGAAATAAGATACTTACATAAGTTTATCATTACAACTTGAAAATAAATACAACTCTAATTTATTCTATTAGAAACATCCCATCCTCCTAGATTATGCTTGAAAGTCACTCATGAATAACATCTTCATATCCTGGGAAAATGAAACATAAGAAATGGTTGAGCTCAAATGCTCAATAAGGGTAAGTAATTCAGCGGAAGATAACATAAAAATTATGCAACATGAATAATTTAAAACACATGCCTTTACAAAAAAATAAAAAAGAACACTTTATGGAAAGAATATGAGAAGAGACATTAATGATAATATAAAACATATTAATTGGTATTATACTAGTCAAATAATCACATGAACCATAATTATTATTTTCATAATTATGGAATGTATAATGTCAGAAATTCTGAAACATCTTGTCAAGACCTCGGCCAAGACGTTTAAAAATGAATTAGGCCTCGTCTAAAACAATATATCAAATTGGAAAAGGCCTCCACCAATTCCATGTCTAATTGTCTCATGAGACCTTATGATGCATTGAAGAGATATAGTGGGATCCACCAGTCACATACGAAGTCTAATACATTCCTCATATAAAAAGGTTGAAACATACGTAAGCATTCATATTAAAACTAGCATATGAAATTTCAATAATTTTACCATAGACCATGAATTGTATAAAAATAACACGTAAATAGACAAACGTATCACAAAACCTTAATTACAATGTGTAATATTTGAATCATAATAAATCAACTTCAAACTAGTGTAAAATTTATCAAAGGATATTGACATTGATGAAATCAAAACTATTTGAGAGAAATAACACTTTATATTTTGAAATCATTTAAGAGTCAGATAATTATAAAAGGAAACATTTATTTTGAAAATATTTTTATAATCTTTTAAGGGACGCTTCAATGATGTTATAATGGAGTAAAATAGCCTCACCCACTGTATAAGATAAAAAACCATTCTTACCTTAATTTTTTGGAAAAGGTCATAAAGTACCTTGTTTGGAAAACGATAGAAAGTTTCCTTAAAAAACATCTAATGTCAAATATGGGTATAAAAGAAACTAACCAATACTCTACTAAATAGTAAAAAAATTTGAAATACATTTTTAAGAAAACATGGATGTGGATGATAAAGAGGTCCCATTAGATACTTACATAAAAACAACCTTGGAAGATAAAGAGATTGTGAAATTAACTCTTACCTTATACATTTCTCTAGTTCATGATCTGTTAACCTACTATATAATAGTTCAAAAATTGTTATTAAATTATGCAATAACTATATACATAAATATTATATCATATATGATCTTCTAAAATTACTTTGTTAATGGTATTTTAGTAGTATTGTCGTTTTGGGTGTTAACTGACTCGTTTTCCTTTATATGGTCGGTTACGTAAGCCATGATTGTGATGGATAAGATGTATTTGATTCATATCCAGAATTATATTAAGTTCATAAACATTATTTTTAATTATAAAATGAAAATTATTCTTGAATGGTTACGATGGGGAAATGAATCTCATCGCGTTCGTGGAGACGGTAATCTCTATGTACGCACGAGCGACAATATCATTATATTGGTGGAGAAATATTATGTAATTGGATAGTATATCAAATATAAAGAATCATTAACATGTTATATTTAATATTTAAATCAGTTATACTCATTATTAAACCCATAAAAATAATTAAGTTTTTGTATAACAATCTACACCACGACGTGGAGACAGTAAGCTGTACGTACAAATGTATGGTGACTTTGTCATTTATAGGATGGATTGCATAACGAATACAGTTGTAACATATTTATAATTAAATCACAGTATGTATAAGGTATTAGATTTATTATTTTGGTATGGAAGAAACAAATAATGAAAAAGTGGAAGAAGAAAAGAACCTGAGAGAGGGTGGTGAAATTATTACCGCTACTTTAGGTGTTTCTTTTTGAGTATATCAAAAGGGCTCCTTGGGTAGGCTTTCTGATAAAAGTAAGGCCTCTAGGTTGAATTGAGATAATTTTGGGGGATATTAGGGTAGGTTTTGGCTGAGAAAAAAGGCTTTAGAGGGGTGAAATTAAGAAAAGGGGAAGTTCCCTTTTATGAGAGAGGTGAGGGTCACTACAGGAATATCTTGAAATATTATTTAATAATAAAATCATTTTTTGTTTATAAGGGATAAAAATGATATATTTCAAGATTAAGGTGGGTATGGGTTGAAAACCTATCAAAAAGGGTTTTTGAGAGTTTTAGTTCACCATATAATGTTATCTTTTAGGTTTAACTCTTAGTTAAATGGTTTGAAATTTACCATGTCTCTTTGTGTTTTTATATTATATTGTTAATAAACATACTATAAAATACCAAGATAACCCCAAGTGGTTAATTAATAGTATATATATCTTTATCTAAGTCCTTTGGCCAAACTGTAGATTTGTAGGAATATTATATCAACTACTAATATATTCTTTATTTTAAAAACTCAATTATGTCAATTTTTACACTATTTAGGATTTGATTTTTTTAAAGCCATAAAAACTTTATCACATAGAATAAAATTTATTTAACCAATCCAAAAATTACACATTAACCTAAAAAATTATTGGAATTCATTATAAGTCTAAATTTACATTAATTTTTTTATTTATTATATCAATTATATTACTATTTCATTAATATGGTAATTACTGCATCATCATTATGTCATAAATAAATTAAATAATTTAATTTCTAAAAATTATAAATAAAATACCATTATGTAGGAAATAGTTTTAGCTGTCTTGATGAATACGCAAAAACTCTATCATTATACATAAGTACACAACCAAGTCCTTTCTTTAAAGCATCACTATAAATAACAAACCCATCATTCCTTGCTGGTAGAGTCAAGATAGGAGTATTAACTAATATTCACATCATTTCTTCAAAACATTATTCACAATCATTTATCCAAACAAATTTAACCCCTTTACATGTGAGCTTGGTTAATGGGTTAGCCAACCAGGAAAAATTCTGGATGAAATGCCGATAATAACCTACTAAACCAATAATATTGCGTACCTCAGTTATACTCATTAGTGCTGGCCATTCTTGGATTTCTTTGGTCTTTAAAGGATCAATAGAGATTCTATCCTTAGAGATAATATGGCCAAGAAAATAAATCTCTTGAAGCCATAATTCACACTTTAAAAACATTATATATAATTCATTTCTTCTGAGGGTTTTCAGAATAGTGCACATGTAATTTTCAGGATCTTTGTAGAATTTTAAGTATACCAAGATATCATAAATAAATACAAGTACAATGTCATCAATATATTCCTTGAAAATATTATTAATTAGATCTACGAAGACATAGGGTGAATTAGTCGATCCAAAAGGCCTTACTGTAAACTCATAATGCTCGTACCTAGTTCGAAATGATATTTTTGGAATGTCTTCCTTCTTCACAGACAACTGATGATATCCAGATCGAAGGACAATCTTTGAAAAATATTGAGCTCCATGAATTTGGTTGAATAAATCATTAATAAAAGGTAGGGTATACTTGTTCTTTATTGTTATATAATATATCTCCCTATATTCAATTCACATCCTCATATATCTGTCTTTCTTCTTAACAAAAAAGACAGGGGATCCCCATGGATAAACATTAGGTTGAATAATTCCATCATTACTCAATTCCTCTAGTTGTTTCTTTAGTTCCTCTAGATCCACAACGGCCATTCTATAAGGGGTTTTCGATATGGGCCTTGAACTAGGAATTAAATCAATGGAAAACTCAATTTCTTGTTCTGGAGGATGTCCATGTAAATATTATGGACACACATCAACATATTCTTTCACAATAAGTACATCCTCTACTCGAATATTCTTTTCCTCACCCATAGTTATCTCAATCTCTTCCACCCCAATAACCGAATTTAGTAGAGCTACTAGGGGTGGATCTAGATATGAATCAGGTGGTGATATTTCTGCTCTTAAGATGAGGTACTCCTTAACATCATAGAAAATTGCAACTTCTTCTTTTTATAAAAAAAATTTCATCATGGTATAAAAGCCAATCCATTATGAGGATTATATCAAATTCAATCCCGGGTATGACGATGAGATCAGCATATAAATAATATTTATATTCCCTAATGGGAACTGATTCACAAAAATTTTTTGCGATGATACTTCCCTTAGGTGTTTTGACTGACAACTCCCTTGTTAAGTCAAATTAAAAATATCTAATTTTCTTAGAAAACTGGGAACATAAGAAATAATTCGATGATCCAGAATAAAATAAAGCATTGGCTAAACTTGAGGAAACCATTAAATAACCTGCCACCACATTTTTTGGATCTTCAACCTTTGCAGTAGTGATCACATAAGATTGTCCTTTCTCCCTTATCCTTTTCTAAGGTAATTTCCCCTTGTTATTAGGACATCCATTTTCATAATACCCTTTTTCTATAAAATTGTAGAATTCAACATTGATAGCCTCTTTCTTCCCCTTGAAATCATGAGCTTGGTGGCGTTTTTCACCACACTTGTAATATACTACCATTACCTTCAGGAAATTACCGGGGTGTTTCTTCCCACATTTACCACAGGATGGATATTAAAATTTTCCCTTATTCCCATTATTTACATTTCTAGAGTGTTCAATAGATCTCTTTTGGTCTTTCTTTTCTTTAAAGTCAAAAGATTTATAGAATTTTTTTTCTATCTTGATAGCACATGAGACAATATATTCGTACGATGAGAAGGATTGTGAGCCTAATGCTAGATGGAGAAATGGTTTTAACCCATCAAATAATCAATCAATCTTACTCTTTGGGTTACATATATAATATTCTGTATGCCTTTCTAACCATGTAAAGTTAGCCTCATACTTTACCACATTCTCATCCTCCTTTTGCCTTAGACTCAGAACTTGTCTTTCCATATCCGCTAGATGGTCACGAGGGATGTCTTTTTCTAAGAAAATATCTTTAAACTCCCTCCATTCCATGTTTTATTCTTCTTTATATTCCTTTATGTTTTGGATTAATGACCACCATTCATCTGCATCTTTTGTGAGGTGATAAAATACTATGATAACTTTTTTTCTTTCACTACTCTCCAAAGCATGAAATATTTTCTCTAAGTAACTTATCCATTGATCAGCTACTAATGGATTTGTAATCCCATTGAATTTTGGTGTTTGTTTCCTCATCAATCAGTCTAACATTGATCCTCCATGTTGTGGATCAGGGTGCTCCATCCAGGTAAGGTTATTATTCAGAACCTGAGTGAGTTGTCCTAGTATGGTGATAAGAAAATCAGAACCAATTGCATCACCAGCTCTACTATAATTTCATTAAGTATGTGAGAAATCCCTACATGAATTATATGCATTGATACAGTTTCCATTCTTTCTACTAGGAACCATTTATAAAAAAAATACCATGCACTAGATTAGTTTATGAATCACAATACATAATTCCAAACATGTAAAACACTTTACATAAATTGAACAGTTTATGTATATAATCCATAAATATGTTTTCTTTGAGAAAGTATATACTCATAAACCCTTCATAATGGTTGGTAAATAACATGATAATTATCCTTAGAATATCCCCTGGGGGTGTCGTAACTAAGAGTGAAGCAAGGCCCATTGTAATGCACCAGTTCCTGTTCGAGTCTAGCTCAAAGCGGTGTTTTCAGGTTTTACCCCTAGGTACATCTTTTACAAAGCCACCTCTACCTGCTCAAATCTATAGAGGGATTTATTGCTTGTAAAACACACAAAATTTCTACATTATCAATATTCTTGGAAGTTCTTCTATTTTAATCCTCAAATTCTATCATAGGGTAATGTTCTCTAATCAGAGTTTTTCTAAATCTAGATTCCATGGTTTGTACTAAACTTCCTCTGATACCAACTGCAATTCCCTGACCCTAGTTACCAAGATTCAGTGCATTATTACAAAATCTTTGCATGATACAAGGAATCATATCCCAAAAAACCAATCAGTTTAGAAGCCTTGGAAGTACTAGATATATTCATAAGTATTACATTACATCATGAAATAAAAACATCAACAACATTTTTTCCCTTTTGAACACACGTATATCCTTATCCTCTCCTTGTAGGTCAACCATAAAATAATTCTTCACATCCTGGGAAAAATAAAACATTTAAAGGGGTGTGCTCAGATTCTTAGTAAGGATAACAGTATAGTAGAAATTGTCATAAATAAGCATAAACATTTAAGAAAATGTATAAGAATAAAACAAAACCCCTTTAAACATAAACTTAAGAATAATATGGAAAAGATAAAATCAAATAATTCCATTTACTTATTCACATGGGTATTATAATAGTCGAATAATAACATGAAATATCAATATCCACTTTCATAATGATTGAATGCATAATGCCAGAATTCATAACCACACAGTCAAGGACTTGTGCCAATACTACAAAAAAAAATTTGTCAAGGCCATGTGCCAAGACACTTGTTTGTCTCATGAGACCTACTGATGCATCTAGGAGCAATAGCAGGCTCCACCCATCACTTACTAAGTCCTTTTCATTCCTTATATGAAAAGTTCTAAACATAATATAAACATTCGTATTAAAACTAGTATATGAAATGTCAATACTTTATCCATAAACCATGAATGGTATGAAAATAACACATCCACAATCAAATATATCACAAAACCTTCAATAAAATATGGATTATTTGTATCATAACAAATCAACTTCAAACAAGTTTAAAATCTATCAAAGGATGTTGACATAGATGAAATCAAATCTTTTTTTAGAGAAATATCTATTTCTATTTTGAAGTTATTTAGAAGTAATGTTATAATAAAAGAAGAAATTTATTTTGAAAATATTATTATAATATTTTAAGGTAATCTTCAAAGGTGTTATAATGGTGGAAAATATCTGCACCCTCTGTATAAGTTAAAAAAATTCATTCTTACCTTAATTTTCTCTAAAAGGTCGTAAAGGACCTTGTTTGGAAAACGAAGGAAGGATTTCTTTATAAACATTTTTTAAAAATTAAAAAAAGGGTGTAAATTACTTTAACCTATAGTTTATGAAATAGTAAAAAAGGTTTGAAATATATTTTTAAGAAACACAGATGTGGATGATAATGAGGTCCCAGTAGATACTTATGTATTAACAACCTCGAATAAGTAAATAGATTGTAGAATTAACCCTTACCTTGTAATTTTCCTTAGTCAAGGGTACGTTAACCTCTTTTATAATAGTTAAATCATTATTATAAGATTATAAAAGAACTATATAAATAAATATGATGTCATATATGATCCTCTAGTTTTGCATTGTTAATAATATTTCAGTATTATCATCGTTTCAGGTATTAACTGATTCGTTTTCCTTTATATGATTGGTTACATAAGCCATGTTTGTTATGGATATGATGTATCTGATTCATATAAATAATTATATTATGTTTATAAAAATTATTATTAAACATAAAATGAAATTTATTCGTGAATTATTACGAGGGGGTATGAATCTCATCGCGTTCGTGGAGACGGTAATCTGTACGTACGAAAGAGTGACAATACCATTATATTGATGGTGAAAGTGTATTTAATTAGATGTTATATCAAATATACAAGGTCATTAAAAATTTATATTTATTATTTACATATGTTATACTCATTTTTAAACCCATCCAAATAATATTGTGTTGGAATAACAGACTACACCACGGCGTGGAGACGGTAAACTATACGTACGCATATATCATGACTTTGTCATTCATAGGATGAATAGAATAATGAATATGGTTGTACAATTTTTATAATAATATCACAGTATATAAAAGAAACTGGAGTTATTATTTTATAATGGATTCCATAAATAAAGAGGAAGTGAAAGAAGAAAATAACGTGAAAGAGGTGATGAAATATTTACCGCTTCTTTGGGTTCTTTCTTTTTATTTGATCAAAAGGGCTCATTATGATGGATTTCTGACCAAATTATGTCCTCTAGTATGAAAATAGGAAAGTTGGGAGGATATTTGGGTGGGGTTTTGGCCAAGACAAATAGCTTTGGAGGTGTGAAATTAAGATAAGGGGAAGTACCCTTTTATAAGAGGGGTGAGGGTCACTTTAGGAAAATATTGAAATATTATTTTATACTAAAATAATTTTCTGTTTATAATGTCTCAAAAATGATTTATTTGAATTATATGGTGGTTATGGGTCAAAAAACTCTCAAAAATAGGTTTTAGATAGGTTTAGGTCACCATATTAATCTTATCTTTTAGATTTAACACTTAGTTAAATAGTTTGTCATTTACCATGTCTCTTTGTATTTTTATATTATATAGTTAATAAAATTACTATAAAAAGCCAATATTAAACCAAGTGTATCATTATTAATATATATGACCTTATATAAGTCCTTTGGCAGAACCATATATTTTTAGGAATATTATTTCAATTAATAATATAGTATTTGTTTTAAAAACTCAATTATGTCAATTTTGACACTATTTAGTATTTGGTTTTTGTGAAAATCATAACAGCATGATTAATTCAAAAAAAATTATTTATTCAATTATAACATGTCATATTAACCTATAAAATTAGTTTAATTTATTAAAAGTCCCAAATTACATTTCTTTGGATATTTATAATATAAATTATTTAAATCTTTCATTAATAAGGTAATTACTACATCATCATTGTTTCATAAATAAATTTAATTATTTGATGTCTAAAAATTATAAATAAAGAACCATTATTTAGGAAATAGTTGTAGATTTTTAATTATTATTTATAGTCAAAATTATGTTATGTGTAACCCTATATTAAAAATTTTTTTGTTATTAAAAATTGAATTAAACACTTTTAACTCTTCTTTAAATAAAATAATAATAAATGTCCTAATCTAATCCATGTAGACCAAAAGGATCGCATTTTATTCCTAATGTTGTTTTTGGTCGAATTACACTTTTCCAATATAATTAGTACATGTGTTAGGCTAATTATAATATCATTTTTACCCTTAATTACCATATTTACTTTTAAACGTGGTAAATAAATGTCAAAAGTTACTATTCACCAAAAATTATTTTCATCTTATTGAACCACATTTTACTTATTGATATAAACCGTGTCTCTAGGATTTTATAAATTCAACTCACAGAAGTAGTAATATTATGTTTTAGGAAAATTTGTAAAAGCTCCTAGAATGTGGGTAAAAGACGGTAAAAATTTCAATAAAAGTTTAAATATCTAAACATATTATAAAATGACTCAAATTAATTACAATGAACATATATAGGTATTATGAATCTATTTTCACATAAAATAAATTAAAATAAAATAACTAATTACTTAATTGAAAAAGTCGGTTTTAAACAATAATGAAGTGTTTTTCACTATTCATCAAAAATTGAAAGTTTTCAGAAAAATTCCACAAATTCACCCTAAGATAATTTTGATATTATAAATACAAAAATGAATTCCATTTTGAAAAATAAAATTTATAAAATTTCAAAAAGTTGGCATTACTATTCATAACGGCTATATTGATTGGTCATAGTGTGTTAAAACTCCAAGTTGCGTACAATGCAACATACTGCATTATTCAATGGGAGACGTATTGTCGAAGCTTGGGGTGTTACAATATCCATGTTTTAGAAAACCGCAATGTTTTACTATTATACAATGAATTATTAAATTCATTTTTATTTAAATTTTAATTTCTAAAAAATGGTTTCAATAAAATCATCTTTTCAATTTTAGAATAAGGATATTTCTAATAACAGGGTAGACATAATTTTTTTTTAATAATTTCCATGTGTTCAACTTCTCCCACTATCATAACTATTCTTTACCATGAATAAAAATATAAAAAAAATAATTGTTATTTTAAAATAAACGTTATTCCTAATATTCTGGATTTGTTTACATTTCAAATAATTTATTTCAAAATAAAGATTATATTTTCGTTCAAAAAAAATCGGGGTCGTTTAATGGAATTTTCATCTATAATAACATATATGGATGTTTATTTTTCATTAATATGTACTTGATCCAATACTACAACCTTTATTATTCATTTTGATGATTATTGATTATGATGCTAAAATCCTAATGAAACACATTTTCTTTTCCATTGGTTTAGTTATGAATAAATGATAAATGTTTTCATGATCTAGTGAAATACAAATGAATTTTGTTAATGTTTTGATGTCCTTGAAGTCTTGGTTTCACCAATTTACACATAAAAGGGGCTTATCTAAAATCAATAAAAATTTCAGCCTTCAATCCATTCAGTCAAAGGGTGGGTCCATTATAGCCCTCAAATGCATTGAGTAATGATTTTTTTTATCAAAGGGTATACAAGTAATTATCCCAATCCCAAAATGGGGAATACATGTGCTTATCCCTAGAGGGATTACATGGGGGGTTAGCCAAACCATAACATGGGATGATTATCCTTGTGTATGGACTTGACATATGACTTTAATGATTATGAATATCATACACATTTTATACCACTCTATATAAAACATTCTTATACTTATGACATGATCCCATGTATCATGGTATTTTATTCATCGATAACTCGTGTATTATGAATTTCTAGATACCTTTTCCATGATTATGGTCTATAAATTATTTGGTATCAGTTTCGAGTTTCAATCTCAAATTAATATACCATTATTCTCATGTTATGATTGGATATGATCATTGACAGATATATTCCACGTTTACCCTTATTTATCAAATGTGATCAGCCATTATTTTGGTTCCATTATCTAGGTTATAAAGAATAGTTCTATTTAGGATATGTATAATATTTTTATAATGTGGGAATAACTTTGAGGGTGTTATTGAATATCATTTATGAGATTATATGTTTATATATCTTGTATCGAAAGACACTAAACCTTTATGTTTATGGGGAATGTATTATTATGATATATTTTAAATACTCGCATTAAATGATGTAATAAATATGTATTAAATTATTAGGTAATCACAGTTTTTATCAGAGTATGTTATATACATATTTTGAAACTAGGAACAGAATACTCTAGTTGGAACCCATAGGATAAGACTAAGTATAGTATAAAATACATTGTTTGAGTAATGAAATGAGTGTAGTTTTAATAGAAAATGCATCTATATCTAGATAATGTATTGTAGATGTGACTGTGGCATAAATGAACCGAGGTATAGAAAGTATGAATTGAGTATATTTGGTATTTACTATATCTCCATCGATGAATGATGGGTAGACCAAAGACTACACCCCTAACTGGACACTCATGGGGGGTATTTCTATGTTAATTTATATTTTATTTATGAAACATTATGAATGATTTGAATAGAAAATGGAAACATATAACCTAGTTTAAATTCATTTTATAACACATTTAAAATATGATGTCATGGTTTAAACATCCTCGGAATGATTTTTCAGGATTATTTGATTTTTCACTCAAGGTAAAAAATGTTCAATTGTCACTCTTACCATATTTCATTTAGTAAGGTATTGATGATAAAATGGTAATTATTAGGTGGTGATAGGTATATTAAAATATTGAAATATATTTTTTGATATTGGTAAAATGAAATCCTTTATATCATAAAATTCCTCTCAGAATATTAATTCATATTCTTAATGATTAGATATTTAATTAGCATTGAGAACTCTTCATGATATGATGATCACGTATCAATTACATGATTCCCCCTAGATTGATATTTGTGAGATTATTCTTCTTAATAATCTTGTTATTCCCCTCTAATGGAATTTGATGTTATTTTGGGAATGTATTACTTCTCCCTATGTATAGCTCGTATCAAATTCCATGAAATGTTAATAATGTTTCAAATTATGAACAAACCTATAACCATTTATGAGTGAAATGAAGAATACGAGATTGAAATGGGAATTAATTCCGTTTTATGGGTATTTATTCCTCTTTAATATGGGTATTTATCTCAGAAGGTATGGAAGAAATACAATATTTATGATATTCTTATTGTACAAGAGTTTGTTGATGCCTTTCGGGAAGAGATTCCTAGTCCTCCTATGAATC
The DNA here is from genome assembly GCA_963277665.1 of Viscum album. Classification (NCBI taxonomy): domain Eukaryota; kingdom Viridiplantae; phylum Streptophyta; class Magnoliopsida; order Santalales; family Viscaceae; genus Viscum; species Viscum album. Next base: position 1,640,617,064 of record OY728135.1, on the reverse strand, counting down.
CTAAAGTTGAGTTTTCAATTGTTCTCATACATGGAGCTTCACCAGTTTCAAACACTATATATAAAATGCCCCTAATTGATTTATAGTAATGTAATAAAAAATAATAATAGAATCTACAAAAGGGATCCATCTGACCTAGTGCATCACCATGGAGTTTAACAATTATTTTTTATGAAGAAACATGGATCAATGAAACTATGTATTTATTATCAAGAACACAACAAATGCATTATCAAGAATAAGTAACCTCTACCATATAAATATTATATTTTTGATCAATTATGAGAATCTAAATACTTATAAAATATTAAACTTCATTATATATAAAATCAATTAAGGGTCAAAAGTAAGGACATATCTTTGAAATCCTTCCCTATATGGTAAAAACAATACGAATTAATAGTGATTCCATATAGACATACAAATTCTACTACTATCATTATGTATTTAATGAATGAAACTTTGTAGATTACCTCAATCAATTTTTCATCGTACTTTTAGATTATATTTGTAACTCCCCAAGTTTTTATTGATATTTTTTTCAAATTAATTTATTTTCATTGATGTCTTTCATTTCACCGAGTCATTATTCGTTTCACATGAAACCAAATCGATGTACATTACAAGAAACACTTAGTCAGTTTATGTTATAAAAAACACTAACTTGGAGTATGTTATATACAAAAAGAACTTGGCATAAATTACATGAAATATAGAATTGGAATATGTCACATGTAACACCAACTTGGAATATATCCCACATAACTCTGATTTGTCATATGGTACACGCAACGCTGAGTTTCTATGAAGCATATTTTTTACTATAATTATTTAAATGATATAATTATAAACAAACCGTTAAACTAATATTAATAGTAAAAACTAATTTCTATGTATTTTTCATAATTTTTTTATAAAAATAAAACATATTGATAAAGAAAGATATATTTTTTGTAAAGTCCTTATATGTTTAAAAATACTATTATCTCAAATAAAATGTTCTTCATGTCCTTTTATGAAAAAAAAATTAAAATTAATTATAGATACACATAGAAATTGAATTTGATAAAATAAACTTCATTTTTGAATTTATAATGTCTAAATTATCATAGGGTAAATTTTTTGTATTTTTATGAGAAACATCATTTTTTAATGAATAGTGAAAATACTGAATTTTAATTCAAAAAAAATTCATATAATTTATTTATAATGATAAGTTATGTTTTAAATTGGTTTTAAATTGTATTTAGGTGATATTTTTATAAATTAATCTAATTAAGGTCATTGGAAACAATTTCACATTAAAATTGGATGTAAAAACATAGAAAATGATTGATCGTTTTTCTTTAAAAACCCACATTGTCATCTCGTCAGTGAGATTAAATTTAAATTAATTTCTTTAAATTATATGATTGGAATTTAAAAAAATAAATTCCATATATGGAATTATAATAAATTTTAATTTATAATAAGTTCAACTTCATTTTTGACCAAAAATATTGGTGAAAGTGATTAAAATTAATTATAATGATTAAGTGAAAAAATAGGTTAACAAAGTACTATACTTTAAATTTATGACCCAAAATTACCTAGAAATATGTAAAATATCCATTTTATTGACATATTTCAACCCTATACTCCTTTTTGTCTATTTGTTTTATTAAATTGACATGTTAAAAACATGTATGAATTTTTTTTTGTCAAAATATTACAAGAGTCCCACTCCACAACCACTATAAAAAGGCCTCATCTCCTCTAACTTCTTCACACCTCTCAAAACAATTATTATAAAACAATATTTCTCAAATATACTCCCAAAATCATCACTTCCTCTTTGAATCTTCCCTTTCTTCATAAATCCTTCCATTTAATACTTTTGGTTCATACTAAAAGGATCTACCATATTAAGTGGTAACACCATCCCTCAAACACCTTTAGTCTTATTTCTATTATTCACGCCCTAAACTCTTCTTATTACATGACAGTATAACAACACCAGTATACTAAATATATTAAAATGTTTTTATTCTAACGTTTTTACCTGAACATACACACACTTCAATATAATAGGTAACGAACAGATTGTTTACGTGTACGGTGAACTATTTCCTCCCAAAATAGTGATTGTTCATTTTTCCTTTACCACCTCTCATGGTGGATATTATGATGAAAAATATATTCATATATGATATTTATGATATTTATAATTTATTTATGCTTAAATAATTTTGATTTAGAGCATACCTATATTCTTTCCATCTTGTGTAAATATGATAATTTCATTTGAGGAAATGTAGACTAACACCCCTTCAAAATGATGTGATTCATTCCCACGCTACATGGAATGTATTAAGGATGTTTTTAGTGAAATTATAATATATATATGAAATAATAAGTATTAATTAATGATAATATTTACATATTCACATATATCTCATTTCCTTTTCTTCTTTCAATGCAACAATAAAACAGAAACAACATTCATGCGTATGTATAGTCTACCATCTCCATGAACGATGTATTATATTTCATACCTCTATATTATATAGATTATTATAATACAAATATAATGAATATAAATTATATTTATACCATTTTATACATTATTTAACTCATGGTATATGTATAAGGACCAAATATATTTCAAATTACGACACAAGCGAAAAACAAATCAAATATTACCTGAAGCATAACCTAAACTTTATCTTTTTAACAAGAGGGTGATATAAAGTCATAATAACACCATATATGGTATTTTATATAAGAATATGGTTCTTTATAAGATTTATAATATTCTAAAATTTATTATACATGTGGTTTGAACGAGTACGATGAGATTCAAGACACAAGCTAAGGGGATTTCATCCCACTTTTTATTTCCATGAGACACATGCCTTGATCACAAATAATTAAATTTGTGTTCAGTTTATACTATACATGGATGTATTATATGATTCATTATTAATTTTAAGGTTATTTACATATCTATTTTTATATTTATTTCTTGGGGGTTTTCTTAAAAAGTTACCAAATTGGTAAAATAGTTTTGTCTCAATTTTCCTTCTTTGAGACACATGCCATGGCATGCACCTATATTTCTCAATGAGTTGTATATAATACCTTTTGACATGTTATATCCGGAATTAATTTATAATAATGATATTTTATGCTTCATGTAATTTTATTCTTTCCTTCATGAGTTAATGTTACCAAAAGGGTAAAAGTTTATTGTTGTAATCTCATTATTTATCGAGATTGTATATTTTTTAAAGATATAGGTGATATAAAATTTATTATAAATAAGAAAAAATATAGGAAAAAAAGAGGGTGTGGTAAAACAAATAATATAATCCCAAAAAATAAATTTTACACACCTAACTTTTTTCTCAACCTTTCACCTAATTTTATTTACTCATCTCAAATTGCATTCCAGCCAACTCTTCTGCATACGCGCCCCCATCCATTGGTTATCCCCCTACTTGAAGGAAGAGATTTAATCATTTTAGGTAAGTTATTTTTAGAGACCCAATATTGAAAAACATGGAAATTAAATTTATTTTATTGAATTCTTAATACATGACACAAATAGACGTCCAAAGACTGTATTAGTTTGGTGCCATTGGAAACTCGGAACATAATATTCTAATCATTGTGAAAGATCTTACAAATATCCTATAAAGATCCTCCACTTTTTTTCCCTACCTAAAACCTTAATTTATATCCTAGGGAAATTAAAACAAAAAATTGGTGATATCAAATGCTCATTAAGGTTAAACATAGAGAACACAAAATAAACCATAAACATGTGAACATAGAAACATGAACATAATGTTTATGAATAATAATATGGAGCCATGAAATATATATTGGTAGTATGTAAGTAATAGATCATAATGGAATATTAACCATGATATAATATCATTTGAATAAAACATGTAATTGTGGTAAAATAATAAGAAAATAATTTTATTTCCATAATAGCCAAGGCATTACTGCCAAGACCGTCATAGTGGACAAAGTCCATTACTGAACCGGGTTTACTTGTCGTTCTAGCCATGTATTACTGAACTAGATTTACTTTCCATTCCATTCATGTATATCTCATTATATATAAATCTTTTTCTAATGAATTAGAGTGAGATATATGTCTCACCCATCTCATAATTAAGTGATTATTATATCTTCCATAAAAACATAAACCATTCATCATAGAATACCCCAAGAAATAAAACGGGTTTCTAAAAAGTCATTTCATCATAACATAATCCATATAAAATATCACTACATTATTTACATAATACAATCATTGTAATAATAGGGATAAAAACATAACCCTATTTAATGATCTCCATCTTATATGGGAAATAATTTTGATAAAACACTTGAACTTAATTCATGAGAAAAATAACTTTTCTTCTTTAAAAATGATTTCATCTCCCAAAATGTTGATAATTTTTAAAAGAAAAGAATTTTTTTTGAAAAAAAAATTAAAAAACTGTTGATTAATCCTCATAGAAATAAGGTTTTATGAAGATGTAAAAAACATTCATGTTGTATAAGTTAAAAAATATTCTCCTCATACTTTCTCTGGAAAAGCCCAAAAGTACCTCGTATGGTGAAAAAAGAAAGATTCCTTCCGTACCGTCTAGTAGAAGTCAAAAATCGGGGAAAATGACCATAAACATACATAGAAGAATAGTAAAAATTTTATGAAAACATTTTTAGAAAACATGGACATGTATGAAAAATATACCCCCAACAAATACTTATGAATAAACAATCTCGGATATAAATGAGATTTGCAAAGTTATCCTTACCTTAGATCTTATTTATTTTGTATGTGTCCAAAACTCATGTATAGTGGGTTTAAGCATGTTATGAACTTTTAACAGGACCATAATATTATTGATGATATCATATATGTTTTGCATATAACTTTATATTACCAGTTCATTTTTCAATTCCATGTTAAATCAATATTTTGAGTAATAATCATTTTATTTATCATACGTGTTTGGAATTGTTATTCTTAATATTATTACATATATCATTATTTAATTACATCCAAAATGTAAAATTTAATTTTTATATCGTATATATTCATTATATATATATATATAATAGATAGATAAATGAAATGGAATACATCGTTTATAGAGATGGTAGGTCGTACATCTGCAGAACGCTGTTTTTATTTCCTTATTGAATTGAGTGGAAGTATGTAATTGACATATATATATATATATATATATATCCTATAAAATTATTATGTCATGTCTTTCATGAATATTTATTATTAATTCTTTATAATAGTTCATGAATGGTTGACATGGAGAAAGAATCTCATCGCATCGTGGAGACGGTATGTCGTACACACGCACGAGCGACGATATCGTTCCCATAATTTTTTAATGGTACTGAATTGTGTGGTGTATAAAATATCAGAATCAGTATCATGTAATAATAATCATATATTGTTATTATTTCCTCCATTATACCAATCCATGTAAGGTGTTGTTGAAAAACAGATTATACTACGGTGTGGAGACGGTAAGCCATACGTACGCATGTGCGGTTATTTTGTTTTTCGTAAGAAGTATAGAAGGTTAAATAGGGTTGTTTAATATTTATAATAATATATTAGTGTATTATTGATACATATGTAAATAATTTATATTGAAAAAACTAAACGAGTGGATGTATAAGAATAATGAAATTTGAATGAATCGATAGAAGATATTACCTCTTCCTCGATGTGGCTCCTTTGAATGTCTTCTTAGGGCACTACAATTGGAATTTTGAGGAGACCAGAACCTCTAGAATGTAACTATGGAAGTTTTTATGATACATTGGTAGTTTTTTTGGCTATTGGACGAGATTTATGGCTCAAAATGAAGTGAAAAGGAAAGGGATGACGTTCTCTTTTATAAGAGAGTAAAGGGGAACTTTTGGAAATTCTGAAAATATTAATTCATTATAAATTAAATTTCGATTAAAAATGGTTTAATATTTTTTAATTCTAATATAATATTATTTTTTGTTTGAATACCCATCATCCAATAATTTTTAGACATGTTTTTAATGTTTTTTATCTTTATCTTCCGTGTTTAACCCTTATTTTACCCTTTTTAATCTTACTGTGATATCATGTTATTTACACATTGTGGGTTAATGTAATCACCATATCTTGTCAAATGACCCATAAAAATATATTTATGACATATTTGGACTTATATTAACCATTTGGACGAATATGAAATTTTTATGAATCTAATATCATTTAATAAAGTATTTTATGTTTTATGTTATGAATTATGTCAATTTTTGATACTATTCGTACATGACTTTTTTTAAATTAATAACAACCTGATTCCTCCAAAAAAATGAATTAACTCATTCCTAATATGTCATTGTCATCCTAAAAATTCATTTATGGTTTAAAAATGTTCAAGTTAATATTATTTTAATATTTATAAATTCATTTAATTGAATATTTCATTAATGATGCAATCACTACATCATAATTGTATCATAAATAAATATATTTATCTAATGACATAATATTATAAATAGTATAACATGATGTATGGAATATTTTTATATTTTTAAGGAATATTTATATATATAAAGATAATTTATATAACCCAATATTAAAATTGATTTATTAAAATATATATGTTTAGGTTATTATTATCATTACTTCAAATTAATTCTCATAAAGTATCATTTTCACATCTAGGTGAATCCATGGGGTCCCAAAATCAACACAAGGTTCCCATGGTCCTAAATATTTCATAAAAGAGGATTAGGAAATATTTTTGGGTAGTATAATATTATTATAAAATTACTTTTTACCAATATTTACCAAATATACCCTTTAACCATGGTAAATAAATTAATTACTAGTGTTACTATTCATAATGACCAAAAATAAAGGGTTCCTATTTATACAATTTGAACCTTGTGATTAAAAATATGAAATCCATTTTTTTCAAATTCAAAACACATAAGTTTAACTAATTTATTTAAAATTAATTCTCGTTGTCAAAACCAAAAAGTTTTTTTAAAAGAAAAATAACTATCAAAAGAATGACATGTGTTTATGTCCAATTTAAAAGTAAAATTACATATAATGACAAAAATTGAATTAAATGATAAAACTATTATCCAATTACACTTTAAAATCAATTAATTATATTATCTAACTATATAAATAAATTAGATAAAAATATAGTTTTGAATTAAAATGTAGTATTTTTCACTATTCATTAAAATTTTAATTATTTTAGAAAAATATAAAAAATTAAAAAAAAATTATTTCCTACATCCAAATAATAAGTTATTTGGGTCAAATTTAACTTATAAAAGTGTCAAAAAAATATATTTCAAATTGCTGAGCCATCAAAAGGTGGTAAAACAACATTTTATGAAAAATACTTCTTTAATCCAAAAAATTAATCTTGTTCTTGTATCATGTTCAAGAAATTGTGTAAGATGAATTCTAATGTTATATAAAATTTAAAATTTTATTAAAACTATTCATAACAGCTAGTTTATATCTCATTAAATAATAATATTTTAATAATATATTGTTGTTTAGTGAAATTTGGTATCACATACAACATAAACTGTCAAGGAAGGTTGGTTTTGCATGTGACACAAGCCAGGTTAGTGTTGCGTGTAATACAAGCTTTCTTTAATGTTTCATATATCATAATATAAACATATTTCATTTAAAAATTGAACAAAATCTATAATAAATGTTGCAAAAATAAATTCTATCAAACGAACTTGAAAGTATGTGTAACAAAATACTAGAATAGTATTGTGCATACTGCAAGTTAATACTATGTTATGTATAGTACAAGATAATCTTGATTTAGCATACTATACAAGACACCGAAGAAATTAAAAATAATCCATCTCATAAATTCTTATCTTGTTACATTCTACCCCCCTTTAAATGAATTTTCCATCGAAATTCGTTAGGGTTATAAATGGTTTACAACTTGATAATTTCTTTCATAGAAACCCACATTGAAAAACCGAATACTAAAAATTCATTTCAAAAAGGAATGTTAGAAACATAATGGTTACCCAAAGTAACTATTCACTAGGTTTCCATATAGAATAACATAGGTAGGATGTGAAATCAGGGATATGGAAGAGAAATCTAACCATTATGTTCTGATGGAGAGTGGTAGATAACATGGCTTTGAAAAATTCAACATTTACAAAGACATAAATATGTTATGACTTAAGGTACCAACTGATTAATCAGATATGAAGGTACAAGGATAAACTTTTTTGGTTTTTAAGACCCTTTCCTTAAATTTAATGATTTTTAATGAGAATATTTACTTAATTGATTTTGGTACAATCTCACCGTTGTTTACGCATTGAACAACTTCCACTTTACATCTTATTTAAGGAAATGTAGTTGAATTTTTCTTTCCAGAAATGTTTGAAGAGCATGGAATAGAATGATAGGTTATTCCATATGTTCTCAACAAAATTTTAGTATAGGTAGTCAAATATGAATATTTACACCTATAGTCAGATAATACATTAATATAAAAAACATCAACTAGAAAATAAATTTTACTGTCCGTAAATGGATGACATTATAATCCTTCCAAAAACAGAAAATAAAAAACTCTAGATAAACGTGAACTAAATCGATATAACATTTATCTCTCATATCTCACAAGGTCGTTCTTTGTTTTCACATTCCAAACATGGGAATACCTTAATCATGTATTCTCTTGAAAGATGATAATAATAGGAATTACCATAGTAACATAGTGACTATACACATTTTGTCAAAATTAACTCTTTCCGCACATCAAACATTCTAAAAAATTATACTCAAACCATGATATCACTTTGTCCTTATATTAGTCGTGACCTCATTAATACTATCAAACTTCCATTATCTCCTTATCCCTTCATTATGTTCATGTCATGTTCCTTTAAAATATTGTTGAATGACTTTTCATGGTTACTGGTACCATATACTTATGGAAAACCACAATAGACCAATACATAGATATTCCAATATTCCATAAAACAATAAAAGAGATTCAACAACACTATTTTTTGTATCCCATTACAAACGCATAATCATTCCACCACTTCATTTTCATACTCAACATCACAAATAGTGACTGCATGATATTTTTCCTTATCATTGGATTTAAGAGGTTTTGATGTTAATCTTCATTAACTGTTGGATTAGAGAATTAGTTATCATAATTCCCCATTTCCTTGAATTTGTTGCATTGAAGTGTTGGGGGTGAGTTCTCAGTATTCTTTTCTCTACTCACATTATTAGAAACATTTTTACCATTACTTCAGCACTCAATTGCTTGATGACCTTCTTTTCCACACATAAAATATCTTCAAGCCCCTTTAAGACAATCTCCACCATGCTTCATTCCATAAATTGTGCATAAGGAAACATTCATCCTCTTTTCACCATTATTTTGAGATTTTCCTTTGAACTCCATCTTTTGTTTCTTATCAGAACCATGAGATAGATATATAACACCAAATTCTAGTTCAACCTTGATAGAAAAATGCACAACCTCTTAATAGCTACTGAAGTTTCTTATAGCTAATTTCCTTCTAAGACTTGGTTTTAATCCACTGAATAACCGATCATCCTTATATTTAGGATGGATTATATATCCATAAGCATACCATGAATGTTTTGTAAAATTCACCTCGTATGTACTAACAGATTCATCATCCTTTTTTGTATGCTCAAGGAACTCCTTTTCCATATTTTTTCAAATAATTAGATGGATTTACTTAATAAAAAATATGTTCTTCAACTCATCCAACTATATGGATTCAATTTCATCTTACTACCTTGTATTCTTAACTATTTTCCACCACTAGTATACTTCACCTTCTAAACAATAGACAGCCAAATTGACTTTTTCATGTTCCTAATAGCGATGTATGGAAAATATACTTTCAATGGTATTGATACATTGTTAACCAACAAGTGGATCAGATGAACCACTAATAGAAGGTGGGTGTTTCCTCATGAAGGACTCAATATAATGTTGTTCCATTAATTTCTCATTTGGAATGTAATAATGATTCATTTCTTGTGTAATAATTTCAATAATATTTTTCATTACATCTCCCAGAACATTTGGTTTCTCAGGAGGACAATCATTTCATTTCCTATTTCATTGATCATTAACGGGGTTTTTTTGGGTTCCATCCATTTTCCAAAACCTACAAAGAGTAGTGAGAGAGGAAAAAATCATACTAGGAAAACAACATAATCAAGGGGGTACTTTCATTCATTAACATCTCAGGTTTAATCATAGGTTAATCATGATCATTACCATAACTCTAGGATTTTAAACTATAATTAGACTTACTATTAAGGACATCCAAAAACATACCTTAGAAATATCTCTAGGGATTTGACTAAAGTGTTTGCATCCTATTTTAGAATATTGACTAAATATTTTCATTGATACCAGCTATAGAGTCCCAAGCTTGGAAAACATGGACATTATATTTCTTTCATGTAATACTTAATACATGACACAATCAAATTCTCAAAGACAATATTAGTTTAGTTCCTTTGGAAACTTGGAACATAATTTTCTAATCATGGTGAAAGATCTTCAACAAATCCCATAAAGATTGTCCCTTTATGTTTTCCTACTTAAATACTTTATTTATATCTTAGGGAAAATAAAACATAAAAAGGGGGTGCTCAAATGCTCAGAAAATGTAAACATAGAGAACACAAAACAAACCATAAACATTTGAACATAAAAACAAGAACATAAAGTTTAAGTAAAAAAATATTGATCCCTGAAATAAATCTTGGAAGTACGTAAGGAATAGATCATAATGGAACATTATCAATGATATAATATCATTGTTATAAAACATGTAATAATGGAAAACTAAAAAGAATATAATATGATTTCTATAGTATCCAAGGCATTACTACCAAGACCATCATAGTGGACAAAGTCCATTACTAAATAGGGTTTACTTGTCGTTTCACCCGTGTATTACTAAATTGGATTAACTTATCATTCTAGTCATGTCTATCTCATGAGATATAAATGTTTACCCAATGCATTGGTGGGAGATATAGGTCCCACCCATAACATAATGAAATCATTTTTACATGTGCGATAAAAATATAAACCATTAATCATATCATAACACAATAAATAAAACATGTTTCTTAAACATCATTCCATCATAACATAATCCATATCAAATATCATTTCATCATTAACATAATCAAATCATAGTAATAATAGGGATAGAAAGAGAACCCTATTTAAATATTTCCATCTTAGATGGGAAATTTTTTTGATAAAACACTTGAAAATAATTCCTGAGGAAAATATCTTTTATTATTCAAAAATGATATCTTTTCTTAAAATGATGATAATTTTTAAAAGAAAATAATTTAATTGAAAATACATTTGAAAACTTGTAGATAAAGATTCATGGAAATATTTCATTATGAATATGTAAAAATTCATTCATTCTATAGAAGTTAAAAACATTCTCTACATACATTTGCTGGAAAAGTCAAAAAGTACCTCGTATGGAAAAATAAGAAAGATTTCTTCCATACCATGTATTAAAAAGATAAAAATGAATAAAAATGACTTCAAACAAACATAAAATAATAGTAAATTTTTTATGAAAACATTTTTAGAAAACATGGATATGGATGATAAATATAACCCTAGTAAATACTTGCGAATAAACAATCTCAGATAAAAAAGAGATTTGCAACTTTATCCCTTACCTTAGGCCTGATTTCATCCGTATGTGTCTAAAACTCCTATATATTGTGTTTAAACAAGTTATTAAATTGTAATAGAACCATAATAATATTTATTATATGATATATGTTTTACTTATGACTTTATATTAACCATTAATTTGTTAATTCTATGTTAATGCAATATTTTTGTGATTAATAATTTTATTTATCATACGTGTTTGGACTTTTTTATTCATGATATTATTACATAGATAATGATTTAATTACATAAAAAATTTATAACATGACTTATAAATCATATATATTAATTATATATATATATATATAATTATAGATAAATGAAATGGAATACACCGTTCATTGAGACGGTAGGCCATACGTACGCATGAACGTTGTCTTCATTTCTTTATAGAATTGAATCGAAGTAAGTGAATGATATATATATAACCAATATAATTATTATTTCATATATTTCATGATTATTTATTATATATACTTTATAATCATTCTTGAATGGTTGACATGGAGAATGAATCTCATCACGTCGTGGAGACGGAATGTTGTACGTACTCACGAGTGACGATATCGTTCCCATAATTATTGAATTGTATTGAATTGGACTGTGTATAATATATCAGAATTAGTATCATGTGATAAAAATCATATATATTTCATATTTCCACCATTATACCCAACAATTTAAGGTGTTGGTGGAAAACATATTTCACCACGTCGTGGAGACGGTAAGCCATACGTACACATGCACGATGATTTTTTTTTTTGTAGGATGGATGGTACGTGAAATAGGATTGTTTCATTTTTATAAGGACATATAATTATATTATCGATGATTATTTAACTAATGTATATGGAAAAAACTAAAAATGATGAAGTAGAAGAAGAATGAAATTTGAAAGAATTGGTAGAAGAGATTACCTTTTCCCCAACATGCCTCCTTTCAATTTATACTTGGGGCACTAGAGTTGATCTTTTGAAGATACCAAAACCTATCGAATGTTACTAGGGAAGTTTAGAAGAGAAATGGGCAGGTGTTGAATAATATTTATGGCTCAATGTTGAGTTAAGATGAAAGGGAGAAGGATTCCATTTATAAGAGACGAGAGGGACACTTTAGGAAATTCTCAAAATATTAATTTATTATAAATTCAATTTCAATTAAAAATTCTCCAAAACGTATTTAATTATAATATAAGATGGCTTGGTTTGAATATAAATCATCCATTAATATTTACACAAGATTTTAATATTTTTGTATCCTTATCTTTTTGGTTTGACCCTTATTTTTCCTTTTTTAATCTTACCGTGATATCATGTAATTTAAATATTGTGGGTTAATGTAATTAACATATCAAGTCCAAAGACCAAAAAAAAAGTTATTTATGACATATTTGGACTCTTTTTAACCATTTAAAAGAATAATATATTTTTATGAATTTAATATCATTTAATAAACTATTTTTTGTTTTAAGTTATGAATTATGTCAATTTTGGATACTATTCATAATGGACTTTTTTAAAAATTAATAAAATCATGATTACTTCAATAAAAATGAATTAAATCATCCCCAATATGTCAATTTAATCTAAAAATCCTTTTATGGCAACAAAATGTTCAAATTAAATTTAGTCAAATATTTAAAAATTCATTTAATGGAATCTTTCATTAATGAGGTAATCACAACATCATAATTGTGTCATTAATAAATATACTTATCTAATTCCTAAAAATTATTAATAAAATACCATTATGTATGAAATATTTTTATATGTATGAGGACTATTTATATAAATATATATCATTTATATAACCATGTATTAAAATCAATTTATTAAAAGATATATGTTAAGGTTATAATTATCTTTAATTTAAATTATTTCTTATAAAATGTCATTTTCACTTCCAAGTGAATCCATTGGGTCAAAAAATCGACCCAAGGATGATCATGGTCATAATATCTCATATAATAGGATTAGGACATGTTTTAAGGTAGTTTAATATTATTATGATATTTTTTTACACTTATTTACCATATTTACATTTTAACCATGGTAAATAAAATAATTACTGAAGTTACTATTCATAATGTCCAATAATAAAAATGTACCTATTTAAAACAATTGAGTCTTATGATTCCAAATATAGAAACAATTTTCCCAAATTCAAAACATATAAGTTTCAGTAAATAATTTAAAATTAATTCCCATTGTCAAAACCAAAAAATAGGTTTTTAAGAAGTAATAACTATGAAAATATTGACATGTGTTTTTATCCAATTTAAAAGTGAAATTACATAAAATGAATAAAACAGGATTAAATGATAAAAATATAATACAATTAAACTTTATAACGAATTAAAAAAAATTATAACTATATAAATAAATTACATAAAAAGACAGTTTTGAATTAAAATGCAGTATTTTTCACTATTCATTAAAATTTTAATTATATTAGAAAAATACCAAAAATTCAAAAAAAGTAAATTTTTATTTACCACTTCTAGATAAGTTGTTAATTTCTTCAAATTTATCTTATAAAAGTGTCAAAAACTTGATTTAAAAATGGTGTTCCATCAAAAGGCGGTAAAACTGCATTTTTTTTAAAATACTTCTTTTATCTGAAAAATTTATTTTGTTCTCATATAATATTCTATAAAATGTGTTAGTTGAATTATAATGTTACGTAAAATTCAGAATATTTTTAATACTGTTCATAACAACTAGTTTATATCTCATGAAATAATGATATTTTAATAATATATCATTATTTAGTTAAACTGGGCATTGTGTACAACACATGCTATCGAGGAAGGGTTCTCTTGAGTGTAATGCAAGACAAGTCAATGTTCTGTGTAGTTCAAGATTCCTTTTGAGTTACGTATAAAATAATCCAATATTAGTTCATTTATACATTGAAAAAAATCTATACATAGTGTTGTGTGAAATGAATTCTATCAAAAGGTCTTCAAATTATGTAAAACACAAGCCAAGAATAGTGTTGTGTATATTTTCATCTAATATGGTGTTTCATATAGGTCAAAATAATATTTTTCTATCATAAAACACAAGACATCAAATAAATAAAAAAGAATCTATCTCATAAAAACTTAGGGTGTTACATTCTTCCTCCCTTAAAATTAATTTGACCCTTGAAATTCATCGGGGTTATAAATAGTTTTCTACTTGAATGTTTCATATGGAAACCCACATCATAAAAAGAGATAAAAAACATAATTTTAAATATTAAAGTTAGAAACATAAAGGATACCCAAAGTAACTCATCATTGGGTTTCCACATAGGACGACATAGGTGGGAAGGGAAAACATGGATATGGAAGAGAAATATAACCATCATGTTTTGATGGATAATGATATAGAATAAGGTTTGGAGAAAGTTAATGACCAGTAAGCCATAAATCCACTATGATTTAAGGGACCATCTAATTCATCAGATAAGAATGTACTAGGATAAAAATTTTGGTTTTTAGGTTCCCTTTCTTAAAGTTGAATAATTTTTCTTGAGAATAAATACTTCCTTTATTTTTGTACAATCTCACCATTGTTTGTGCCATTAATAATTTCCACTCAATATCTTATTTAAATAAATGAAATTGAGTTTTTAATTATTAAACTGTTGTAATATCATGTGATAGAATGAATTGTCATTCCATCTCTCTGAATAAAAACATAATCATAACGTTTAAGCATAAAAATATTGATCCACGAAATAAATCTTGGTGGTATGTAAAGAACATATCATAAGGGAACATTAACCATGATAAAATAGAATTTTCATAAAACATGTAATTTTGGAAAACTAATAAGCCTATAACGTGATATCCATAGTATCCAAGGCATTGCTGACAAGACCATCATAGTGGACAATGTTTATTACTGAACATGGTTTACTTGACATTACAGCCATGTATTACTGAACCATATTTACTTGTTGTTCCATCCCTGTATTACAAAACTGGATTTACTTTCTCTTTTTGTCATTTTTATATCATGAGATATAAATCTTTTCCAAATTCATTGGAGGGAGATATAGGACCCAAACCTCTTATAGTGAAACAATTCTTACATGTTCCATAAAAAAATATAAATCATTCATCATAACCCAAGAAATAAAATGGGTTTCTGAAACATGATTACACCATAACATAATCTATATAAATTAAATATATTTCATAAAAATAATTCCAACATAAACATAGTAAAATAAAAGTAATAATATGGATATAAACATAACCCTATGTCATCTTTTATGGAAAATAATTTTTATAAAACACTTGAACTTAATTTCTGATGGAAATATTATTTCTTCTTAAAAACATTTTATTTTCTCAAAATGCCATCCAATTTTAAAAGACAATAATATAATTTAAAATAAACTTGAAATCATGTAAATGAATCTTCATGGAAATAATTCTTTATGAAAGTGTAAAAAATCCATTCATGTCGTATAAGTTTAAAAAAATTCCCTCATACTTTTGTTAGAGAATTCAAAAAGTAACTTGTATTGTAAATGAAAGAGAGATTCCTTCCAAACCATGTAGTAAAAGTTAAAAAATGGAAAAAATGACTTCATGCATATAATAAGTTTTTTTGATAAAACATGGATATGGATGATAAATATTCCCCCAGTAAATATATATGTATAAACTATCTTGGATAAAATGAGATTGCAAAATTATCCCTTACTTTAGGTCTGATTTCTTCTGTATTTGTATGAAACTCTTGTGTAGTGGGTTTAAATATGTTATTACCTTTTAACATAACCCTAATAATATCTATGATATAATATATTTTTTAATTACAACTTTATATTGCCTGTTCATTTCCCAATTCCATGTTAAAGCAAAACTTTAGGTAATAATCATTTTATTTATCGTATGTGGTTGGAATTGTTATTCTTAATATTATTACATAAATCATGTTTTAATTACTTGAAAATGTAAAACATGATTTATATATCATATATAGTCATTATATATATATATAATAGATAGATAAATTAAATGAAATACACCATTCATGGAGACGGTAGGTTGTACGTACGCATGAACGTTGTTTTCATTTTCTTATCGAATTGAATAGAAGTAATTAAATGATATATATATATATATATACATTAGTATTATTATGTCTTATATTTCATTATAATTTATTATATATACTTTAGAATCATTCTTGAATGGTTAACATGGAGAATTAATTTCATCGTGTTGTGGAGATGGTAAGTCGTACATACGCACGAGCGACAATATCGTTCCCATAATTGTTGAATGATATTGAATTGGATGGTGTTTAATATATAATAATTAGTATAATGTTATAATAATCATATATAGTTATTATTTCAATAATTATACTCATCCATATAAGGTGGTGGTGAAAAATAGATTACACAACGGCGTGAAGACGATAAGTTGTACGTACGCACACGCAATGATTTCATTTTTTGTAAGATGTATAGAAGGTGAAATATGATTGTTTCATATTTATAATAACAAATAATTATATTAGTGATAATAATTTCACTATATTATAATGAAAAAACTAAATAAGAGAAAGTATAAGAATCAAGAAATTTGAAAGAGTCGGTAAAAAGGATTACCTCTTCCTCGTCGTGCCTCTTTTAAATTTCCTCTTAGGGCACTAGAGTTGGTATTTTGAGCATGCCTGAAAATGTAGAATTTAACTAGATAATATTATAAGAGAAATTTTTATGTTTTTTCTGATCCTTAAGGTTCAAAATATATTGAATAGGAGAAGGAGGAGGTTCCCTTTTATAAAAGAGGAGACGGGCACTTTTGGAAAGTCCTATAATAATACTTTATAATAAATTTAATTTTGATTTAAAATGGTATAAAACTTATTTAATTCAAAAATAAGATTATTTTCATTCGAATACCCATCATCAAATAATTTTTGGACATGTTTTTGGATAATGTTTTATCCTGGTCCTTTTTGGTTTAAACCTTATTTAACCCTTTTTAATCATATTGTGATATCATGTTATTTATACATTGTTGGTTAAAATAATTACCATATCATGTCAAACGACCCAAAAAAAGTTATTTATGACATATTTTGACTTATATTAACCTTTTGGTCAAATCCTAGATTTTTAGGAATTTAAAATCTTTTAATAAACTATTTTATGTTTTAAGTTGTGAATTATGTCAATTTCGGACACTATTCATTCATGACTTTTTTAAAAATTTATAAAAAGCTGATTACTTTGAACCAATGGAATTAAGTCATCCCTAATATGTTAATATCTTCAAAAAAATAATGTATAGAATTAAAATGTTCAAATTAAATTTATTTTAATATTTATGAATTTATTTATTTTAATTATTTATTAATCAGGTAATCACTCCATCACAATTGTGTCATATATAAATTTATTTATATGGTTTTTGAATATTATAAATAAAATACCATGATTTAATAAATATTATTATATTTATAATTTATATTTATATACATATAGATCAATTATATAGCCCTATATTAAAATCAATTTAGTAGAAGATATTTTTTTAGTCAATAATTATCTTTACTTGTAATTAATTATTATAAAATCACATTTTCATATCCAATTGAATCTATGGGGTCCCAAAATATATGAAAGTATGAACAGGGTCTAAATGTCCCACTCAATAAGATTAGGACATGTGTTATGGTATTTTAATAGTATTATAATATTATTTTTCACCCTTATTTTCCATATTTACCCTTTAACAATGGTAAATAAAATAATTGTTGAACATACTATTCATAATGTCCAAAAATAAAAGGTACCTATTTAAAAAATTTGAACCTTATAATTCCAAATATGGAATAAATTTTAAAAATTCAAAACACAGATTTTGTAGTGATTAATTTTAAATTAATTCCCATTGTCAAAACCAAAAAACAGGTTTTAAAGAAATAATAACTATCAAAATATTGACATGTGTCTATGTCCAATTTATAAGTGAAATTATTTACAATGACCAATATTAGATTAAAAGATAAAAATATAATCCAATTACACTTTGAAACCAATTAAAAAGATAAACTAATTATATAAATAAATTAGATAGAAAGGTAGTTTCAAGTTAAAATGAAGTATTTTTCACTATTCATTAAAATTTTAATTTCATTAAATAAATAAATAAAAGAATCTTTTATGACCATATTCCAAATAATAAGTTTATTTTTAAAATTTTAACTTTTAAAATTTTAAAAAATTATGTTCGTAAAGGTTGCACCATCAAAATGCGTTAAAACTGCTTTTTTTAAAAAAATAATTCTTTTATCTGAAAATTTGATTTTTGTTATCATATCATGTTCTATAAAATGTTTAATATGAATTCTAATGTTATATAAATTTTAAAATTTGGTTAATACTATTTATAATGGCTAGTTTATATCCCATTAAATAAAAATATTTTAATCATATATCATTGTTCAGTGAAACTTGGTATTGTGTACAACGCAAGCTATCAAGGAAGGTCGCTCATGAGTGTAATGTAAACCAAGTTGGTGTTGTGTGTAGTGAAAGATTCCTTTTGTTTTTCATATAACATAATCCAACCATATTTAATTTATAAATCAAACAAAATATATACTCAGTTTTGTGTGAAATAAATTATATCAAATAAATTAAAATTCTGTAAAATAGTAGCCAAGAATATTGTTGTGTATACTAAAAGATAATATGGTGTTTCATATAGAGAAATATAATCTTGGTTTAGTATAAAACACAAGACAACAATGAAATTAAAAATAATATATCTCTCAAAATTTTGGTGTGTTACATTCCACCCCTTTAAAATAAATTTTGTCCTTGAAATTCGTTGGGGGTATAAATGGTTTACAACATGGAAGTTTCTTTCATAGAATTCCACATTGAAAGAAGGAATAAAAAAATAATTTTAAAAAGGAAAGTTAGAAATATAACAGTTACCCAAATTAACTCATCACTAGGTTTCCACATTAAACAACATAAGTGGGAAGTGAAAACATGGATATAGAAGAGAAATATAACCATCATGTTCTAATGGATAGTGATAGACAATATGGTTTGGATAAATTTAACTACCAAAAAGACATAAATTTGTGATGATTTATTTGTAACGCCCCGACCCCAGTTACCCAGAGTCGGTGCATTATTACATAACATTGGCATGATCACAAGAAAGATCAAATCTCGAAAGACCGATTGGTTTAGTAGCCTTGGAAACACTAGATATATTCATAAGTTTTACATTACATCATAAAATGAAAAACTAATACAACAACATAATGTTTCCACAATCCACACTATAATCCCCTCATAATATCCCTGAAGGTCATTCATAACTTACTTCTTCACATCCTGGGAAAAATAAAACATAGAAAAGGGGTGAGCTCAAATGCCCAGTAAGGATAACAATATAGCGGAAACTTTCATAAATAAGAATAAACATTTAAGGAAATGTATAACTAAAACAAAAGCCTTTCAAACATGAACTTTCAACATGGTATGGCATAAATAAAATTAAATAATGACATTTACTTATTCACATGGATATTCTACTAATCGAATAATCACATGAAAAAATCAATAACCACTTTCATAATGTTGGAATGCATAATTCCAGACTATCATAACCACATAGTCAAGGCCTCGTGCTAAGAATACAAATAAGATTTTGTCAAGGCCTTGTGCCAAGACACTAGTTTGTCTCATGAGACCTACCGATGCAATTTTTTAGAAGATACTTACGTTTAAAATTTCTCAAATATACTCCAGTGTTTTTCTAAAAACATTATGCAAGCTTCTGATAACAAAATAACTAATTCTGAGACTGCTCGACTAATTACAGGCCATGATGGGTCCACACCCAATCCCTTCCTGTCTACCATACTCGAGAGTCAGATTTTCTAAAAACATTTTTAAGCTTGCGTTAAATACGTATACATTTGCACTGGATTTTCATATATGTGAGAGAAATATCTCTTTTTTGAAATCATTTAAAAGTTATATATTTATAAAATAAAACATTTTCTTTGAAAATATTCTTATAAGCTTGTAAGGGAAGCTTTGAAGATTTTATAACGGCGGAAAATAGCCGCACCCGCCGTATAAGTTAAAAAAACATTCTTACCTTAATTCTGTCGAAAAGGTTAAAAAGGACCTTGTTTTGAAAACGACCGAAAGATTCCTTTATAAACCACTTATAAAAGTAAAAAAGGGTATAAATGACTTTAACTCATATTCTAGTAAATAGTAAAAATGTTTTGAAATGCATTTTTAAGAAACATGGATGTGGATGATAAAGAGATCCCAGTAGATTATTACGTATAAACAACCTCGGATAATGAAGAGGTTGTAAAGTAAACCCTTACCTTGTACTTTTCCTTGGTTGGGGTAGGTTAACCTCCTGTATAATAGTGAAATAATTGTTACTAAATTATACAAGAATCATATACATTAATATGATATCATATATGATCTTTTAATATTGATTTGATAATAATATCTTAGTATTATCGTCGTTTCGGGTGTTAACTTACTCGTTTTCTTTATATGTTTTGTTACATAAGTCATGTTTGTTGTATCTTATTCATATCCAGAATGATATCAAGTCCTTAAAAATCATTTTTAAATCATTAAATGATAATTATACTTTAATGGATACGATGGAGAATGAATCTCATCGCGTTCGTGGAGACGGTAGTCCGTACGTACGCACGAACGCTACTTCCATTTAATTTTTATTTTAAAAGAATCGAATCCAAATGATACATAGGTATATTACTATTAAAGTATAATATAATATTTTATATATGTTACTTATGTTCATTAACACAATCCTTTATACGTTCCATGTGTGGTATGAACGAGTCATATCATTTTAAGGGGGCGGTAGTCCGCACTTCCTCAAATGAAATTATCGTATGTATATACAACATGAAACGAATAATGGTATGAAATAAAATGGAATTACAGAAGCTTATATATAAAATATATATCATTAATATCATATTTAATTACAGTTCCATCATAATGGCCACCATGAGAGGCGGTAAGATGTATTTGAACAATCATCGTTTCGTGAGGCGTTAGTTTGCCATCCACAGAAACATTATGTTCATCATCCATTAGATGGAGTTGTGTGTATGTGTAGTTTGAATCCTTCTTATAACAACATCCTAGTATATTGAGGATACTGGTGTTGTTACAAAAGAATGGAAATAAAAAGAGTTTGGGGGTTGAAGAAGCAAAATAAATGAAAATAATTTAAGAGAAATCGTTACCTTTAATTTAGGTAACTCACTTTGGTTGGAACCAAAGGACTTCTTGAAATGCTTTCTGCCTAAGGGGAAGCTTAAAGGATGAGGAGAGGGATGTGGGGAGCTTATTTGGGCAGAGTTTGGACGAGCCAAGTGGCTTGAGAGGTGTGAGGAATGAGTAGAAGTGGTCTCCTTTTATAAGGGAGAGGAGGGGCTCTTTAGGAAAGAGTGAAAGTATTACTTTATAATATAATTATATTCGGTTTATAATGGTCCAAAAATCATTGCGGTCGAAGGTAAGATGACTCATATTCTAAATAACATCAACCAATAAGAATTGGACAGGTTTTAGATAATATTTTAATCATTATAATATTATTTATTTCAATGATTTATTAATGAGGTAAACATTGCATCATTATTTGGTCATTAATAATTTAACTTATTTGATGTCTAAAAATTATAAATAAAATATCATCATGTAGGAAATCTTTTTATCTTTCTAATGAATATTTATAATCGAAAATCCAACATGTATAACCCTATGTAAAAATTGTTCTTCTAAAAGATGTAAGCTTATGCCATTTTTATTTTTATTTTAACTTTATTAATATAATGTGTCCCTACCACATACAAGTGGCTCCAAGGGGTCCCCAAATTGACCCAAGGATGCTCATGGTCGGTTATGTGTCCACCAATAAGGTTAGGACACGTTTTAGGGTAATTTTATATTATTATAATATTATTTTTTAACCCTTATTTACCGGATTTACCATTAACCATGGTAAATAAAATATTTACCACAGTAATTATTCAAAATGTCTAAAAATAAAAGTTACCTATTTACACAATTTGAACATCCTGATTCCAAATATGGAATCCATTTTTCTAAATTCAAAACACAGAAGTGGCAGAAATTAATTTAAAATTAATTCCCGCTGTCAAAACAAAAAGCGTGTTTTTAAGAGATAATAACTATCAAAAGATTGACACTTGTTTATGTTCGGTTTAATTGTAAAATTATGTCCAATGACCAAAATTATATTAAATGGTAAAAATATATTCTAAATATACTTTAAAACCACTCAAATTCATAATTTATCACTAGTAATTAATTTGATTAAAAAAGTTGTTTTTAATTAAAATTTAGTAATTTTCACTATTCATCAAAATATGAAAGTTATCCGAAATGTACCAAAATTTCACCTTAGGCTAAATTCGATATTATGAATCCAAAAATGAAGTCCATTTTCAAATATAAAATATATATAATTTCAAAAAGTAGGTATTACTATTCATAACGGCTAGTTTGATTGGTTACGGTGTGTTAGAACTCGGTGTTGCGTACAACACACGCTAGCGTACTGTGGAAGCTTGGGATGTTTCATTTTAAATTTTTGATGTCCCCATTTAGTCAAAAAGTTTAAAATATAGTATCTAAAAAGGGTTCACTATTAAAATTTGGTAAAAGTGAAATACTGAAAATGAATTTGTTCTTACATTATGTCTAAGAAACTCATAATATGGATTCTAAAATTATAAGGATTATATAAAGTTTAAAATTTAGTTAACACTATTCATAACCTCTTTTGAACAGCTTGTTTGGTAAGTCATGGTGCGATTGAACTTGGTGTTGCGTGTAGTGAAAGTTATTGAATTATTTTGAAGAAATAATACACTATAAAATCTTGGGGTGTTACATTCTCCCCTCCTTCAATAAATTGTGTCCTCGCAATTTGAAATTGTTCTTCAAAAATAAAAGGTTGAAAATAGAAAATATATTTGTGGGAAAACCCACATCGGAAATTGGGTTACTAAAATTTAGTCTTAATATGAGGAAAAGAGAAATCAAAGGTTCACCACCAAATTATGATCTCGATTAGGAGAACATTGGTGGCAATTAGAGACATATAATTGGAGGAAAAACGTAAATATTTATAGGTGGTGATTGAGGTCGTCAATCACAAAAAAGTGTAAAATTGAGGTCCTTAAATTCATCAATCTATGATGATTTGAAATACCATCGGTTCAACAAAACATAGGGTATTAGGATAACACATTTTTGACGTTTCAAAATATCTTAGTTGAAATCCCACATCGAAAAATGAATTAACGAGGCCTCTATTTAAAATAAAGAGTGGAAAATATAAAGATTACCGAAAATAACACATACTAGGGTTTCATGTAGGAAAATATGGATATGGAAGAGAAATCTAACCATCAATTATATGATGGAGAGTGGTAGAGAACATGGCTATGAAAAGGCCAACAATCCCAAAGCCATAAATTAGTGATGATTTAAGGTACCATCTAGGACAACATTTTTGTTCTAAGTTCCTTTTATTAATGTTGAGGAATTTATTTATGAGATTGGCTAAGATCATAAGGAGATATACTTACATTATAATTAGAGTTTTATCCATTAATAAATTTCTACCACAAACTCATCTTTCACTCTAAAAGATAATAGAACGTAAAAAAAATTTCTATTTATAATATTCGTACAGGGTTACAAAATAAATGAATTTATAATTCATCTACCAGATCTTTTAAAAAAAACTACATTATTTAATCCAGGACATATCTTGGGCCAGTGGTAGGTGATACACCCTTGTCTCCCTTCGGTTGCGGGTTCAAGTCTCGCAGCCTTGCCGGACGCGACGGGTTACCGCCCGACCTCCGGGTTGTCCTTTTATGGAAATCCAAAATTAATCTCAAACTAGAATTTATCCAAAATATTTCTGACCAAACTCACAGTCCAACATTTATAAGGAAGTTAAACATAATGTAGATCCTTTTTACCACGTAATTGCATATGAATACCTTCATCATGTATTCTTTTAATACACTGAAACATCCTGAATAACCATATTCCTTATTGATTACATTCATGCTCCCTTATTCCATATAGAATGCTGGATATACCTCATCAATCCAAAAATGTTTTAAACCCCAACAATAATGGAATATACAGATCATTAATCAGTTCCAAGGTATTCAAGAATATCCAATATAATTTATCCAAAACAATCATGTATTA
Source organism: Viscum album (assembly GCA_963277665.1). Taxonomy (NCBI): domain Eukaryota; kingdom Viridiplantae; phylum Streptophyta; class Magnoliopsida; order Santalales; family Viscaceae; genus Viscum; species Viscum album. The sequence goes on along the minus strand of OY728135.1, from coordinate 1,640,591,943 downwards.
TTCCAAAATCACTAACTCGGTATCAGAACTATATTATGGTTTATCATTCTCTCAACCATATATTTTCCAAAAATTTATCCTACTGTTGAGTCACTTTTCTTTGTTTCACACAATCTCAAGTCCTTAATGAAATAGTACTGTAGTACAATCCTTATATACTCCATAATTATTATAACAAATACATTGTTGATACAACACTCAATTGACACAATCAACATAAGAACTCTAATCATTCCTCTTCATCTGTGGTAGTATCATAACTTGATTATTATCCAATAGCATCATTTGCGGCATAGTCTGATGACTGGTACATAGGTTCGCGTAGTGTCCAAACTCCTTGCAAATGAAGCATTGTACATTTGAAACCATTTTCTTACCCTTGTAGTCACGTACTTTGTGCCCTTTTCCTCCACACTTATAACAAACTCCCATTCCTTTCAGGCAAGTTCCAGGGTGTTTCTTTCCACAGTTACCACATATGGGAAAATTCTTCTTTTCCCTCTTCCCTTTATCCATCTTTCTCTCTTCCATCCTTTTCTTCTCTTGCTTCCCTTCAAAGCCATAGGACTCAGTAAACTCTTTACTTATCTTATCAACACATGATATTATTTCTTCATATGATGATAATACATGGGTGAATATTTCTCTTATAAATTCTAGCTTAAGACCATGAAAGATATGATCCTTCCTTCTCTTTGAATCATGAGTATTTCTGGAGTTCTCATTCCTTCTACTGGGCGCCATTTCTAAACAATGGCATAAACTAGATCAGTTTATGAATCAAAATACATAATCCCATACTTATAAAACTCTTAACATAAATTGAACTCTTTATGGATATAATCCATAATCATAAAAATGTCGCCTTTGAGGATGTATATACTCATAAAACCTTCATAATGGTTTGTAATGAAAATGAGAATTATCCTAAGCATATCCCCCGGTAGTGTCGTAACCAAGAGTGCAGCAAGGCCCGTTGTCGTGCACCAGTTCCCGTTCGAGTCTAGCTCAAAGCGGTGTTTTCGGGTTTTACCCCTAGGTACATCTGTGCCAGAGACGCCTCTACCTGCTCGTATCCAGACAGGGATGTATTGCTCGGAAAACTCACAAAATCTCTACAATACCAAAATTCTAGGAAGTTCTTCTATACTAATCCTCAAAGTTCATCTTAGGTCTACGTGCTCTAATCAGAGTTTATCTAAATCTAGTTTCCAAGGTTTGTACTAAACTTCCTCTGATACCAACTGTAATACCCCGACCCCAGTTACCCAGAGTCGGTGCATTATTACATAACATTGGCATGATCACAAGAAAGATCAAATCTCGAAAGACCGATTGGTTTAGTAGCCTTGGAAACACTAGATATATTCATAAGTTTTACATTACATCATAAAATGAAAAACTAATACAACAACATAATGTTTCCACAATCCACACTATAATCCCCTCATAATATCCCTGAAGGTCATTCATAACTTACTTCTTCACATCCTGGGAAAAATAAAACATAGAAAAGGGGTGAGCTCAAATGCCCAGTAAGGATAACAATATAGCGGAAACTTTCATAAATAAGAATAAACATTTAAGGAAATGTATAACTAAAACAAAAGCCTTTCAAACATGAACTTTCAACATGGTATGGCATAAATAAAATTAAATAATGCCATTTACTTATTCACATGGATATTCTACTAATCGAATAATCACATGCAAAAATCAATAACCACATTCATAATGTTGGAATGCATAATGCCAGACTATCATAACCACATAGTCAAGGCCTCGTGCCAAGAATACAAATAAGATTTTGTCAAGGCCTTGTGCCAAGACACTAGTTTGTCTCATGAGACCTACCGATGCAATTTTTTAGAATATACTTACGTTTAAAATTGCTCAAATATACTTCAGTGTTTTTCTAAAAACATTATGCAAGCTTCTGAAAACAAAATAACTAATTCTGAGACTGCTCGACTAATTACAGGCCATGATGGGTCCACGCCCAATCCCTTCCTGTCTACCATACTCGAGAGTCAGATTTTCTAAAAACATTTTTAAGCTTGCGTTAAATACGTATACATTTGCACTGGATTTTCATATATGTGAGAGAAATATCTCTTTTTTGAAATCATTTAAAAGTTATATATTTATAAAATAAAACATTTTCTTTGAAAATATTCTTATAAGCTTGTAAGGGAAGCTTTGAAGATTTTATAACGGCGGAAAATAGCCGCACCCGCCGTATAAGTTAAAAAAAACATTCTTACCTTAATTCTGTCGAAAAGGTTAAAAAGGACCTTGTTTTGAAAACGACCGAAAGATTCCTTTATAAACCACTTATAAAAGTCAAAAAGGGTATAAATGACTTTAACTCATATTCTAGTAAATAGTAAAAATGTTTTGAAATGCATTTTTAAGAAACATGGATGTGGATGATAAAGAGATCCCAGTAGATTATTACGTATAAACAACCTCGGATAATGAAGAGGTTGTAAAGTAAACCCTTACCTTGTACTTTTCCTTGGTTGGGGTAGGTTAACCTCCTGTATAATAGTGAAATAATTGTTACTAAATTATACAAGAATCATATACATTAATATGATATCATATATGATCTTTTAATATTGATTTGATAATAATATCTTAGTATTATCGCCGTTTCGGGTGTTAACTTACTCATTTTCTTTATATGTTTTGTTACATAAGTCATGTTTGTTGTATCTTATTCATATCCAGAATGATATCAAGTCCTTAAAAATCATTTTTAAATCATTAAATGATAATTATACTTGAATGGATACGATGGAGAATGAATCTCATCGCGTTCGTGGAGACGGTAGTCCGTACGTACGCACGAACGCTACTTCCATTTAATTTTTATTTTAAAAGAATCGAATCCAAATGATACATAGGTATATTACTATTCCAGTATAATATAATATTTTATATATGTTACTTAAGTTCATTAACACCATCCTTTATACGTTCCATGTGTGGTATGAACGAGTCATATCATTTTAAGGGGGCGGTAGTCCGCACTTCCTCAAATGAAATTATCATATGTATATACAACATGAAACGAATAATGGTATGAAATAAAATGGAATTACAGAAGCTTATATATAAAATATATATCATTAATATCATATTTAATTACAGTGCCATCATAATGGCCACCATGAGAGGCGGTAAGATGTATTTGAACAATCATCGTTTCGTGAGGCGTTAGTTTGCCATCCACAGAAACATTATGTTCATCATCCATTAGATGGAGTTGTGTGTATGTGTAGTTTGAATCCTTATTATAACAACATCCTAGTATATTGAGGATACTGTTTTTGTTACAAAATAAAGGAAATAAAAAGAGTTTGGGGGTTGAAGAAGCAAAATAAATGAAAATAATTTAAGAGAAATCGTTACCTTTAATTTAGGTAACTCACTTTGGTTGGAACCAAAGGACTACTTGAAATGCTTTATGCCTAAGGGGAAGCTTCAAGGATGAGGAGAGGGATGTGGGGAGCTTATTTGGGTAGAGTTTGGACGAGCCAAGTGGCTTGAGAGGTGTGAGGAATGAGTAGATGTGGTCTCCTTTTATAAGGGAGAGGAGGGGCTCTTTAGGAAAGAGTGAAAGTATTACTTTATAATATAATTATATTCGGTTTACAATGGTCCAAAAATCATTGAGGTCGAAGATAAGATGACTCATATTCTAAATAACATCAACCAATAAGAATTGGACAGGTTTTAGATAATATTTTAATCATTATAATATTATTTATTTCAATGATTTATTAATGAGGTAAACATTGCATCATTATTGTGTCATTAATAATTTAACTTATTTGATGTCTAAAAATTATAAATAAAATATCATCATGTAGGAAATCTTTTTAGATTTCTAATGAATATTTATAATCGAAAATCCAACATGTATAACCCTATGTAAAAATTGTTCTTCTAAAAGATGTAATCTTATGCCATTTTTATTTTTATTTTAACTTTATTAATATAATGTGTCCCTACCACATACAAGTGGCTCCAAGGGGTCCCCAAATTGATCCAAGGATGCTCATGGTCGGTTATGTGTCCACAAATAAGGTTAGGACACGTTTTAGGTTAATTTTATATTATTATAATATTATTTTTTAACCCTTATTTACCGGATTTACCCTTAACCATGGTAAATAAAATATTTACCACAGTAATTATTCAAAATGTCTAAAAATAAAAGTTACCTATTTACACAATTTGAACATCCTGATTCCAAATATGGAATCCATTTTTCTAAATTCAAAACACAGAAGTGGCAGAAATTAATTTAAAATTAATTCCCGCTGTCAAAACAAAAAGCGTGTTTTTAAGAGATAATAACTATCAAAAGATTGACACTTGTTTATGTTCGGTTTAATTGTAAAATTATGTCCAATGACCAAAATTATATTAAATGGTAAAAATATATTCTAAATATACTTTAAAACCACTCAAATTCATAATTTATCACTAGTAATTAATTTTATTAAAAAAGTTGTTTTTAATTATAATTTAGTAATTTTCACTATTCATCAAAATATGAAAGTTATCCGAAATGTACCAAAATTTCACCTTAGGCTAAATTCGATATTCTGAATCCAAAAATGAAGTCCATTTTCAAATATAAAATATATATAATTTCAAAAAGTAGGTATTACTATTCATAACGGCTAGTTTGATTGGTTACGGTGTGTTAGAACTCGGTGTTGCGTACAACACACGCTAGCGTACCGTGGAAGCTTGGGATGTTTCATTTTAAATTTTTGATGTCCCCATTTAGTCAAAAATTTTAAAATATAGTATCTAAAAAGGGTTCACTATTAAAATTTGGTAAAAGTGAAATACTGAAAATGAATTTGTTCTTACATTATGTCTAAGAAACTCATAATATTGATTCTAAAATTATAAGGATTATATAAAGTTTAAAATTTAGTTAACACTATTCATAACCTCTTTTGAACAGCTTGTTTGGTAAGTCATGGTGCGATTGAACTTGGTGTTGCGTGTATTGAAAGTTATTGAATTATTTTGAAGAAATAACACACTATAAAATCTTGGGGTGTTACATTATTGGACCATCTGATTCATCAGATAAGAAGTTACTAGGATATCTTTTTTGTTTTTCAATATCATTTTCCTAAATTTGAATAATTTTTTCATGAGAAAAATATTTACTTGATTTCAACACCGTTGATCATTCCCTGAACAATTTCCACTTCCCCTCTTATTTAAAGAAATTAAGTTGAATTTGTACTTCTTGAAGTATTAGAAGATCATGTGATAGAAAGATAGGACATTCCATTTGTCTCAACAAAAAGGTTAGAACAGGTAATCAAATATGCATAAGTCCACCTATAGTGAGATAATACATTTAAATTACAAAAATAAACTGGAATATAACTCATACTATCAATAAATGGATAACATTAAAATCCTTCCAAAAAAACTAAAAATATAAAACTCTATAGAGAGGTCGACTAAAACGATTTAATATTCGTCTCCAATATCTCATTTGGTAGTTCATGGTTGTCACATTCCAAACTTGTGAATACCTTAATCGTGTATTTTCTTGATACATGATAACAACATGAATTATCATAGATTATTTGTGAAAACATGAATGTTGTCAAAAGTTAACGCCTTCCACATACCAAAATCCCAAAAATTCTATATACTCAAACCATGATATCACTTTGTCCTTATATCATTCATGATCTCATTAATATTATCAAACATCTCATTATATTTTTATCCCTTCATTATGTGCATATCATATGCTTTCTAAAAAATATCTGATAACCTTTCATGGTTACATGTACCATTCAACATATACTTTCAAATACGTAAGTAAAAACAATAGTGCAACAATCCTTATATGTTTCTTTATTCCATATTACCATTAAATTACTTATACAACATTACTCTAGATAAACATGCAATCATTCCACTACCTTCTTAAACCATTGACCTATATTCATCATTTTATTAGTCATCACTTCTTTCATCTCATATATCATTTTCAGTCTCTTCATCATCAAAAACATAAATACTACCCATATGACCTTGATGATTCTCTTCATGTGGTTTTCCCTTAGGTCATCAATTTTCATAATGCTCTTACATTCCACATTTTAATCATTTAACAATTATTGGTGTCTTAGTAATACCATTATCCTTGTCCATTGTGTTAGTGAAAGCTTTTCCATTGAAATTAATTGATTTTTGTCCTTTTTCACACCCAAATCATCTTCCAATTCCTTTGAAAAATTCTCCTTGATGCTTCTTCCCACATGATTTACATGAGGAAAATTGAACTATCATTCCTCTATGATCACCATGAAACTCCATATTTCTCTTATTAGCTGCTTTAGGAAGCTCACCAATGTTGAGATTATTGATCATATTTTGAGATTGCTGATTAGGAATAATAATGATGTTTCTCTTTCTAACTCCCATTTCATTTGGTTTCTCATGAAGAATATAATTACATTTTCCATCATATTATCTATTGACATGAATCGTTATGTTTCTGTCCATTATTCTAAAACACAAAAAAATATTTTTAGAGGCAAAAAACGTACTAGGAAAACCACATAATAAAGGGGGATTACTTTAAATATCTAACATATTTGGTTTAATACTATATTATTCATGATCATAACCATAATTCTAGTACGTTAACCAATAGTTAGGCTTACCGTTAAAGATATCCCTAGAAAAACCTTGGAAATATATATAGGGATCTCACTAATGTTTTGTATCCTAGTTTCCAAAGGTTAACTAAACCTTCTCTATGATACCAACTGTAGAGACCCATGATTAAAAAAAATGGAAACTAAATTTATTTTGTAGAATACTAAATACATGACACAAATAAATGCTCAAAGACCGTTTTAGTCTAGTTTCTTTGGAAACTAATAACATAATATTCTAATCATGGTGAAAGATCTTCAACATCTCCCATAAATATCATCCCTTTTTTCCTACCTAATATATTTCTTTATATCCTGGGAAAAATAAAACATAAAAAGTATGAGATAAAATGCTCAGTAAGGGTAAACATAGAGAACAAAAAACAAACCATAAAAATTTGAACATAAAAACATGAACATAATGTTAAAACATCAAAATATTGAGTCATGAAATAAATCATGGTAGTATGTAAAGAATAATTCATAATAGAACATTAACCATGATAAAATATAATTGGAATAAGACATGTAATTTTGGAAAAATAATAATCACATAACATGATTTCCAAAGTATCAAAGTCATTGCTACCAAGACCATCATAGTGGAAAAATTTCACTGGTGAACTTTGTTTACATGTCGTTCTATCCATGTATTACTTAATTAGATTAACTTGTCATTCAATCCCTGTATTACGGAAAAAAATTTACTTGTTGTTCTAGTCATGTCTATCAAACTAGATATTAATATTTACCCAATTCATTGGAGGTAGATATAGGTCCTACCCATCATATAGTAAAATCATTCTTACATGTGCAATAAAAACATAAAAAAATTCACCGTATCATAACCAATGAAATCAAATGGGTTTCTTAAACTCCATTCCATCATAATTGATATAAAACAAATGGGTTTCCTAAATAACATTCCATAATAAACACAAATTATGATCATAGTAATAATAGGTATATAAACACAAACCTATGTAATCTTAAATGGAAAATAATTTTGATAAAAAACAAGAGCTTCATTCTTGAGGAAAATATCTTTTCATATTCAAAAATGTTTCCCTTTCCCAAAATGTCATGTAATATTAAAAGAAAATAATTTAATTGATAATAAATATGTAAACATGTAGAGTATTATTCATAGAAATTTAGAATTATAAAGATGTAAAAACCCATTCATACTGTATAAGTTAACAAAACATTCTCCTCATACTTTTGAAGTAAAAGTTAAAAGGTACCTCGAATTGTAAACAAAAGATAGATTCCTTCTACACCATGTAATAAAAGTAAAAATGGGTAAAAATGAATTTAAACATACATATAATAATAGTTAACATTTTATGAGAATATTTTTAGAAAATATGGACATGGATGATAAATATATATCCAGTAGATACTTATGCAAAAACAATCTAAGATAAAATGAGATTGGAAAAGTTATCCCTTACCTTAGGTCTGAATTCTTCCATATGTATCTAAAACTCATTTATAGTGGGTTTGAACAAATTATTTACTTGTAATATAACAATAATAATATTTCTGATATCATATATGAATAGCTTATGACTTTATATTACACATTCATTTGTCAATTCTATGTTAAAACAACATTTTGGGTAATAATCATTTTATTTACTGTACGTGTTTTCAATATTTATTCCTGATATTATTATATATATCTTGATTTACATACCTAAATACTGTAATACATGATTTATATATCATATATATTCATCATTTAAATATATATATATATATATAATAGATAGATAAATGAAATGGGATACACCATTCATGGAGACGGTAGGTCGAACATTCGCATGAATGCTATTTGTGTTGCCTTATTAAATTGAATGGAAGTAAGTAAATGAAACATATATATATATATATCTAGTAGAATTATTATTTCTTATATTTCATATTTATTTATTACATATATTTTATAATCATTTTTTAATGGTTAATGTGGAGAATGAATCACATCGCGTCGTGGAGATGGTAAGTCGTACTTATGCACGAGCAATTGTATCGTTGCCATAATTGTTGAATGGTAATGATTTGGATGGATTATAATATATTATAATTAGTATCGTGTTATAATAATAATATATAGTTATTATTTCAACCATTATTCCCATCCAAAAATGGTTTTGGTGAAATACAGATTACACCACAACGTGGAAATGGTAAGTCGTACATACGCATGCACGGTGATTTTGTTTTCTATAGGATAGATAAAATGTGAAATAGTGTTTTTTCACATTTATAATAACATATAATAATATTATTGATACTATTGTTATTACTTTATATTGAAACAACTAATGAAGAAAAAGTAGAAGAAAGAAATAAATTCAAAATATTCGGTAGAATAGATTACCTCTTCTTCAACGTACCTCCTTTAGATCTCCTCTTATGGGACTAGAGATGGTCTTTTGAGAATACAAGAACCTCAAAAACGTAACATGGGAAGTTTAAAAGATAAATGGGAAGGTTTTTTCTGATTTTGAAAGCTCAAAATAGAGTTAAGTGCAAAGGGAGGAGGATCCCTTTTATAAGAGAGGAGAGGGGTACTTTATGAATGTCTTAAATTATTAATTTATTATAAATTTAATTTTGATTTAAAATGGCCCGAAACTTATTTAAATATAATATATGATGTTTTTTGTTCTAATAACTATCATCTAATAATTTTTTGATAATTTTTGAATATTTGTTATACTTATATTTTTTGTTTAACCCTTATTTTAGCCCTTTTAATCTTATCATGATATCATGTTATTTACACATTTTGGGTTAATGTAATTATGATATCATGTCAAACGACCCTAAATTTGTTATCTATGACATATTTTTATTTATCTTAACCAATTTAAAGAATATTATATTATTATGAATTTAATATCATTTAATAAACCTTTTTATGTTTTAAGTTATGAATTATGTCAATTTTGGATACTATTCGTACTTGAATTTTTAAAAAAATTATTAAAAAGCATATTAATTCAAAAAAAGGCATTAATTCTTCCCTAATAGGTAAATTTAATCCATAAAATTCGTGGATGGAATCAAAATATTAAAATTAAATTTATTTTGATATTTATTAATTCATTTATTTGAATCTTTCATCAATGAGGTAATCACTCCATAATAGTTGTGTCATAAATAATTATATTTATCTATTGTATAAAAACTATAAATCAAATTCCATGATGTAGGAAATATTTTTATCTTTATAATGACTATTTATAGTCAGATTGATCAGTTACATAACCCTATATTAAAATCAAGTTAGTAAAAGATATATGTTTTTGTTATAATTATCTTTACTTTAAATTAATTCTTATAAAATGTCATTTTCATATCCAAATGAATCAATGTGGTTTCCAAATACACCCAATGGTTCCCATGGTCGGAAATATATATCCAAATTGTATTACAAATTTTGTTAGGGTAGTTTAATATTATCATAATTTTATTTTTTTATCCTTATTTACTAGATTTACCCTTTTAACCAAGGTAAATAAAATAATTGCTGAAGTTACTATTCATAATGTCTAAAAACAAAAAGGTAGCTATTTTTGCAATTTGAACCTTCTAATTCTAAATATGGAATCAATTTCTCCAAATTCAAAACATAGAATTTTCTGTAATTAATTTAAAATTAATTTTTGTTTATCAAAACCAAAAAGCGGGTTCTTATGAAGTAATAACTATCAAAAGATTGGCATGTGTTTATATCCAATTTAAATGTGAAATTACGACGAATGGACAAAATTTTATTAAATGATAAAAATATAATCTAATTAAAATTTAAAACCAATTCAAAATAAAATCGTACTATATAAATAAATTAGATAAAAAGGCATTTTCAAGTAAAAATGCAGTATGTTTCGCTATTCCTTAAAATTATAATTTTATTATAAAAATACCAAAAATTAAACCAAAGTAAAGTTTTATGTTCCTATTATAATTAAGAAGTTTTTTTCCAAATTTAACTTATAATAGTGTCAAAAAAATATATTTAAAATGGGTGCACCATCAAAAGGTTGTAAGACTGCATTTTTTGAAAAATACTTCTTTTATATGAAAATTTTATTTTGTTCTCATATCATGTTCTAGAAAAAGTTTAATATGAATGATAATGATTTATAAAATTTAAAATTTGATTAATAATATTCATAACGGATATTTATATAATATTTTAATAATATATTGTCATTTAGTGAAACATAGTATTGCATACAACGCAAGCTATTGGGGAAGGTCTCTCTTGCGTGTAACGCAAGCCCAGTCAGTGTTTCGTGTAGTGAAATCTTCCTTTAGAATTGCATATAACATAGTCCAAACTTAGTTCATTTATACGTTGAAAAAAATCTATAATCAATGTTTCGTGAAATGATTCTATCAAAAGAACTTCAAATTGTGTGCAACACAAGCCAAAAATAGTGTTGCGTATAGTGCATACTAACACGGTGTGGCGTATATCTCAATATAATCACGGTGTAGGGTACAAAAAAAGACATAAAATAAATTAATAGGAATATTTCTCATAAAATATGGTGGTTTTACATTCTACCCCCCTTAAAATGAATTTTTCCCTTGAAATTCGTCGAGTTATAAATGGATTACTACATGAAAGTTTCTTTAATAGAAATCCACATCATAAAGAGCAATGCTAAAACATTAAATTAAAAGTAATGTAAGAAACATAATGGTTACCCAAATTAACTCATAGGAGATCATAGGTGGGTAGTAAAAACATGGTTATAGAATAGAAATCTAACCATCAACTGCTGATGGAGATTGGTAAAGAACATGGCTAGGAAAAAGTCAATATTTATAAATTCATAAATATGTGTTGATCTATGGTACTATCTAATTCATCGGATATGAAGGTACTAGGATAAAATTTTGGTTTCTCAATATCCATTACTTAAAGTTAATGAATTTTTCATAAGAATAAATACTTACTTGATTTTGGTTCAATCTCACCACTATTCATGCATTGAACAATTTCCACTTCACCTCTAATTTAATGAAATGAAGTTGAATTTGTCTTTCCTGAAGTGTTAATAGATCATGCAATAGAATGATAGGTCATTCCATTTGTTCTCAACAAAAGGTTGTCACAGGTAGTCAAATGTTCATAAGTCCACCTATAGTGAGATAATATATTAATCTAACAAACATCAAATGGAAAATAAATTTTACTATCCATAAATGGATGAAATTATAATCCTTCCAAAAATAGAAAATATAAAACTTTAGATATAGGTGAACTAAATAGACATGACGTTTATCTAACATATCTCATAAGGTAGTTCTTTGTGGTCATCTTCCAAACATCTGAATACCTTAATCATGTATTCTCTTAAAACATAGTAATAACTTGAATTACCATAGAACCATATTGGAAACATGCATTCTGTCAAAATTAACTCTTTCCACACACCAAGAATTCCAGAAAATATGTATACTCAAACAATGATATCACCTTGTCCTTATTTCAGTCATGACCTCATTAATACTGTCAAACGTCCCATTATCTCATTATCCCTTAATTATGTTCATATCATGTACTTTTCAAAAATATTTAAATCACTTTTCATGGTTATCAGTACCATATACTTATGGAAAACCACAATGGACTAATACATAGATATTCCAATATTCTATAATACAATAGAGGAGATTCAACAACACTATTTTTGAACCCCATTACATAAACAATGAATCATTCCACTACTTTTTTGTCAAACTCAACATCACCAATAGTGATCGCATGTGAGTTACCTTTGTCTTTTTATTTAAGAGGTTGCTAACATAGATCATTATTAACCCTTTGATTAGGGAATTTGTTGGCATAATTCCACATTTCCTTGCACTTGCAGCATTTAAGTGTTGGTGATGCATTCTCTGTAGTATTTTCGATATTCACATCATTATAAACCTTTTTCCCATTATTTCAGCACATAACTACCTTGTATTTTTTTAATTAGAGTCCACCACTGGTCTCCTTCACCTTCTAAATGATAGACAGCCATAATGAATTTTTCTTGTTCCAAATAGTGAATGATGGAAAATATATTTTCAACAGTACTGATCCATTTTTTAAAAGGTTTAAATTTTTTAAATAGGTACGTTTTATTTATGGACATTATGAATAGTAACTACAGTAATTATTTTATTTACCATGGTTAAAGGGTAAATCTTGTAAATAAGGGTAAAAATAATATTATAATAATATTAAAATAACCTAACACATGTTCTAATCATATTGGATAAGATATTTCTGACCATGGTTATCCTTGGGTCTATTTTGGGAACCCATGGATTTACTTGGATGTGAAGATGACATTTTATAAGAATTAATTTAAGGAAAAGATAATTATAACCTAAACATATGTCTTTTACAAAATTGATTTTAATATAGGATTATATAAATGATCTCTATGTCTATAAAAAGTTTTAAGAAATATGAAAAAAAATTACTACATCATGGTGTTTTATTTATAATATTTAGACATTAGATAAATATACTTAATTATGACATAATTTTGATGTATTGATTACCTCATTAATGAAAGATTCAAATAAATGAATTTACAAGTATTAAAATAAATTTAATTTGAAAATATTGATGCCATTCACGAATTTTAAAAATTAAATTGACATATTAATGATGATTTAATAAAAAAAAATTGAAGGAATCAGGTTGTTATGAATTTTAAAAAAAAATCGAGTATGAATAGTATCCAAAATTGACATAATTCATAACATAAAACATAAAATAGTTTATTAAATAATATTAAATTCTTTAAAATCTATGATTCAGAAAAATGGTTAATATAAGTCAAAATGAGTCATAAATAACTTTTTTTGGGTCTTTTTACATGATATGGTAATTACATTAACCCATAATGTGTAAATAACTTGATATCAAGGTATGATTTAAAAGGGTAAAATAAGGGTAAAACCAAAAAGATAAGGATAACAACAAATTCGGAACTTGTCTAAAAATTATTGGATGATAGGTATTTAAACCAAAATAATATTTTCTTCGAATTAAATATGTTTTGGACAATTTTTAACTGAATTTTAATATATAATAAATTAATATTTTGATAATTTTACAAAGTGCCTCTCTCCTATCATATAAAATTGTACCTCCTCCCTTTCCTCTTCACTATATTTTGTGCCATAAAGCGTGGCCAAATCCGGACCATTTTTTCTTCTCAACTTAACAAGTTAAATTCTAGTGGTTTTGTTCTCCTCAAAAGACCAACTCTAGTTCTCTAAGAAGAAATTTAAAGGAGGAACTTCGAGGACAAGGTAATCTCTTCTACAGATTCTTTCAAATTTCTTTCTTCTTATACTTTCTCTTTTTTAGTTTTTTCATTATAAAGTAGTAAATCAATATCACTAATATACTGATATTTTATTATAAATGTGAAACAACCCTATTTCACCTTCAATACATCCTATGATAGACAAAATCACCGCATGTGTGTACGTACATATTACCGTCTCCGCATCGTTGTGTAATCTATTTTTCAGCACCACCTTAATTAGATTGGTATAATGGGGGAAATAATAAAAATATATGATTATTATAACATTATACTAATTATGATATATTGTACACCATCCACTTCAATACCATTCAATAATTATGGGAATGATATCGTCGCTCGTGTGTACGTATGACTTACCATCTACTGGATTTACATGTGTGTATATATATATATGTGTCATTTACTTACTTCCATTCAATTCAACAAGGAAATGAAAATAGCTCTCATGTTTATGTACATCCTACTATCTCCATAAACGGTGTATTCTATTTAATGTATCTATTTATTATATATATATACTAATTAAATAATATATATAAATCATGTTTATATTTTGGAAGTAATTAAATCATGATCTAAGTAATAATATCATGAATAACAAGTCCAAATTCATACGATAAATAAAATGATTATTATCTAAAATGTTGCTTTAACAAAGAATTGGCAAATAAACGGGTAATATAAAGTAATAAGTAAAACATATATGATATCATAAATATTATTATGGTTCTGTTACAAGTCAATTACATGTTTAAACCCAATATACATTATTTTCAGACACATATGGAAGAAATCAGGCATAAGGTAAGGGATAACTTTTCAAATCTCGTTTTAATTTGATACTTTTATTCGTAAGTATTTCTGGGGGTATATTTATCATCCATTTAAATGTTTTCTAAAAATATATTAATAAAATATTTATTATTACTCAATGTATGTTTAAATTCATTTTTACCCATTTTTTTACTTTTACTACATGGTATGGAAGGAATCTTTCTTTTTATACTATATAAGGTACTTTTTGACTTTTCCGGTAAAAGTACGATGAGAATTTTTTTTTAATTTATACGGTATGAACGAATTTTTACATCTTAATACTTCCTTGTGTTTATAAAGCTTTCACTACACGTTTTGAAATATATTTTCAACTAAATTCTTTTCTTTTAAAATTTCTCATCATTTTGAGAAAAGAAATCATTTTTGATGAAGAAAGGATATTTTCATCAGTAATTATGTTCAGGTGTTTTACAAAAAATATTTCCCATATATGATGGAGATCTCTAAATTTTGTTATGTTTCTATAACTATTATTACTATTATTTGATTGTGTTAATGATGGAATTATATTTTATATGGATTATGTTATGATGGAACAATGTCTAAGAAACCCGTTTAATTTCTTGGGTTATGCTTTGATGAATCGTTTTTATTTTTTAGAACATGTAAGAATGATTTCATTATGATATTGGTGGGACCTATATCTTCCTCTAATGCATTGGTTAAATATTTATATCTCATGAGATAGACATGACTAAAATATCAAGTAAATCTGGTTTAGTAATACATGGCTGGAATGGCAAGTAAACCCAGTTCAGTAATGGACATTGTCCACATTGAGGATCTATGCAGTAATGTCGTGGCTAATATAGAAATCATATTATGTGATTATTAGTTTACCTCAATTCCATGTTTTATTCCAATTCTATTCTATCATGGTTAATGTTCCCTTATGATCTATGCCTTATGTTCTACCGAGATTTATTTCATGGCGCAAGATTTTTATGTTAAACTATATGTTAATGTTTTTATGTTAAAATATTTTTGGTTTGTTTTATGTTCTTTATTTTTATCCTTACAAATCATTTGATCTCACCCTTTTTATGTTTTATTTTCCCCATGATATAAAGAAAGGTTTTAGGTGGGAAAATGGAGAAGATCTTTATGGGAGATATTGAAGATCATTCACCATTATTATAAGATTATGTTATGATTTTCCATAGGCACAAAACTAATATAGTCATTAGGCATATATTTGTGTCATGTATTATGTATTCCACAAAATAAAAGTAACGTACTTTTTTGTCAAGCATGGGTCTATATAGTTGGTATCAGAGCAAAGGTTTAGTCAACTATTGGAATATAGGATGTAAAAACATTAGTGGTACCCCTATAGATATTTCTAAGGTATGTCTTGGGATGTCCCTAAGGTTATGTATAAGTATAGGTTACAGTCCTAGAATTTTGATAACAATAATGAATAACCTTGGATTAAACCTAAGATATTAGATATTGGAGGTACTCCTTGGTGATATTGATGTATTCCTAATATTATTTTTTCCTCTCACACTGTTGTTTTTGGGTTTTAGAAAATGGATCGACCCTGAAGTAACCATGTTAATGATCACTACACTTTGAATTGCAATTATTGTCCTCATGAACGACCAAATGTTATGGGAGCTGGAATGAAAAATCTTATTGTTATACTTGCACAAGATATGAATTATTCTGGACATCCAAATGAGTAGAGAAGTGAAAAACATTCTATTGAGTTCTTTATGAGGCAACGTCCACTTTCTTTTAGTGGGTCTTTTGATCCAGTTGTTGCGGAACAATGGACCAGTTCCGTTGAAAATATATTTTCCACCCATCACTGTTCGGAACATGAAAAAGTCATTTTGGATATCTATCATTTAGAAGGTGAGTCATACCAATGGTGGATTCTAATTAAGAATACAAATTAGCTAAATGAAATTGAATCCATGGAATGGGATGAGATCAAGAACTTATTTTATAATAAGTACTTACCTCGTATTCTTTAAACAAATATAGAAAATGAGTTCCTTGATCTTATGAAAAGAGATTATGAATATGTTGGTATATACATGGGAAAGTTTACAAGACTTTAAAGGTATGATTTTGGATTTATCATTCAACCTGAAAGTAAAGTTGATCAATTATTTAATGGCTTAAAACCAATTCACTGAAGAGATTAAAAGACTTCAGTAGCTATGAAGAGATTTTGTGTTGTGATATCAAGGTAGAACTAGAAGTCGGTGTTACTCACTTGCATCATTTTCATGAGGATGGTCAATTTTATATTTATAAAAACCCAATATATAGCACAGTGGAAAATCTCAGGGTCTCTCTCAAGGATGAAATTTCGAATACATGAGTGGTTGTTCCGAAAATCTTTATTTGTTTTTAAATATTTTGAAAACAGGAAAACAACAAAACACAATTCATAAGAAATAACCAATCAGTGTTGAAAAAAAATGTATAGTGACTGAAAAAGTAGAAAATACAAAAAAAAAACAGAACAATATGTACAAAGAACATGAAATGAAAACAAACATAACTTAAGGCACAAAAACACACAGAATAATGAAAATGAAACCAAAACACAAAAGACAAATTCTAGTAAGACAAAGGCTGGACCCATGTTAATTTACACTTTACTCCCTATCCTATATCTACATAAAATTAAACCAATAACTCTCAATATCACTTAGTATGTGTTCAATGACTCAGATCATACACCAATATCTCATATAAATTAGACACACAAACACTATAATTTCTTTAGCGCTCGATAACTCCTCCAAATTGCAAGTGATTCACTCCACAGATTCATCCTAGATAGATATTTTCACTAATAAAAATGATCCTACTGATATCTTCAAATTGCACAACCAATATTGACTTTTAGTTTGAGAAATCGTGATAACATGGGGAGAATAATTGAGATGAGAGAGTAGTAGCCCGATCCGGTGCAAGGATGTGCTCGCGCGCACCCTAATTCACTTTCATAGTTTACTATGGATACGAATAAAATAGTGAAATCATTAATGATTGGATCTCCATATTGCATCCGGTTTCATAACCTCGATCTAGACCTGGAAATTAGATATCCATTACTAGATATTCGAGATCACAACACCAAATGTAACGAGTAATAATGTACAACACGAATAATAAAACATAACAAACATCACAATTCAATTAATTGAACATACAGATCGACTATATTTACAAACAAAAAAATTAAAAAAACACAAAAAACATAGCATGAACTATGGATCAAATGGAGGAGCAGGAACCCATCTCCATGTTGAATATGAGTTCCAATATAGTGAGATGTGGAAGGATTGTGTCTTGAATGATGGTGGTGTATCCTCCCCCACTTGTAATGATGCCCCCCTTCATCCTCGAATGATTCCCCCACCCTTCCTAGAATGAACCCCCCCCCCCCTCCTGGAATTATCCCCCTTCTTAGAATGATTCCCCCCTCCTAGAATGATTCCCCCCAAGGTACGAGAGGAGTCTGGTGTTCTATTATTCTGAAAAAAATAGAAAACAGTCATGACATTTTCTAACAGGCCGTAAGTTCCCACGTGGCATGTTTTTTAGTGTGTTTTTCACCATCTCTCGAGTGAAAAACTCATGAGTATAGCCAACCTCTTGCAACATCCCTCATAAATATTTTCACACTTTTCCCACATAGTTCCCACGAACTGCATGTTACATGACTTCTAGTCCAACTCCCCCTGTCCAAAACCACAAAAAATCACATGTTAGAGTCAGAAAAAATGAAACTATTATAATTGAATACAAATGCATATTTTAATTCACTGTTATATGTATATAAATTTATTTATTTATTATAACTATTTTATTTATTTAATAATAATTACTAATATGAAAAATAAATACATAATATTATATATATATATATGTATCTTTATTATTATTATTATTATATATATTATTATCATTATATATGTGTAATATTAGGTATATTAAATATACTATGTATGATATTATATATTATATAATATGTGTTATATGATATAATATAATATATGAAAAAATAAAATAAGTAAGTGTATTTTGGTGAGTGTGAAATCGCGTGGAGGAGATGGTTATTGAGGCATCTGGAAATAGAGGAAGTATTTTGAGATGTAGGGGTGGACGACGGTGGATGGTGAGAAATGTTGCATCGAGTTTCATCTTGTAGTGGCAGTGAGTGAGATTCGAGGGGCTCCACGAGGTGGCCTGGTTGAGGTGGTTCGAGAGGGAACGGAGGAAGGCATAATGGTTGTGTGGGCTTGCTGTAGTTATTAGGAAGGTTGAGGGAGTTTGGAGGAAGAAGGTGACCGACTGAATGGAAGAAGGCAGGGGATGGGGTGGGAGAGCAGGCAAGGCTCGGCTGATATTGGTGGTTGTGACTCCTCACGCAGCGATGTGGAATAGAGAAGGGGGCTTCAGCACACGGTGGGGCTCGGGGTCGAATGGTTATATGGAATCAGGGGGCATGCGGTTCGGGGTTGAAGGATGGTGATGGTGGAGGAAGGGTTCAAAGACAGAGGGGAAGCTGCTCACAGTGCAGCAGGGTCGCAGTGAGGGTGGATGTATCATATCTGGTTTGAATCCATAAAAATGGTTTGTGTATTCTTGATTCTAGATGGAACATTGGGGTTTGATGTTTTCCATTCTTTATCTGTTGTTGCGTGTTTTATTGTTGCTGGTGTGAGTTCATGATTTTGAACTACCTGTGTTGTGGTGTGATCGGAGGATGGGAAATAACGGCATGAAACCATGGGTGGGGTGGGGACGATGAGACAACAACATGATGAAACGGTGGCATCGGGAGTAACGGTGGAACCGTGATTGATGCTCACAGTGGGACAACATGGTCATATGGTGGTTGGTTTCTGTGGGACCGTGAGTGATGCTCATAGTTTCTGTGAGATAGTATGGAGTGAAGACGGTGGCACCATGATTTTTTTTTACCGTACCACCTATAGAATAAATAAAATCAAAAAAACCAAAATTTAAATTAATTAAAACTTTAATAAAACTAAAAATAGATTAATAAATTAATAAATTTAATTTAATATAATATAATTAAAAACTAAATAAATAAAACAAAGTAAAAAGATAAAATTAATTATGATTTATTTAAAAGAATGAACTTATTTTTATTAACAAATATAAAAAAATTTAATTTAAAACAAACAAAAATAACTAATGTGTCTTACATAATTAATCAATCATTTACTTAACCAATTAATAAATTAAATAATTAATTAAAGAATAAAAAATCTTAATTGAATAAAAATAAATTGTTAAAACAAATTAAATTATTAAAATAATTAAAAACTAAAAAGAGTTATTTATTTCCAAATTACTAATAAAGAATTAATTAATTAAATTAATGAATTAATAACTAACAAGAATGAAAAATTGTAAAAAAAAAGAAGAAAAAATAATATTCAAATTCACAAGAAATGATTTAATTTAAGATTTATTAAAAATGACAATAATGAATGTTAAAACTGATGCTTTAAATAGAAATTGATTATTTTACCCAAAAAGGTACAAAAGCACAAAATTATCAATTATTTAATAAAAACCAAAATTTTGGAATTAAAAATCCAGTAAAACTATAAAATGGATGTGGTAAAGAATGTGAAAACACTGCCACATCAACCCCCCCCCCCCACCGCAAACATACAACTTTGTTTCTCCTCCTACAAGTTCAAGCCTTTGAATTTAAAAAAGAAAGATGATTTGTGAGTTTCAGTTCAAAAATGCATGATTAAACTTTAACAACAGAAGAACATGACCAACCAATAGGTTAGGATTTTCAAAGGTGTTCAAAAATAGTTTCTTTCCTAGCTTCAAAAACCCAGTGTATGTCAAGACCATCACAAATTCTTACACTATCAAGTATTTCATGCCTTTTATGTGTACTCATTAACTGCCCGACCTCAATTTCCACTTCATGTTCCGATTCAAGGGGTGTTGACAGGTTAGACAGGTGGAACTAAAAACGTAACCAAAGGAACCTTCCATTATCATCATCTTAGAGGTTCAAAAAATTATAGTCCATTAATTTCATCACTTTATTGACTCAAATCAAATTAATTTTAACCGAGTTAATTGATCCCTTCTTCATCTGGGTTCAAAATTCCCCTCCCCTTAATGAGTTCATTTTTGACAAGGAAACATTATTTTAATTTTTCTCATCCATATTCGATGTGGAGAGAACTATGTATAACACTTAATAAAATTGAAATTTCCATTATTTATTCACAAAAATGAAACCAGTGCACCTTATCTCGGATACTCACTGTGGGATCTCATTTTCCCATTTTACTATAGTTATAAAGGAGTTAGTTAATAATCATTCGAGTTGACTTCCTAAAGTGCTTGGATATTATATATTTTTTTAAAAAGTGAGTACCCTAGGTTCCACAGAAAACATATAGTTACCCTAGGTCATGATCCTCATTACACAAGACCAATATTGTCACACTCCCATCCTCGGTTCCTAAACAAAAAGATCTATAGATACAATGAACAATGACACTCAACAATCACTCACGCTTAATAGTTTCGGACTAAATTCCACTCTTAACATCCAGAAAGTGGTTATCCACTAATAGAATAGAATTTAAATACCATCAAACCTCTAATGGCCCTCATGTAATGAAATAATTTGAAAATTTAATTGCTTTTGAACCTTTTTTTTTAAACATTTGATTATTTTTTAAACAAACACAAACTTCGAGTTTAAGAAGGGGGAATTTGTAATAACACTAAAATGACCCCTATCCTCCACATATAAAACCCAATATTGTTCCCAATGTTGAATTATAAGATGGGAGACCGGAATTTTTAAAATAGATTTGACAATTCAGCATTTAACAGAATTTTGAGGGGAAGTGAGATGATTTAAAAAGAACATTTCCACATCAAAAATAGAAAAAGGAAAGGAAAACACAAACAAACAAAAATAAGAAGAACCCAACCTCACCAACCTTCACCATAAAAAAGGAAAGCACATTTCTATTCCTAAAACGTTCATTATTTGAATTTTTAAAGAGAAGACAAAAGATTTTTTCAATTTACATCAAATAGTAGAATGATTACTAATGATATACCAGAGCAGCATAATGAAATTGAAAGCAGTGAGTGTAAGAATATTTTAAAAATCAGCTCAAAATAATTTTCTAACTTTCTAGATACTAGAAACTAAACACCCATATAAGAGAACGTATTCACTTTTCATGGAAAATCAAGGGACTTCCCCACACTTAAAGCACAACAGCATGTAAAAAATTGAAAATATAGCGTAAACAAATACTCCCATGAATGTGAATCTCCTCAAATTAACAATTGTCTCCCTTTGATTGTTTTGTGTATGAACTCTATCTCCTCTAGTTAGGCACCAACATGATGAAAAAATTTAACATTAGACTTAAAGATTTAAAGCTCAAAATGGAAATGCAACCATAGAGTATGGGTTAATGTGTGTTATCCAAGATCTTCAGTGAGATGGCCCCCTGAGACTTGAATGATTTATATTTGGAATCTACTTCCTATTTATTTTCCAACAAGAAAACCACATTTAAAATAAAAAAAACAAGAAAAATGAAATTAAAGCAGAAAATTGAAAGGGATAATCTTCATATAAACCCCAGGGGGCGCTGTAGTTTAACTGTCCACAGTTGGACAATCCTCTGATCAACCCCAGTCTAATGGGGGATTAAGATTCTTTCTTAAGAACCCCTAGATGTGATTCCTTCCAACATTGGTCACATTCCATCTGTGGAGTACCCCATGTGAAGCTTCAAACAAATTCCCTTCCTGGGCAGTGAAGTGCTTCATGTTTAATGGTGGAGGGTAAAATATGATAAAGGGGTACTTCCCTACTTCTTTTGCTTCCTGAGGTTGAGGGTGTAAAAGTATTAATATTGGAAAACTTGTATGGGACTTGTATTCTGGTTGATTCCAAAAATTATATTATCTTGAGAAACAAGGACTTTGTCATCGTCCACTTGTAATCTTGTGCACATCTCAAACAATTCCTCTTCAAAAATATCTCCCAAACGGGAAATTTTATCCAGAATTGGAAGGTACACTAACACTTCAGTAGATGCAACCTAAACTTCCTCACTCTCCAGAAAGTCACAAATATGTACTAC
Source organism: Viscum album (assembly GCA_963277665.1). Classification (NCBI taxonomy): domain Eukaryota; kingdom Viridiplantae; phylum Streptophyta; class Magnoliopsida; order Santalales; family Viscaceae; genus Viscum; species Viscum album. The sequence goes on along the minus strand of OY728135.1, from coordinate 1,640,568,870 downwards.
ATCTTCAATACTTGTAATTAGAGAAAAAATCAATATCTGCTTCAATCAAATCAAAAATAGATTCTCAAAGGTGAAGTCAACTCTCTAAAGTAATATAGTTTGTTTCTCCGGGTTAAGAAATGATCCTAAAAAATGTATGTGGAAGGAGGAAGGTAGTTAACCTCCTCCAGCCTCTAATCAAAATGGATGATCTATGAAGTGGTGTTTTCCAAGGAAAAGTCTAGGATTTCATCTGCTGGGTATTCCTGTGAAAACAAGGAAAAACAGTAGATAATTTAGTACAAAAAATATCATCGACTGAAGTATAGGAAATAAAATGATCTTCTTATATGTATCAAGATTATTCTATGTCTTCGCATATCATATCCTTATAACTCTTGAAAATTGATTGGGGATGTAGCTCATTAAAATCCAACAGCATATCAGAGGGTTCCGTAGGATAAAAAATATGAAACTCCAAATTTTTGTCGCTCCATCTGTTTCTACATTCCTTTCTTCCCAATTTCTTTCCAGAAGGTGGAACATCAATGGCTTGTTGGGGAACCTCCATTCTCAGATCTTATGAATCCTGATAAGTTGGTCATAAGAATTCCCTGATTCTCTTTACAGTTAGTAAATCTTTCTTTGTAGGCTGCCTTCCCTTTTGACCCCTCATAATTTGATTGAATTCATTTGCATAAGGTAGTTTGGTCTCATTGTCACAACCCTTGTGGCACTTGAGGGGTCTCCTACAGGTCATATTTATAGAAAATTCTAGAATTAGTATGCATCCTCATTAAATTATTGTACATCAGGGAAATCTAAGAAGTCGTCATTACCAAAAGAAAACATGGTATCCATTTTTATAATTACATTTTTTAATAAAAATGGTAAAGACCACTCAGTCACTCGTTGCTTCCCTGGAAAGAGCACCAAAATTTGACGTGGTTCCTTATCACAAGGATGGTCAAGTTTAAATTTATAAATACCCAAGATATAGCATAGTTTCTATCCTTAGGGTCACTCTCAAGGAAGCAGTGTCAAATGCATGAGTGGTCATTCCAAAAATCTTTTTGGGTTTTTAAATATTTTAAAAATAGTAAAACGATAAAAAAATCATAATAAATCACTAATCAGTGCTGAAAAAAAGTAGAGAGTGACTGAACAAGTTGATAAAAAAAGAAAATTACAGAACTAAAACTTACAAAGAATGAAAAAATAATATAGACACAACACAAGGCAACAAAAACACACAGAACAAAAAAATGACACCCAAAATAGAAGAAAAAAGTTAGTAAGACAAAGGATGAACCCCGGTTAATTCACCCTCTACTACCTATCCTATATCTACTTAAAATTAAACCAATAACTCTCAACTTCACTTAGTACAAGACCGATGACTCAGATCATACACTAATCTAGCCTAGAAGTTAGACAAGTGAACACTAACATTTCTTTAGTGCTCGAGAATCTCTCTGAACTGCAAGTGATTCACTCAACAGATTCATCAGAGTTAGATATTGTCACTAAAGAAAAATAATCCTTCAAATTTTTTCAAATTGCATGATGAATCTTGACTTTCAGTTTGATAAATTGCAATAGGAAGGGGAGAAAAATTTAGATGAGATATTGAAAACCCGATCCAGTGCAAGGATGTGCTCGCTCACACCCCAATTCACTTTCACGGTTTATTAAGGCTAATAATAAAATAGTGATAACATTAATGCTTGAATCACTAGATTTCATTGGGTTTCTCAACCTATATCTGGACCCTCAAATTATATCTCCATTACTGGAGTTTTGTGATCACAATGCGAAATGTAACGTGGAAGAATGTACAACATAAAGAATAAAACATAACAAACATCACAATTCAGTTAAGTGAACATGTAGATTGAATATTTTTTCAGTCACAAAAAAGAAAAAAACACCAAAAAATAGAGTAGGGAGGATAGATGAATTGGAGTAGCAGGAACCTGTCTCTAGGTTGAATATGGGTTCCAATCCAGTGAGATGTGGATGAAGTGTGGCATGAATGATGGTGGAGTATCCTCCCCTACTTTGGATTGATTCCCCCATTCTTCCTGGAATGATGCCCCCCAAGGTGCGAGAGGAGTCGGGAGTTGTCTTATTCTGAAAATAAAAACAGAATGTAGTCATGACATTTCCTAACAGGAAGCAGGTTCACATGTGGCATGTTTTTTAGTACGTTTGTCACCAGCTCTCTAGTGAACAAATTGTGAGTATAGACAACCTATTACAATGACCCTCATAAATCATTTTTTCACTTTTCCTATGCAGTGCCCACGAACTGCTTGGCAGACGACTTCGACTCCAACTCCCCCTATCCATAAAAAAACACACGTCAGAATCAGAAAAAAGGCAACGATTATAATTAAATAAAAATGAATATTCTTATTCATTGTTACATGAATATATATATGTGTATTATAACTATTCTATTAATTTAATAATAATTATTAATATAAAATATAAATACATAATATTATATATATAGATATAAATATAAGTATCTTTATTATTATTATATATATTATTATCATTATATATGTATTATATTAGGTATATTAACTATAATCAGTATATTATTATATATTATATAATATGTGTTATAAGTTATAATATAATATATGAAACAAAAATAAATAAAAGATTGAAGTGGATTTGGGTTAGGGTGAAATTGCATGGAGGAGAGGGTTACGATGGTGACCGAAAATAGAGGGAGTGGTTCGAGATGTTGGGGAGGATGATGGAGAATGGTGTGAAAGGTCAAAGTGAGTTTCAGAATCTAGCAGTGGAGAGTGAAATTCATGGGGCTGCACATAGTGGCCGGGTTGAGGTGGTTGTAGACGGCATGGAAGAGGGCGCGATGGTTGTGCGAGCTTGCAGTGGTTCTGGGTAAGTTCAAGGGAGTGCGAAGGAAGGAGGCGGTCGACCGAAGGGAAGAAGGCACGGGATAGCAGTGGAAGAATAGGGAAGGATCAGCTGAGATAGGCGGATAGGAATACTCATGCAGCGAGGTATAAGGAAGAAGGGGGCTTCGACATAGAGGGGGTATTGGGGTCGAATGATCGTCTAGCATCGGGGGAGACTTTTGATTCGGGGATAAAGGGTGGTAATAGTGGAAGAAGGGTGTAGAGATGGAGTGGAAGATAGCTCATAGTAGAGAAAGGACATGATGAGGGCGGATGTATCAAATCTTTTTTGAATCTATAAACACGATTTGTGTATTCTCGATTTAGAACAGACCATATGGGTTTGAGGTTTTCTTTTATTGATCTGTTGCTGTGTGTTTTCTTACTGTGGGTGTGAGTTCTTGATTTTGAACTTCTTGTGTTGCAGTGTGATGGGAGGATGCAAAACAAAGGCATGAAACTGTGGGTTTGGTGGGGATAGTGAGACAACAATGGGATGAAATGGTGGCACCGTGAGTAATAAATGAATCGTGATTAATGCTCATGGTGGGACAACCAAGAGATATGGTAGATGGTTTCTGTGGCACCGTGAGTAATGCTCACAGTTTCTATGAGATAGCAAGTATTGAAGACAGTGTCACCCTGACAGGGTGCTATCGAAACACTTGTAAAATAAATAAAATAAAAAACAAAACAAAAATGATATTAACTAAAACTAAAATTATATTAATAAATTAATCGATTAAATTAAACAGAATAGAACGAAAAACTAAATAAATAAAACAAATTTAAATAATAAAATTAATTATGCTTTATTTAAAATAATGAACTTATTTTTATTAAAAATTATAAAAAAATTTAATTTAAAACAAAAAAAACTAACATCTCTATCTTAAATTAATAAACAAATTAGTTAACCAATTAATAAATTATATAATTTATTGAAGAATAAAAAATCATAACTGAATAAAATTAAATTGTTAAAACTATTTAAATTATTAAAATATTTAAAAACTAAAATTCGTTATTTATTTAAAAATTACCAATAAAGAATTAATTTATTAAATTAATCAATTAATAACTAATAAGAATGAAAAATTATAAAAATAAAAGATTAAAAAAAGATTCAAATTCAGAAGAAATGATTTAGTTTAAGAATTATTTAAAATAACAATATTGAAGCATAAAACACATCATTTAAACTAAAATTGCTTATTTTACATAGAACGGTACAAAACCACAACAATTATCAATTATTTAATAAAAAACAACATTTTGGTATTAAAAATCCAAAAAAATACTAAAAAATACAAAAATATATATGGTAAAGAATGTAAAAATACTGCCACATTAGTTACATATCCATCTTATGGTTTTGATAGGAAACAAAAGAAGGATTTCAAGGGAAAATCTCAAAATAATGGTGAAAAGAATATGAATGTTTTCTTATGCTCAAAGTGTGGTAAGAGGCATGGTGGAGATTGTCATAAAGGGACTAGAAAATTTTTCAAGCATGGAAAAGAAGGTCATTGAGTAGTTGAGTACCGAAGTCATGGGGAAAAGGTTTATAATGATGTGAATAGTGAAAAGACTATAGGGAATGCACCACCAACACTTCAATGATACAAGTGCAAGTAAATGGGGCATTAGGCTAACCAATTCCCTAATCCAAGGGTTACTGATGATCGACCTCAACAAACTCTTAAATCCAATGATAATTGAAAATCACATGCGATTGCTATTTGTGATGTTGAGTAAGACGATAAAGTGGTGGAATGATTATGTGTTTATGTAATGGGATTCCAAAATATTGTCGTGGAATCTCATTTATAGTATTATAGAATATTTGAATATCTATGTATTGGTTTATTATTGTTATCAACAATTATATGTTACTGGTAACCATGAAAAGTGATTGAAATATTTTTAGAAAGCACATGATATGCTCATAATGAAGGGAAAAAGAGATAATGAGATTTTTGATAGTATTAATAATTTCATGACTGATATAAAGACAAAGTGATATTATGGTTGGAATATATTGAATTTTTAGTATTTTTGTATGTGTAAAGAGTTAACTTTTGACCGCATTCATGTTTTCACTGAGGTTATGTGGAAATTCATGTCATTATCATTGTTTTAAGAGAATTCATGATTAAGTTATTCACATGTTTGGAATATGGCAACTAAGAACTTCCAAATGAGATATGGGAGAAATTTTTTATGTCGATTTAGTTCACCTCTTCTGAAGTTTTATATTTTTAGTATTTGGAAAATTTGTAATTTTATCTATTTATGGATAGTATAAGTTTTTTTCTATTTTTATTTTGTTAGATTAATGTATTATCTCACTATAGGTGGACCTATGAATATTTTATTACCTTGGCTGACCTTTTTATTGAGAAAGATAGAATGACATATCATTCAAACACATTATCTTCTAAGACTTCAAGAATGAAAAATTCAACTTCATTTATTTAAATAATAGAGGAAGTGGAAATTATTCATGGCACAAACAACGGTAAGATTGTGCCAAAATAAATTAAGTATTTGTTCTCATGAAAAATTATTAAACTAAAGAAAAGGGTCTTCAAAACCAAAAATATTATCCAAGTACCTTCATATCTAATGAATCAAAAGGTCCCTTAAATCATTGCATATTTATAGCTTTCTGGTGGTTAACTTTCCCCAAACCTTATTCTCTATCACTCTCCATCTGAACTTGATGGTTAGATTTCTCTTCTATATCCATGTTTTCACTTCCCACCTATGTTTTCCTATGGGGAAACCCAATGATGAGTTAATTTGGGTGACAATTATGTATCTGACATTCCATTTTAAAATGATGTTTTTGTATCTCTTGTTACGATGTGGGTTTCCATGAAAGAAACTTTCAAGTATAAAAACATTTATAACTCTTATAAATTTCGAGGGATAAATTCATTTTAAGGGGGGTAGAATGTAACACTCAGAGATTTTATGAGATAGATTATTTTTAATTTCATTGATATATTTTTTTTGTATGCTACACTAAGATTACATTGCACAACACACAACACTGTATTAGCTTGCAGTATATGCAACATTATTCTTAGCTTGTGTTGTACATAATGTCAAGATATTTTGATAGAATTCATTTCACACAAAACTGATTATAGATTTTTTTCAATGTATAAAAGTACTAAGTTTGGATTTTGTTATACGCAACACCAAAGCAAGCCTGCAGTATATGCAACACTGACTTCGCTTTCGTTACATGCATGTGTGACCTTCCTCGATAGCTTGTGATGTGTGTGATACAGAGTTTGACTAAACAATGATATATTATTAAATTATTATCATTTAATGAGATATAAACTTGATTTTATGAATAGTATTAACCACATTTTTAATTATATATAAAATTATCATTCATCATACACATTTTCTAGAACATTTTTTGAGAACAAATCAATTTTTTTATAAAATACAGTTTTTCCTCATTTTGATGGAACACCAATTTTAAATCTAGTTTTTAACACTTTTATAATTAAAATTTGACAAAATAAAGTTCTTATTTGGAATAGGGACATAAAAATTTATTTTTATTGAATTTTTGGTATTTTTTAAATAAAATTATAATTTTAATGAATATTGAAAAACACTGCATTTTAATTAAAAACTCTCTTTGTATATAATTTATTTATATAGTAAAATTATCATTTTAATTGGTTTTCAAGTGTAATTGGATTCTAATTTTTATCATTTAATCCAATTTTGTTCATTGGACTTAATTTCAATTTTAAATTGGATATAAACACATGTCAATCTTTTGATAGTTATGACATCTTAAAAACCCTATTTTTAGTTTTGAAAACATGAATTTATTTTAAATTAATTACTGAAACTTCAATATTTTTTATTTTGAAAAATATATTCCATATTTTTTAATTTACGATCGACATTTTGTAAATAGTTACCTTTTAATATTGGACATTATGAATAGTAACTTCAGAAATTATTTTATTTAGCATGATTAAAGGGTAAATCGGGTAAGTTAGGGTAAAAAATAATCTTATAATAATATTAAACTACCCTAAAATATGTATTAATCCTATTATATGAGATATTTCTAACCTTGGGCATCCTTGGGTTAATTTGGGGACCCCATGGATTCACTTGTATGTGAAAATGACATTTTATAAGAATTTATTTAAAGTAAATAAAATTATAACCTAAAAATATATCTTTTACTAAATCAATTTTAATATAGGGTTATATAAATGATAGATATGTCTATAAATAGTCCTTAAAAATTTAAAAATATTTCCTACATCTTTGTATGTTATATATAATTTTTATACAATAGATAAATATTTTTATTTATGACACAATAATGATGTACTGATTACCTCATTAATGAAAGATTCAAATAATTAAACTTATAATTATTAAAATAACTTAAATGTGAATATTTTTATGCCATACACGAATTTTATGGATAAAATTAACATATTAGTAGTCATTTAATGTATTTTTTTCTAAGGAATTAGGTTTTTAAGAATTTAAAAAAAAATTCAAGTATGAATAGTATCCAAAATTTACATAATTCATAACTAAAAAAATAAAATAGTTTATTAAATGATATTAAATTCATAAAAATATAATATTCGTCAAAATGGTTAATATAAGTCCAAATATATCATAAATAACTTTATTTGGGTCGTTTGAGATGATATGGTAATTACATTAACCCACAATGTGTAAATAACATGATATCATGGTAATTATAAAAAGGGTAAAATAAGTGTTAAACCAAAACGATAAGGATAAAATAATATTAAAAAATTGTCTAAAAATTATTGGATGATGGGTATTAGAACCAAAATGATCTTATTTTATAATTTTAAAAGTTTTGGACAATTTTTAATCTAAATTGAATTTACAATAAATTAATATTTTTTGAATTTCCTAAAGTACCCTTCTCCTCTCTTATAAAAGGGAAACTCGTCCCTTTCCTATTCACTCCATTTTGAGCCTTAAAGATCAAAATATACCTACCCATTTCTCTTCTCAACTTCCCTTGTTACATTATAGAGGTTCTTGTCTCCTCTCAAGACCAACTATAGTACTCTAAGAAGAAATTTAAAGTAGGCACGTCGAGGAAGAGGTAATCACTTCTACCGATTCATTCAAATTTATTTCATCTTATACATAATCTTATTTAGTTGTTTCATTATAAAGTAGTAACATAAGTATCAATAATAAACATATATGTTATTATAAATATTAAACAATCCAATTTCTCCTTCTATCCATCATATGAAGAACGAAATCACCACATGTGTGTATGTATGGCTTACCGTCTCCACACCGTGGTGTAATCTATTTTTCACCGCCACCTTACATTAATGGGTATAATGGTTGAAATAATAAATATATATGATTATTATAAAATGATACTAATTCTGTGATATTATATACCATCCACTTAAAAATTATTCAATAATTATGGGAACAATATCGCCACTTATCCGTACATACGGCTTACCATCTCCATGACGTGATGAGATTCATTCTCCATGTTAACCATTCAAGAATTATTATAATGTATATATAATAAAAAATAATTACATATATGACATAATAATTCTATATTATTTATGTATATATATATATATATGGCATTTACTTTCTTCAATTCAATTTCACAAGGAAATGAAAACATCATTCATGCGTACATGCAGCCTACCGTCTCCATGAACGGTGTATTCTATTTCGTTTATCTATATTATATTTATTTATTTTTTTATTTTTTTATATACTGAATATATATGATATATAAATCATGTTTTAAATTTTTTAAGTAATTAAATCCTGATCTAATTAATAATATCTATAATAACAAGTTGAAACACGTACAATAAATAAAATGAGTATTAACCAAAACATTGCTTTAACATTGAATAGAAAAATAAATGGGTAATATAAAGCCATAAGTAAAACATATATGATATGATTAATATTATTATGGTGCTGTTACAAGTTAATAACATGTTTAAACTCACTACACAGGAGTTTCAGATACATGCGGAATAAATCAGATTTGAGGTAAGGGATAACTTTGAAAATCTCATTTTTATCCGAGATTGTTTATTCATAAGTATTTACTGGGGGTATATTTATCATCCATGTACTTGTTTTATAAAAAAAAATTCATAAAATTTTTAATATTATTTTATGTATTTTGAAATTCATTTTAACCCATTGTTTACTTTTACTACATGTTATGGAAGGAATCTTTTTTTTTGTACCACACGAGATAATTTTTGACTTTTCTATAAAAAGTATGAGGAGAATGTTTTTATAACTTATACAGTATGAAAAAATTCTTACATCTTCAAATTTCCATGAATATTCCTCTACATGTTTTCAATTTTATTTTCAACTAAATTCTTTTCTTTTAAAATTTATCTGCTTTTTGAGAAAAGAAATAATTTTGGATGAAGAAAGGATATTTTCATCAGGAATTAAGTTCGTGTTTTATCAAAATTATTTTCCATCTAAAATTACATAGGTTTATGTTTATATCCTTGTTATTACTATGATATGATTTTGTGTTTATGATGAAATGTTATTTAGGAAACCCATTTGTTTTATATCAATTATGATTGAATAAAGTTTAAGAATCCCATTTGATTTCATGGGTTATGATATGGTGGATGTTTTTTTGTTTTTGTAGAACATTTAAGTATGATTTCCTTAAGATATGGGTGGTACCTATATCTCACTCCAATGTATTGGGTTAATATGTATATCTCATGAGATAGACATGACCGGAATAGAAAGTAAATTAGGTTCAGTAATAAATGGATGGAATGACAACTAAACCCAGTCTAGTAATGGACTTTGTCCACTATGATGGTAAAGGAAGAAATGTCTTGGCTACTATGAAAATCATGTTATGTGATTATTATTTTTCCACAATTACATGTTTTATGAAAATTCTTTTTTATCATTGTTAATGTTACTTTATGAATTATGCCTTAGGTATTGCCAATATTTATTTAAGGACTCAAGATTTTTATGTTTAAACTTTATGTTCATGTTTTTACATTCAAATGTTTATGGTTTTTTTATTGTTCTATATGTTTACCCTTATTGAACATTTGAGGTACCCCTTTTTTTTATCCCATGATATGAAGAAAGGTTTTTGGTAGGAAAACGAAAGGGAATGATTTTTTGGGGGTGATGTTGAAGATCTTAAACCATGATTAGAAGATTATGTTTCGAGTTTCCAAAGTCATTAAACTAATACAATTTTTAGGCATTTTTTGTTTAATGTATTATGTATTCCGAAAAATAAATATAATTTCCATTTTTTTCAAGCTTGGGTATCTATAGTTGGTATCATAAAAAAGGTTTAGTCAACCTTTGGAAACTAGTATGAGAAAACATTTGTGAGATCCCAAGATATATTTCAAAGGTATGTTTTGGGATGTATCTAAGGATAAGAATAAGTATATGTAACAATCCTTTAATTGTGATAACAATCATAAATAACATATTATTAAACCTAATATGTTAGATATTGAAAGTACTCCCCCATGATAATGTTGTTTTCCTAGTATGATTGTTGTCCCTCACACTGTTCTTTTTGGTTTTAGACAATAGCCGGAACCCAAAGGAACCATGTTAATGATCAATGAACTTAGAAATGCAATGATTGTCCTATTGAACAACCAAATGTTATGGGATATGGAATTAAAAATCTTATTTCTATACTTACAAAAGCTATGAATCATTCTGGACTTCCAAATGAGCAGATAAGGGAACAACATTCTATTGAGTCCATCGTGAGGTAACGTCCACATTCTTTCAGTGGGTCTTCTGATCCACTTGTTAATAAACAATGGATTAGTACCATTGAAAATATATTTTCCATCCTTCGCTGTTCAGAACATGGAAAATTCATTGTAGATATCTATCGTTTAGAAGGTGAAGCAGACCATTGATGGACTATAATTAAGAATACAATGCACTAAAATGAAATTGAATCCATGAAATGTGATGAGTTCATGAAATTATTTTTCAATAAGTACTTCCCTCATATTTTTTGAACAAATATGGAAAATGAGTTCCTTGAGCTTAATAAAAAGGATGACGAATCTATTGGTACATGTGAGGATAATTTTTCCAGCCTTTCAAGGTATGCTTCTGGATTTATCATCCAACCTGAAAGTAAAGATGATCAATTTTATAGTGGCTTAAAACCTAGTCATAGAAGGGAATTAGCTATTAAAGGCTTCTATAGATATAAAGGTATTGTGCGTTGTTCTATCAAGTAAGAAATAGAAGTAAGTTTTACATATCTATCTTGTCGATTTGACAAGAAATGAAATATGGAGTTCAAGATAAAATCTAAAAATAGTGGTGATTTGAAGATGAATGATTCCTTATGCTCAAAGGGTGGAAAGAAGAATGGTGGAGATTGTCTTAAAGGTACTATCCAATGTTTCATGTGTGGAAAATAAGTTCATCGAGTATTTAGTGTCTAAGTAATTGTAAAAAGGATGTTAATGATGGGAATAGAGAAAATAATATAGAGAATTCACCACCAACACTTTAATTCTACAAGTGCAAGGAAATGGGGAATTATGCTAACCAATTCCCTAATACAAGTTGTAGGGATGATCGATTTCAATAACCTATTAAATCCAAAGATAAGGAAAAATCACATGCAATCACTATTGGTGATGTTGAATATGACAACGAAGTGGTGTAATGATTAAGTGTTTATGTAATGGGATTATAAAATAGTGTTGTGGAATCTCATTTATAGTATTATGGAATATTGGTGTACGATCCTAGTTCTTATTCTTGTGGTATGGGTATCTTATTTTCCTTTTTACTTAATTGTTTTTGAGAGAACAAGGGAAATGTGGGAAAATCCAAAATTTATGGGTACACATCATGTACTTGTATACACACATCATGTACTTCGGCTGTGTGGGATGAGAATACAGGGTGTGTAGCCTTGTCGGTGATTAAGGGTGTAAGAACTAACTACACATTGTGTACTTAGTAATAAACATCGTGTAATCACTCGGGAGGTGAACAGTAAGGTAGTGAATGTGGCCACTAGAGGATGATAGTACACGCAAGGTACTTAGTAATACACGTTGTGTAATCAAGTTGGCAGATGAACAGTGATGCGGTGGAAAGTAGCCGCTAGGGAATAGTTAAAAAGGATAGTACACACTATGTAGTTAAGAAGTACACATTTTGTAGTTATGTTTTTTCGCTAAAAATATGCAGTAATATCCTCATTCGGCAGAGGAGGAAGAGGACTCACCAGGAGCTACTAGAGAGGAGGCTGAGACGTGGAGGAGCTCCCGATTGGTCACCGAGAGTACTCTGATTCCTCTGTCGTCGATCACGTTTGAACTGCACGGGTAAGTTCTTCCTTATTCTTGGATCTTTTCTTCCAATTATCTCCCTATGGGAAGTTAGTTAGATTTTAATGGGTAATATTTTATCTCAGATCTATGTCATTCTTGGTTGTTTCGGGAGGAGCCTTTCATGTATATTGTTAAGATGGGATTGAGGTAGGTGGTCTTGTGTTTAACTCCAACTATTGAGTTGATTTTGTGTACCATTGTGCCATGCTCCCATGTTTGGGGTGTCGTATGGATGATACTTTGACTGTTTAGACACCTAAAATTGCATAGGTAATCTAATAAATATTGTTTAAACTTTTGTTTGAGATCGTTGCATTTATCTAGGGCCACCCCTTGGGTGTGTCACCTTGTTTAACCATTTGGCCAGGATACCCATGGGTATACAGTGATTATAGCTTGTTTTGAGTATTTATTGAGAGGAAACATATATAAACTGCTTTCTTATGTGTTGGTCTCGGCCCGGTTACATGATTTTCTAATGGAATGCCTAAGGGCAGTGTTTTTTTAGCCTAAGGGAAATGTTTTGTTTTTAACTAGAGGGAAACTTTGTTTATGCCTGTGGGCAGTAGCTTCCGTTCCTGATGGTGATATCTTGTATTCCTTAGAGTAATATTCATTATGCCCGAGGGCAGTCACCTGAGGGATTCGCTTCTTCTTTCCTGAGGGTAAGGATTTGCATGTCTGAGGACAATGTTTACTTTGAATATTCACTATGGTGATTTATTAGGTTGTACCTTCCAAGCTAAAGCACTAGCTTGGTTTTATTATTATCTTTTACTTGTTAGATAGTCTTTTTTGGTTTCTATTGTTGCTCTGGTATAAGAGATTTTCGGTCGAGTCCAAGTATCAGAAAACTCATAATTCAATTATATTGAATTGTTAAATAATTATTTAAATGGAAATGTAACTGGTAGGAATGGTTACTTTTGAGTACATCTGATTTTTCTGAATTTCATGATTTCACACTGTTGTTTCCCCTTTTCACTAATAGTTGGGTATATGCCTTCGGTGGTTGCCTACTGGAATTTATTTCTCACACCCTATTTGGGTCATGTCTTGGTCCCAAACATATTATACTACTATAGGTGTCGATAAGGGAAAGGGTCCCTACACAGGTACATGATTGTTGTAGAGGAGTAGAAGAGCATGGGACCGAGCTTAGGATTGCGATGCTATTGTGTTCTAGTTCCACTACTTTGGTTTTGTTTTGTTGTACTTTGTACCTTGGGATGTACTGTATTAGATTGCTGTGTATCCTGTTTTGGCTGAATTCATAGAATTAGAGACATGTTGCATCATCATATATATGACTATTGGTTATCTTCTAATTCAATTACATTGCCCATCTTAGGACTATATTGTTTACTGCTTCTTCTTTTTTATTTTTACATTTGTTTTATGATGTGATACACTTTAAAAAATGAGGGCATAGTTTCCCCACTATCAGTCCTAGGCCCTCACTGTTAGTCGGTAGCCTCTGGTGTTTGGGGAAATGCACTTGAGGTCATTTGACCAATCGGGTTTGGGGAACCCGTTGTGTGGCACCTGGTTCCAGGACGTTACAAAGTGGTATCAGAGGTTTTCTTTTTTATAGGTTATTTTATTATTTGGTGACGACAAAAATAGATAGATTGTTATAGGATTCAGTAAAAAACTGTGCCTGGAAGTAGCTACCATGTGTACAAGTAAAATCCAGATTGCCTCTAATTAAATTGTGTTTTTTTGTTTATGATTATTACAGTTGATTTGACATTCACCATTAGGTTACACACTTGTGGTGTGTTGTTTATGTATTTATAATTGGGTTCTATTTAGTTGCAACCCGATGAGATGAGGGTATGCCGTATCATGCACCATTTAGGCACATGTTAAAATCACATGTCATGCATAGTTTCCATGCCATATAGGTGCATTATAAATTTCATGTTGTTGTGATAGATTTTTTGTGCTAGAAAATGCATGTTGTTGTGATAGGTACATGATATATATGCCTACTCTTGATAGGGTATTGGTACATGATACAGTTGGGTTCATGGATGCTAAAATTTTGTTCCTGAGAAGTATGGGCTCTCTTGGACCAGAATTTGGCGGATCATGATCCAACCTTTTGTTGAGTTCTGTACTACAGTAAGAAAGGACGAGTGATAATCATTGGTTCTCGGGGAGTATGGGCCCCACGGATCGGAATTTGGCATACCAATGCTTGAAATCGACGAAATGGGGATCCAGAGTAGTTTCTGAGGTTTACTATCCAGAAACAGAGACAGCATGGCGTGTAGTTCTATAAACACATGCCATGTACTCTTCTGTTCGGGAAGAAATAAATATTTTTGAAGTACATGTCATGTACATATAAGTACACGCCATGTAGTATAAGGCGGTGTAACCCATCGTGTGGGAGGGAACAAGGGTCTTCCAGATTTTACTGAGGAACACGCCATGTACCGGTGGTACACGCCATGTCATCATGAACCTATGTCTTCCCATGTGACTAACAACATGGATGGAGAAATATTAGCTTATACACATCGTGTCAATTATGAACATGTCCTGTAGTGTAGTCTTGGGATCCGGCCTTGTAGCTAACAACACGGGTCGATGTTAACTTTTCAAGTACACACTGTGTCCTTCAGGAACACACTCTGTAGTGTGACCAGTGTATCTGGTAGTGTCTCAAACAACACGGGTCCGTGAAGCTTGTCTAGTACATGTCGTGTACCTGTGGGACACGCCGTGTAGTTTGGACTGTTGAGAGACCATGTGGACTTGGCCGTGTGGCTGGGGATATAGGGTGGTATACACGCCGTGTGCGGGTGTAACATGCCTTGTACCTAGGGTTGAGACACGCCTAGGCCAACATCATAACATGACCATGTAAGGGATTAAGAGTATATGCCGTGTAGACCTTATACACGCCATGTAGTCTCTTTTTTATTGTTCTTTTGGATCTTTCCCCTTTTCGTTGGCACTCTTAAACAGGAAAAAGAAACCTCAATAGTAAATTAAACTAGGGTGTGGGTTTGACCTTGTAGAGTCATGCCGCTGAGACGACCACGAGTTTTTCGCCAAGAGAGTGGTGATGATTATACTCTAGAGATGGTAAGCCATGTGATACTGATGAATCCTCCACTATTACCAGATGAGGTGCCATCCATTATACCGGACGCAGGGGCGGATGCACAATTCAGTGAAGGCTTCATGTGGTTCATGCAAACCTTCCAGGAAGCACGTAGGTTGCCACATCTATAGAAGATCTGACACGTATATTCCAGCATCATCATCTACCTACATTTTCAAAGGATGGAAGACCACAAGCTGCAAAGTCATGGCTGGATTATATACAAGATAATCTTCGTGCATCTGGAGACACCTCCTGGGAGGAGGGTCAATCTCGCTACATACATGTTGTGTGATTCTCCCAAGAGATGTTGGGGTGTTACCACCCAGACAGAGCATCTTCAAGACATTGTGTGGTATGTTTTCAGTCATTATTCTATGACTTTGTTTTTGGAGATGCTAAGGGCAGGTGGAGCTTGAGAGTTCATGAATCAGCAGCAGGGAACCATGTTAGTGATGGGATATTTTTTCCGCTTCACCGAGCTACAATGTTTTTCACCTGTTTTGGTGGGTGATGAGATGTTAAGGGCTAGAAACTTTGAGTATGTTATTTGATATGACATTCGTGCACTGGTGAATGTATTCAGGTTGCCTACAGTTCATGCTATTGTGAACTAGGCATTGATTACTGAGCAGAACCTGTGGGAAGCTAGTGGCATGGACTAGGCCAGTCTGGCAACGGTCTTTGGTACTATTTATACTGGCAAGAGGAAGAGACATATGGATTTCTCTCATGGTGGCAGTACTAGATAGAAGAATTCTTCAGGTGGCCAGGTGATGTGCTACCAGTATAGGAAAGAGGGGCACAAGAGACCTCAGTGTCCATGTGACCCAGTGGAGTGTCGAGCTTGCGGCAGGATGAGTCATCTTTAGCATTTTTGCAGGGTGTTTCCACTAGTGACTAGTGAGTGGGGTTATGTGCAGACTCTGCGTGCAGGAGAATGGCCAAAAACTTCTTACCAGTTAAGTAATTGGAATACGTCAGGACGTTCATGCCGAGGTGTTGGTCGTGGTCGTGGTCGTGGTCGCCAGACACCAGGATCTCAGAGACAATAGGTCGGGTCAGCTCAGGGTATCCAAGTGGTTTTGTAGGGCCACGGTGCTCAGTAGACATATGCAGTGCCAAAGACCCAACAGGAGCATGATCCTGGACCTTCCACTATCAGAGGTACTATTCTAGTTGCTTCTATTTTATCCTTTTTACTTTTCGATAATGGTGCTACACATAGCTTTATATCTGTTCCCATTGTGGAGAGCCTTTAACTCTGTGTTTCTTCTTCTAATATCATGATTCTAGACACTCCATATGTAATTAGAACGACAAGTGTGTGTCAGTTCAGGGAGTGCCCCATATAGATTGGTGTTTGTCACTTTCTATGGGACCTCTATGTCTTAGAGATGACGGGCTATGATTTCATTCTCGGGATGGACTGGTTGGTACCCTTTTGATCCTTTGTACATTTTTAATGTTGGAGGGTGAGTTTCACTTCACCAGAGGGTGGAGAGTTTCTATACAATGGTGAATGGGGTGTCCATGCGAGCCGAGCTGGACCCAAGCATCATAGGTGAGGTGGTGTGATAGCCCAGATTGCGAGTTTCTATCTGGATGACTAGGGAACTTGACAGAAAGGTTTCCCTCCAATGGTAAATCATTTTAGGGTTCTCTTCCCAGATGACTTTTCAGGTCTACCTCTGAAGAGAGAGGTGAATTTCTCTGTTGATCTTGTTCCAGGAGCGGCCCCGATGTCCATTCCTCCTTATATGATTGTCAGAGCTCAAGAAGCAGTTGGAGGAGTTGTAGGAAAAGGATTTCATCTGACTCAGTATTTCTCCCTGGGGTTCGCGTGTCCTTTTCTCTAAGAAGGAAAATGGTACCCTCAGTCTCTTTTTGGATTATTGGAAACGAATGCAGTTGACGATTAAGAATCGATATACATTATCGAGGATTAATGATCTTTTTTATCAACTTCTAGGAGAATGAATTTTCTCGAAGATTTACTTCAGATTCAGATATCATCAGTTGTGCGTTAGACCATTGGACATACCGCTTACAGCCTTTTGGAGCAGATATGGTCTATACGGGTACTTGGTCATGTCGTTTGGACTCACAAATGCACTAGAAGTTTTCATGGCTCTGATGAATTGTGTGTTCCACCCCTATCTGGATTCTTTTGTGGTAGTATTTGTGGAAGATATCTTGGTGTACTGTCACACTCGACACAACCATGCCACCCATCTTGAGATTATACTGAGTACACTGAGGGAGCATCATTTATATGATAAGATCTCAATGTGCCACTTTTGGATGGACCAGATTCACTTCCTGGGTCATATTATCTTCGAGGTAGGAGTTGCGGTATACCCATAGAAAGTGAGAGAAGTAGTTTCTTGGGAGCAGCCTAAGAATTTTTATGAAATATAGAGTTCTTAGGGCTATCTGGTTACTACAGGTTCTTTATACAAGACTTATCCCGCTTAGTAGTGTCATTGAAAGGTTTGACTAAGAAGTGTATGGAGTTCGTTTGGTCATAATCTTTTGAGATATCCTTTAAAGAGCTGAAGGGAAGGTTGACATCAGCACCAATCCTGATACTTCCAGAGCAAGGGAAGAGCTATACAGTTTACTGTGATGCATCAGGTATTGGGCTGGGTGCAGTGCTGATGCAGGGCAATCGAGTAGTTTCATATGGGTCTCGGCAGTTGAGGCCACATTAGAGGAATTACCTGACGCGTGATCTTGAGTTGGATGCAGTTGTTCATGCGTTACACTATTGGAGACATTATCTCCTACGAGAACATTTTTTGGTGTTTAACGACCACAAAAGTCTTAAATACATCTTTACTCAGCGTGACTTGAATTTGAGATAGCGAAGGTGGGTTAAATACCTTCAGTCCTTCGAATTTGAGCTTACCTATACACCTGGAAAGGGTAATGCAGCAGCTGATGCACAGAGTAGGAAGACCCAGATACAGGTAGCGCAAAAGTCCAGTGGTGTGTGGCAGCTCATGTATTTGTTCTTTGAGATGAATTTGGAGGTGCATGATAGTCTGGGGTGAACCTATATTTCATCTTTAGCTGTGACTTCTACCCTCCTAGATAGAGTGAAGATGATACAACTATCAAATTCAGAAGGCCTAGTTCTACGAGAGTCGATGTCAAATGAGGGCCCTCCTCATAGTTGGACGATAGTCGATGATGAGGTACTGCTTATCCATGGATGAGTGTGGGTTCCAAGGGATATATTCGAGGAGTTGATGCGAGAATTTCATGCTTCAGTTTAATAAGTGCATCCTAGAGTTACCAAAATGTACAGTGAATTGAGATGTTTGTATTGGTGGCCAGGTATGAAAAGAGAGGTAGATGGTTTTGTTACGAGATGTACCACCTATCGGCAGGTGAAGGTGGAGCATCAGAGGCCAGTTGGACTGTTACAATAGTTACCCATTCTAGAGTGGAAATGAGATGATTTTGCAATGGACTTCGTGATCGGGTTGCTGAGGTCACCTTGAGGAAATGATGTCGTATGGGTTGTTGTGGATAGACTTACGAAGGTAGATCACTTTTTTCTGATCAAGGGGACCTTCGGTGTTGATGAGATCGCGAAGTTTTATATCTGAGAGGTAATACGTATTCATGGGGTCCCTCATTCGATCATTTCAGATAGGGACACCGAATTTATTTCACTTTTCTGGAAGAGTTTTCAGAGGGCATTGGGTCCACAGTTTCTTTTGAGCACATCTTACCACCCTCAGACCGATGGTTAGTCAGAGTGTACAGTACAGGTGCTAGAGGACATGTTGTGTGAATGCATCCTGGTATTTGGGGGCTCTTGGGAGAAGCACATACCTTAAGTCAAATTTTTCACTACTAGAAATGTGAACTTTCCCAACACTTCTATACCCCCTTTCCCAATGGTTTGGCTAAAACGTTGGGAAAGCCCACTTTGTGGCCACTTTTCCCAAGGGTTTGACAAAACCGTTGGGAAAGGGTTGGCTTTCCCAACAGTTTGTCCAAACTGTTGGGAAAGGTCATATTTGTGGCCACTTTTCCCAACGGTTTTGGCCAAACTGTTGGGAAAGGTCCAATTTGTGGACAATTTTCCCAACGGTTTGGCCAAACCATTAGGAAAGCCTACCCTTTCCCAACGTTTTGGACAAACCCTTGGGAAAGGTCCCCAATATTTCAACATCCCTTCCTAAATTCAAGAGACCTATACTAACGGTTTTGACAACTGTTGGTATATGTCCTTTGATTTTTTAACGGATCCTCTTAACCAGAACATTCTATAAATCAAAATTTAAAATAATTATGATAATACATATATATATATATGAAATTTTGTGCACAAAAGTCAAGTTAGGTTAGTGGTTAGGTCGTTCAATGATAAACCGGAGGTCCTGGGATCATATCCCAGTGAATTTTTTTTTGGAAATACATATACCAACGGTTTTAAGGAACCATTGGTATAGATTTTCATATTACTTATACCAACGATTTTCAAAACCGTTGGTATAGGTATATACCAACGGGTTTCCAAAAACCGTTGGTATAGACCTATCCCAACGGCTTACTTGCCTACGGTTCTCCAAAACATTGGTATAGGCTATACCAATGGTTTCGATGCCTATACCAACGGTTCCAAACCGTTGGGATAGGTTAGTTTTCCAGTAGTGTTGCCTACTATAATATTTTTCATGAAACTATTCAGATGTAACCTTACAAGGCTTTATATGGTTGGCCATTCCAATCACCCTTGTGCTAGTTGGAGGTAGGTGAGATAGATTTATTAGGACCACGTCTCGTGCTGGAGACTTCAGAGAAGGACCAGTTGATTCAGAAGCAGATGGCTACTTCACAATCTCGTCAGAAATCTTATAATGATTGCCACAGATGACCCTTGGAGTTCATGGTCAGGGATCAGGTTTTCTTGCGTGTTTCACCGAGGTTGGGATACAGAAGGATCAGGAGATAGGGTAAACTTTCACTGAGGTATGTAGGGTTGTTTGAGATTCTGGGGAGATTCGGGCCAGTTTCCTATCGGTTGTTGTTAACACAGAGGTATCGGGTCATGCACGACGTCTTCCACGTATCTCAACTACACGGTCATCACTCAGACCTGTCACACATTTTTCAGCCCGAGGAGGTTGAACTTCAGGTTGATGTGTCCTTTGAGGAGCATCTGATTTGTATTGTTGATATAATCATGAAGTTTCTCCTAGTCTGGTCAGTTCCTCTCGTACGGGTGCTATAGTAGCATGGCCGAGTGCATGACAAAACCTGGGAGCAGGAGACCGACATACGTTCTCAGTGGCTAGAGTTGTTATCAGCTTTATCTTCACCACCCTTGGAAGGGAAATTCCGGGATGAATTTCTTTAAGGAGGAAGTTTGTAAAAACCTGGTTCTTATTCTTGAGGTACGAGTTTCTTCTTTTCCTTTTTCTTTAAGCGTTTTTGAGAAAACAAGGGAAATGTTGAGAAAATACCAAATTTATGGGTACACGCCGTGTACTTATGTATACACTCCATGTAATTTGGAGGTGTGGGATGAGAATACATGGCATGTAGCCTTGTCAGTGATTAAGGATGTAAGAACTAACTACACGACGTGTACTTAGCAATACACACTGTTTAATCAGTCGGTAGGTGAACATTAAGGTGGTGAAAGTAGCCGCCATAGGATGATAGTACACACCATGTACTTAGTAATACATGTCGTGTAATCAAGTCAGTAGATGAAAAGTGAGGCGGTGGAAAGTAGCCACTAGGGGAACAGTTAAAAAGGATAGTGCATGTCGTGTACTTAAAATGTACACACCCTGTAGTTATGTTTTTTCATTAAAAACATAAAGTAGCCTCCTCATTCTGCAGAGGAGGAAGAGGACTCACCTGTAGTTATGGTAGATGAGGCTGAGACTTGGAGGAGCTCTCAATCGCTCACTGAGACTCTGATTCTTCCACCGGAGTTCTCGTTTGAACTGCACGGGTAAGGTCTTCCTCCTTCTTGAATATTTACTTAAAATTATCTCCAAAAGAGAAGTTATTTAAGTTTTAATGCGTAATCATTTATCTCATAACTACATCATTCTTGGTTGTTTCATGAGGCACCTTTCATGTATATCGATCAGAGGAGATCGAGGTAAGTGGACTTGTGTTTAACTGCTACTGTCAAGTTGATTTTTTGTACTGTTGTGCCACGTGCCCATGTTCGGGGTGTCGTATGGATAATACTTTGACAGTTTAGATACCTAAAATTGTATAGGTAATATAATGGATAAAGTGTAAACTACTGTTTGAGATTGTTTCTTTGATCTAGGGCCACCGCAAGGGTGTGTTCCCCTTGTTTTCCCATTTGGATAGAATACACGTGAGTATGCCGTGATTATAGCATGTTTTGAGTTTTTTTAGAGGAAACATATATAAATATCTTTCTTATGCATTGTGATTGGACTGGTTACTTTCTTTTCCTATTGAATTCATGAGGGCGGTGTTTTTTTATCCAGAGGGTAGTGTTTAGTTTAACCTGAAGGAAACTATGCTTATACATGTGGGCAGTAGCTTCCGTGGCTGAGGGCGATATCTCATACACCTTAGGAAAATATTCTTTATGCCTGAGGGATGTCACCAAAGGGTTTCACTACTGGTTTCCTAAGGATAAGGATTTTCATGTTTGAGGACAATGTTTACTTTGAATATTCAATGTGGTGATTTCTTAGGTTGTACCTACCATCCTAAAACACAGGCTTGGTGTTATTATTATCTATTACTTATTAGATAGTATATTGTGGTTTCTGTTGTGGCACTAGTATAGAAGATTTTCAATTGAGGCCGAGTCTCAGAAAACTCATAATTCAATTATATTGAATTGTTAAATAATTATTAAAATGGAAATGTAACTGATAGTAATGGTTACTTTTGAGTACTTCTTAGTTTACTACATTTTATGATTGCACACTGTTGTTGAACCCTTTCACTGATATTTGGGCATTGGCCTTTGGTGGTTACCTATTGGGATTTATTTCTCACACCCTGTTTGGGTCATGTCATGGGCCCAAACAGATTATATTACTACAGGTGTCGATTTGGGCAAGGGTCCTTACACAGGTATATGATTGTTGTAGATGAGTAGGAGAGCATGGGACCAAGCTTGGGCTTGCGATGTTGTTGCGTTCCGGTTACACTGCTTTGGTTTTGTTTTGTTGTACTTTGTACCTTGTGTTGTATTGTATTAGATTGCATTGTATCTAATTTTGGATGCTTTCTTAGAATTAGAGACATGTTTTATCATCATATATATGATTGTTGGTTATCTTTTACTTCAGTTTTGTTGTCCATTTCAGATCTATATTGATTACTACTTCCACTTTTTTATGTTTACATTTGTTTTCCGCTACGCTAAACTTTGAAAAATGAGGGCATAGTTTCTCCACTATCAGTCCTAGGCCCTCGCTGCTAGTCGGAAGCCTCTAGAGTTTGGAGAAATGTTCTTGAGTTCATGTGACCAACCGGGTTCGGGGCACCCATTGTGTGGCACCCAGATCCGGAACGTTATAATTGGAATATATATATGTATTGGTTTATTATGGTTTTCAATAATTATATGATACTGTTAACTATGAAAAGTGATTGAAATATTTTTGTAAATCACACCATTTGCGCATAATGAAGGGGCAAGGAGATAATGATATGTTTTTGTAGAATTAATAACCACATGATTGATATAAGGACAAAGTGATATCATGGTTTCAGTATATTGAATTTTTTTGTATTTTGGAATGTGTAAGGATTTAAATTTTTATAGAATTTATGCTTTCACTATGTTTCTATGGAAATTCATATTATTATCAATGATAAAAGAGAATACACGATTAACTTATTCACATGTTTAGAATTTGACAACTAAGAACTGCCAAATGAGATTTGGGAGGTGAATATTATGTTGATTTAGTTCACCTCTTTCTAAGGTTTTATATTTTTTGTTTTTGGAAGGATTTTAAGGTTATCAATTTGTGGACTGTGTATGTTATTTTTTGTTTTATGTTTGTCAGATTAATGAATTATCTCACTATAGGTGGACTTAGGCATATTTGATTACCTGTGAAAACTTATTTATTGAGACAGATGGAATAACATATCATTTTATCACATGATCTTCTAACACTTCAAGAATGAAAAATTCAACTTCATTTCATTAAATAAGATATGAAGTGTAAATTGTTCAAGGCACGAATAATGGAGAGATTATTCCAAAATCAACTAAGTATTTATTCTCGTGAAAAATTATTCAACTTTAGGAAAAGGATCTTGAAAACCAAGAATATTATCCTAGTATCTTATTCTCTAATGAATCAGATGTTCCATTAAATCCTCATATATTTATTGCTTTCTGGTTTTTAACTTTCTCCAAACATTATTCTCTATCACTATCCATTAGAACATGATGGTTAGATTTCTCTTCCATATCTTTGTTTTCACTTCCCATCTATGTTGTCCTATGTAGAAACACAGAGATGAATTACTTTGGGTAACTGTTATGTTTCTAACTTTCCTTTTCAAAATCATGTTCTAGTATCCCTTTTTACGATGTGGGTTTCCATGAAAGAAACTTTTAAGTAGGAAACCATTTATGACCCCAATGAATTTTGAGGGAGAAATTCATTTTAAGGGGTGTACAATGTAACACCCCAAGATTTTATGAGATATATTATTTTTAATTTCATTTATGTATTGTTTTGTATGCTACTCCAAGATTAGATTGTTCTATACGCAACACCGTATTAGTTTTCAGTATACAAAACACTATTCTTGCCTTGTTTCGCACAAAATTTTAAGATCTTTTGATCAAATTCATTTCAAGCGACAATGAGTATAGATTTTTTTCAATGTATAAAAAAATAAAATTTTAAATTATGTTATATGAAACACCAAAGGAATATTTCACTACATGCAACATTAACTTGTCTAGAATTATATGCAAGATTAGCCTTCCTCAATAGCTTGTGTTTTACACGATACTGAGTTTCACTAAACAATGATATATTATTAAAATATTATTATTTAATGAGATATAAACTAGTCTTTATGAATAGTATTAACCACAGTTTTAATTTTGTGTAACATTATCATTCATCATACATATTTTCTAGAACTTTATATGAGAACAAAATCAATTTTTTGGATAAAAGAAGTATTTTTCAAGAAATGGTGTTTTACTGCCTTTTGATGGAACACCCATTTTAAATCTCATTTTTGAAACTTTTATAAGTTAAATTTGAAAAAAAAATACTTTTTCATTGGAAGAGGGTAATAAAAATTTTCTTTTGTTTAATATTTGGTATTTTTCTAATAAAATTAAAAGTTTAATGAATAGGGAAAAATACTGCATTTTAATTCGAAACTACTTTTTTATCTAATTTATTTATATAGTAAGATTATATTTTTAGTTGGTTTTAATGTTTAATTGGATAATATTTTTATAATTTAATCCAATTTTTTTCATTATAAGTAATTTCACTTTTAAGTTGGACATAAACACATGTCAATCTTTAGATAGTAATTACTTCTTAAAACCTACTTTGTAGTTTTGACAACAAAAATTAATTTTAAATTAATTACTGCTACTTTAGTGTTTTGAATTTAGAAAAATGGATTCTATATTTGGAATCATAGTATTCAAATTGATTAAATAAGTACCTTTTATTTTTGGACATTATGAATAGTAACTTCCGTAATTATTTTATTTACCATGGTTAAAGGGTAAATCTGGATAATAAGGGTAAAAAATAATATTATAATAATATTAAACTATACTAACACATGTTATAATCCAATTTCATGATATATTTCTGACCATGGGAATCCTTGGATAGATTTTGGGACCCCATTGATTCACTTGTATGTGAAAATGACATTTTATAAGAATTAATTTCAAGTAAATATTGTTATAATCTAAACATATATCTTTTACTAAATAGATTTTAATATATGGTTATATAAATTTTATCTAGTTATATAAATAATAATTATAAATATAAAAATATTTCCTACATCATGGTATTTTATTTATAATTTTTAGACTTTAGATAAATATATTTATTTATGAAACAATTATGATGTAGTAATAACCCCATTAATGAACGATTAAAATAAATGAGTTTATAAATATTAAAATAAATTTAATTTGAACATTTTGATGCCATAAAATAATTTTATGGATGAAAATTGACATATTAGGAATGATTTATTTCATTTTGTTTGAAGGAATCAGGTTGTTATGAATTTTAAAAAAAGTCAAGTATGAATAGTTTTCATAATTGACACAATTCATAACTTAAAACATAAAATAGTTTATTAAATGATATTAAATTAATAAAAATATAATATTTTAAAACATTGTTAATATAAGTCCAAATATGTCATATATTACTTTTTGTGGGTCATTTTACATGATATGGTAATTAAATTAATCCAAAATGGGTAAATAACATTATATAATGGTAAGATTAAAAAGGGTAAAATAAGGGTTATCCCAAAAAGATAATGATATGAAACAAGTTATAACTTATATAAAAATTATTAGATGATTTGTATTCAAAGAAAAGGCATATTATATTAGACTTCAATATGTTTTTTTATCATTCTTAATCGAAATTGAATTTATAACAAATTAATATTTTTTTAATTTCCTAAAATGCCCTTCTCCTCTCTTATAAAAGGGCAGCTCCTCCATTTCCACTTCACAACATTTTTGGCCAACAATATCGGAAAAACCCTACCCATTTATATTCTAAACATACCTAGTAAAATTATATAGGTTTTGGTCTCCTCAAAATAAAAACTCTAGTTCCCTAAGAGAAAATTTAAAGGAGGAACATCGAGGAAGATGTAATATCTTCTACCGACGCTTTCAAATTTATTTCTTCTTCTAATTCCTCTTATTTAGTTGTTTAATTATAAATTAGTAACATCAGTATCACTCATATTATGATATATTATTTTAAATATTAAAAAACCCTATTTCATCCTCTATCCATCCTTCTAAAAACGAAATCATTGTCTGTGCATACGTACAACCGGTTGTATTATTTTAGTGCCTTTGGAAACTATAAACATAATCTTCTAATCATGGTGAAAGATCTTCGACATCTCCCATAAATATCTTCACTATTTGTTTTCTTACCTAAAACCTATATTTAACTCTAAAAATAAAAACATAAAAACGGTAATCTCAAATTGTCAGTAAGTGTAATCATAGAGAACACAGAACAAACCATAAACATTTGAACATAAAAACCTGAACATCATGTTTAAGCATAAAAATCATGAGACATGAAATAAATCTTGGAAGTACGTAAGTAATATATCATAAGGTAATATTAAACCTTATTGAATAGAATTGGCATAAAACATGTAATTGTGTCAAAATAATAACCACATAATATAATTTCCATAGTAGCCAAGGAATTACTGCCAAGACCATCATAGTGGACAAAGCCCATTACTAAACTGGGTTTACATACCATTCCAGCCATGTATTACTAAACTGGATTTAGTTTTCATTACATTAATTTCTATCCCATGATATATAAATCTTTACCCAATTAATTGGATGTATATATAGGTCTCACCCATCTCATAATGAAATCATTCTTACATGTTCCAAAAAAACATAAACAATTATTCATATCATAACCCAAGAAATAAAATGGGTTTCATAAACAACATTCCATCATAACATAATCCATATACAATATCATTTCATCATTAACATAATAAAATTATAGTAATAATAGGGATAAAAACATAACTCTATTTAAATATTACCATAATAGATGTGAAATAATTTTGATAAAACACTTGAACTTAATTCCTGAGTAAAATATCCTTTCTTCTTCAAAAATGATTTCTTTTCTCAAAATGCTAGGAAATTTTAAAAGAAAAAAATTTAGTTGAAAATAAATTTTCAAATTTATAGATTAATATTAATTTAATTAAGGAAATATAAAGATGTAAATATTTTTTCATGCTGTATAACATAAAAAACATTCTCCTAGTACTTTTCCTAAAAAAAGTCAAAAAGTAACTTTTATGGTAAAAAAAAGATTCCTTCCATACCATGTAGTAAAAGTTAAAAATGGGTAAAAATTAATTTAAACATACATATAATAATAGAAAATATTTTATGAACATAATTTTATAAAACCTAGACATGGATGATAAATATACCCCCAGTAAATAATTACGATAAAACAGTCGCTGAAAAAAAAATGAGATTTGCAAAGTTATCCCTTGCCTTAGGTCCGATTTCTTCTTTATGTGTCTGAAACTCATGTGTAGTGGAATTAAACATGTTATAAACTTGTAATATAACCATAATAATATTTATTATATCATATATGTTTTACTTATGACTTTATATTACCCTTTCATTTGTCAATTCAATGTTAAATCAATGTTTTGGCTAATAATCTAGTTATTTATCATATGTGTTTGGACTTGTTATTCTTGATATTATTACTTAGATCATTATTAATTTACTTAAAAAATATAAAACATAATTTATATATCATATATATTAATTATATATATATATATATGTATATATATAATTGATAGAAAAATTAAATGGAATACAACGTTCATGGAGACGGTAGGTTGTACGTACGCATGAACGGTGATTTCATTTCCTTATTTAATTGAATGGAAGTAAGTAAATGATATATATATGTATATATATATATATATAATAAATTAGAATTATTATTTCATATATTTCATTATTATTTATTATATATACATTATAATCATTCTTGAATGGTTAACATTGAGAATGAATCTCATCACGTCGTGGAGACGGTAAGCCGTATGTACGCACGAGTGACAATATAATTCCCACAATTTTTTATTGGTATTGGATTGGATAGTTTATAATATTTTAGATTTATTATAATTTAATAATATTCATTTATAGTTATTATTTCAACCATTATACTCATCCATGTAAGGTGCTAGTGATAAACAGATTACACTACGGTGTGGAGACGGTAAGCCATACGTAAGCAGGCGCGATGATTTCATTTTTCAAAGGATGGATATAAGGTGAAATAAGAATGTTTATTATTTATAATAATATATAATTGTATTATTTATACTTATATTACTACTTTATCATGAAACAAATAAATAAGATGAAGTAGAAGAATAAATAAATTTGAAAGAATCGGTACAAGAGATTATCACTTCCTCGACGTGGCTCCTTTAAATTTCCCCTTAGGGAACTAGAGTTGGTATTTTGAGGAGACTATAACCTATATAATGAAACTAGGTTAGTTAATAAGTTAAATGGTTAGGGTTTGGATGATCTTTAAGGCTCAAAATGGAGTAAAGTGTAAAGGAAGGACGTTCCCTTTTATAATAGAGAAGAGGGTCACTTTAAGAAATTCTCAATATATCAATTTATTATAAATTAAATTTATATTAAAAATGGTCCAAAACATATTTAATTCAAATATGATTAGTTTTTTGGTTTGAATACCTATCATCCAATGATTTTTACACAATTTTGGACAATTTTGTATCCTTATATTTTTGGTTTAACCCTTATTTTACACTTTTTAATCTTACCGTGATATCATGTTATTTACACATTGTGGGTTAATGTAATTACCATATCATTTAAAAAAACGCAAAAAAAGTTATTTATGACATATTTTTACTTATATGAACCATTAGGATGAATATTATATTTTTAGGAATTTAATATCATTTTATTAACTATTTTATGTTGTAAGTTATGAATTATGTCAATTTTGGATACTAATCATACTTTATTATTTTTTAAATATATAACAACTTTATTATATAGAACCAAATGCATTAACGCATCCCTAATATTTCAATTTCATCCATAAAATTCGTGTATGACATCAAAATGTTCAAATTAAATTAATATTAATATTTATAAATTTATTTATTGGAATCTTTCAATAATGAGGTAATCAATACATCATGATTGTGTCATAAATAAATATATTTATCTAATGTATAAAAATTATAAATAAAATACAATGATGTAGGAAATATTTTTATATTTCAACTAAATATTTATTAAAAGAGAGATAATTAATATAACCCTATATTAAAATCCATTTAGTAAATGATATATGTTTAGGTTATAATTATCTTTACTTTAAATTAATTCTTATAAAATGTCATTTTCACATCCAATTGAATCCATGGGGTTCCAAAATTGATCCAAGGATGACCATGGTCAGAACTATATCATCCAATAGGATTAAGATATGTGTTATGGATGTTTAATATTATTATAATTTTATTTTTTTCCCTTATTTACCATATTTACTCCTTAACCATGGTTAATAAAATAATTACTAAAGTTACTATTCCTAATGTAAAAAAATAAAAGGTGACTATTTACAAAATTTTAAAATTATTATTCCAAATATGAAATCCATTTCTCTAAATTCAAAACATATAAGTTTTAGTAATTAATTTAAAATTAATTCTCATTGTCAAAAACAAAATGCGGGTTTTTAAGAATTAATAACTTTCATAAGATTGACTTGTGTTTATGTCAAATTTAAAAGTGAAATTGCTTCTAATAACCAAAATTGGATTAAATGATAAAAATATAATCCAAATAAACTTTAAAACCAATTAAAAAGATAATATAAATATATAAATAAATTATATTAAAAATAAGTTTCAAATTAAAATGCAGTATTTCTCGCTATTCATTAAAATATTATTTTTATTAGAAAAATACAAAGAATTCAAAAAAATAAATATTTATGTCCCTCTTCCAATGAAAATTTTAATTTTTTCAAATTTAACTTATAAAGTAATAAAAAACTAGATTTAAAATGGGTGCGACATCAAAAGTTTGTAAAACTGTATTTGTTGAAAAATACATCATTTATCCAAAAAATGATTTTGTTCTCAAATCATGTTCTAGAAAATGTTTAAGATGAATGATAATGTTATATAAAATTCAAAATGTTATTAATACTATTTATAACGGAAATTTTATATCACATTAAATAATAATATTTTAATAATATATCACTGTTTAGTGAAACTTGGTATTGCGTACAACGCAAGCTATCAAGGAAAGTTTCTCTAATGTGTAACGCAAGACAAGTTAGTGTTGCGTGTAGTTTAATCTTCCTTCTGTGTTTCATATAAGATAATCCCAACTTAGTTCATTAATAAATTTAACAAAATCAATACTCATTGTTGTGTGAAATGAATTTTATCATAAGATCTTTAAATTACGTGCAACACAAGCCAAAAATAGTGTTGTGTATACTCCAATATAATACGGTGTTGCGTATAGGGAAAAATATTTTTTGTTTAGAATACATCACAAGACATCAAATAAATTTTAAAAAAATATTATCTCATAAAATCTCTAGGTTACATTCTACCACCCTTAAAATGAATTTTTCCCTAGAAATTTTTTGGGGTTATAATTGGTTTTCGATTTGAATGTTTCATTCATGGAAACCCACATTGTAAAAATGGATACTAAAACAACATTTTAAAAAGAAAAGTTACAAAAATATTTGTTACCCAAAGTAACTCATCACTGGTTTTTCACATAGGAAAACATAGTTGGGATGTGAAAATATGGATATGGAAGAAAAATCTAACCATCATGTTCTGATGGA
Organism: Viscum album; assembly: GCA_963277665.1. Classification (NCBI taxonomy): domain Eukaryota; kingdom Viridiplantae; phylum Streptophyta; class Magnoliopsida; order Santalales; family Viscaceae; genus Viscum; species Viscum album. Next base: position 1,640,537,711 of record OY728135.1, on the reverse strand, counting down.
TAGTGATAGAGAATAAGATTTGGAGAAAGTTAAATACCAGAAATCCATAAATCTGAGATGATTTAAGGGACAATCTGATTCATTAGAGAATAAGGTACTAGGACTATATTTTTTGTCTTCAAGATCTTTTTCTTATAGTTGAATAATTTTTCATGAGATGAAATACATACTTTATTTAGGTACAATCTCACCATTGTTCGTGCCTTGAATAATTTCTACTTAAAATCTTATTTAAAGAAATGAAGTATAATTTCTTATTCTTGATGTGTTAGAAGATCATGCGATAGAATGATGTCATTTCATCTGTCTCAATAATAATGTTATCCCAAGTAATCAAATATGCATAAGTCAACCTATAGTGAGATAATACATTAATATAAAAAATTATAACGGAAAATAACTTATACTATCTATAAAGGTATAACATTATAATCCCTCAAACAAATTAAAATTGAAAAATTTATAATGAGGTGAACTAAATCGACCTAAAATTTATCTCCCATATCTCATGTGGCAGTTCATAGTTGTCACATTAAAAACATGTGAATACCTTAATCATGTATTATATTTAAACAATGGTAATAACATGAATTATCATATAACCTCAGTGAAAACATGAATGTTGTCAAAAGACATTATTAGTTTAGTGCCTTTTGAAACTCATAGCACAATCTTCTAGTCGTGGTGAAAGATCTTCAACATATCCCGTAAATATCATCTCATTTTGTTTTCCTACCTAAAAACATTCATTATAACCTAGGGAAAATAAAAAATTAAAAATGTGAGCTCAAATTCTCAGTAAGGGTAAATATAGAGAACACCAAACAAACCATAAACATTTGAACGTAAAAACGTGAACATAATATTTAAGCATAAAAATCTTGATGCATGAAATAAATATTGGAAGTACATAAGTTATAGATCATAATAGAACATTAACCATGATATAATTGAATTGTAATAAAACATGGAATTGTGTAAAATTAAGAAGAACATAATATGAATTCCATAGTAGCCAAGGAATTACTGCCAAAACAATCATTGTGGACAAAGTCCATTACTGAACCGGGTTTATATTTCATTGCAACCATGTATTACAAAACCATATTTATTTTTCTTTCTAGTCATGTCTATATCATGAGTTATAAATTTTTACCCAAGTCATTAGAGGAATATGTATGTCCCACCCATCACATAATGAAATCATTCTTATACATTCCACAAAAATATAAATCATTCATCATCACATAACCCAATAAATAAAACGGATTTCTTAAAAATCAATCCATCATAACATAATCCACATAAAATATCATTCTATAATAAACATATTAAAATCTTAGTAATAATAGAGATATAAACATAACCCTATTTAAATAGATTCATCATTGATGGGAAATAATTTGGATAAACCACTTGAACATAATTCTTGAGGAAAATATCCATTCTTATTCAAAAATCATTTCTTTTCTCAAAATGACGAGAAATTTTAAAATAAAATAATTTATTTGAAAATACATTTTAAAATGTGTATAGTATGCTTCATTTAAATAAGGTGTTATGAATATGTAAAAAAATTTATGCCATATAGGTTAAAAAAACATTATCCTCCTGCTTTTGTCATAAAAATAAAAAAGCACATCATTTGGTAAAAAAAGAGATATTATTTCCATACCATGAAGTAAAAGTGAAAAATGTTTAAAAATGGCTTTTAGCGTACATATAATAATATTAAACATTTTATGAACTGATTTTTTGAAAACATGGACATGGATGATAAATATACCCCCAATAAATACTTACAAATAAACAATATCATATAAGAATTAGATTTACAAAGTTATCCCTTAACTTAGGTCTGGTTTCTTCTATATTTGTCTGAAAATATTATTTAGTGGGTTTAAACATGTTATTAACTTGTAAAAAATTCATAATAATATTTGTGATATCATATATGTTTTACTTATGACATTTCATTACCCATTCACTTGTCAATTCCATGTTAAAGTAATGTTTTGGTTAATAATCATTTTATGTAACATACATGTTTAGACTTGTTATTCTTGAGTATTACATAGATCACGATTTAATTACTTCAAAAATGTAAAACATGATTTATATATCATATATAATCTGTATATATATATAATAGATAGATAAATGAAATGGAATACAACGTTTATAGAGATGGTAGGTCGTACCTATGCATGAATGTTGTTTTCATTTCCTTATTGAATTGAATGGAACTAATTAAATGAAATGTGTTAATTATTATTTTATATATTTAATTATTATTTATTATATATACTTTATAATCATTCTTGAATGGTCAACATCAAGAATGAATCTCATCGCGTCGGGGAGATAGTAAGTCGTACGTACGCACGAGAGATGATATAATTCCCATAATTGTTTAACGGTATTTATGTGGATGTTTTATAATATCTTATAATTAGTATCATGTTATTATAATCATATATAGTTATTATTTCCACCATTATACCCATCCATATAAGGTGGTTGTGAAAAACAGATTACACCACGACGTGGAGATGATAAGTTGTATGTACACATGGCGGTGATTTTATTTTTTGTAGGATGGATAGAAGGTGAAATAGAGTTTTTTCCTATTTATAATAACATATAATTATATTATTGATACTTATGCTACTAATTTATAATGTAACAACTAAATAAGAGGAAGTAGACGAAGAAAGAAATTGGAAAGAATCGGTGGAAAAGATTACCTCTTCCTCGACATGCCTCCTTTAAATTTCTCCTTAGGTCCCTAAAGTTAGTCTTTTGAGGAGAAAATCACCTCTAAAATGTAACTAGTGAAGTTTAAAAGATAAATGGGTAGGGTTTGGATGATCTAGATGGCTCAAAATGGGGTAAAGTGGAAAGGGAGGAGGTTCCCTTTATAATAGAGGAGAGGGGCACTTTATGAAATCTCAAAATATTATTTTATTATAAATAAAAATTCAATTAGAAATGGTAAAAACCATATTTGATTATAAGATAAGATGATTTTGGTTGTAATACCCCTTATCCAATAATTTTTAGACATGTTTTTAATATTTATTTATCCTTATCTTTTAGGTTTATCACTTATTTTAGCCTTTTTAATCTTACCATTATATCATGTTCTTTTCACATTGTGGGTTAATGTAATTATCATATCATTTAAAACAACCCAGAAAAATTATTTATGACATATTTGGACTTATATTAATGATTTTTCTGAATTTTAGATTTTTATAAATTTAATATCATTTAATAAAATATTTTATGTTTTAAGTTATGAATTATGTCAATTTTGAATTCTATTCTTCTTTTATTTTTTTATAATTCATAAAAAACGTATTCCTTCAATAAATATGAATTAAATCATCCCTAATATGTCAATTATATCTAGAAAAATAATGTATGTAATAAAAATTTTCAAATTAGTTTTATTTTAATATATATAAATTCATTTATTTGAATCTTTCTTTAATGAGTTAATCACTACATCATAATTGTGTCATAATTAAATATATATATCTAATGTAGGAAATTTATAAATAACATTAAATGATGTAAGAAATCATTTTATCTTTATATGTACTACTTATATTCATAGATATCATTTATATAAACCTATATTAAAATCGTTTTAGTAAAAGATATATGTTTAGGTCATAATTATCTTTACTTTAAATTAATTCTTATAAAATGTCATTTTTACGGCCAAGTGAATCAATGGGGTCCCAAAATAGATAAAAGGATTCACATGGTTTGAAATATCTCATAAAATAGGATTAGGACATGTGTTAGGGTATTTTAATATTATGATAATATAATGTTTTACCCTTATTTACCATATTTACCATTTAACCATGGTAAAAAAATAATTACTGAAGTTACCTTTCATAATATCCAAAAATTAAAAGGTACCTATTTAAACAATTTGATCCTTATGATTCCAAATATGGAATAAATTTTTCCAAATTCAAAATATAGAAGTTTTAGTAATTAATTTAAAATTATTCTCGTTGTCAAAACTAAAAAGTGTGTTTTTAAGAAGTAGTAACTATTAAAATATTGACATGTGTTTATGTCCAATTTAAAAGTGAAATTACTTACCATGATGAACATTGTATTAAATGAAAAAATATATAATTCAATTACACATTAAAACCAATTAAAAAGATAATCCAACTATATAAATATATTATATAAAAAATCAGTTTCAAATTAAAATGTGGTAATTTTCACTATTCATTAAAATATTAATTTTATAATAAAAATACCAAAAATTCAAAAAAATTAAATTTTTAAGTACCACTTGTAAAGAAAAAGTTAATTTTTCCATATTTACCTTATAAAAGTGTCAAAACAAGATTCAAAATGGGTCCTCCTTCAAATGGAGGTAAATCGTCATTTTTTGGAAAAATAATTTTTTATTTGAAAAATTGATTTTATTCTAATATCATGTTCTAGAAAATTTGTAAGATTAATGCTAATGTTATAAAAAATTCATAATGTGGTTAATAATATTCATAACTTCTAGTTTATATCTCATTAAATAATAATATTTTAATAATATATTATTATTTAGTGAAATTTAGTATCGCGTGAAACACAAACAATCGGAGAAGGTTGCTCTAGCATTTAACGCAAGCCAAGTCAGCGTTGTGCGTAGTGAAAGATTCCTTTGGTGTTGCGCATAACATAATCCAAACTTATTTCATTTATACATTGAACAAAATATATACTCATTATTGCATGAAATGAATTATATCAAGAGATCTTGAAATTATGTAAAACACAAGCCATGAATAGTGTATCATAGACTGCAAGCTAATACGGTGTTGCATATAGTGAAAACTAGTTTTTCTGTAGCATAAAACACAAGACATCAACTAAATTAAAAATAAACTATCTCATTAAATATGAGGGTGTTAAATTCTACCCCCTTAAAATGAATTTTTACCTCGAAAATCATTGGGGTTATAAATGGTTTTCTACTAGAAAGTTTCATTCATGGAAACCCACATCATAAAAAGGGATACTAAAACATCATTTTAAAAAAGGAAAGTTAGAAACATATTGGTTTCCCAAATTAACTCATCACTGGGTTTCCACATAGGATGACATGGTGGGAAGTGAATACATAGATATGGAAGAGAAATATAACCATCAAGTTCTGATGGATAGTGATAGAGAATAAGGTTTAGAGAATGTTAATTACTAGAAATCCATAAATTTGTGATGATTTAAGGGACCATCTGATTCATCAGATAAGGAGGTATTTGTAAAACCTTTTTGGTTTTCAAGATCATTTTATTAATGTTGAATAATTTATCATGAAAATAAATAATTACTTGATTTAGGTACAATCTCACCTTTGTTTGTGCCTTGAACAATTTCCACTTCATCTCTTATTTAGAGAAATGAAGTTGAATTTTTCATTCTTTAAGTGTTATAAGATCATGTGATAGAATGATATTTCATTCCATATGTCTAAATAAAAAGGTTATCACGGGTAATCAAATATGAATAAGTCCATCTATAGTGATATAATACATTAATCTAACAAACGTAAAATGTAAAAAAACATATACTATCTATAAAATTATAACATTACAATCGTTTCACAAGAAAAATATAATCACAAGAAAAATATAAAACAATAGAAATAAGTGAAATAGAAATAACATTTATATCCCATATCTTATTTGGACGTTCTTATTTGTCAAATTCCAATCATTTGAATACCTTAATCATTTATTATATTTGAAAAATGATAATAACAAGAATTTCCATAGAACCTTAGTGAAAAAATAAATTCTATCAAAAAGATAACTCTTTCCACATACCAATACCCTATGAATTAAATATATTCAAACCATGATATAACTTAATCATTATATCAGTCAGGAAGTTATCGAGACTATCAAACATCTCATTATCTCTTTGTCCCTTCATTATGGGCATATCATGTTCTTTCAAAAAACATTTCAATCACTTTTCATGGTTATCAGTACCATATAATTATTGAAAATCGTAATAAACCAATGCATAGATATTCCAAAATTCCATAATAATATAAATGAGATTCCATAACTCGATTTTGGGCTCCCATTACATAAATAATTAATCATTCCATAACTTAGTTGTCACACTCAACATCACCAATAGTAATCGCACCTGATTTTCCCTTATCTTTAGCTTTAAGATGTTATTGATATAAATCATCATTAACCATTGTATTAGGGAATTATTTAGCATAATGCCTCATTTCCTTGCACATGTAGCATTGAAGTGTTGATGGTGAGTTCTATGTAGACTTTTCACTATTCACATAATTAGAAAAACATTTCCCATTACTTCGGTACTCAACTGCTCGATGACCTTATTCTCCCCACATGAAACATTTTATTATCCCATTAAGAAAATCTCTACCATGCTTCTTCCCAAAATTTGAGCATAAGGAAACATTAATCTTCTTTTCACCATTATTTTGACATTTTCCCTTGAACTCTATATTTCGTTTCTTCTCAAAACCATGATATGGATATGTAAAACACACTTCTAGTACTACCTTGATAGCACAATGCACAATCTCTTCATATATACTGAAGACTCTTATAGATAATGATCTTAGATGACTTGGTTTTAAGACATAAAAGAATCGATCAACATGACTTTCAGGTTGGATGATAAAGCCAAAATCATACCTTGCAAGTCTTGTAAAGTTCTCCTTGTATGTACCAATAGATTTGTCATACTTAATTTTAAGCTCGATGAACTCCTTTTCTATCTTTATTTAAATAATATGGGGGAAGTATGTATTGAAAAATAAATTCTTGAACTTATCTCATTCCATGTATTCAATTTCATTTTCCTACATTTTATTCTTAATTAGATTCCACCATTGATCTGCTTCACCTTCTAAATAATAGACATCCAAAATGACTTTTTCTTGTTCTGAACAGTGAAAGATGGAAAATATCTTTTCAATGGTACTGATCCATTTTTATGCAATAAGTGGATCAGAAGACCCACTAAACAAAAGTGGACGTTTCCACATAAAGGACTGAATATAATTTTGTTCCCTTCTCTTCTTATTTGGAAGTCCATAAGGATTCATATATTTTGTAAGTATAACAATAAGATTTTGAATGCCGTCCAGCCTTTCCTCCACGTCTCCGGTGGCCCGCCCCTACTTGGATCCTATCCAGGTGGAATGCCGGCCCTCCAGGTAGGTGGACGGATTTCCATTGGTGTATCTCTCCGCTCATGAGCTACACGAAGATGCTTCACTCCTTGACCTCTCTTTGGTGGCCCGCTTCGGTCGCAGCAAGCCCTCGTTGAACTTCTTCCGGTGTGTGGTGAACTCTTGGGGTCTTTCTTGTCTGCCGGCGGTCTCCTAGCTTTCCAGAGTGGCCTTCAGCGTCCATTTTGGTTCTAGACTCGACTTTGTGAGGGCTTGGTCCAGCGCTAGCAGAAGTTGTGGCACCTTTCACTTCTCCCGTTCGTGTTGGTCCTAGGACTGTCATTTTGGCCGCGAGTCCTCCTCGGATGTGGTTTGGATCACTTTCCTAGGCCTTCCGCTACCTTTCCAGAATCCCTCCATCCTGCAGTCTCTGGGGAACTCCTTTGGTTCCTTTCTCCGCATGGATGAGATGAATCGGTCCCTCTTGTCTACGGGCAATCCCCGGATCTGTGTTGAACTCGGCCTGGCCAAAAAACTTCCCTCCATGGTTATTTTACATGCTAGAGAATGTTTTTCATGGAGACAAAAGGTCAGATTTCACCACTCCTTGATGTTCTGTGCCCTTTGCGGGCTGCATGTCCACTGGGATTCGGCTTGTAGGAGGAGGAAGGACGCTGCTAGCTCATCCTGGCAAGCTCTGTAGGCGGGTCCGGGTCAGGTGTCGCCCGGTCGAAGGCATGTGGGGTCCTCAGTTCGGCCTGTTACGTTTTCAAATTTGAATTCTTCCAGGAGGGACGATGTTCCAGAAGAGGTTTGCATGGGGGTGCGGTCTTCAGTGTCGGACCGATCGTCGGTCCCTCCTGAGCCTCATGATCTGATTCCCTAGTCGCCCTATCCTGTTGCCGAGATCTCCCCTCGACAGGATCGAAGAGCAGTGTTCAAGCATGACTTTCTCCTAGATCTTCTAGGGAGTCCACTCTGGTATCTCTCCCCTTCGTCCTCTCCTTTCTTCATCTCAACCCAGCTTACCCTAGAGTTCCTGCAAAATTCTATTGTGAGTAGTCTCACTCTGGATGTAGAGGGGTTGTCCACGGAGGACCTCCCCTCGTATGGCCTGGAGAAAGAGCTGGCACTCTCTCGTCTCTCCCTACTGCGTCGCCTGCTGTCTTCCTCTTCTAAGGGAGATGGGGGTTCGTTTTCTGATTTTTTTTCTAAAGGTAAAGGGAAAGCCCTGATGGAGGAGGATTCTTACTCTTTCAAAAAGGTGGTTCTTACTCCCAAATCAGCGCCCCTTGAGGCAGTGTTTTCAGGTCCTGTTACCCGTTCTAGATCCAAAGATTCTGGCAGTTTTGTGCCTGCTCTATTCTCTTTGTCCTCCCCTTCTAGAGCCTGGAAGGGCCTACCTTGATGATACCCGTCCTCATCTGGAATGCACGGGGCTTAGGGGATCAATCCAAATGTGCTTTTCTGGCCTCTGAGGCTAGGAGTTTTCATGTTCAAGTTGTGGTGATCCTAGAACCCAAACAGGCACATAGTAAAGGCATTACTCTTACCAGGAAAATGGGTTTCCCCAACTTCTTCCATGGCGGCGCTGAGAACTCCCACATCTGGATTGGCTGGAAGAGCCACGTTTCTGTTGAGATTTTGAGTCTCTCTTCTCAATGCATCAATTCTAAGATCTCCACAGCAAGTCACGATTTGGTGTTCTCCTTTCTTTATATGTCCACTACGGTTTCCAAGAGGAGGGAACATTGGCATCTTCTGGGAAACTTGCAAACGAGACCTCTCCCTTGGTTCTTGGGTGGTGACATAAACTCTATTGCTGACGTCTCTGAGAAAAAGGGGGGTGTCAGCTTTAATTTTGGTGGCATGTATGATTTCAATGATTTCATAAGGAGCGATGGGATTTTGGACCTTGGATTCTCTGGACCTATGTTCACCTGGTGCAACCACCGCAAGGGCGCAGATCGCATTTGGTGATGGTTGGACCATTGCCTTTCCAATCTCCATGGGTTGGACATTTTCCCAAAGATGTCAGTCACTCATCTTTAGCAGGTTCTCTTTGACCATAACACGGTCCTGATCAACATCAAGAGGGAGGAGGCTGTGAGTTCTTTCTTCTCCTACTCGACTGCATGGCATGGGGATGACTCTTTTTTAAATGATATCATGACGTCTTGGACTAAAGAAGACGTTCCTAGATAGTGGGGTGGCCTGGTGAACCGCCTCAGGCGTCTTAAAATGGACATACAAAGCTGGGTGAGCATCAGGCCCAATGTTGCTCAGGGTATCAACAGCCTCAGGCTGGAAGTCGACAGGTTGGAGGATTCTATTCAGAATTTTTGGGATGAGAATTTGTTCTTTACCCTGTGTGACAAAAAGAATATCTTGGCCGAGAGGCTACATTCTATGGAGAGATATTTTAAACAGAGTTCACGGGTTATATGGATTAAGTAATGAGATTGAAACATTGCTTTTTTCCATGCTTCCATTAAAGAGAGGAAAAGCTCAACGATGAATCTGAGAATGAAGAACGAGGATTAAACTTTGGACGTGATCACTACGAGGAAGTTTTCTCTAGACTACTTCGAAAAAACCCTTGCAGGGGAGACTGTCCCTTCCTTTGTGAGGGGGAATCAAGCCACTGAGGAATTCATTAGCCATATCCCCTCAACGGCTAACCAGGTGGACAACGGTGCTCTCTCCTCCATCCCCTCGGATGAGGAGATCTGTGTGGCTATCAGAAGCATGCCCCAGGATAGTGCGCCTGGTCTCGATGGCTTCCCAGCCAACTTCTTCAGCTTCACTTGGGAGATTGTCGTCCATCATGTAGTAGAGTCAATCCAGGACTTCTTTATCACTGGCCCTCTCATCAGGGGAATTTCGGCCTCTAGACTGGTCCTCATTCCGAAGATCAGAAATCCCACCCTTGTTAGCTAGTACAAGACAATCTGTCTTTGCAACGTTGCATATAAAATAATATCCTCCGTCCTCGTCAGAAGGATCGACAAAGTTATTCCTCGCCTGGTCTCATTGGAGCATCACGGTTTCATCAAGGGAAGGAGTATTCAAGGGGCGGTGGGCATCGATAATGAAATGGTGCAGGAAATTAACAAAAAATTGGTTGGTTACAATGTCATCTTCCAAGTTGACATGAACAAGGCTTATGACATGTTGGAATGGGGTTTCATCATCTGGTTCATGAGGAGTTTTGGGTTCAGTGAGGTTTTTTGCGATATCTGCTTTAGATGCTATTCATCGCTATGGATTTCCATTGACTTGATGGGCAAGACTTTTGGCTTTTTCAAGACTATCTGTGGTGTTCGCCAAGGGGATCCCATGTCTTCATTTCTCTTTGTTCTCGCCCAGGATGCGCTCTCAAGAAATTTGAAACATGGGATGGATTCAGGCCTCATGCTCCCCTTACGTGGAAGGAATAGTGTTACCATTTCCCATATTATGTTTGCGGATGATATTCTAATCTTTATCAATGGCAGGAAAAGGTCGTTGAAGGCTCTCATGGATTCCTTATCCACCTACGGCAGATTGAGAGGGCAGAGCATCAACTCTGCTAAAATCCATTTCTTCACCTCAGACAAATGCCCAGTTCCAAGGGACAAGGAGATTCAAAAGATCCTGGGTTGTTGTAGGATGTTGCTTCCCATTTCTTACCTCGGGGTGCCGATGTCCTATGGCCGCATTAAGAAGGTACAGTTCTCTATGATCCTTGATCTCATTCTGGGTAGAATCTATAACTGGAAGAATAAGATTCTCTCATTCGGTGGACGGATTACGTTGATCAAAAGTGTCCTCACGTCCATTCCCATGCACGTCTTCTCGGTGATCCACCCTCTTAAGGGTACTTTGGAGAGAATGGAACTTATCCTTAACTCTTTTCTATGGGACGCCAAGGAGGAGGGTAGATACCACTGGGCATCCTAGAAGCGCCTGGCCAGACCAGTGGAGGCAGGAGGAGTTGGTCTCCGCGATATTCAGGGCACTCTTCAAAGTCTTCAGGCACGACTCTCTTGGGAAGTTATCGTCGGGGATTCGATGTGGGCGATTTTTTTCAAAGCACGTTACCCAGGGCTTGAAACACAGGGCCTCTACAGTTCCAAGAGGCTAGAAAGATGCATGTCCTCTCTTATTGACATGTTTTCTAGTCATGCGAGATGGATCATTGGTGCTGGGAGGATCAGTTTTTGGGACACCAATTGGTCGGGGGAACCCTTGGGATACCCCGACTGTCCTTTTCCGGATATCAACTTCAGTAGTGCATGTGAGGAGTTCGACTTGATAAATACCTTTTTGAATGAAAATCATATTTCTGTGTTCGAAAATATTTTCAGGAGTGAGGAACCTGATAGGTGTTGCTTCTCGGCTACTAGCTCAGGCAGGCTTACCTCACAAGGTTTTAGGAGTATCATTTAGCCAGATAGCACCACCAATGCTTTGGCACCAGCACTCTGGTGAAATGAAATCCCTATTAGAATGAACTTTTTACTATGGAGAATCAGGAACCTGGCATTACCTATAGAGGACAACATCCAGCACCAGGGCATTGCTTTGGCCTCTCGATGTTTCTGTTTCACTAATCACGCGAGCGAGTCGGCGAAGAACATGTTCTTTCAAAGAAATTGGGTGCTTCATCTTTGGTCCCTGTTCACGTATAATCCATGCAGAAATGATGAAGAGTATTATTTACAGGAATACGTGGAGTGCTGGTTTTCTGGCTCGGGGTCTTCTGGCAAGGAGCGGACGGTTAGAAAGTTCATCATTGTGGCTTTGTGTTGGGTGATTTGGGAGGCTCGCAATCAGGTTCGGAGGGGAGAAAATAGTTCGTTGTTGTTCCTCCAAGCTAGTCTCAAATCCCTCATCTTCGATCTTTCTTCTCATATCAAAGGTGGTTCGACGTCAACTGCGGTTAGCAATCTTCTCAACTGCCCCTGTTTTCTGAGAAAGGGGACTGGTTAGTGGGTTAAATGGTGCCCGCCGGTTATGGGATTCAAACTCAACATTGATGGTTCCTGCATGGGGGGAATCATGAGAGGGAGAGGAGTGCTGCGAGATTCCTCGGGATCGATTTTCATCGCCTTTAGTTCCTTTTATGGGCCAAGAAACTCCCTGAGTGCGGAGGTCCATACACTGGCTTCGGGTCTGTCGGTGTGTAGAAGAGGGAAGTTTATAGCGTCCGAAATTGAGACGGACTTAGAAACCCTTGAGAAGATCATGAAAGGGACCAGAGGGGTTCTTTGGGAGCTCACATACCTCATCAGAAGGAGCAAAATCGGAACCTCACATGGGAAGCATATTCATCACAGTTGGGGGGAGGCTAACTTCGCGGCGGACTCCCTTGCTCGCTTGGGTAGGCAGGATATGCCTCTCATCATTTATGACTCTCTTCTCTCCCTCCCTCCTGAATGTGCCTCTATTGTGTTGGGGGATGCTCTTGGGATCCACCATTTCTGACCCCCTTGAGGGGATCTTGTCTTCCTTGACCTTTTCTTTTCGAATAAAAAAATAAACTACTACTACTACTTCTTAAAAAAACCCACTTTTTGGTTTTGACAAAGGTAATTAATTTAAAAATAATTACTAAAACTTCTCTATTTTTAATTTGAAAAAATTGATTTCATATTTGGAATAGGAAGGTTCATATTGTGTAAATTGTTACCTTTTATTTTTGGACATTATGAATAGTAACATCAGTAATTATTTTATTTACCATGGTTAAATGGTAAATCTGGTAAATAAGCATAAAAAATAATATTACAATAATATTAAACTACCCTAACACGTGTAATAATTCTATTGAATAAAATATTTCCCACCATGGGCATCCTTGGGTAGATTTTGGGACCTCATGGATTCACATCGATGTGAAAATGACATCTTATAAGAATTAATTTAATGTAAATATAATTATAACCTAAACATATATATTTTAATAAATCGATTTTAATATAATGTTATATAAATGATATATTTGTATATAAATATTAATTAGAAATATAAAATGATTTCCGACATCATGGTATTTTATTTATAATTTTTAGACATTATATTGACATATTTATTTATGAAAAAATTATGATGTAGTGATTACCTCATTAATGAAAGTTTCAATAAATGAATTTATAAATATTAAAATAAATTTAATTTTAACATTTTGATGTCATCCACAAATTTTATGGATTAAATTTACATATTAGGGATGAGTTAATGCATTTTTATTTGAAGGAATAATGTTGTTATGAATTTTAAAAAAAGTAATGTATGAATTGTATCCGAAATTGACATAATTCATAATGTAAAACATAAAATAGTTTATTAAATGAAATTAAATTCCTAAAAATATATGATTCATCCAAATGGTTAATATAAGTTGAAATATTTCATAAATAACTTTTTGTGGGTCGTTTGACAAGATCTGGTAATTAAATTATCCAAAAATGCGTAAATATTGTGATATCGGTGTAAGATTAAAAATGGTTAAATGTAACACCCCAAGCTTCCATGGTACGTTTCCCTTTGAATAATGTAATATCTTGTAGGGAAAGATGGCTTCGAGCGGAACTTCTGCATTTCTCCCGTATGGCGATTAGGGTTTTGTATCGAGCCTCTGTTCGCATTGATTCGCAATGGAAGATAGATTCCTCTTACCTGGGAGATTCAACTCCCACGCACATGCTGCAAATGTCTTGGCTCAGTTGGATTCAAGGAAACATGAAGATTTCAAGCCAAAACCATTCGAAACCAGTGAAGGTAATAGATAATTTTCCCTCTTTAAAGACTTATATGAAATAATCTGAAAAAGAGGTTCTGTAGAACATGTTAAGGCCGATTATGATGTTGTTGCTGAACGAATGGAGCTGGGTGAACATTCAATAATCGTGAGGTTGATATTTCCAAAAGGGACCAATCCATGGAAGATTGAATACCTTCATCAGTGACTTGCAGCCATTTGGGGTTTCGATGAATGTCAATGTGTGTCTCTTGGCAAGGGGTTTTTTCATCTGCTATTCCCATCAGAAAAGCTAAAATAGAGAGCCTGCGGATTCGGCTCACTTTCTTTCAAACCTGGTGCTTTTCACATCAGAGAATGGAACCGAAGCTTCAATACAACTCAAATAGGTAACACCTAATCCTAGGTTTGGATTTAAATTTTTGGATTAAACTAGATTTTGTGGCATCCAAGGATTCTCTATGATATTTCCCATTCCATTGGAGTTCCAATTAGGATGGATAAGGAAACTGAAATGGCTAGATTTGGACATTTTGCTAGATGTCTTGTAGAAATTGATCTTTTTACTACTTTAGTAGATAGAATTTACTTATCTACTAATGATGATGAATTAGAACTCAAAATTGAGTTTGAGAGGTTTCCAAATTTTTTTCATGAATTCAAAACTATAGGACATGACGATGTAACTTGTAGGAAGGCAGTGATTTGTGATACCTATGGTAAAAGAGGGCATGAATCTAAATCATGCACTAATACTGGGAGGATAAATCCTAGTCCAAGGAAACTGGATAACCAGAAGGGGGTATCTCTGAATCTTGAACCAGGGAACATTAATGTTCACCAAACTGTGAGTAAAACAAAAGAAAACCAAAATAATTCTGCTAAACCTATATGAATCTTCGGGGCTGATATAGCAGTAGGAGGTATTGAGTCTTCAAAAAAGTCTCAACATGAGTTTGATGATCCTAAACACAATTTTTTTCATGATGATAATGCCGAAAATCAGATTCGTACTGCTCAGATGAAGTTATGTTTAGGGAAGCACACTGAGATTGATTTTGCTCAGAAACTAAGCACTACTCCAATTGAAGCTCATGTGGCTTCTGTTAATCAAACTTCCCTCACTGAAACATCCACTGATGGGGTGGTTGGGATTTCATCTCAAGAAAAAAAAACCTTTATTGTAATCCTGATGAAGGAATGAAACATATTACAACACAATGTAGGCCTCATTTTGAGGCTGGAACCCAATCGAAGCAGGTTTCTACCCTGGTTTCTCCTATTACAACCATGGACCTAAACCTTCAGAGTTCTGTTGCTGCAGCTACAGATACTAGGAATGTTGCTACTTTTTTCACTCCCTTGGAGATGCAGTCATCTGTGGCTGGGGATCTGGCCAACCCTGTAAGACAGGTGAGTATCTGTCATGGAGAACCCTCTCATTTTTTCCTCCATCGGCTATGCAGGTGGCAGAAAAAGCAAGGAAGGATGATGAAATGAAAGGTGATGAAGATAGTGCTTGGAAACAGGTTTAAACAAGAAGCCAAAAGAAAGCAGTAAGAAAAGAGGAAAGGAAGAAGGGGAAGAAGAAAACTGAAAGTTCATATTAATATGTGGAAACATTGCTACATCAAGCTAAAGATATTGGAGGTGGATACACTAGAGGAAGGAGAGTCCGGGGGCGCATCATTATAGAGGCATGGAATTAGATGAGAGAACAAGAACGAAGAATTGGAAACAAGATAAGGAAAAATCTTGGTCCACCAAGAGGGGGAACTTGATATCTTATTTGTACTTTTCTCATCCTTCCAGACTTTTCTTTTTATAATAATTAGGGGCTCTACCTCCATCTTTCAAAAAAATGAAATAGCTTGCACTGTATGCAACTATGAGATTCTAATGAACTGCGACCAATCAAACTAGTCGTTATGAATATTAATACCCACTTTTTGAAATTTTATAAATTTTATCATTCAAAATGGACTTCATTTTTGGATTCAGAATATCAAAATTATCTTAGGGTGAATTTTTGGTATTTTTCTGAAAACATTCAATTTTTGATGAATAGTGTAAAAAACTGAGTTATAGTTTAAAACCGAATTTTTTTTTAAATAATTACTTATTTTATTTAAATTTATTTTAGGAAAAAATAGGTACATAATTCCTATATAAGTTCAATGTAATTCATTGGAATCGTTTTATAATAATTTTAGACATATAAAAATTTTACTGAACTTTTTAACATCTTTTACCCACCACCTAGGAGCAATTGCAAATTTACATAAAACATAATTTTAAAACTTCTGTGAGTTGAATTTAAAAAATACGAGAGACACGGTTGATATTAGTATGTAAAATGTGGTTCAATAAGATGAAAATAATTTTTTATGAATAGTAACTTTTTACTTTTATTTACCACGGTTAAAAGTAAATGGGGTAATTAAGGGTTAAAATGATATTATTATTACACTAACACATGTCCTAATTCTATTGGATAAGTGTAATTCTACCAAAAGTAAACTTAGGAATAAAATATGATCCTTTAGGTCCACTTAGATTAGATTGGTACATTTATTAGTATTTAATTCAAAGAAGAGTTAAAAGTGTTAAATTCAAAGTTTAATAACTAAACCATTTTTAATATAGGGTTACAAAAAAGATAAATTAATCTATAAATATTCATTATAAATATAAAAATATTTCCTACATAATGGTATTTTATTTATACTTTTTATACATTAAATAATTAAATATATTTATGACACAATGATGATGCAGTAATTACCTAATTAATGAAATATAAAAATAATTGATATTATAAATATTAAAATAAATGTAATTTGAGACTTCTTATGAGTTAAACTAATTTTATAGGTTAATATAACATATTATAGGAGGTTAGATGAATTTTTTTCTAAGTATTAATGCTATTATAAATTTAGAATAAACAAAATACCAAATTGTGTCACAATTGTCATAAAAGAGTTTTTAAAACAAATATTATATTATTAATTGATATTATATTCCTAAAAATATAAGGATAGACCAAAATACATATATAATGATTGGTGTATCATTAATGAACCACTAGGGGTTATCTTGGAAGTTTATAGTAACTTTATTAACAATAAATTATTAAAATACAAAGAGACATGGTAAATGTCAAACTATTTAACTAAGTGTTAAATCATAAAGATAAAGTTAATATAGTGACTCAAACCTGTATGAAACCTATTTTTTGAGTGATTTTTGACCCACCCCCACCATATACTTTAAATAACTCATTTTGGAGCCATTATAAACCCAAAATGAATTTTATTATAAAATAATATTTCTAGCTTTTCCTAAGGTGCCCCTCACCCCTCTTATAAAAGGGAACTCCCCCTTCTCTCTAATTAACACCTTCAAAGCCATTTTTCTTGGCCAAACCCTACCCAAATACCCTCTCAACTGCCCTCCATTCATCCTAGAGGCCTTCCTTTAGTTATAAATCCAACATAAGGATCCCTTTTGGTCAAATCAAAAGGAAGAACCCGAAGAAGAGGTAAATATTTCATCACCTCTTTCAAGTTCCTATTCTTCTTCAACTTCCTCTTTCTTTGGTGTTTCCATTATAAACTAATAACTCTATTATCTTAAATATAATTATATTTTATTATAAATATTGTACAACCATATTCATTATTCTATCCATCCTTTGAATGACATGTCACCATACGTGCGTACGTACGGCTAACCGTCTCCACATCGTGGTGTAATTGTTATTCAGTACATTATTATTTGGATGGGTATAATAATGATGTGTAATTGATATAAATAATAAATATAACATGATAATTATTCTGTATATATGATATAACATCCAATTATATATTATTTTAATATCAAAATAATAATATTGTCGCTCGTGCGTACGTACGGATTACCATCTCCACGAATGTGATGAGATTCATTCCCCATCGTAATCCATTCAAGACTAATTTTAATTAGATGATTAAAAATAATTTTTAAAGATTTAATTTAAATCTTAATATGAATACGATACATCCTATTAATAACAAACACTACTTACGAAACAAAGCATATAAAGGAAAATGAATCAGTTAACACCCGAAACGACAATAATACTAAAATATTATTAACAAAGAAATATTAAAAGATCATATATTATATCATATTAATGTACATGATTCTTGTATAATTTAATAACAATTTTTAGCCATTATAAATGAGGTTAACCTACCCTCGACCCAGGAAAAGTACAAAGTAAGGGGTTTTTATCTCACTTTTATTTCTGTGAGATTTCCATTGTTCACCACTGTTTTATTAAATGTGGTGTATTGTGTACTATCATTTGATATATATATATTTTCATGATTACATTTATATTCATTGGATTTATGCGATTTATTTGTTTGTTATTAACTTTTTTCCATACGAGTCGATTGATTACAATGATATAAGGGTTTTCATCTCACTTCCTATTTCTGTGAGATTCATGCCATGCAGCCATTATTTCCTTTTGTGTGGTGTATGTACTGCCCAATGATTATATTATTTGTGTAATATAATTTAATTTATGAGTAATTACATCTTAATTTTATGATCTATCTTTTATGGGATTTATGTTTCGTAAGTTACCAAATTGGTAAGGAAATTAAAATTTTCAATTTCCACTCATTCGGCTTTACGCATACTTCATTGATTATTTTACTCAATGATTATGTGTGGAATCACTATTTATTATTTGTGTAGTAATTTCCACTCCCCTTTCCATGGATATACTTTTGATACACATAATCACTCCATTGATAAATTCTCAAGTCATCGATATGAACTTCATAAGAGTAATTTTAACTCAATCTCTATTTATTGAGTTAAACATCGAATTCATTGGTGTTGTTTTTACAAGAATATGTGTGAATGTCCTCTGATTTACTAACACTAAATATCCAATAATATTGAGTGTGTTTATATTTTTCAAACATAATTATTTCATGTATTTATCCTTAACTAAAGAATACGGTCTTTATAAGATATTTCATCTCATTTTACATTCCATTGATACTTCTTTGTCGTTATACGCCAATTCACTTTTATATGGTGTATATAATGTACTTTGGAATAGTATATAATTAATCCCTTTATTCCCATGATATTATAAAGTATTTATTACCTCAATTATTTGTATTCAAGTGTCTCTCTTTTGGTTAGGAACTCTAACTAAAATAGCATCTTAAAATGTTTTAATGATTTATTATTCTAAATCTTTCTCATTAATGTCCATGTTTGAAAAAAGGTTTTAAGGATTTATTTATATGTAAATTAAAGTTTTAAAATTAAAATTCCTTTTCAAAGTTTTAATGTGGTATGGGACACTCTGGTTCAAAAATCTATTTTAAATAGCTTCTTGATAAATAGTGAGACTTTTAAATGTTTTCAAGAAAAAGGGGGATATTTCTCTCAAATAGTTTTGATGATTATTTTCATCTCTGTCAATATAATTCATTATTCTCTATTGGGGTTGATCTATTATAATAAAATCTTACATATTGTATTGAATGAGTTATGTTTGATTGTGGATGTGCTATTTTTATACCATTCAAGGTTTTTGTTAAAATATTGACATTTCGTTTGCTAGTTTCAATACGACTGTTTAGATTATCTTTCAACCTTTTCAAATAAGTAATGCATTGGACATAGTAAGTGACGGGTGGAGCCTGCTATAGCTCCTTGATGCATCCTTAGGTCTTAAAAGACAAACTAGTGTCTTGTCACAAGGCCTTGATAAAATATTATTTGTAGTCTTCGTACAAGGAATTGACTATGTGTTATGAATGTCTGGCATTATGCATTACATCATTATGATTGTGGCTATTGATATGGAATTTGGTTATTTGACTATTAGAATATCCATGTGAATAAGTAAATTGGATTATTTGATTTTATCATTTCCATATTATGTTGAAGTTCAAGTTTAAAAGGCTTTTGTTTTAGTCTTATGCAATGTCTTAAATGTTTATGCTTTTTTATGAAAGTTTCCAATATAATGATATCCTTATTGAGCATCTAATCTCACCCATTTCTATGTTTATTTTTCCGAGGATGTGAAGAAGTATATTATGACTGACTTAAAGGGATATTCTATGGGATATCAGTGTTTTATATGGAAGAAAATTTGTTTTATTTTTCCATTTTATGATGTAATGTAAAAATTATGAATGTATCTAGTACTTCCAATGCTACTAAAAAAATTGGTCTTTTGAGACTTGATCATTTGGGATCATACCAATGATAAGTAATAATGTACTGACTCTGGGGTTATGGGGTTAGGGCATTACAGTTGGTATCATAGGAAGTTTAGTACAAACCTTGGAAAATATATTTAGATAAACTCTGATTACAACACATAGCCCTAATATAGACTTTGAAGATTAGTATAGAAGAACATAATAAAATTTTTATATTGTAGAGATTTTGTGAGTTTTCTGAGAAATACATCCCTGTCTGGAAATGACCAGGTAGAGGTGAATATGGAAAATATGTAACCAGGGGTAAAACCCATAAACACCGATTTGAGCTAGACTCAAACAGGAACTGGTTCACGACAACGGGTCTTGCAGCACTCTTGGTTACGACACTCCCGGGGGATATTCTTAGGATAATTTAAATTTTATTTACAAATTTATTTGAAGGATTTTAATATAAGATGAGAATAAATGAACTTGGTTAATCTTACGGTGTTTCCTATTGAAAATAGGTGTCATGGTATTCTCTAAATGATTTTATGTGAACTATTACTCACACAATGATTTCTAGTTTTAGTCAATGGATGGATTCCAAGGAAGACATAATAACTTTGAGCATGATGTACATGGTGGGAACGGTGGTGGAAATGAGAAACAAAATGGAATTTTGATAGGCGTAGAATATATCATGTTCATGCCAAAATAGTTTTCCAAAAATATGATCAACAACATATATATTAACCAACTCCTGGACTCAAAAAGAAGAGAAAGGTGATGAATGATAAGAGCTCCAGCAGTAGAGACCCTGGAGAAAAGATTCCTCAATTTCCATCATGCAGGAAATGTGGAAAGAGACACCCAGGAAAGTGTCTCAACAGAACAAAGAAATGCTTTACATGTGGAAAAGAAGGACATAAATTAAATAATTTCAGAGGAAAAATGAAGAGTACTATGGAAGAAAATAAAAATGGTTCCAAAAATCCATTTACAGTCATTTGTCATAAATGTGGGGGACATGGCCATTACCTGAGTGAATTCCCTATTCAATAGGATATTTTCTTGGTCAATGAAGAAGCTATGTGGAAATAAATGGTTGGAGAAATGTTTAAAAGTATTAATGCTCCTTGTTGATGGGATTAAATTGGAATAATTTTCTCTTGTATTTGTAACCCTTCAGTTTGTCATGTGAAAATGATATTTGAGGAATAATTATCTTTTCTTTTATGGATATAGTTACAAATAACAGTTTGGTTTCATATGATCATTGGGTTTGAGGTAATTAAAAGTTATTATATTTTGGGATGAAAATTAAAGGTATGAGATAACATTTGTGGTTAAGTTATCTTATGGTTATTTTGGGGAATTTATCTCATTTTTGTAATGTTATAAAATATAGTTTTTAAAAATGTAAAACATGCAGACCATGTACAACCCATCGCGTCGGACAAAGATGTGGGAATCGAACCCACAACCATAGTGTGATTGGGATTTATCGCCTACCACTAAACTACGTGAAGTCCCTGGATAGTGTGACTAATTATTTTTAGTTAAATAATTTTATTGATCTATAAAAATTTGATTTGGGATCTTTTGTCTTATCAAATGAATACCCTTAGTATAGGAAAATTATTTGGTGATTAAGTGATACATGTTATTTTGGAAGATGTTTGCTCTGTTGGGAACACTATATGCCTAAGGAAAATAGAATATGATGGGATTTCATTAGAGTAATGGTGGATTTTTATCTATTTCTTATTGGGGATTTATAGTGATTTGGGTTATTTATGGAAATGATTAACCTATAATAGATAATATGTGATTATGATAATTACTTTTAAATGTGACTTTAAAAGTTGTTAATGTCATTTAGAGATACAATTTAACGCATAAGACTACCTAACAAAATTCTTCTATGTTTTGGGTTTCAATATTAGTTTGGATTATATTTAATGATTTTAAGTACAATTGTTTATTGAATGGTATTTATTTAACTTTGGGGTATTGTTGGTTTAATTTTAGAAATTAAGATTAGTGTTTTTCCTCTAAAGAAATATCCTTTTGGGGGATCATCCTATCTTGTACTAACATTTTTGGTTATGATTAATCTCTAAAGAGAGGGTAAAAATAGAGTTTATCCTTTATGGATCATGTGATTCTCAAGATGTTGATTCTAACTCTTTTGGTCTGACCAAGTCATCTTGAACACTCGTCATTTGAAAAAAAACACAAGTTAGTGCTAGAAATTTATTAAAGAATGAAACTCTACTTAAAAAGTAAGTATATCTCTTTATGTCCTTAGTCAATCTCATAAATAAATTCATCATCTTTATGAAATTTAACTTAAAAAAGAAAAAAATGTTGTCCATTTACTTTTCCTACTGGGAAACTAATGATCAATTGTCCCATAACAAGTTTGTGGATTTCTTATTGTCAACTTTCTCCAAATAATGTTTTCTATCAATCTCCATTAGAACATGACACTTAGTTTATCTTCCATATCCATGTTTTCTTACATGGAATCCTAGTATGGGTTATCTTGGGTGACCTTTTCCCTTCTCTTTCTTCCTTTTAAAGTGATAGTTTTATTGACTCTTTTTCCGATGTGGGACTTTCAATTATGTTCCCAAACCCAATTTTAAAAATTGTGATGATGCAATTTCCAAATGCAGGGGAAGAATGTAACACCCCAAGCTTCCATGGTACATTT
The DNA here is from genome assembly GCA_963277665.1 of Viscum album. Classification (NCBI taxonomy): domain Eukaryota; kingdom Viridiplantae; phylum Streptophyta; class Magnoliopsida; order Santalales; family Viscaceae; genus Viscum; species Viscum album. The sequence goes on along the minus strand of OY728135.1, from coordinate 1,640,514,810 downwards.
CCCTTTGAATAATTTAATAGCATGCATTGTACGCAACATCGAGATTCTAACACACCACGACCAATCAAACTAGCCGTTATGAATAGTAATACCCACTTTTTGAAATTTTATAAATTTTATCTTCCAAAATGGACTTCATTTTTTGGATTCGGAATATCTAAATTATCTTCGGTTGATTTTTTTTATTTCTCTTAAAACTTTCAATTTTTGATGAATAGTGAAAAACACTGAGTTATAGTTTAAAATGGAATTTTCATTTAAATAATTATTTATGTAATTTAAATTTAATTTAGGTCAAAAATGGATACATAATACCTATATAATTTCAATGCAATTCATTGGAATCAGTTTATAATAACTTTGGATATATAAAAAATTTATTGAACTTTTTACCGTCTTTTACCCACCTCCTAGGAGCATTTACAAATTTACATAAAACATAATCTTACCACTTCTATGAGTTTAATTTCAAAAATACAAGAGACGCGGTTGATATTAGTAAGTAAAATGTGGTTCAATAATTTGAAAATAATTTTTCATGAATAGTAAATGTTTTACCTTTATTTACCATGGTTAAAAGTAAATAGGGTAATTAAGGGTAAAAATGATATTATTATTACCATAACACATGTCCTAATTCTATTGGATAAGTTTAATTAGACCAAAAACAACCTTATGAATAAAATATGATCCTTTAGGTCCACTTGGAATAGATTAGGACATTTATTATTATTTAATTCAAAGAAGAGTTAAAACTGTTAAATTCAAAGTTTAATAACTAAACAATTTCTAATATATGGTTAAACATATTATAAATTCTACAATAAATATTAATTAGAAAGATAAAATTATTTCATACATAATGGTATTTTATTTATAATTTTTAGACATTAAATAATTAAATTTATTTATGACACAATGATGATGCAGTAATTACGAAATTAATGAAATATTAAAATAATTGATATTATAAATATTCAAATAAATGTAATTTGAGACTTTTTATGAAGTAAACTAATTTTATAGTTTAATATTACATATTATGGTTGGTTATATGAATTTTTTAATTAATAATGCTGTTATTAATTTAGAAAAAAAAATACAAAATTGTGTCAAAATTGACATAAAGGAAATTTTGAAACAAGTATTATATTACTAATTAATATTTTATTGTTAAAAATATAAGGTTTGGAAAAAATACATATATAATGATAGCTGTATCATTAAAAAACTACTTGGGTTTCTCTTTGGAAGTTTATAGTTAGTTTATTAACCATGTAATATAAACATACAGAGAGACATGGTAAATGTAAAACTATTTAACTAAGAGTTAAATCTAAAAGATAAAGTTAATATATTGACCCAAACTTGTATAAAACCTATTTTTTGAGTTTTTTGAGACCCATACCCACCATATACTTTAATTAACTCATTTTTGAGCGATTATAAACTGAAAATTATTTTATTATAAAATAATATTCCTAGCTTTTCCTATGGTGCCCCTAACCCCTATTATTAAAGGTCACTCCCCCTTCTCTCTAATTCACACCTTCAAAGCCATTTGGCTCGGCCAAACCCATTGAAAATACCCTCTAAACTGTCCTCCTTTAAATCTAGAGGCCTTCCTTTATTCAGAAAGTCATCCTAAGGATTCCTTTTGATCAAATCAAAAGGAAGAACCTGAAGAAGAGGGAAATATTTTAATCACCTCTTTCAAGGTTCATTCTTCTTCCACTTCCTATTTATTTGTTCTTTACATTATAAAATAATAACTCCAGTATCTTATATATAATTTTATGTTATTATAAATATGGTACAACCATATTCATTATTTTATCCATCCTATGAATGACATGTCACCATATGTACGAACATACGGCTTACTGTCACCAAGTCGTGGTGTAATTGTTATTCAATACATTATTATTTTGATGGGTATAATAATGATGTGTAATTTATTTAAATAATAAATATAACATGATAATTTCTCTGTATATATGATATACCATCCAATTATATATTATTTTAATATCAAAACAATGATATTTTCGCTCGCGCGTATGTATTGATTACCATCTCCACGAACGCGATGAGATTCATTTCTCATCGTAATCCATTCAAGATTAATTTTCATTAGATGATTAAAATAATTTTGAAATACTTAATATAATTTTTAATATGAATAAGATACATCCTATTCATAACAAACACTACTTACGAAACAAAGCATATAAAGGAAAATGAATCACTTAACACCCGAAACGACGATAATACTAAAATATTATTAAAAAAGAAATATTAAAAGATCATATATGATATCATATTAATGTATATGATTCTTGTATAAATTAATAAAAATTATTTCACTATTATACAGGAGTTTAACCTACCCTCAACCAAGGAAAAGTACAAAGTAAGGGGTTTCTTATCTCACTTTTAATTTCGTGAGATTTCCATTGTTCGCAACTTATTTATTAAATGTGGTGTATTGTGTACTATCATTTGATATATATATATATTATCATGATTCTCTTTATATTATTGGTATTCTATGATTCATTTTTCTTTTATTAACTTTTGGCCATATGACTCGATTTATTACAACAAAGTAAGGGTTTTCATCTCACTTCCTATTTCCGTGATATTCATGCCATACAACCACTATTTCCTATTGTGTGGTGTATGTAAATCCCAACGATTGTATTATTTGTATAATATAATTTAATTTATGATTAATTACATCTTAATTTTATGATCCATCTTTCGAGGAATGTATGTTTCGTAAGTTTCCAAATTTGTAATGAAATTACAAATTTCAATTTCCACTCATTCGGCTTTACGCATACTTCATTGATTATTTCACTCCATGATTATGTGTGAAATCACTATTCATTATATGTGTAGTAATTTCCACCCCCCTTTCTGTGTATATACATTTGATACACATAATCACTACATTGATAAATTCTCAAGTCATCGATATGAACTTGATAAGAGTAATTTTAACTCAATCTCCATTTATTGAGTTAAACACCCAATTCATTCGTGTTGTTTTTACAAGAATATTTGTGAATTTCATCTGATTGATTTACACTAAATATCCAATAATATTTAGTTTATTAATATTTTTCACACATAATTTTGTCGTTGGTTTATCATTAACCTAAGGATATGGTCTTTATAAGAGATTTCATCTCAATTTACATTCCATTGAGACTTCTTTGTTGTTATACACCAATTGACTTTTATATGGTTTATATAATGTACTTTGACATATTATATCATGAATTCCTTTATTCCCATGATATTATAATGTTTTTATTACATCAATTATTTGTATTCAAGTGTCTCCATTTTGGATAGTAACTCTAACTAAAATATCATTTTAAAATGTTTTAATGATTTATTATTCTAAATCTTTCTCATTAATGTCCATGTTTTAAAAATGGTTTTAAGGATTTATTTATATGGACATTAAAGTTTTAAAATTAAAATCCTTTTAAAATTTTCAAAGTGGTATGGGACACTCTGATTCAAAAATCTATTTTAAATGGCTTCTTGATAAATAGTGAGACTTTTAAATGTTTTCAAGAAAAAGGGGGATATTTCTCTCAAATAGATTTGATGATTATTTTCATCTATGTCAATATCATTCATTATTCTCTATTGAGGTTGATCTATTATAATACAATCTTCCATATTGTATTGAATGAGTTATGTTTGACTATGGATGTGCTATTTTATTACCATTCATGGTTTGTGGTTAAAATATATACATTTCATATGCTTGTTTTAATACGATTGTTCAGATTATGTTTTAAACTTTCCATATGAGGAATGCATTGGACTTAGTATGTGATGGGTGAATCCCGCTATAGCTCATTGGTGCATTGGTAGGTCTCATGAGACAAACTACTGTCTTGGCACAAGGCCTTGACAAAATCTTATTTGTACTCTTGGCACAAAGCCTTGACTATGTCAATATGAAAGTCTTTCATTATGCATTCCATCATTATGAAAGTGGATATTGATATTGCATGTGATTATTTTACTGTTAGAATATCCTTGTAAATAAGTAAATGACTTTATTTGATTTTATCTTTTCCATATTATTCTTAAGTTCAAGTTTGAAAGACTTTTTTTTAGTCTTATACATTTTCTTAAATGTTTATGCTTATTTATGAAAGTTTCCACTATAATGTTATCCCTACTGAGCATCTAAGATCACCCCTTTCTATGTTTTATTTTTCCCATCATGTGTAGAAGTATATTATGACTGACCTGCAGGGATAGTCTATGGGATCTTAGTGTTGTCTATGGAAATAATGTTGTTGTAGCTTTCCATTCTATGATGTAATGTAAACCTTATGAATGTATCTAGTACTTCCAAGGCTACTAAACTAATCAGTCTTTCGAGACATGGTCTTTTGTGATCATATCCATGATACATAATAATGCACCGACTCTCGGCTTCTGGGGTCATGGCGTTACATTAAACAAAAAAGATAAGAATATAACAATATTCAATACTTTTCTAAAAATTATTGGATGATGGGTATTTGAACCAACAACATATTATCTTCGAATTAAATTAGATTTGGACCATTTTAAATCCAAATTAAAATTAGAATAAATTAATAGTTTGAGAATTTCCAAATGTGCACCTCTCCTCTCTTATAAAAGGACACCTCCTCACTTTCATCTGCACTCTATTTTGATCCATCATGCTCAGCCAACCCCTACCCATTTCTCTTCTAAACTTCCCTAGTAACATTCTAGAGGTGTTGGTCTCCTCAAAAGACAAACTCTAGTGCCCTAAGAAGAAATTTAATTGACGAACATCGAGGAAGAGGAGTTTCATATACATACAGAAGAAATCGAACCTAAGGTAAGAAATAAATTTCCAAATATAATTTTTATTTTATATCATTTATTAGAATATATTTACTGAGGGTATAATTATCATCAATATCTATGTTTTCTAAAAAATTGTTCAGAAAATGTTTACTATTTTGTTATGTATGTTTACTGTCATTTTTACCAATTTTTGACTTTTACTACATGGTATGGAAGGAATATTTCCCTTTTTACTATACTAGGTACTTTTTTACTTTTCGGAAAAATTACAAGGAGAATATTTTTTTAACTTATATGGAATGAAAGAATTTATACATCTTCGTAATGCCTTAATTCCATGAAGATTCTTATAGACTTTTTCAAATGTATCTTCAACCAAATTCCTTTCTTTTAAATTTTCTTTACCATTTTGTAAAAAGAAATAATTTTTGAAGAAGAATGGATATTTTCCACAGGAATTAATTTCAAGTGTTTTATAAAAATTATTTCCCATATAATATGGCACACATTAAATAGGGTTGTGTTTCTATCCCTGTTATTTCTATGATTTTATTATCTTAATGATGGATTGTTATTTAAATGGATTATGTTATGATGGAATGATTTTTAAGAAACCCAATTTAATACTAAGTTTCTGCTATGATGAATGGTTTATGTTTTTGTGGAACATGTAAGAATGATTTCATTATGAGATGGGTGGGACCTATATCTCACTCCAATGCATTGGGTAAAGATTTATATCTCGTGAGATAGACATGACTGAAACAACAAGTAAATATGATTTAGTAATTTAGGGCTAGAATGACAAGTAAATCTGGTTCAGTAATACATGCCTGGAACAACAAGTAAACCTAGTTCAGTAATGGACTTTTTCCACTATGATGGTCTTGGTAGAAATTCCTTGGCTATAATAGAAATCATGTTATGTGCTTATTAGTTTTTCAAAATTACATGTTTTATAACAATTTGATTTTATCACGGTTAATGTTCCTTTATTAACCATGCCTTATATACTGCCATGATTTATTTTATGACTCTATATTTTGATGTTTAAACTTTATTTTCATGTTTTTATATTCAAAATTTAATGGATTTTTTTATGTTCTCCAGGTTTACCCTTATTGATCATTTGATCTCACCCTTTTTATGTTTTCTTTTCCCTAGGATATAAAAAAAGGTTTTTAGTAAGAAAAAAAAAGAGGAAAATATTTATGGTAGATGTTGAAGATCTTCCACCATGATTATAATATTATGTACCATGTTTCTAAAGACACTAAACTAATAAGGTCATTGGGAATCTGTTTGTGCCATGTATTGATTATTCCGTAAAAGAAATATAATGTCCATGTACATCAAACATAGCAGTACATAAGGCATAGATCATAAGGGAACATTAACCATGAAAGAATAACATAGGAATAAAACATGTAATTTTGGAAAACTAATAATCACATAATATTATTTCTATAGTAGCCAAGGCAGTACTTCCAAGACCATCATAGTTGACAAGTCCATTACTAAACTGGGTTTACTTGTCGTTCCAGCCATGTATTACATATTCATATTTACATGGCATTCCAGTCATTTCTATCTCATGAGATATAAATCTTTACCCAATTCATTGGAGGGAGATATAGGTTCCACCCATCTCAAAATGAAATCATTCTTACATGTTCCACAAAAACATAAACCATTTATCAAGGCATAACCGAGGAAATAAAATGAGTTTCATAAAAATCATTCAATCATAACATAATACATATAAAATATCATTTTATCGTTAACATAATCAATTCATAGTGATAATAGGGATAAAAACATAACCCTATTTGATGAGCGCTCTCTTAGATTCGAAATAATTTTGATAAAATACTTGAACTTAATTTCTGAGTAAAATATCATTTCTTCTTCAAAAATGACTTCTTTTTTCAAAATGCTGAGAAATTTTAAAAGAATGTAATTTAGTTGAAAATAAATTTTAAAACATGTAGAGGAAACTTCATGGAAATAAGGCATTATGAATATGTAAAAATTCGTTCATGTTGTATAAGTTAAAAAAATATTCTCCTTGTACTTTTATCAGAAAATTTAAGAAGTACCTCGTATGGTAAAAAAGAAATATTCCTTCCATACCATGTAGTAAAAGTCAAAAATGGGTAGAAATGACATTTAAAATCATATAATAATAGGAAAAAAATTTATGAACAAGTTTATAGAAAACATGTACACGGATGATAAATATACACCCATTAAATACATACGAATAAACAATCTCAGATAAAAAAGAGATTTGCGAAGTTATCCCTTACCTTAGGTATGATTTATTCTATTTGTGTATGAAACTCTTTTGTATTGGGTTTAACTGTATTATTAACTTGTAACAGAACCAGAACAATATTTAGGATATCATATTTGTTTTACTTATGACTTTATAATACTCGTTCCTTTGTCCAATCCATGTTAAAGCAACGATTTGGGAAATAATCATTTTATTTATTGTACGTGTTTGGACATGTAATTATTGATATTATTACATAGATCATGATTTAATTATTTTCAAAATGTAAATCATGATTTATATATAATATATATTCCTTATATAAATATATATATATAATATAGATAAATGAAATGGAATAGACCATTCATGGAGATGATAGGTCGTACGTACGCCTGAACGTTGCTTTCATTTCATTATTAAATTGAATGGAAGTAATTAAATGAAAGATATATATATATATCCTATATAATTGTTATTTCATATATTTTATTATCATTTTTTATATATACTTTATAATCATTCTTGAATGGTTAACATGTAGAATGAATCTTATCACGTCGTGGATACGGTAAGTCGTACGTATGCACGATCGACGACATCATTCACATAATTATTTAATTGTATTGAATTGGAATGTGTATAATATCTTAGATTTAGTATCATGTTATAATAATCATAGATAGTTATTATTTACACCGTTATACATATCCATGTAAGGTGGTGCTGAAAAATATATTACACTACGTCGTGGAGATGGTAAGTCGTACGTAGGCACACGTGGTGATTTTGTTTTTCATAGGATGGAGAGATAGTGAAATAGGATTGTTTAATATTTATAATAACATATCAGTATATGAGTTATATAGATATTACTACTATTTAATGAAACAACTAATGAATAGGAAGTATAAGGAAAAAATTGAAAGAATCGGTAGAAGAGGTTACCTCTTCCCCGATGTGCCACCTTTAAATTTCCTCTAATGGAACTGGAGATGGTCTTTTGAGGGAACCAACACCTCTAGAATGTAAATAGGGAATTTCAGAAGAGAAATTTCTAGGTTTTGGCCAATATTTATGGCACAAAATAGAGTGAATAGGAAAAGGAGTATGTTCCCTTTTATAAGAGAGCAGAGGGGAACTTTAGGAAATTCTCAAAATATTAATTTATTATAAATTCAATTTCAATTAAAAATAATAGAAAACTTATTTAATTAAAAAATAAAATAATTTTGGTTCTAATAAACATAATACACTATGTTTTAGATAAGTTTTGAATATTTTTCTATCCTTATGTTTTTTATTTAACCCTTCTTTTACCCTCTTTAATCTTATCGTGGTTTCATGTTATTTACATATTGTGGGTTAATTTAATTACCATATCATGTAAAACGACCCAAAAAAGCTATTTGTGACATATTTGGACTTATATTAACCATTTGGATGAATCATAGATTTTTAGTACTTTAATATCATTTAATGAAGTTTTTTTTTTAATTTATGAATTATGTAAATTTTGGATACTATTCATACATGGATTTTTTTAAAATTCATAAAAACATGATTCATTCGAACAAAATGCATCAAATAATTCCTAATATGTCTATTTCATCATTAAAATTCTTGTATGGAATCAAAATTTTAAAATTTAATTTATCTTAATATTTACAAAATCATTTATTTTAATCATTAATTAATGAAGTAATCACTACATCATAATTTTGTCATAAATAAATATATTTATCTAATGTCTAAAAATTATAAATAAAATACCATGATTTAAGAAATAATTTTTTATTTATATTTCCAATTTATGTACAATTTTATCATTTATATAACCCTATATTAAAATCAATTTAGTAAAAGATATATATTTAGGTTGTAATTATCATTACTTTAATTTAATTATTATAAAATGTCATTTTCATATCCAAGTGAATCCATGGGGTCCCGAAATCAACCCAAGGATGCCCATGGTGAGAAATATCTCATAAAATAGGAATAAATTTTTTTTACTGTAGTTTAATATTATTAAAATATTAATTTGTACCCTTATTTACCAGATTTACACATTAACAAAGGTAAATAAATTAATTACTAATGTTACTATTCCTAATGTCCAAAAATAAAAGGTACCTATTTAAAAAATTTGAACCTTATGATTTCAAATATGGAATGCATTTTTCTATATTCAAAAAAAAATTAGTTGCAGTAATTAATTTATAATTAATTCACATTGTTAGAACCAAAAAGCGGGTTCTTAAGAAATAATAACTAAAAAAAGATTGACATGTGTTTATGTCCAATTTAAAAGTGAAATTAATTACAACGAACAACTTTATATTAGACTGTTAAAATATAATCCAATTACAGTTTAAAACCAATTAAAAATATAATCTTACTATATGAATAAATTAGAATAAAAATGCATTTTCGAATTAAAATGCAGTATTTTTTACTATTCATTAAAATATTAATTTTATTAGAAAAATACCAAAAATTTAACAAAAGTAAAATTTTATTCTCTAACTCCAAATAAAAATTTATTTTTTTTCAAATTTAACATTCAAAAGTGTCAAAAACTATATTTAAAATGGGTGTGACATCAAAAGGTGTTAAAATTTCATTTTTTTAAAAACACTTATTTATCTGAAAAATTGCTTTTTTTCTCATATGATGTTCTTAAAAATGTTTAAGATTAATACTAATGTATTATTAAATTAAAAATGAGGTTATTAATATTCATAATTTCTTGTTTATATCTCATTAAATAATAATATTTTAATAATATATCATTCTTTAGTGAAACTCAGTATCGCATACAACACAAGCTATCGAGGAAGGTCTCTTTTGCGTGAAACGAAAGAAAAGTCAGTGTTGCGTGTAGTAAAATATTCCTTTGGTGTTGTGTATAACATAATACAAACATATTTCATTTATGCATTGAACAAAATATATACTCAATGTTTTTTAAAATAAATTCTATCAATCGAACTTGAAATTGTGTGTAACACAAGCCAAGAATAATGTTACATATCCTGCAAGATAATATGGTGTTGCATATAGAGAAAGCAAATATTGTTGTAGTGTGTAAAACAAGACATTTATGAAATTAAAAAGAATCCATCTCATACATTCTTTTGGTGTGACATTCTTATCCTTAGTGCTTTCAGAGTCTAGGAAATCAACATACTACTCTTTGATTTGTTTCAGGAGATGAGTCCCTTTCTATTCGAGTCAACATCCCCTCTACCTTGTTTGTTCCTGCCTAATTAAGAATCTCAAGGTGTTTTGTATCTTCATGAATCGTATCATAATAACATACAATTTTATCTTGAATATCATTGCCACAATAAATTGTTTTTCTGAAAAAAAAGGAGCAGATTTACATTCATTTTATTGATCAACCACCACTTGATAATCTACCAGAATACTTGTCTTCTTGTAAAACATAAGTTCAAACCCCTCATTATCCATGAAAGGTTTCAAAAATCTTGAACAAATTTAGAAATCAATATAGAATCAAATTCTAATATTTTCTTACCCTTTCAGTTACCTGAAGTATCCATCCTTTCTTGTGAAAGCTATTGATCAACCGTGTTTTTTATATCTTATTCTTTAATTTGTTCAACTAGTAATTAATTATCACTACTTATAATTTGAGTATCCATTTGAGTCTTCTTCAGGTTTTTACTTCATCCATTGGTATACATATCAGAATTATTGAGATTATCATCTTCATTATGATGGAATCCCATTTTTTGTCTTAGTCACAGATGTAGAGGCATTAATATTAGATGAATCACTTGGAAGGCTTCCCTTCTCATCATCCATTGGTTTGACTGAGACTTCAAGAATAGGTCTATATTTATCTCCCTTATATTTTAAATTATGAGCATAAATATCATTTACATCATCAATAATAAAATTTTCATTCTTATCATGAGGTAGCTGAATCTGAGGAACAACATTTGTCTTCTGAATAGATGCATTTTTACTCTTCTTCAGACTATTTTTCATATAATTTATAGGTATAAAGAAGAAACTAAACAAAATAGAGTGCCTATAGTTAGATGATTTATGACCTATAATATTACATTTCTTACAAAACAAATTGTGTCCTCATACATGATCATCAACTCAATAATATCATCATTAGTTTCAAACATTACTTTGTCAACTAGATCCAAACATAATTCAACCTCTACTAAGAACCTAGAAAAGTGTCCATATCTTTACACTCCCATTTCATTATCAATTTTAATTAAGATACTCATATAGAGTGAAATTTCATAAATAATTTTAGGATTCCAAGGAATCCAATTCAACTCATATACCCTTAACCAAATTTGAGTAGTGGTGTTACCAACCTCAAATGGATTGAAATTTTTATCCCATTAATAAAGGTGGATAATAACTGGTTTTAGGGAAATTTAACCAAAACCCTAGGCTTATAATTTCAGATATTTATAGGGGTAGAGAATATGGAAATATCCCCATCCTAATAAGACACATTTCTAGGAGGAAAATCCCTAAATCGAGGAAATGTGTTCCTTAATTTTGTCTATTTTTAGAGGTCGGGGTCCTTTAGGAATAAAAAGTCAAGCAATAATTGAGTAATATCCTATTTTAAGCTGGTATGAAATAAATTTATGTTCTACTTTGATATATTAAACATTTAATTTTCTTCTAATGAAATAATAGGTCACTCCATTTGAAGAGGGGAATTATTGATCCATTGTGATTCCCTCGATCTCAGTATCACCATGTCATGCCTGAGTCTGATGGTCCAACCCGACACCATAGAGTTGATTAGAATTGAACCAACCTATAACAATAAACCTATAATCCATGAATAAGAAGGATATAAGTATCAAAATATAGAAGTGAAACCCTAATCGCCTTCATCTTTTAGAGAGAGATTCTCTCGGAGTTTCTCGATTATCACAGATCCTCTACCTTTTTCAACCATTATTTTTTGAGATTGTTTATGATTATACATTCATTGATGAATTATTATGATATATATCTCAATAATTCCAATAAATTTTCAAACCCTCAAGATATGAATTCAATATCCACATAATGGCACCATTTTCCCATTCTTTTGTACATAAGATAATGAAGAAAATTGTTTTTTGAAAATATGAATTTATTTATCCATTCATTGATAAATCCATTTTGTTTCAGAACCATGATTTCTAAAAATTATTTCAAAAAATTATCTGTTTTATACTATGATTTGAAAGGAAATTTTTACCCATTTTTTACCTTTTACAAAATTGTTTTAAAAGGAATCTTCTTATCAATTTTTGGTCAAGAAATTTTTCTAAACTTTTAAGGTAAAAAGGGAATGTTCATCATGTATGAACATATCTTCCATCATGACTATCATTTCCGTGAATCTTCCATTATATTTCTACAAGATTAATTTTAATGAAAACTATTTTTTCATAATATTCTAGACAACCATTGTTGTTAAATTTATTTTCAATTATTTATTTTCAAAAATATTTATGTTTAAAAAAGTAATTTAATCTTTTTCAAGTCTTCTTCATAAGTTTTCAAATTATTTTAAAAGAAATGGTTTTCAAAATGTTTTCTTATTAATTTTATAAGTTTTAAGGGAAAATTTTTTTCAAAAAGTTTTCATGTTCTATTTATATTTTTCAATGAAAAAATTTCCAAAATTCTTTTAAAGCTTTATTTATAATTGGTAATGTTTAATTTCAGAAAATTTATTTTCAAAATTTTTTATGTTTTAAAGTTTCTTTTTCAATGAATAAAGGATATTTTCCCAATGAAAATTTTTCAAAATATATTTCAAATTATTTTCCATCTAATATGAATCAATTGATAATACTCATAATCCAAAAGTTTCAATATTGTTATTTCTTAAATGTTTATGTTTTGATGGAATGATTCTTATGACAGCCTTTTCTCATCCACGGGTTATATGATTTTGAATCATGATTCTTTCCTTGGGTTCTAATTTAATTAAATTATTTGAAAACATATCTATTTTCTATAGGTTATTATGTGATTATATGTTAATGATAACCATTTTATTTCATGGTTTATGATTTTTTTATGAAACTCATATATTTTTATGGTTTATGTTATAATGAAAGTATTATTATCCTACGGTACATGTAAGTATTATTTTGTTATGTGATGGGTGTAACCTATATCTCCCTCAAATGCATTGGGTAATGATAAATGGTATATGATGTCAAAGGGTACCTGAGTTATAGCACATTCCTGAAAACAAGAATGTACATAGGTTGTACCCAAGAATGAATGAGGGTGAAAATTGTTTATCCTAATCTTGAAAAATAATTTGGTGTACAGGTTGTAGCCTTGGAAGGAATGTATGAGGATGAAAATTGTTTATCATAATCCCAAAATTTAAAGGGGACATGGGTTGTTAACCTAATCTTGAAGTATGTACATGGGTCGTAGACCAATCCTAACATGTTATAAAAGTCTTTGTAGGTATCCTTTACATAGTATTTTCTTATTTTATGTGTATGCCAAAATTACATGTTTTATTCCTATGTCCTGATTTCATGGATTATGTTCTTTATTTACTCATGATTCATGTATTATGAAATGATATGGTTTATTCCATGATTCATGCATATGATCGTTGATATGTAGGCTATGATCTTCTAATATTATGTTCACATTCTCATACCCCTTTGCCCATGTTTATGCTTATATATATCCATTGTTCACCCATAATAATTATCTGAGCTCACCTCTTTTTATGTTTCATTCCCCAAGTTATGAAGATATGTATTACGTATTATGTGACTAAGAAGGGTGAGAGTCATGAAGAACCTAGTGGAAGATAATTTAGCTCCAACATCTACCATCATTTATGTTTACATGTTTCCAAAGGCACTAGACAAGTTTGGTCTTTCGGTGACTATTTTTATAATGTATTAAGTATTCTATAAAAGATATAGAAGGTAAATGTATGAAAATAGAGGGTTTTATTTTTGGCATTAGATAAATTTTTCAGTGAACCTTTGGAAACTAGGATGATAAAACATTAGGGAGATCCTTAGGAATATTTATAAGGATATTTCTATGGATTTATTTAAGGATGACTTGACTTTTAGGAAAATTTCCAATAATTTAGTTGAAATATATAGTGAGTGTTTTCATAGAAATGAATACATTTTCCTATAAAACAAGTGGATTTGGATTTGGCGTATATATACCTAGGGGTAATAACTCTGAAAAGGTGGGTGAGGCTTGGCTCAGTGTAACCTGGTAAACGACAAAGGGCATTGCTTCACAACTGGTTTGACACTCCCACGGAATATTCTTTGGGAATTAGAAAAATCTGTATAAACCTTAATTTAGTATTTAAATATATGATGACTATAAATAACCTAGTATAAACCTATGTTTTCATAGATTAAATATGTAGGATATAATATTTAGAAACCCTATAAGTAATTTTTCAAGATTATATGGTATCTTAATATGATAAATGTTTCTCACACTATGTTTTCTAGTTTTAGTCAATGGATATAAGTATAATGACCATGGATAACATTTTATGTTTTTGATGTGGAAGGTATAGGAATTATGTAAATAAATTTCCCAAGTGTAAATCTCATAAAGAGAATCAGGAAGGTGGTATGAGTATTGGTTATACTTCTAAAGATAAAGACATTGCAAACAACATGTGAAATGTATGTGACATTCGTCCAATATTTTTTACAATAAACATAATAATCATAATTAGATAGAGGTTGAGTAACCTTAAGACATGATTCATATATCACATTCTAGGAAAGAGGTATTATGTAATAATTTGAGGAAGCTAGTGCAATGATTTAAGAATAATGTTTGATGAATGAAGTACTTATGTTTTGGAATTCAAAAATTATGTTATATGAATCATGAAATATATAATTATTTTTTAGTATTAGTTTTATTTAATGAATGAAAAATATATTTTGAATGGTGATTAAGACTTAGAAAAGATATATACTTATTAAGGGAAGTTCACCCTTAATATGATCACAATGTTGATAAAATTATTTTCATCTTGGATAAAGAGATTATTGATTTTGAAAAAGTAAAATATATATCAATAATTACCCTATATCTAACTAAGGATTTTATGAAAAATTAGTCTATGTATTCATGGGTGAAGTTTAAAACTTTTTTATTTATGGAATATATCGATTAATCCTTGGAATAAGGAAGAGTTAATATTTTCAAAAAGAATTTATGGTAATTCAGTTTATTAAAATGATTCAAGAGAATACATTATGAAGGGATTATCATGTTTGGAATGTGACAACCTATATCTAAATTGTGATATTTTTAGAATCAATTTTAATATTTTTTGAGACTTTATTTCTAAAGTTTTAGATTATAATATTTTAGAAGGGTTATAAGGTTAACCATTCATGAAAGTTTAAGTTAAACATTGGAAAAAGTCTTTATGTATTGAGATTTTATTTAAAAATTTGGTTAAAATGATATTTACTGATTAACCTTATTTCAAGGAATTAAATCTTATTTATTTTGGAATTTATATTAGTGTGGCTTTATAAAAGGAAATCATTTTTGTCAGGTGGAAACTAATAATGTCCTGTAAGGCTTTGGGTCTTGAACCTATTACCAAAGGATGATAAGGGTTTCATTCCTACCACTAGCCTACGCAATGTCCTATTTAGTGTATAATTATTTTTCATGAGTAAATATTTATGATGAAATAGTTGTGTTACTTTTTATGTTTAGAGGTTATTGTATCAACCATATTTATTTTAATGTATATTTAGGTACAAAAAGTTATACTTTTCATTCTTTCATGAGCTTTAAGAACTTATAAAACTGTATTTTAGTGCTTTAGACATCAAAGATAATTTCTATAAATCCATTTCATGAAGTAATGGATGAATTAGAAATAGAGAAATCACTAATAATGAATTATTTTTTAATGCAATATATCAATTAGGAATATTTCCTTATATTATTGGTCAATAAAAGAATTACTCAACATTAAAATAATGATAAAAATTGATCCCCTAATACCTGCATTTTTTTTGAACTGGTGGCCTTTTAAATCATCACAGATTTAATACGTTGTGCACCTAAAAATTTATTTTCTCATTCACATGTTTTTGATGGATGACCTCAATCACTCCCTGAAAATATTTATGTTTTTCCTCCATGTCCAATCTTCACTCCCGAAATATGTTCTCATATATGGAAACCTAGTCATATGTTACCTTAGATAACCATTATGGTTTTGACTTTACCATTTTAAGGGTTGTTTTAGAATTCATTTTTATTTAGTCATTTTATATGAATGAATCTTTCAAGTATTAAACCTTGGATAACCTATAAAAATTTTGAGGGAGAAATTCATTTTAAGGGGTGTATAATCTAATAATTTGAGTTTTTATGAACTTTTTTCCAAATTAATTAGTTTTTATTGATGTATTTCATGGCAGTAAGACAAATAATCCTTTCATATGGCATTGACTTGGTATAAATTACAAGCTAGACCAACTCGATGTAGGTTACATGAAACACCGAATCGACATACATTACATGCAATAATGAATCTGTGTACATTACATGAAAAATCAACTCAGCTTACATTACACTCAATACTGACTTGGTTTATTTTACATAAAACTCTGAATTGACCTATGTTACATGCAACACAGACGTGTTGTAAAATACATCAAACCCTATGTTTCTATGAAATATTTTTTCTGTTATAATTATTTAAACAAGATAATTATAACCTAGCTGTTAATCATAGTAATATTAATATTAATAACTACTTTTAAAATATTGTTCATAATGTTTTTATATAAATAAAACAATTTGGTAAAAATATATATAATTTTGTGTAAAGTCCTTATATGTTTAAAAATTATATTTTCTCAAATAAACTATTTTTCATGTCTTTCTGTGAAAAAAAATAAATTTAATTTTAGAAACATTTAAAAAATTTATTTGACAAAATAAAATTTTTTCTTAATTTATAATTTCTAAATTTTCTTGAGGTAAATATTTGGGGTTTTTCTGAGAAACTTCATTTTTAGATGAATAGTTAAAAATAATGAATTTTAATTCAAACTTTCTTTTTAATCTAATTTATTTAAAAGGTAAAACTATATTTTAAATTGGATTAAATGTTTAATTATATAATATTTTTATCAATTAATCTAATATAGGTCATTATAACCAATTTTGAATTGAAATTGTATGTAAAAACTTAGCAAAGTTTTGATTATTTTTACTTTAAAAACCTATACTGTCATCCCATTAGTAAGATTAAATTTAAATTAATTTCTACTAATTATATGATTGGAATGTGGAAAATGTATTAAGTATTTGGAATCATAATAATTTATAATTTATAATAAGGTAAAATTAGTTTTTTACCTAAAATATTAGTGAAATTGATTAAAATTAATTACAATGATTAAGAGAAAAATTATGTTAACAAAGTACTGAGGCTAAAATTTAAGACACAAAAAGAACTAGAAATGTGTACAAGATCCATTGGCTAGAAATTTTAGACCCTATAATCCATTTTATAGAAATTATTTATTATTGGATCCACTTGACATGTTAAAAATGTGTATGGAATTGCTTTGTTAAAATATTACAAGAGTGTCACTCCTCGTCCACTATAAAAATTCCTTCTCTCCTCCCACTTCTTCACACCTCTAAAACAACTAAGTTTCAGCCAATATATACTCAAATATCCTCACCAAAACCCTCCATTCCTCTATTAATCCTCTCTTTTGGAATAAATCCGTCCAAGGAATCCCTTTGGTGTACACCAAAATGATCTACTTGATTATGAGGGAACACCCTATCTGAAGCTCCTTTAGTTTTATTTTCATTATCCATGCACAAAAATATTATTATTCCATAATTTTATAAAAATAAGAATCATAAATATACTAGTATAGTTTTATTATAAGGGTTTATCTTAAACATACACACTCTTCCATCTAATGGGCAACAAATATACTATTTACCTATGCGACGAACCACCACCTCACGAAACAATGGTTGTTCATTTTTCCTTTACAGTTTCTCATGTTGAAAATTATGATTGAAAATATATATATATATGATATATATAATATTTATAATGTATTTATTATTCTTTAGTTTTCTTTTATAACATTCCATTATGCTTTTCAACTTTTTTAAATATGATATTAAATTTGAGGAATTATGGACTACCGCCCCCTCAAATCGATGTGATTCGTTCACACACTACATGGAATATATTAGAGATTTATTTAGTTAAATTATATGATATATATATAACATAATAATTATATATTAATTATTTTTTATACTTATACACAAATATTTTATTTCCATTCTTTATTTCAATATAATAATAAAACAGAAACAGTGTTCATGCGTATGTACAACCTACTGCCTCGATGAATGGTATATTTCATTTCATAATTATATATTCTATAGATTATTATAATAAAAATATAGTAAATGTAAATTATAATTATATCATGGTTTACATTATTTAAATCATGATATATGTATAAGAACCAGAGATATTACATATTATGACACAGGTGAAAAAACCAAGCGAATATTACCTGAACCGTAACCATAACATGAAATTGATAAGAAGGGGGTAATATAATATCATAATAAAAAAATATATGGTATTATATATAATAATATTATCCTTTAAAATATATTTAATAAACTTAAATATCTTATGAATGAGGTGTGAATGTGTTCTTCGAGAGTCAAGACACAAAGTAACGGGATTCCATCTTGCATTTTATTTCTATGACATACATGCCTTAATTACCACTCATTTTTTTTATACAGACCATATATATATTATATTATTATTATAATTACTTTTATGTGTATTTAAATTTCAATTTAATGATATTTATTTCATGGGTTTTATGTTTTAAAAGTTACTAAATCGGCAAAGGAACTTTGTCTAAATTTTTCTTTCTTTGAGACACATGACATTTCATACACCAATATTTTTATCTATGGTGTATATACTTCCTTTTGATATTTTATATCATGAATAAATTTATATTCGTGAAATTTTCAGATTCAATTAATTTTATTCTTTCCATCATGAATTAAAGTTACAAAAATGGAAATATTTTATTATTGTAATCTTATCGTTTATCGAGATTGTTTATAATTATGCTTCCTTTAGAGAAATATTATAATACATATCTCAAGAAATCTCATGAATTTTCTTAAAATTAATAATATAAATGTTATATCCATGTAATGGTACCAATTTCCCACTTTTTTACCTAATATAATTAAAACAAAGGTTTATGAAAATCCGACTTTATTTCTCCATTCAGTCAGAAATCTATATTCATTAAAAACTGTGATTTCTAAAATGTTTTAAAAAATGTTATACATTTTTCCTATGATGTTAAAGGAAATTTTTAACCTTGTTTTACCTTTCAAAAAAATTATAAGGAATCTTCTTGTAATTTTCGAATCAAGACATTTTTATGAAATTTTAAGGTAATAAGGGAATGTTCAGCATGTATAGTCATACCCTCCATCATGGTTATCATTTCCTAGAAGTTTCCATTGTATTTTTAAAATTTTATATTTAATGATAATTTTTTATTAATATTTTATAAATTTAATTTTTTATTTTCTTTCTCAATAAAAATGGTTTTCAAAAAAATTATTTTCCAAAAACTATTTTAAGTGTTTTCAATGCTTATTCATAAGTTTTCAAAGTATTTTCAAAGTAATGGGTTTCAAAACATTTTCAAGTTTATTTTTTAAGTTTTCAAGGAAAATGGTTTTCAAAATTTTTTCAATATCTATTTATATGTTTTCAATGAAAAATGTATCCAAATTTTTCTCAAATCTTTTTTATAATTTTTCAAGTTTATTTTCAAGAAAATGGATTTCTAAAAGTTTTATATTTTAATTTTCCTTTTGAAAAGAAGAAAGTATATTAACCACATTAAATTTTTTTAAAAGATATTTAAAACAAATTCCATACAATATGAAATATTCTTAGGATACTCATTGTAACACCCGATTTTATGAGATAGCTTCTTTTTTATTTCTTTAATGTCTTGTGTTGTAGGCTACACCACGATTAGCTTGTGTTATACACAACATCGAATTAGCTTGTAGTATATGAAACAATATTTTTGGATTCTGTTAAACACAATTTTATGTTCTTTTTATTGAATTAATTTCATTCAAGATAAATTATACTTGATAATTAAAAATTATAACCTAGTCATTATAATGGCGGGTATGAATAATATAAAATTCCTTCTAAAATGCTATTTAAATGAAAATAAGTGATTCTATAAAATAATATAATCACCCTTTATGGAGTAGAGTAGTTAAATATATATTTAATATATTCAATGTAATGTTTTAAATTCATTTTATATGTTTTATGGATATGATATAAGAACAAATTCAATTTTTCGGATAAAAGAAGTATTTTTTGAAATAAATACATGTTTACCACCTTTTGATGGAGAACCATTTTTAAATATATCTTTTGATAGATTAATAAGTTATATTTAACATAATTAACTTCTTATTTGTAATTTGGACATCAAATTTTACCTTGGTGTAAATTTTTGGTATTTTTCAGATGAAATTCATATTTTAATTAATAGAAAAAAATACTCTATTTTAATTCAAATTCAAAATTGCCTTTTCATATAATTTATTTATATAGTTATATTATCATTTTAATTGTTTTTAAAGTGTAATTGGTTTAGTTTTTTATCATTTAATCCAATTTTGTTCAATGGAAAAAATTTCACATTTAAATTGGACATAAACACATGTCAATCTTTGATATTTTTTACTTCTTAAAACCTCGCTTTCTGGTTTTGACAACATGAGTTAATTTTAAATTAATTAATGAAGCTTATGTGTTTTGAGTTTAGAAAAATGTATTCTATATTTGTAATAAGAATATCCAAATTATTTAAATATGTACCGTTTATTTTTTGATATTATGAATAGTATATTCAGTAATTATTTTTTAATTTCCACGGTTAAATGGTAAATTAGGTAAATAAGGGTAAAAATACTATTATAATAAGATTAAAATACCCTAACACATGTTGTAATAATATATTATGAGTCATGGGTGGCCAAAAATATCCTTAGTCTGAACCTTTGGCTTTTGAGTGCCACTTGGTTGTGAAAATGACATGTTATAATTATTAATTTAAAATAAAGGGAAATATTACATAAACATGTATCTTTTTACTAATAGAATTTTAAGGTGGGGTTATAAGATAGATATATTTAACTATAAATATTAATTATAAATATAAAAATATTTACTACATCTTTGTTTTTTATTTATAATTTTTATACATTAAATAAATTTATTTATTTGTGGCATAATGATGATGTAGTGATTTACTTATTAATGAAATATTCAAAAAAATGATACTAAAAACTTTAAAATAAATGTAATTTGAAAATTTTGATGCCATAAACAAATTTTATGGATGATTATGATGTGTTATATTTTATTTAATTCAGTTTTTTTGAATAAATAAAGTTTTTATAGATTTAATAAAATCCAATTAATAATTAGTGTCAAAATTGACATAAATGAGTTTTTAAAATAAATACTACTTTATTAAATGATATAGTAGTCATAAACATCTAAGATTTTTAAAACTGACTTATATAATGTTACAAATGTCAATAATAAACCACTTGAGGTTTTATTGGCATTTTATAGTAACTATATTTACCATATAGTGAAAAAAAAAGAAGACATGGTAAGAGTTGATTTATTTAACTAAAGGTTAAATCCAAAAGATAAGGTTAAATTTGTGACCTAAATTTGTCCGAAACCTATTGGTTGAGGTGATTTTGATCCATATTCATTTTATCCTCGAAATATATCACATTTGAGATATTAGTATTTGAAAATAAATTTATAATAAAATAATATTTCAAGAATTTCCTAAAGAGATCTCCCTACCTCTTATAAAAGGCCACCACTTATACTAACTTACACACACCTCTCAATCCCCTTGGATCATCCCAAATATTCTCAAATAATCTCACAGCATCTCCCCCTTCCTCATAGAAGCCACACATTGGGCGGAAATTCATCTTATGGAGACCTTTTGAAAAAATTAAAAGGAGATACTTGAAAAGTAGAAGGTTTGGATACATACGAAGGATATCAGACCAAAGGTAAGGGGTAATTTCACAATCTCATCATTATCCGAGATTGTATATATATAAGTATTTACTGGGGTATATGTATCATCCACTTCCATGTTTCTTAAATATATAATATTTTTTTTATTCCTCTACTTTTTTTTGAAATAAATTTCACCCATTGGTGAATTTTCAATTAAACGGTATGGAAGAAATTTTTCTTTCATTTTCCATACAAGGTACTTTTTATCCTTCCCAAAAAGAGTACAAGAAGAATATTTTTTTAAAACTATATAATATGAATGGATTTTGACGTCTTCTTAACACCTTATTTACTTGAATCTTCCTCTACACGATTTCAACTTTATTTTAAGGAAAATTATTTTCTTTTAAAATTCCACATCTTTTTGAGAAAATAAAAAATATTTGAAGAAGGAAGGATATCTTCCTAAATAATTAAGATAAAGTGTTTCATCAAAAATTATTTTCCATATAAAATGATTCCCTTTAAAAAGGGTTATTTTTTATCCCTATTATTACTATTATTTGATTGTGTTAATGATGGAACGATATTGTATATGGATTATGTTATGATGGAATAGTTTTTAAGAAAACTATTTTATTTATTATGTTATGATATGATGGATGATTTATGTTTTTATGGAACATGTAAGAATTATTTCATATTGATATGGTTGGGACATACATCTTCCTCCAATGCATTGGGTAATGATTAATATCTCATGAGATAGACATAACTGGAACAACATGTAAATCAGGTTTAGCAGTACAATGCTAGAATGATAAGTAAACCAAGTTCACTAATGGACTTTATCTGCTGTGATGGTCTTAGCTATGAGCCTTGTCTAATATGGAAATGATTTTATATGATAATATGTTTTCCACAAGTTCCACTTTTATTCCAATTCTATGTTATCATTATAAAATTTCCTTTATGATTTATGGCTTACAAACATAAAAGATTTATTTCATGACTCTAGATTTGGATATTCAAAAGTTATGTTCATGTTTTTTTACATTCATATGTTCATATATATTTTTTACCCTTAATGAGCATCTCATCTCACCCTTTCTTATATTTCCATTCGTTGGGTAATAAATAAATTATTTAAGTAGGAATACTAAAGGGGGATATCCTTATTGAAGATGATAAAAATCATTGATAGGATAGAAGAATGTATTAAATGTTTCCAAAGGCACTTAACTATTACAGACATCAGTCATCTATTTGTAAAATTTCAGGAATATTTATCTAAAAAGATATAATATTCATATATTTAATGCATGGTTCTTATAGTTGGTAAATGTGGAACGGTTTAGTCACCCTTTGGAAACTAGGATGTGAAAGCTTTAGTGAGATCTCTAGAGATATATCTAAAATATTTACTAATGATATGTATAATTATAGGATAAAATCGAAGAATTATGGTAAATATCATTAATAACCTAGGATTAGACCTAATATGTTAGAGATTAAAAATAAAACCCTTAATTATATTGTTTTCCAAGTGTGATTTTTTCCTCTCACACTATTCTTTTTGGGTTTTGAATAGGGTATAAAACCCGAAGGAACCATGTTAATTATCAATGCAATGGGTAATTCAGTGATTTTCCTCCTAAAAGAAATGTTATGTGATATGGAATGAAAAATCGTATTGTTATACTTGCACAAGTAATGAATCATTCTGGACTTCTAAATGATAATAGAAGGAAATAAAAAACTGTTGAGTCCTTCATGGGGTAATGTCCACCTTCTTTCATTGGGTCTTCTAATCAACATGTTATTTAAAAATGGAGCAATACCATTGTAAAGATATTTTCCATACTTCATGGTTTAGAATATGAAAAAGTCATTTTGGATGTTTATCATTTAGAATGAGAAGCGGACCAGTGGTGGACTCTAATCAAGAATACTAGGAAACAAGATGAAATTGAATCCATGGAATGGGATGAATACATTAAATTATTTTTTAATAAGTAATTTCCTCATATTATTCGAACAAAACTGTAAAATGCATTACTTGAGATTAATCAAAAGTATGTTTAATTCGTTGGTACATACAAGGAAATTTGTACAAGATTTTCAAGGTATGCTTCTATTTTTTCATTCAGAATGAAAATAAAGTTGATCGATTCTTCAGTGGCTTAAAACCAAGTCTTATAAGGGAGTTATCTATATGAGACATTAGTTTCTATGAATAAGGTAGAAATGGAAGTTGTTGATATATATCAATTTCATGGTTTTGATAGGAAACGAAAGATGTAGTTCGAAGTAAAGTCTCAAAATAATGGTAAAAAGAATATGAGTGCTTTGTTATTCTCAAATTGTGGAAATAAGAATGGTGGATACTATGTTAAAGGGGCTATAAAATATTTTTATGTGTGGAAAAAAGTACATATGGCATTTTAGTGCTTAAGTAACGATAAAAAGGTAGATAATGATGTGAATAGAGAAAAGGTTATAAAAAATGCACCAACCACACTTCAATGCTTCAAGTGCATATAAATGGGGAATTATGCTGATCAATGCCCTAATCTAAGGGTGACTAATGATGACTGATGTCAACACCCTCTTAAGGCCAAAGAAAAAGGCACAGAACATGAAATCACTATTGATGATGTTGAGTTTGAAATTGAAGTGGTGGAATGATTGAGTGTTTATGTAATGGGATTCCAAAATAATGTTGTAGAATTGATTTTATGGTATTATGGTATAATGAAATATCTATGTGGTGGTTCAGTGTGGTTTCCCACATGTATTTGAAGTATATGTTGAGTTGTACTGGTAACCATGAAAAGTGATTGAGGTAATAAGGTGATGTTTTTTGAAAACACATGATTTAGGGAAGGATGACCCTTAATATGAACACGATGTTGACATATTTATTTTTAGATAAAGGTATATTGGATAATAATAAGTAAACTAGACTATATTAGTTACCTTAGAACTGGTTATGGATTTATTGACATGTGGTTTATTCTATCTTGGATAAATATTACAGATTTTTGGACATCAGAATAAGAAAACATGAATGATTTCTACAAGGATATCAAATTATTCATGTTGTTAATATGGATCAATAGAATACATGACTAAGGTATTCACATGTTTTTAATGTGAAAATAAAGAACTACCTTATGATATATGGGAGATAAATGTTAAAGTGATTTAGTTCACCTCTTTCTAAAGTGGTAGATTTTTTTTGGAAGGGTTGTAAGGTTAACTATTTATGGATAGTATAAGTTATAATTAGATTAAAGGTTCTTAGATTAATTTATTATAAGTGGACTAATGCATATGTGATAACCAATGCTAAAATTTTTGTTGAGACATATATAATGACATATCATTCTATATATGGATTATATGATATGTTAACACTTAAGGAATGATAAATTCAACTTCATTTCATCAAATAAGAGATGAAGTGGGAATTTTTCAAGTCATGACCAACAGTGATGTAGTACCCCCTATTTTTGGTATGTGACCCTTACTTGATGATTTTCTTGGTTTTAAAATTTAATGGTGACATACGGGAGAGTCAGGAGATCTTGGATTGAAGTTTGAGGCAAAGGGGAAGTCGCACGGGCGGCGCACGGTTTGTCTAAACTGTGTGACCAAACCGTGTGTGGCTGACTTGGGTGGCAGTGGCTTCCGCACGGTTGGCGCACAGTTAAGGGAAACCATACGATAAGGCTGTGTGAGAAGGGTGGATAAGGTAGTAGCTAACGTACAATTAGTGAACGGTTTGTCAAACTGTGTGGACAAACCGTGCAGGGACATAAATTAGATCCTTAAATTGTAGATCTAACTCGTTTTTTCCTCTAATTGCTTCATTAAACCTCTTAAGAAGCCATAACTCAAGATTACTCTCCCTTGAAGGTTGGAAAACTTCTCCCAAGCATTTCAGAGGTGATCTGAAGGCTTCTCTTGGGGAATCAAAGCCGGATT
This sequence comes from Viscum album, assembly GCA_963277665.1. Taxonomy (NCBI): domain Eukaryota; kingdom Viridiplantae; phylum Streptophyta; class Magnoliopsida; order Santalales; family Viscaceae; genus Viscum; species Viscum album. Next base: position 1,640,488,495 of record OY728135.1, on the reverse strand, counting down.
CTTGAGGTATGTGATCGTTCTCCTTCATTCTTGATAGTTTTCTTAGATCTACTTAGATCAACTTCTCCTATTCCCTCAGTTTCCTAGATCCAATCCCATTATGGGTAGATATAAGTGTTTAGATGCAAAAATATGAGGAGTTTTGGTCTTTTTTGTGTTAAGATAAGAGAGCTAAGGAGGGTTTTTGGTGAATCGACTTGGTGTTCTTGAGTGCTCTTCGTACGTTGCTTAGTTTCGCCTAATTTGTTGAGGTAGGTGGCTTCAATCTCAATTCCTCTTTCATAGAACTTGAAAGCTTAGTTAAAATTGATTTAATTTCTTGGTTCAGATTATGAAATTTGGTGCAAATCATGTTATAAATCTTCTTTAGTGATGATTTATGGGTTTTGATGGAATCAAGAAAAATGGGAGAATGGTTTGTGCAAAGTGTTTTGGCTTCTTGATTTTAAAATGGTGATTTCAAAATATGGATTTTCTGGATTTGGAAACTGGTTTGTGGGAAAAAGGTTTTAATAAAAGGGTTGTTTTATTGAAATTGTTTTGGCATAGTTGGAATGGTGTGGTTTTTTGGCATACTGGGTTTGTGCGTTAATATTGCATTTATGAGGCTTGGTTGAAATATGAACTTTTGCTTAGTCCCAAAGGTGTAATTGCACATGGGGAATAATTACCTTGTGACGACTAGGTAGAACGATGAGAAACCACTCATGAGTGTAGAACTGTCATAACGATGCATACATAGTTCATTTCATGGGTTGTGAAATGGTTGGTTGTGTGGATTTTTGAAATGGAATGAATCTGCCAAAATGGAAATGTAAATTTGATTGTAAACTTTTCTTGGTTTCTTCTCACGAGAAAGATGGTTTTTTGTTGGAAAATGGTTTTGTTGGAAAATTGATTTGACATGGAACATGTTATATTGTGAACTATTTTGGAATTGTTTTATATAAATTGTTTTATATAAATGTGCTAACATGTTTTTTTCTAGAGGCATGGGTTGGGAAGTCAACGGGGAAAACGTACTGAGTTTCATTACTCACCCCTTGATTTGGCACATTGGTGCTTTTTGAGATTTCATATACTGGGGTGTTGTCAAAGGTAAAGTGTCACATGTTTATAGCACCACTTCATGATACTTGGTCTGGTTCGTGATGTTGGAGAATAGAGCTGGTAGAGCATGGAGTTGGGTTATCATCTTTTAGTCTTTTAGTTTGTCTTTATAATGTTTACTCTGATTTAGTGTTGGTTTCTGTTGTGGTACTCTTAGTTGGGTTATGATAAAATAAATGGTTGAGTTGTCTTAGTTTTTATCATGCATTATTTAGTTGATTAGTTTGGTTACGGTTGTTTGTTTTGTGGTATGTTCTAAAAGGGTAAATCATCCCACATTTTTTTTGAAACCCTTCGGCATTTATTGCCAGCCTTTGGCGCCTTGGGGATGTCTCTTAAGGACTAGAAATGACTTGTTGTATTCTTAAGACAATAAGAATAAGCGGGTCATTACAAATGGTATCATCTTGTTCAGTCCTTGCCTAACAAGTGGTCATCGATGTTCTTGGTCTTGGAGTTGAAATTCATTCTTGTCTATTCCTTGGGTGGTCATCTTAGACAAGAGTAGGATTGTCGGAAATTGAAATGTATAGAATAAAAGGACGTAGCTATCCCGATTATACTGAACGTCAAGTTACCAGGGTGTTGGGTACATAAGTGTTTTGCATACACTTATATAATATTAGAAATATCATTGTCATAGGTTTAGCCAATGAGATGAGCATGACATGAATTGTAGAGGAATGACTTCCCACTATGATTGTATATCTCATTGTGACAAATGAGTAAGGATTTGGTGTAAGTTACCAATTTTTTAAAAATGTCGAAATTGTTTTCAACTAAAAGACTTTGAAAACAGGGCAGTTGTGTATTTTGAAAATGGGTAGATTTTCAAAAAGTATGTTGAATGTTTTCAAAAATGGTTGAACATGAAAAAAGTTTGTTTCGAGAACAATGTTGTGATAGATAATGTGACAGAATTTGAAATGCTAAGCCTTCAATTTCTAGGAAGTGAGACTAACGTCGTACGTTCTTTGTATAGAATATGGCACATGTTAGGCGTCGTAGAAACCAAACGGAAGAGGATGTAGATAATGTGGTCGCACCTGAGCCATAGGTGAACCAGCAGCTAGTGCAAAGTATAGTTCAACTGTTTCAGGTTGTGGACATGGGGAATCAAAGGGATGAGTCAGGGCATGTAGATCATTCCATCCAGTTCCAGAAGCAGAACCCATCCATATTTCAGGGTAATTCTGAACTAGAAAGGGTGGAGGTGTGGCTGAGTTGGATATATCATATCTTAAACTTCATCAACACCCCAACAGAACTGAAAATAATGTTGGCGACATATATGCTGGAGGATCTTGCACGATAGTGGTGGAAGCTAGTGGTGCAGGCTAAGGTGGATCAATTCCTGGGCTGGGAGGAATTTGAGGAATTGTTTAATAAACAATTCTATCCTCACACGTTCAAGATCCAGAGGACAACTGACTTTTTCAGCCTGAAGTAGGAGAATCTCTCTGTCACGGAGTATGGGGCTAAATTCATGAATTTAGTGCCCTTTTCACCGGAAGTTGCTGCAAGTGCGTCAGTGAAGGTACACATATTTGAATCAGGGTTGCGACATGAGATTCATTCGAAGATAGTTGTGATCTATATTATGGATTATACAGAGATGGTAAACAGAGCAACAGTAGCTGAAAGAGACATCTTAGGAGTTATGGGAGGAGGAATTATGATGATACCCACGTGAACGAGTGGGAACTCTAATGCTGGGAACAAGGAACACCTACTTCCAAGGTGGGAGTGCAAATCAGAATCAGACGGTTGGATCGATGAATCTTCCTCCACGACCCATGATGAAATTTGGGTGTTTTCAATGTGGTGCGATTGATCACATGAAACGAAAATTTACAGAACCACTGATAAAATACCACAATTGCAATAATATGGGACATCTTCAATGATATTGTCGTAGTGATCCACGGTCGGGTGTTCGTGATACTTCTCAGATGTCTCAAGAATCTTATGCTTCAACAGGGAAAGGACAGCCAAATCAGTCTCGCCAGCAGAACAGATCTTGCTATGGTTATTCCAAGAATACCATGACTCCTCTGGTAGATCAATCTCAACAAGGCAATAAGGATCAAAGTGTAGCAACAAAGAAATTGTATGGAGTGGAACAGGTGATTGTGTATGACTAGTATGTACCGTCTATGGTGAGAGGTACGATTATTTTGAATTATAACCTCATGAAAGTTTTATTTGATACTGATGCATCCCATTATTTTCATTCCTCTATAATTGCTGATTTTCTAAACTTAAAACATGAAATGATGCCTTCTGTGATAAAACTTCAAACTCCTCTCAGTGAAAGAGAATGTAGAGCCTTCGTGTGTAGAGCATTTTCTATAACTGTTGATGGAGTTGAGCTGAAATGGGATTTCTCTGTGCAGGAGATAGATGTCTATGATATAATCCTGGGTATGGATTGGTTGATAGAGTTCAGGGCTCACATCGACTATTATAGAAGAACAGTCAGTTTCGTGACATAGAATGGCGTCGAGCATCTCTTTAGAGAAGAAAGTGGTGAAGGTAGGTGCAACGAGATTTTTGGCACTAGTAGTGGTAACTATCTCTTACTAGTTGGCCATGTTAAACTTGGAATCAATGCACGAGATCAAGAAAAATAGTTTTCTAGTAGTCGTGGATCAATTTCCTGATTTTTTTGAAAACTTCTCAGGGTTACCACCAATGAGAGAAGGGGAGTTTATGAATGATCTCCTTCCGGGGACCAGTCATATATCACTTGCATCTTATATGATGGAACCATCGTAGTTAAAGGAATTGAAAGTGCAGTTGGAAGAATTGGAAAGGAAAGGTTTTATTCGGCCAAGCATGTCCCCATGGACAGCACCAGTTTTGTTTGTAAAGAAAGAAGTTGGAACTGTAAGGCTATGTGTGGATTATCGTTAACTTAACGAAGATAAAATAAAGAATATATATCATATTCCATGAATTGATGACCTGTTTGATCAATTGAGGGGAGCTCAGTGGTTCTCCAATATTGACTTTTGGTCAGGATATCACCAGTTGCGTGTTCGGAAGGAGGATATTCGAAAGACAGCCTTCAGAAGCAGATATGGCCACTACGAATATGTAGTCATGCCTTTTGGTCTTACGAATGCACCAAAAATCTTCATGGATTTGATGAATCTGATATTTTATCCATATCTGGATTCTTTTGTTGGGGTGTTTGTGGATGACATATTGATGCATTCAAGAACAAGGGATGAGCATGAGAAACACTTAGCGATAGAGTTGGAAATCTTGAGGGACCATCAGTTGTGTGAAAAAATATCAAAGTGAAATTTTTAGATACAAGAGGTACGCTTTCTAGGCCATGTTGTTTCTGAGAAAGGTGTCTCAGTGGATCCAGAAAAGATAGAAGCTGTTCTTTCTTGGGAACCACTAAAAAATGTCTTTGAAATACGAAGTTTTCTTGGTATAGCTGGTTATTATCGATGCTTTGTGCGTGACTTCTCACGACTTTATTTGCCTATGACAGCTTTGACAAATAAAAACAGTGAATTTCAATAAACTGTGGAATATTAGAGATCTTTTCGAGAGTTGAAATTTCTCCTTACATCAGCACCCATCATGATTTTTTCGGAATTAGGACAGGGGTATGTGGTGTATTGTGACGCTTCAGGATATGGGTTGGGATGTGTTCTCATGCAAGGAGACCATGTTGTTGCTTATGCTTCAAGGTAGTTGAGGGTTCATGAGAAAACCTACCCAACACACGATTTGGAATTATCTATAGTTTTCCATGCCTTGAAGACTTGGCATCATTATCTCTTTGCTGAGAAATTTACTGTGTTTATGGATCACAAAAGCTTGAAACACATTTTCTCACAGTGAGATTTGAATCTGAGGTAGAGGAGATGGATGGATTATCTTGAAATGTTTGAATTTGACTTGATGTATACACTGGGTAAGGGAAATTTGGTGGCCGATGCATTGAGCAGAAAGTTATATGCTCATATGACGAAAGAAGCTTCAGATGAATGGCAGTTGATGTCGATCTTAGCCGATATGCATGTGGAATGTGAAGACCGAGTTTATGCTGCAGTTTTATTTCCAGTTACACTTTTTCCTGATTTGGTGGAGATAGTAAAGGAGGAATAGGCATCTGATGTACACTGTGTTGCAATGAGTTCAAAACTCAATGGTGGAGAGACCATTGAGGGATGGAAGCTGGATGGGAGTTCAGTTTTGCGGTTTCAAAATTGGATTGTTGTACCTTTAACTGCTCAGGAACAACTCTTTAATGCTTACCGCCATTCGATATGGACTCTACATATGGGTACACAAAATATGTATAAGGCATTGAAGGTGCAGTTTTGGTGGAGAGGCATAAAAAGGAAGGTGGCCGAGTTCGTATCGCGGTGCTTAACTTTTCAGCAGGATAAAGTAGAACATCATCACCCAACGGGTATGTTACAGTCTTTACCTATCCCAGTGTGGAAATGGGATCAGATAGAAATGGATTTTGTTACAGGTCTTCCAAGAATGGTTCGGAAACACGATGCCATTTGGGTGATAGTGGATCGTCTAACCAAGTCGGCCCATTTTAGCCCTATTTGTGAAACTCATACGGTGGAAGATATTTCAAAAATCTATATCCGAGAAGTGGTAAAGAGACATGGAATACCAGTTTCAATTGTGTCAGACAGATATCTGAGGTTCACATCTCATTTCTCGCGATCCTTATAGAAAGCCCTATGAACTCAGTTGAATATGAGTACGGCGTATCATCCTCAAACGGATAGACAATCCGAAAGGATGATACCGACATTGGAAGACATGTTGTGGGCTTTGGTAATGGATTTTGGTGGCTCATCGGAGGAGCATATACCCTTAGTGGAGTTATCATACAATAACAGTTATCAGGCCTCGATACACATGGCTCTGTTTGAAGCACTGTATAAGCATCCTTATCGTTCTCCACTATGCTGGGTGGAAACAAGAGAGACTTCACTGATTGGGTCACGCCTTGTCCATGAAATAACGAAGAATATTTAGTTGAATAGAAATAGGATGGAGATGGCTCAGAGTTGTTATAAATCTTATGCAGATCATCACCGAAGACCATTGTCGTTTGCGGTGAGTGATCATGTCTTTTTGAGAATCTCTCCAAGGCTTGGACATTGTCATTTTGGGAAGCAGGGAAAATTATCTCCTCAATATATAGGCCGTTTTCAGATACTGTAATGGGTTGGTGAGGGGTCGTATCAGTTTGAATTACCACCAAGGTTCAGTGTAGTGCATAATGTGTTTAATGTCTCTTAGTTGAAGAAGTATCAGCCTGATCCTGACCATGTGATCAGATGGGATCACGTTGACCTAGAGCTGGATGCTTCATTAGTACATATCGCAGTGCGGATTGTAGATAGGCAGGATAAAGTCTTGCGTGGAAAAAGCATCAGTCTAGTACGGGTTTTGTGGCAACATGGTCAGATTTAGGAAGAGACTTGGGAATGAGAGAAAGAAATAAAAGGGCAGTGTCCATAACTCTTTCAGGAAAGCGATAGTTTTCTACTTTCCTGGGATGGAAAGGACAATGGTGGGGAGAATGTAGTACCCCCCCAGTTTCTGGTATGTAAAACTTACTTGATGCTTTTCTTGGGGTTAAAAGTTAAGGGTGATGTATGGGAGATTCGGGAGATCCTGGAATGAAGTTTGAGGCAAAGGGGAAGTCGCACGGGCGGCGCACAGTTTGTCTAAACTGTGCGACCACACCGTGTGTGGCTGACTTGGGAGGTAGTGGCTTCTGCATGGTCAATGCACGGTTAAGGGAAACCGTGCGATGAGTCCATTTGAGAAGGCTTTCCGAGGCAGTAGCTAACGCACGGTTATCGCACGGTTTTTCAAACTGTGCGGACTAACCCTGTTGGCACTTAAATTAGATCCTTAAATTGGCGATCTAACTCGTTTCTTCCTCTAATTGCTTCATTAAAGCTCTTAAGCGGCCCTAACTCTGGATTACTCTCCCTTGCAGGTTGGAAAACTTATCCCAAGTGTTCCGGAGGTGATAAGAAGGCTTCTCTTGGCCAATCGAAGTCGGATTCTTGAGGTATGTGATCGTTCTCCTCCGTTCATGATTGTTTTCTTAGATCTACTTAAATCTACTGCTCCTCTTCCATTGGTTTACTAGATATATTCCCTTTATGGGTATATCTAAGTGTGTGGATGCCAAATATGATGATTTTTTGTCTTAGTTGTGTTAGTAAAAGAGACCTAAGGAGTGTTTTTGGAGAATCGACCCAGTGTTCTTGAGTGTTCTTCGTTCGTTTCATGGTTTCACCTAGTTTGTTGAGGTAGGTGGCTTCACTCTCGATTCCTCTTTCTTAGAACTTGAAGGCTTAGTTCAAATTGATTTAATTACTTAGTTTTTATTGTGAAATTTTGGTGAAAAGCATGTTATAAATCTTTATTAGTGGTGATTTATGGGTTTTGATGGAATCATGGAAAATGAAAGAATGGTTTTTTCAAAGTGTTTTGGTATCTTGATTTTAAAATGGTGATTTTAGAATATGGATTTTCTTGATTTGGAAAATGTTTTTCGGGAAAAAGGTTTTCAATAAAAGGGTTGTTTTACTTAAATGGTTTTGGCATGGTTGGAATGGTATGGTTTTTGGGCGTATTGAGTGTGTGCATTCATATTGCATTTACAAGGCTTGGTTGAAATATGACCTTGTGATTGGTGCCAAATGTGTAATGTCACATGGGGTATAATTACCTTGTGACGACTTGGTAGATCGATGAGAAACCGCTCCTGAGTATGAAACTTTCATAATGATGCATGAAGAGTTGATTTCATGGGTTGTGAAATGGTTGGTTGTGTGGATTTGTGAAATGGAATGAATGTTCCAAATTGGAAATGTAAATTTGATTGGAAACTTTGCATGGTTGCTTCTCTTGATAAAGATGGTTTTTGTTAGAAAATGGTTTTGTTGGAAAATGGATTTGTCATGGAACTTGTTATATTGTGAACTATTTTGGAATTATTTTATATAAATTGTTTTATATAAATGTGCTAACATGTTTTATCCTATAGGAATGGGTTGGGAAGTCATCAGGGAAAACCTACTGAGTTTCATTACTCACCTCCTTCTTTGGCACGTTGGTGCTTTTGTAGATTTCATATACTGGGATGTTGTAAAAGGTAAAGTGTCACATGTTTATAGCACCACTTCGTGATAATTGGGTTGGTTCATGATGTTGGATCTTGGAGCTGGTGGAGCATTGAGTTAGGTTGTCATCTTGTAGTCTTTTAGTTTGTCTTTCTGTATTTTTACTCTAATTTAGTGTTGGTTTCCACTATGGTACTCATAGTTGGTTTATGATAAAGTAAATGGTGTAGTTTTCTTAATTTTTATCATACATCATTTAGTTGATTAGTTTGGTTACGGTTGTTAGTTTTGTGGTATGTTCTAAAAGTGTAAATCATCCCCCATCTGTTTTGAAACCCTTTGGCATTTATTTCCAACATTTGGTACCTTGGGGATGTCCCTTAAGTCCTAGTAATGACTTGTTGTATTCTTAAGACAATAAGAATAAGCGGGTCATTACAATTGAGATTGTACTGAATCAAGTATGTATTTCTTCTCATGTTATTCCACTTTATGGAAAGGATCTTGAAATCCAAAAATTTTATCTTAGAACCTTATTATCTGATGAATCATATAGTCCCTATAATCATCTATTATTTATGGGTTTATGGTTGTTATAACGACCCAATCATGAGGTATATGAATATTATATCTTTTTTAAAGAATATTCATTACATTTTACAAATGCATGCCTGAGGACCGTAATAGTTTAGTGCCTTTGGAAACGTGTAATACATTCTTCTAACTTGTGAAATATATTCAACATCTTCCATAAGGATATACCCTTTTATTACTCCCACTTGAATGATTTTGTATAATCTAAGAAATGAAAATATAAAAAAAATGGCGATCTTAGAAGCTCATTAAGGGTAAGCAAATAGTAGATGAACATATGAATGTAAAACAACATGAACATAATTTTTTAATATCAAAATCGTGAGTCATGAAATAAATCTTTGTACTTAATAAGGCATAAATCGTAATGTAACATTAGCCATGATAAAAAAATAATTAACATAAAACATAAACTTTAAGAAATCACCTAATCTTATAAAATCATTTCCATGTTGTCTAAGGCTCGTATTCAAGACCATCATTGTGGACAAAGTCTATTACTGAATTGAGTTTACTTATCATTACATCCCTATATTATAGAACTATATTTACTTTCCATTCCAGTAATGTCTATCTCATGAGATATAAATCTTTACCAAAGGAATTCTAGGGAGATATACGTCCCACCCATCTCATAATTAAATCATTCTTACATGTGCCACAAAAACATAATTCATTCATCATAACATAACACACAAAATTAAATGGGTTTCTTAAACATCATTTCATCATAACAGAATCCATATAAAATGAAATTCCATCATTGACACAATAAAATCATATAAATAATATGGATCGAAACATATCCCTATTTAAAGAGCACCATCTTATATAGAAAATAATTTTGATTAAACACTTGAGCTTAATTCTTAAGGAAAATATCATTTATTCTTCCAAAACGTTTTCTTTTCTCAAAATGCCACAAAATTATAAAAGAAAAGAATTTAGTTGAAAATAAAATTGAAATATTTTATAGGAAGATTCATTTAAATAATGTGTTAAGAAGATGTAAAAATCCATTCATGTCTTATAAGTTAAAAAACATTCTTCTCGTACTCTTGTCGGTAAAATCCAAAAGCACCTCATATGGGAAATGAAAGAAACATTACTTCCTTACCATTTAATTAAAAATTATAAAATGGGTAAAATTTACTTTAAAATAGTATAATAATAGAAATAATATCATATATTTAGTAAACATGGACATTGATGATAAATATATTGTATTAAATACATACATATAAACAATCTCAGATAATAATGAGATTGAAAAATTATACATTACCATAGGTATGATATCCTTTTTATGTGTCTAAAACTATTGTATAATGATTTATATAATGTTATTGACTTATTCCAAAACCATAATAATTTTTATGATATCATATATGATTATATTATCATATGTTTGTTAGTAACATTTCATTATCACTCATTATTCGGATATTAATTGATTTATGTTCTAATAAGAGTTTTGTCTGATAAGTTCATGTTCCATTTAATAGGTTATAGTTATATCATTTAAAAAATTATATTATTATAATATATCATATTTATTCATTCCATTCATCTATATAATCGTGGTTTAATGAAGATCATGTAGAATTAATCTTATCGTATTGTGGAGACGGTATGTCGTACATATGCATGAGTGACAATATCATTTACTTAATGGATAAATGGTATATAATTGGATGGAATATTAATTATAATTAATAATTATCATGTTATATAAATTATTTAAATCCATTATACACATCATTATACCCATCCAAATTAAGTATTTTTTAATAAAAAATCACACCACGGTGTGGAGACGGTAAGTTGTACGTGCACATGTATGGTGATATTATTATTTGTAGGATGGATAAAAGGAGGAATATGGTTTTAAAAAAATTATAATAATAAATAATAATTTAAAATATAGTATATTTATTACATTCTTATGGAAATAACATAATAAGGGGAAGTAGAATAAGAAAAGAATTTTGAAAGAGGTGATAAAACAATTACCTCTTTTTCGATTATATCTTTTGATTTCCACAAAAGTTCTCCCTAGGATATCTTTATTCCAAATTAGTGGCCTATAGTAAGAATTTAGTGGTGTTTGGAACTTATAAGATTATAATTTGGATGATCCAAGGGGTTGAGATGTGTGATTAAGTGGGTATATGTGGTGGTGATTTATAAGAGGTGGGAGGGAAACATTAAGAAAGTCATGAAATATTATTTTATTATAAATTTATTTTCGATTTATAATAGTTACAAAGTAATATATTTCTTGGATAAGATTATAATGGGTTTAAATCCTCTCAACCAATAGGTTTTATACTAATTGAGTTCACAAATTTAAACTTATCTTTTGGCTTTAACCCTTAGTTAATGAAATTAACTCTTACCATGTCTTCTTGTATTTTTACACTGTATTTTCAATATAGTTACTATTAATTGACAAGAGAACCTCAAGTGGTTAATTAATAAAAAATTTAACACTATCTAAGTCATTTTTCCGAATAATATATTTTTATGAAAATTATATCATCTAATAAAATAGTATTTCTTTTAAAAACCCATTTATGTCAATTTTGACACTATTTAGTAGTTGATTTTTGTTATAGCTATATAAAATTGATTGATTTGAAAAAACTACATTAAGTCAAAAATAATATCTCATAATATTTCAAAATAAAATTATATGGCATAATTATTTTGAAATTAAATTTATTTTAATACTTATAATATCGTTTATGTCCATATTTCATTAATTAGGTAATCATTGTATCATCATTCTGTCAAAAATAAATTTATTTATTTAATTTCAAAAAATTATAATTAAAATACCATGATGTAGGAAATATTTATATATTTCTATTTATTATTTATAGTCAAAGATATCAATTATACAACCCCAACCTAAATTTTTTTTATTAAAAAGATACAAAATTATGTTATATTCCCCTTTACTTTAACTTAATTATTATAACATGCCATTTTCACACCCAAGTGGCTCCCAAACGCCAAACTTTCAGCCTACAGATTTTTGGGTCGCCCATGACTCATCCAATAAGATTAATACATGTGTTAGGTTGTTTTTATATTATTATAATTATTTTTTACCCTTATTTACCAAATTTACCCTTTAACCATGGTAAATAACAAATAATTACTAAAGTTACTATTCATAATGTCCAATAATAAAAAGTACCTATTAACATAATTTTGACCTCATGATTCCAAATATAGAATCTATTTTTCAAAATTCAAAATATCTAAGTTTCATTAATTAATGTAAAATTAATTCTCATTTTCAAAACCAAAAAATGGGTTTTTAAGAAGTACAAACTATCAAAAGATTGACAAGTTTTTATATACAATTTAAATGTGAAATTACTTTTAATGACCATCATTGGATTTAATGATAAAAACATAATAAAATTAAACTTTAAAAACAATTAAAAATATAATCTACCTATATAAATAAATATGATGAAAATATAGTTTTGAATTAAAATACAATATTTTTCATAATTCATTAAAATATGAATTTTATCAGAAAAATACCAAAATTTAAACTAAGATAAATTTTGATGTCCTACTTCCAATGAAGAAGTTTATTATGTCAAATAGAACTTATAAAATTGACAAAAACTTTATTTAAATAGGGTTCTCCATCAAAAGGCGGTAGAACTGTATTTTTTTGAAAAATACTTCTCTCATCTAAAAATTGAATTTGTTCTTTATATCATATCTAAAAAACATATAAAAAGAATTTAAAACATTAAATTTAATATATTAAATATATATTTCAGAAATAAAATCCATAAAGTGTGATTTTATTATTTCATAGACTCCCTTATTTTCATTTAAAAAGTTTTTTTAAAAAGAAGTTAATACTATTCATATTGACCATTATAATGAATAGGTTATAATATTTAGATATCAATTATACTCAGTCTTTCATGATTTTATTTCTGTCAAAATAACTGAAATTGTTTGTTACACTGGCCAAGAATAGTGTTGCATATACTGCAAGCTAATATGGTTTTGCGTATAGCACAAGAAAATCTTGGTGTATCATACAACATAAGACATCAAAGAAATTAAAAATAATCTATATCATAAAATCTTGGGGTGTTACATTATAACCCCTTTAACATGATTTCCTCCCTTGAAATTATTTCAGTTATAAAAGGTTTACTACATGAAATTTTCTTTCATAGAAACCCACATCGTAAAAAGAAATAATAAAAATCATTTTAAAAAGGACAGTTAGAAACATAAAAGTTACCCAAAGTAACTCATCACTGGGTTTTCACATAGGAGAAAATGGGTGGGAGGTTAAAGTATGGATATAACAGAAAAATCTAACCATTGAGTTCTTATTGATAGTGATGGAGAAAAAGGTTTGGAGAAATTTCACTACCATAAAGGCATAAATCTGTGATGATTTAAGAGACCATATAATGTATCATATAATAAGGTAATAAGATAAAATTTTGGGTTTTCAAGATACTTTCTCTAAAGTTAACGAATATTAGACTAAATAGTTACTTGATTTCAGTACAATCACACTATTGGTCATGCCTTGAAAAATTTCCAGTTCATCTCTTATTCAAAGAAATGAAGTTGAATTTTTAATTCCTGAAGTGTGGGAAGATTATGTTATCCTTAAAAATAATGATTGGTCATTCCATATGTCTTAGAAAAAATGTTAGCAGAGGTTATAATTTATTAATAAGTTCACCTATAGAGAGATAATACAATGATTTAACAAAATTCAACTAGAGTATAACTTATACTATCCATAAATGGTTAACCTTACAATCCTTCTGAAAACTAAAAATCTAAAAATTTAGAAAGAGGTGAACTAAATTATTTTAACATTTATATCCAATATATAATATGTTAGGTTTTGGTAGTCACATTCCAAACATGTGAATACCATAACTGCATATTCTCTTAATTCACAGGAACAACATGATTTATTAGATATCCTTATTAAAATCATGCATGTTTTCTTATTCTTATATCCAAAAATCTATAATATTCATCTAAGATAGCATGACCCACATATCAATAATTCCTTAACCTGGTCCAAGGTAACTCATATCATCCTATTTACATATTCTGGTCCAACATACCTTTATCCAAATATAATTATCTAAACATCATGTTCATATTAAGGGACATCCTTCCCAAAATCTTATGTTTTTCAAAAACATCACCTTATTACATAATCACTTTTCATATTTACCATTACCACTCATCGTATACTTTCAAATTCATGTGCAAAACCACAGTGAACCACTACATAGATATTTCATTATTTAATAATAACATAAAAGTTATTCTACAATAATATTTCGAAATCCCATTACATAAATACTCATTCATTCCACCACTTCATTTTAATACTCAACATCATCAATAGTGATCTCATGTGATTTGCCTTTGTCTTTTTCCATAATAGGTTGTTAAAGTAGATCATCATTGATCACCCTTAGATTAGGGAATTTGTTAGAATAATACCCCATTTCCTTTCACTTGTAGCATTGATGTGTTGGTTTTGTATTCTCTATATCCATTTCTCTATTCAAATCATTAGATACCTTTTTATAATTACTTCATCAATCAAATCCCTAATAACCTTATTTTCCACACTTAAAAAATTTTATAATCTATTTAAGATAGTCTACACCATGCTTCTTTCCACACATTTAGCATAAGTAAACACTAATATTATTTTCACCATTGTTTTGAGATTTTCCTTTGAACTCCATCTATTGTTTCTTATAAAGGCATGATATTGATTAGTAACACCAAACTCCGTTTCTACCATGAAATCACATTGAAAAATCTCTTAATAGAAACTAAAGTCTCTTATAGCTAATTCCATTCGAATACTTCGTTTTAATCCACTGAAGAATCGATCTACTTTACTATTAGGTAGGATAATATAGCCAGAAACATACCTTTATAGTCTTGTAAAACTTGCCTCATATGTACCAACATATTCATCATCATTTTTCTTAAGCTCAAGTAACTCCTTTTCTATTTTCATTTGAATAATATGATTAAAATACTTATTGTAAAATTAGTTCTTGAACTCATCCCATTCCATGGATTCCCTATCATGTTGTTGCCCCATATTCTTGATTAGAGTTCACCATTGGTCTACTTCTCCTTCAAAATAATAGTCATCCAAATGACTTTTTCATGATCCAAACAGAAAAGGATGGAAAATATATTTTCAATGGTTTGGATCCATTATTCAGAAATAATTGTATTAGAAGACCCACATAAAGAAGGTGGGAGTTGCCTCATTAAGACTCAATAGAATGTGGTTCACTTCTATTCTCATTTAAAAGTCCAAAATGATTCATAACTTTTGTAAGTATAGAGATAAGATTTTTCATTTCATGTCCCATAACATTTGTTTTTTCATGAGTACAATTAGTTCATTTCCTATTGCATTAATCATTAACATGATTCCTTTGGGTTACTTCCATTGTCTAAAACCCAAAAAGAATAGTGTGAGAGGAAAAAATAGTACAAGGAAAATAACACAATCATGGGAGTGTATTTTCAATCACTAATATATTAGTTTTAATACTAGGTTATTCAAGATCGTTTCCATAATTCAAGGACTGTAACCGATAATTATACATATTGTTAGGAAATCCCTTAGAAATATCTCTAGGGATCTCATTAAAGTTTTTGAATCTTAGTTTCCAAAAGTTTACTAGACATTTCCTCTGATACCTACTATAACAACCCAAGCATGATATATATGAATATTACATCTTGATAGATGAATATTCATTACATTTTACAAATTCATGCATGAGGACCGTAATAGTTTAGTTCCTTTGGAAACATGGAATACATTCTTCTAACTTGTGAAAGATCTTAAACATCTACCATAAGGATATTCCCCTTTATCACTCCGAAAAAAATTATTTATTTATAAACTAAGGATTAGAAACATAAGAAAGGGTGATCATATATTCTTATTAATTTTAGGCAAACAATAGATGAATATATGAATTTAAAAAAATAGTAACATAACTTTTGAATGTCAAAATATTGAGTCATGAAATAAATCATAGTAGTTTATAAGGAATAAATCATAAAGGATCATTAACCATTATAACCTATAATTTTAATAAAATATTAACTTTTGGAAAACACATAAGCATATAAAATCATTTCCATATTAGCCAAGGATCATATCCAAGACCATCATAGCGTTCAAAGTGCTTTACAAAATCAATTTTACTTCTCTTTCCAGCTCTGTACTACTGAAATGTATTTAATATTTGTTCCATTCAGGTCTATATCATGAGATATAAATATTTACCCAAAGCATTTTAAGGAGATATTGGTCCCAAACATCTCATAATGAGATCATTCTTACATGTTCCACAAAAACATAAATCATTCATCATAACATAACCTAAGAAATAAAATGGGTTTCTTAAGCATCTCTCCATCATTACATAATCCATATAAAATATCATTATATCATCAAAACATTCAAATAATAGTAATTATAGTTATATATAAATAACCCTATTTAAATAGCGTCATCTAAGATAGAAAATAATATTCATAAAACACTTGAACGTAATTCTTAAGGAAAATATCATTATTTCTGTAAACATGTTTTCTTTTCTCAAAATGACACACAATTTTAAAAGAAAATAATTTAGGTGAAAATAAAATTTAAATCATGTATAGGAATCTTCATGTAAATAAGGTTTTTTAATAATACGTAAAAAACCATTCATGTTGTATAAGTTAAGAAAACATTATTCATTTACTCTTGTCAGAAAAGTAAAAAAGTACCTCGTAGAGAAAACAAACAAATGATTTCTTCCATACTATTGAATTAAAAATTCAAAAATCTGTAAAATTGACTAAAAAATAGTAGAATAATAGAAATAATAATATATATTTATGAAACATGGACATGGATGATAAATATACCTCAGTAAATACATACAAATAAACAATCTCATCTAATAATGAGATTGTGAAAGTATCGCTTACCTTAGGACCGATATCCTTTGTATGTATATTAACCTCATATATAATGATTTAAATAATTTTATTTACTTCATATATAATTATAATATTTTTAATAATATCATATATGATTATATTATCATCTTTTTTCTAGTAACATTTCATTGTCAATGGTTATTTGGATATTAACTACTTTATGTTATTACGAATGTTTTATAGGATAATTTTATGTTCCAATTCTTAGGTTATTGTTATATATTTTACATAAAAATATTACTATAATATATATCATATTTATTCATTCCATTCATGTATATAATCATAGTTTAATGGAGATCATGTAGAATGCATCACATCGCATCGTGGATATGGTAGATCATACGTACGCATGGGCGACAATATCATTCACTTAATGGTTAAATGGTATAGAATTGGATAGTATATTAATTAATAAGAATAATTATCCTGTTAAATTAATTATTTACATCCATTATACTCATAATTATACCAATCCAAATTATTTTTTGTTGAATAACAAATTACACCACGGTGTGGAGACGATAAGTAGTATGTATGCACCCATGGTGATATTGTTATTTATAGGATGGTTAATAGAGGTATAAGGTTTTAAAATAGTTATAATAAAATCTATGAATGTATAAGATACTGGATTTATTACTTTATATTGGAAAAAACATAATAGGAGGAAGTAGAAGAAGAAAATAATTTTGAAATTAGTGATCAAACAATTACCAATTTTCTAGTATCTCCTTTTGATTTGCAGAAAATGTCTTATTAGGATGGATTTTTACCCAAATTGTGCCCTCTAAGATGAAGAGATGGATTTTTGGAGCTTATATGACCATAATTTGGATGAGACAATGGGCTTGAGATGTGTCTGTAAGTCAGTTGATATGGTATCCTTTTATAAGAGGGAGGAGGGACATTTTAGGAAAGTCTTGAAATATTATTTTATTATAAAATGATTTTTCAAATTATAATAGCTCTAAAGTGATATATTTAAAGGAAAAAATGAGGATGGGTCAAAATCATCTCAACCAATATTTTTTTGAAAAATTTTGGTCACAAATATAACCTTATATTTTGGCTTTAACCCTTAGTAAAATAAATTAACTCTTACCATGTCTTCTTGTATTTTTACACTATATAGTCAATATAGTTACTAGAAAATTCCATGATAACATAAAGTGTTTAATTAATGAAATTTGTAACATTATATATGTCATTTGGCCAAATCTAATATTTTTATGACTATTATATCATTTAATAAAATAGTAGTTATTTTAAAAACTCGTTAATTTCAATTCTGACACTATTTAGTAATTGATCTTTTAAAGCTATAACAACTTAATTTTTTCAAATAAACTAAATTAAATAAAATATAACATGTAATAATTTTCCATAAAATTATTTTATAGAATCAAAATTTTCAAATTACATTTATTTTAATATTTATAATAAAATTTATATGAATATTTCATTAATAAGGTAATCAATGCATCATCATTATGTCATACATAAATTTATTTATATAATAACTAAAATTTTTAAATAAAATAAAATAATGTAGGAAATAATTTTTTTATTTATAATTAATATTTATATTCAAATATATCAATTATAGAACCCCAACTTGAAAACATTTTAGTAAAAAGATACATGTTTATGTTATATTTTTCTTTACATTAAGTTAATTATTTTAACATGTCATTTTCACACCCAAATGGCTCCCCAATGCCACAGGTTCATCATAAGGATTGTTTTGGTCTCCCATGACTCATATAATAATATTAAGACACATTTTAGGGTTTTTTTGTATTATTATAATATTATTTTGAAACTCATTTATCTAATTTACCCTTTAAAAGTGGAAAATTAAAAATAATTACTGAAGTTACTATTCGTAATGTCCAAAAATAAAAGGTACATATTTACATAATTTGGAACTTCTAATAGAAAATATGGAATCCATTTTTTCAAATTCAAAACACATAATTTTCATTAATTAATTTAGAATTAATTTCCATTGTCAAAACCAAAAAATGGGTTTCTAAAAAGTAAAAACAATCAAAGGATTGACTATTGTTTATGTCCAATTTAAATGTGAAATTACTTAAGATGATAAAAATTAGGTTAAATAATAATAAAAAATTCAATTACCCTTTAAAAAATTAAAAATATAATAAAACTATATAAATAAATTAGATGAAAGGGTAGTTTTGAATTAAAATGTAATATTTTTACAATTCATTAAAATATGAATTTCATCAAAAAATAATAAAAATCCACAAAGATAAGTTTTGATGTCCTGATTCCAAATAATAAGTTTATTGTGTCAAATAGAACTTAAATTTTTTTCAAAAACTATATTTAAAAAGGGTTCTCCATCAAAAGGTGGAAAACTGTATTTTGTTGAAAAAACTTCTTTTATATAAAAAATTAATATGTTCATATATCATATCTAGATAAAATATAATATTAATTTAAAACATTAAATTGAATATATTACATAAATATTTCACTAATAAAATCCATAAAGAAGGATTTTATTATTTTATATACTCACTTATATTCATTTAAATAGTTTTTTTATAAAGAAGTTGATACTATTCATAACCTCCATTTTAATGACTATGTGAAAATATTTAGTTTTCAATTATAATCTTTCTTCTGTGAAATTAATTCTATCAAAATAACTTTAGATTTTTTTTAACACAATCCATAAAAATTGTTGAGAATACGGCAAGCTAATACGAGGTTGCATATAGCACAAGCTAATATTAGTGTAGCATACAACACAAGATATCAAAGAAGTTAAAAATAATATATCTCATAAAATATCAGTTCATTTCACACAAGACCAAGTATAATTGATAACTAAATATTATAACCTAGTCATTATAATGGCTCGTATGAATAATATTAACATCCTTCTAAAAAAACTATTGAAATGAAAATAAGTGAGTCTATAAAATAATAAAATCACCCTTTAGGGATTTTATTAGTGAAATATATATTTAATATATTCGATGTAATGTTTTAAATTTATCATATATTTTTTACATATATTATATAAGAACAAATTTATTTTTTCAGATAAAGGAAGTATTTTTCACAAAAAATACAATTTTACCTCCTTTTGATAGAGACCCCTTTTAAAATATAGTTTTTGAAAATTTCAAAACATATATTTTACATAATAAACTTCTTATTTTGAATTGGGACATAAAAATTTATCTTGGTTGAAATTATTGTATTTTTTGATGAAATTCTTATTTTAATGAATAATGTAAAATACTGCATTTTAATTCAAAAATGCATTTTCATATAAATTATTTATATAGTCTGGTTATCTTTTTAAATTTGTTTTACAGTTTAATTGGGTTATTTTTATGCCATTTAATCAAATTTTAGTCATTGAAAGTAATTTTACATGTAAATTGGACATGAACACATGTCAATCTTTTGTTAGTTTTTACTTCTTAAAAGCATGCTTTCTGGTTTTGACAATGAGAATTAATTTTAAATTAATTAATTAAAATTCCATGTTTTAAATTTGAAAAATGGTTACCATATTTGGATTCAAAAGTTTAAAATTATTTAAATATGTACCTTTTATTTTTGGACATTATAAATAATAAATTTCAGTAATTATTTTTTATTTTCCACGGTTAAAGGGTAAATTAGGTAAATAAGGGTAAAAATAATAATATAATAATATAAAAACCGGTAAAACACGTACTAATGTTATTGGATGACTCATGGGTGAGAAAAAAAATCTTTAGGCCTAACTTTTGGCTTTTGGGATCCACTTGGGTGTGAAAATGACATGTTATAACAATTAATTTATTGTAAAGGGAAATGTAACCTAAACATGTATCTTTTCACAAAAACAATTTTATGGTGGGTTTATATAATTGATATCTTAGAATGTAAATAGTAATTATAAATATAAAAATATTTCCTACATCATGGTATTTTATTTATAATTTTTAGACATAAAATAAATAAATTTATTTATGGAAGAATGATGATGCAGTGATTACCTTATTAATGAAATATTTAAATAAATGATATTATAAATATTAAAATATTTTAAATATGAAATTATTTTTTCCTTCCATGAATATTCTGTAAAATTATGACACCTTATCTTTGAGTTAAATTTTTTTGAGTCATTAAATTTTTTATAGCTTTAAAAAAATCAATTACTAAATATTATCAATATTAACGTAAATGAATTTTTTAAACAAATTCTATTTTATTAAATGATATAATAGTCATTAAAATATAATATTCAGACAAGATTATTATAAAATGTTACAAATGTCATTAATTAACCACTTGATGTTTTCTTGTAATTTTATAGTAACTATATTGACCATATAGTGTAAAAATAAAGGAAGACATGGTAAGAGTTAATTTATTTGACTAAGCGTTAAAGCCAAGAGATAATGTTAAATTAGTTATCTAAATTTGTCTAAAACCTATTGGTTTAGAGGTTTTATACCCATCCCCATGTTATCTTGAAACTATATCACTTTTGATCAATTATAATTGAAAAATAAATTTATAATAATATAATATTTCAAGACATTCTTAAAGTGTGCCTCCTCCCTCTTATAAAAGGCCACCTTATCTACCCACTTACTGACACCACTGAATCCCCTTGGATCATCCAACTTCTACTAAAATAAACTTCTAGAATCCTTTTCTTCCTCCTAGATACCTCACTTTGGGAATAAATCCATCCTATGGAGACTTTTTGTACAAATCAAAAGAAGATAGTAGAAAACGAGGTGGTTCGGATACATTTGAAGGATATCGGACCTAATGTAAGGGATTATTTCACAATCTCATTATTACCTAATATTGTATATATGTAAGTATTTACTAGGTTATATTTATCATCCATATCCATGTTTCCTAAATATATAATATTATTTCTATTATTCTACTATTTTTTAATGTCAATTTTACCCATTGGTGAATTTTAATTAAACTGTATTGAAGGAATCATTATTTCATTTTCCATACAACGTACATTTTGACCTTTCCAATAAGAGTATGAGAATAATTTTTTTTAAATTATACATAATGAATGGATTTTCATGTCTTCTTAAGGCATTATTTATATGAATCTTCCTCTACACTATTTTATGTTTATTTCCAACTAAATTATTTTCTATTAAAATTACACAACATTTTGAGAAAATAAAACGTTTCTGAAGAAGAAAGGATATTTTAATCAAGAATTAAGTTCAAGTGTTATATAAAAATTATTTTTCATTTAATATGACTCTATTAAAATAGGGTAATGTTTTTATCCCTGTGATTACTAATATTTGATTGTGTTAATGATGGAATGAAATTTTATATGGATTATGTTATGATGGAATGATGTTTAAGAAATATATTTTATTTATTGGGTTATCCTATGATGAATGAATTTTGTTTTTGTGGCATATGTAAGAATGATTTCATTATGTGATGGGTGGGACCTATATATCCTTCCAATGCATAATGTAATGATGTATATCTTATGAGATATACATGAGTGGAATGGAATGTAAATCTGGTTCCACAATACAGGGATGGAATGACAAGTAAACCCAGTTCATTAATGGAATTTTCCCGCTATGATGGTCTTGGAAATGAGCCTTACCTAATATGGAAATGATTTTCTATGCTTATGTGTTTTCGAAAAGTACATGTTTTATTCCAATGATATGTTATCATGGTTAATGTTACATTATGATTTATTCCTTACAAAATTCTAAGATTTATTTCATGACTCAAGATTTTGATATTAAAATGTTATTTTCATGTTTTTTTTACATTCATATGTTCATCTATTGTTTTCCCACCCTTAATGAACATTTAATATCATCATTTGTTATGTTTCCATTCCTTAAGTTATAAATAAATCATTTAAGTATTAATACCAAAGGGGAAGATACTTATGGGAGATGTTGATGATATTTTACAAGATAGAAGAATGTATTCCAAGTTTCCAAAGGCACTAAACTATTAAAATCCCCAAGTATGAATTTGGAAAATATAATTAGTATTCAACTAAAAATAAGTAATATTCATATACATCATGCATGTGTCATTATACTCATGATCCAAAATTTCTGTTCATATTATTTCTTTAATGGTTTATGTTTTTAGGGAATGATTATTATGACACCAGCTTCTCTACGACAGGTTATATGATTTTGAATCCTGCTTATTTTCATAAGTTATGATTTAATGAATTGATTAGGAAGCCTATATATTTTCTATTGGTTATGATGAGATGAAATTTTAATAATACCCATTTCATTTCATGGGTTATGATTGTTTTTTATGAAACCCATCCCTTTTTATGCGTCATGATATGATTCAAACTTTATTATCCTATGAAACATGTTTGTATTATTTTTTTATGTGACGAGTAGGGCCTATATCTCCCTCCAATGCATTGGGTAATGATAAATGGTATATTAACTCTATGGGTACCTGTTTTGTAGCATTAGCATGAAAACAATAAGGTACACGGGTTATATCCCATGCCTAAAAGAATAAGGTACATGGGTTATAGACCAAGCCCGAAAATAAGTAGGTGCACGGGTTGTATCCCAAGCCTAAAAATAAGCATGTGCACAGGTTATAGCCCAACCCTGAAAGTAAGGGGTTTATGTGTTATATCCCAATATTGAAAATAATATGGTACAGTTATTGTTATCCCAAGCCTAAATAAAGAACATGGGTCGTATCCCAAGCCTAACATGTTTTGAATGTCTTGGTAGGTAGACTTCACATTGGATTTTCTATGTTTATGGGTATGAAATAATTAAATGTTTTATTCCTATGTTATGATTTCAAGTATTATGTTCTTTATTTACATATTATTTAGGTTATATAAACTATAAATTTTTATTCCAGGATTCATGTTTAGGATCGTTGATATTCATTTTATTATCTTCTGATGTTATGATCGCATTCTCATACACCAATGCTCATGTTTATTCTTAAATATGCCAATTATTGACCCTTACTGAGCATCTGATCTCACCCATTTTTATGATTCCTTATTTATGTTATAAAAATATGTATTAATAATTATGTTTCTAAGAAGGTTACTTGTCATGAAGAACATAGTGGTAGATAATGTAGCTCACTCATGTACCAATGTTTATGTGTCCATGTTTCCAAAGGCACTAGACTAGTACGTTCTTTCACCATCAGTTTTAATAATGTATTAAGTATTCCAAAAAAGTTATGAAATTTAAATGTTTGAAAATCGGTTTTTTCTATAATATTCTTATATACTACAAGAGATAATTAGTTATTGATGATCACTTCAAAATTGTGATGATGACCCTGTGGAAGGAGAAAATCTATGACAAATTAAAAAGGTATATATCTTTTTCATAGAAAGTATCATTCTTAGGACATGTTATTTCTATAAATGGTATATCAACAGATCCTTCTAATATGGATTTTATATAAAATTTTCATAGAATAATCAGTGTGATAAAAACCCATATTTTTATGGGATGGGATGGATATTGTCACCCCTTTTTTATGTTTTCCTCAAAGTTGTAAAATCCACTCACCATGATAATATGAAAGGGATTCATGTACCTTTTTAAATAACAAATGAAAATAAAACATCATGGAGTATAAGAGAAGGTTGGTGAGTGAACTTGTACTTACACTACACTACAGTGGACAAGGGTTTGTGATCTATAATGATACAACAAAAATGGGACTGATATTTTTTCTTATGTAGAATAACATGGTGATATATTATGTGTCTCATCAGTTAAAATTTCAACATATGAATTAACCTACCAACAACATAGAGTTAACAACAATAATATTTTTGTTAAATATATTGATCCAATATCTATACTGAGAAAGATGTGAAATATATACTAATCATAAAAGATTAAAGTATATATTATCCCAGAAAAGTTTGAATATGTGCTAGAGAAGATGGTTGTAGATTATTAAAGATTATGACTACTCAATATAGTATAACCCTAGGAAAGAAAAAAAATTGGATGATTCTTTTATTCAAAATGATCGTGCTATTTTATATATGATAGGGATCAAAAAATATCAAGTATTTATGGATTTCAAATTTATGGAACTTGATAACTTGATTAGAGAAGAGAAATCAAATATCACATAAATGAGTGTTTTATAGGATCGAATATGTAGAATGAGATGCTCAAATACAAGAGGGCTGAATTGTATACTTTAAAAATTCCTTTGGAACCTTTAATGTTGACATAAAATATTCTTAAAGAAAGTCTCTTAACATTAAGGAAATATGTTTCTTAAGGTTAGCTTTCAACATTAAGAAAAATTATTTTAAAAAAGTTAAACAAACATT